>CAUWAG010000007.1:0-2400000 GCA_963556695.1 Anthostomella pinea | reverse complement strand
GTCACCTGGCGTCCTGCCCACGAGCAAGCGATACTCGCCGCACGCGGTGTCCTGGATGTCGCCGTGCTGCGCCCCGGTACCATCTACGGCCGCGGTTCCTGGGTCCTGGGCACCCATTTCGGCCCCTTACTCGAGGCGGCGAAGTCAGGGAGCGCCGATGTCGTCCACGTCCCCGTCGACGCCGGGTCGCGCGCCGGCTACGTGCACGTGGACGATTTGTCCTCCGCCTATGTCACGGCCATCGACCGGCTCGGTCGGCTTGGCTCGTGGCCCATCTTCGAAGTCGCCACCGAGACGTTGCCCATTGGGGATGTCCTGTCTGCCGTCGCTTCCATCCTGAACGTCAAGGGCAAGATCGCTTACGACGGCACTATCGGAAACCCATTTCTCGAGGCGCTGGCTCTCGTCACCAACACGGACTTCTCACGGGCCCACTCGGTGCTCGATTGGACGCCTCGTCGTCGCGACTTCATCCAGAACTTGCCTGTTCTGGTCGCGGCGTGGAAGGCAACCCAAGCGTAGGCGTGATGTCGGAGAAACTGATGACCAAACAACGTAGAAGGAAGCTTTTGTTCACATGATACGACAAGAGTGGACACGGAGGAATCCAACGCAATCTATTTCCCTCAGATGGGTTCAGTTGTCGTGGAGGTCGCGAATTGTCTAGGGAACGCTCAAGCCAAGAGTAGTTTTATAGTAAAGTGTAGCTCAATTGAAGGTATTACCTATAGGGCTTTCCGATGTGTTGATTTTGAAGTCGTGGTATTTGCACCTTGTCAAAATCCCTTACTTGCACCTTCTCTCCACGCCCCACCACCTGCCAGCCAGCTGCTGTGCAGCCCCCTTTCTTAGCACACATACACCAATGCCAGGCTCAATGGCGACCATGATCGGGTTTCGTTTGGAGACGATCACGATCGGTTTTCGTATGGAGATGCCATACCATTTCAGATCATCATGCCCCTAGCAGCTACCTAGGTAGGCTGGACATGTTGGTGAGCTTGGTGATCAGTCCGCTGCCAGCAGCCAGGCAGGTGGCGATGGAGACAAGGTGCAAATAGCAGGACTCGAAAGACATTGCGAAAGACATTGTTATTAAATCTAGACCAATCTATATTGACACCATCAATACCACCACAGCATGATGATCCGAAGACAGCAACAAGGTGCTTAAGTGTCAGTAGCGAGCAACGATCTTGACTACTTGTCGATGGGTGCTGCCGTCATCCTATCCTTCAAACGCACCATCAATCCTTGCTGCATCACGAACCAACGGTTTTGGACAGTCCAGCCGCTTCCACCTGGACTCAACAGCTCAAACTAGCATCCTTGTATCAGCCTGCCGTCCAGCATACCACGCCAGTGCCGACATGTCATCAGGGGAGACTTACATCAAACTGCTTCAGCAATGTCGGCACAATCTTGTAGATCTCGAGGTGGGCAATATGCTTGCCCATGCAGGTCCGGTGACCTGCGCCAAACTAGACACAACCCGTTAGCATCGCAGCGAAGCAATACCTCTCGAGCCACGATACTTACAGCCATTGACGCCCCCTCCATCTCACGGAGCGTCTTCTCATCCACGCCGACCCATCGCTCGGGCCGCCACTCGTCGGCGTCGGCTCCGAAGAGGGCCCGGTTGCGCCCGACGACCCAGGCACTCATGCCCACGACGGTGCCGGGCTGCAACGTCTTGCCGCAGACGACGGCCGGCGCCGGGCCGGGCACCACCCGCTCGTAGGGCAGGCCGAACGGCGGATGCATCCGGGTGGCCTCCTTGACACAGGCGTCCTGCAGTTTTCCACTGTGAGTAGCCGCCCGTTCTCGTCGGCGTCGTCTACGGCTTCCCCTGGGGTAATTGCTAGGTAATTACTCACGAGGTAGGGCAGCTCGGCCTTTGCCCTCTTCCAGGGCACCTTTTCTGGAAGGTCGGCGGCGTCAATTTCTGCGCGCAGTCGAGCGAGCGTGGGTGGGTTGCTGAGGAGGTAGTGGAATAGGGCGCGCAGCAGAATCGCCGTCGTGTCCGAGCCGGCCGTGATGTTCGACGATGCCCAAGCTGCCAGAGCGCTGCGATCGGGGAGGTCAATAGATATGCGCACGTAACCCTAACCCTAACCCTAAGCGTCATATCGTCCGAAAGCTCTGCATGTTGCTACCCGCAAGCACATATTGGATTGGAAAAGAGGAAATGGAGGAAGGTGTTCGTCCGCAAAGAAGTACTGTGGAAACAATGGACTCACTACGGCGGCAACGCCTTCTCCTTCGACTCTATCTCCAGAAAGAGGGACAGAAAATCTCGCGTGTCGCGATCCCAATCGTTTCTCCCCTTCGCCAGGAGCTCTCTGCGCTCCTTGACACGAGCCATCGCGAACGCGGCGCCGGGACTGGCCCCGCGGCCGCGGAAGTACCTCCGGACCGGGTTGTTAGTCCAGAGGTTGTCGATCCACGGCATTTGCGTGACCTAGGTGGCAGAAGGTCAGTCCGCTGGCACCGATCGACACATGATCCAGCCCCGAGGGTGAAGAAATGGCAGTGGCTCACGAGTCGCGACTAGGTAAACGTACCAGGGCAGTCTCCTGGAACATCTTCCAGATCCCGGCCATGACGCCGTTGACATCGTTGCCGGACTCGAGGAAGCCCAGGCGCTTGGAGAAGGTCAGCTCGCCAATGACGTCGAAGGCGAACATCTGCAGCCACTGGCCCAGGTCACAGGCTGCTCGGCCGTCGTTGCTGCCCGCGAACCGGGCACGCAGCTCGTCGGAGAAGACGCCCATGGTCGTATCGACATAGGGCTCGAACTTGACCAGCGTGCTCATCGAGTACGCGCCCGCCACAGGCTTCTTCAGTGCCCGGTGGATCTCTTCGTCCTGCGTGCCGAAGATGCCCGGGATCGGCTTGCCGTCGGGTTTCATCAGCAGCGCGTGGTAGAAGTCAGACTGGAAACCGATGTCAGCGGGCTTGCCTACGACGCGGATAAAGTGTTTACCTTGGGCCACGGCTTGGAGTAACGATAAATATTGGCTATTTCGGCCGGATCGCTGACCGACACCATGTTCGGTCCGAAGCGCACGATGTTGCCATAGCGTCTGTGGAGGTTGACGTGGATGTCGTGTGCCCGATTGCTGAGCACCCACAAGAGACGAGGAAGGTTCGTGAGACGGGCCAGGAATGGTCCGGGAATGTGTGAAAGACTCCAGTACGTCTTCGAATGCCATAGAAACATGACTGCTGAGAATACAGCCAAAGACACAGTCCAGGGATGCCCCTGGACTATCTCGAGCTGGACCCATGAGTCTGGAGACTGCCCCATGGCCGTTGGATCGATGTATCAATGTAAACACTACACACCTAAGCCGTGCTGGAAGATGGAAGTTTTATGGTGGTCAGGACAGAAGTCGCCGGATGTGGCATTGCTTTCCTCCCGGTCGTGTCTGACAGCCGGTCTGGAACCTTTGGGCTGCATACTCTGGTCCAATGGGGCGAAAAGGCTTGTGGTTCGGTCTTACATGCGCATGGATACATGATCACTTATCCATGAACGATATTGATAATGATACTTCTTTAAGAATCAGACGTGTGAACTAGACAAGTACGGAGTCAATTTTATGAGTTTGCTTTTCACTAACACTAAAGTCGCCATCCCAGCCAGCCCACGGCATGGCATATCATAGAGTCCCCAGACGAAGTTCAGGCCATGCCACCGTTGACCTTCAGCGTCTGCCCCATGACCCACTGACTGGCATCCTGGCACAAGAACAATATCGTATCTGCAATCTCTTCTGGCTGCCCAATGCGGCCATTCGGGTTGAGTGATGCAGCCATCTTGAGCGATTGTTCCGTCTGGTTGGCATTGAACCCCTTAGAGGTGGTAGGCCCAGGAGCGACGCAGTTGACGTTAATGCCCTTCTTTCCCAGGTCCTTCGAGAGGACTCTGGTCGCCTGCTCGATTGCCCCCTTGCTCGATATGTAGGCCAGATAGTGCGGCATGACGGTGGATGCATGGCACAGTGTTGTTGAAAGCAGGATGATGCGAGAGCCGGCGGCCATGTGCGGTGCTGCTTTCTACGACAGAATGGTCAGATTATTATTCGAAGCAAGTCTTGCTTATTGGACTAACGTACCTGGACGAGGAAGAGCGGCCCCTTGACATTGATGTTGAACGTCTTGTCGAAAGCCTCTTCAGTCAGACTCTCCAGTGGCCCAGTGGGCATGATGCCTGCGCAGGGTACTAGAAGGTCGATCTTCCCAAACGCCTTGACCGTTTCATTCACTAGATTCTCAATCTCGACTACCTTGCCCGTGTCGACTTGGATCGCCTTCGCCTTTGTGCTTCCAATCTGAGTTACAACCTCGGCTGCGCTGTCGCGATCAATACCGTAGCCCACGACGACGGTGGCGCCTTCGGCGCCTAGTCGTAGAGCAGTCGCCCGACCGATGCCAGACGAGGCGCCGGTGACAAGTGCTACTTTCCCTGCGAGAGACATGTTCCGTCGATTCCGTTTGAGTTCATTAGGATTGTCTGCTGCAATGCCATGGAACCGTATTGATATCAGGAGGCTTCAAGTAGGGTAGGACAGGAGGCGCTGACTAGGCAGACTGGAGGTTGTCGGATATACAGGGCGCAGATAAACCCGAGGCCGTTGTTTTGCAGGTGCAGGTTGTGTGACGCAGTGACGGCATGCGCGACGTGGGCAGCTGGAGGCGTTTACTCCGGGCCATTGGGTGGTGCTGTCCTGAGCTGTCCTGGGGTAATGGGAGGTAGCGACAGGCGCACCTACGTCCAAGTGGTAGGTACCCCCTATGTAGCTGCTGACACCATCCAGCAGGGCATAGGGGTGAAAGCTGGTAGCGTCAGAGCACGGCTTTGTGTCGTGTCTTGCAGATAATTCCGAGCCCCTAGACGTAGGAACTTAACCAGTCATTTGAGACACGCAACATAGCTGCACTACTACTACCCCTTACTATATTGGACTCTCGATTTACACCATTTGCGCGTGGGAACTCCTACTGTCCACAGCGCTCATTTCCCCCTTTCCACACCAGCCATGGACTCAGACCACAGCCAAGTTCCCTCGCCCACGTCGCAGCGGCCCTCCCCGGACAAGCCCGAATCTTCCAGCTCATCGCCACCACCTGATGGCGGACCAAAGGCCTGGTCGTCAGTGCTCGGCGCCTGGTGCTGTCTCTTCTGCAGCTACGGCTGGATCAACTGCATCGGCATATTCGAGAACCAGTACCAGCAGAACCAGCTGCGCGACTACCCGCCCTCTACAGTGGCATGGATCACCTCTGTCGAGGTAAGTCAATGCCTCGGCGTCTCCATCAGAGCATCGCCTCTTCCATGAACCGCGTCCAGAGAGAGCCTTGCTGACCGGTCATCGCAGACCTTTGTCATGTATGCGAGCATGCCCATGCAGGGAAAGCTCTACGACACATACGGCCCCGTGCCACTCGTTTTCGGCGGAAGCCTAGTGCACGTCTTCGGGCTCATGATGGCTTCGCTGGGAACCCAATACTACCAGATTCTGTTGGCACAGTCCATCTGTAGCGCTCTGGGGGCTGCTGCTGTCTTCTCGGCTGCCGTAGGTCCGGTCGGGTCGTGGTTCATGAAGCGACGCGCTCTGGCATTTGGGATTGTCGCCTCTGGCTCATCACTAGGCGCCGTCATCTTGCCGTAAGTACCTAATCACCAGGCCTGCAGCATGCGCCCGTCGACTGAGGACTCTGTGATGTCACGTTTCCTGACAGTTTCGAGCCTTTAGTATCATGATCACCCGTCTGGGGCCGCAGATAGGCTTCCCATGGGCGATGCGCATCTGTGCCTTTGTTTTCCTCTTCCTGCTATGCATAGCCTGCCTAACCCTCCGGTCGCGCAACCCGCCCAAGCCGACGCCCTGGAGTCTCATGGCGTTCATCAAGCCCCTGCGGGAACGCGCTTTCATCTTCAATGCCACAGGCCTCGCCTTCTTCTCCGGCGGCATGTTCATAGCCTTCAACTTTCTCGTACTGGAAGCCCAGCATCGAGGCATGGGCGCAGACCTGGCCAATTACCAGATTGCGATTCTCAACGGTGTTAGGTACGTCTAACCCAACGACCTCTCCTCTGTTACTAACTTGGAACCTGCCAGCGTCTTCGGTCGCATCATCCCGGGGTACCTGGGTGACAAGCTGGGGCGGTTTAACGTCATGATTCTCACCACTTTCCTCTCTGCACTGCTGGTGTTCGCACTCTGGATCCCAGCACCCGACGGCAGCACCGGTGCCACTATTGCATTTTCTTCCTTGTTCGGGTTTACTTCTGGCACATTCGTGGGGATGACACCGGCCTTGGTGCAGCAGATATCGCTGAACGAGGAGATGGGAGTCCGACTGGGCACCACGTTCGGGGTTATTAGCATAATGACCCTCATCACCAACCCCATAGCGGGAGCGCTTATCACGAGGGATGACGGCGGGTATCTGTATCTGAAGATTTTCTGTGGCTTGTCCATGGTTATAGGCAGCATTCTGATAAGCCTGAGCCGTTCCGCTCAGTGCGGATGGAAATGGCAACGCATATAGACAGCGCGTGGCCAGCTCTTGGTATATTGCGCTCCGATGGCGTTAAATCACGGCTGCTGCCACTTTCACCAGCGGCTGCCAATTTGGGGTTCCAGAGCCCCAGAATTCAATGCGTTAATTCGAGATCAGAGTTGACTAGTAAGTAGACATATCGATGTCAGCTATGTTCGACGTCAAGTCTATAGCAACTTAGTATCGTGTGCGATCAGGGACCGGAGTATTGCGGAGACTAGATGTAGGTAGAGAGAACCAATTAGCACCGCCATCGTGTCAGGCTGACGTTGTCTTGCAGATGACGCGAGGCAAAAAGCTTCGTCAGGTAGCCATTCCAGAGACCCTTGAGCAAAAGAGCCGAGTCAAACTGTTCTCGAACTGGGCATCTGTTGAAGATTCGTGGACTGACGTACCCCAATACTCGTACTGCAAGGCTCCCGATCAAGCCCCTGCAAGCACAGCAATGCGAACCCCAGAGAGCAGCGACAAGGCGTTCAAGCCAGCCCAGATCGACCTCTACGGGCCCGAGCACGGTGATAATATTCGAACCATTCCCGAGCTCATACAGTACAATGCCGAAGTGAATCCAGACGCCCTGTTCTGCCTCCAGGCGCTGAAGCCATCATCCCCTGTCGTGGGTGACGATCGGACCAATGGCCAATCCCAGACCACTGTTACGATGCGGGAGCTGCGAGATGCCATATGGAGGTGCTCGCAGAGGCTCAAAAGAGAGTTTGCGAATCCCCAAAGCGACGGGGGCGATGGAGGAGAGACGATGAGAGATGCACCGGTCGCACTCTTCATGGACAGCGACCTGGATCTGCTTATCCACCTGTTCTCCCTTATGTCGCTGGGGATCCCCGTACGTTGACTCCCGGCGCGACGCGATTAAGATTATCGAGACCAGAGCTGATGATGTGTGTAGGTTGCGTTACTTTCTGCTCGCCTGAGTCCTGTGGCCGTGGAGCATCTCCTCGGGTCCATCCATGCGCAAGCAATTATAACATCGGCCCGTCTGATTCACATCGTTGACCGTGGGAAAGAGGCAGAAAAGGCTGCCGCGGTGAAGATACTCATCGGGGCGTCTTTTCAGAATGACCTCGGTACTGCCGAGGTTATCAGCCCGCCTGCGGGCATCAACATATGTGCGCCGGGCCACTACGTCGGCCCCAAAGACCGCAACGTCCTCATCCTGCACTCGTCCGGCACCACGGGCCTGCCGAAAGCCATTCGGCAGCCTCACAAGTATCTCGTGGGCTTTGCCAAATGCCACGCACCGAACGAGATCGAGGACATCGGGGCGTTGAACATGTCAACCCTCCCCTTGTACCACGGCTTTGGGCTCCTCGTGCCCTGCCTTGCGCTAGGCGTCGGAAAGCCGTTCTGGGTGCCCCCTCCGCACGTCGTACCGACCGGACTATCGACGGCGACAGCCCTGAAACAAACGGGTGCCAGGTCACTGATGACGGTCTCGCATATCCTAGATGAGATCTGCGAACTGGATCGGGACCAGGGCATCTTGTCACTCACGCCTTTGCAGTTCGTCGCGTGCGGGGGCGGGCCCCTGAAGTTGGAAACGGCCGAGAAGCTGGCGGCGGCGGGCGTCAAGTTGGTCGCTCATTTCGGTACAACAGAGACTGGGCCACTGGCGCCGCTCTTTGCCCCAACTCCGGACGACGACTGGCGATACTGGCGGCTGAGGACCGATATTCGAGTCCACGTTGACACCGTTGGCAAAGAGTTCTCGGCAGACGGTACCGAGCTGACAATCCACCAGCTGACGATGACTCCGTTCGGTTGGGAAACGCCTTTTGTGTTGCAAGACCGGCTTATCACAAGCCAACGACGTCCTGGAAAGGAGTTCAAAGCCATAGGTCGCACGGACGACCTCGTTGTCCTTGCCACAGGAGAGAAGGTTCAACCACGTATCCTCGAAGCAGCGCTGGAAGAAAACCCCATGGTGAGAAGCGCAGTGGCATTCGGCAATGGGCAGTTCGAGCTAGGCGTTATCGTCGAGCCGACCACATCACCGGGCGATATTGGCGCATTCAAGGAATCCATCTGGCCCGCGATCGTTGAAGCGGGTAAGCAAATGGACAGCCACGCGCAGCTGTCGTCTACTGCTAGCATCGTAGTACTCGATCATGATCAGACTCTCCCGCGCTCGGACAAGGGAGCAATCCTCAGGAAGACCGTCTACGAGAAGTTTGAGCCCGAGATCAGCGCCGCGTATGAGGCCATGCAGAATATATTGGTTGATACCCCTGGACTGACATTGGATGCTGACGAACTGGAGGCGGGCCTTCTGGATATCATCCGCACGGAGTTCCACAGCGTGGTTGCCGCCGGGGACTTGGGGGTGGACGATGACCTCTTTGAGCTGGGCATGGACTCCCTCCAGGCCGTACGCCTTCGGAGGGCCATACAAAGGTCCTTGGGTGATGGCACGAACCTCCTGAGTCGCGGCCAGATCACGAAGGATTTCATTCACCAACATCCCACCGTGACTCGATTAGCAGAGGCACTCCACGGCTCGAGGTCCCGAGGTGTCCCGGATGATAATATGATCGACCAATACGTATTTCGATACAGGCTCCCAGAGTCTAGCAAACGTCAAGTCATTCTATTGACTGGGAGCACCGGGAGCCTGGGCTCATATCTGCTCGCCCATCTTGTCACACTGCCCGACGTTGCCCGAGTCATATGTCTTCGCCGACAATCTGGGCCAGCAGTGATTCACACCGTCAGTGACGAACTGATAGCGGACCAGCTTCAAAAAGCAGAGTCCAAAGGCGCCGTGATCCCACCTGAGTACCGCTCCAAGGTCGAGGTATTGCAGGCAGACCCATACAAGCACCAACTCGGGCTCGAGCACGCAGCATACCTTGACGTGAGCAACAGCATCACACACATCATCCATGCCGCATGGCCAATGGACTTCCAAAGGACGCTCGCCTCCTTCAAGTCGCAGTTCCAATTCCTGCATAACCTCCTAGCCTTAGCACGCGATGCTCACGCGGTCCAGAGGCCGCTTAAGCCCCGACTGCTCTTCGTGTCATCCATAGCCGTGGTGGGGCAGTTCTTCCACGCCCATGGCTCGCACATCGTACCGGAGAAGTTCATGGACGACACGAAGAGCACAAACGACTTCGGCTATGGGAAGGCGAAGCTGGTCTGCGAGCGCGTCCTGGAAGATGCGGCAGAGCGGTTTGTCGACGAGATCGAGGTCGCATGTGTGCGCGTGGGGCAGCTGTCGGGGGCCCAGGGAAGTAGCTTCTGGAATACCAAGGAGCATTTCCCGGCTCTTGTCAAGCTGTCGCAGAAGATAGGGGTCTTACCTCGTCTCGAAGGGGTACGTGACTGTCTTCTAGCCTTTATCTCGTGGCAGAGGATATGAGCCTCGCATATCGCCAAACGCGTGCACCATAAGACTAACCTGTGCATCTAGACTGTATCATGGCTGCCAGTCGATCAGGCAGCCAAAGCAATGTCCGAGATCCTCCTCTCAGCCAACCCGCTACGTCCTGTGTACCACGTCGAGAACCCAGTCCGGCAGGACTGGCAGCCGATCATGGCGACAATTGCTCACGAGATGGGCCTCGCGCCCTCTGCTTTCGTTGCCTTCCCAGAGTGGGCGGAAGACGCAGGCAAAGTAGAGAGTGACGGTCCCGGGACTGAAGAGACCCAGCTGCTCATCGACTTTCTCAAACAAGACTTCCGGCACATGTCGAGCGGCGGCGTGATTCTGGATTCGTTTTGGTCACGGCAAGTATCGCCCACACTGCGGGATTCTGCCATTGTTGGGAGCGGCCTGGTGGCGCAATACTTGCACAATTGGAAGCGCATCGGGTATCTCAATTGAGAGCAGGTGCCAAGTTACGTAGTACATGGAGTGGGCATTGCGTTTGAGATGGTGGAATTCAGAGGAGGTAGTGAGAGCATTATCCGTGAAACGATAAGTGCAGTATGAGCGTGACAGCGTTGTTGTATTCAGGAAAAGGTCTATGGACTGTTTGTTGGTGGTAGAATACACTTAGAGGCCCTGTGGGTCCCTGTACGACCCGACAGCGTGGCTGATCCCCACATACCGCTTACATATACAGATGGGTACTGCTCACAGGTAGTTCTAAATGCTGAAGTTCTTGGAAGACTGTCTTCCCAGGGTTACAGTGCCCGAAGTCGCCCGATTAGGCGGCACAGCCACCCCAATGACTTATTCAGCCACAATGTCAGCCACTTATCCTATTCAATCAAATTCATCAAGTGAACATGTGTTTTGGCGTCTCAGCAGAGCGCTGCCAGACTGCCCAAGAGGGATGTCCCCCGCTCAGGTAGACGGCGTCAGCATACTAATAGAAACGTCTACCTAGATAACTCTGTGTCGCATTTCGTGTCGCATTTGCCGCAGCCGACGAGAAAGTCGAGCCAATCTCGCCCCATTTCAAGTTACTAAACGTCACTTCAGGGTGCGGTTCAACGACCGTGATCGTATCCGGGTTTCCCTCCGTCGCATTGCAAGGGCCAGCACCATCCGCCGCGCCATCCAGCCACGACATGTTACCACTTGCATCCCACCAAATGCTGAACGTCAGCACCATGCCCCTGGTCAAGGCATCGCCCATCGCGGCCATCGCGCCAAGCTCCATGAACTTCGTCGAGCCCGTGGCATTGCAGTACGCGTCGTTCTCGAAGTCGACGGCGGGCACGCCCTCCTTCTGGACGACCTCGGCCTTGATTACGGCGCCGTCCTGCACGTACAGCCGGTGGATCTCGGTCAGCTGGCCGTCGGCGTCGGCGGGGAACTGCGTGACGACGGTGAACGGCTTGGTGGTGTCGACGTCGAAGCCCGCGCCCTCGCCGTAGTAGTCCGGCTGGTTGAGCCGGTACGGGTTCCACCCGCAGCCGTTCTTGTCGCACACGCCATCGGCGCCGCACTCGCCCGCGTCCACGTCGCAGAGGTACGGGCCCGTCTGGTTGCACGGGTGCGGCGCGATCTGGTTCGCGCGCGCGTTGGCTTCCCAGATGTCCATTTCGTTGCAGCAGGCGCCCTTGCCCTCGATGTTGCCCTATAAGTCCGGTTAGTCAAGGATCGTACGGGAGCTGAGTTGGCTAGGCTGTTGAGATGGGTTTTACTTACGACACCGTTGATGAACGGGGTGACGTAGCACTGCGCATCGCAGTACCCAGTCCCCCAAGCAGCGCCACCGGTGTTCAAGTCGCTCTTGCCGCCGTCCGCCAGCATCTCGCCGAGGTAGAGTGCGCTGTTCATGCCGCAGGGCAGGTGGGTGGCGTCGATGTCGAAGGCGAACTCGCCGCCCGTGAACTTGACCATCTCGTACTGCTCCTTGGTCTCGTCGAGAAGGTAGATCCGCGGCGAGACGACGTTGTCGCCGACGATGAGCTGCATGCGCACCGCGTCCGTGTCGGTCGTCACCCCGACCGTGCTGTAGTCGCTGACGGTGTTCATGGCGCAGTTCTCGGCGCACGCCTCCTCCGTCGGGCAGGCTGTCGCGTTGGGCGCGCTGCCCCAGGAGCCGCACGCGGCGCCGTCGGCTTGGGTGACGCCATGGGCGTCGGAGTCGAGAACCAGAAAATTGGTCGCCTCGATGCAGCCGCCGGCTACTGTGCACCGGTATGTGGTAAGCTCAGGGTAGGTGTCCGGGGTGGCGGCGGGCTTCTGAGCGGCGGCGAGCCGCAGCAGGGCGGTGGCGAGCAGGAAGTTGTTGTGAGCCATTGCGTCTATAGTCGCTGGTGTTGCTCGTGGTGTGGTGAGTCGACCTTGGTATGTGACAGGGTGGCAGACAACCTTCCTTGACCGCAACACGTTCACTTACACGCCGGGATATATATGCCCTCTCCAATCTGTCCAAGTCAGGTAGACGGAGAAACTATAGTACCCCAACTTCCCCAATTTTCGTCGCCTCCGGAAGCCAAGCCATCGCAATGCCTATTCTGTACAATGGAACATAGATCGCCGCCCTGGGCCCCGTAGGCAGTGTTGGGAACGTGGCCCGCCGTCCCGCCGCAACCGTCCATTCGCTTCTTGGGTCCTAATATGAGCTGCTCGTGTCCATCTTCATGCGCGCTAGACTCAAGCATGGTGCTACCATATCTGAGATGAAGTTACTCTAGCACACCGACCGTGTTTGGAGTTGATTGCAATTCATATACTATACCAGCTGTCCGGGTTCCTGCATCCATATAGGCTCTATTAAGTCGCGGTGGCCACTTGCATTGGGTACGGAACCAGCCCAGGGGCGCCGACCGGCTCTCCTGCCGACAAGCGAATCGTCAATCGATGCGCCAAGTAGCAGATTGATTAATGAGGCAAAGTTTGCCGCCGGGAGAATCTCATCTTCAGTCTATTGCTACTTCATCGTGCAGAGTAGATGGTCAGCGAGTGCAATCCAGATTGGCGAAGGCCGCTCGATCCGCAGCGTGGGCAGGTCCCCAAAAATCGAGGGAGCCTTGACTACCAATTCGTGACCGCTCTCAAAGCCGTCCAAGTTCCTAATTTCAGAATGCCAGTCTACAAACATCACCGGTCTCTACATGGGCATGTGAAAGTATTGCATCCAACTCCCATCCCCTGTGCTCCGCGCAAGAAAGGCCCCAAAATCAAGAAACCCAAGATCTGAATATACAGAGAGAATAAGTGTCAAGGACACCGACCTCCTGGGCCCATCATCCGCCCTCGTCCTCGTGAAGGGGATGTCGAGCACGCCGGCCATGCGACGACCGTGCAGCATGTTTCTTCCAGTGCGCCGCGCCCGTGGGCTCACGAGTCACCAAGGACCGTCGTCGTGACAAAGGTCTTCTCAATATCCCAAACGGTGACGATACTCGCCTCGGGCGTCGGCTCGCTACACACCGTAATCGTGACAGAGGTAGTCACGAAGTCCCAGACGGTGATGGCGCTCGCCTCGGTCGATGCCGTTTCAGCAGCGGACGTGGACGCGTCTGACGCCTTGGTCTCCTCGCCGCAGTCTGTATCCGCTGTGCCGGCCACGATATCGGAAGCCGTCGTCTTTGCCTCAGTGTTGTGTGTACTGACCGTGGGGGCTTGGGTAGAAGTCGGATATGTGCTATCCGGACCTGGAGCGACGGCAGTCGTTGAAGGCTCTAAGGTCGGTGATGAGCTCAAGGAGTTCGAGTCGACGGGAGAGCTGTCGACGCCACCCTTTCCGAACCCGGTGACTGGGTTATCGCCAGGCAGTTTCGTCAGAACCTCGTTTAGGTCCAGGGTCTCGATGACGGGCGAGGGAATTGTGCACATCTTGCCGTGGTTCAGCCCGCCGGGAATACCTGTGCACTGGTCCATCCCCTCACCAACCAAGCCCGTACGGTCGCAGGTGACGATAATGTGGCTGAGGGTGTCATTGCCCCACCCGGCGATGATATCGCCATGCGAGCTGAAGCCCGTGGCGTCGCCGTTGGCAAATACATACGGCTGGGTCTTGCCATCGGGAGTCCACCGGTTGCCGTCGTCCCACTTCTTGGTGTCCCAGTACACCTCATAGTAGAAGTGGGGAACGTGCGTGTAGCCCTCGGGACAGTTGACGTACCCGTTGCTATCGGTCGACGGCCAGGCCATGTTGTTCTTGTAGTCGTCTAGGCCGGCTTCGGGGTTGTAACAAGAGGGGAAATGGACGTCCTGGCGGAGATACCAGGCGTCACATGGGTATAACGGGAAGCCCGTACCATAGTTTGGTTGCTGAGGGTCGACGATGCCCGCCGTCGTGCCGTCTGAGCCTGGTGGGTAGGACGGCTTGTCGTAGCTGGTTCGGGGGCAGTGGGACTGGGATGGCGTTGATCGGTTTGCCATTTCCGGCGTCCAGGTTCTGTGCTCCTCCCGTGGCCGGCGGCGACCTCGTCATGCCATCTCCGCTAACCATCTTCATCCCCGCAGGGAATGGTTCGATGTCATCTAGGGTTCTCTCGAAGCTGGATGTAAGGTCAGTCAAGATCCACTGTTCCAACCGTATCCCGTCTCCACTTACAAATAGTACACCAGCATGTACGAAAGGGGGACTTTTTCGAAATGGCTCGAGCTTGTAGGGTCCTGAAAGAAAAGCTCTGGGACCCAGTAGTTGCTGAAGTCATTGGCGATCACCGTGCTGGTGCAGTTGGAGCTCAACAGATCGTCGTTTTCAACGTTCAGGCCGAAGTTGCTTCCTCCCATAACGCCATGTAGATGCCCCGAATCTTTCCCCGGGCTTACGATCGGGTTGACGCGTCCTTCGGTCACGAAGCCTGGCCTGCTGAAACCGAGAACGGCAAACCCTCCCTTTTCCCCTGCGGCCGCTGCAAGAAGGGGTAGACAGGTAGCAGCCCCAGCAGAGAGGAGCTTCATGATGACAGCTTTTATCAGTGGCGGTAAGGACGGTTTTGTGAAGATCTAGCGCAAATGATCTGCTTTCGCGTTGGAGGTGGTCTTGGTGTGGTGCAAAGATGACACGAAGGGATGGTTGAAGAAAGGTTACACTAAAAGTTCCTTGAGAAAATAAAGGTTCGCGCCGTCAGGGTTGGATCTAACTGTAGCTGTCACTGGGAATAATGGGTGAATAGTGAATGGTGATTGAACGATATGCTCGCTGTCTAAATGAACGAATGAGTCAGACCAAGCCGTTGAATGGATAAAGGAGGGTGAATAGAATGAGTGACACAAAAACCAGTCTGCGGCGAAGCACCACATTGACAGCGACTAGATCCAGCATTCTGGTAAAGGTATCATTGGCGACCAGCGGGCATATTTGCAAATCATGGTAAACTAACCAGTCCATTCTTTCGAACGCGCCAGGGCCATGCCCTCGCATCCCACCAAGTGATCATAAACGCTTTTCAATTCTCTTATAGTTTGAACTCCTAGAGGATGCTGTGGTTATGATATGTCGGCGCCAAGTAACTTGGTACAGTCCTCAGGATCGTGATGCTGGCTTATACTCAGCCCGCGCCACGCTCCGTATTGTAATCGAGCCTGTTTTTGCCCGTTGCAGAAGGGTGACTTGAACGCTGAATAATGGGTAGAAATCAAACAGCGGCTCTAAGAGCATGGTGAAGTGCTTCCAGACTCGACCTCTCACCAGCAGGGTTCCGACCAAGTCAACGGATACCAACGGTTGACGTGGATTGATATCAATATCCACACCAACTCAATCCACGAGGACCCTTGTAGCCTTAGCAACCAACTTAACTACGAGGCCTTTATAAGTTAATATTAACGTTAATATCGTTAATATCGATTTTTTAACTATATTGAAATATTCGCGTTGTAATAGGTTATATTAAAATACTTCTGATACTATGGAAAAGATCGGTTCAGTGGTTCAGGTCATCATGTTGCTTACATTTTGGGTGCGGATCTACCCTTGGGTCTTGGGACCTGTTCAGGTACTAAATACACATACCAACTTCAAAGCAATGCCCAGCCTTTGATCCGGAGGGTAAAGATCCCTTGTCCCAGATACACTAAGGCTCAAAGCCCGCTTCCAGGCTGTTCCTTCCTTTCAGTGCTGCTGTCAGCCTTGTCAGCCTTGTCACCCCTAGAAGCGTGCTACAGCACACCTGTGAGCCACCCGACTGCTTACAGATACTTTATAAATCCTTATTATTTTTTAGTATTTTTTTATATTAACGTAGCTGACAAGCGAGTTGGCACTACAAGCGAGTTGGCACTTGTCATGAACTTTCCAACCAACACGGTTCAAACTATTATATCTCCACCAACATCAATGGCACTGCGTTATAACAAATCAGACTTACAGCTAGCTGTTTAAGCTAAACGACGTGACCCTCATATTTCTATATTTCAGCTTGTGAAACGCTTTAATATCCCTTGTTCCACTTTAAGCAATAGAATCAAAGGAATGTTATCACGACGCAACAGCATGCCCAATACTTTGAAACTTATGGTTTCTAAAGAGAATAACATTCTTTCCTTTATTCTTGACCTGAATATGCGAGCATTTCTACCCGGCACAGTTATATTGAAGATATAGCGAATCAATTGTTGGCGGTATGTGGGGCTGGACGCGTTGTAAAAAACTGAACACAGAACTTCATTAAACACACATCAGGCCTCTGGACGCGTTTCTATTGGAGGATGGATTAGCAGAGGGTCTTCAACAAAGATCCAAACGCGTATTGCGTGTGGTTTTACCAAGTTGCGGCAGCAATCACAAAACATAGTATCCAGGACGCGGATTGTGACGGCCTGCACGGACCTTCCCACATGTCAGATTTAAGCCAATCGTGAGGTTGAAGTGTGTGTGTGTGTATTCTGTCTCTCTGGAGTGTCCTCGTGCGACCGTGGCAGTTTTATGACAGAGGGGGCTGGATCGGGACGGAACAACTAGGCTCCGGTGTCTACCTATCAAGGTGCCTTCTGGGCTCACCTTTAATCCAACACACCCCCTCAGCCAGGCAGGCAACGGCTCTGGCTGAACTAGTCTATAGAGTAAATTACTTCAGGGTCTTGACTCAGAATCTCTTTTCTCTTCTCAATGGCTCCCTCCTGTGACCTCAAATCAAGCTGCCTTGCCCGAGTGTCTACCAATCCCAATTGATCCAGAGATCCTGCCCACCATTGAGCCGGCAAGGCCTTGGTCAACCTATCCGCTTTTATCTGTGCTGAAGGCGTGTACTCAATGCTGACAGTTCCTTGTTCCACTTCTTGTCGAAGCCAATGGTTGTGTATGTCCACATGCCATGACTTGGTTTTTAAGAGGGCAATTTCGGCGGTCACTAGCTTAATTGTCTGTGTATTGTCGCATTCCATTTTGATCTTCTTGCATTCGAGTTGAATACCAAGTTCCATAACCAGCCGGCTGATGTACAGAGTCTCTTTGACTGCCTGAGCCAGTGCGAGTAGTTCTGCTTCTGTAGTAGATATAGTGACTGTGTCTTGCTTGTTAGCCCTCCAGCCGATCAATCCTCCGAAGAGAGTCATGGCAAATGCCTGAGAGCTCTTTCTGTCGAGAGTATTGTCAGCAAAGGAAGCATCACTGGCCACCACTAAATCGTCTCCTCCTCCAAACTGGAGAGAGTAGTATCTTGATCTGTATAGGTATCGGATGACTTGGTCGGCGGCATTCTGATGGATCTGACTTGGGTTTGTGAGGAATCTAGTGAGGTGTGACGTTGCGAAGGCTATATCTGGTCGTGTAGAAACAGAGGCAAATAAAATGGAACCAATCTTTGGTTGGTATTTCTGGATCTCGTGAGGGGCGGGCGTGATCTTGCCGGGACAGTAGTTCTTCTGTACCTATTGGGACCTCAGGGACTCTGTCGGTCAGGTTGATTAGCTTGGTTACTTTCTCAATATAGGAGGTCTGGGAGAGCCAAATCTTTCGCTGGGGCCGGTCCTGAATAATTTCCATTCTAAGGAACCATTGAATGTGCTCGCCTCCAGTGATCTCGTATCTTCGTTGAAACTACTGAACCACGTCTTGAATATCTTCTTGTGCGTGTCCTCTATATGCGACAATCACGTCGTCCACATAGAAGAATATCATGATTTCTTTTCTTGTATAGCAGCACGGCTCATGTGGAACCGGGTTGAATCCCAAGCTGGCCAGAGTCTTTAAGAACTCTTTTTGCCATAATAATAGAGAAACCCTCAGCCCATAGAGTGCCTTATTCAATTAAAGAATTGTACCTTTCTTGCGATAGCTATGTGGCATCCGCATAAAGATCTTCTCATTGATAGGGGCATGCACAAAGGCGTTGACAATGTCGTACTGGATCATCTCGAGGTCAAACTTGACCGCTAGGGCTATCAAGATCCTGAACAATCTTCCAGCAAGAGTAGCTGCATATGTCTGCTCTGAATGCAGCCCCTTTTGTTGATCTCCTCTGACCACGAGACGTGCCTTGCACTTGATGAACCTCCCATGCTTATTAAATTTGTAGACATACACCTATATGCAGTCCAAGATTTGATGCCCTCGTATAGATGGGTCTTTCTTTCAGATCTCAGTCCATGACCTCATGCCGTCATGACTTTTTAGGTGATTCTTTTCGGCCAATTTGAACAAGTGCCTTATTGAATAGGTTGCTAATTTGTCGCGCCGCTGTGGCGCTTCTTCCAGAAGTCGCCTGTGCAGCTTGAATCCTTTTTGCAAAGCTCTCTCAATGCTTGCCCAATCTAGGGTGTTTTTACCTGATCATTTTATGGCCAAAGCCTTGAGGCCTGTTAGAAACGCCGCTTTCTAAGGCTCGAGCTCTTTTTGTCCTGGGTCTTGGAGAGGATTTTTGGGTTCTTTATTCCCCTTCTGAATACTATGAATTAGCAGGGCAGACAGAGGACTAAGCGGTAGTGAAGGTAATAGGGCAAACTTCGCCGTGGTGTACGGGTGCTCATTCCCAATACTCACATCTATTTCTTCTTTGTTCTCTTAGACTTGTATCCCCGTCGGGACCACCGGGTCTCCCGCACTTCCATCCTCTATCCCCGTTGGTGGAGGATGTTGGTCTGCTTGCAGTTCATTAGGATTTTTTTCCTCGTCCTGGACATAGTCGTCGGACTTGGATAGAGCGTACTTGTTGACCATGGCCTGTATTCCTTTAATAGTTGCTGTCTTCAAGTCATCTCGGAACCGCTCTTTATTCCTATCAAATAACTCATTCTCATTGAAAGCGACATCTCTCGTACTTATCACCTTGTTCAGATGAGGCACTCACACACAGTAAATATTAGAGGACCGATATCCAACCAAGTATCCAATCTATGCTTTGGGACTGAGTCTGTCTAGCCTTCAGTGACCCAACTTTATGTCAGTTGTCATTGCGTAGGCCTTGCAGCCATACACCCAGAGATGTGTCTGGTTGGTGCGCTTGTCTGGGGCCATTTGTCGACCTGTTTTCCTTGTGACTGCTTCAAAAAAGACATCAAAAGGGGTTTTCCACCCATTTTTTTCCCTTAGTGTCTGATTATAGAGATATATAGCAGCTTTGAGTATTTCTGGCCATAGAAAGGTCGGTAATCTAGCACCGATTCGCATCACGCGCGCTTTTGTTTTCAGTACACCCCCTAGGCGCTTGGCACCTCCGTTCTTGGCTTGTGTATTGGGAGCGGAGGGCTCTACCTTGATTGCGCGGGCTTCTAGCCATCTTTCTATGTCTGACTTGTTAATGTATATTTCGTTATCTGTTTTAATTATCTTGACTTTGATGTCATATTGGCGTTCCAGCCATGATAGGTGCATTGACACCACACGGATGATTGTTTGCGTAGTTCAATTCTCAAGAGCATAGTCCTATGAGACACCAGAGTTTCTGCATATAAAGACCATGTGAGATGACTTGTTTGACAGCGATCTCTCGTAATCGTGGAAGTCAAAGGCTAATCTCTCTCCTGGATCTTCGTAGTTAGATCGTGGTGCTATCCATATATGCTGTCTGGCCTTGGACATTCTGCATGACTCGCATTCCACTCCTATTGGTCCTTGGATGACCACCCCCTGTGATGCGCGCACTAGGTGTTCCAAAGCTTCTGGGCCAGGATGTCCTAGTTGTTTAACTAAAAGAGACCTTATATCTTTTAAGAGGAGTACTTTACACAGACTTCTAGCGGCCAGATCTGGACATGGCGACTTTGCCAGCTACCATGAACGCTTTGGGCACACAGACTCGAATGATCACTACAACTGTAGTGAAAAGAAAACACCACAACACATTTTCTTTTGTAAGAGGCTGGGGAAAATTGGCTACTGCCTAGGCATTCGCCTAGGACAGCTTGTTTACAATACTTAGGGGAGAGGAGCACAGAATGGGCAAAATTCGTGGAGAAGAGCAAGTTCTTTTCAACAATCTGCCCCCGATAGATAGCCTTCCTTAAAGGACCAGATGGATGACCCCAAGGTCATACCGCCGCAACAACGGGGATGGGCCGGTGAGCGGGACTGACTGTACTTATTATCTTGAGACCTCTACAACCCTGCGATGCAGAGGGTCTGGGAGGCGTGGTTTGCACTACTGAGGAGCTACCCCCCACGTTAAAAACAAAACAAACAAACATATCAAGGTGCCCTCTGGGCTCACCTTTAATCCAACACCACATGACAAGCCGATACTTCCCAATAAGGGAAGGATCTGACCAGAGGATCCCCTTAAAGGGGCAACTTCCCACTGTACCTATCTCTCTCTCTCTCTTCCTTTCCTCTCTAGTCTTGATATTCTCGTCAATAGAGTAATAGCTGCTTGCTGCCGGCCATGTCCCAGCTCCTCAGTACGCTCGCCGTGACATCCACTAGTAGCTAAGATATCGGACGTTTATAGGGGCTACTATACTCTTCAACGCCGCCTCCATTTGGAGACCTTACAAAACCATCTTGAGTTCGGTGAGTTTGGTGCCTATCCAGGCACCCCTTCACAGTCGATCACTGACGTGTTCAAAAAGGCTCTGCCGTGCGTGTCGGTCCGAACAGGCTCGTGTTTAACACGATCGAAGCTTTGAGAGGTAAATTGTGCTTTCGAACCTCCACAGCAACGGACTGATCCGCTAACGACACTACCAGACATCTACCAGAATGATAGAGTTGTCAACCCTGAGATCTACCGGGGTGCGCAAGTTCGACCAGACCAGTTCAACGTCTTCAATACACAGGACAAGAGCGCACACTGTTTGAGAAGAAGAATCATCGGCCAATGTCACAAGGCCAAACCATAGGGGGGGGGGGGGGGGGGGGGGGGGGTGAATGGTATGTTGTTCTGCAGAGAGGAGCAATACTAATCAGGCGCGGAGACCATGTATATGTACATGAAGGTTCCTTGTTCTCCAGGATGCTTCCTGACAGTACTTCCCTCTTCCAAACCTCATTTGTTGTGAGATTTCAAAGTATTCTATTAAGGAGAGGAATTCCAGCTATTCTGGAGCGGCCAGAATGGCCCTATATATATCCAAGATACTAAAGGAAAGGATACGTGGCCTTATATTGGCCACGTATGTGACAGAGTCACAAATAGGGATGGTGATCCTGAAAGATGACTATGGATGGGCTAACGTAGCCTAGAATCCAACACGCCCTCTCAGACTGAGGGAATTAACATAACCAGAATATCACCCCTCTATATGAACCAGTCCCAGCAACTCCAGAAACTTAAAGAACCTTACCTTTGTCAAAGCTTTGGTAAGACCGTCTGCAGGCATTTCATTAATTCTAAGAAAAGAGAGCCGTATATGACCTTCTGAGATCTCCTGACGAATATAGTGTTCCCTGACTCGAATATGCTTAGTTCGACGATGGAATTCAGCGTTCTGAGCCAAGTGAATAGCTCCAGCACTGTCTGAATGGATGTTGATAACATTTAGAATAAATCCAAGTTCCAGCATCAGTTCTCGCAGCCAGGCAGCCTCTTTTACGGCTTCAGAGAGTGCGTAGTACTCTAATTCCACAGTAGATTGAGCCACAACAGTCTGCAGCTTGGATGCCCAGGAGACAGCGCCCCCAGCAAACGTGAACAGGTAGCCTGAGGTGGATTTGGCGCTGGTCTTGATGCTTCCAGCATAGCTGGCATCACAGTAACCAACTAGCAGATCCGGAATCATCTCAAGGACCTCCTGGGGGGTCTTCCTGACATATTCGGGACCTCCAAATTTGATCCCAAGATCTTGAGAGTGCCACAAATAGCGAAATAGGCCCAGAGCGGCCTTATATTGGGCTGAGCCAGGGTTGTGAAGGTATCGCGAGAGAACACCCATAGAGTATGCAATATCTGGTCTCGTATACGACGCAGGGAAGTTCTCAGAACCGATCAGGGACTGGTATGTCTGAATAGGACGTGTATCGACCTCAAGGTCGTTGTCCAGGGACTCCATCTGTTCCACTGCTTGAGGAGATATCGGCACGTTCATCTTGCCAGTGTTCTGCTGGTAGAACGCCTCCACAGTCCTTCTCACATACGTCTGTTGAGAGAGATATAACGTTCTCTCAGCTCGGTTTCTGACAATGTGGACTCCTAGGAAGTGTTCAGCAGCTCCCATGTCTTTCATCTCAAATATAGAACCTAGTTCCTTCTTGAAGGCAGCAATCCCGTCACAATTAGACCCCAAAATGAGGAAATCGTCGACATAGCTGATCACTATAATGCCACGGCTGATGTTGACATAGACTGCATTGTCAGAGACCAGAGGGTCGAATCCGAGGTCCTTCAGAGCGCTGCGAATGCGCTTCTGCCACTGCCTGGGGCTCTGCTTGAGCCCATATAGCGGTTTCGCAAGCTTCATAATCATGCCAGGTCTCCAGTTGATGGTATTCTTATCTGGATACATCTCAAAGAAGTCAGAGAGACCATTATGCGTCTCCATGAAGATCTCTTCATCCAGTTCTCCCATTAGGAAGGCAGATACAGCATCCATCTGGTCAATTTCCCAGTCCAGAACGGCAGCAATGGCTAGAAGGAGCCTCCAGGTGGTAGTACGAGCGCCTGAGGCCTGGGTTTCGAAATAATCAAGGCCATGGCGTTGCATGAAGCCTCGTACAACCACCCTAGCCTTGTACCGAGAGGTGTTGCCGTCAGAGTCCCTCTTCCACCTATAGACATTGCGGCTAGAGAGAGTTTTACGCCCAGCAGGCAGATCAGACCTCCACAAAGGAATGAAGGTATTATTGCGCAGCAATGCCCGTATCTCTGTGTGAGTGCCATCCAGCCATTGAGTTGCCTCGGCAGACTCCATGGCTTCCTTGTAGCTAGAAGGCTCGTCATTATGGGGAAGTGCCTGATCAGGGTCAGAAGACGGCCAATTGGCATAAGATGCCTCGATCGTAACATATGGAGATATGCCAGGGGTGGAAGACTCGGCCACGTAGTGGTTATGAGTCCTCCGAGTGCGCCCTCCGGAGAGTACATTCTCTGGGTTGAGCCCTGATTGGATTCTTGACCTCGGAGCAGCCGTTAGGGCTACTTCTTGACGAGGTGGTTCAGATGATAGAAGAATCGAGTCAGCTAGAGCAGTACTAGGCTCAGGGTTGCTATATCCAGAGTCAGAATGATGACCATCATCATTATCAGAAGCGTCAGGGGACCCAAGAGGGGTCCCTAACGTGACAACTGGTTGGGGTGAATCATCTCTATCATCCCTTCTGTTATCTGACTCGATATATATATGCTGAGGATCGTGAGCGCCCTCTGGTGAAGACGGCGCTGGCAGATCTTCAGCATCAGGTCTGGTTGTCTCATAGTCATCGAGTGTACCACGGAAGTTTGGAAAGATGTGGATCAAATCCCTTGAAAGTACATACCCATCCAAAATCTCAAGATGGGCAGTAACTACAACCTTTCTCAGGTGTGTAAGATACACCTGGTACTGGTTGGAACCAAGGGAACGAAGAATACGACCCCTTAGGGCGGCGCTGCTGCGGCAAATGGACCACAGGGGCCTGCCCGATTGACAGTAAATTCGTCAAATCAGGCTTGTTATCCTTTCCAGGGTTCAGATCGTCAAAAAAAACTTCAAAGGGAGTCTTCTTAACGCCCTGGAAGAAAGATGTATGGCTCACATTGAGCCTATCACATACGGCAGGTCCAACAACCGGCCAAAGGGCTTCAGGTGGCCCAGAATCCTTCATAATACTGCGAATGAGAGCATGTATAACGCTAAAGGATCTCTCAGCCACTCCGTTCTGTTCAAGAGTATATGGAGCACTGACTTCAAACAGGATACCACGTTCAGTTCTCCATTGCTTGAATCTTGCGTATTCAGAAACACCATCCATACGGAATCACTTTGGGTAACGCCCGTATTGGGTGTGAGCACATTCACAGTAGCGAATGGCTTGGTCAGAAGCTTCCCCTTTCTTCCCATGAGGGCAGTACTCCCTCAAACAAGACTTGCCATCCATAAATACAGTGGCATAGAGACAACCATTATAGCCTTGGACAGAGTGCTTGGCTGTATCCATATGGACCAGGTCTAAAGCATGATCTGGATGTTCCTGCTCAACTCAAGAGACTAGGCGACGTAGATTGGACTCCAGACATTCTAAACAGGTGAATTCTTTTGCCAGCTCTTGTACATTTGGCAGCAATTCAATCCCTTTAGTAATACTGGCTGTCTTAATCAGGCCACCAATAGATCAGTGGCCAAGTCTTGTATGCCAGCGGTGGAGTAGTCTTAGTGCCACAGATTTAGCTTGAGAGGTCAGTTCCAGGGAAGAATCCTTGGATACCATATTGGTGAACACGTCCGGGGCTTGACTGATCCCATATGTGTCCTTCTGGACATTAGGGATCTCTGTCTGAACGTACATTCCCTGGTGGAATGATGCCACCCATGTCGCATGGGGGTCAAACAGATTGCGGATCATCAGATACCATCCCTGGCAATACATCTGGTCTCCTGAGAGGATATTGATTGGGAAGGAGGGCACAAACAGTGTTCCAGAGATTGTCCGAGTGACGGTATCACCATTAGAGGTAATGAACGGGATCTCCACATTGCCAATACCTTGAGGAGTAACAGGGCCTCCTCTAGTGTTAAAGTGAACCAGATCAGGGTCCATTCAAAGGCAAGTGAACCATTTCTTATTATTACAAATAAAAACAGTAGAGCCAGTGTCAAATAGCCATGAGTCTGTGCTTGTTGTAGCATGAACGGTGTCAATCAGATTGGTACTCGCTCCCTGGTTGGCGCTATGTGTTGGTCCTTGAGTGAGGACATATTGACTGGAGATGGCCTTATCGGCACAATTGCACCATTGAGCGGCGTCAGAAGCGCCAGTGTGACCACTCTGGTGAGTGGGAGCGCTGTTTGAAGACCTTCCAGCTTTCTTAGCCTTCTAAGAGGCCTGGATGATCTGGTTAAGGATGCATTTATTGCATTCAAGGTGGCCCTTCTTCTTGTTAAGCTCTCTGTACTCATAGCACCAGATAAGATCCGTAATATTGCTATTAAAAGAGCCCTGATTGATTCTAGGGGTTCTGGAGCTATTAAGAGATAAGCGGTTACTGCTTTTTCCCTTATTTTTCCACTTATTCTTGCCTTTATTAGGTATAGCAGGCTTGCCAAAATTAGTGGCAAAGGTCTCATCTTGAGCCTTGCGAATCTATATCTCTTCCTGGAGCTGGTATAATAGATTCTCGGTTGTAGGGAAGATTCCATGGTTATAATCTTTCGAGATTTTGTGGTAAAGGGTTGGAAAAGTTGTCCGAATAGCAGCCAGGAAATTGGCAATACGGATATTCGGAGGATATATGATATTCTGCCGCAGGACCTTGTCCATTAGTTTGTGGTAGTTGTACACGAACTTGTCTCCATAGCCAGGGAATCGAATGGCAACCAGTTCATCTATAACTGATGAAACTGCGTCAATTCTCGTGCCTGAATATGCCTGTCGCAAGGCTATCCAGATCTGACCAGGGTCAAACAAACCCGTGATACGAGAATCAGGGTCAGACTTGATGTTCTGGGTGATAGCGAGGTATAACTTTGACCTCTTGATGCTCAGATTAGCATTCAATTCAGGAGGCTTGGAAGAGGCTCCCGCAGAAGGCGTGACTGGGGCGTCGACAGCACCAGTTGTGGCCTTATATGGTTCCTTCTCATTTGCCTTGATAGCTTCAAAGATAAGAGACCAGAGCCCAAGGGTGGTGAGCAAATGCTCTATTATTTGGGCCCAGACCTCCCAGTTCTCCTCGCCGACGAGCTTCTGATGGTCTTAGAGACGAGGGATAGAGGTGGACATAAAGGCCAGAGCCGTCTCTGAGATGGATTCAGACATAATGTAAGAAGGATAATATGTCGTAAGACTAGCCTACAAATAAGGCAAAATATAAACTAAAAAGCGACCTCTTTTTGTATAAAAAGAACAGTTATAATAAAGAAATACTTAAAGGTTTGTGATAACAAGGGTAGCTAGTCCTGATAGCCCACAAGCGGAAAAAAGGTGATCAGAATGAATCAGACCAATAGAAAAAACTTAAAAGGTAAGGACTGCCGGAGGTCGTGATCGATCAGAGATTCTACCATGTGAGATTTCAAAGTGTTCTATTAAGGAGAGGAATTCCAGCTACTCTGGAGCGGCCAGACTGGCCCTTTATATATCCAAGATACTAAAGGAAAGGATACGTGGCCTTATATTAGCCACGTATGCGACAGAGTCACGAATGGGGATGGTGATCCTGAAGGATGACTATGGATGGGCTAACGTAGCCCAGAATCCAACACTAGGTACATAACCTGTGCCACAGAGTGGTCATCATGAGAATCTCAAACGTCTCCCTGCTTGGTCAAAACGGGGAGAATCGGACAGGAGACCCGAGACAGTAGATAGCATTGATCAGATCAGGGGACGTGGCTATCCAAAAAAGCCGTCGCGCATCAACTTAGGTAAGTTGATAATTCTCATAAACACCTGAATTAAGCCATCCCAAACTCCCGGTATCTTCCCTAGTATCCCATCGTTGTAGCCTGACTCTTCTGTCCCTCACTGACACCAACCCGCATCCCTGGCTTCTGCCCTATCCCCATCAGCTTCTCCTGTTCCGCCCTGACCTCAGCCATACGCTTCGCGCGCTCGATGCCGCGCTGTTGGTCCATGGTCGCGAGGCACACCTTGAGCCAGCCCTTGAGGTTGGCCGCATCCCGCACGCTGCTGGGCATGCGCACGACGGCCTCCTTGTACAGGCAGTCGTTTTCAAACTGCCAGCTGCAAAGCACGGCGCGGAGCATGCCGCCCTCGCGGCCACACAGCAGCGCCACCGTCGGCGGCCGCTCCGCGCTGAAGATGCTGACGCCCAGCGTGCCCGTGTCCACAAGCGTGAACAGCCGGTGGCCCTCGGGCAGCGGGCCGCAGTCCTCGGGGCGTTTGGCGGTGACCCAGTCGGGCTCGCGGCCGACGCGTAGGTTGGCATCCCGCCAGCTGGCGCAGATGGGCGTCGACGAGGGCTCGTAGTTGAGCCGGCCGTTGACGTTGCCAAAGACGAGGCGCTCGAGCTCGGCCAGCGGCACCACGCCCTCGAACCCGACCAGGTTGCTCGTGCTCTGCAACACCTGTCCGCCATATAGGCGGCGCACCGACAGCGGGCCGAAGACGCTGAGGAGGGCGGCGACAAAGAAGACGCCCGCGACCAGCCACGCGATGAAGGTTAACGTGCTGTCGCTGACGGTCAGCTCCGCCAAGAAGGGCGCGTAGTAAACGGCAAGCGTTATGCCTTGCAGGAACCACCACGTCCCCGCCGTCACGAACACGGTCGCTAGCAGGCGTCCGAGGCCGTAATCGCGCGCGACCACGATTCGAGGAAACCCTTTCCAGCGAATATGCATGACCCGGCACGAGTCCAACAGGATCGTGTTGTCCTCATGCGCGACACCCACGGCGTAGCACGTCGGCTGCACGTCCCACAGGTGCGTCGAGAACTGGTCAGGCTTTGCGAGCGTGTAGAACGGGTTGAAGGCGCTGTCGTCCCCATCGCCGCGGCCGTTGTTGACGGGGTACAGCGAGACCATACGTTCTATGATGCGATCGCTGTCATTGCCTAGCGAGAGCTGCGCCAGCGATTGGAACGCTGAGTCCTGGTCGTCGCGCTCGATGCGGTAGTGCAGAAGGCCCATTACTGCGAGCGTGACATCATTGGGTGTCCATATCTTGTAGTTGAACCGTGAGCGGTCGACGCACGCATCCACAGCCTTGGTGAAGAGCTCGAGCCGCGACAGCGTCAGCTCGTTGGAGAAGTGCTCGGCCAGCAGGCGCGTCGCGCCGCCCGCGGCCTCAGAGTCGGCTGGGTCGTCCCAGATCTCGCCCGTCATCTCGATGAGCGACAGGCGATTCGTAGTATAGCCATCATCCACCCGCGCGAAGAAGTGGATCTCGGTGCCGGGCGCCAGCAGGGCTTCGGGTAGCGTCCACATACGCGAGCCCCAGAACTTGCGCGTCTCGACACGGTCGTCGGGCAGAATGACGACGACGCGGCGGCTGGCGCGGATCACGTCGCACATGCCGTAGATGTCGACGTCCTTCTGCGCGCCGTCGACAACGTCGATGCAGTCGGTGTCGACCCAGCAGGCGGTGCAGCCTGCGTCCAGGGTCGCGGCCTTTGCCATGCTGCGGATCTGGTCTTGGCCCTTGCCGCCGTCAAGCCGGAATGACTTCGCGGCGTAACTGATGAAGACGTATCGCAGATTCCGCGGCGGGTTATCGACCACTTTCCACTGCTCATCTGGCTGGCGGACGTAGAGTTTGCGTGGCCGGACTAGTCGCTTACGACTAGATGGGAGGTCTTGTGAGACGGCGCGTCGTGTTGAGTCGGGTCTCTGGTCAAGAGGGTTGATTGCGTGCTTCGCCCATTGCCACGAATATCCGGGGTGATCGGTATACGTATCATTGACATCCTCGTTCTCCCAGGATGACGTGCCCGGGAAGGCCATCAACAGCTGCAGCGGTATGGACGCCGCCAACAGACGCGCCGAACCGTTGATCTTGTGCCACACGCCTGTCTTCTGGAATGGTCTTAGGGCCCACTCCGATATCTTGAGGACCTTCGGCACGTCGCCGTTCATCTTCCTCCGGCGCCAGTCGCCGCCCGCGAGCTTCTTCTCAAGAACGTAGTCAGCGGCCTGGACGACGAGGCGCTTGGGCCTGTAGTTGGTGGGCGACAAGTACGTCGCGACGTCGCTGAACTTCTTCTCTTTCTGGCCGAAGCTGTTTAGGTAGATGAACTTGCCGTCTTCGTCCTTGTTCACTGCACCCCCGTAGTTGTCGGGCCTGTCCAGGACTACGTGGCCTTGCTCTGTGTCGTGGCTCCTGTTTGGTCTGTTGTACAAATGGCCGTTGAAGCCACGCTTGCCGTCGAACTGGCTCGCCATGTTGGCGCGGACCTTCTCTTCGACGGTCTTCCCATATGGCCACCAACTGGACTTTTTGCCCTGGCGTTCATCATGCTTCTCTTGTGGGTATGGCGAAGGCATCGACGAGTCAGCAGAGGAGTGGCTCTGTTGCTGGTCCGTTATGATGCCGCGACTACCATCTTGGGATCCTGGCTGGTACCACTGCTGATCTACCGGGTAGACAGCGTCATGACTTGGGTCCGATGCATATACGTACTGCTGAGGGTACGTCAAGGCCGGCTGTATTTGCGTTCGGCTTTGATCGAAGTGATTGGCTGGGACGCCATATTGATCAAAGGCTGGTTGAGACTGGCCCGCGTACTGCTGGTATGGGATCGCTGAGGATTGATCCTCCTGAGACCGTGCCTCGAATGGGTGCATCTCGTAGGGTTGATGGAACTGATTGTTCGCCATTTTGGAGTATGTCGTGAGCAATTTGAGGGAGCCAAACACCAAGCACACGGCAATCAAGTCTTGCAAATGGGAAGAACCAGTTGCACGAAAGGGCGAGAACTCGAAATGCCTTTGACGTTGCAGCCCAAGCCCCCATTATAACCTACTGCCATCCCTGCTTCTGCTGTAGGAAGCTGATCGCTGGGCACCCCGGTCCCGGACTCCTTCCCTAAACGGGGTCATTCTTTACTATAAATGGAAGATCAAGAGTCTTTTGCTTTTCACCCGTGTCGTGGTGTCGTGGTCCTGCAGGGCCTGTTCAGCCCAATTTGGGGGCTGAAAATGCAGCACCCGCGCGGTGTAAGAAGCGCATTGCAACTTGAGCCTCAGGACTTCGTCGTCAGGCTTTACCAAGTAGGAGAAGAAGGTGGTCGCATTGTCTTGCCTCTTTTCAGGCTGCGCTGTAGTGGCGACATGGTTGCTGTAAGCATCATGCCTTCGAGGCTTCTGGTTGGATGGCGATACGACGCGTCGCCCTGCACCCATTTCCAAAAGACCCTTGCCGTGTGGGACGGATAAGGTTTTGGGGGCTATATGGAAGGCTTTCGCTGAACCAGATGACTCTTTATTACACACCAGGTCTGTTATACACTCGTCGACACCTGGTGGCGCACGCGACTCTCATGCATGTTCACTAAGTGATCAGTCGTCCGTCGCCTTCTCGTCAGCGCAGCCTCGTTTGACCTCGTTGTTTTGGTCACTCTTCTGCGAGCCGGGCACGCTGAGATGATGTGACTGGTTCAGGCGGCTTGGGAGTGCTATATTCAGATCGCGCGATATTGCCACTTCTGCTTGGCAACGTTGCAGCCCGCGCCCTTGAGGCCTTGGGGGCCGAAAATGAGTATATCACGTAGCTCCCGCTGTGCCAACGTCTCGAAAGGTTTTGATCACTCACGTCTCTCTGTCCATAGGGAGTCATTAAGTCTGACATCCACCTCCTCGAATACGCATCGTTCTTTTCCTATGAGCTCCTTCGTATGTCCCGCGACAATCCGGGACCATGTTGTTGTCGGGCTTCAGCTGCTGCTCATCATACTAAAATAGCTAACCGATCAAGTATTGTAAGCCTTGATTATGTCAAACAGTGCGTAGATGGTGCATATGGTCGATATTCGTGTATTTGGTGCTGATCCTGATCGTCTCTGTTGGTGCTACGGTAGGTGGCCCCAAAATGCCCTAATGGCCCGTGGTCAGTGCACTGCCACCTCCCTGACGCCACGGTGGCTGCAGTTTACCTATCCGTGCTTTGAATTCATCGCGACGCCCACGTGGTGTTCCTGATTGTATGCCACACTTGTTCGTTGAGTGATGTCGTTCATTGCGCATTCCGCCCATAGGACCTAGCCTTTGAGCAAGGTATCCATGTGTGGAGTTTATTGCCATTGGAAGTCTTAATACCGCTCCGATCCGAAGGTGGACCCCGGGATAAGAGGTGGAAGCGGGTTAACGACTCCGGTCTCGCGGCCTAGCAAATATCGCCACCCTTATCCCGATCCGCAGTAATTCACCGGTATTCCATATGTTCGGCTGGGGACAATATGCCGCTTGTTGCTAAAAATCCATGGACGCCGGATTTGGAGCCCTCGATTTCCTTCCTTTGTAACAGCGTCACGGAGTTTATAAAGGACTGGTACAATCCCCGATAGAAGTTGAAGAGGGAACAAAAGTCTATAAAGGTCGCATCTTCATTGGAAAGCTGGCTGGTTCATGTTGTGCCTCTCATCATCACCTTAAAGGCTTGGTAAGCACAACTGTCTACTGCCTGTCGAGTCAAAGCCATTCTCTTCAACCGCAAGATTCTCGCCTCCCTTTCTCAGCTTCGCACACCCCCATCTCACGATGCCTTCGAACACGGCTGCGTTTATCCCCGAGGCTGGCAAGCCTCGAGAGGTCAAGCCGGCCCCTTACCCAATTCCCGGCGAACACGAAATGATCGTGGAGAACCGCAGCATCGGCCTCAATATGGCCGACTGGGCCATGGGGCAGACGTTCGCCACGTCCCTCTTTCCCGACCTCAAGTTCCCCTTGATTGGCGGCGAAGACGTTTCCGGCGACGTCGTAGCCGTCGGTTTGAGCGTCACCGGCTTCAAAGTTGGAGACCGTATCACTGGGAGCTCCCAATCGGCTTTCCAGAAGTATCCTCTGGTGGCCGGCCACCTAGCTTTCGTCATCCCCGACTCGCTCAGCTACGAGCAAGCCAGCGTCTTGCCCTTGTTCCTTTGCACGGCACTAGTTCCCCTCTTCCACAAGGAATATCTTGGCCTACAGCTACCCTCCCTCACGCCGAACCCGACTGGCAAGACGCTGCTTATCTGGGGTGGCTCGACCGGTGTGGGTAGCAGTGCCATTCAGCTAGCAGTCGCTGCCGGGTACGAAGTCATCACGACGGCCTCGCCGAGGAACTTCGACAACGTCAAGCAGCTGGGGGCTTCGCAGGTCTTCGACTACAACAGCGGCACAATCAACGAAGATTTGGTCGCTGCCTTCAAGGGCAAGACCCTGGCTGGCAGCATTGCCATCGCCGGGTTCGCAACCGGAACTTACGGGCCTATTTTGGACGCCTGTGCTGCTGTCGCAACCAGCACCGAGGGAAGTAACTTCGTCGCTCTCACGATGCGCCCGCCGAAGAATATCCCTGCAAGCATCGAGACCAAGTTCGTCAATGCTTACATGCTGTTGGACGACAAGGAGATTGGATACGCCATCTTCCGGGACTATCTGCCCAAAGCTCTGGCTGCGGGCAGTTTCACGGCAGCTCCGAAGGCTGAGGTGGTGGGCAATGGCCTTGAGTCGATTCATGCAGGGCTCGAAACGCTCGCAAAGGGGGTATCGGCCAAGAGGCTTGCCATCACTTTGTAATATGCAGGATGAGTTTCACTTAGACGACATATCTAGACTTCTTCTATGCTGATATAGATATTTGGTCTTGTTATTGGGCTGGATGAAGAAGATATGTAGGGTTCAATGGAGTTGGTTACCATCTTCTCATCTGATGTCTCTTTAGTAGCACGACTGAGTCCGTAGCTATATCTTCGTGTCAACCGGCTAGACTGTAGTGAGGATAAACCAATGTCTGGGGAAACCACGGGGACTTTCTTGTCATAGCTACTTCTTGATGAGCTGTATACATGGCGTACTACATGGGTGTTGACCTGGTTGTCACCAACAGGGATGTGCGTCGAGTGCATATGCTGTTGGTCGCCCTGTGCTGCGCCCCAGATGCTCCGATTGGTGTTCCAAGGGACTCATGTAAGGGGTAACGCAATGTGGGAATTTCTTGGGTTTAGGCGTCAAGTGCCTAGGTAGGCAGACCGTGTTGGATCAGAACGTATTGTCCTTTCACTTCAAGCATGCTTTTGCTTCTCCCCTCCTATCCCTCATAATTGGCAAGGAACCCTTTTCATCGATCGCATCGCTCTCATTCACCACTCACAATTCCCAGTACTTGTCTGCACTCAACCAATCTTTTTGATATTCCAACCTTGTCTAGCCATGGCCACATCAACCAAGCTCACGCTTCTCTTCGTCTGTGGCGGCTGGCTTGTTCCGGAAAGCTATAGCAAGCTGACAAATGCCCTCCGCGCTGTTGGGTTCGAAGTGCACATCCCTCGCCACCCGTCCATGAACCAGAGCCGGCCCCCAAACGCCGATCTGGCGACGGACGCGGACCTCATTCGTTCGTACGCGACGAGTCTGGTCGAAGCCGGCTGTACCGTCGCCGTGCTCATGCACAGCTACGGTGGCATGGTCGGCACCGATGCCCTGTACGGTCTCAGCAAGACCGCACGCTATGCCAAAGGGCTGGCTGGCGGCGTTTCGCACTTGATATACATGGCGGCGTCCGCGCTACCGAAGGGGAAGAGCATGGGAGACTTAGTGGAGGAGTTCGGCCATATGCGTAAAATGCCCGTCGCGTTCGGCTTCGATGACGACCAAAGCTGCGTGCCGAACTATCCCAAGGAGGGGCTCGTTGGGGAGGCCTATGCGGACCAGCTTGATGCAGAGGAGCTCAAAGGGTTTATCGCCACTCTCGGCCGCTGGAATGGGAAGTGCATGTACTTGCCCCTCCAGAACACCCCTGTTTGGCGCGACGAGGTCAAGGTCAGCTACTTGTATACCACCGCGGATCTCACAATACCTGTTGACTACCAGAAGAACATGGTACGCTACCATGGACAAGGAAGGAAAGACGGTCCAGACTGTCGAGTTGGATTCCGGCCACTGTCCTAACCTGACTGCGACGAAGGAGGTGGTCGAGGCAGTGGTCAAGTTCACTTCATCGGAGTGACGATGGCTGCTACCGGTACCACAGACATACGGACGCTCTCAGACACGGGCGGGAATAGTTGAGGCGCGCAACAAGGTGGCAGCAACGTAAATAGTCCTCAAGTCTTGATCATCGTTGCAACTTTGGTTTCGCATTTGAATAGCAAACTTACTTCATGTTCTCTAACTGATCATGTTTGCCGCCAATGTTACGAGAAGCCCAAACGAGTCGGCATAAGCGTACCACCTGTCGTGTTGACCTCCCGCCTCTTCCTTCAACTTGACCAGATCTCCGTTCTTGAGCATTCCGTGGACGGCATTCGCATGCAGGTATTCGGCATAGCCGGCTGCCCAGTCCATCTCGTTCTCTGCCTGCCACAGCTGCGTGGGGGAAGGTGCAGGCGAGGAGGAATACTCGGGCATGGTCGGAGGCGGATTCGTGATTTGTGTATGTAGAATGCCGTCTATTATGATAAATGCAGTTGCGGTTCTTTTGGAACATGTCAGATTGACTTCGCCTGATCTCGGATTACTCGTCTTGCACAGTTGAATTACTTACCGACGCCGCGATTCGGAAAACACCCAGTCCTTCCACGTCATCATTCGACCGGCCATTTCGTCAAAGCTGATGAGCTTGCCGAACGTCGTGGTGATGTGCCCACATACTGCCTTCATGTCTCTATTGGTGAGTAGCTGGCCTTTCAAGGGGATGTGGACCAAGCCTGCTCACATTGAGTGAAGCCAGAAGCTGGGTATCAAAGTTGGTATGGTCGTGGCGTCCCTCGATGATCCTCAGGAGAATATACACGACGAGCGATTGCAGAGCTTCCAGGACTTCCCACTTGCCAAAGCTGGAGTGCTGTTTTTAACGGCTTCAGTCAGCAATTGGGTCGTTCACTGATTATTCCCGGGGGATGGAAGATTTCCAGAAGTACCTCGTTGAGCAGTCGCTCCTGTTCGATCCGGATCAGTCCCCAGATCAGGCTCTTGTTCATGCGTCGGCCCTGCAGCAGCGTCTTCGCCAGTGTCAAGGCAGCATTGAGAGGACTCGGACGCCCGGTATCACCTTCCGATAAGCACTGATAGTGTGAGTGGATGAAAGGAGGCACTGAGCCTGGGCTGGCCATCATGTATGGGTAGGAGCGCAAGATGTGCAGAGCGAGTTCGCCAGTAAGCTCGAGCTCGGGCTCCGAAAACCTGCGGCGCTCAAACAACGAGGACGGGTCTCGATAACCCAGAGATACCGGCACCCCAAATGGTAGTTGGAACGGCTGCTCCGAGAAAGTCGTGTTATCCAGCGCAGACTGCGGCTCGCTGCCGGTGCTGGAGGCGTGAACTTGAGAATCGAGTGGATCGCCTCCGCCTAAGTCAAGTGCTAGGTCTGACATATATGACCAGTCAGGTGTGAATGCGTCATCTCCCCATGTAAAGGCTGTTAGAGGAAGGTTGCTGCTTGTGGTTGTCTCTTCGGTCTCGACAGGCGGATTGTCGGGGCCGGCTCTGAAGTCTTCCGCGGACTCGGACGGAGTGTTCAAAGCGGTCTCACCGGTGTGCTGCACGGAAGATGCTCGCATAGGGCTGCCCAGCCCCGCCCCAAATCCCGGTTCGACTGTGACATGGGTGTTTGGGGTGCCTTGGTAAGTACATGAGACGCCTTTTGAAGCGCATCGAGAGCAGCCTCCGATGCCTAAGCTGGAGCAGCGTGCCTTGGACCGCACACATTCATCACAGGCCTTCCTCCGGGGAAGAAGCCCTGATTGGTGTTTCTTGCGGCAATACCAGACATGCCTGCTCTTGGCTCGTGCTAAGTTACAAGGTGTCAGTTGACAGTGGTAGTCCAGAGGCTCAGCCTTCGTCGGTAGTCTCACAGTTGGTATCGTCGGTGTATAGCTTGTGGCAGACAGGACAGTGCAATGTGCTCCGGCGGCTTGCGGGCCGCTCCATCTGGACGGTATAGGGACTTCCGTCTATTTCAGTCCAGTGTCGGAGATGGACTCAGATGTCGGAATGTCGTATACCCAATCTCCCGGACTCAATATGGGTCTGAGAAGCGAGGCAATTGGTCCCGGCTAACTACGGAATTCCGATGGACACTGTAAGCACGTGCCACCCTGATTAATAATGAGGGATTATTAATCATCGTCACAATCTTTTGGTAGTTGGTCTTCCAGCTCGTCAGGCCATCAGGTGAGTAGCAAGAAGTAATCCTAGGTCGTGAGATTTTCGAGACCCAGGGGCCAGGTTTCCACACCGAGCGGGTGTAAAGTTCATTCTGATCGTCCGCCGGCGAATTTAACAATAGCTCGAAGGGAAAAAAGGAACCACTTAGGAACTTCGAAGAGTCGGAATGACGACGGGACTACTGTGAGGAATGTGCATCATGCCTTTGGGCTTTGCAGCGATTCTCTCCGGAGATGTCTCACGGAGCATCTTGACGAATGTGGCTTCCGGAAAAGACTAAGGGAGGAAAGTATTTAAAAGACAGCAGCGGTCAGTAAAAGACCTGTCAGATCTTACCACTCAGCAACATTCGTTCTATGCCAACCCCTTTCTACCACGCCCGCAAATATGGCCTCCCCATTCTTCCCATCTTTGACCAAGCGATGGCACAGCGAATCGTACGAAGCCATATCACCACTGCGTCCTGAGCTCTCAGTGAAAGGCAAGACTGTTGCCGTCTCCGGCGGTGGCACTGGCATCGGCGCCAGCATCGCAAGAGCCTTTGCAGCCGGCGGAAGCACCAACATTGCAATCATGAGCCGGACCCAGAAGAAACTCCTTGCGACCAAACATGCCATCGAAGGGGAATTCCCGGGCACCGAAGTTCTTGCCGTGACTGCCGATATCACCAACGCGAGCCAGATCAATGACGCCTTCGCCAAGATCAGCCAGGCCTTCGGCGAGATCCATGTGTTCATCTGCAACGCCGCATTCATGCCAAAGCCCCAGGCCGTTCTCGACCCAGATCTCGACATGCAGGAGTGGTCGACCGCTATCAACACCAACGTGCTAGGCGCGATGAACTCGGTCAGAGGGTTCGTCCCACATGCAGCCAAGGGAGCGCACGTCCTTCACATCTCGACCTGCATCGGCCATATCCCACCAATTGAAGTTGGCTCGGCTGCCTATGCCGCAACCAAGGCCGCCGCGACAAAGATGTTCGATTACGTCGCCTACGAAAATCCTGGCCTACACGTAGTCAACATTCAGCCCGGCCTCCACGAGACCGACATGAGCCGCAAGAACAACCACGGCGGCATGGATCACAGTCAGTCGCCTTGTTTCTTACTGTTTGCCACTCCATCTTTTCTCCCCGTCTCCTCTTTCCCTACCACTACATACAACTATTCAAGTCCTTTGGGCTGATCTAGAAGGCGAAACTGACAAGCAGCAGTTGATCTCCCGGGCCATTTCTGCGTATGGCTGGTCAGTCCCGAAGCCAAATTCCTCAAGAGCAAGTACGTGTGGGTGAATTGGGACGTTGATGAATTGAAGGCCAGAAAGGAGGAAATTCTGACCACCGATCTACTTGATACGAAGCTTGGTGGAGTTTCGTTCGTAGGGTGGAAAGGTTCTCATATGTTGAAAGACCTTTGAGCGTACTTGTACTTTTCTGGCGTGTCTGGTTACCGCTGTCGTTGATCTGAGTTGCCGGAAGACTGTTTGCTTTCATGCAGTTAATATGATGTTTGTGTTAGAAACCCACCAATTTATCTGCTACATGTCACATAAAGAATGCAAATAGAAATGTTCATTGGTATCCAACTGGGAGTTAGACACTGAACAGCTTGTTCAAATATATAGCCTAAAGGTTGGTCGCTATGAAAGTCCTATGCAGGTCGCTATACGTTATATTAACTGCTTGGCGTGATAGCTATCTACACAAATCTGTATTGGTGAGATGCGCCGAGGTGAGGCTACTGTTGGAATACTTCATATATGAAGAGTATATCTTACATCATGGTCGCCACGGACCACACACAACACGTCGATTTTGACAAGTAATTGACTGTCTTGTCTAAATAGGGAGAGGTGTGTGGATGTCCCCATTAGCCGGTTCCGATCTTTCGTTGCTGGGTAACACTATCTGCCGACTTGATGCCTTGGCGGACTTCCCTCCATTCCCAGGCATTAACGGGACGCACAGGTGCACAAAACAGCAGCCAAAAGAAAGTTCTTCCTCAGTTTCAGTATTCCGCACAACATCCTCACCCACTATATTGGTGCTTGCGGTTTCGTATCACCCAGCTCATACCGAGCTTACTACAGCCACTGCATCTCCGATTCCGTTCTCATACCATCATATTCCCGGCTAGTCCAGGACGTAACTATGCGGCAACTGATTCGATTTTGCTTGCTTACTTTTCCTCGGGTTTCTTTCTTGCTTTATAACCGCACCTCCAACCGTCTCAACTTCCGCCCAGTATTAAGGTAAGCCATATTTCCTCTACACGGGGTTCACTGAGCTGATTTGGGCATCATCAGATGGCAGACCCCCGTGCCATACGCGCACGAGCCGTGGTGCAGAAGTACGAGTTGCTTCGAAGTATTGTTGGCGAGCACGAAAATACCATCTAAAAGCGATGGATTAAGAAGTCGAAGAACAAACGCCGCGGCGCTCTGCTGGAGGCTCAGCCGTCCATGCCGAAGCATCACGGACCGGACTTGACGGCGTTCCAAGGAGGCGAAAAGTCTGCCGCATACAAAGAAGCCTACCTTGTACCTATGATCAATCTCGAGGATCTACAAACAAAAGAGGCACTTCTCGCGATGATCAGCCCGAGAGCCCGCGGTCTTCCTGGAGAATTCTGCCATGTCGATTTCAATATGAGCAGATTAGGTATAGCAGCCAGCGCTATATGTCTCAAAGACGCTCCGGGATCTCTCATGCTCTTCGACCCTTCATCGAAGAAGGACTATGGTGATCTCTTGCAGAAAGAGAACCATACTTTAGCAATTCGGAGTGAACGGGATGAATGGGGTGAAGCAAGTCTCTTTCCAACGCAATGAGTTACGCGATTGATACTCCATGCTTTATCCAGCAACTAATACCCAAGACCAGTATTCGTCTCTATGAAATCCGTAATACAAAACACGAGTCACCACATGGGGAAAATGAAGGTCTCTGACTAGGACGAGTAGTCATGCATCCAGTGAAAAGTCCAGAATGGTTGTAAAGTAACATTTCCGAGCTCTGAGTACCCCTTTAATGCTTCTCCCATCGTATTGCCCGTGTGGTTTTCTATAAAACTGCCAAAAACAACTCACCCCTTATTTAACCTGCACGCTCTCCATCATCCCTCCCACAGCAGCACCGACGAAACACACGGCGGACAATAATCCTCCCTCAACAACGCAAAAAGATGGCGAGTTTGATTTCCATTTGCTTGAATCTCTCAATCGCGGTGCAGGCCAGCTCGGCCGGCCTGCTCGTTCGAGATGACGGCGGGGGTTGCACCGGTGGATGCCTCGCCGGGGCGATGATAGGCGCCATGGTCGGGTTTTCACTTGTTCTTACTTGTATTTGGGCGTGGTGTAATCGACCTTTCTACTTGGGGGCGGGGAACGTTGTATGGACCACGGAAGTGCGCACATGAGCTGGATGGTATCATGTTTACATTGATGGTCCAAAGTTGCTCTTTTACGAAAACGTCACGGTAGCTCTTTAAATGCACATTCGCCGTGATATCTGTCAGGAAGTATGCAAAGGAAGAAAAGAATACATTCATATACATATACATTTCTCCTACGCCTGATTAATACTGTAGCCCGCTGCAGATCAACAAATCATCATTCTCCCCATATGGTTAGCCTTTTGACAACATCCCCCACCCCTTCCTACACCGTGCCGGTTGACATCATGCCACTTGTCACCCGAACCCCCATGCCGAATTGAGATCCAATACCATAGAATGCTGTATCTTCGGTTGCCAAAGGCTCAGACCTTGGGCTAATGGTCAGACCTGCTTCCTGGGTGGAAGGTTCGAGCTCGATGGATTCTGCTACAGGTGTAGGGGCGCGAGAATATAGCGAGATGGACCCTTCATCGTCGTGATTCTGATCCCTCACGTACCCGGAGTCGAATGGTCCGTTTGGAACACAGCCGAAGACTCGGTCCTCATCGCTGTAGAGGAAGGACTCCATAGGAGTCAAGCCGAAAATCGGCAGTGTGATGTCATTGTTGGGCATTGGGCAGTGGTAGTCTTGTGAAGATGTTTCCCACCCATATGCTGAGGATGGTGAGTTGGGAGGAGTCGACGGGAGATCATAATCCTCATCGAGAGTCACCGCCGCAAGATGAATGTAAGACTGCTGGACGATATCGCCAGACTGTGGTAGTGACGAAGAAGGACTTTGTCTTCTTTCCCGGGAGACTTCGGTGTCTCTCTGAGATGCCATTGGGAAATAGCGAGACTTGATGTCTATTTGACCCTAATAGGTCGAGTGAACATCAAGACGCGCTTGACTTGATGGTAGGAAGGAAAGGAATCCGATGCGAACCAGGTACAAAGATGATGGCAGTGTGTTGAACTGACGAGAGAACAGATATTCAACAAATTAAGATGAGATATATGTGATTCCTCGGACTCTTCGAGCATAAAGCTGGAAAAAAGCAACGGCCTTAGCTCTCAAGACCTGCTTGGGAAAATCGGGAGTGATGGATACAGAGAAGTGCCCTGGGAGGGATGGAAGTTGACTGCTTAAGTACTAGAGAGATATCGACTTTCACAGTGCCCAAATTTCCTATTGAGTACCACACCACTTCCTAGTGCCACCGACCAGGTAGCTGGATTCACAGCCAAGCATGGGTAAGGCAACCTTCGGCAGATCACAACACATTATGCTGCAAGGCGAGGGGTTGTGAGGAAAGCCCATGCTCGGGCTGGGCTGAGCTGTTCGTCCGGAATATACAAGCCTGCTTCCGCGCAGCGGCACAGACACGATGACCGTATCTCATTGGCTAAGCTCGTCGGGGGAAGCGGCTCAGTTCAAGATGATATGTGCCTGCAGAGCGCCCAAACTGACAGCCTCACGTCCTGTCGTGCATGCAACAGGCTCTTGCATGCATGGTGCATATGCAAGTTGTGCTGCAAGATTGGTTGATCATCCAACCGGAGCCCGAGATCAGTTGCACCAGGGGCAAAGTCAGAAGTGTGTTTTGCCCTGCAGACATCCCCACAACTGAGATCCTGGTCCTTGTAGAGGTATGCCTTCCACACCTCCAAATTCATCAGTTCGGACGTTATAAGTGTGTGGATCCCAGCCACTGGATCCAGCCACCAGTACCTTATCGGATCTCCTGTCATCCAGGGCGTCCTACGACAAGGTTACCTGGGATGGCTGCCCCAGGTGACAGGTACCAACCCACTGTAATTTAGGTATTTAGATACTTCTCGGATGGGATCCCTTCCCATCCGAACTTAACCAAGCACCAACCAGAATACAGATCATCCCAACCAAGACTTGTGATAGATCTCCGTTCTGGTTCCGCTACCACAAAGGCACAAGTGGATGGGCACTGCTGGAAATAACCACAAGATGCAGACCACTGTACGGGATCACAGTCGTCGGGCGACGGCCAAGGATTCGATATATTGCAGCCTACCTGGCAAGGATCTCGACGTGTTTCGTTCGGTGGACTTGCATCTGCGTCTAGCGGGATGGTGCAGGAAGTCCTGGAGCGCTCTCTCGTGTATCCGTAGGTAGACCATCCTGGCAAACAATAAGGTGTATGCCTGGTGGCATCTGACACTGCCGCAGAAGATGGTGGTAACACGTCGTACGATTCTGTCGACGCTGCGGTGCACGCGTGACACTGATGCTGCCGAACTTTTGAGATGGCCTGGTCTACAGCGTCTCGGTGAGAAGGGCATCCTTCAACAGCAAGCACCCGCAAGAAGATGGTCCAGGACTTCCAGCGCCCTGCACACTGGCCAGAGTCATGATGATCAGCAGCCTGACCATAACAGTTCACGGCATTGGGCAACGAGTTGCGGCCGATAACGGTCCCGAATGTCGACCAGAGCCGCACGGGACAGGGAGTCTTCCGGCCTGCTCTTTGAAGATGTCATCTTCTAATTCTTTGATTAAATACCAATGTTGCTCGTCTCAGAACATTTATGAAATACATCATCAAGAGTGCCAAAGCACTACACAGCACCCCGAATGAGGTGAGGACGGCAACAATCGCGAGTCCAGTGTACCTAGCCCCGGTATGACATTAGCAAAACACCTCTTTCCTCCTCGCCGCCACCTCATCGTGTTCAGCCCGTCATCATCATCATCATTTGCTATTCCCCCTTCGTTCAATCGAGGAATGGACCAGGGCCAAGAATTGGCTTGAGACTGGAGCCCAACCAAGGGGCTCCACCTTCGTTCGTGAGGATTTGGAAGAGTTGGCCTCCACTCTGGACGAAAGCACGGAGTTTGACGACGTCGTAGTCAGGACGGCCGCTCTCACGGGCGAATGATAGACATGTCGCCAGTGGCATGCTCCGGGGAAATTGGATGCGGCCGATCATATGCCACTCGTTCAGGCTAGATGGTGTCCGTACGAAGTAGAATATACCCCCTTCTGCCGAAGGCACAAGGACATCCAGCTGCCGCTTTGCGTTGCTGATGAGTTTAGGGTTGCCGGTCACCTCGCCTGGATGGTGGATTCTGGTGGAAGTCTTGACCTGCCATTTCGTTTTTCGGCTGGGGCCGTAGATATTTCCAGTTGATTCCTCCACGGAAGGTCCCTCGATGGTGTGCAGACGGCCGCTCGCAATCAAGACTGCCACGAAGGCTGTGTCCTTACCCCCGCGGTAGATGACCCTCTCGGTGTATGTCTCTATGACAGAGACTGCTGAGATAATGCCCAGATCGTTTGCAACATGCTCTACGGGGTCCCAGGCCTGATGTGGTACTCGATTAGTATGACCGTATGACGAAACTTGCGATGAACGGCTCTTTGTCCAGGTGTATAGCAGACCGCCAGATTGACATGGAACGATCAGACACCAGTGATCTGACTCGCGATGAGAGGTGTAGGCCTTCGCAACGGCCGGCGTGCCGCTAACCATGTGATTTTGCAGTGGTGGGGCGGGATCAACCGAAAAGGAGTGAGACGTATCATCCTGCTCTGGGCGATAGAAGGAGTGCAGTATACCGCGCGACACGCAGTATACGTTCACAAATTTGCCTTGTCTGTCAGAGAAGATCGCTAGGCCAGATACGGAGGAGTTGTCCAGTATCGCGGCTGGCGTACTGGGAAATGACTGGGGCTCGGTCTAAGGTTGGGAAGCATGATCTCGCACCCGCTTGAAGCAGATGAGACCGTCAGAGCTCGCTGCAACAATGCCTTTGTCTGCGGCTGCGAACTGGCCAATCACGGGGCATGGAGTTCTCCACGATGTGACACTCAGCGAGGTGACAGGCTGTGGGCCGAGAGAGGCGGGCACAGGCGCCAGCTGGTTGGTGTTGGAAGATATGCGTGAGGTGCCGGGTGTATAAATGAGGGTCGATGGCAGCGAGCTGTTTGTTGCTGATGATGTCGCCGAAGAAAGGGTGGCAGATGAGCCGGACCTGCGGTTGCGGCCCACGGTTGCGCTTAACCTTGGCGACATGGAGGTCGAGGGCGGTGGGGTGGGCACTGAGATTTCGCAGGTGTTTGTTTGCAGCCAGCGAACCGCCGCGAAAGGGGCAGACTTCTTCTTTATGGAAGTCAGCGAACCTGCCCACGAAGGAAAAAGGATGCGTCAGGTCAAGGTTGGGATGTAGAATGTGTGATGATCGCAAGTTTTTGTTGAATCCTGGGGGTCAAGCAGTCCAACAAATGACGGTGGGTGGGTTCCTAGTTGGAGTTTAACCATGTGCACAGACCATGTGAGCACATGTTTAGACGGAGGTCATAGTTGAAACATCAACTTACCGTCCAAAGAACCTCACCCAAAGCACGTGAATGGTGTTCAGAATTCTTCGCGCCCTTACCAATTGCTTGCGAATATGACCAGGCGATAGTATACAATTGATGTCGTCCTTTGGGTGAAAGCGCAGTCCCCGAGCAAAGGAGATCTAAACTTTATAGAAGCAGAATGCCACGTAAAAGTTGGCAACCTCCATCTCCTCAGGGGATACCAACAACGGCCCTCTGCCTCGCTCGCGAACACCCATGCGCTCGCTCAAGGGTCCCAGTATATGGTCGTCCTTCTCCGTCTCCCATATATCACGGAAGCTTTGATGATACTGCAGCTCTAGGTTGTAGTCTTCGGCAATAGCTCTGAATGCCTCCCAGGGAACCACATACTCGGGCACCTCCTCGACCGCCTCGTCGAGGAAGAAGCTGTACTTCCAGCCGAAAGGCGGTCTGAAGATGCCGTCTTCGGGTGTCTTGCCGGGGAATCTGACGCGGTACAGCTCGTTGCCCCACTCAGCTGTATCTTCGGCCTCTCCCTCTTCTTTCTCTTCGGTCGAGGGAGCGGCTTCCTCGGTGGACTCGCTCTTCTTCTTCTTCGCCGCAGCGCGCTCGTTGAACTTGGTTACCCGGTCACCGATAACGTCGGAGTTAGGGATGCACCCCAGGAAGCGTCCACCCTTCTTCAACGAGCTAGATACGTTTTGCAGCATCATACGAGCCTTCTCTTCGCTCTCAAACGCGTAGTGCATGCAAAACATCATGCTGACGATGTCGAAGCCGCTCCTTCCCATTGGCGTGGGGTCGAACCCAACCTGTTGTATAACATCGATATCGCCAATCGACTCGCCGAAGCAGTCCTTGGCGTAGAACCGCCCGTCGAACAGATGCTGCTGCTGTCGACCACCCCGGTGACCGCCCCGACCACCACGCCCGCCACCGCCATGGCTTCCCATGCTTCGGAACCGCTCCTTGGCCTGGTCGATGGACACGTCGGCGGGGTCCAGCCCGACGTACAGCTGCACGCGATGCGGCGCCTGCTGCCACTTCCCCAAGTCGCCGCCCTTGCCGCACCCAATGTCAAGCACGAGCAGCTCGTGGCCGCGTTCCCCAGCCATGTCGCGACCCCGCTCGTGCGCACCCGGCGTGTGGTCCTCGTCGGGCGAGAATTTCTGGATCAGCGTGCTCTTGACCCAATTGTTGAACACACGCAGGCCCTTGATGCGCGAACCCGTCTTGCGCCAGTCGCGACCCCGCTCCGGCACGGCATTGTAGTGCTCGCGCACGATCTCATTGATGCCTCTCAGTCCTCCCGGGCCCCCGCCCTGCGCCACGGCCGCCCCGATGCTGGCCGCCGCTTCACGCTCCCGCTGCTCCGCCCGTTGCCGTATGGATGCTGCCTCGGAGTTGGAGATACGCGCGCGCTGGCCGGGGCGCTTTTGCCTGCGTGGCGCGTCAGAGGGCGACGTTGAACGCTGTCGCTTCTTGGCTGGTTCGAGTTTCTTGGCGTCGAAAGGCTGAGGGTACTCGCCCTCGTCGTGTAAGCTTGGCTTCTTGCCGTTTCTGTTATGGCTGTCATCCCCGCGGGAGTTGCCTCTGTTGCTGCTGCTACCGCCGTTGGCGATGGGGGAGTCGGAGTGCTTGCGTCTCTTGGCTGAGTCGAGGCGCTTTGCGTCGAAAGGCTGGGGCTGCTCCTCGGTAGCGTCGCCTGCCATTGTGGGCAAGTGACAAAGGAAGCTGTGGCCTGGGAATTGCGATTTTTTTCAGTGGTTGCTAGTCATGTAATTACCCGTAGAATGGAATATAATCCTGAGGTTCGATTGGCGTGACGAGGTGTTATAATATGTTCGGGAGGATGGATTGGTGAGAGATGCTTTCAATGAATGTCAAGGTCGTAAAGGAAGGAGCTTGGGCATGTAAACCCCCCTGGGTAAAAGGGCAGGTACGTACCTGCGGCTCAAGCAGCTCCACAACTGATCGGAGGCGGGCTCTGATTGGTCCCGGATCACCGAGCAGTTACGTCCATCGCTGGTGGCCTGGCTGCAGCTGCTGCTTCCGATCCGCCTGGCAAACAAGAGCTCCAAGAACCTGGAGCTTGCTTCATCATCAACAACTACCCAGCCCATCTCGACAGCGACCCGACTTCACCACGTCCGATCTCCTCAAAACCATTGTCTCACGGAACTTCAACCACCAAAGGATCCTCTCGTTTCACGTATAGTGAAACCAACAACAACAGTGAAAATGGGCTCCGATCCGCAGTACGCGAAATGGCCGCTGCTACCTCTGTCGCAGCACGTCTTCACCCTCACGAACTCCTACGCCACACGACCCGCCCAGCAAGCCTCCGTCAAGAGCTTACAAGATGCCATCAGCGAGCACAAGATGGCCCCGCTGTACAAGTACCTCGCCCACCCCACCGAGGGCATTCTAAACTCAGCCGGCGAGACCACATCGTCAGCAGCAGCAGCAGCGTCCGCGCAGCAGAAGGGCATCGGCCGGAAACAGAGCGCCGCAGGCATGGTGGCCAAGGGCTCGACGTCGGGTGCGAGCCTGCCGTGGGATGAGGACGTCTACCAGAAGCTCAAGGCCGAGAACGATAAGGAGCTAGAGGATATCCAGAAAGAGGAGGACGAGGCCGTCGAGAAGGCCGGCGATACCGAGATCATGGGTGCGAAGGGGAAGCGCGCTGAGTTCTTCGCCAGGATCGGTGACAAGGTTCGTTGAGTCGATACTCTCTACATCTCAACTATGCACCAGCTGTGCGAGTTGGCAATCTTGCTTACACCTTCCACAGGACAAGGCGATAGCAGCCTACGAGGACGTCTTCGAGAAGACCGGCATCCTGGGCACCAAGATCGACCTTGTGCTGGCCATGATCCGCATGGGACTATTCTACGGCGAGAAGATTCTCGTCCAGAAGCAGGTGGCCCGCGCCAAGACGCTCGTCGACAGCGGCGGTGATTGGGACCGCCGCAACCGTCTCAAGGCCTACGAGGGCCTACACCTCCTGACCGTCCGTTCCTACAACCTCGCCGCGCCCCTGCTCCTCGACTCCCTCTCGACCTTCACCAGCTACGAGTTGTGCACCTACTCGAACCTAGTCGTCTACTCTGTGCTCGCCGGCTCCGTGTCGCTGAAGCGGGTAGACTTCAAGAGCAAGGTGGTAGACGCGCCAGAGATCAAGGCCATCCTAGGCGCCGATGGCGAGGACAAGCTGCTCGCGCTATCGGGGGCCATCTCCGCCGGGCCAGGTGCCGAAGACGCCGAGATGAAGGATGCTAAGGACACCGTCACTCCGAAGGCGCCGACCAAGGCCACCACGGCCGTCAACCTGACGACCCTGGGCACCGGCATTGAGCAACCCGATGCCGAGATGGCCGTCGACTTCTCGTCGCTGGCGCAGCTCGTCAACAGCCTTTACAACGGCAACTACAAGCTGTTTTTCGGGGCTCTGGCCCTCGTCGAGGAGCAGTTCCTGACGCAGGACCGCTACCTGTTCGAGCACCGCAGCTGGTTCATCCGCGAGATGCGCCTGCGCGCCTACCAGCAGCTGCTGCAGAGCTACCGTGTTGTGGGTCTCGAGAGCATGGCCAATGACTTTGGTGTCACGGTGGACTTCTTGGATCGGTACGTTTATCCCTTTCACGATAATTCGTGAGCTGCAACTAACGAGTTTGCTCTCTATAGTGACCTGGCCAAGTTCATCGCCGGTGGCCGCATCCCCTGCACCATCGACCGCGTGACGGGCAAGGGCGTCATCGAGACGAACCGGCCCGACGACAAGAACAAGCAGTACCAGGACGTCGTCAAGCAGGGCGACGGCCTGATCACCAAGCTGCAGAAATACGGCCAGGCCGTGCGTCTGCGAGGAAGCGAGAGGGCGTAGTGTACGGAACCCCGCTGCAACACGTCGGGTCCATGGTTTTAGCAAGGCGCGATTCCGTTACCGTCTCGAATCGTACGAGGTGATGGCAGACGGTTGTATGGGCGATTCTGTGATATAGAAAAGTGTAACAATAATACCAAAGGTTTACGATGACCATGAGTACGCCAGATTCCACTTCCGTCTCATGTCATACGCTGCCTAAATGATTTCGTAAGATGCAGATTGGAGACTTGTTTGTCAGATGTTTATCCGTCCATCCACCCATATCTACCTAATGCACCATCGCACGCCGATCTAGCACATGGGCTATCTACCCCAGCGCGCCCAAGCAATCTATATGCTGTCATCCAGCACATTGTAGAGCGAACATGAAATCTACGCTCTCTGAAAAGCACTTCCGTCATCTTCGCCATGGTTTCTATGCATCCACCTCAACTGCACGTCAAAATGATATCACCAGTCGATCATCTGTAGTTGTCCATGAATTCCTGGTGGAACTTCGTAATGGAGCCCACCCACTCGGTTCCCGGCGCCAGGAACGTGGTGCGGAAGTGCAGGCTGCCCTCCTTCTGGCCAAAGCCGCTGCCGGGCACGACGCAGACGCCGGTGGCCTCGAGCAGGCGCATGCAGTAGAACTCGTCCGGGGAGCGGCCCTCTTTCTGCGCGGCCTCGGCCGCCTTGGCCGGCACGTGGATGGTCGGGAACAGGTACATGGAGCCCTGTGGCTCGCCGCACTCGACGCCATCCATCTTCTTGAAGGCGTCATACAGCGCCGAGGCGCGCTTCTTGAGGCCCTCGAAGATGCCGCTGAACTCCTGCTCGTACAGCGGGAAGGACGGGTCGCCCTTCTTGGGTGGGTTGACCATCATCTCCACGAGGCACTGGCCGATGACGGGCGCGCACAGCGTAATCGAGACGAACTTGTAGATCTGCTCCTCGACCTCGGGCTTAAAGCCGATAAGGTCGAAGTAGCCGCCGCGGTGTCCGCACTCGCCGACCATGCCCTTGGAGATGGAGTGCAGCGAGGCGAGCTCGACCGAGTCGTACTTGCCCGGCTTCTCCTTCTGCTGTTCCAGCAGCACCTGTCGGAAGCTGGTGAATTCGCCGACGAAAACATTGGTCTGGTACACCTCGTCGGCCATGACGACGAGCTTCTCCTGGGCGGCGAAGTCCAGCACGGACTTGATGTCGGCGGCGGAGAGTGAGGCGCCCGTCGGGTTGCCCGGGTTGATGATGACGATGGCACGCACATCAGTGCCGGCGGACTTGGCGCTCTCGTAGGCCTCCTTGATGGTGGCGAGCGACGTGCCCCAGTTGGCGGCCTCGTCGAGGTAGTACGGCACGCAAGTGGCGTTCAGGACTGCGAGAGAGGCGGTGTATAGCGGGTATTGCGGGATGGGGACGAGTATGCCGGAGTTGGGAGCGGCGCAGAGGATGTGGAGGAGGGTGTTGACACCAGACGAGGCACCGGCCGAGAGGTAGATGTGCGCAGGGTCGGCCTTGAAACCATCTCTTCCTGTGGTAGGCAATTAGAATGGAAATTCTCTCTGTGGCGATTACGACTGGCACATACTCTCGAGGAACTTGGCTACGCTGCCCTTGATGGCAGGAACACCGGCGCTGGCACTGTAAGCTCCCACGCTGCCGACATTGCTTAACAACCATCTGGCGCGCTCCAGCACATCGACCTTGTAGTCCAGGGATTTCACCAAAACATCCTCGTGCGCCAACAGCTTCGGGTTCTCGAGCAGACTGAGCACCTGGCGGAAGAAGGTGATGGGCTTCTGGTCGAGCTGCTGGGGGTTGCCGATGTTGGCGCTGATGACCTCGGAGAAGGGCAGGTCTTTGCCCTCACCCTTCTTGAGCTTTGCGCGGTACTCCTCGGACTTGACGGCCAGCTCACCGCGCACGGCGTACTTGGCCTCGACGATGTGCTGGTTGATGTTTTCGATGTTGAGTCTCGCCATGGTGGACGTAGGGTGGTACAGTCGTCGCGAGATCTTAGGTACGAAGTTGTGCCCGTAAAAAAATACTGATCCTGGTGATGTTGATGGTGGGGTTCGGGTCCCTTTGAAATGATATCGTGTATATGGTGATGGCGGGGTAATGTCTGTGGCCACGAGGTGATGATTAACCCCACGATCTCAAGCAAGATGCACAAATGGCGAAAAGAGGAATTCGGATCTGGACAACAAGATCGAGAAGAACGAATAACAAGAAAGGCAATTCTAGCAGCATGCAAATTCCAATGCGCGGTAAGAAGAGGAGGAGGGGAGGGTAGGCACGAGGAGGACAGACCTCCAGTTCGTTCCTCCATTTTTGTCGAAGAAACACCGCACACGGCACTAGGAGGACCCTGGAGACCCAGCGGCGATCAACCGCTGCAAGTACTACTGTAAGGCAGCAAGGGTCATCTACTCCAACATGGAAAGTGCAACCTGCATTGGAACCCGCCCCTAATAATAACTCGCAAGGAAGCGTGGGATGGTGGGATGGTGGGATGGAGCGTGTGAAACCGGGAGTAGGTAGGTAGGAGTAGACTTCATGTTCCCAATCCAGCAGATGGAGAGAGATTGTATTGATATTAAACCCAATTCAGGCTTTGCCGCAACCTTGAGCAAGTTCACATTGTTTTTGGTGGCTCATGGCTGAACTCTGTTCATCCTCCCTGATCAACCTCAACGCCAATTCGGGAGTAGGTAGACGCCACCTGCCACATGACAGCTGCCCATCTTCATGTCTGCCTGTCTGCCTGTGCGGTCCACTCGGAGCGAGGCGGCTAGGTACTTGCTTGTGACTGATTTGTTGCTTTCCCGATCCATAGCAGCGCACCCGAGTAGAGCGGCTGCCTACCTTGGTCTGCACTGCTTCGGCCATCTCAGCCGAAACCGGGCGATGGTGACGCTGTACGGACAGGACATGTTCGTTCTCGGGCATTGTTGCTCACGAGAAGGGGACTCCCGGGGCACGTGGGTGTTCGAGGAAGGTGACACGGTTACGGAACAGTAAGAGATGAACGACATGAGATAGGAAAAATCATATCCACCTCTCCGTTGATGCAACCCACGTGGATGCTGCTGATGTTGGCGATGATGAGCGGACGATCTGCGGCTGAAGTATGCGGTATTTGAGGGAACGGCCACACCCAGAGCTCCAGCTCTCGCCCTAGCAGCTGGACCCAGTGACGAGAGGGTCGCCGTCGCCGCCATTCGGAGCCCAATTGGTTGCCGGTGATAACGGCAGCAGCTAGTACTCGGAATGGCCCAGGTGCGGGTTCAAGCTGGAATGATTCGTCGACGTTGATTGTTGGAGTGGGATAGCAGGCGAAGAACCTCACGACATTGAGACGAGATCAGGCCTCTTTCCTTATACCGCATTTTCCAGGCAACCTTTCTAGGTCGCACACGAACCATCTTGCAGTAGGGCGCACGCCACCGATGCTTCTTCTTGTCTCATTGGTTTTGAAGTCCCGGGAAGCAAGTCTTATACACGTTACCTTATTAAACGATAAGGATTTTGGTATAAAAACCTTGGCTTGGCGAACGGGTAGTCCGTATGCAACCTAGAAAGGTTGCTTAAAAAATGCGGTATCGGATTGTTAAAAGGTGTGAGAAGTCACACAAGGGTCAGGACAGGGGATGGATCAGGATCGGGTTGGTTCCTTTTGTTCGTGTCGGGTCAGTGGTCCAGAAGGGACGAATCGCTATCTAAATAGGTGGCCTGGAGCCCTGACAAACCGTCTCCCAGACAGGTGGCTGTTTGGTTGCCACACAACACCCGATTGCTGTCACACACCCCATGGTGACGCACGGACCACGTCAAACCACACACCAGAGCCACCACCACATCTGTTAGATACTAGCACGAATGATGTCACGTGTGACGGTGCACAGCTGTATCCACCTGGTTGAATGCTGAGTCATCAGGTCACGTGTAGATTAGATAAAAAGACCAGGACCATATGTGCTGCAGCCTCGGCTGTACGCACGCCTGTTCCTTTCTCTCAGCTGGTCAATTTCGTAATCAACATCCGTGTATTCAACACCATACGTTCCTTAAAGAGATTAAAATGACTGGTCATTATAACTATATCGTAAATATGTGGGAAGGTATACACGTGGAAGCTCATATTACTTTTTATATTAAGCAATGAGCAGTTTAAAAGAAAATTACATATAAAAGTAAGATTATGCTTAAATTACGTCTTTTGTAGGAACAGGCTTGAACGATCAATCATAATACTCGAGTATGGGGTCAAGGCCATGATGTTGCTGATGGTTGGATTGGGAAGTCTAGCTAGACCTACAGGTCTGGCTAAGTGACCTCATAATCCGGTATCCAATCTCTTATCTAATCATACATGTGTGATGGATCTGACATCCATCCATCCATTCACGGTGGTACGTGCGCTCATCAGGTGATCTGGTGGGGTGGACGCGTTGCCCCACTGCACTCACTATAGATAATTGTGGAGCGGGATTGAAGATCTAATCCCCCACCAGAATTGGCTGGTGGTTCTGATCCTTCTTCCCTCCTCACCAGTAGATTCTTATTCATCTGGAGTAATAGATGGGCATCTTCGTCCTGAGCTGCCAGCTGTTCCGTGACAACATGTGGGTTCTGTATGGATGGTTTGACTGTGGAATCACATAGATCCAACATCTTTACAGCTTAACTTAATAAGATGATAATTTAATGATTTAATAGAAAAAAATACTTAGTACGCATATAAGTGGTAATTTTTAGTTAATAAGACGAGGAACGATACCATCTTTTAATTTTAATCTTTCACCGCTTTATAAGTAAGAAGCATAGGTTGCTAATAATAGCAAGGTAAGGCTGTTTATTATAATTAAGTCATTGTCACGGGCTCCGGTACGGGCAGTATAGGCGATCGTATAACAGTCTATTCTCTACGGTTCTGGCAGGGTTACAGGTAACTCTATTGACAGGACGTAGCTCAAAGAGCTATAATTCAGGTTCGGGCGGGAACAGTGAAGATATCGTCAGTTCTCAGGTCCACATTGGTCCACCCGGGCCGCCGACAGCTGGCGCCCGGGGTCCCTCCACTTCCTGCCCATAGGCAGGGTCCAGCGCCGTGACAGTCATCTTGTAAATTTATACAAGTGTATTTCATAAAACTGCTTATATAATTTATAATATATTACTTTTTTAAGAAGTGGGGGGAAAAGAAGGCATATTACTATGCTTGTAGCTACGGTGTTTAAGATAACAAATTTTTACACGCAAATTAAATAAATGTATTATATTATAAAGGATGTAGTAAATAGGGGTTTTAATTAGCTAGCTTCGTAAGTTGAAGACTAATATTTAAGGGTTTCAAACAACTTAACGAATATTAAGTAGTTAATTAATTTAACGTTAACATCTACGTTATGTGATGGTTCCACCATCTGTCAGATGCAAGCGAGTTCAGATTATTCAGGTTGTCAAGTGTCTTCTGTTGTTCTTCTTGTTCTGCTCTGCTTCTTCAGCGTACAGAGATTGATCATCTGTCTTCTTGGTGGGTCAGATGCCCTGTGCGTCTCTGCCCCACTGGAGATCTTCCGGTGTCTATCTCCGGCTCTCATTCAACACTAACCAACCTCGTACTAACTCTACCAGAGCCCAGTTATTTAACAGTCAAGACGGCCCAGTCAGCTCTAAGACATCTCGTGATCAGTTGACTTGTTTACACTCGGAGTTCAAGACGCGAGCAACTCGTCCGGACATCGACACCCTCGCCGGCCCAGGTCTTCCGCGATCCTGGCGATGGTGTCGTTAAGATAGCCACGCGACTCGGCTTGCTACGTTGAGCACCATGGCGGCGTATCCAAGCCCCCAAAGGTGCAACTGTGCGACATGAACAGGAAAGCAGGTATGGCTTCACCAGGAATTCACGCGAAGTAGCACTATGTGAAGTTAATGGCACGTTGGTTGCTATTAGACTCTAACCGTCTACCTAGCACCTTGGTCCATGATTGACTGATTGTCTGGAAATATGCAATTTCGTAATGTACCGCCCTATGTGCTTACTATGAATCATGGCGAACGTGCAAAAAAGAGCGGGAATCTAGGTACGCCGAACGGGGAAAATGCCAAGCACAGGTATCAGGTATCTTACGGTGTTGCAATGAAGGCAATGCCACCGTGCTGCTCTCACTCCCTTATGTTCCGTTCCCTCTTCATCACCTCACATCACAACTCTGCGCCGGCATTCCTTCGCAAGTACCGTTTCTAGAGCAGAGCCCTCACCGGGTATCGCTTATTCCTTCAGCTTAACATAGTTGCTGGGGAAGATTCCATGTTTTGTGCCAATCATGCCCGTCCTAGGAAGAATCAGCATCCGAGTCAAGCCCACGTTGTCTTAGGATTAGAAGTTAGACTTACCACCAGTCATTGTCGCTATCGGTCTTCTTGAGTACGGTAATGATATCACCCTTCTTGAAGGCAAGATCACCGGGTTGGTCCGCATCGAAATTGAATAGAGCCACAGCCTCATTCTTCTTCATCATGGCTTGTTTGCTGGTGAAGTTGGGCTTCGGTGCTGCGGGTCTACCAGGGCCCGATCTCTTCTCGTCGGCAAAGCCACCTGCAGGAGGTGGAGGTCGGTCGCTATAGACGTAATCATCGTCGTGTCTCGATCCCATCGTATTTGACCTGCTGATACCACTAGCGGGGCGATCATAGACATCGTCCTGCCAGGTACTAGACCTCTTGGGTGCACCGAAGTCGGTTTGACCACCAGCAGGTGCCTCGCCATATGCACTTCCTCGTCCGCCATTCCACACTACATCATCATGGCGGTCCTCGTATACGGGAACGTCGTTGTACATGGTATCGTCGACATTGCCTTGCCGCACGCCGGCGAATATGCGAGAGTTCAGGACAGTCATCAGCGGCGCAGCTTGCGGGGGTGGTCTGATGGATCCAGTGAGGAGTTGTGCAGCTGTCAAGCGCTGGCCGTACAGCTTCTCGTTGGCGTCTCTCCGCTCCACTATAGCTGAGCCCTCCAGCGACACACCCGCAAATAGGCCCTTCGTCTTGCTGTAGCTGAAGATACCGGCCACGCTCTTGAGCGACGCAGCACCCGCCGCTTCGGCATTCCGACCGACGGGGCCTGCCGCTATGGAGACATTTCCGCCGAGTGTGATGGAGCCCTGCTGCGAGAAGGTCTTGACGGCATGTGAATCGTTCAGGATGAAGACAAAGTCAGTGAGTTCGAAGCCAATCTGACCACCGAAACCACCACCAGCCGTTATTATTGCCGAGGGTGCGGACCATGAGCCATCGGGAAGGCGAGCAACGACAAGACCAGAGCCGAAACGAGCGGAGCCGAGGAAGCCGGCCTTGATGACGGTGAGGATTGCGAGACCCTGAGGTCCGGATTAGCCACGGCTACTGTGTGGGGAGGCGCGCCCTCTCGTCCCAAAGGGATTTCCCAACTCGGCTCACCTTCGCGTTGGCCAGAATCTGTGGAGGAATGATCTTGTCGGGGCCGAAGGCCTGTCGCGGGTCGACGAACGAGGTCAAAATCTTGCCACACTTCTTGCACTCGGCTGGGAAGCATCAGGGTCAGCTTGCGATATCCGACAATGTGTGAGCGCGGGACTGGGGGACTGGGGGATTGGGGGAATGCGCCCGATGCGAATGGAAAGCTTACACGCCATAGACGACGGAAGAGGGTTGTTGATACCCATCTTGACGGGCTGTCGCTTGCTTCGCAGGAGGTGACGTGGAGGAAGCCGAGGTCTTTCGCGTTTCGCCGAGAGTGGTGATCGGGGTTGGTGGGAAGAACGGATGGCGGGTTTAGGATGTAGATATGACTGCGGGGTTAGAGCAGGCCGCCAACTCCAGGTGGATTTGGAATCGCAAAGACCAAAGTACAAAATCTGTGATCTGTGATGCGTGACTCGAAGCACTCGGGAGCTGGTGTGACCCTTCTTGGTGCTTGGGCAACAATAGCTCGTCACTGTTTTTATGTGCAGGTGAATGACAGGAAATGTTCAGGCAGCTCTGCCACAATCACTAACAGCTCCTGCAGCTGCAGCGATGAAGTCACTGTGAGTTCGGACGACAGCCCACGCTAAATTGAACAGGGCAACCAGCGTTTGAAGCCACATCGTGTGGCGCAGTGAACAGACGGTCGCCACGCTAATAGCTATTTGTGCACGTCGCCACGCTACTTGTGCACGTTCCCGTCCACGGGCCACCCCCAGTCTTGGCAGCTGGCCTGCTAACTTCCATATGCTCCGCCTCTTCCCATCGGAAATCCACCCGCTTCACTGACCTATGTTCCCTAAGAGAACACTCCCGTCTGGACCTAGGACTCAAGTCAAGGTTTGGATAACATGGCTTGGTGACTCGATTAAATGACATGGTGACTTGATCCAACTTGACAATCTGCCACGAGCTTGTGGTTTTCGCTTGCCGTCAGAGAGCTTCATCGAATCGATATACTACCGCTGAACTCAGGATACATCACCTTGTAGCCCATCTTATCCAGCTCCACAAACCACCTGTGGCAGCGAAGCAGTTTTCAACTCGCTAGGGAGGTAGCAGCACCAGGCTATATCCTGTCCATTCATGTGCCGCTGCCTACGTGTAGCAAAGGGGGACTTCCTAGATGTCCTTGGAGGTTGCTGTCAAATATAGATAAAGACGCCTCCCCATGGCCAGATAAGTAAGCCCTCTTCAGCAGACCAAAATTCATAGCTTTACCTGGCCAGTCGACCAAGAGACCTCTCCGACTGGCTCGGAATCTTGCTTGAGTCTTCATGCATGCTCTGCATAGCATGGAGAAGTCACTCTTTGCTGGGCTGGGCTGGTACTGGGAGAAGAAAGCTGTGACGAAAAGGAACGATGCTGCTAGTCTCCGGTAAGAAGTCAAATTACTCCGTCTATATGTCCATGTGTCTGAGGCTGTCGAGCTCTTTTTGACTTCGCTGCAAGCCGGGTGCCCACAGAGTCACCCCTCGAAAAATCGCCGTCAGCAGCTCCCGTTCCTGTTCGGAATGGCCTTGTGGCTGTCCGTGTCCGATGTCCTCTATCTCCTGCTTGGCTCTGCGGAGTAACAGCTCCCGCAAAATATCCGGCATTGTGGACTGAAGACTGGTTCATCGTCACCAGACAGTGTCGATCTGGGGCTATGTTGAAAGCAAGCTTTGCGTATTTCTCTTGCCAAGGTTGGGCTTGCTTCGTCGACCGTGGCATCCACCACGCAGTCTGCTCCGTTCTGGTACGGTCAAGGCGAATCTTCAAGGCCTTGTTGTCGTTCGACCAAGCTTCCCACACATCGGTGATGATTCAATAAGTCTGTCAAGGCGAATCCTTCTCCCTCCGGCAATAAGATATCCTTACTGTCCAGAACTGGGTGCGTCCGCGTGATCTAAACCCCTGGTTACGATATTTTTCGTTCACTGAGCTCCAAGCAAGGTGCCGTATCTGCATTCCTTATTCCCTTTCGTCGTGTTAAGGTGCGTTATGATGGTCCATCCGTTGATCAGTTCGAGGTCCGTTGCCTTATCCCCAATGAGCAAGCCCTCGGCGTATTCGTTTTAGATGTGTACATTTCCCTCCCGTATCGTCCACCAGCCAAGGGCCTCAATACTCGGAAGCCGTTATGACCGGATCCGATCCGGTCCATCGTGACGATGGACGTCGTGACGCCCACGCGGAATTGGTCGGTAGCCACACGAGCGAGAAGGTTCGCAGCTCCCTCTGGCGTCCAGAAGCGGACCCTGGCCGCCGCTCCTCGGTACTGTTCATTCGAAGCGCTGATATGATTGCTGAAGATCTTCCCCGTTCCATGCATTCCCGCAAGGCGCTCGTTGTAGGTACAGCTACCTGGTCCTCATTGTGCGTGAAGTGGTATGACGAGACAGGCCTATCTGGAAAACACAATAAGGACACCACCATTTCCTTCTCGGTCGGCATGAGTAAGCTCTCTCGTGGAGTACTTAAGTTAACTCTGGTTTTTAATGGGGCGAACTGAAGATGGTATTAACAGACGAAATAAAAACATAGCAAGATGTTAAGTGTGAAGATAACGTAGAGTGTAAAAGCTAGACTTTTAGGGGAGCTCAGAAACCAAAAAATGTGTGCAGTAGCTGTGGAGGGGAGGAAATCCGAGCAGACAGGGCTACTCCCTAATAGATACCCGGTTCTTTTCTGTTCTGGTTCTGTTTATACTGGCAGTCTGTACCAGGCGTACTATATCTGCCAGCCAACAGGACAACACACGTCTTGCTTGACGGCTGCCCATTTGGCCGAAAGCTAGTAGCAGCAACAGTGTCATGTTTTTGGCCCAAGATTCAATTCACATGACCATAGCATCGATGGCTTCAAAGAGACAAGAGTCTCGAGAGGTAAAACGTTCGTTTCATCATCCCCTATATGGCGCCGTGATCGACACCATTATCATAACACATATGAAAGAAATTGCTTCAGATTTGGTCACAGTCCCCATGCTTGTTACAATTTGTACATTCCGTGATGCCATTTGTAGAGCACTCATGTTTGCGCTGCGTCAATAAAACAGTCACGCTTAGTGTAGGGCTATCGCATGGAGGAAACACCCGTAAGTATGGGGATTCAAGCAGAGCGTCGGGGCCAAGGGATAGCTCAACTATTGTCTCCTATATCGATGCACTCTGCAAATGCCACCGTGCCTTCAATGCCCTATCTTCCGCAACTTCTTCCAAACTTCCTCTAACATCGCAAACCGGACCTCGTCCCACCATCTACCCGCGTGCCACCATGCCTTCCGGCTGCTACCCTCCTCTATAAATCCCATACTCCTATACAGGTGTACTGCACGTTCGTTGTACTCCATCACGTTGACCTCAACACGATGCATACCCGCCTTCTCAAATGCCCAGTCCAAGACCCAATCGATTGCTTCCCCGCCATATCCCTGGCCTTGCCACGCCTTGATGATTCCAATCCCGATCTCGGTGGATCGATGGTGCACATGATCCTCCTATCGGCACGGGCTTGGAGGAAGCATCTGGGGCATGGAGGCATATCACCACGCCCAACAAGGCGTTCTCGACTGCTTTGTGAAACAACTCGGCATCTTGCTTGGACGCGGGTCTCTCAGATTTCAACGTCCGGAAGAATGCATCGTCGTCGGGTTCCGCCAAGCGGTAGAGCAGACGTTTGGAGCGGAAGGGATCTGTATCGGCCATAGCTCGACGGAGTGTTCTCAAGTTTCTACTGTATGCTTCGGATACCGGGACAGTAAGACGATATGGAAGCGTGAAATGGGTGACTTGTACATCCCAACGTCGCGACGTGAGTGTGACGGTCGCATTGCATCCACTCACACCAGGTCATGCCACCTCATGCGGACTCAAGCCGGGTCATGCCCGCTCATATGGTCGCACACAAGACACTGACAGCGCTTGGAGGGCTCGGATGGGGCCAAGGTCAAGTTGTTCCGCAGTCATATTGTTCCGCGCTTGTTCCTAGAAGCTTTCTTGGGGCGTTTTAACACCACCGACCACAGCCCCAGATTCAGCGGCAAGCTTTGGTATGTATTTCCATTCACAATAATTCGGCCAGGCGCCAGCGTGTGGATCCCAGCCACTGGATCCAGCCACCAGTACCTTATCGGATCTCCTGTCATCCAGGGCGTCCTACGACAAGGTTACCTGGGATGGCTGCCCCAGGTGACAGGTACCAACCCACTGTAATTTAGGTATTTAGATACTTCTCGGATGGGATCCCTTCCCATCCGAACTTAACCAAGCACCAACCAGAATACAGATCATCCCAACCAAGACTTGTGATAGATCTCCGTTCTGGTTCCGCTACCACAAATGCACAAGCGTGACAGATGTCAGTGTTCGTAGTACATGTATCGTTATCATCGTCGTGATACCTCAGGCCCCAGTGCAAATCATCTAGCAGTCCCGTCTTCCAACCTCATCCGTGCAGCCGAACGGGCCGAACTGAAAGTCTTAAATCCGGGGAAGTGTGGCGAAGCCGGTCACTTGTACAATGTACCAGATCTAGCACCAGCCACACACCCTGCGTCATGCCTCGTCTCGCCTCCTTTTCGTGTGTCGCACTCACCCCCAACTGCTCCAGCATCGAACGTGGCACAAAGCAACCGCATTTGATACGGGACCATTCGGCTGGGACACACAAAGACGAACCAACCCACGCCAGCTCGACGGGCGCACACGATACTTTTCGACTCAGCAACCGAGAAAGCGAGGGAGTGAGATTGCTCTAGCACGACCCAATCCGTCAGCCTCGAAACTCGGCGTACCACCCACATCACCTCACTCACCCGCCGCCGACGCAACCACACCGCCGCCGACGCCGACTCCAAGCGCCCACCACAGTCCGCCCCAGATACCAGCCCACATCTCCGCAGGCCGCTCACTGCCAGTACCGCAGATAAAAGGGGGCAAGGCGACAGACAGAGAGAAGGAGAACAGAAATCCCAAAACCAACAAGATGTCGGAAGCCTACGAGCGCGAGCGCCAGAACAACGCGCGGCTGGAGGAGCTGTCGGCCAAGGTGTCGTCGCTGCGCGGCGTGACGGTGGACATATACGACAACGCGCGGGAGCAGGGGGTCCTCGACAACACGGTACGTACGCTCCAACACCACCACCATTATCCATACATAAACTCTCCACCTCAGTTGTCCTTCCCCCTTATCCCGCTCTTCCGTCCCTCTAACCCATCCTCATCCACTCAAACCCTCACCTCCATCTCTCCCCTTCTATGACCCGACCAACCAACCAAAACCAACCAAGCAAAACTAACAACCATCCCCCGCCTCAGACCGAGACCTTCTCCACCATGTCCTCACAACTCAAAGGCTCCGCCGGCCGCCTGGGCCGCATGGCCGCCTCGGGTAACAAGGTCGCCATCTTCAAGCTGTCGGGCATCGCCATCGGCACCTTCCTCGTGCTGTACTACCTCGCGAAGTGGTTCCTGTAGACCACACCTATCTTTAGACCCCCCATCGATCACCCCCATCGATAATTGTGCGATTCGACTGTGTGAACGAGAGACATATATATATACAGCCCCGATATTCCCTGTGTGGTGACAGGGAGAAAAGGAGAACAGGATGTGCGGCATTGCGGAATGATGGCATTTGGGGGCATCATCCTGATAAATGGAGCGACGGTCCGGCGTGTCCTGGTTGTCGCTTGGATACTAAACGAAGTCTGGCATAGGCACGCGGGCGAGACACGAAAGCGTGTGGCAACTTGACACAGAACCGGGGGAAGGAATGGGTTCGCGTACATAGCCTTGCAGTGGCCGCGCCCCTATGGTTGACTAGGTCTAGGTGACCGGCCGAGCTCTCTAGTGAGGGAATAACGTTGTAAATGACGGAGGAAGTCTGCTCTGGGTCCACGAGTACCCCGCACATAGCATAGCATGGGCGTTAGGGCTGTCAAGGGATTTGGTTTGGCTTGTATGGTATAATACACATGGATAGGTTCACTAATGTTCTGGTTTCATCCTATTCTGACGAGGTCAATTATCTGACGTGCTATTCTATCGGACAAGCTTATCGTGGCCAGCTTCTTATGCTGAAGGACCATTTGCCAAGCATCCCATGTTGAGGAGGGCTGCTCCGTAGGCTTCTGACTTTCCAAGTCATTCCCGCTCTAGTCTAAACCTCTACTCCCAGACATTGGAGAATAGATCATCATTGCCAAAACCACCTGACGGCTTCGCGGCTCTATTGCCCTTCGTGTTTTCGCCCGTGCTGCTCGTCCACCCACCAAATTCCTCATCAGCGGCTACCTTTGGCGTAGGGGCAAATCCGCCGGAAGCGCCTGGTACTATACTCTGGCTGGCGAAGGAGCCACCGCTACTACCCCACCCACCGCCAAAATCGTTGTTGCTGCTGCTAGCCATAGAAGGCTTCGATACAGCGGGAGCTGCGGGGGCAGCAGGCTCTGGGTTACCCCAAGCGTTGCCCCAAACATCCGAGTTGCTGAACTCAGGGGCGTTCATTGATGCCATCGGACTTGGCGCTGGCGCAGCCGAAGGAGCAGGCTTTGACTGGGGTGCGGAGAGGTTGAAGACAGAGTCAGTTGCTGGTGCTGGAGCTGGTTTGGGGGGTGCTGGGGCCACGGCAGCTCGTTGGGGAGCAGGGCTCGACCAGTCAAACAGGTCGCCCAACCCAGACGAGGATGATTGTACTGGTTTCGGCGATGTTGTGGACGAGGCGAATGCACTGAAACTGTCAGATGTGGTCATTGCAGGTTTCTGCTGAGGTTGAGGTGGCTGAGGTTGAGGTGGCGGTTGGGCAGGCTTGGGATCGAAGAAGCCACCACCACTCAAACTTGAGAAGGCAGAGGCGGCAGGCTGGGGCGTAGATCGGTTGCTGGACATGCTCGAGAGGCCTGCAAAAGCATCGTTTTGAGGGCTTTTTGGCGTTGCCGAATTGCCAAAGCTCAAACCTGCAAAGGCATCGTTGAACCCACTAGTAGAGTTCTTAGACTGGTGTCCCATGGTAGGGGACTGCATAGGAGGGGATTGCATTCCCCCGAAACCGCTAAAGGACCCTGTGGAAGCATGGCCCGACTGTTGAGGCTGCTGTTGAGGCCGGGGTGCAGAGGCGTAGAGAGATAGAATGGACTGCTTGAGATCAGGTCTTGACTGACCCCCCATACCACCGGCGGTACCAGTAGTGCTAGCAGGTCGCGGAGGGGCAGCAGCGGCTTCGCCGAGGAAATCCAATCCCAAGAGAGAGTCCTTGTTCACTGCTTTAGGTGGCGCTGGCGCAGACTTGGGAGGAGGCTGGGTGGAAGACGGACGGGCGGTGCTGGCTCTCGGTGGAATATCATCGCCGCCGATAAGATCCATCTGGGGTGGTGGAGCGACGGCACTCCTCGGGGTTGCACTCTGGCTACTAGGGTTTCTCCGAACTGACTCCTTCCTGTCGAGGTTCTGTTTCTCCTTGACGATGCTCAAGGGAATTTCGTCATCACCTTCGACGTCCAAGCTCGCGGGGTTCGGCATCGGTCCCTCCATTACCCAACGCTTCAGTTCGTACTTTGTTCTGATGAAGTTCTCGATCTTGGCCTCTGACGGCGCATGGCCGGCGGCCAGTTTGGATTCCCAGTACTTGTTCGCGCGCGCATTGCCCCAGTTCAGGACGCTCTGTAGCTGTTCGTCTGTCCATGAATCAAGATCGACCGACTTCACTTTCGATATGTGTGTGCCCATGCCTCGGTGAATGCCCGAGCAGCGAATGCAGATGAAGACGCCCAAGTTCCAGCTAGCCCATCGCGGATCTGCGCGGGGGTGTTAATACGTGATAATCAGGGGGGTCCGGAGAGACAGGCTACCCACGTTTGTTCCTCTTGCAGTCGGCGCATACTTTGTTCGACTCCAGTTTGACGAGACTCTTGAGTGTTTGCTGATTCTGGGCTGCTCTCTCGGCAGCAGGATTCGGCGGGCGTCGAGACATGATGGCGAGGCTGCAGGCTGCAGGATCGGAAACGTCGTATGCGGTGTGAGGGATCAAAGACAAGGAAGAGGTTTGTCTGGATGAGAGGTTTGGTAGGTGGTCGGGGTAAGAAAGGATTGCCTAGGCAAGCAGTCTGGTAGTTGAATGGGCAAGGTACTGTACTGTAGGCAGGCAGATATCCAAGACCAAGGGGATTGAATGTGTGTCGCACCAATGCATCCACTGCATGTATGGAATTCCAGGTTCCAATCGGAGATACCAGACCATTTGACCCCTTGGCTTGAACTCTGTCAAACTGTGGCTTAAAGTTTCAATCAATGGTAGCAGTGGTCCTAGCGTCTACTACAGTGGCGCTGATCGGTGAGGCAGTTGAGGGACGGACCCCGGCCCCTGTACAACTCGGGCTGTGAACATCACTTGGCTCTGTACGAAACACTCCGTATCAGTCCCGTATCAGTTACGGACTCACGTATCAATGCTCAGTCAGGCACCGTTTCCATTCCAATTGCGTCCAAGTGGGGCAGAGTCTCTGACGACATCAAGACGGTCCTTGTCAATTGTCAATTGTCAGGGTCCAACGCCACGCAGGTGGAGGTGGAACTCCCGTCAACCAACACCAGGCGCTACATTATAACTCACTCACATCGCTGCACAGCCCAGCCCAGCCGTGATTCCAAAGATTCCAAATCACTTAACTATCATTGTCACTATATACCCTGCCACAAGCAGACGATACTGCCACTATAAAGAGTACCTTAAGACACCCTTCTCGGTCCATCCTCTTACGTACGTACTCATGCGCTTCCCTCCGTTCTCGAGTTTGCTTCGGACTTTCTACGCATTCTCCAATCTCAGCCGAGTTCAAGCATCGGCCTCGACTCGTCAATCCCTGCATCGCAACCCATCAGCGCTGAAATCGATGCCCAGCATTCCCTTCCTCGGAAGTCTGTTTGGCTCCAGCGCCAACTCTGCCAGCAAGATGTCATACCCGGAGAAGAAGACGGACGATGAGTGGCGCGCCGTCCTGAGCAAAGGTAAGCAAGTCGATTTAAGCTACTTCGCCACCACCGTCCGGGGCTGATCGTTAGCCTAGACCAATTCCGCGTCCTCCGAGAAAAGGGCACCGAGGCACCGGGCTCTCACAAGTTCGATAAGTTCATTCCTGGGTCTGGTGTCTTCACATGTGCCGGCTGTGACGCGCCACTGTATAAGGCAAACCACAAGTTCAAGTCGGGCTGCGGGTGGCCAGCCTATTTCGACAGCATCCCCGGTGCCGTCACTCGCCATGAAGACCGAGCTTGGGGTATGGCGCGGACCGAGATCGTATGCTCCAACTGCGGCGGTCACCTTGGCCACGTCTTCAAGGGCGAAGGTTATGCGACCCCGACAGATGAGAGACACTGTGTCAACGGTATCAGCTTGAACTTCTCGCCTGAGGACACGCCGGTGCAGCCACCAAAGGACAGCAAGGCCTGATGAGAACGCCTTTGGTTTCAACACAGCATACTTACTCACTGGCTCGGTGCATTGGGGCCAAGGTGCATATGCTAGGACATATATGGGGTGGCGGAAGTCGAAGATTCGAACAAGTGCATTTCGGTTTTACTTTGACGGCATCTCAGATACCAATCAACATATATAAAACATCCAGAGACTTTCAACTATATCTGCGATTGGCAATCTTCATCTTCCAAGTGCGGTCACATGGCACGTCCCAACTGTCGCTTCAATATCGTCACTGCCTGATTATCCCACAATGTGATTATCCCACAACATACCTACTCTAGTCCTGAACATCTTCTCGGTCCTTGGAGTACTGTCAATACAGCCTTCACACAAAGTTCATCTGCATCATCTTTAGTGATGGCTACTCAACCATCCGAGACTCCCAGGACATCCCAGGGGAGGAAACGCCTTGCGTACTTGTATCAAACATTAATTGCTCACTCGTACCAACTACCTACTCTACATATATGTTTCTCATTGGTGGCAACCCACTTTTGCACCACAATGGTAGGTATGATATACTAGTCTCACCTTCATGGTCTACAACAAGGTCTGGAACTGTAGACTCAACATCCTTCACACTTGGGATCAGAGCCCTCGAGCTTCACATACAACAATTCGCTCACATACCACGGCTGTACAGGAGTCATAACCTCAGGTAGCCCAGCGATTTGTTTCATTATTAAGCTCTCCGGCCGCGAGGGAGGAGCCAAACCGAAATGCCCCAATACACAACAAATAGCATAGCCCCCGTGCTGTACGTAAAGTCTACCAGAATAAAACGCCACAAATCCCAACATTACGTACCTGATTCCCCGGCAAATGCGCCAGCACTCGACTTCTATATCCAACGCAATAGGACACGAAGAACATGGTCACGCCCACTGTGAATGGCAGACGGCAAATCCAAGTATAACCACCACCACAGCTTGTATCTGGCTCATTACTATGCTCTCCAGGGAAGTCATTCCTGATTCTTATTTCTTATAGCCAGGTTACACGGTTGCGAAGGGAAGCCAGCCCAGACCTGCCTGATGTCTTGATCCACAAAGCAGCAACGCTGCAACTGGTGCTTGAGGGTACTGCATGACTGACTCTCATAGACATGTGATACTGTTACTAAAGGCATCTCCGGCCGACGGCTTCTTGACACTGTCACAACTCACCACGCCAATTCTGTATACCTACGCATTGGCCTAGAAACTAGAATGTATATGAGCTCACCCAACAAGCCCTCATTGATTAGCTATGCTAGTTTGCACCCTCGAGCCAAAAGAAAAGCCAAAAAATCAGCAATAATATGCCAAACTTCAACCAAAACTAACCTCTTCCAGGAGCTCAGCAATAGTATACCAAACTTTAAACAGAACTCATGTCAGGAACTCTATCTTGCCACAGCACACCAAGGTACAAAAAGAACCAGTCTCCGAAACTCAGCTCGTCTGGGCCTTCCACTCTATTTAACCCGTCGTTCCTATCTTCTCCTAACCCGTCATTCCTCTCCTCTCCTGCACCTTCACCCGTACACATCAACCATCAGCAACGCTCCCAGCCTATCTGCAACAACGACCTCCACAACCCTGCGATGCAGAGGCTCTGGGAGGCGTGGTTTGCACTACTGAGGAGCGATCCCCCACGTTAAATACAATCAATCAATCATCAATCAATCTATCTGCAACAACGCATCGTCTGGTGCCGTTCTGTTACCATACTCATACTCATTATCCTGTTGCCAACACCACTCTGCAACACTCATTCCCCTGCTGTTCCTGTCGGGAACATCATCAACACACACAACCCCCGTCAGCATACTGAGCCTTCACGACCATCACCGTCACCATGCCGCTCTTCAAGGAGGAAGAAGACGACAAGCTGGACCTAGCATCCATCCCACAAATGCCGTCCGTCGTGAAGAACGAAGAAGAAGATGACCAGATCGAATTGAACTCCATTCCCCAGGCTGAGCAGGCCAACCAGGGTCAGAGTTCCCGCCAACACGCATACGGAACCCGCTCCGTAACTCGCCGGGAGGCACACCAGCGACGTCTCGCCGCCGAAGGACGCGAGCCCGCGTAAGTACATTTTCCAGTCTATCATTTCCCCATAGTTACGGCCACGTTCCGGGCGCGAATTTCCTCTTCTAGCCTGTGTCAAGAGCCCTTGCTCCCAAGACACGCATTATGACTCCTCCTGTTTCCTGGCAGAACATCCGAAAGGAGTTAATTGCTAACTCTAATTTGCTACCAGACCAGAGCCAGCACGCCAACCGCCGCGGGCCGGACACCATCATCGACGCCTCGCCCGCGCTCGTCGCCGCGAACGAGCTCGTCGCCTCGCCCAGCGAGATGAGGCACTCGCCAGAGTCGACGAGGCAATCGCTGGCGGAACGCACGACATGGAACAAGGGCAGCAGTTCCAGACAAACATCGACGCCGCAATTGCGCGAGGTACGTATAAAAACATCCCATCCCATCCTATCCCAAGGCCCTAGGCCTTGTTTTCGAGAACAAGCTTCTTGTTGTTCCCTTTACTTCTTCATTTAGAGATTGTCTCTGCACGGGGTTTAAATCACGATGCTAACGTAGACACAGCAACCCGAGATTTAGAACGCCTTAACATGGCACAAGCCCCGGCCGACATAGGAGGCCAACGCCGCATCCGCTTCCGCGTGCGAGGAGTCCCTGCTCCCCAACCCCCAGTCCAACCGAGCCGCATCGTCGAGATCTACCGACGGTCGGGTCTGCTGCTGGCAGGCTTCGACACTCACACCTCGCAGTTCATCTACCACATCGGACGTGATGCCGACTTTTTCATCACGGCGCAGAACAGGAGGTGCTTCACGATCCTGGACGCCTCGCACGACCCCGTCTTCATCCAGGGCGTGACGCACCCCGAGATCGAATATGAACAATAGATGGCAGCTTAGCCGCCTGATTTATGACAACGTCACCAACGCACTGCTCATTTCGCCTCTTTCGAACAGTTTAAATTTCTGCTGGCCACGGTGTCCTCAACTCGGTCTCCGATTCATTTGGTCAGACACCGGCGGCTTATACGACTATACGACTATACGACTATACGACTATACGACTATACGACTATACGACTATACGACTATACGACTATACGACTATACGACTATACGACTGCTTGTACACGACTACACGACTGTCTGTACGACTAACTTATTCGACAACCACGACACGATCATCGCAACTGTCATCGACTACGAATTTGATTTTTTTTACGAGCGCACGAATCGGCATACACCACCCACGATACCCATAGAATGTGCACAACACATAGGGAGCTGGGTTTCTGTAACGAACAAGGTCTAAGGGATGAACCCGAAGAGCTTGATATGTAGACCAATGTATATTGTAGCTGTTAAAGAAGGAAGAGGAAGGAAAACAAGTAGCTGGCGGTCCAGACCTGGTTATATACATTGTTTTGTTTGTTTGTTTGTTTGTTTGTTTGTTTGTTTGTTTGTTGTTTGTTTGTTTGTTGTTTGTTTGTTTGTTGTTTGTTTTGTATTTAACGGGGGGGTAGCTCCTCAGTAGTGCAAACCACGCCTCCCAGAGCCTCTGCATCGCAGGGTTGTGGAGGTCTCAAGATAATAAGTACAGTCAGTCCCGCTCACGGGCCCATCCCCGTTGTTGCGGCGGTATGACCTTGGGGTCATCCATCTGGTCCTTCAAGGAAGGCTATCTATCGGGGGCAGATTGTTGAAAAGAACTTGCTCTTCTCCACGAATTTTGCCCATTCTGTGCTCCTCTCCCCTAAGTATTGTAAACAAGCTGCCCTAGGCGAATGCCTAGGCAGTAGCCGATTTTTCCCCAGCCTCTTACAAAAGAAAATATGTTGTGGTGTTTTCTTTTCACCACAACTGCAATGGTCATTCGAGTCTGTGTGCCCAAAGCGTTCATGGTATCTGGCAAAGTCGCCATGTCCAGATCTGGCCGCTAGAAGTCTGTGTAAAGTACTCCTCTTAAAAGATATAAGGTCTCTTTCAGTTACTGCATGTGAGTATACTTCTTAATACCTAGATTCTGATTGGTCTTTCCACTATTGGTTGAACTCTTTCTTGCCCTGTCTTTTGAGATCTCTCTTGACCCAAGAGATTGTGGGAAGGTTTGTTGTGTCTGTTTCTAGCATGGCGCCCTCTTTTGCTAGTGTGTCAGCAGCCTCATTACCATCAATATCTCTGTGTCCAGGAATCCATTTGACGGTCACTCCAGGAGTGTGTGCTGTGGCAAGTTCTTGAAACCGTAGAAAAATGTTCTGTGATGTCTCGGGTGGAGTCCCATTGAGCCCATCTACCACTGATGTGTTGTCCAGGCAGACATATAGCTATTTTCCGTGTCCAATTGCCCTGGCTGCTACAAGACCTTGGAGAGCACCATGGACTTCAGCATCCACTACTTCTGTTTGTAGAAGTCTGTCCCTTCCCCGGTATACTTCTTGTGTAGTGCCGCCTTTTCTGATGGTATAGCCCCATCCAGTACGGGTTGTGCCTTGGTCGTCCAATTGTGATCCATCTGAATAGATGACAAGGTCAGTGTTTGTATTTCTTTCCTGTAGCCATTGCTTGAAGAGCTCTATTTCTTTGTCTTTGTCTTTACAGACTGGGGGCTTCTTCCATAATGGCTTGGTGAGTATTGGTCTCTGGAAGTCAGGGACTAGTTGGAAGCTCCTTTGTAGCCTTGTTGGTTCTTTGCGAGCTTGTATTTGGAGCCTGCCAACAAGAGGGTGTCTCTGGTCTACTTGTCTGAGTCGGAGGCCGTGACGTCTTCTTATTGACTCTGCAAGAATTCCTGTTAGAGAAATCTGTGATTCGAAGTGTAGGATATGTCCAGGGTGTGTTTTTCAGACTGGCAAGATAGCTCTGATTGCCATTTGTAGTACAGCATCTATCGTTCTAAGAAGCCCTTTAATGCGACATGCTGATGTCCCACCTAAGCTCCCAATTTTTTCTATTCCTGGGTACCAGGCCTCCAGGCCATGTGTAAGAATAGAAATAACACAAGTTTTCACAGCCCTCTTGGTTGACTTTACTGGAAGTCCTTTGACTGTGTTGCATAGTCCTCGAAGGTGGTTTGCTACCCTACTAGCTTTCTTGGCCCAGTAGGAAACATGATCTTTGAAGTTCAGTTTTCTATCCAGGAAGACACCCAGCCATCGCATGGAGTTCTTTGCTGTTCTGTTCATTGTCCCGTGGCGGACCGGAGGATTGTCTGAGTTCTTTTTCTGTGAGAAATGTATGATCTCGGTTTTGTCGGGATCAAATTCAATAGCGTTGTCGTGTCCCTATTGGTTGAGCAGGTAAAGATTTTCAGAAGCCTCTTTGGCTGTTTCTTTGAGGTCCTTTCCAATGCAGAGAGTTGCTAGGTCGTCTGCATATCCAAAGCGTCTTCTTTTCATCCCGAGTCGGGCACAGATTGGCTCTGTATATAGCATATAAAGAATTGGAGAAGCTGGTGAGCCTTGTGGTAGCCCATAAGTGAGGGCTTTTATATCGGTCACAATACCTTCAAACCGAACTCTTGCGGATCGTTCAGACATGAATGACTGGACCCATCTTATGAGAAAGCCTGGCCAGCCCTGTTCTCTCATGCGAACCACCAGCCGTCCCATTAGGGCAGCATCGAAGGCCCCTGTCACATCTGCTGTGATTACCGTTGCAACAAGGCCTTGGTCAAGGGCCTGCTCAATATCATGTATGAGTGCAGCTACCAAGTCAGTGGCAGAGCGCTTTGGTAGAGCTCCAAAATGTTGTGGAGCTAGAATTCCAAGTTTGATAACAAACCAGGCAATTCTTTTTGTAATGAGTCGTTCTAGGCCTTTGCCAAGACATGATAATAGCGATATTGGTCTGTAGGCCCTGGGGTTGGAGTAGTCTTTCTTGTCTGGCTTTGGGATCATCACCACCTCAGCTACTTTGAATGGTTTAGGGTGGTGTCCAATCTGTAGACAGGTCTGGAAAAGGGCTCTGATATGCTCCCCAATGACTGGCCAGCAAGCTTTCAGAATCCGTACTGTGAGGGTGTCTACTCCCGGGGAGTTGCTCTTGGTCCCTATAGTGCACCCTTCAGCCTCTTCTAGTCCGACATGGTATTCGAGGGGGATGTGTGGCTTGGCTTGTGTGATCTGAACAGACCAGGGGTCGGTGATATCGTTGTCTGGGGTGCTTCATTCAAGCGTGGCTAAGCGTAGTGCATTTGCTTTGCTCTCTTATGACTCATAGATTTGGTCCCCAGAAATGATTGGTGGGGAACGTAATCCTGCTGACAGCTTGTGCCAGGAAACAATTCTGTACAGGTCTTTTGGTTCAGTCGCTGAATCAATTAGAGTCTGCCAGTACTCTCTCTTAGCTTTTCGGACCACACAGCGAAATTCCTGTCGGGCTGAATTTCGCCCTTCTTGGCTTGTGGTCTGTTTAGAAAGGGCCCTGTATGTCTGAGCAGCTGCTTTGCAGTCATCATTCCACCAAGCAGTGGGCCTAGATTGACCGGGCTTCTTGCCCACTGTCCTTATACAGCCTTGAATCATGTTGATCAAGCTTTGTGTAAATCTATCCACCTGGCCAGGGATACACCTAGCTGGGGGAGTTCATAAATCCTGGTTTGGACATTGTCTGCCAGCTCTTGTAGTTTATCGTCCGGTACTATCCAATGATTGGCCTTGGGAACTCGGTCCCGATCTCTCTGAATTGGAATGACTATTCGTAATGTCTCGTGATCTGAGGTGCACTGAAGTGCATCATTGACTGAGGCTTCAGCCATGGGGACATCTGAGAACACCAGATCCAGTACATTTCCATCATTATGTGTTGGGACATCTGGTTCAGAAATCAGATCCAGTCCGTGGTCTGCCATAGTCTGTGCAAGTATGATACCACCGTGATATCCTGGATTGTTCGAGTCCCAGGATGTGTCGCCAGCATTAAAATCTCCAGCTATAACACAGCCAAAAGGTGGAGTCCATACTTCTAGAATGTCATCCACTTCCTGTGGGTTGTCACATGGTCGGTAGACACTGGCAAAAGTGATGCCTTGTACCTTGACCCAGGTGATGTCTCGTGTAGCATAGGGCCGAAATTGATCCGCTTAAAGGTGTTTTCTCACATAGATGAGAGATCTGGGCCGTGTACTGTCGCTGTCCCAGGAATCCACTGGGGAGTATATATTGTAATTGGGGTGTGTCTTTACTCCCATTCTTTTGCTTGGTGGTATGCCGACCCAGGGCTCTTGCATCAGAATGATGTCTGCTTGTTCTCCTTTATAGTCAGCCAGGTTGATGGCTAACTCTGTAGGGCCTGCACTCTTTTGTCCCCCTGCTGTATTCACAGAATGGATGACTAGATGCCCGTGTCGATGTGTTTCGTTTGATGTACCTAACATTGACTGACAACAATGGTATCGGCATCTCTGGGATGAGTTGTATCTGTTGTGTCGATTTGCATTGTGGTGTCTTTGTTATTATTGCTAGGTGTTGACCCAGCTTGGTTTCTGCCTGCTTCGTTGAAGGCCTTGGATCTGGCTCTTTCTCCGGCTAGCCTTATTTCCTGGATTTGCTCCCATGTGTGCTTATGGATGGTACCTTTCACAACCTTGGGGCGGGCAGGGCATTTGTCGAAGTCGGCAGCATGAGGCCCCTTGCAGTTCACGCATTTTGGGATTGATTTTTCGCAATCCCCCTGGTGTACTGTGCTGGCGCAACGTGCATATACTTGCTTTTCATACCGGTAGTTCCTACCATGGTATCTGAAGCAGCTCGTACACTGGTGAACCTTGGGTGTGTATTGAATATGCCTCTTGCAGCACATTCCTGAAACATTGTCATCCTGGCTTCATAAAGGTGCTTGTCTTTACTCAGTATCTTGGCAACTTGGTCCTGGCACTCTGAAGAGGAGGCTTTACTCCCTGCATCATATCCGATGGCTTGGTCTGTAGAGATTTTGTTTGATCAAGGTCCTTTCATATCAGTGGTGCTGCCGTTATTAATATTTCGGGATTTTCCTTTCAGAGGGGAAACAATGGTGAAGTCAGTCTCAGAGACCTGTGACGGGCTGCTGCTGATGTTGTCGAGCAGCGCCTGGCGGAGCCTGCTCGGAGTTGCCGGGCCGTATGTCTTTTTAGGGGCCAGGGATTTGAGCACGCTACCAGTAGTCGTCTTTGGGACGGCCACCGGCGTATTTGGGACGGCCACCGGCGTATTTGGGTGCCCGTCATGAAAGGGTGCTCTTGTAAGAAAAAAAATTGTTGCGCCTTGGCAAAGGTAGTCAGTTACTGAGACAAATGCCTGCTTTAGTGCAGATATGGAGGTTGCGCCCTAACAGCGGGGCGCCAAGAAAAATAGTTGTTTTTGTCCAAAGGATGATGCGCTGTGAGTGACTGTAATGTTATAAAGGTATGTGGTAAGTTACACCTTATGCTCATCTCACTCTCCGCATCAACCCTACCGGGACAGATTTTCTTGCATCTGACAATATCAACATGGCTACTAAAACCGTGCAACGCTGTGAGGCGAACGGCATTTCGGTCATTGTAGCCGGAGCCGGAGTGGGTGGCCTCACGACAGCCCTCGAATGCTGGCGCAAAGGCTGCGACGTCCGCATCTTTGAGCGGACGAGGGAGGCGCTGACTTCTGGTGAATTATATCCTTCCTTGTGTGGTGAACACGAAGGCGCAGTTCATTTAGGGAGGACTAACTCACGTGCGCCCAGGTGACTCTTTCACCATCGGCCCAACAGCTCTCGACGCCTTCAAGAACTGGCCATTTCTGCAACAGAGGACGCGAGAGATCTCGTACCATCACATGATCGCCTACCATCACATCACAGGAGAGCGTTTCGCCGGACCACTGGAGGTCACACAGCTAGTGTCTACGAGTGTCAACAACAGGCAGTTCCATCGCCATTCGAGGCCCAAGTTCCACGCCATGCTGTCGGAACAGCTTGCACAAGTTGGCATCCAGGTAGAGTACGGCAAGGCAGTCGTCGACTACGCCGAGGACGCCGAGAGCGGCAAAGGTAGCGTCGTGCTCGAGGACGGCTCGGGCCACCAAGCGGATCTGGTCGTCGCTGCGGATGGCGTCAAAGGTCGCTCGTGGGGACTCGTCGCTGGTCAACCGGTGCCGGCTAGGAGTAGTGGCAATGCCATCTACAGGGTTGCTTACCCGGTTGGCCTGGCGCTGGCAGATCCTGCTGTCGCCGAGCGGTTTCCGTTGCGCGAGGATGGGCGATCAGTCATCGAATTATGGATCGGGTGAGGTTGCATTCGCGTCGTGAGACACTATAACCGTGGGTTCCTTGAGCTGATGCTGTAGTAGCTCTGGCATGAACGCTTTCTTCTGGCGGAACCAGGATGAGATGCAGTGGCTAGTGCAGCACGAGGCAAGCTTTGGAAACGGATAACCCCTATCTTCGGCGCCTTCGCTGACTTGACTCTGCTGCAGGACAGTCAAGACCGTGACACCCCCAGCAGCGGGTCCGCCAAAGAGTCCTGGTCACACCGAGTAAGCCCGGAAGAGGTCATCAAGTATGTGGCAACCATACCCGGCTGGCCCGAGATCGGCACCCGAGTCATCAGAACCACGCCTCCAGACCAACTGGTCCATTGGAAGCTCATGTGGCGAGATCCCCAGCCGAAATGGACCTCCCCAGCCGGTCGCGTCGTCCAGCTCGGCGATGCCGCGCACACATTCCTGCCGAGCTCGGGCAACGGCGGTACGCAAGCCATGGAGGACGCCATATCGCTCGCAGCATGCCTAGCCATGGCCGGCAGCAAGGAGAACGTTCCGGACGCCATTCGCATGCATAACCTCCTCCGCTTCGAGCGTGTGTCGTGCTTGCAAGCCTTTGGGGTGCTGAATCGTCAGAAGAACACTTCGGAGCGCAAGCAGGACGGCAGCGATGCGAAGCAGAAGCAGGTCCACATCGGCAGGTGGATCCTGGAGCACGATCCTGAGCAGTATGTCGTGGACAACTATGAGAAAGCACTTGAGTGCTTGCGAGATGGAGGCGAATGGGAGAATACGAACATACCACCTGGGCTTGTGTACAGGCCGTGGACGATCGACGGGCTGCTGGAGGCACAGGCCAAAGGTGAGCCGACGGTGTTGGATGGTGACTGGGATTGAATGGCTGGGGGTAGATTTACAATAATAACCGTGGGCTCAAGGGAGAGTGGTTCCAAGATGATCACATAAACATAGCCTGGTAAGGTTGTAAGCCCTTGAAGCACAGAGACGTATCGAGTGACTCTTGAGCTGAGTTATGGCACGAGGTTTGAGTCTTAGAAAAATATGAATCACATCAACCAGAATCTTCTCTTTGCTCTTTTGGAGGTGTGGGTTCGAGTTGCGGTAAATTCAGAAGGGTTAGGTCGGGAGAGGCAGGTCCAGAAAGGAGGAGAAGGGAAAGGGGGCACTATCACCAAAGCGTCTTCTACCCTTATGCCGCAGGGCCCGAACCGGCTTAACATTTTCCCTCTACCCTGGGCGAGAGGGGGCTGCTGATCAACTACCAGCCAACATTATACTTCAAGTCGTCTCGAAATTTCAACGAACGAGCTCGTGCCATGGTGGAGGAGTAAGTCCAACCTTGGTTAAAGCACCTCAGACAGGTGAGGTCTCACGAATGACAGAGATTGTCTTCACAGCATGGTCTACATCGCCACAGCTTTGGGCTCCGGCGTCCCGGAGCCTCAGCACCTGGCCCTGCACATCTGCGGTGTATACAGGACGGGCGAGCAGACAGGCGAGCCAGTTGCCGAAATCAAGAAGAGCAGCGTTTTTTTATAGTGAGTGCTGCGTCTAGGGACTGAGAAAGATCGGTAGTCGGAGGATGTGGCATCATTTCCGTGGGAATGCGTCGAACCCGACGCTCACGGCGGCGTGCCACGCGCTCGCTAGTGTCAGGGAAATCGCCAGTGACCTGAGAGGCGAGATGATAAGCATTAACAAGTGAGGTGACGGGGAGGCTGAACAAGGGACGCACGACGTGACGCTGGTTGCTTCGAGTGTGGACCATAACGTTACTGCAATTCCTAACCAATAGTCTAGTGAGAGTATAAGGTTGCCGCCAGTATGAGACCCGTAGCCGACAAGTCGCAATGGTCTTTGTGAATAGAAGGTCCACTAGCATTCGTCGATGCTTTCTTTTATCCCAACAGTTGTCCATCATAGAAGAGAAGCAATAGCCATTCCACTGCAACAACATACACCACCGCGTAGACCCCGTAAGAAAAGAACAACGCCATACCAAAGAAGAAACACGCATATTATCCCTCTCCTGACTCCTGAGTCCTGCCTCAGCTAGTCGGTGATGATGTAGCTTCTCTACCTCGCTCCAGGTGCCGTAACCAAGACCTTCGTGCCTTACCAAGTTGTGAAGAACCAGGTTGCCCGTGTTCAGTGTCTCGGACATGAGCGTCTTGAACGGCTCGCATTTCGAGAGTGGACACATACTCATCCCGAAGTCGAGACCAGTCTCCACGAGCTGCGTAAATGTCATAGATGTCCTTCCAGCGTCTAATCCTCTCTTGCTCGCGAGATCGCTGCATTGCTTGGCTTTCTGGCTGTAGCCGCGATATGACTTTTTGGGCCTGGTATCTGCGTGCGTTTTCCTTCACTACCAGGTCGTAAGTGAAAGGGTGAGGTGATTTGACTGATTTCTAGTCGTCAGTAACATGTTTCACTATTGACACTATGAAAACAAGGAATGTCAGCGGAAGGGGAGGGGAATTACCTCCAGTTCACCAAGAACTCGTCCTCCAGACTCGCCAGGTTCCTCTTTGGTTCGTTCCATCGGGGATCTTGAAGTATGCCGTATATCTCGGAGTCCCATACGCAAGACGCGTCGTACACGAAAGCATGGTCATGCTTCTCGAAGACATTGTTGTGACAATCAGGCCTGCAGCTGCGCTGGTCAGGGCTGATGGGATGAAATATCTAGATTCAACGATATCTAAGGAAGAAGAGGCAGGGTCGGAAGAGAACGGGGAAGCTAGGGGTATATATGTACATAAATATGTGGAGGTATTATGTAATACCGTAACAATTGTGAGCCTTGATGAAGTCGACGCTTAGGATAGCGTCGACTTCAAGCTCCTCTATAACATGCCATTCATATTCACATTCGCGATCCCAATCGTTGCGATCTTGAGCGTGGTTGTCCCATTCATCATCGTCTGGGATCGAATTCGCCCGACCATCTGGACTATCATTGTGCCCTGAATTGTCTACGCAAGACCGAAGCTCGCTAACTCGATCTGGTGATAGGAATTGCCATGCTGCTGTGACGACACCTGATGTAGAAGCGAAAGAACCATCCGCAAAACTCACTCTGGTCCTTCGACTCGTAACAACCCAAAGGCCGAGCCTTTTGGCGTACGACGCCGATACAGCCATGATGCCAGAACCCGAGTCTGGGACGACCAGTGCCGATTTGCCGCCGATAAATCCTGTCATCCGCGCTCTTGAATCCTCAGGCGCCTCTAAGTCGTCAAGAAGTCGCAGAGCGCACCAGCCAGCGCCGGATACGATGAATTCCTTCAGCCTATGCTTGAAGCGAGAGATCAATGTCTGGGTTTGCCGTAAGAATCCATGGCCTAGGATGAGGCCGTGCTCAAGCTTTGGTACGATGAGGCATTGCAGAGGATATGCCGATTTCTCTCCAGTGAAGTTGAAGTCGACCTTGACCGTGCCTATTGTAGAGCAGGTCTTCCCAGATGGTAGTTTGATCTGCTTGGTAGGGCTTCCGGGCTCTGGTGATAACCCCCGTTTCGATGCTTCCATTTCGGATATGGCGTTTACGTTTGCACCGGTGTCGGCCAAGGCCTCAATCAGAGTCCCATTCATGTATCCTTCAATATGCCATTCAAATCCGGCAGAGCCCAGGACCGAAGTACCGACCGGCTGAAAAGAATCCGGCGCACTTCGGAGTCGGCGGACATGTTGCCTTGTCGAGACAGTCTGATCAGATTCGGTGTGTTCCCGTGGCGCGAGCGACTGGTTAGTTTCGACGGCATCCGGGCGGTTCTCATGTCGGCCATGAGTTCTTGAGGACCGCGAGGAAGGCTTAGCCCGAGGCGTGGAAGGCGAGGGACCATCGTCTGGGTTCCAAAGTTTCTCCTGCTGGGATGATCGTTTAAGAAAGTCGGGGTCGTTGACAGCCGATATAGGTCTGGCTCTTGACCGCTTAGGAGGACTGGCAGACCTTGGGCGGGCTTTTATCGAGGATGCAGGGGACTTGCGCCTCTTGTATGGAGTTAGACTTTCATCCCGAATAGCTGGGGAGTCCGTATGCGATTGTTCTGGTAATTGTCCGGAGAGTTGTTCTAGTGATTGTCCTCTCCGGACATATTGTATCAGAGTAACAGTATCCTGGCCCTTGATAAGATCCGCATGTCGGTCTTGTAGATGGTTGTGTATGCGCTCATCTATATCAGGGAATTCTCCATCGCAGTTTGGACAAGATATCTTATTACTTCTCCGAAGATAGTTAGTATAGCTAGCGGCTAGCGGCTAGCGTAGGTTCTTTCTTAGACATGATAGCTGTGTCCTATTGGCTGTCTATACAACACAGATACGGGATGTGTTCGGCTGGGAGCAATGTTGCCGTTTCGAGTCGAAGTGTCAATCGAAAGAAGAACGGGTCATTGGGGCCCAAAGGCCTGAAGTTAAGAGCTAAAGGCAGCGGACTACCATCAGGAGCCTCTTGAAGTAGAGGGATGATATGGCTCAATCTCGCCGATACACTTCAGCTGTGAAGGGAAGAAGACAGGTTGCAGAAGGGGGTTTGTACTATTTAGGTACAGTAACTTTGGCCAAATTTCGAATGTATGTTTGCGGTCTGAGGCGGGGAAGGCATGAATGACCTGGGAGCGTGGCTGAGCGAACTTGCCACCGTGCTACGTACCTGCCGATACAACAACGCAAGGCAGAACTGCAGGCAGTTCAGAGCTCTCGCCCACTCAGGGGTTGCCGTTACCATTGGGCAGATTTTGGTCAGAGGCTGAGTTCGTCAGCGAACGCCCACCGACGTTCCGGTCTCCCGTCCAGATCATCGACGGAATGTTGCCAAGGTCTAGTCGCGCGCATATTCAGTACCGACTCAGGCAAACCTACGTTTGCACAACTATCTATACTATCAAGTTCGGTGGCTGCCTGTCTTCACAGCAATGCTAGAACACATCGAATTAAACATTACGGGTGAGCCCCCTACGGAACCGCCAAAGCCAGCGGGTTATGCACAATGGGCATCATGGATGGCCGCAGACCCCGACAATGAGCCCTTTATCTTTCGAAAATTCGACGAACTAGCAGCCGTCGACCTGCTCTATCTACAGAGCGAGATGATAGATATCGAGGCAGAGCTCAAAGAGATGAACCAGGAAGCCACCCCGCGACCACCGGATGGCATCCGTCGAGGCCACGAGGATGTGGGAAACCCTGGTTAGCCAATGTAAGGGGTCGGATGCCCGCGAGGAGGCCAAGAGAAGAATGGAGCTGATACGGAGATTGAGAGCAATAATCAAGGAATACCGTGAGGACCCTTGTCCCTTCGCGCCACAGGTGATGCTGCAAGAGCTGATGTGGAAAAGACGAAGCTCTGCTGCTGCAGAGCGAAGTAGCAAAACTGCAAACGCCCAGCCGAAGAGCCTTGAGCGCCGTGAAGCAGGCGTTTAGACCGGATGGCTACCCGATCATCGAGGGGAAGACAAGCGGATATCTGTCTGGGGAAGACCTCGTAGCGTTGAAGAGCCCGACGAAAGATACCCTGTCCAACTACTAAGAACAGCGTTGGCAATTCCGGTAAGCCACCGTAACTTATCCCGTTTCAGGGAAGCCCCGACGGACGGCTCATGCAGACACAGAAAACTCCCTCGGCTGGCCAACAGCTGCGGATCAGACAGTTCGACGAGAGCAAGGTCACCAGATGGGTCAATATAGCGACGATAGTAGCAGCTGCTGTTTTTCTTATTGGTCCGATCTTGGCCTTATACCTCGTGGTTACACCATCAGTCAGATTGGCCTTGATCGTGATATTTACGGCTGGCTTCGCTGCCAGCGTTGCACTCATCACCGGTGCTCGACGGGCTGAGATATTCGTTGGTACAGCGACGTGAGTGCTTACATCCTGTTGCCGTCTAGGGTACCAACACTGACAAAATTCTGAGCAGATATGCCGCAGTCCTGGTGGTCTTCGTAAGTAACGGGAATCTATCAGCTGGTTGACTGGCAAAGAAGCGCTTATTAGAAAGAAGACGGAGACTTGGCGATTTGTCAGGAAGTGCTATGTCGAACAAAAACAGGCTGCCTGGTTTAGTCTTCCTTGCAGGAGAACACGTTAGCTTAGGGGCAGTCGACGACAGCCCATGGCGAGGACGACGACGTCGCTGCCGTTGCTCTAGACCTTGTGAGATTTCAAAGTGTTCTATTAAGGAGAGGAATTCCAGCTACTCTGGAGCGGCCAGAGTGGCCCTATATATATCCAAGATACTAAAGGAAAGAATACGTGGCCTTATATTGGCCACGTATGTGACAGAGTCACAAATGGGGATGGTGATCCTGAAGGATGACTATGGATGGGCTAACATAGCCCAGAATCCAACAGACCTTCGGGAAGAGAGTCATGCCGCAACCCCGAATTTGTATCCCGAATGCGCCGATATAACGTCCGTATACCGGCCGTCACGACTGCACGTGGCCCGGTAGTCCTAAAAGGAGTGGACACGGAGTCATAAGATTGCCAGCCCCTGAGGTATGAAAATGACTTCAGAATGTATAGTCTTTCAGTACTGCTAGAAGTATTATTCCAGGTAGCTAGTCACGTCCCAGTGCACCCCAGAGAGAGCAAGGGGCAATGGATGGAAGCCAGAAGGCTGTTGGAGGACTGCACCTTGCCGCTTGTTCAATAGAAACTATCAAGCAATCAACTTCATCACCCCTAACTCAAGGCTGGTCTTCTGAAACGAACACGCATCAGCCGGGTTAGTGTGACGAGCCGTCTAACCTATAAGGCTAAAGGGTTCTATAGGGGTTATGTTCTGAGGTAAGTCAACACGAAGGACGATAGAGGCTTCTATCAACTAGAAGACACTCAGATGCTGGGGCTTGGTCTGATCCAGGGGATCACTGAATAGTCGAGTCGTCAGGAGATTTCTCTCACCTTTAAGGTTGGCTAAGATGCTTAGATTGATCACTGAGATAGAGACTGTCTATCTGTCTAATTAAGAAATGTTTATCCTTATATATCCAATCTCTCTCTTATTGATGAGGTGTGCTCACCATTGCTCGCGTGAGCAGACGTGAGCAACTCTAGTCACGTGATCTTGACTTCCTGGATCACGTGCCTGGATGCCCTGCGCTGTCTGTATTGTGTCCCCGTTCTAATTGGGTTCCCTCATAGGTCATCCTTTTCCCTTCAGGCCTGCCAATGGGCCCGTGATATTGTTGGTCGTAACAGTTAGCCACAATATGCCCCCGAGGAGCTTCAGAGAGGCTTCTTCCACCTTAGCCATCGATGTAACGATATGAGCTCGAGAGAGCAGGCACAAATCGATGGACAGTATAGATCACAACTCCAATACGACACCAGCAAGCTTCATACAAGTAGCTGTACTAGGTCGGTCCTTGTTTCACAGCAGCAGTACTCTAAAAATACCACCCAGCAACTTCGCTTGAGAAGACCCAAATTCCATCTACAAGCCCGTACCTTCAAAGTCCTACCCAGGAGGAAATTGATACGTCCACCCTACGCATAATCCCTTTTGTCTACCGAAAATTCGCAGTCGCTGCCAACAGAATCACACGGCTAGGAAGCCTCTCGTCAGCTCGGCCAACTGGAAAATGACATCTACGAACACGCTCTGCCGCAAACCGTGGCCAACACCCCTGGAGTCAAGGTAGTAAACACTAAAATCTATCAAAAGGTTCGAGCACCTTAATAAGCCAGCAAGTCAGTGCTAACAGTGATGTTTGTAACTGGCAAACAACCACGGCGCGTGACTTTCAACGACGTATAACAACAAGCTCATCAGTACAAACACGACGATTCTCACCCCGCCAGTCTCCGTCATTCGTCGTGGGCGATACTCCACGTAGAGTCCCTAGCAGAGGATATAAGAAGCCGATGCGTCGCGTTTGCATCGCGGACCGGCATTACGGAATGGATGAAGTTTCCAAGTTAAATATTCGCAGCTGGGTAAAGACATATCCATCCATACGGGGCCAACCGGAGCCGTGAGCCTTCCCTAAAAGCACTACAATAAATGAGCCCTATTTAGTCCAGCTCACGTTCTCGGGTTGTAATTACTGAAGTCCACAACCGCAGTTGTATTAAACAAGATCGCAACTGTGAGGCATGAGCTTGAACCATCTTGGTCTGTTGATCTCGATGATTACTTGATTTGGTCAATCAACCCATGAACAGGCAGTTTCGTAGAATGCTGGTCTATTGACAAAGGCATACTCTATATAACGACCAACTCCACAATGTAACCTTCCATTTTGCAAGAAGTGCCGCCATCATCACCGCCATTTTTTTGGTTTCGGCAACGTGAATCCCAGATCCCGTGATCACAGATCACAGAATCTGGTAGTTGTAGTACTTCTGGTGGTTGTTCTGCTTGTTCACACCCCAGTCGTAGCGCTTTTGGGCCTGATGCTCCTGCTTACGGGCTCTCTGCTCTTCACGACGGATTTCCTTCTTCTTCTGGTCGGTTACGCCAACCATGCCAGTTCCTCCATTCGCTCTGGTGGCAACAGCTCCGTTCGGGCCAGGACCCGGTCGTCCAGCAATCTGGCGACCACGGCCTTCCTCGCCATCGACTTCCATAGCATCGGTGGATCCCTCGATGGCTTCTCGCTCAGCGCGCTCCTCGGCGGATGGATGATTGTGGAGGTTCTGGCGATAGTACTTGGCGAGAGATCGGTGACCCACTGCACGCCCCGACGGCAGATGTAATTCTGCATCGTCGTAGAAGATAGCCCGGTGTTTGTGGGCATGTGAATGCCAGCCATCCATCTGGTGGTGGTGTCGGGGGTCAACCGAGGAGTGATGCGGGTGCTTCTGAAGTCGCTCGTGTTGGCGATAGGAATGGTCCACGGGGATGGCCTGCAAATCTTTCGAATCACAAGACGAAGCAGAACTGTCTGTCTCCCATCCTTCATCCTCCATGACCTCATCTCCATCCTCACCAACCTTCTTGGCAGATCGCTTGGCATCCAGCTTTGCTCCCCCGTTCTGCTTGTCGCCATCAACGGATTCGTCGTCTGATTCCTCTCCATCCGAGTAGGTGCTTCTGAAGTCATAGTAGTCACCGATCTCGACTTGCTCATCCTCAGTGGAGTAGGGAATCCTACAATGACCCTTGTCACGCATGTGCGTCTGCGCTGCCTGTGCAGTGTTCTTCAGCTTGCCACAATACAGGCACTCGTGGTATTCTTGGATGCGCTGTTGCAATGCGGTAACCAGGCCTTCCAGATCGATGAGGTACTGCTTCTCCGGGATGAACATGCTGTGTATGCGCTCCATGTGAACAACGTTCAGAGGAACCGTGGGTGAATCATAATTGCAGAACAAGCATGTTTTGAGGGTGACTCCGGAGCTGGGAGTCGTGGTACCGGAGACATTCTTGCTAGAGTGTTCTGATAGCAGGTGCTCTCGCTGGTGTTGACCTTCGGCTGACGGATGAGGATGTGAAGGTCGCTTTACGGGAGAGGGACGCTGTGTCAAAGTAGTCTTCTGCAGACCCTCGACAACCTCATTGAATTCATCCTCGGCATCGGAGTCAACATGCTCAGACCCGGCTACTATGGGCTCGCCAAGAGAGAAGGTCGAGCTCACGACGGAACTGGCATCATCTGGGTTGGCCCCACGACGCTGCAGTGCTGCCTCCTTGGCCTTATGCTTTTGGCTTCCGATATGGTTTTGGTACGAGTTTTCGCTGTAGTAGGTCCGCTGGCAGACGTCGCAGACTTGTTGAAATCCAGCACGATCTGCCTCGGCAGAAGTCTCAGCACGAGCTTGGAGGACCTTCTCGGTGAAGACTTCGGAAGAGATGGGGGGCAACGATGCAACGCGGCGCTTGAGGTTGTATCGACTACAGGGAAGGTAACAAGTTAGAACAACCAGGCAACCAAACTACTGTAGTGGGTTTGTGGGTAGACTCACTGCCAATCGCTCTTCATGTGGCCCTTTTGGGTGTCGGCAAACCGAAAAGCAACCTGACACGTGTTGCAGGTGTACTGATGGGTAGAGGGCGCAGGATCCTGGGTGGGCGCAAGACTGGCACCTGAGGCCCGGTTCGCTGATACCGTCGCCATGCTGCCAGAGGTGAATGCGATACGGTGGACTGCGAGAGAATCTGTGGTGAAACAGGTGTCGCGGAGTATCTTTCCAAAGATGGCAGATGTGTCAAGTCAATGACGAGAGTGATGGTCAGGGAAGGCGCTTCTAATCGTCCCAACGTCTGGTGAGTAGACAGGAACGGCGAACGAACCTTGTTCCTTTTCTGAGTTCTGAGGGACTAAGAAGGGCTGGAGGGGGGTATGGTGAATGTGCGGTGTTATTGGGGAGCAACAGATTGACTGATAAGGTAGCCAGCTGCACCCAAGGCAGAGAGAGTTTTGGATTCTCTGAGAATGTGCGATGATGTCCACAGGGACCTCATGCAGAAGAAGGTGAGAATTCCTGTACGGCTGGGCAATTGGCTGTGCTAGAATGAGGGAGCAAGAGGTGCAATGATGGGGGGTGGTGAGTTATAAAAGATGAAAGTCACGAGTGTCACACACACCATCTGCAGAGCTGCAGAGACACCTTGAATCACCGGAATGATGAATGGTGGGTGGTGAATTGCAACTGGCGCATGTGGGTTGTGGTGGCGTTGGTGGGGTGTCCACTGTCAGGGTGCTCAATGTTCCCTCACTTATTGCCTTATTGCCTTATCGCCTTATCGCCTTATCCCCTTATCGTAGGCGAAAGCCCGATATCTTATTTTAGCGCAGTGAGCGGGAGAAAACTTTTGGGTCAACACCTTCCTCCTCTTTTATTACGTCAGTTTCTGAATCCGTCAGGGCTGAGTCTTGGCCGAGGTTTCCATTTCCACTGGTGCTTGTATGCATGTATGCATGTATCCGGACATAAGCCTGGAAACAATCGTGACCAGACTGCCAGATCATAGCTTGTTGGTATTTCAGGAGACTTTTGTTTTTTTCAATGGTGTATGCTTCACAGAGCCTACGCTAACTAAGATAATATCATGTTGAAGGCCGAGACACCCATTTGTTGATCAGGCAAAAGGCGGGTGTCTTTACTTCTATGGGCTGCTGTAATAAGTGACTCTCGTTGACTCAGTCAAAGGGGACTCATTACAGAATTCGGGTCCATGGATGCTTGTACCAAAGCCTATCAGGCTTGCCGGCTTGCCAGCTTGCCAGATGTTGCTGATTAATCATGTGTAGAGTCACCGGATCATGCGGCTCCCAGTCGGATTAGAGGAATATACCTGCAGTGATGCCCTGCCTGGAGTATGATTCCGAGGTGGCGACATTATCGTTTTTGCACTAGAGTCACTGGCAGTGGCCGGGCGTTTGGAGAATCGGCCTCGAGGCAACCAGATTGTGTGGAGGCGGACCTGCTCGGCATGGCAGGCAGGCGTGGGCAACGGCGCGGGAGTCGGCTTGGCATAAACGGGAAGCCGGGACTCTGGAGCTTGAAGGCTGCAGGGTGCTGTGGGGCAGCTGGCTCGACGAGTTACGAGTCACGAGTCACGAGTCACGACTCGACGTTGCGCCCCATCGCCCATCCCAAGTGGCAAGCGAGGCTCTGTGGCTGATACAGTGGGCTCTGCTAGCCAACGTCCATTGAACCTTCGGTTTTGAAAGGTGCCAAGCCAGTTGACCCATGCGCCGACCGGAGTGCCGTGATCCTGCGATACAGCCTACCTTACCTACCTCTTCCACTTCACAGCATACACTTCATGATACACGGCCACGCCAACCAACGGAATTATTCTACATTCGCGAAGAAACAGGTTCTTTATTTCTTGATGTACTCTTCTACTATACATATTTCAACTGTTTCCCATGTACCATAGACCGTTGCGCTCCTAACCAGGTCCCTCTCGTGCCATTATCGAGGCTGTCATCGGAGCGCCTGCCACGTCCATCACGACCATCACGACTATCTCGCCCGCCGCACTTTGAAGACAACAGCCGTCCTCGCTCGATTCCATCCATTCGACCCCTCGACCCCTCCCTCGACCCCTCGACCACCCGACTGCCATCGCCACCTGCATAGACAAGAAAGGATTCTCACAAAGACGCCTCGGCTTCGAAGTCGCTCTGATCTGCGCCCTATGTCATGACGATAGATACGCCTCGGCCGGCCAGTAACGGCAATGGCCGTAATACTCTCGAGGCTGACATCATAGCCGCACTCTGGGAGCAAGCACCCTTTCCACGCCTCCCCTCCGATGCACCCCCTGAGATCAAGGACCTTGTAATCGACATCGAGAACCCCAAGAAGGTCTACACTATCCACCGTGCGACCCGAAGGCATGGTATCCAGCTGCTAGTAGAGAAGTATGACGCATAACCTCCCGGTTGCGCTCCATGCACGGAAGGCTGACCTACCACAGGTTCATCGTCCAGTTACGCTATGGCTGTGGTTGCAAGGAATGCACGACATCCACGTGCTTCAGCTGTCGCAAGAGGTTAGCTGGCAATACCCCCATCCGACGGTATAACCCGACCAGCGCAAGGACCTTGGCTATCTATCTGGCAACACAAGACAATCCAGAGGGCCGACTATGCCCCCATCTCGATGCGCCGAGACGACGCAGCGACTCGCTCAAGCCGCTCCTATTCACCCGAAAAGGGGCCAGCCCCCGGGCCGACGCGACTAAGGTGCGCGAGTCTATGGTGAACAAGCACACCGCCGACCCTGATTGGAGGTCTAGACACGCTGGTTCACCGCCACCACCACCGCGAAGTGCAACTCGACAGACAAGGCAGAAACGGACTAGAAACCAAGAGGAAACCGAAGATGGCCAAACGAAGAAGGCCGAGCCACCTAGTCCCGTGCAGATACGTATCCGCGAAAAGGCAGTCAGCAAGGATTACCGCTCGTTTGCTGCCAACGTTTTCGGGACCGTTGCTTTCAAGATGTTGGAGTGGCTGACACCCAATAGCATTGATGCAATGTCCAGTACTGTCGACGCTGCTGGCGGTCGTCCTTCCACGCTCACACATGCATTTGGGGTGGACACGTCGTCTTCTGATGAGGATAGCGATGATCTTTTCGTGCCTTCTACAACACCGCGTCACAGCTCGAGCCATCAGGCTGGCGAATGCGACGTTGTTAATGGCACTGGCGAATATGTTTTCGAGGCAGTTTCCGCGACGAACGTGATTGGTGATGAATCTCCGAATGACCGAGAATCCCCAGTTGTGTCTGATGCGATTAATGGTCAAAGCCGCCCATCACACTCGAGGAGGAATTCGAATGCCAGGATTCGGACAGCATCCGGCCCAAGAGCACAGGCTCAACTGGTAGTCGACGCGTTGAGCGACCCCATTCTAGACGACACAGGGGTCGTATCACCCAGCGTTCCGACAAGTCAGTCAGAAAAGGTCTCGAAAGCCATAAGTCGGCCATCGTCGGTCCTGCGTACCACGTCCCAGTTGTCTATAAACAATTTCCTTGATACAATACCGGACGAACAACTTCCCAGTCCAGATTTCCGTGAGTCTCACGTCGACGGCCACTATCCGCAGATGGATGGCGTCAATGGGGAAGAACTCTCGAGCAGTGATGGGACTATGCAGCCAATATACACGCCTGATAAAGTCCCTGGTCCCGGTGCAGCTAGTGACTCACTAGATTCAACTTCCGAGTTCGATTGCTACCTTCCACAGTCGCTGTCGCGTCTCAGTCTCCAAGCAGTCAACTTCATCTGCGATGTTCTCCAAGAGGATGCCACCACCGAAAGGCACATGTTGGAGCCGCCGGTCGTTAGTGGGTCCATTAAACGGTCGTCGAGTCGGCTCAAATCGTGGAAAAGAAAACGGAAGACTCAGGCGCCTTATCCGGAGAACTTGAAGCTTCAATGGAAACTGTTCGCGGAACAGAGTATATTCAACGTCTTGAGCGATCCGCAAGCCGTGCTGGACTCGTTCACGAACCGCGATGGTGCCATCGACTCGCAAACTCTCTGGTACTGCATGCTGCGCCTGACAAGAGTAGCCCCGAGCCTCGTCTTCGACAGTCTGTGGATCGCCCTGGCCGGCGTCTATGCTCCACCAAGATCAATCCAGCCTTGGATATCGCCAGCCAAAATCCCTCAGAAGTCATTCTCCAACGCCGAGGCTGCGTCACTCATGTCTGTTTGCTTCCACGCGCTGATCGCTGCGGCTCCTTTGGTAACTGATCCGCGGCAACTTAATGACATGTCTCGCATCAGGTCCCATGGACTGTCACTGACTGGCGGTGGGACAATAGCGAAGCAGCCGACCTCCTTGTGCTTGCAGTACGAAGACGCCCTTACCGATGACATGGCCCTTCGGCTGGCAAGAAGACTCCTCACCGCCATTCCCACGCGGTGTGACTTTGACGAAATGGTTGACTTTGACCCCCTGCGTGAGGATATTGAGGTTGTTTTCGAGTTACCCGTTCTGAGAATACTTCTCTCTTCTATTGAGTCCTCGTCACAGTCAGTGTTGAACTTCTCCAAGGCCGAGCGCAGTATGCATGAGAAGCGAATTCCCATCCTGCTACTAGATTGGGCAAGAGCCGTAATGGTTCATGAGTGGGAGGGCAAGCCTGACGTTTCCGGGGATGGTCCGTTTGGTGGTGCCCTCTCACTCATAGAGGCCATGTGTTCGTTCGCCCGTCCCAACCATCTACATGTTAGAGCTAACCATGGTTATAGACCAAAAGCGCCAGGCACTCCTCCTAGGTGATGTGCACTTCCGATCCGAATATTTCGGTGACCGGCTTGACCCGATTGAGATGCCCGTCTCCTGGCTGTCTTTCACCGGGGATGACTACAAGTTCCATCTGCTTGATTATCCCTACATCTTCAATCCCGCGTCTTTGGTGTCATATTTCCGAGCCATCAATTTCTCACGGATGAACCGCGGTTATGAAGAATCCAGCTCACTCCAGAGTCGGATCAATGCCATCATTGCGCCTGAGAGCCTTGTGACGGAAGCCCACCAGAAGAACGTGTTACAGGATCTTCTCAAAACGCCATCGGCCAAGTACCTCATCTTGGATATCGGCCGCAAGACCGTGCTTTCGGATGCCTTCGACCAGCTTTGGAGACGGGAGGAACGTGAGCTCATGAGACCGCTGAAAGTCCATCTTGGTGAAGACACTGGAGAGGAAGGCTTCGACTCGGGCGGCGTGCAACAGGAATTCTTCCGTCTCGCCGTGGCCGACGCTCTCAACCCAGACTATGGCGCCTTCACTGTCGATGAAAGGACAAGGATGACTTGGTTCCAACCGGGTTCCCTTCAACCCGAATGGAAATATGAACTCATCGGTCTGCTCATGTCACTAGCTGTCTTCAACGGGCTCACGCTTCCTATAACGTTCCCGAAAGCCCTCTACCACAAGCTCCTAGGCGAGTCTATCACGGAACTCCATCACATTGCTGATGGATGGCCGGAGCTCGCCAGCGGCCTCACCAATCTCCTTGAATGGAATGAGAAGGATGGTGCTGTCGAGGACGTTTTCGTCCTCACGTACGAGTTTTCCACGTCCATGTTCGGCCAGCCCGTCTCTCGCCAGATGGGCCAGTCTCGCGAATACTCGTGGCCGCAATTTTCCCCTCGCGCCGACTCGACCCCCTTATCGGCGGACAACCCGGCAGACGCGCCGCTCGTCACGGGCGACAATCGCAACGCCTACGTCAGCGACTACATCCGTTACCTGACTGACGTATCGATTGGGCCGCAATACGATGCCTTCGCGCGAGGATTCCGCACCTGCCTGTCCCCCAAGTCACTGCAGCTGCTCACACCCTCACTCCTCCAGTCCATCGTCGAGGGCACGCAGGAGATCGACATAGCTGAGCTGCGGCGGGCGGCGCGCTACGTGGGCTGGGACTCGTCGCACCGTGCGGTGCGCGACTTCTGGGCCGTGGTGCGCAAGTACGACGACCGCATGCGCCGCCGCCTGCTCGAGTTCGTCACGGCTTCGGACCGCGTCCCCGTCGGCGGCGCGGCCAACATCCAGTTCGTCATCCAGAAGAACGGTGAGGAGGAGGGCGAGGGCGGCCACCTGCCCACCGCCTACACGTGCTACGGCACCCTGCTTCTGCCCGAGTACCGCGACCGCGACGTCCTCCGCGAGCGGCTCGCCATGGCGCTTGAGAACGCGCAGGGGTTTGGGTTTGCGTGATTTCGTTCAGTCTTTGAGGATGATCCAAGGGATTCATTTCTCGTCAACTTCTCGATCGGTAGTGACACAAGCCGGAGTATATGTGTGCATATGGCAGGCGAAGGGCTGGCCCACCGACTGGCTCATCATTATGATCCTTCTCTGCAGCTATGGAAAGGGGCAATCAAGGCGATGTGCCAGCGAACCAGCAGAGATTGGGAGTAGTTGATGCCTTTTTTGACATTGTTGCTCCCATGTCAAGCTCTAGTATATGTGGTCTTACTATAGCGTGTAACAATAAAAGTTTCAGAGCCTTGTTTAATCATCGTGTATTACCATCATGGAGGCCTTGCTTGTGTTCGTCGTGGTGACGGTATTTCGTCGCAGAGGACGTCACTATGAGAATCGGCAACATGTAATACAGCAGAAGAGAGGTAGTCTAGTTCAGGTCATTCCAGGTATCGTGACTTTTTACGCCTCGTACCTCCTTTACAGGTATCTGTCTATTTACGACGTCTTTGTTAGACCGTACATGACCCCGGTGTCATATACCTAGCTCGGCCCGCTACATCTTGTGGGTGACAGGTGGTCTGCAATAGAGCATCTAGAAGTCCATCTCGCCAGACCCGCTCACGATGACGTTGTTGATCTTCAAGACCATGCGGCACAGTTGCGTGGCCAGCATAAGCTGCTGCTTCTTGCCGATCAGGGGGTCGATGACAAAGGCCTCCTTCATGTCGTTGCTGCCCTTGTTCATGCAGTCGACACCGAGCTTGCCGCGGCCCTCGGGGCCGGCCTTGACCTGCTGCGACTTGACCTCGGCCAGGGTCGCGATGGGGTTCATGCCGCTGTTCTCGGCCAGCGCCATGGGCACGGCGTCGAGAGCCTCCGAGAAGGCACGCATCGCGTACTGCTCGAGACCGGGCGTCTTGACGGCTGCGTCTTCGACGGCCAGCGAGCAGGCGATTTCGGCGGCACCACCTCCGTAGACGACACGGTTGTCTCTGACGAGGTTCCGTACCACGCAGAGGGCGTCGTGTAGTGATCGTCGAGCTTCGTCGATGATCTGATCGTGTGTCAGTGTTGGTCTCTCCTAGAAGTCAATAAAGTTGACATACCATTTTGTTGCTGCCTCGAACAAAGACGGTGACAGCTCTGGTGTTTGCGCAATCCTCAATGACCAGCATCTTCTCCCGCGTAGTACCGAAGGACATTTCTCTTACAATTCCCGCAGAACCGAGCTTCTCCGCCTTCAAGTCCTCGAATCGAGGTACTATTCTGCCGTTGGTGGCAATAGCAATCAGCTCGATCTCCGGACCACCCACCCATCTTACGGCGGGCAGGCCATTCTGTAGCAACAAGTGGTTTGCCTCGTCGTCGAAACCCCATTGGCAGATGGCCAGGTTCGCGCCCGTATCCTTGATTTGTTGGATCATCTCAATGAACTTTTCGCGCTCGTAGCTCTGCAGCTTCTTGTACTCCTCGACTGATGAGATATCAAGCTTGTGCTTGGTCTTCGGCTTCGGCGGCTCGAAGGCGCATGTTAAAATGGCGATCTTGGCATCCCTGACTTCAGATGGCATTTGCGGATGCGAAAAGTCCTTGTCAACTATGACGCCCTTAACCAGGATTGTGTCCTCTAGTGCACCACCGACCTTGCCGTCCACCTTGATCAACTCGAAATCGACGTCCTTTCGCTCCAGGTCGGCAACAGACAGGACGGCATCCACGGCGATGTTGGCGAACTGGTCGTGCGCCTTGGAGACAATCTTGCTTCCCAAACTTGTCCGGGCCACCTTGACGAGGTTCTTGGTGTCTTGCTTGCCGAACTCGATGGTGTCTGATATCCGATCCAGCTCCGCTACTGCAATCTCACAAGCTTGGTCGTAGCCATCAGCTATCCGAATGGGGTGGATTCCCTTGTCTACGAGCTCGGCAGCCTGCTCCAACAGCGCGCCAGCAAGGACAACCACACCAGTTGTGCCGTCGCCAATCTCGTCGTCTTGTGATTTGGATAGCTCGACTAGCAACTTCGCGACGGGGTTTGAGATCTCCATCTGTTGTAGAATGGTGGCTCCGTCGTTCGTCACGGTGATGTCGCCATCGGGGGAAATAAGGATCTTGTCGAGGCCTCGCGGGCCCAGAGAGGTCTTGACAATGTTCGCGACGGTTCGGGCGGCTAGGATGTGTGACTTGACGGCTTCGTTGCCATATTGGCGCTTCTTCTTGCCTTGGCTATTTCGGATATGTTAGACAGCAGCGCTTGGGTGATCTGGACGGGTTTGACTGACTCTCTGACGATAATGAACGGCCGCCCTTGCTCGTCCTTCATGACAGAAGCTGCAGCAACATCCGTCAGTAAGTGCAGTCGCACAGCAATTGCCACTACATACCATTCGAGAGGTCCAGATCTAAATTCCCATGTGAGTAACGGAAAGACACGAAGGCGGGGCGGATGGGACATACTCATCGCCATATTGACCGGTGTCGCAGCTCTTTCGAGCTTTGTGTTTCTGAAGACGGTCGATCTGATTACCGTGTCGGACGAGTCTGGCAGATTTGGGAGGTGGTGCGGTGGTGCGGTGGTGCGGTGGTCTGAAGCTGTTTACTTTGCTGTGCAAGTGGTGGGTGGTCTGTCTGCCTTGTCCGCCCGCGACGCTGGAGCTGCTGCATTTCGAAATTCTGAATTCTTAACGGGTCGCGCCCCACTATTCCGTGGCCCGGAAAAACCAGCCACCGCCCCTTTCTACTGCAGCCCGGGTTGTTCTTGAGGTCCTCGAAACTCGGAAACTCCTCTCAGTCTACGTTCACCCGTGGATGTTCTTTGACCTTTGTCGATTCTACGATTCAGGGCATTATTACAGTGGCCAGATTCATAACGTCAAGCAAATCTCGAAAACCATTCCATGCCATCTTTCTTCGGAACTCGGTTGAGCGGTAGCCTGGTGAAGGGTGAACGTGGCTTGGGAGGCCAGTACGATAAAGACGGTATGATTGTCAATACACGAGCCTACGACGGGCCATTTCTCCTTGCTAAGAGGTAATGGGATGGTGGCATAGTTGGGTGATAGTGTCCTTACAGACACGTCTCCCGATACTCATTACGTCCAATCTGATAGCCAGTATCAGTCATGAAGCTCTGCATCCTCATCTCGGCGAGAGAAGTTGAGATATTGTGGCCAACATTCAGCGAAGCTGGACAATGAGCGCTTCGGGTTATATGCATAAGCTGAGGGGTTGCAACAGGCTGAACACATTCTGAATACATAGTGGTAGGCTTCGGCCTTGGTATAAACTGGTTGAAAGATTGACTCGGTGCCGGTGAATCCGTTGGGAATACTTGCAGGGAGGCCATCGTCCGTGACATGTAAGGCTGAGTAGGTACATTGAAGCGTCAGATATCAACCGAGAAGGTCTTGCAGATGTTTTCGTTTGCCAGTGTCTGTATCATGTTTGCCTGAGTTCGTCTCCCTTTCGTCGAATTTCATCGGCTACTCGTGTTCAGCCGAGGTGCATGTGGCAGCAACAGACGGTCACGACGGATACCGCCGGCTATGAGCCGTTATCTCGGCGCCGGGAAGGTTCAAGGCCCCCTGGCTTATCCCCGGGCCTCGCAGGCTCGTACCTACTTCAGCTGTCCAGCAGCTCCGCTGACGTCGCCAAGTGGCAGCAGATCCCCAGGCTATGCATCCCTGCACAACTTCCAATTATGCATGGATCGGATGCATGGATGCCTCCAGCTGTTCGCAGACCCCCGTCTACGGTCTCCCAGATTCGCGCATCTTGGAACTTTACGCATCCACAAACCACGACATCTTCCTTCCAAGCTTGCCTTATAAATCCGTCTTTTGAGTTCGGTCCCCGTTGGTGCCTTGCATCTCTCGACACCGTTTACTACCTAATCCTCTGTTCACCCGCCAGACTTCAAGCCCCCGAGCGCAAGCTCTAGCTGTAGTTCAAGGTTCAGAGTAGGCGGCAAACGACGTCATGGCCCTCGCCACCCAGTTCGAGGGCGTACTGCCCCTGCACATGGTCCAGAAGCCGCCTTTCATGGTCACAGCACCCGGCGCGTCAGAGGTCGAGGGTGAGACAAAACCGTACAGGCACGTCAAGGCGAAGGATGGCTTCGTCACTCGCCCAGCTCCGCACATTGCCACTGTCTACGACCTCTTCACCAACAGTGCCAAGGTCTACGGTGACAAGCCCGCCATAGGCGCTCGCAGGCTGATCAAGACGCACACCGACACCAAGAAGGTGCCCAAGGTCGTCGATGGAGTCAAGACAGAGGTCGAGAAGAAATGGAACTACTTCGAGCTGTCCCCGTACGAGTTCCTCACCTACAAGGAATACGAGACGCGAGCTTTGCGCGTCGGCGCCGGCCTGAGAAAGCTGGGCTTGGACCCAAGTGACAAGCTGCATCTCTTCGCATCCACAAGGTAAAGAGCTGCCAATCCAATGTTTGAACATGGCTAATATCTAACGTACGCAGCCCAAATTGGCTTTGCATGTCCCACGGATGCGCTTCCCAGTCCATCACCATCGCCACCGCCTACGACACCCTCGGCTCCGACGCCGTCGAGTACTCCCTAACTCAGACGAATGCGAAGGCCATGTATACAGATCCTCACTTGTTCAAGACAGCTAGTGGCCCGTTGAAGAACGCAAAGGATGTCAAATACCTCATCTACAATGACTCGACCAATATGCCCATATCGGATCAAGAGATGACCGAGTTCAAAGCTGACCACTCGCAATTGACCATACTCTCCTACTCGGACCTCGTTGCGCTCGGCGAAGCCAACCCCATACCACCCGTCCCTCCGAAGCCGAGCGATTTGTGCTGCATCATGTACACATCCGGTTCCTCTGGCACGCCGAAAGGTGTGCCCATCCTGCATGAGGCTCTGGTTGCTGCTGTTACTGGCCTGTACAGTATCATCGAGGAGACGGTCTCTCACAAGGACGTCATCCTGGCCTATCTGCCCCTTGCGCATATCTTGGAGATGGCTGTGGAGAATATTGTCGTCTTCATTGGTGGTAAGATGGGCTATGGATCACCGCGTACCTTGGCCGATTCGTCGACGAGAAATTGTCACGGCGATATGCACGAGCTCGCTCCCACTATTATGGTAGGGGTGCCACAAATATGGGAGACGATCAGAAAAGGCATTGAGAGTCGAGTCAACTCTGGTGGGGCCCTGACCAAGAACCTCTTTTGGGGCGCCTATAACCTAAAGTCCATGCTTGTGGCAAACGGCCTTCCCGGAAGCTTCCTGTTGGATGCTTTGGTCTTCAACAAGGTTCGAGCGATGACGGGTGGACGAGTCCGCTTCGTCTTCAATGGCGGCAGTGGCATATCCGAGGGCACGCTCCATTTCGTGAGCATGGTACTCGCGCCAATGGTAACAGGTTATGGGTTGACTGAGACGTGCGCCAATGGCTCTCTGGGCTGTCCCCTGCAGTGGACTCCTAACGCCATCGGCCCCGTGCCGCCCTCGATGGAAATGAAGCTCGTCAGCTTGCCTGATATCGGTTATGACGCATCTGCGACGCCTCCGCAAGGCGAGATCCTTCTTCGCGGCCTCCCCGTCGCGAGGGAATACTATAAGAACCCGGAAGAAACCGAGAAGGCCTACACGTCGGATGGCTGGTTCCGAACTGGTGACATTGGTGAAGTCGACCCTGTGGGCCACGTCAAAGTTATTGACCGCGTCAAGAACCTCGTCAAGATGGCGGGCGGTGAGTATGTTGCGCTTGAGAAACTGGAGGCCATTTACCGAGGCTGTGCATACGTCAACAACCTCATGGTTCATGGCGACAGCTCGGCGCCACGACCCATCGCCATAATATCCCCTAACGAAAAGCCGCTGGCCGACCTGGCCAAGAGCCTGGGCGTCGATAACGCCAATATGTACAATGACAAGAAAGTACGGGAAGCTGTTCACAAAGACCTCATATCGGTTGGAAAGAAGGCCGGGCTTAGTGGATTGGAAATGATCGCCGGTGTTGTGCTGGTCGATGATGAATGGACGCCTACCAACGTGAGTTCTTGCTGTCTCCTTTTCACCTACCTTGATTCAATGCTGAGCTCATGGCCCGAAACCCATGTTTGCCGGGAAACGAAATACTGACAACTCGATAGGGGCTCGTTACCGCGACGCAGAAAGTCAATCGAAGGGCGTTAAAGGACCACTACAAGTCCCAAATATCGGAGTGTCTGAAACAGTCCTGAGATACAAGTGCGGCAACATGGTATCGTTGGTAGCTCGGTGTCTGCGATGTCGGGTATAGTTTCATGCTGGGTTTAGTCTTCGTATAGTACTCCTGGCCGGCGTATGGTGTTTGGGCATGGCGATTTTGCAGGTCATGTCGCACATATTAGCGTGCAGCAATATAATCTCGAACTCCGATTTCCCAGACCTTGATGATGAAAGCCACGAAACGGTCGGTATGATAGAGCACGGTAGACCTAATCAATACAACAGTGCTCCTATGTCTGTGATGCAGTGCCCTATCTTCCAAGTGTTTATATTAACTCCATAGCCTATTCCCTCGAGCTCTCTCAAGCCCGAGTCACAAACCACGTTGGGCGTGGACCTTGGGCTCTGCCAATCCAGTCGGCAGAATGACCTCCCCGTAGAGCACTTACTGCATTTTCTCGGGACGGACTTGCGACGGGCCAGCGAGCATTGAATGTCATACTTGTATACACAGTCCTCCATTGCTACTGTAAAACTCACATCTGGGGATCAAAGTATGGCTCCTTTCTTGTCCCGGCGGACTTCCGTTGCCCCTTAGTCCCTGCCTCCCTCCCTCTCTGCTCCCTGCCTGTCTATATCCTATAGTATCCATACCGCGCCATCCCTGGAAGATCCAGCACTGGGGTCCTAGAAAAGGGGTTATAGGGATACATATCGGGTTCGCGATTACATACATACCTCATATACACGCGCAGTTGCATCGGTTAATCAAGGGGCTTAGAGAGAGGAGAGACGGAGTTTCGCCTCGTAGATGGATGGGGATACGTCACAGACTTACACGGAACCTACCCATATAATGTGATATAGTCAAGGTACGCCAACAATCAACAATTGCTCCGATTATCCTCCTATACACCCACCACATTGATAGGCAAAGACTCAGAAGTACTTCCGCGTCTAGTCTTAGTACCATAACACATTCCATCCCACCACCACAGCCGAGTGGCAATCACAAACACAGAGCTCACCAAGTTACTAAGAGGTAATTTACCACAACCAATTCAAAACAGCAGTTCTCCACAAGGCAGTCAGACGAGTTCCCAAGCCACATCAGCAGAAGGAGGAAATGGCAGGTCTCTATTCTTGTCTACCTGTACCATGGCTAGCTATATAGGTAGGTACCCAGGGAAAGGGATGTCAGGAATAGCAACCGCAAAAGGGTATATAGAAAAACAGGCCCGCGAGCAATCAACAGAAAGGCGGTGGTGGGTGGGCAAGACCGCAGGGCATTCATTTCCAGTGGTGACCGACCGAACCCGCCGCCCCCTTTCCCCATCCCGACCGCGTGAAGAAAAGCAGTACTGAACACCAGGAGCCCAAACGCCGTTATCCTAGTCTCAGCCGTTCCCGCAATAGGAGCTCGATGCTTGGGCCCCTGCCCCCCTCCCCTCCGCTCCCCTTATGCGCCGTAGAGATGCCGATCATGCATACCTCGCCCGCGCTGTGCCATCCGAGGCCCTGTAACGAGGCGCGCCTCAAAAAGCTCCGTGCAGGCATTTGAAGTGAACGGTCTACTTCTTCTTCACATCCCAAGACCAAGGTACGTCCTTCCGCTTGTAAAACATCATGGTCGGCGTGGGGGGCGTGGGGTTCTTATCGGTAGGCTCGCTAGGTAGGTAATTCTGCGTCAATCTTCGGTGTAGTTCCTTTTCGTCGATTCCAGTCGGGGTAATCCTTGCATCATCGCATTTCGTCCACTCCGAAGCACCCGTTCGAACATACGTCCAGTAGTGTCCTGTCGCCAGCCTCGCGCCCTGATGGACGATAACCGCATAGAGATCGTAGCTGGTGGTACCTGCGAATCCATCGCCATTGCTCCCCAGTGCTTTCTTGACTGCTTCTCTGTCTTTCTCCTCCATCGTGTATTCACGAAGGTCGAGGTCGTTAATGGGGAAGTCGTAATGAGTCACGAGTTTGTCGGGCGACCCGTAGTCATATCTGTAAAGGCAAACTCTGAGTAGCGGCGGTAGTCTCACAAATTGAGACTGCTTGTGGTGGTCCGCTGGCACGCCCTGGTACACGCCCTTCTTGTCTTTGTCGCCTAGGCCGCCACACAAACAGTTATACTCTACTTCATCGCCTTTTGTCAGTGCTTTCAGGTCCCCGAGCAAGCTAGCATCTTTACGTCCTTTAACCGCCGGGAACCCGCAGACTTCCTCCACGATAGGGGTATTGGTAACTTTACCACATGCTTTGCATGTGAGCACAGCCATTGAGACATCTGCCCAGTATCGAAGTACGATGTCGTCGCGTTGACGTATCGTGGTGTTCCAGAAGTGGACCAGACTATGCACACGATTGTTGGCAATATCAGGGCTGGGGTCTTCTAATGGTGCGTGCAGGTGGGCCATATTAGTTTCCCCCGCAAGTTGGTCGAATACGAATGTGATCAACTCCTCCGCGTCGTGTTGACTGCGGTCCCCGAATCTCATCCATTGACCATCACCAGATAGGTATCCCCGGTGGATGGCGCGTATATAATGCTTCACATTGTTAGCGCGAGACTAAAGTTGATGGTGGTGCGAGACGTACCATGAATGTCGTGGCCTGCATAGTGTCAAAATGCTTCTTACTCATCCATTGCATAAGGTTTCCGAGAACTTTGCACATCAGCTGAGCATGCCGGACGTGTGATGGCCCAGCCATTGAGCGATGGTTTGCAGGCCATCTCTCGTCCAACATTTCATCCACAAAGCCGTGCGACGCAAGGATTGCTTGTAGAGTCGCGTTTGAGTAGCACCAATTCGTGGGGTTTCGGAGTCCAGTCCGTTTTTGCGTGGTGGCTGCTTGTGAAGAATCAGCCATCATGGTGATGCCGCCCACTGGCGATGCATCGTCTTCTGACTCCAGCCCACTATACCTGGTCTTCGCAACGGACCGCTTTGGGAGTCTTGGAGGGTTGGGTGCAATGGTTTCTAGGAAATCTTCCTCTCTGGCTTCGGCCATTCGCTTGGCTTGGCGGGGCCTCGTAGAGGAACTCATGGATTCTGGTAAGCGTGAGACACTTGGAAATTTGGCATGGAAGTCTTTTTTTGACTTGATGTATTCCAGTGTTTGCTCCTTCTTGATCGTTGCCTCCCAGCGTTCACTCTCATCCTGCGGAAGCGTGATCGTGTTCCTCGATCGTCTGCGTCCGCCGTGGTGCCTGGCAGAACCCCAATTCGCGGGCTTTGCGCTGGTCGGTGTGCTCGAGGTTCCCAAAGACTGGGCACCAAGCTCGTCGACCCAAGCATCCAGACCACCGACCAATAGTTTTGGGGGGTTCTTCAGCGCTCTATCGTAGTTGTACTGAGAAAGAGCTTGCCAGATATTGTACAGTACTATCTCTTCGGTGTCGCCGCTCAGCCTCGTCGGCACACGTGTCGAGTCTTGATCGTAGACGACGACGAGGTCGACTTCATCCAGCTGTTTAATCGCAGATTCTTCCTGTGGAGGTGCCAAGACCATACTGTCCACGATCTGGCCCGCAGAAATGTTCCCGCGGGACAGAATCTCGGGTTCAATGCAGATAGTTCTTTGCGACATGATGTGCCCCTCGTTATATGAATCTCGGTCGCGAACATCAATGATGAGGATGCGGATCGTAGCTGAACCCTGACGCATGTAACCGATGAGGTCGTTGACAGTGATAGTGTTTCCCTCAGGAACGCGTATCCCAGTCGGTTGTGGTCGCGAGGATAGTCGAGGCGCCTCGTACGTGTGCGCTGTTACGAACTGTTCTTCGCTAAAAGACCTGATGGCATTCTCCATTGATGTCCGAGAAGAGGCACTGGGACCGGAGGCCATCGAGTTCGTGCGGCTAAACATGCCGCGGGGGGTGCTAGATGGGAGATTGGCAAGTTCGCTCGTGACGGTGCCTCTAGCGGGATTATAGATTGCATCGGGGAGCTTTGGCAAGACTGGAATCGACCTGTCGACTGGGCTTCGAGGACCATAATATTTAGTCATGTCTCCAAGACCAGCATGTTTCGTGGGGTCGGCTGCTGCTCCAACCTTGTGAGGACCGTGACATTCGCGAAGCTTTGCAAAACGAGCTGCGAGGTCCTGCGGCGCCATGTCTGATACATGCCCTACGGCTTTGCCATGCAAGGCTTGAGGCTTTGGGTGCACGGCGGGCTTGTTCTTGCGCGCCGGGCTGAACAAGCCGTCCCCCTCGCGGCTTGACCCATTTAGTCGGCTATCTCCAGCCGCTTGGTTCGAGTCTTGCATGAGATGGCCTGACGGAGGGCTGGGCAGATTCATGGACGATGGTTTTGAAGAATTGAGTGCTGATCGTGTGGAGCACACTCCGCTTCGGCGGTTGTCGTCCTGTATGTTAGATTTTATCTGCTCGAAAGTGGTCGTGCTGGCACTGATCTTGGACTTGAGCGCAGTGTACAGGCGGTTGAGGTCGCCTCGGTCGGCCTTTAGGGAAGGATATTCTTTGTGCTTGGGGACTCTATCGACGGCGATGATGAAAGCCTTGATGTATTCTTGCAGTGCTAGGTCGGGTCGGCGAAAGTCGTTGAATGTGGTGGCTTGCCGCATGTGTGCATCACCAATCTCAAGCATCTTCCTCAGAGGAGTATGAGGGTCGAGGTCGACACCGACAGAGGTCAGGTCATCTATGTGGCGAAAGGGCGCCTTGCCAGAGTCCGAATTAGCACCATCCGTCCCTCCTCCTCCGGGGTGGGTTGCGGCGCCGGCAGCCATTGCGCCACTATCAGGAAGCCCAGCAGTCCTTGAATATGCGACAAGGCTCATAATGTACCGGGGTGGCACACGTGTAGCATATCGGAGTGGCTCGAGTCGAGGGGCGGCGTCGCGACAGTCGGAAGGCCAGGTGGACTTGGAGACTTGGTCTCAGAGCAGAGTAACGCAGGTCAGGAACTTGAAGCGTCGGCGCCAACTCGAAAGCAATGTGTAGGTATGCTTGGGGGGGCAGGGGCAGAACTGGCCGCGAAGTAGACTCTTATGTATCGCTATTGTTCTGGGGACGGGGATTGGAATGTGGTGGCATTCTTGAGGAAACGCGGGCGTCTGTGAACAGCGCCTGGATATCGAGGTTGAAAGAGACGGAAGACCGCGAACGGAACGCTCAAAGAACACGACTACAACGGGCCAAAGGGACAGGTAGGGTAAGTAGAGAAGGTCTTGACACGCTGGTCGCGCCGTCGAACGCGTAAAGCAGCATCTGAGTCGAAAAGGTTGGTGGGTAAATAAGGTAGTCTAGGAGTCAGGGTATCAGAAGGTGGACGCGGAAACATGTGGTTGGCAGGTTGGCGCATCTCGCCACGGTCCACGGATGCGGGATGCGGGACGCGGCGGGGTTGGATTCGCATTAACCGGACTTGTATAGATAGGTAGGTACCTAGGTACGTAATCTGCTACCCGATAGTCTCGGGCTCCCAGTACAAGCACCCGGCCGGCCAGCCACCTGCAAGTATCTATCCACAATATCAACCTCACTGCTCTAATCGAGAGAGATTTTGTATGCTTCATAGCGCTGATGGGATAGGATATATGGAAACGCGGACGTGAAATACATAGAAAAAGTACATTGGGTATAGTATATACACGTTGGGTACACGTACATTGAACACTTGCACGTAGCTTTGATGCATCTAGTAGGTGTACCTCAAGGTGCTCACTGACATCTCATGTCCAGTGCATGTACTGGTTTTGGTACACCTAGCATGAATCAATGGCATTGGAGGTACACAGAAGATACATGCACGTGGCAGCTGGAATAAGGCGACAAGCCACATCAGAGGGGCTGTATGTACGTACCTATGTAGGCGGATTGACGTTGATGAGGCTGCGGGTTATGCCTAATGATGTCCGTTTGATTTACATCCTGTATTGACCTACCATAACCATACCATATCCAGACCGTAATCCAACGCAGCCAGCCCATCTTCCACAGTCTTTCTGCGTCGTATTCAGGCACCGATATCTTTTTTTCCCAACTCAAGGTCCGACAGATACCTACCGCGACAACTCATCCGCGACTCAACCTTCACCATGATGGGAGGCTGGTGGTCGTCCTCGGCCAACAGCGCCCTGGATGAGCAGATCGAGAAGGCGACGGGAAGCAGCTTGTACGCATTTGTGGCCACTCCAGGGCCTCCTTCGCCCGCTGACCTTTCGTGCGCAGGGAGGATATTCCCCTCAATCTCGAGATATCCGATGTCATCCGGTCCAAGACAGTACAACCCAAGGAGGCCATGCGCTCGCTGAAGCGACGCATTGGCAACAAGAACCCCAATACCCAGTTGAGCGCCCTCAACGTACCGTCGTCCCGAACAGCTTCGCCGGCGTGCTATGCTAACGCCCTGTAGCTGACCGACACCTGCGTCAAGAACGGCGGCTCGCACTTCCTTGTCGAGATCGCCTCTCGCGAGTTCATGGACAACCTCGTTTCCTTACTCCGTGCCGTCGGCCCGGCCGCCGTCAACCTCGAGGTCCGTGCCAAGATTCTCGAATTGATACAGTCGTGGGCCGCTGCGACGGAAGCACGCCGCGACCTGACATATATCGACGAGACCTACCGAACGCTGCAGAGAGAAGGCTACCAGTTTCCCCCCAAGGTGACCGTGGCAAGCAGCATGATAGACAGCAGTGCAGTACGTAGCACCCTTCACATACCGTTAGGACGAGAAGCTTACATCTACCTGGTAGCCTCCAGAATGGACCGACTCGGACGTATGTATGCGGTGTCGGACTCCATTCACCTTCACCAACCGGAAGCACCACTGTCGCAATTGTGGCAACACCTTTGATCAGCAATGTTCCACCAAGTCGCTGCCTTTGCCACACCTGGGCATCATGCAGCCTGTACGAGTCGACGACGGATGCTATGCGAGATTAACCGACAAGTCCAGCAAGGGCTTGATACCGCCAGAGCGGTCGCCGTCAAGCTCGTCATTTCCCCATAAGAATCACAGCACGTCTGCTTCCATGCAGCCACGCAGTGCGCGCGTCGACGATGCCTTCGACCAGGATCTCAAAAAGGCTCTGGCGATGAGCCTGGAGGAGGTCCAAAGTCATTCTCAGGGCTATGTCCCACCTGTCGACAACACGCCTGCAGCCACCCATGCCAACGTCGCCAGCGCTGTCAACGATGCCGTGTCGGCATCGGCTAATGCGCCCGACGAGGAGGATGAAGACCTCAAGGCCGCCATTGCAGCATCACTGGCAGATATGGAAGAGCAAAAACAGAGACATGCTGCTGCTCTAAAACAACATACAAATGCCGCCGAAAGTGTCCCGGCTGCTTCCTTTGGTCTACCGAAGAACGACTACGAACTCACGCCAGTCGAAGCCGAAAACATCAATCTTTTCTCGACGTTGGTTGACAGGTTGCAGACGCAGCCTCCGGGTACAATCTTGAGAGAACCGCAGATCCAGGAACTCTATGACTCCATTGGGACCTTACGGCCTAAGCTGGCCCGCACATATGGGGAGACAATGAGCAAACATGGTGAGGGGCGTGCCAAGCTGTATAAATCGCATTGTGCTGACCGATGTCGTAGATACGTTACTAGATCTGCACGCAAAGCTGTCTACCGTCGTACGATACTATGATAGGATGCTGGAAGAGCGCCTATCCAAGACTTATAGTCAGCACAACATGGGCGGCTACGATGTTGCCGCCCCAAGACAACCGACTGGCTCCTATCCCTTGATATCTACGGCAGGTGGCGGTTTAACATCCGCGGATAATTTCTATATGGCCGGGCATGAATCTCGTCCTGGCCCATCATCTGCAGGTCAAGATTACCCTCGGCATGCCCAGCGCACGCCACAACCGCAGTACGCCGGCTACGGGAAGCGGGCTTCAGTAGCGATGCCCATGAGCGGGCAGTATACCCAGCATGCAGTTCAGAGCAACGATAGTTGGCAGAAACAAGCACCATCGGCGCCGCCTCAATACCCCAGTCAGGCCAACTACGCTACCTCGGAACATGCTCCCGCGCCCACTCACATATCCCAGCCATCGCCACGAACGCCGCATAACAGAGCTCACGAGTCTGTCGGGGCGTCTTCAGCAGACCCAAGTGCAGCCTTTTATTACAGCAGTACATCGGCAGGCGACCGTCATACGCCCGGCGTGCCTGCTGAGGCTGCTCCATCTCCTTACCCAACGCTCCAGAGTGCGAGGTATGACGGGCAATCCGTTTCACACACTCCTGGTTCGGTTGCTGTGCAGTCTTCGCAGCCACCTCATATTCCGCAGCAGTATCAACCTTCCGGTCAGCCCACACCACAGACCTATTGGCGGCAGCAGCAGCCGCCGCAACAACAGCAACACACGGACTCACCCGCCCCGGCCTACCAGATGGGTGGACCAGCTTATCCGGGCTTTACGAAGGAGTCATTCCCATCCGCCCCCCAGCATGCACCCCAGCAACCTGTGGTGGAGGAAAGCTTGATCGATCTATGAAGTCGGCTGTGAGTGTTCCCAGGTTGGCTGTCAGCTGCTCGCAGACTTGATGGCATTGCCGGTTGGGTGCAGTGGCGTGGCACAATGTATGCCATGATTCGGGTTACGAACCGTAGCCGTTGGGGTCTAGGGTTGCGATGTTCCCTTCTTTCACTGTGTAGCATACTCGGCAGATGCTGCCTCCTTACGAGACCCATGTAGGATGACAGGAAAATACCTAAGATACCAGTCGAGTAAGACTATTGATCTGTGTCCCAAGAAGAGAATCGTTCGGTTGAGGTTGAGGGAGAGAGGTAGAGCCGTCTGTGCAATAACGGCGGATTGATGATAGATGGACAACAGCGGGTGCCTGTGCGTCCCTATCTTCACTACCTATTACTGTTGAGGTCTTGGTACTGTACTACTACATGTGGCTTTGGATATTAAAATATCGAGCGGTGAATGGGCTGACAATTCCATTATGTACCCAAGGTACCGAGGTACCTCTAGGTAGTAGGCTGCCAGCACAGGTGCCAGTCGGGCCTTCATTCATTGCGTCATCGGGCTACAGTACATGTAACATACCTTTGTCACTTGTGGCCGGTCCATGTCCACCACCACCATGATCCATGATTGACCCCTCATCAATACCTACCCCGCTAGAGCCGCCTCTTTCACAGCTACATGTAATACGACGGGATAATGTACTGCAATTGTTTCTGCACATCGTGTGTACCTACACGAAGGCCTTGACCAGTTGTTCAGTGTTGCGCATCAGCTTCGATTCTTGATACCTAGAGCACACTTGATTTAGCCGCAAGCCACCAGAGACGTGGTACGAACGGAGAAAGGTAAATCGACTCGTCCACCACATATTTAAGGAATCTATCTCCCGTCTTTGTCCCAGTCATCTCTCGTCAACTGCGTCAACTGCATCAACCCACCAGTGATACAGCCCGTTCCACGCGCCAAAACTCCTGCATATCTGGGAGCATATCTTGAGCGCACCGAGCCGACATGTCTCGCCACCAAGCCTACCGCAACTATGACTACGAGAACGACCTCGACGAATACGAGGGCGCTGAGTACTCTGACGGGGAAGAAGAACTGAGCGCCGAGGATCGAGGTGTGTCTCGCCTGCGGCATCTCATTGCTGACTGGCCCTCTTTAGACTTTGGTCTGCCATACTGACGAGCGTACCATAGCGCAAATGACCGCCGGGACCACCGAGATTCGAGCTACGTTGGGAGACAAAGTCACCACCAAGCAGATCGAGGAAGCATTATGGCACTACTTCTACGACGTCGACAAGTCCATCGCTTACCTGACGACCAAGTACATCGCATCGAATCCCACCAAGAAGAACAAAGCAGGAGGTACGTCCATAATTTCTCGGTCCGGTTCCCAGGGCGCGCAGTCGTCAAGTTGGGTTATGCACACGCGGCTACGGCAGACGGGGCAGCAAGGCTCCATGGGTTCAGGTGCGTAGCATGTGCTTGATGGTGTCATAGAAACTCAAAGGAATGTTGGGACTAATCGAAAACACCAAAGGTCTCAGCAAGCAAGGTGCTTCGCCGCAACTGTCTCTTGCTGGCTTTTTCCATGACATGCCATGGCTCAACGTCCCAAAACACCGAGAGACTACCTTCGTCGAGCCACTTCGTCCTCGAGGTGGCCTCTTGGGTGGATCCAGTGTACCCGGCAAGATGTCGAAACTTCAAGCTCTCGCCGCGGCGCGTAAGAGAAAAGCCGATGAGCAGAAGTCCGATAAGAGAGAAAGCCCAAATACCGGACAAGCAACAGGAAAGATGTCTCTGGCACCAAAATCATCCAACGACATAGAAGTTCAAAGCACCACTCGACGGTTGGGCAAGCTCTCCGTGTCCCCGAAGGTCACTGAAGCTGCCAAAGAGAACATTCAGCCACTGCGCTCCGGCAATGCCAGGCCTCATGTCTCGGAAGACCCAGAAGACCCGGAACCGCACGAACATGCACCCCAGCATCAAGGACATGAGGTCGATGACGACACTATGGCACCACCAGTGGTTACACGAGCCCCTGAAGCTGCCATCGCTGTGGATCCTGCTGCGCCGTCTGCTTTCGCCCAAGCCCTTCTTGGCCCTGCTACCCACTCTGCCAAACCAGCTCCCAGAAACCATTATCCATTTCCGTACATGAGCTTCACTTCTTCAGTCACTGATGCCTTCTCAGAGCCGAGTCCAGACGATGTGGTCTCCGCCGCACAGTCCAAAGGTTCGCATTTGGCGAAAAGGGTGAAAACATGAGGATACTAACTTTACGCCATCAGCAAGCAACAAGAAACTAGCAGCCAGCACGGCAAGGAAGAAGGCTGGATCCGAGGAGAAAGGGGGCGAGCTAGCAGACGGGGTGAGGGGTATGAAGGTTGACGACACACCACTACCCAAGAGCAAGAATCTCAATGTGCTGAGCGAGTTCGAGAAGAGCAAGAACAAGAAGAATGCAAGTTTTGTAGTCGTCGGTAAGTTCATTCGATGCCTCGCGGATCCTCATCCATAAGCTGACCTAACAAGGTCACGTGGACGCTGGAAAAAGCACGTTGATGGGCCGTCTACTGCTTGACCTCAATGTTGTCGACCAAAGGACGATTCATAAGTATCGAAAGGAAGCCGAGAGTATGGGAAAGTCTTCATTCGCCCTTGCCTGGGTGTTAGATCAACGCTCGGAGGAGCGGTCAAGGGGGGTAACTATCGACATCGCAACAAACAAGTTCGAAACCGACAGTACATCGTTCACCATCCTAGATGCTCCTGGGCATCGCGACTTCATCCCAAACATGATTGCGGGGGCCAGTCAGGCAGATTTTGCTATACTTGTGGTCGATGCGACGACCGGCGCGTTCGAAGCTGGACTTAAAGGGCAGACCAGAGAACATTCACTCCTCTTACGCAGTATGGGAGTATCACGCATCATTGTGGCCATCAACAAGCTCGACACAGTGGGTTGGTCGCAAGAACGATTCGACGAGATTTCTCAGCAGGTATCAGGTTTCTTATCCGCAACCGGCTTCCAGCTCAAGAACGTCAGCTTTGTCCCCGTGTCCGGTTTGCATGGGGACAACATGGTGAAGCGATCGTCGGATCAGGCCGCCCATTGGTATAGCGGGAACACGCTCATCGCCGAACTGGAGAATTCGGAGCCCATCACACGAGCCTTGGACAAGCCTTTGCGCATGACCATTTCGGAGGTTTTCCGCTCGGCACAGAGCTCGGTGACGATATCTGGACGAATCGATGCTGGGTCACTGCAAGCCGGCGATGCCCTGCTAATCCAGCCCAGTGGAGAAAAGGCCTATGTCAAATCCTTGGAGCTCGACCTAGAGCCGGTTGACTGGGCCGTGGCGGGACAGAACATCGTCATACACCTGAGCAATATTGAGGCGGTCCACGTGCGTGTCGGGGATATCCTGTGCGATCTGAAGCAGCCCATTACCTGCATTGATACATTCACGGTCAAGGTACTGGCGTTTGACATCCTCATGCCCATGCAGGTCGATGTTCACAGAGGACGCCTACATGCTGCGGGCCAAATCGCCGAGATACCGGCGCTTCTTGATAAGGTCAAGGGCACAGTTCTGAAGAAGAAGCCGAAAATCGTGAAGCCAGGCAGTGTTGCGAGAGTCGTGGTCAAGATGGGCAGCAAGGTGCCTTTGGAAGCTGGCCAGAGAGTCGTACTTAGGAGTGGTGGTGGGACTGTTGCTGCTGGATTACTGGAATGACCCAATCACGTCTCTGGTTTGCACGCAGAGAGCATATACTGTCGCAACACAAAGGGGGCAGCATTAGCGGGTCACGAGCATGGCGTTCGGCAAAGAGGGAGGTGATGATATAGCTGCCGCAGCGCCAAGGGGAGGTGCACCAACGGCATAGCGACGCCATTGTCATGAAGATGTAGGGCATGAGATCGTGACATACATGGAGAACGTAGAACACGACGATCATGTTATACCCATATCCACATGACTGGTTTGTACCAACCCAACTAGGTACTCTTGCATGCCGAGGACATGCGTCGTCGTACTTGTGACAACAGTTTTATGGGTGTATATATTTGCGGACTGGACTGGACAGATACAGACTATAATAAGTCCAGTATTGTTGCTATGTTTAGACGAACCAGAAGGACTATTTTCTGAGCAGTATTTGTCATTAGGGTGTCTCATCGCTGCCGGCACGGCATCTGAATACTGGTATCTGGGTTGCCTACCTGCCACGAGAGTAAATGTTGGGCCTGGCCTAGGTGGCTGCTTGGTTTGTAGGTGGATAGGGGAGTGAGGCAGGTAGGTGATGCATGTGTATATTGGTATGTGTATGTGTAGGTGTACTTATAGGGTGCTGACGGGCTGGGGACCAAAACGGAAGGAGGTTAGCGTCAGGCCTTAGCAAGTCGCTTCGTCGCGCAATGCCATCTCTTCGCCCTATATCCGCACCTAATCTCGCAATCACCATGCCAATGCGGCAATGGCAACATATAAGCCTCTCGGTGCTGACCGCAAGGAGATCCGGCTACTCACTGTACACCACGGGCGAGACGAAGTCGAGGTAACAGCCAGTCTAGAGACTTTCACGCTGGCAAAGGCATCACGAATCGGCTATGAAACCATCTCGTACGCCTGGGGCGACGGATCGCTCCGCGATGCGATCAAGATTAACGGACAAGAGGCATCCGTACCTGCTAGCGCGGTGGCAGCCATCAGATGCATTCGACTTCAACACACTAGCAAGCGGAGTTGGCAATCCGCCATCAAAGGCGTTCGGCATTCACGCGCCGGTAGGCGTAGATGGATAGACTCGGTCTGCATACACCAGCATGATATGCAGGAGAGAAGTCAGCAAGTAGGGATGATGGCCGCGATCTACCAGAAGTCTCAAGGCAACCTGATCTACCTTGGCCCAGACACGGGTCTGATGTCCTCAGCACGCAGCAGTATTAGGATGCTATGTGAGGAAGCGGAGTCGGAAAGTAGAGGCCAACCGCTGTACGAATTTATAATAAAAGAACGCAGCTCGATTTACGCCAATGGCCCTGTAAAGGCACCTATTGAGATTCAAGCGCTGGTCTCATTTTACGACTGCTCCTGGTTCGAGTATGAGGCGGTCTATCCGAAGACATTCGCTCAAGCTGACCAGCGCAGGAGGCTCTGGGTTCTACAAGAAGTCGTGCTGGCACCGAGGAACACGGTACATCGTGGTGATTTACAAATGAGCTTGAGGGATATCATTGTGGCTACAGCCTGGCTTCACCACAAACAACTGCACTTGCCCGGGGCACTCACCAGTGCAACCGGATATCGCACCGCACTCAACATGTGGAACTACCGTGAATCCCCTACCATGTACTTCGGCACGAACGTCCTATGGAGTATACTAGGATCAGCAGGCGGCCTGAAATGCTCCGACGTTCGCGACAAGGGCTTCGGCGTCGTTGGTCTCTATCAGAGACATAAAGCAAACAAACGGACCGCACTACCCTCCGCTCTGCAACCAGACTATCAGAAAGACGTAGCCGCGATCCTGCGCGATGCTACGCGACAAGCGATCATCGAGAGCAGATGTCTCTCCATCTCAGGGTACTCTACCAGGCGCTTGTGTGGTATTGATAGGCTTACTTCGTGGGTTACTGAGTGGTTTCGCAAGCCAGAAGATGATGATGATAGGCCCTTCGCAGAGTTCTTCGACGTTGGGAGACCACGTTGGTGGATATCAGCAGCATCCCAACTGGAAAGCGATTTGGGCCCTGATGTTTGGTTGCTTGATGGAGTCACCGTAGATACCGTCTCCTCTATCACCCCCAAGATGACTGGAGACTTGCTGCTCTCTGTCCACCGGCTTATTGCCCGCCTCCGTGAGATCTCAACACTCGCCGCAGAACTCGGAGTCCGTGGCGCCATTCTGGATTTCACCTTGATCCCGGGAACGACTTGTTATGGAAGACCAGCGCAACTAGAGTGACGGGCCAAGTTACGGGGCTATATAGACTACCTCGCGAAGAACCAACGCCGCCTTCCAACACTGCGGAAGAGTGGTAGCAGCTCTGTGGGTGACCAAATGGATTTGATTAACTTCCAGGAAGCATTCCGCTACGCCTGCCTGAATCGACGTCTATTTGCTACTGCAACAGGTAAACTTGGACTAGGTCCAGCCGAAACAAACATTGGCGATATCATCATGGTTGCGAGATGCGCGAGACACCCTTTCGTGCTACGCCGCCTGGAAGACGGTTGCTATACATATGTCGGTGCCGCATATGTGCACGGGATAATGTACGGTGAAGCTGAGATGGAGCATGTGAGCGCTGGCCAGGCATTCGAGAGGTTCAACGTAAGGTGATGCTCGTCCATCTACTACTCCCGGATTGATGGCACGGCTGCCAGGAAAGGCAAGTGATGAAAGATGTCGAGGACGCCGGTATATGCAAGATGTACACGCAAGATAGTAATTTCATACAGTGACGTGTCTGTTCAGACTGTCTGACTATCGTCTGTGTACGATGCCGCCAAGGCTACTGTTTACCGTAGCGACAATCGAAGTGATTCAGCCTTGCTAGTCCACGAGCATCCACCAGCAGTCCTGCGTGTAAGACGTTGGCCGCTTTCTGCATCTCACAATCCATCTAGCAGAAACCATATATCAGTCGTGACAAGGGGTGAGAACTCTTAATGTCACCTTGTGTATTACACGTGCGTGTACTATAGTCTCTACGATAGAGTGTGGCGCGGGACTGGGACGGTATTACATACATGCATCACGTACAGACCTACCTGGCAGCAACACCACATAGAGTATGCCAATCTATTATACACGTGAAACTCTCGAGTCTAAAATCAGGACCTCTCTCTTGCTCGCGTCATGAGGCTCAGGAAGCAGGGCGGTAGTCTGGTAGGGCCAGAGTGCCGAGGGCTTGAGAGTCACGGAGAGGATGGTTCCATCGAATCTGCAAGGACGATAAGTGTCTGATGCGTTGTTGCATCGAACTGGGAGTGCATTCGTATCATGGGATGCGTCTTGTAGGCAGGTTGGTCAGAAGGCACACCCTGATAAGGTCTCGTCAGAAGTCAGAAGTCAGGATACGTATCGGAGTTCTCGCGGTTCGCCCCCATAGCTCGCCCCCAATGGAGGGACAACCAGACGGACAGGGATCCCCCGCATCACGCGGAGCGGCCACGACCAACTCGACGGACCCCAAGTTGCGGCGATCTGGCTTCAACTGCCCGACCATAGGGGTGGATAGTGTACAGTAGGCTCATGATGATATGATCAGGTATAGGTAGGAAGGCGAGAAACCCGCGAAGGATCGTATGGGAGTTAGCCGTATGTAAGGTAGGTCCTGTTCGACGTCCACAATCATCCTCAACCCCATTGTGACACATTCATGGTGTTTAGATAGGTACTGACGTGAATAGACAGCTAGCCTACAATATGGACAGGTGTATACTTGTACTTGAGTGATGGGATGCAACCATGGCTGGTTCGGTGAATGGAGGATTGGGAGCTGTAGATGCTTGGCTGTGGCAGTGAATAAGAGACCAGATTACATGTCCCATGAATCCTTTGATGGTGAACTGCGACTGATCTGGCCTTGCAGAACGTTGGAGAACAATGGTGAAGAAGGAGTGGAAGTGCAACGAAGACTGAAAGCTGTCATTTACAGGGGGCGGCTCCACTGTTTAGGCTGGCCAGTATGGGTCACAGGAGCCCCGCCAGTCAGTGCCCGTGACCCTGGACAGTGGATCACGTGCCTGAATGGACCCGACTGGAGAGGCCACGTTCCTTCTGTCGCACTACCCACACATTCTTGGTGCAGCGGTGGACCATGGGTACTTCCATGTTGCAAGCTGTTCCGTTTGGTGAACTGAACACTGAATGGGTGTCAGTGTCGATTGTCCCACTTTTACTGAAGATGTGTCTTTTTGCAACTTGTCCACAAGTGCCTTCGGCCTCTACCTCAGCCATATAAGATTTCCCAGACTCGGCTTCTGCTTCTTCTTCTCCCTCCTCATTCCACTACATACCACCCCAGCTGAACACAACAGTTCGACGACACTCCGACTCTGGTGTCTCGTTTCTCTTCCTCTGACTCTATTCCACTTGATTTAATACCCCTTTAACACTGCACATCTGATTGCAGAAGCCGCCATCACCATGGCCGGACGCTCCCAGAGCTACTGGGCGATCGCCTTTGGCATGATCGCCTGGAGCCTTCTCCTCTTCAGCCCCCTCGCACTCGTCTCGAGCGTGAATGCGCAGGATACGGAGCAAGACTACGGAACTGTTATCGGTATTGTAAGTTGGATACCCTGACGCTGCACCTTGCCCCGTCCCTGCCCGCGGCGCTGCGGCCCCTTGCTGACCTCTGCCTCTTCTTCAACAGGATTTGGGAACCACATACTCTTGCGTCGGTGTGATGCAAAACGGCAAGGTCGAGATTCTCGTCAACGACCAAGGAAACCGAATTACCCCCTCATACGTCGCCTTCACCGAGGAAGAACGGTTAGTCGGAGACGCCGCCAAACAACAGGCGGCCGGCAACCCATACAACACCATCTACGACGTCAAGTAAGTTACACCACAGGAATCCACACCCAGCGATGCCAATTCTCCCTCCCCAGATAGTCGAGCTCGATGGGACAAATCCACTGACTACCCTTCTTACTACAGGCGATTCATTGGCCGCAAGTGGGAGGAGAAGACCCTCCAGAACGATCTCAAGCACTTCCCCTACAAGGTTATCCAGAAAGATGGCAAGCCCACCATTCAGGTCGACGTTCAGGGCTCCCCCAAGAAGTTCACTCCCGAAGAAATCTCTGCCGTCATTCTTGGCAAGATGAAGGAGGTTGCCGAGTCGTATCTGGGCAAGAAGGTTACCCACGCCGTCGTCACTGTTCCCGCCTACTTCAACGATAACCAGAGACAAGCCACCAAGGACGCTGGCGTCATTGCCGGTCTGAATGTGCTGCGTATCGTCAACGAGCCTACTGCCGCCGCTATTGCCTACGGTCTGGACAAGACCAACGGCGAGCGTCACATCATTGTTTACGACTTGGGTGGCGGTACCTTCGATGTCTCCCTTCTGTCCATCGACGACGGTGTCTTTGAGGTCCTGGCTACTGCTGGTGACACCCATCTTGGTGGTGAGGATTTCGATCAGCGAATCATCAACCACCTGGCCAAGTCGTACAACAAGAAGAACTCGGTCGACATCAGCAAGGATCTGAAGGCCATGGGTAAACTGAAGCGCGAGGCCGAAAAGGCCAAGCGAACCCTCTCTTCCCAGAAGACCACCCGCATTGAGATCGAGGCTTTCTTCGAGGGCAACGACTTCTCCGAGACCCTGACTCGCGCCAAGTTCGAGGAGCTGAACATGGATCTCTTCAAGCGAACTCTGAAGCCCGTCAAGCAGGTTCTCGAGGACGCCAAGATGAAGAAGGACGAGATCGACGACATCGTGCTGGTTGGTGGTTCCACCCGTATCCCCAAGGTTCAGGAGCTTCTCGAGGAGTTCTTCAATGGCAAGACGGCTAGCAAGGGTATCAACCCCGATGAGGCTGTCGCTTTCGGAGCTGCTGTTCAGGCTGGTATTCTCTCCGGTGAGGAGGGCACTGGAGACCTCGTGCTCATGGATGTCAACCCCTTGACCCTTGGTATCGAGACCACCGGTGGTGTCATGACCAAGTTGATTCCCCGCAACACTGCAATCCCCACTCGCAAGAGCCAGATCTTCTCCACCGCCGCCGACAACCAGCCCGTGGTCTTGATCCAGGTATTCGAAGGCGAACGTTCCATGACCAAGGACAACAACAACCTCGGAAAGTTCGAGCTGACCAACATTCCCCCTGCGCCTCGTGGTGTCCCTCAAATTGAGGTCTCTTTCGAGCTCGACGCCAACGGTATTCTCAAGGTTTCGGCCCACGACAAGGGCACTGGAAAGACCGAGTCCATCACCATTACCAACGACAAGGGTCGTCTTACCCCCGAAGAGATCGAGCGCATGGTCGCCGAGGCTGAGAAGTATGCCGAGGAAGACAAGGCTACCCGTGAGCGCATTGAGGCCCGAAACGGTCTTGAGAACTACGCTTTCAACCTGAAGAACCAAGTCAACGATGAGGATGGTCTTGGTGGCAAGATCGACGAGGATGAGAAGGACACTGTAAGTTTTGCCCATTGTAATGCTGAACATTGTCCGAGTGCTGACCCCCTTTCTAGCTTCTGGAGGCTGTCAAGGAGACCACCGACTGGCTTGAGGAGAACGCCGCTGAGGCTTCCGCCGAGGACTTCGAAGAGCAGAAGGAGAAGCTGTCCAACGTCGCGTACCCCATCACCTCCAAGATGTACAGCGGTGCTGGTGGCGAGGCTGAGGACGATGAGCCCCTGGACCACGATGAGTTGTAGTTTTTTTCATAGACCTGTTCTTATGGCATACCCACGGCGCACAAAATAAACCGAGTTCATGAATTTCCCTGTTTCACTGCTAGTAACGTGAGGATTTCTGTCTTGGCAATTCATCCTGGACAGCTGGTCCTGTTAGCGTGCATACATACACACAAGCAAGCGTTCCCGTCGGTGTGGCTTCTTCGTCGGTTTCAGGACGAAAGAACCGAGCCGTGCCGCTGACTGTTGACACCACCCCACTGTATCTGTGCGTGCTTGATTCGGTGCCATCTGTGGTGGCTAGACTGGGAGTTGCCCCGGGACGCTGGCCGCTTTTGGGTTGTGGTGGTGGTAATGAAGCTGAGTCAGGGGTGGTGCTGGGCTTTTGTATGTATGGCTTGTTGGAAAGGAAGAGGAGAGGGAGAGAAGGGAAGGCCGGAACAGTGGATAAAGTTAGGGAGGAATGGAATAGGGGGGAGAGAGGGGGACGGAAGGGCAGCTGATAGGAAGATAAGGCCGGTAGTCAGAGGGCTAATAGAGGGTAGGGGGGTTGGGAAGGGAGTAACGAAGGGGGCGTTCATTGTAGGACGAAGGAGCGGAGGTTTCGGTTGTTGGGCTGTCATCGGTTGCTGGTGTGCTGGGTGGATCGATTACTGGTGTGGTAGGTGGGTAACGTAAGGTAGATTGTATGGGATAAGGATCGGGGGTTGTGGGAGGTGGAGGTGAGAGAAAGGGGGCTGACTGCCCATGCGTGAGCGAGCGAGTCTTCGAGTTGAGTTGGAATAGAAGGTGGAGGTAAGTAAATGTATGTGTTTATCTGTCCCGCTCGGCAAGGTGAGAGGAGAGAGGAGAAAAAGGAACAGAGAAGACAGAGCCACGGTAGCGGATTTAGGGGCAAAGAGGATAGAGGATTTGGCGCGCAATGGAGGAGATTCGGTTGCAGAATGAAGGGTACGCGGTTGGGCGCAATGTGCATCATGCCATACTAAAAATTCGACTTGGGACCTTTGCAAGTATTGGAAGATTTGGATTATCTGGAGGATTGCAGGAATATTGATAGTGTTGTGAGAACGCAGCAGATGTTTGATACTACCACTCTCTCTGGGAGACGGATTCCGAGCCTGGTGTTTTGATAGTTGGTAGTCTCAACATGACACAACGTTACCCAGCCGAGCAGACCGAAACTGCGATTACAGCTGCAAGCCAACACGAGACCAGGCTGGCAGACGAAGGTAACGTTATGATCAAGGCTTACTTGTAGGACGATAATGTGCGGATGTTGGTCATTAAACCAGTCTGATCTGCGCGTGTAGTATTGTGACAGTTCGCCACTCTTATGGAATACCAGAACTGGCTCAGGATTGTGTCACCGTACCCAGAGCCACCATCACCGAAAGTTGACCAAGCTGTGCGTGTTAGCGAGTGCTCCCCTTGTCGATTGGGATATACACTGACGAAAGGGACAATAGTGGAAAGAGCTCCTCCAGTACGGCGACATCCGAGTGAGCGGTGAAGGGTTACCTGAAATCGATTCCCATGCCCGGAGAAGAGGATAGCTACTGGGTGGAGCTCAGTGTGATTCCTCAGCTCCATTGCATTGTGAACCGGCTCAAACCTCTGCATACACTCCATCGAATTACAGCGCGGGAAAGCTTATTACTTCCCCAATATTACCGACGAGGAGCGACGCCTAAATTTGGCTACACAATGGTGAGTTCATACTCCTGTCCGTTTCCCCTATAAATAAAGCAGTTACTGATGAGCCCCGTACGAACAGATCATCGTCTCGAGATCCTGCGGCAGTCTGTCATACGTCACGCCGACGTCTCCATGATTACTATGACCTGGGAGCCAACCTCAGTATTTCCCATCGCTGACTTCCAGAATGTGCAGGAATTCACCCATTGGAACAGGCTGTATGATTGGCAGAAGGAGCGGTCCCGGGATCTGATGGAGCTGGGTGTGCTGGTGGATCCGTATCTCGGTAAGTAGCCTGTAACCAACTTGCACAATGAAGGCTTCATGCTGATGTCGGTTCCAGGTGTGCCGTTCCGAGAGGGACGTTATCATGGAGTCGGGGCAGCCGACCAGGACCATGCTATTGGGTCGGAGGGCGCGGATGAGTTGATGGCGATGGGAGTCCTGCCAGCTCATGGATAGAACCTCGCCGTTAGACGAGCGTTGAAGCACATGAGCCCGTGTAGAGCGACGAACATCCCGATTCATTACGGTCCCAGTTGGGCTGCTTAACAAGCTAGATTGATCGTTAGACGGCAGTGTCAGCGCCGATGTTGGTGCTCTCAGCCAACTATCTGAGTCGCTGAAGCTTCTCTGCGCTCCCTTGTGTCGCACTTGGCCTGATTTCACAGGAAATCAAGGACTACTTGGAGGGGTCTTTGAAGCCACAGCCCAGGAGCTGATTAAAAGGGGGCGTAATGAGAAACTGCTGCCCAGTCATCAGCATCCGTACAGCATATTCCCAGGCTGACGTCCAGGTTGTGGCACCGAGATTGCCAATGGCAGATGAAGTGCCAGTGCCGGAAAGTTCCCGGCTCGTACTTGGAGCATCGCATGGGGAGAATTTCTCTTGGCCACTCGTCGCTATCGTTTCCTTGGAACGACGTACTGAAACTAGGCCGCGTTATGGTTCGAGCCTCTCGTAATATTCCTCTCCAAAGACGACAACGCCATTTAGTATCATACTAGACTGAAAGTGGTGTCGAGAGAAGCACTCGCCGTTGACATTATATCTCAGAGTACAAACAGAGGATCTAAAGTACCAAGTCCATTGATGTGGACGGCCGGATCAGAAGAAGGTGCGAAGTGAGGCAGACCAGGGCAAAGTAGGGTATAATCACACACCCGTTTGAAGATCAGCAGGAGCACATAAGGGAGAATATCACATAGCAGTCACATTACATGCGAGCCTAATATATCGCCTAGCTAATGGATGATGCGTCCGCGATATTGCTACCCCTTATTGATGGTTGCCTCAAGCTCAGATAGCTAGTGGTTTGACCGTCATGAAGGTGCCCATTGTCGACACAGGATCTCATTACTTTCGCATGCTGCTTACACTTAATATTCAGTTTCTCTGGAGAAAACGGTGCCATCGATTTGGGGCCCCACTCAGTGGTGCTCCCGGAGTGCTGTTGCTGCGGAACGTAGATCGACGACCTATGACCAAAGCAATCACTTGCAGCAACCCCCTGAGTATCGCTTCTTGTGTAACACTTTATACAAGTTCCCTTACCTGTAGACTGTGCACATCAACTCCCCCCATCTCTCGTAGCTCGCAGCTTGAACCGCTACCGAATGGGCTGTACCGCTGCCTGATATATCCACCGCGAATATTTTATTCCACGCCGCTTACCTTTCAATATCTTGTAGTATTCAATGTTTAAATAATCATGTCAGCCCTAGACACGGTGGATTGCGACCTGAAGCGTGAAGTAACGTCAATAAGTATGACCAATTGGCCACCATGGCCGCCATGGTATTGAGGAGACCTCGAGATACTTATTCAAGTGAATTGCTCGAATTTCGATGCGATGTTTACAGATGCGTACAGCTCATTCAAGTTAGGGCGCTATCGTCACCGAGTAGACAAGAAAGGGGGCCGGCCACCAGGGCCAGGTTCCGGGGGGCGCCTCACGCTGCTAATGAGGCTGGATGATGACTTGGTTGATCGCATCTACAAGGTATTCGTGTAAATAGAATCTTAAGGGCGTCATAGACTACAGCGCCTCTTTCCCGAACCATATGTACCTAGGCTGTCCACCAGATCTTCACGTAGCGTCAGATCTCCTGCGAACTCAGCGTGCCGACCTATGAAATCTGGGCGAAGATGAACGGCAACGTTGAGATTAGGGAGTACAACCAACTCGGGACTCTGGGCAACATATTAATGTGAGGGAGTAATGCGAGGCCGTGGGACTTCAGTACGTAATAGACGCGGAGAGGACTTGTCCATCCACCACCGAGGGAGGCACGAGAAGCACACTAATATCGCATCGAAGTAGTGACTAAGATATGTCACAAAACACCCGTACTAGAAACTGACCCTTAGGAAAGGGCCCGGCTGGCATTGGTCCGTAGGCGCAGGGATTGTGTCTATCTATGGGGCTGCGTTCGCCCTGGCGACCGCGGGCATCTATCTAGCTGGGAACCCCAATGCATCCTGCATGTAAAAACAGCCCGCTTAGACCTGCCGCGATCTACAGTCTGTCAGAGATGGCCGCATGGTAGCTATTGTGCAGTGGGCTGCATTTAATATGGCCATCATGCACGTGGCTTTGGTACCTCCTCGTGCTCTCAGGGGCTCCAGGAAGGCTGGACAGCTAGACACTCACCGCCCGACTCCGCATGCCAACGTGCCTTAAGCATGCTCACTGCAAGATCGACACGTGTGCATGGGATTACTACATTGGCATGTGGTCCTAGATACATGAGGTACTTGTACCGTTTGTACATGATGGTCTACCAGTCAGTCGGGTCGATGGGTTCGCCCGGGCTGACCACCTAGGACGCCCCTGAGACGTCACTCGCAACTGATCGGCGGTTTCCTAACTGCTTCCTATCGGTTTCGACAGGTAGAGGACCTTCGCGAGTGGCTGGACCCTAATGTCGAATATAGTATGTCTCCCGAACTCGGCATCTACCGCAAGCCCCGACTTCGATACGCGAGCGGTTCTGCAAGAGCCATCCGTGCATTGTTGGCGAGGACGATGTGTACGTTGGCGACCACGTGGGCGCTACTGCGATTTATATTAAACTGCTTCTAGACGATGCTATGCACTGGGTGTCGATAGACTACTGCAGCTTTTCAAGCCATCCTGCTGGGCATGTGGCTTTCTTCATGTATGCTGCAACGGGACGTTCATGCATTGTATATGCAAGGGCACAGGCCCTCTTCATGATAAGCGAGTGCATTGCATAGAAGCTTCATTACGCAGCCAAATTCACTACTGGATAGTCGTTTCACAGCAACAGAGCTCTCTAAGCATCACTAAGCGGGCCCTGTGACGTTATACAGTAGCAAGTGTCTTATCCTCAAGAATTCAGAAGATCGGGTCCTTTCAATGATACAGTTGCACACGGTAAGGAGAAAGTAGTTATTCTATTCTATATGCGGTACTATTATTTATGATCACATATGACAAGCTTCTCTAACGAGCGACCGACTCGGACTCAGAACCTCCAGTTTAGCTCATTCCCTCCCTCCCTCTTTGTCTCGTAGTTGCCTCCGCCACTTCATCCCGTTCCTGACAACGAGATACAACAGGGGGGATAAGAGAACGTAAAAGGTCGCTATGATAGAGTACGCCTTACCCGGCCCCGTGGCCTGGATGAGTGGGTTGATGGACGCCGACATGGCGGCACTGAGGAGGAACTTGACGATATTATTTCCCGCGGCCGCCGCGCCCGTCTTTCCAGGCCGGATATCCGCGATGAGCGCGTTGAAGACGCTCGTCACGCTGACGAGTCCCAGGCCGAGCAGGAACACCAGGACACAGATGATCCCGATCGAGACCTGGGTATCGAGCGCCCACCCCCAGGCCGTGATCACGACGAAACTAAGGATGAGCGGCGGGATGACAACCTCGATGCGCGCCTTCTCGATCGGAAAGTCGATGAGGTCCATCTGCCGGTCCTTGTCCACCTCCAGTCCGAGCCTCTTGGCGTGGCGCTGGAAGTTCCAGTTCAAGGCCTTCCCGGTCAGGACCACAGAAACTATGGAGCCGGCGGCCAGCGGCAGGTATATCAGGCCGATCTTGAGACCGTCGAAGCCGTAGATGTCGGCGAAGAGGCTGGGCACCGCCGTGGCCACGGCGTAGACACCGGCGAACAGGAGCCCGCCGTATAAGAACAGGAGACTGAGCTCTTTCTCGACGAGTAGGAGGAGGGACGTGCGGAAGCGCGTCCAGGCGGAAGCAGGTTTGGGTGCGGCGGCCTCGAGGCTCGCAGTTATCGTGATGGTGTTCTCCGGGTCGGAGCCGCTCTTCTTCTTGCGGTTCTGGAGCAGCTGTCGCACCGTCTGGTTCCGCTTTCGCGGGAGGATGGAACCGTCACCTACGACTGTGCGGCACGTCTCCGGGAAGAAGCAGAACAGGATCCCGAGGTTGATGACGGCGCATATTGTGAGGAACCAGAAGATATTCCGCCACCCCAGATACGTCGCTATGGCACCGCCAATGACGGGCCCGATGCTCGGTCCCAGCGTGACCGGGAGGGCTAGGAAAGCCGTGTACTGGCCTCGTTCCGAGCTCGTGGCAACGTCGGCAACGACGCCCTGACAGAGCGCTTGGGTTGCTGATATAGTGGCGGACTGGAGAATCCGGAATGCGAAGAGGCTGCCATAGCTGTCTGAAAGAGCGAGGGCTATGTTGACGGCGATATAGAGGATAAAACATGTGATGTAGACTGGTCGTCGTCCGGAGGTGTCTGCGTAGCCGGCAATGAAGATGGGCGATACCCCTTGGAAGATCATGTAACTAGTGACCGTGAGGTTGATCTTTTGAACCGACGTGTGCAGGTCATCGGCTGCTATCTTGAGCGCCGGCAGGTAGATCTGCGCCGTCCACGAGGCGAACAGAGCACTGAAGGCGGCGCTCGCAACGATCAGCCGCTTCGCGCCTTGCGTGTGGACCGTGTACGGGGTTGGAAGAACAACAACAGGTTCAGAGTCTGGCGAGTCCTTATGGGGAATGCTGTCGTCGAGAACAGCTACGATTGTGTCGCTGCTGGTATGACTCGGTCTTTGTGCTTTCTCGTTCTGAGGAGTGGTCAGATCATCCTCGCCAACGGTGATAGAGTCTCGGTCCATGGTTGGCCGCTCTGCAGCCGCAGGTGATAGGCCGGGCTGAGTGCGAAACCAAAGAATGCAGTGCGAGTTCTTGGGAGGTCGGTTCAGTGTCTTCGAACTCAAAACATGGCCCGCTTCTTGATATTAATGTGTCAAGGTCGGCGCATCCAAATGGCGGCGTTCAGTCTGCAAAGGTGAATAGATAGCCTGTGGCGACAGCTCATACAAAGCTTTCGATATCGACTTCACCTCGTAGTCGAGGGCTAGATCATTTCTCGCCCTTCATCCTTCAATCCCCCAGTATCAGTTATCAGCCACCGTTCGGGGCTGGAACAGGCATGGAATATGCAAGTCGGGACTCAGTAGCCATAAGGTGGTTTTCTAGGTAGGGATGCATGGGGGGAGAGACGGGACCGGCACCTGAACATAACTTTGTGCTGTCGAAGCAGAACCATGCTTACACATCCGGTGGCCTCACCCCGTCGATATCAACCACATCTATTTCTCCGAAGTTTGTGGATCATATTAACCTGTCTTAAGGACGGCAGCTAGTCACGTTCGTCCTGTCGGACGAACACGAACACATACTACCATGTGAGTATCCTGGGGAAGGGCCTAGTGCTGCCTTGTTTGATGATTCTAGTCACTCTCGCTACGGTGGCTTTCCTGTGGTCTGACACGGTCGTCCAGGACCATGAGCTCGATTCCAATATACTCGTAAAGCTTTGCCTCTACCAGGTCAGAAGCAGGAGCAATGTCCGAGAGCAATGCGTGAACGGGCTGTTGAATAGTTGTGCTTGAGCGGCTGGACTTTGTCGGAACCACTCAGACTGGTGATACATATGAGCAAGTCAAATACGGTAGCCGACTAGAAGGGGAAACTGGGTCGCCGTCACGCCAAGCTCAGCAGAATACATGGGTGAGAATTTGTGGAATGAAGGATTAAGGGAACGGGGGACCGTTGGAAGCGAGGATGAGGACCGGGTCAAAAGATGCAGGCAGATATGCAGGTTTGAAGTTGTCAGATGGGACACCCCGGAGCATCTTCTTCTGACCACTCATCAGCAGGCGTGACTTATGCATCATTTCAGCCAGACGACGGGGGGCCTGATTTACGAGTATATAAGCCGGGTCTTGGCACTGCGACGTTCGCAGATGCCTGTTCACCTTTCGCTCACTGCATAGGACCAACCAACCACCAAGCAAGAGGAGGGCGTCGATGTCGATGTCGATGTCGATGTCACCCTACCAAGCACCTAGCCGCAGCCCTCCAATGCATACAACCAAGGTACAAATTGCCCGTAGATAGGGTAAATGCAGATCGGCTCATCGCCCAGCATCCCCATGCCTCCAATGGCGTGGCGGGCTGCCTGATGTGCCAACCCTAGCCCTATGCCCGATTGATCCATGCGAGACCCAACCGTCAAACAATGACACCCTTGCGCTGGCGAGTCATCAGAAACGAACCCTACATAATACGGCGCACCATTCTGTCTGGCACATACTTTGACGCAGCCCGGATACATCGTTTTCCGTCTTCCTGTTGCATCCAGGACGAAACAGGTCATGATTGCGAAGTTGGAGGTCTAGTCGCTATAGGTCGCTCACATTTTCTCAGTTCTGCAGCGCTTGATGGACTATCGGGACAGTCCCTGTCTAGCTCTGGGCAAGTCGACCTCGACTGGGTTATATTCTACCCCACGACTGTCTGATTTAGTAGGTCAGGGGTACTCGACCAGCATGTTTCTTTGACAACTCCACCTATTTCCCCGGGGTATAAATCAATCTGGCTAGAGCCTAACCTCAGATGACGTCCCGACCCGGCTCGCTCGGATACCCGCGCAGCCGGGACTATAGCTCGTTGGACTCAGTGCTCAGGATGAGTAATGTAAAAGGGGGGGGGGGTGTAATCCGTCTGATAGTATGAATTGTTGCATTTAGAAGAACTAACCCTAAGTACTTACATACTTGTATGTCTCACGCCATCGAAATAGCGAAGACCCCCTTGTAAACAGCGAATACCCCCTTGTGAGATAGAAACAAGCGAATAAAAGATTACGGCATTAGGTGATCCCTCATCTACGTAGCATTCGAGCATCGCAGTGATGCACCTTGCCTTCGGTTTGACCGTTCGAGTTCAGCCTGCCTAGCCCTGCTCTAGTTCGCCATAGGCGGCACATACTTCTGTTGCGGTCGCCACAGCTTCACGGGTTGCACTGGCAGGCTGTCAGTAAATGAAGCTCACACAGGGGCGTGTACTCTGCCGCTGACTGCAGCAGCATGACGTTGGGTACTTACTCAAACTCTCGCGCCAGTGAGCCAGAGCCCCTGGTGCTCTCGATAAGATGGTGATGGCGATGATCATCTGCGGATCGAAGCCCCTGTGATTGGTCAGTATAATTAGCAAGCGAGCCGCCGGGACGTGTAACCGAGCCGGGAACTTACATGGCGGTGTAGAGGAAACAGCCTAATAGGTCCGCGTTGGCCTTCAGGCCGCGGTCGATGAAGTACTGGTCCTGGTTCGCGAACTTGTCGATCTCCATGGCCACGCGCAGGAGCGGGTTGGCGTCGACGGCGGCGCGGTGCTCCTCCAGCAGCTCCTCGATGAGGTTTATGCGCGGGTCGCGAGTCTTGTACACCCGGTGACCGTAGCCAAAGAGTCTGCCGTGCTTGGCCTTGATCAGCTCCATGAAGACCGGCACGCGCTCTGGTGTGCCGATCTGCTTGAAGCCCTCGTAGGCCAGGTCAATGGCGCCACCGTGCAGGGGCCCGTAGCCGCAGATGACGCCGGCAGTTGCGGCGGACAGGGGGTCGATCAGCGTCGAGCCGGCGTGCAGGACGGCAGCTGTCGAGTTGGTCATCTCGTGGTCGGCGTACAGGATCCAGAGCTTGTTCAGGCAGGCTTCGACCTTGGGGTTCGTGACGCCCATCATGCGAAGCAGATTGCCACATAGAGAGTGACTGGTCCCGATCTCAGGGGGTGTGAACTCCTTGTCGTTCTGATGGCAGTAGATAAGCGCGATAGTCGACGCCATGTATGCTATCGTTCGCAGGAGGGCCTTGTCGGCCACGTCGAGGTGGCCTTGGAACATGGCGGCTTGTTGATGGCGCGTCGCGCACATGACTTCGTCAGAAGCGGCAAAGGCACTCATGCCGGCAATCAGCATGGGGAAGCTCTCCGCATCTCGCCTGGTAAATGTCAGATAGCTGTCGTGTATTACACGTGGGGGTCCAAGGGTCAAGCGTACGGGAACGCAGAGATGACCTTCACTACGGTTTCAGGTGGGGTCATGGCCTTGCTAATTTCTTCCCGAATGTGGCTCTTCTGTTCCGCTGAAGGCAGGTGGCCCCAGATGATGAGATACATGACATCTTCGTACACGTAGTCGTGGAATAGGTTCTCGATCGTGTGGTCTCGGTATCGAATCAGTCCGCGCTGGCCGTCACTGTTCACCGGGATAGTTAGTCGACAGTTGTGTGAGAGGGCGGACATATGGTAAGAGGATAACCAACATGAAGGTGATGCTTGACTCCATGCACGCCGTGTGTTGGTAGCCATTGTCAAGAATCTTAAGGGGGCGGAGGATTTTCGGGGCGTTCACATCTCCGTTCTCATTGAAGCTCTCCGAGATGCCAATACGGCCGAGGTCAGCGGCACGGATGTAGCCTCCATCGATTGGAATCTTGTAAGAGTTCCCCGTGCGGCAATCCACGACTTGTAGTTGTTCCGCCATGGTTGCGTGGTGTCTTTGTGAAAGTCTGTGTTCAAGATGAGGCTGGAGAAATAGGGGTGGAGTTCAGCAACGGGTTGAGATATCGTATGGGCATCAAAGGTGACATGACAACGGGTATTATTATGTCAAAAATATCGTGATAATCTTGCCTTAGATTCTGAGACCTTCGAAGCAGCTGAAAATGCTTATCCAGGCTGGGTTCTCCAGGTCCCCGAATCCTCAAATCCTGCATTCCCGGATGCCAAGACAGTAACTCTGAAGGTATAACTGACTGAATATACGGCCTGGGAGACCTGGAGAGATACCAGCGATGGGAGGAAGATACATAACCGGGCGGAGTATCGTCCTGAAGGGGTGGCAATGCCAAGGCTCCAGAACCTGATACCCTCACATGCTGTCAACGAGGCTGCGGCGCGACTGCCCTGCCTCCTCCAATCATCATCTAGAGGCATATCAGTTTGCCCCTGAAGATGTTTGTATCTATCGATTCTCGAAAGACCAGGGATGTCCTAGTTAGGCGTGGTGTTGTGGGCAACATTGGGTACGACATGGTGCCATGGTACGTTGTGCATGCACACCAGATATTCTAGACCTCCTCCAGCTGACGAGGCGTTACTCCCACGATCCCTCAATCTACTGGCTGCAGTCCAGAAAGGATTATTAACACGCCTTATCTCGCCACAGGTTGGCAACCAGCTCTTCCTCCTCAACCTCATTCCTGAACTCTGCTCATACACCCCCTCTCAAGAAACTCCACTCCTTCACCACCTCGTATATCACATCAACATGGCTGCTGCTGCTGTCGCGTCCGGGGCCACCACAGGCCTCATTGGCATGTGGAATGGGACCAAGGACGGAAGGTCTGATGGCTACGTCGACTGGTCGAACGGTGTGACCAACGTCAACGACCCGAAGCAGCTCGAGATCGAGGTCCAGGACATCCGAACGCTAAGCCCCACTCCATCTTATGAGAAGGATGGGTACGGACTCGTCCAACATCAATCATCGTTGACTACTGAGGAATTCCTCGCGGGCAGCACGCCTGAAGGTGAGATACCCCATATATATCCGGAAGCACACCACTAACACTTGAATCCATCAGGCAAGGCCATCATTGAGGACGTCTACTTTAAGGAGGTTGCCGAGCTCGTGAAGAAGATCACGGGCTCCTCCAACGTGCACCCGTACGTGTTCCGCGTGCGCCAGAACAACCAGAAGCCGGGGCAGTTCACGACCAAGAAGCTGTCGCACACGGCGCTGCCGGTGGCGCACGTCGACCGCGACGACGTGACGGGCGAGAATGGCGTGCGCGAGGTGCTGGGCGACGTCGCCGACGAGCTGATCGCCAAGCACAAGCGCTACGCCCAGGTCAACATCTGGCGCACCATTGGCGACCCGATCCAGAAGTGGCCGCTGTGCTTCGTCAACCACGCCGACGTGCCCGACTGGAGCTACAAGACCCACATGGCGCGCGTGTTCCCCGAGAACGACCCCCGCATAGCCATCCGCGGCGAGAAGACGCACGATAGTGTCCTGAAGCACGACCCCGGGTATGTTCTTGAGAAAGTCCCGTGCTGTGGAGGGAGAAAGTGGACTGACCCGGGTGCTCCCGATAGGTACAAATACCACTATGCCAGCAACCTCGACGTCGATGAGGCACTTGTCTTCTCCTCCTTCGACTCTGACATGAGCAAGGTCATCCCCCACGGGGCCTTCGTAAGTAACCACCCAGACAGACAGCGGAGCTTGACCACCGAGCACGCGAGTCGTACTTGCTGACTTTGAACCGTCCAGTGGGATAATTCGAGCTCGGAAGACGCACCAACAAGACGTTCCATCGAAGTCCGTTCCTGGGTCTTCTTCGATTGATTGGTTCGACAACGGCTGATGTGGTCATTGCAACACGGTAAGCGTGACGTGGGTCAGCTCAGAGGGCTTTCGTGCAGGAAGAGACGTACCAATGTGCTTGGGGTTGTTTTAATGGAGTGGGATTATGCAGTCTTCAGTAGAACGTTAATGCGAGTTCCGATATCTTTGCCCGAAGCGCAGTGAATACCGCACCCATGAGCCCTCCGCAGTGACGTCGGCAGCTTCCCGCACCTGGCGGTGTACACATGGAATATCATGATTTAGGTTACAGTAATCTCATCGTAATGATACCTAAGAAGCACAAGTAGTCATGCGGCACGAGGCGCGTCACATCCCACGCCGTACGGGGCGGTCCGCTTCTGTCATCGTAAGCTATAGACCAGCAGCATGCGGTCAAGTTGTGTAACTGCGTTGTTTCCTCCGCAAACCAACGCCTGTTCCGAGACAAAAAGACTGCTAAAGAGCTGCGGGCAAGCGCCGGGCCGTTAGACATGCAGGTGCTTGCTGCCGTGCTCGTCTGAGCTTCCGCCCTCGCGCCCGCTCCGGAAGCAAGACCGAAAGAGACTGTGGATCGCGCACCTCTTGGGAAGACTTTCCAGAGCCGGGTGAACATTGTGCCGGATGACATCTTTCCATCAGGTCGGTAGATCTTGGCGGCTGATCGATAGTAGCCCGTCCCCCCTGGACCCTGTGACTGTGACTGTACCCCACGCTACGCGCTTGGTGGACGAACACCGTGGGGACATGATTGAGGTCCAGGCCGGTGCAAGGACTGCCTGGTTTCAGGGGGTGACTTATCCAATCGGTTGCCGGCGCCAGCAGCTACCGACAAGAGCAACGCACCAAGCAAGGGTTACTTCTGTCATTTTTGACAGCCATTGGGCGCTTCTCTTCCGGAACCTTGAGCGATACCGACAAGTACCTAACATGACGAGATATGAACAGGGCTAGGGCTGCGTAGCTACGTCCGTAACGGCGTTATCGCTGGAATGTGACCCTGTAGCAAACGAGCAGGTAATAGTCTGAAATAAACGTTACCTAGCAGCCAACGAACAACCTGTGGGGCCGAGCAGCCAGGGAGCCGACAGGGGGGCCGGAGGCTGGATGAGGAAACCGTTTGCGTGCTCGTTCCGTCACTGGCCCTCGCTGTCTGGGACGTCGTATTCGGGGCTCGGGGCTGATCTGACCTACATAATCCGATACAATAGTGTCTTGAGTTTGCGAGATCACAGATCCTACAGGCTGTGCCCCAGTTGCGCCAACCAACGGCTGGCACACGCCATAACGCAGCGTTGGCGAACCAGCGCCCAGATGCAGCCTCGTCGACTGGAGCCTGGGCAGCTGGAAACGCTGTCACTGGCATGCACGGTATTTGTCAGACCAGCTCATGGTGTACCGCGGGTCATTCAGTTCACTACATGAATAGCCCCTACCAACCATCATCCTGAGACAGCAGCCCGGCGAAGAGCCTCGGTACAACATAGATATCGTACTGTAACGATGACGGCCTCTGTGGTAGTCCTCGCACCAGAGCCTGGCAAGAAGTTCATGTCAAACGACTTCTCGTGTGCACATGGCTGGCTACTAGAGTACTATCTAGGTGGCATATGCAGAAAAGGGGGTAGGATTACTAAGGTACCAGATGCGGCTGGCTGTGGAGAAATGTCCAACTTGACAGGGTCCCTGGGTTGTGGTCTGGACTCCAACCATGGGGTAAGTTGCTTACCTACCTATATCAGTGTGATATGCCACTGAGTACCGAGTGTCAGCGTCACATTGAACCAGTTCCGGGACCTCGGGTAAGATGGAGAGAATCTCCGACAGCCTGGGGCATGAGGTGTGCGGTCGGCTGGATACTTCCCCTGTTCTTGCATGATACTACGATGACAAGTCACTGGAACCAAGGGAGTCATTCGTTCGTCCGAAGTCTCGAGCTGAAGTGCTAGGCGCTAGGATAGGGGCTCAGAGCCATGGATAAGGGCAATGTGTACGATGAAGACCGCGTATCTAAGTGGTTTCTCTGTCCCGCTGTGGGGGACAGTTGCCGGATATATTGACTGTCACATCCTGGCTTACGCCCTCGGTGTTGTATCGATCCGTGCATCTGCTAGGAGTCTGGGCATCTGCTAGAAGTCTCGGCACTGATCGTTTCCTAGATCGTGTCAATGATCAATGAGCTCGCTTCGCTAGACGTGGATGTGTGCTACCCACAACAGGGGTGGCGGTCCCGACAGCTCCGCAACGGCACGGAGCAGAATCACTGCTTGAATAGCAAAAACTTGAAATTAACGACAAGGGTATTCCTCTCTATGTTGCCACATCACCTGAACCCCGAACTCCCAGCCGCGCAGCACGACGTCAGAGCTCTAATAATAAACCCGACCACGGGTCCCGTCTGTCTCCTCCCTCTGTCCAGCGTCTCATGCATATCCCATCGCGTTCGTGGCTCCGAAGCGGCTCGAATCGCCCACGGCACTGGTGCCCCAGTCGACGGCCTGCCAATGCATATCTTGGGTGGCCGCCACAGCTGCAGCTGCTAAGCGAGGATTTCCCAGTACGGCGAGGCGGCTGGGGCGCGGCCGGCCATTGGAGTAGCGGCGGATGCGGTTGCAGCTCTGCTTGGCCAGATGCGTGTCTCTGGCCGAGTTGCGCGTGAATATGGCGCCGCAGAGGGGACACGTGCACTTCGTGCTCGCCCCTGATCTTTCCTTGACGTGTCTCATGAAGTTGCTCTTCGATGAGAACTCCTTTCCATTGCATCCGTGGTCCCAGCACCGCGGCTTCTCGTCACGGGTCGATCGCCCGTCCTCTGTCGTGCTGCCTGAAAAGTCCAGGTCCGTCACGGGGCCCCCTAACGAGCACGAGTAGGCTTCTTTTGAACCTAGATCACTTCCTATATGCAGTGATGGCAGCATTGACGTGCTGGGGACATCGATGTGATCATTGCTTGGGCTCTGTTGGCCTGTCCAGAAATATGTCCTGTGGATGTTAGTCGAGTGTGTCATTGTAGATGGATATATCACAACCTCACCTCTCTTGAGACAACTCACTGTAGAAGACCGGGTCATCGAAGAAGTTGTCTACCAGACCACCAAGACCAATCGATGTCGTGACCGGAAGATGATAGTGCTCGAGATATTCTGTGTCGTTGGGGTCCCCGTTCATCGTGAAGTCGATATCTCTCGGGCTCATAATATGTCGGTAGTTATGTCGGTCGCCGGCAAGTGATGAAGAGAATCGGTCGGCAAAAAACGCGGCTTTGTAAAACGTAATGCAATCGGTGGCACGAAATACTGTCGTCACCTGCAGAGCAGGTTTCAAGCGGAACTTATTTGAGGGTCTTGCAGTAATTAAGCGTGGCACCCGTCTCTCCGAGACATATTGTATCTATAGCTTCCTGGGATGGATCGACCAATAGCCTAAGTTCACGTTTCCTTGGTCTTATCATGGTGTACCTTGACGTCCACGTTTCCTAGGCTCTCAGCTTTGCGCCAATGAGCAGATCGCACACAGCCGCCTGCAGGTAACTGGGACCTGCCAACGTCTGCGTTTCCTGATCTGACCAAAGCGTCGCGATGTGCTACCCAGAAAGGCGTATCGGAGTGCCACACGAGGCGCCGTGGCAACCGATATCGAACAGGGTAGCGTTCTAGAACATCAGTATGCGCCTCTGAGCTCGGGTCAAGCTGCCTCTGGGGTCGTCAGCACTCGGTCTGCAAGGAGACACCGTCAGAAAGCAGTGAGCCAGGCAGGCTGCAGGATACTGCTACACGACCGGTTCTGAAATAGTACTTTCTCCCACTCGAGATCGGGATCTAGGCCTACATGAGTGCCCAGGAGTACGCCACAGATTCGGCTCGCTGTTCGATCGGCCGTGGACCGTCCAGGAACGGTCATGGAACGGGCCTTCTTGTCGATAGCTCCACGTGTACATAAGCTGAACGCTAGACTAGGCCCAAGCTGTCGACGTATTTACCAAAGTGAGGCGAAGGTGTGACTACTTAGGTAGGTAGTCGGTTAAATTACATACCGACCGCTTAGACGGTCCCGGCAGCAAGCTGTGAGGGTCCTGCAGCTTTACCTACGTCGTGTCGAGCCGGCATACAAATATGCAACCCGAGGATTCTTGTTTTCTGTTCTTGTAGATCATGCCTCCCTTCAGCAAGCTGATGAAGAATCTGGGTACGAGCTGTTATTTTACTCTGTGCGACCAACGACCATGTCTGAGTCAGGACACTCGCCCCGTCACAGAGCAACGCATGCATGCACGCCGTGCATACGTTGGAGTCCCCGCCGTTTTCCGTGTTACCCCTCGGCGCCAACATCCATGCACAAACGTGTTGACTCGGGTAATACCGGCCCTGATGGCTCCATTGAACCACGAACATCTGTCACTGCTCATACACACGCAACACGCAGAGGGTATTTCTGATATAGCCAACACATTACTTCATATAGGGAACACATACTTAAGACCAGTCTACGACTTGTCGTGCTTGATCGAACTGGCCATGATCGGAAGGTCCTTCCTTGTAGAGATGACAGAAACATCCCTGAATCGAGATTTCGCAGCTCGACATGGTTGCGCTTTGGTAATTTTCTTGGTCTGGGAGCGGTCCGGACGTCATGTGGGAAGATAGGTTGGCAATCACCTCGGTCTCGTTTCAACACAACTAACCTACCGTATACCAGTTGCATCACTTGGAGTAATGTATGCTACATGCGCATAGAGCAATGATGTCGCTACCTTCTTGATCGTACACCGTCCAGCTCACTCAACTCCACTAGTATTGAAACCAAATGGCGGCCACTTTACTCCAATTTCAGGTGATAATCAGCAGTATGTTAACGTGCCAGGTGGCAAAGAAGAACACCAGGTAGGGCGGCACGGTGTCGTAAAAAAACATATGATGAGAAAAGATGTAGAGTAACCAACTTGAAAAGGGGCCAAAGAACAGGCTTCACGGTGGACGAACTTGTTCTATGAAATCACGACCTCACGAGGCAATCCAATTGTAGAGACGGTTGTACTTATGCCTCCTTATGTTACGCCAAGCCCAATTCCTTCGTATAGAGAACATGCATATCTGCTGTGCAGCTCTCAAAATAGGGACTCCAAGAACTTCGCAAGACTTCATGTTCGCAACACAGTAGATTGAGAGATGGTACCAAGCTCGAAATGAATCCTCGTTCTGCAAGTGAAAGGTGTGTGTATCGCAACTAGAAAAAGCACGCCGAATTAAACGTGGCTATTTGGGTTGGACCTGCGTAGTCTGGGGTGATTGTTCCATCAATATAAATGTAGCATTGATATGCAGAGGTTGACAAGGGCATGTCGGAAGGAGACTTGTAGAAATTGATTGTAGTTTTCGTTTCAACATAATGAACATGTGTCTCTTTCACATAGTTCAAGTTGCCGCTTTGCTGTGGGATGTTGGAACCAATTGCGCCAGGTACTGCCGTCTTCCAGTTCGGCTATCAACGCGTCAATGATGTCCATGTGCCTTTGAAATCTGGCAAAGTGGACGGATGTGGCCTCGATGGCTTTAGCAGTCGACGTTATGTGATCAATAGGCAGCTCCGCCTTCCCATTCGAAAGCCCGCCATAAGGCCCGTACCCAGTCGTGTGCTCAAAGTCGATGATACGCTTCCACTCTCCGTACCGCGATTCTTCGACCCAAGAGGCCAGGTCCACCAGAGCGACGAAGAGCAGCATGTATGGATTGAAAATGTGAGCGCTTTGCTGCTTCACCGAGCTGACCAGTTTTTCCAGTGCTCGGCCGAAGTACTTTGCACCGAAATAGCGATCATCAGGACGTCGGACGATCAGAATACCCCTGGTTCTCATGGTTGTCGGATCGAACGACCAGAATAGCTCGTAGCGCATATCCGCGACGAAGTACGTGCATCCATCGTGTCCATTACTGAACATATGGAGACCGTAAGAGTTGAGTTGGACAAGTTGCAGAATACATCTGTCGATTTGGAAAGCGTCGATCAGCTGAAGGAAGCCTGCCTTGGACATGCCCACTCCTTCAGTGGCCGTACCACGGCTGCTGGTTCTCATCGTGACAAGCTGGCACGAAGCATCCACAGCGCGAGAACTGCTTGCTTCAGATGACACAAGCCGACTTAGCAAGTCGCCTTCCGTCAGGTTCTCATTGATGTAGCTTGTGGTGCCAGACGAGTCGGCATGGATTTCGATAAGCCGCAACTGAGGACCTACGTGTTCTTCAAACTTATCATAATGAATGAACTCGGTTTCAGCGAGTCTTCGTAGTGTCTCCATTGCGCCGGATGTGTGAGTGTCAGGTTCGTCGACGTCGTCGTCGGTAGCAGCGGTCAAGAGGTAGGCCGGTAGATGTTGCGAAGCAAAAGTCGGTGAGGCGACTCGTGCGGCTGAACTTGGCAAGCCAGACGATGTAACACGCGACGTGGCGGAAGCAGCTCTGCTTCGCGACTTCGCACGCATCGAGATCAAAGCGAAACTTCAACGCCATAATAGAAGCCGAAGACATTGCGATAGATGGGGCCCCCTCTGAAACTATTCATCTGGAAGTTGACGAGATCCAGACCGTCTCGGCAGCTGGCTCACCACAACGAGCTTTCTATTCCGCCTGGCGGCTGATCATTTCGAGATGAATTCTTAAGTAAAAGAACGAAAGCTTGGGAATTTGCCTCATGTGTGCTTGTCCTTAGATGTACCTGTCAACAGATGAGACTACTTTGATACACTAAGTGAATACTGTTCTCCGCGTATGCGCACTTACCCTGCCCATACCACATAGTGAGGGAAGTCAGATCGTCCAGTACCTCTCAGATTGACACTAGAATGCTGGAACTTCATTAACACGTCTCTTAAACTGGTCAAGACTATTTGGCTGGAATTGTACCACTTCTCACGCCCTTGAGGTGTGTGCCCCTTCGAAAGACGGCGCGCCTCTAGTAGGAAATCAATCTCTCGACTTAGTGGTTTGCGGTGGAATGGGCGGCGACTTAGCAATATGCCAGTGAATCGAGCTTGGAATGCCGCCTGGGTCTAGGTGGTTATACGAAGCTCGAAGGGGTTTAAGCCTCCAGTTGGATACGATCGAGAAGATCATGTGCAAGTGCAGATTTCCAAGTGTATTCTCCACTGCTTCATATGCTGAAGACCATCTCTTGTGCTGGTACAAGTGGGCAGCAATAATCACACGCTGTAGTAGAATGAGGTATGGGATGGTACAGAAGGCGAAAACAAGAGCATGAATTAAGGGGTCGAGATACTTCCTTGAACTGTGGCAGCTTCCCAGGCACGCCAGTAATGATGCTCTCGCTCGAGGAGCGAATACTATCAGAGTCGTGATAAACTTCTGCGACCTCCGCCCTCAACGGCGTGTAGGAGGCCCTCTTGAACCAGCGAGTGACTGAAGTTGAGCGCATACTCATCATGGTAATGTCGCGAGAGAGAGAGAGGAATGTAGGAAGGTGGGAAGGTGGGACACTGGATGAGATCGAAGGTTGACGAGCGACTGAAGCGTGTGGACTGAACACCCACAGCCTGTGACTGACTTCCAGATATCTGCAACTCTGCCCCGGGACTCTATAACTACACCGAACCTCCTAAAGTCTCCGTACACCCCTCGTTTACCAAGTGAAGGGTGTATTTATGATAGCTGGAATAAGCAGTCCGGAATAAGCAGTCCGGAATAAGCAGTCCGGAATAAGCATCAAATATGGCTAATTGGACTAAACCTGCTTATTACAATGTACTTATTCCATTAATACGGATGTATGTATCAACCATGGAGGAGAGGCAATAACCCAATCTCTCTCATGCCGCACTCGTATGATCCTGAAGTCGTAGAACTATCCATAACAGGCATATTCTAGAAAATCTCGGTCCCTGCTTTTCTGCTGATTGGCAGCTACGGTCTCGGTATTAGGGACACCGATGCAGACCTAATTTCCGCTCTCTTGAGAAGGTTGGTTCAGGGGCCATGACGCGGACACACCAGGACGTCCTTGAGACTACAGTCCGTGGCTCTATTTCGATAGTCCGCTTGCACGGGGATGAAGACGAGATCAATGCAGTGTACCCTCGTTAGGGTGGGCACCAGTGCAAACTCATTCGTGGACGGTAGTCAGCCTGGTTTGTATAACTGCGACACTCGCGGGGCAGGGTCCATCGGACCTTGAGGATATCCTGGATATTGGTCCTCCATATGCATTGCGAGGTCTTAACTCACGTCGTTCCACAGACGATACCAATCAGACAGCTCCGTCTTCTTATAGATCACTGGGAGATACCCTTTTTTTACTCTGCGTGATCACATGCTAGGCAACCATATATGCTCCTCTACCAGGTGTGATACCATACGTAACCAGAGCCAATGACACTTCAAGAGCCTTGTGGCAAGAAGGACCCCCCTTTCACTTTAGTCTCGATAGGCATCGTATCATGTCACCATTGATGGACCACAACCTTCGGTATCATAGCACGACCGGACCGTATGGAGGACCTCTTTACCGCTGACATGATGACGACTGTCATAACGACGACTGGCATAAGCCACCTGATGGTTCAATATCGTATGGAAAGGTCTGGATCGACTACCATGCCCCACCCCCTAACGGGACACACCCCCCACCGGGACAGCCAAACCCCACCATCACCACCAAAATACCCCCTTACTCACTTACACGCAATTGAGGCTCTAGATGCCCAAAGAAATCAAAAAAATTATCATTCTGTGGTGTTGAGGCTCCTCAATCCACGTATCTAGCTGGCGCCCTAATTGACCGACCGCTTCTTGTCACCTGGGGCTCTGCAACAGGGGCTTCTTCACCCTCCTCAGCCTCCTCAACCTCTTCCTCCTCCTCACCCTTATCTTTAATAACCTCTGGCTCTGCTTCTGACTCTGAAGACTCTATAACCACGGCCCTTAACGGGTCACCCCCCTGGGCCAATATCTCGGTCATATTCATGAACTTCCGGTTCGGATTTGGGACCTTCTTCCTCTTCTTGGGCCGTAGCCGGTCTAATTCAGCCTCCAGGGCCTTGATATTATGATCTTTTAGGGCCAGCTCCGTCTCCTGGTTCTCGAAGGCGTGGGAGATCTTCCTGAATTTCAGCCGAGTGGCTGGGGAGTGGTTCTTTGCGAAATCTATGATCTGTCGGCTTGTGGTAGGGGTCAGCTGGTCTTCTGGCTCCGAGTCTTTAACTTCCTTTGGCTCCGGGGTCTTTCTTTTATCCTCCTGGATTTCCGGGTGTTTTAAACACTTCCTGCGGCTAACTGGATAGCACCCTGTCACTCGGAAGCCCGAGAGGATGTTCGGCTTAGAAAAAGCCTTGTCCCTAGCCTGAGAATAACAGCGGATGAAGTTGATCTTATCCACGGGCGAGGCATCTGTGAGAGAATTTAACTGCGAAAGAAATCTCTGGTAGTAGGCTTTGAGCGCGTTATATGGTCCGTTATCTAGTGGTTGCATGCCGTGGTTGGTATGGGCTGGGAAAAAACAAAGCAAGATATTGGCAAAATAACACCGCAACATGAACTCGTCCTGTTAGTTATACAGTTAGTTAACTGATTAAACAACCCCTGAAAAATAAATAACGTACGGAAGTATGGCTACCATGGCCATCTAGTATCAAAAGGATCGGCTCTGCCTGGTCTTCCCCTCGTACAGCATCCACCTGGGGTAGGAAAACGTGGTCTAACCATAGGCACGCAATCTCGTTACTGGTCCAGCCGTTATCTGACGTTATGTAGTACCAACCCGCGATTTTGTGGAATTCTTCGATGAACCATTGGGCCTGGAGATCTTTTCCTTTGAAAATTATGCCTGATTTGAGAACTTTTCCCGTGGCTGAGATGGCTTCGATAAAGGAGGTCCAGCCACGCCCCTGGGGACTCTTTAGGAAGGCTTTCGTAGTCTCAGAACTTTCTAAGACTAGGGAATCGATGCCTATAGGGGTTAGCTAGTTAACTGACAGGATAGGGGTGAATAGGGGGTTAAAAGACTAACCAAAACCCGACATGATGCCGCCCTTATTGACATTGTACGTATTTTCTGGCTTCACCCATTGATAATCCCCCAATATGTCAAAGAACCAGTTGACAGACTTAGGGGTGAACCCCTTAAACCGGGCAGATCCCATCCGCTTACCGATTTTAGTCTGGATAGTAAGGTTACGGCGTTTATAGCCCTCTATATAATTCAGGCCCAGTGGTGCGAAATCCCCCCCCCTTTTTCAGCAGTTGTATAATAATCTCCCGCACGGCTGTGTGAGAAGGGGCAAGCCCTAGGGACTCTTGGCGCAATATCCATTAAGCCACCTTACTCTCTTGTTGAGGGGAGAGTCTCTGCTTGCTAACCTGGGCCTCGGCTTGGGTGACTCTGCCGTTGATGCGTGCTGACAGCGTTTGTTTAGGGATGCCGTGTTTTTGGGCGGCTTTTCTCACAGACATGCCGTTATCTGTCACATCTAGCCAGGCATCCGCCACATTATCTTCAGTGTACGTGGGCGGAGGCATCGTGGCTGGCTTCACGATGCTGTGGTGGCATAAGGGTCAGGGGCTCAGAGAGAGAATTCTACAGCAAATTTGCATTTAGGGGCGGGGCACAGAGGCTCCTAATCACTGATGCCGATGGCTGAAACTTCACTAATCTATATCCGGCTAAACACCAAGAAAAGGGCTATCTAACCATCTAAAGAGCGTATAGATAGCCTCAAAGGGGGCTATAATCCGTGTAAGTGAGGTAGGGGACTTTTGGTGGTGGTTGTGGGGTTTGGCTGTCCCGGTGGGGGGGGTGTCCCGTTAGGGGGTGGGGGATGGTAGTATAAAGAAGCTGACTGTCAGGGAATCAAGGTTCCGAACAACTTAATCCACGTTAACGGGTGTGACAATCAGGCCTGCAGCTGCGCTGGTCAGGGCTGATGGGATGAAATATCTAGATTCAACGATATCTAAGGAAGAAGAGGCAAGGTCGGAAGAGAGAGGGGAAGCTAGAGGTATATATGTACATAAATATGTGGAGGTATTATGTAATACCGTAACAATGGGACCTTTTCGTTAAGTTAAGTTAATATTATCTACGACTTCGTCGTTGTGACGGCCTGCACGGACCTTCCCATATGACAAGCCGATACTTCCCAATAAGGGAAAGATCTGACCAGAGGATCCCCTTAAAGGGGCAACCTCCCGCTGTACCTATCTCTCTCTCTCTTCCTTTCCTCTCTAGTCTTGATATTCTCGTTAATAGAGTAATAGCTGCTTGCTGCCGGCCATGTCCCAGCTCCTCAGTACGCTCGCCGTGACAGTCGTCGCTTTGTTAAGTTAAATGTATTAACGAAAGGTTTGGTTTCCGGAAATTGATATTTTCGTAGGTTAATATAGCCTCGGAAATTACCGTATTTCCAGCCGGACCCTTATTAATTTCGGTAAGAAAACCCCAGCCTTATAAGATACATCGTTAAAACTTACTGTAAAAAATATTTCTTATATGGTTAAATTCTTTTAATTTTTCATCAACTTATATATCAACGAATTAATCAATACTAACTTACGAAAGCCTCGTAATTAAGTTAGTTGTTAAGGCTACAAGGATCCTCGTAGATTAAGTTAACGTATATATTGACGTTAATCCAACCAACATGTTAATATCCGTTAAGTTGTTCGGAACCCTGCAGGGAATCATGTCTTGTCTCGGTAGTTATTAGATTGGATTTCTTTCTGAGTATGCACCACTCCCCATAGATGAGCCAAAAGGGAAAGCACCAGCTAGCGCTGATAGGAATTGAACCTAGGTTGACTCAAGGCTCACCTCCCACCCCAGAAACGAGATGCAGCGATTGTGGATTCTATAGTCTGATAGTTGTAGAAAACTCGAGCTGTATCGATACGGTATAACGTTATGTGACTAGTTCGAGCACTACGTAGACGTAGGGCGCCTAGTTCTATGGCACAGATACATCTCTCGATGTTGGTTTCCCTATGGTATCCGCCATGCCGCGCTCTATATGATGAGGTTATACTCCGTCGTCTTGAAGTGTGCCTGATTCATTGGCTTCTATTTGGTCCGTCGTTTTCCTTGTTGTTGTTGTTATTATCGTGGCAGTGCATCACGTGGAGTGAAGTTCTGGCCCTGCAGGGGACCATCGTAAAGTGCATCTATGTCGAAAAGTATAACGTCAGCATACACTGAACTCCCAAAAGTGTCCGTCCCTTCATGTTCGGCAACCGCAGGGTGTATCATCGGAAGTGGAATAATCGTTCTGGTATCAGCATAAAAATGGCTCGTTAGATTAAATCTGCTGGGTACTTATTCCAATAATATGAGTATATCATTAGAATCCAGAGACTGATATAGGCATGCCGGGAAGAGAGACCCATGATGGTAAGTGTGACAAGTCATAGATGGCGGTCTACTCTATGAGAGTTAGAGAGACACTACTACAATAATACTGTGTAGTATAACTGCAGCTCCTCATCGCGGCGCGCACTGACTGCCAAGCGACCGATTTCAGACCCCCTCGCGATGGCAGTTCGACTTGGCATCGCCAGTCTTGACGATCAGCCGTGGTAAGTAAAATACGTCATCGCCAAGTGACACGGATCTGGCACACTCAAAACGAGATCCAAGCGCTCGGTAGAATGCTAACACCTGGCCAACCCAATCTCGGACCAAGACGAACTCAAATACCTAGCACCGAACCCGCGAACTCACGTGGCCCCCGTCCACCCACCTCGTGACATGTCTGCGGCACCTCGAAACCCCTCATTCGATGGAGCGTTACCGCGCAGTCGGCAAGCTCGGAAGCATCCCGCGCGTGGGAAGCATTTGCAGTCTCGGTTTCGCTGCTGTACGGAGTGACGGAGTCAGCAGACAGACGTACATTCGCGACGCCCCGCATCATAGTGGTGATCGGCCCCCGCGGCCTTCCGGAAGGGGAGCCGGAGATGCGTCGGCCAGCTGCCACGCAGAGGCAGATCGTGCGGGCAAATCCCGAAGGAGACTACCGGGGAATTTACGACCTATATATGTGTATGATGGATCGAGATAATCCCACCCTCATCTCGTCACAGAGTTGATTCCGAACCTCCCAGTGATACGATACGATACCAGTGGCTTCCTGCTACCCTACCTGAACTCCCTACCATTCGGATCTAGTGATTGAAATCTCGAATCATCACCAGCCATGCCCGAGGGAGGATGTTTCTGCGGCAAGGTCCGCATCTCGTACGAGGGCGAGGCGATCGCCAAGGTACGTCCAGCTTGCAACCTCTTATGGCTCCCTCTCTCCATCTCAAGCTCTGACCCGCCGACTCCCTTCCGCAGGCCCTCTGCCACTGCACCGACTGCCGCAAGATCACAGGCTCGACCTACAGCACGAACCTCATCGTCGCGGGCTCCGGGTTCCAGCTGCGCGGCGGCGCGCCCAAGAGCATCGCCAAGACGGCCGACTCGGGCAACACCATCACGTCGCACTTCTGCGGCGACTGCGGCAGCACGCTGTGGCGCGACGGCGCGTCGTTCGGCGACGACAAGGTCGTCAAGGCCGGCGTGCTGGACGACGCGGATGCGCTGGAGGCGGCGAGGCCGGATAATGAGCTCTTTGCGCTTGAGAGGGTCGGCTGGGTCGCAAGGGTCGAGGGCGCGGCGGATAAGGAGGCTATGCCGTAGGGAGGGAGGGTGAGCTTGGGGGAGGCTTGAGGGTGAGGGTGAGGGTGAGGGCTGGGGGATGTGGAAGGCAGGAGGCGTGCTTTGGGAGTCGGGGGCTGCCCAGTTGAATAATTACAGGAATGATATACCGATCTCGCTGCTTGCTCGGTATCGTTATGTGCCAGAAATCGTGACGGGTTCGCAGGGTTTGCTACGAAGACCGTATGGGGGCTGTCTGTGAACAGCGTCTGGGGTGCAGACGCGCGCAGCGGCTATTAATCGGCAGCGGTTAGGTTGCATGTCTCACCTCGCCTCGAGTAGCTCATTCTCTCGCAAACACGCTGGTCTGACAGGACAGCTTGTGCAACGGGTCCTACTCGACGAACTAGAAAGCGAAGCAGAGCGATGAGTCTCAGCAACCCTTCAAGATTACGCCAGAGAGAGAGGAGAACATCGATTGGGGGACTGCAGGGAACGAGTTGACGCGATCTGCACGCGAGATTGGGCATGTGTGTGCCGGGGCGTGGTGGCTGTGCTGATATTGACACGAGATGGAGCCGATGAAACTTAGGGAAGCCAGCATGTCAAAGACGATTCATTGGGATCTGCGAGACCGATGGAACAACCCGTCGGTAGGGGAAAGGGGATGATTGTGCGTTGTGTAAAATACTGCGACTCTGTGATGTTTCCGGGGGCGTTGCTTGATTACCTGTACTCTGCATCTGTGCTTCTGTGTACTAACGTTAGCAGGTTTTGGATCAGATGAGGCACGCGAGTCGAAAGGTAGATCCCAGTAGCAAACAGTAGATCAGATCGTATAGAGCCGCTTGTTAACCATAACAACACGCATGAAATTTGCAGTGTTGTTGTCTCAACTAGCACGTTTCGACTATACCTTGACTGCTTGAATCATGATAAACGTGCTCAACGGCGGCCAACTCACATGGTGCACTGCCTCTATTATGTTTGGGTCAATGTTTCCAGATACGAGTGGCACTTCCGAGTCAAGGCTATGCCCAGCCTGTTGACGGCCTCCTCACATGCAGCCTCACTCATCCATACCTGCGACCATCATTGTGAATCGAACCATCGACCATTACTTACCAGTCACTCTCGCCAACGGACTAGATCTCTCAGCAAGATTTCCAACTCCTCATCGAGATGAGTCCAACGCTTGGCCGTACCGCGACACTTGTCGGCAAGACAGTGGCCTTTGATGAGCAACGTAGTCCGCTGCTGCCCCAGACGGCCTTGCATCCAACCTTAAACCCATCAACCGTCAAATTGCGGGCGAGCCCCCCGCGTTCTCGGGCGGATGGGACTTTACATCGCATCCGTTGACTGGTATCGGATCCGTGCAGGTGGGTCTATAGACTGCCGGCCGCGCCGTACCCTTCGAGGATGTAGCTGGCGAGGAGGGCGGTGAATGGGTTTGATCAGCAATTGGGACGCACTCTGCCCCCGGGCTCTTGGGGGCAGTCTAGTGTTTGAAGATTAATTGGGAGTTGCGATGAATGTTGTCAAACGCATAGCGCAAATGGGTAGTGCAGCAGACCGCATGTATCAGCAAACCGCATGTAATGCAGCACACTCTGATGGACGACTTCTTCAGCAGCGACAGGACCTTGTCATTGAGGCGCAAGGCTGTTTGGCATGTTGACCAGAGGCCAGTTGTCGATATGGCAGGGTCAGTCCTTCGAGTACGCCATGTGGTGAAGTTGCGATGTGCGCGCGAGTGGCCCCAAGGAAGGCAGTGATGTCAAGTTGGAACAGTTTATGTGGTTCTGGATCTGGTGGCCGACATGCTTGTTATTAATAATGTGGACGGATTGAGGAGCACCCCTTTTTCGACGTCCAAGAATAGCAAGGAGCCGCCTCCCTACACACCCCCGACACCCATCCCAATGTCCAGCCAAACTGCCAAACTGCCAAATCCCAATCTTGGCATCTCGAATATCGACACTTCTTTCGGTCGGCGTAGGGGTCTACTGCAAGTAACGGGCGATGGTCTGTCCTGGGCGTGCTTGTGTTGGAATCGCGTCTTGGAGTGGTTGGTTGCTGCTAAGCTTTGCTAGATCGGACTGTCATTTTACTTCATTTAACTGAAATGAACGGCGACGCTACTAGGGCGGGATGCTCGGGGATTGCCCGGCCGGTCTGGGCCAATCGAAACGCGACATATTAGATGCCAAGAGAGCCGAGTTCCGCCAAGATCAGAGGGCACCACGACAGGCCGGGAGCCGGGGAGCCCTGGCCACTAGAGCCACTGGAGGCACTGGACCGTTGCTGGAAGCTGCATTGGAACCCGCCCAAACCGCTGCGAAATAGTCGGGCCCCTTCCACCCCTTCAATGCGCTCCAGAGCCCCGCAGAGACATCGTGGACATCATCATGATCAGCGGGAAGATCTCAATGGCAGCAAGCGTCAACTGCCCATGCTCATCACTCGAGGACAGCGAGCGCGCGCAAGTACGACGTTTACCAGTTGCACCGCACATCGACCAGCGGGCTTCCAATAGGGGCAGGTCGAGCGTGTGACTTCTGACCAGTCACCGTTCACAACCGCCGACGCAGACCTCGACCAACCCTGGGTGAACCCTGAATGTCAAATGGCGTGGGTGACCTCACACCTGACAGCCAAACACTCTCCTGTGCTTCAGAACGCTGTCTGCGCTGTCTTGTGCTTCAAATGTTGGACTGTGTGAGAGGTGAGAGACGCAGGCAGGGGGTCCCAGCTACTGCTGGAGTGATGTGCGAACACTGCCACCCTCCTGCTGCTCCTGATTCGTATCGCATTCGATCCATGCTTCCATCCGACGGTCAGCCAGTTGCATCTCTTTCCCTCCTTGGTGAGCGATGTGCTATGAAAAGAAGTTCAACCATCAGGGCAGCTGTGATTGAATGAGCGACATTGGCTTCGTCTCCTATTGTGCCATGCCAGCCCGGTCAGGCCCAATGACTGAATGGAGGAGTGAATAGATTGCCGGGGTCCGATTGACTGATTGTGGCACTGGTACGTAGGTACCTAGAGCCAGTGGACCGCTGAATGAGGCGAAGCAGCACCTGCAGATCAGGTTTCCACTCCGCTGTTACGTTGGGGCTGTGAGTGGTTAGTGCGCTTGCGTGTCTCGGAATTAATCGATCAATCAATCAATTTGATAGGCAATTGACCGTATTATTAGCTGGTGCTAGCCAAACCGGGCCGGGCTCTGGCACTAAAGGCCAATCCCTTTTTACTTCAACTGTTCCCTTTCTCAAATCCTCCTCCTTGTGTTCACTTCCCGACTCCTTTCACAACACACCACATTCTTTCCCACCCGAGACCATCATTACCGGCACCGATCACCCTCGTTTTTCTTTCTTCGCATCGGTGGTGAGGCAATCCAATTGAACTAATTCTTCTTTCTTCCATTGTATTGTACCGCCGCTTCCTTCGCTACCACTAACCGCCACATCCCCGATCATCCACCGCGACACACTTCTAGCAGCCACAACACAATTTCGCACATTTCACGATGAGGGTTTCCTCAGCTATCTCGAGCCTCGCGCTCAGCGCCGCCGCTCTGTCGGGCACTGCTCTCGCTGCCAGCTACGACACCATTCCCCCGATTGAGGTCATCGGCCAGCACTTCTTCTACACCAACAACGGATCTCAATTGTACGTTCTACGATGCATCCTCCGCCCGCCTTGGCTCGTCTTTGCCTCGACAACCCGCTAACGGTCAATAGCTACATGATGGGTGTTGCCTACCAAGAGAACTACTCGCCCAATGGAACCAGCGACTCCACCACCCAGTACACCGACCCTTTGGCCGATGGGGACAAGTGCAAGCGTGATATCCCCTTCATGAAGCAGATCTTCACCAACGTCATCCGTGTCTACGCCGTCGACCCCACGCAAGACCACGATGACTGCATGGAGCAACTTGCCGCCGCCGGTATCTACGTCCTCTCCGATCTTAGTGAGCCTAGCATTTCCATCAACAGCGACGACCCCGAGTGGAACGTGCCCCTGTACAACCGCTACACCTCAGTGGTCTCCGCCCTGGCCAAGTACAACAACGTCATCGGCTTCTTCGCCGGCAACGAAGTCGTCAGCGCCAGCAACCAGACTGCTGCTGCTGCTTTTGTTAAGGCTGCAGTTCGGGACACCAAGCAATTCATCACCTCGCAGAAACTCCGGAACACCCTAGGTGTCGGCTACGCCACTGCTGATGTGCCAAGCCGTGATGAGCTGGCTCACTATTTCGCCTGTGAGCCCATTGATGGGGAGAAGACCTCCATTGATTTCTGGGGTTACAACGTCTACTCGTGGTGTGGAGACAGCTCTTACTCAGACTCCAACTACGAAGAACGCCACACGTTCTTCGCCAACTACCCGGTCCCTGTCTTCTTCGCCGAGTATGGTTGCAATGTCGGTATCACCGGCGGCCCAACGCACCGTCCCTTCACCGAGGTTGGGACCCTGTACGGCATCATGGCCGATGTCTTCTCCGGTGGTCTCGTCTACCAGTGGTTCCAGTCCGACAACAACTATGGTCTGGTTCAGATCAATGGTAACAGTGTCAGCCCTGAACCCGATTTCACCTCGCTCAAGTCTCAGCTGGCCAAGGTTACCCCGACCATCACTATGTCGAGCGCGTACAAGCCTTCCAACACTGCTCCCGCTTGCCCGGCCACCGGCACTTCTTGGGCTGCTGTTGCTTCTCCGCTCCCGCCCAACGTGAACAGCGAGCTGTGCGACTGCGAGATGTCGGCCCTGTCCTGCACCATCACCTCGGACGACGAGACCGCGTACGGAGCCGAGTTTGGTTTCATCTGTGGCGCGAACAACGGTGCCTACTGCGCCGGTATCCAGCACAACGCCACCACTGGTACATACGGTGCTATCTCTGGCTGCTCACCCAAGCAGCAGCTCGCCTTTGTTGCCAACCAGTACTACAATGCCCAGGACAGCTCCAACAAGGCCAGCGCTTGCGACTTCTCTGGTCTAGCCACCACTCAAGCCGCTAAGACTACGGGCAGCTGCTCTAGCCTGATCAACGCTGCTGGAACAGATGGCACTGGTGATGTCGTCAGCCCTACTGGTGGCGCTGCTAGCAGCTCTTCCAAGGGCGCTGCCGCCGGTACCATGGGCACCCCCACCTTCTTCAACTACGGTACGACTTTCTTCGTCGTCTACGCCGCCACCGCTCTAGTATCTGGAGTCGGTATGTTTGTTCTATGAGTGGATGAAGATTAGTGTAGTATTCCTTCGACGTTCGTACATAGGAAAGAAACAGGTAATGGGACTGGATTTGTTCTAGATTTCCATACCTTCGGTCATGAGTTAGGACTAGGGTTTTGGGACAAGAATTGCATGTCTTAATTCAGACACGGGTGTTACTGCAAGCTTTTGCATGAATTTTGATTAGACCGGTGCCAATTTCACATTTTAGCGATCCATGTCATAACCCTTACGATGTGAACAAGGTGTCTTCATGTCTGTCAATTCTAGTACGTGGGCTGGCCCGCAGAGCTATGTAACCATAAGCAATTGGAAGTACCAAAACGAATATATCGGCTACCTACCGCAAGGAGACTCGCAGTCACAACATGACGCGCTGCACGGTATCAGACATTCCTCAGTGTATTGAAGCACCGCATGGTTCAACTCCAGGGTGAAGAGGCCCTCGGTTATGGCTACCCTTTAGATAGCAGGTATGGTAGAGCACTTTCACTTTGCGCCAGACTTGGTAAATCTGTTTACTTGAAAGCAATCGAGTCAGGCAGTACTGGCTTGTGTGACTACTGCTTACTTTTACACTTGGATCCCTTGAGAGCCTGTACTGCTTTCTTGATAGGGGGGGCATGCGCGACACTGACAGATTCATGTTGTTCGTTGCCTGCAACGAGGAGTACGAGGGAGGTCACTTCATGTTGGTTAAGCGGTAGTTGTTCCCGGCCACATACACTGGGCCGGGTCTGTGAGCAAGTGGCTTTACGGTTGTTGCCTCCCTGCTTTTGGTGACCGCCGTAGAAAATAATAGCTAATGTCCTTACGCGTGGTTTGTCCGTTATACCTTTAACTACTCTCGCGTTTATATCACATATCACAATAGTCCTGATTACTTGCAAGGACCTAATTCGAATGCCGACCCTGTAGCTTTGGCCTGACATATAACTGTGAATAGATATGAAGCTCGAAGAGTCGAAAGGGTATATGGGTGACGAAGGACGCCGTTCTCGACTCAAACTAATACTAACAACCGGTGTTAGTCTCCCCAGAAGCGGCAAAATGAGGCTCAAATCGCTTGTAATGCAGATGCAGATCGATCTCCCTTGACAATTTGCTGTGCTTCATCGCCCAATCATGTTCATGGAGGTTTCTGCGGCCGTGACTGCAGATCAACAGTCCCGACTTCTACCGTCGACGTCGAGTGATGAGTGACGAGAACGATGTCTCTTGCAAGCATGCATGCATATAGTTGTATATGATGATACGAAGCCCCCGCGGTGTCTACCCCGGGGGTGCCGCGCCTCATCGCTGATAAAGGGGATTCCGAAAGGACGGTGCAGCGGGTTATCGTGACCAAGGTACTGCCCATCTAGAGCTGCTGCGCTGCAGATATGTCCCAGTGGCATTCCAAAAACTGATAGCAAAGTGGGAACTCCCACCCATCATCCGCGGTCTATCGTGGAGAGCGCGGCCCTCTGATACATGAGTACGAGCCGCAGCCCATACTGTTGGACGCTCAGCTGTGCAATGTAAATTTCTGCCAACACCAAAGTCAGATCCACTGGCACGCCGGGCGATCAAGTAGAGGAATGGTTCGGCGTCCTAGGGGAGACGCCAGAGCCTACCGCTTCTCAAGCAACGACCATCAGCGCCTTCCCGTCCACCCGTGCCGGCTGCGCCTGAACCGCACATGGCTCCTCACCACCACGGTACAAATACCGACCAAACCGCACTTCATCCCAGCTGGGGACATGGCACAGCGCCGCATCCCTCTCAATCCCCCTACGAGCCAGCAAGTCCACCATGGACTCCAAGCCATGGCGCACGGCATAGCCCATAGCGCCAGCACCCGTCTCAGGGGTAAGTTCTGCACCCCGCGACTCCAGATACCGAAAGGATGCCACATCCTCCTGCTGCACCGCGACGACGAGCGGGGGCGGGGACCCCTCATTCACGTGGGCTCCTTGATCAAGAAGTCCGCGCACGATTGCGCCGTGGCCTCTATGCACGGCTGTCATGAGAGCCGTCGCAGTCGGGGGATACACGTTCGGGTCCGCCCCGTGCGCGAGGAGCAGGTCTACGATTTCCAGACATCCGCTCTCCACGGCGCTGACCAAGGACTTGCAGTGTTCCTCGACCGCCAAGCTCTTCCGCGCGCGCGGCGTGGCGGCCGGTCCAGACCCGCGACATCGGCCGGCGCGCGGGTTGGGACTTACGCCCTGCGCGAGGAAGAAACGCACCATGTCGGTATGGCCGCAGCGCGCCGCCGCCGCGAGCCGGCAGAAGGCGTCGCCGTGCTCGCGGTTCGTGAACAGACGGCTGCCGGGGTTGAGGAGCGCGCACGCGCGGCGGTAGTGCGCTGGCGAGGCTACGGCCTTGAGCGCGAGGCGCATCTGCTGGAACGCCGCCCTCGGGGGTGGGAGGTCTGGGGCAAGGCAGGAAGGCCCGCTGCTGTTGAGGGCAAAATCGATGGTAGACGGGTTTCCGCCCAGGGCCGCGTAGCGCAAGATACGGGCTGCGGCGTTGGGGGAGAGGTCGCTGGTTGTGGTGGCCTTCGTAACGTTGCGGCTCACCACCAGTAGGTGCTTCAGCATGTCCAGGTCCCCGCGGAACGCAGCCATGTCGAGCAGGCTGCGCAGGCACGGCTTCTTGCTGGCGGCGACGGTGGGACAGGCCCAGTAGTCGTTCGGGTCTGCGGACAGAAGCGGCTTGACCACAGATAGTAGTCCCATGTAGACGGCGGCATTGAGGAACAGCGTGTCCAACTCGGCATCGCTGAACAACATGGCGTTCGCTGGCGGCGGTGATGATTGCAGGAGTGCGGCCGTCTCGAGGGTCGAATTGATGAAAAAGGCCGCACCGCCGAGGCCGTGGATGCAGGCCCTGAGGTCCAGCGCGTCCTCTTGTACACACTGCATTTTACTCGATGCCTCGCATAGTCTTGCGGCGACGCGCCTATACTGGCTGCGCACGCAGCGCAAGTTACGCTCCTCGAAAATGAGTCTCGTCAGATAGCTTCGCAGATACTGAGTCCACGCGTCAGTATGGTAGACGGCATTGCGCACGTCCAGGTTCGCACTTGTTGCGACATCGTCTAGGAGGCGGGTGCGGAAGATGGCATCGTCGACTAGGTACTTGAACTGTCCTGCATCAAGGGATTAGACGTCTGGCACAGTTGGGCTGAGAGATAAATAGAGGCGGTTACTCACGATTGACCAGCCGGAGGCGCATGGCGCGTTTGAAGGTGCGAACCTTGACGGCGTCGAGGAAGATCAGCTCGATCAGTTCCAGGGGTAGGTTGAAGAACCCCATGGCGAGCAGGTGGATGAAGATGAATGTTCGCGGTGATGAAGGTGTCGTGTCAGGGGAAATATGTCTTGGCTCTATTTCCTTGGAGAGGTGAGACAGTGGGAGGTATGTATGCCACCACCAAGACCTGTTTTCTTCTCTAGCGTTGTACGTACCCGATATGGAGGAGTTGAGCACATAAACATCAGTTGGCAGGTGGCCGGCCGAAGACATGTGTCACTCGAGGATAGCTTCCCCTCCCGCATGAGACTTCCTGAAGCGATCCGAATCCTTTGCGAGACCACCCATGACGCGAGCTTGTCCACGAGACCACCATGGCATCATCTCGCTCGTGGCATTGTTCCCTCCGTGTCGTAGCACAGCCATGGATTGATGGCATGGACATCAGGCTCTACTGTACTCAACGACCAGAGAGCCAGACATCTTGGGCCTTGGCTACCACTCGCGACTCAACCCGAGTGGCTGAAGTCAACGGCTTCCGTGCGATTCGTCGTTCCGTACCGCACTGGCAGGCTGCATCCATCCCGATTGGCTTCCGGGCAAGGCCAAGAATATGATATGACATGATAGTAACATGATAGATAATAATATTCGGTATCCTTCCTTGGGAAAGCTAGACGCAGAGACGGTCCTGGGAATGGCGCCCATTGCCTGGTCCCGAGGAGGCATAGGCGCATGCACTCCATAAAGGAGGCTTACAGGGTACCAGGCAGGGTCACGCAGACAGCGCGAGGCAGCTAAACCTCGCGTATCGGCGTTGTACCGCAGTCTGGGCGTGTGGACGGGATTGAGGTCCAGGTGGTGTCGTCAGCGTGCTGATGGTGATCTGATCCGGGCTGCTGGTCATGGTTGCCGGCGGCACTGTAGATAGGGGGTCCGGGAGGATCTGATACACTCTATCGGCATTGAATACTCGGTATTCGCAGGTCCGGCTGTTCTTGAGTCTGTCAAGCAGATTCTAACATTGTCACAGCCACCGCGCTCGCTAATAGGATCATCCCTGAAGACGATAACGCCCGACTTTAGCTACTGCCGGTGGACGGTCCCGGTCGAGTCGTGGAACCTGAGATTCCGAACGCGACCCCAAACGTGCTGTCTTTCTACCTCAAGTATTAGCATTGCAGAGTGCCAAGGTTACTGCCATAGCCGCCGAGTCCAAGAAGATCACTTGGAGTCTGGGACTGCGGCAAAGTTCACATCATTCCAGGTTGTGGGGTGGTAGAGGCACCCGACGTGGTCAGAACTGCCAATGCAGCCGCGGTCGTTGACGTCGTACTCCAAACAGAGAACCCCGCGGAAGCGAGGGCCGAGATGCGGCCGCCTACGACGCAGTGGCGCATTGAATCAGAAAGCCCGCATACCGATCGCCGTACTGTGGCTGCCCACATTGAGGGGATGGAATGGGATGATGCCGCGGCTGGCCGACTGAACTTCAAGCTATCGAACCGATGGCTGCTCGTAATAACGGAGAGATGGATGTCGACCTGGCTGATGGATACCGACGGCCCAAGGCTTAGGTACCCTCGAGACTGTCTTGTGGATACCAAACTAGACGGTCACGTTCGTTGATTCACGCCAGTAGAGCTATGGTTGTCAATTCCGTGGAAAGAGGATGGTTTGTGAATGATGTTGGGCTCAGCTTATTTCAGTGCAGAGGACCTAACGGCCGTGCCAGCAAGTGTGTGTGGCTGGTGTGGTGTGGCTGGTACGTAACGTGACTTCCAGATTAGGGGATTTCCCCAGACCACCGTTCCCATGATTTAATATTTGCCAACCGAGGCAAGGCTCAGGGCTACTTGATTAATATCATATACGTCTGCTCTTAAGGAGTTCACAGGAACCGCATCCCTTCGGTGATTCATGAAGTATTTGGGAACAGGCTCTTTGGTATAGTACCTACTTATACAGCCAGTACAAAGATCGGGACCTCAATGCCCACCTCATCACGCTCCCTATCCACCGCCGTCTTATCCCCTATTTCCACTCGCCGTATTCCACCTCTCGTCCCACCGGCCCAGCATCTGTTCGCCACTGGGCCTGTCAGAGGACCTGCCGATGGCGACTCGTTCGTGGGTTTGCGGGTCTAGGACGTATCGCTCGAGGGAGGAGGCGCCCGATCTGTCGGAAGTCGTCGGGCGGGTGTTCTTGGTCTTGCTTGAGGAACTGCTGCTTTTCACGCTTGGGTATGGTGTGAGTCCGTGTCTTGAATGTAACTATGGCTGAGTTGCTTGTGGGCTCACCTGTTCTTGCGCATTTTGGGTGAAGCGGTTTTGGACAGGCTGCTGATAGGCAACTGTGTTGATATTGTATGATAAGGTCGCTATCGTTCGTTGTGTGGTGTGAGGGGTGCGGAGTGAGGGTGAACTGCTGTCAACGTAGCTGATGCCGACGGATCCCTTGATCTTTGGCAAGAGACTCCCAGTCCTTTTATGCTATGGACACAACCGAAACGGTGTAGTCCATACGCTATTCCCTGGAAATTCCTGTCATCTACCACATACGAGGAGTCCCTCCGGTATGGTGGTTGGTATCATCCTTCCCGACCCGTCCCTGCTTGCCACCCTTCAAGCCCTTCACCGAGTGGTCGAACTCGGTATCCCTTCTCGTGCTCTGTAAATGTTTCAAGAGCACCCTTAGAACGACAGTCCCTATCTCAGAGGTCAAGATACGGGTCACCGGGTAGACACAAGGGCCGGATACATCCCATCTCGTCTTGCTCTGTTGAAGCTATGCCCTGTGAGTTGGCTCAATCAGTCTTGTTATGAAGCGAGGATGCGGCAAACCGAGTCAGAACATTCAGCCAGGGTTAAAAATCGCATATTCCCGGTAGTGTAGCCGGTTTGGCCCCTAGGGGAGATCGGATGGACTTATCCAGGCTGTTGATAACTGGAGTACCAACCACCGAAGTGAAGCTGAGAGATTGAATAGTGCGTTCAGCAGCCGCCCAAGGAGATATTGCATGAAGTACCTACTGTGCTTCGGGATTCCATGACTGTCCTTCACGAGTTACGATATTTGTTGTGACTAGGGGGAACCGTTCGCATCATGTTCGTTACGGAACATCCAAGATACAACAAGGCACGATGGATGCAATACAGTCACTGAGGTTGCGCAATGTGCACAGCACGAGTCAAGCTTTGATTGTGCCAATGTGGTATGATAGTCATGATACGGACATAGGAACATGCAGCCATAGTGACGGTCCAGACGCCATATAGGGTGATAGCTCTTCGGTAGGAGATACATGAAATCGTGAAAACATGAAATCGTCACTGCTCGATGACGGGTGTCTCCATCATTCCTGTCCAAGAGCCAAACACAAAGAAATGAAATGCCTCTAAACCCACGTGATGGACGCGACACTCTTCCTCCTCTGCTGGCTTGGTAGCTCGTCACTACCAGAACTGTCACGGCGCCTCTTATGAGCTGCGCGCAGGTGATGGGTCAGATTGTCTTGTCTCGTAAACGTTTTGTAGCATTCTGGACACTGGATGTGGATATCCTTGTGCGTCCTTAGGTGCTTCCGCATGTACGACTTAAGATTTTCTGGCTTGCCTTTCGGGGTGAACTCGCAGCCCGGGAAATGACATTGCAAATCAGGGTCTGTCAATACTGAACTTGGTGCTAGCCCGGAGCTGGACGATGAGATTGCTGTTTTGGAGGGCGAGGTATCAAACGATGCGGTGTTGTGTGCTCCAGACAAGGCGCTACTGCCGGCGCTCGAAGTACCACCCGCTCCGGTGTCAAAGGACGAAGCCGCCGCCATCGGCTGGTAATTTTCCAGTATCGGTGTCTCCATTTCTTTCAGGTCATATGCACTACCGTCATAGCAAGGGACGTTACGAGCCCAGGCGGAAGTGTCCATGTTGGATATGAGCTGGCTTGTGTTGATGGTCAATGATGGCACTCGCTCGCTGCGAGAGACGGATTGAGCCCGACTAGGAGGCGGCAACGCAGCTGACAGTCCATAAATAGCATCATTCGGAGGTCGAACACTAGCGGTAGAAGAGCCATAATTCCAACGTGTCAGTTGCTGACCGGGCAAACCTGCTTGGTCTTGGCCGAAATAGCCCATGTGACCAACGGGCTGGAAACACTGGATCTGAATGCCAGTCGTAGGCTTTGAGGACTCGGCCGAAGACGTAGGTGACACGTCAGTCGAATGTACTCCATTTCGACTCGGCGACGCCGTGGAAGGTCCCGAAGGGGAAATCAAGTTCGGGGCTTGCTCGACAACTATGGTGGGAGGGGAGCAATCAAGCTCGGGGTAGGGTAAGCACAGAGAATATGTCTCCTTTGATTGTTGGCGCGGATGCAGTTGAAGGTAATCTCCCTCAATAAAATGTTCACCAAGGGCCATTGCTGGCAGTTCACCAAGGGCCATGTCTGGCAGTTCAGCTGGGAGTCTGAATACCAGCTGGGAGTTTGGTAGCTCTGGTTTACAGAAGGTTCCAGGACGATCACTGAATGAGTGATTGACAGGAGTATCTGTTGAGGGGATGAACGATCCGCACGCTGGGCATGACCCCTGGTTCGTGGCCGTTGGGGTTGATTGCTCGGAGGGCCCAGCGAGGCCTCTGAAGAAGTCCTTGTAATGTTGAACCTTCTTCTGGAGTTTTTGGCCAAACCGCACCCTGTCCCACGAGCACCGTTTCTTCGAAGTCGTCCGGAAGGACTCATCTACACCACACGTCGGGCACCAAAAATTGCCCTGTGGGAAGAGTGTGCAGTGCTTGAGGTGGCGTAGCATGGCTTTGGGGTCTTTGAAGTCCCGTTTCTGACAAGCAGACATGAGGCAACGATAGGTCTGGAGCGGCCTAGGGTCTTCTGCCTCGAGGTAGTAGTACTCAAGCGCCATCGCGTAGAGGCGTGACTGATAGCATTCATCCAGCAAGCCTTGACGGAATCTATTGGGTCAGGTCAGATTGGTAAGGTGCTGCTGTATTGTCTTGACTTGTACCCACCCGCAGCAACGTGTTGAGTCGTGATGAGCAGGAACAGGCTCGGAGAAAGACTGAGGGTCGCCCCCTTTCATTTCCAATTCATTATTGAACACATCTGCAAAGTTCTGGTCGACCGCCTGATCACCATATTGAAGGCCGACACCAAAGCCTCCAAAGCTCTGCGGGTCGTTGAATGTGTACGGGCTCATTGGGAAATCGTCCATCTTGGAGGTGTCTCCCATTGATCAGAGCGGGAAGAAGGCCAGGAATCGATCGATTGACGTCCGAGTTTGCTCAGTCGATGAAGTTTGATAGTTCTCAGAACAGAGAAGCCAAATATCGGGGCATCCATCTCCATTTTGTCCAAGTGTATGTTATTGAAGGGACGGCAGGGCTTGCCATAGTCAGGGCGTCCGCCGACATTTCGTCGCCAGAGCCGCAGTGTCCTGCCACACGTGTTTTTGCACATTCTGGGGACGAACGTATGGTCGCTTTTCCCTTATGCAAGCCCGTCGGCCTTTTTGTTCACCGAAATCTCACAGGGCCTCGAGGGGCCACTCCCGCGCACCCGGTCGCTAGCGTGTGGCTTGTTCGAACTGTAGAGCACTGTCGATCTGGAGAAACAGATGTCAATCAGTAGGAAACTGCACGAGCCTGCAATCCGAAGTGGAATAAAGGCAAAGAGAAGGGTGCTGGCACGATGTGACGAAGCTGGTTGCCTTGTTGCTCTGCTCGCGACCCACACCCATCACGTCGACGCAGGGCCCTCGTATACGGACCTCAGGGATCATAGGCACGACCACATTGTCCTTGTTGACCGTGTCGTAGACATGACAGAGAACGTGGACCAAGCACATTGGCCCACAACAAATAGCCCTCCCAGGTGAAGGCTCAGACTCCACGGAGAACAGTTCGCCTTGATTGGGCTCGTATGCCCTGTGAAGTTCATGATGTAATGCCGTAAGCCTGCTGACATCAACAGGGATTCAATTCGCGGAAGAGTGAACAGTCGAACGGAAGCAGACGAGGAGCCGTTCTGACAGAAATGACATTTCGAGCAAGTTGATGGGAAGGCCATACAGGAACTGAAACAAAGGAGAAATGGATATATATCCTACCAGCCAGCCCACATCGTCTCCACTAGGACCAGCAAACTTCGCACTCGCGGGATGGGGGCCGAGTGCTATTTGTGTAGTGGCAGTGATACTTATTATTAGCCTTTCCATGGATAACTCGAGGACGAGATCGTGGGCGGGCTGCATCTGGCGTATATGTCCTGACTAGGTATCGGACCCCAATGTCAAGGACTCAACATTCTTCCAAGGCCGGAGCTTCGTAGCTATGCCTCATCACGCCAGGCCACCACAGCATCAGCGTGCATGGTGGTGCGGTGCCCGAGAGCCGAAAGGCGTCATGAAATCTAGGAGGCCACTATCAGTCAGAACTTCTGAAGCCGAGTCTCAGCGCATCATCACACTAGGCTGGGTGTTATCACACTCGATTCAGCAGTACGCCCGGGCAAGCCACCCCCAATCGACCCCTCTCGAGCCGATATATTATTAGTATGTCCTGGCTCCGGCCCACGCGGGATGTCACCACATACGAGATGAGGGGCAATGATGCTGTATCTGCAAGTACAGGGGTTACGGAGAACATTGGAGGCTGGGCAGTTGGAGGCAGGCTCGCGGTTCTCTGTGCAAAGATCCTCTCGTCCTGTCAAGGGTAGAGCCAGCGACTTTCCTGGCTGGGGCATTCCACTAGGCAATCGATCTCGTACACTGGCTTTGTGCTCCAGCTGCTGTTCCGTGCTTGGGGCATGGCCCTAATATGCTTTGCCATGTAGGGCGTCAGCGAGGTGTTTCCTCAAGCCTGTGGTCAGAAAGCGCACCACGTGACGCATCGCAGCACCGAAGGTAGCTTATGAGCTGTGCTTCGACCCCTGTGCACAACCCATCGCCCTGGTTGCGACTATGATGGCGGACAGCCTACCGCGGTATCGTACTATTTTGCAGCGTTGACAGGTTGCGACACTGAACCTCTGAAACTCTCCATACACCCCTTGTTCGGCCAGCAAAGGGTGTGTTTTTTGTAGGTGTAATAATCGTTCTGGAATAAGGACTGAGGATGGCATATTGGATCAAGACTGTTTTTTCCAGGGTGCTCGTTCATTATCATCAACATAGCATAGAGATCCAAAGACTGACAGAGGCATGTGAGGGCTGAGTGTAACCTTGGATGTCTGACGCCCAGTGGCAACTCCTCAGCCTCTAGTATCGTGGATAGCAAGCCCCGCGGAAGCACTTCAGTCAAAGCGGATGAACGCCTGCATTGAGCAGAAGGCTATCTTCGTCTTTCGGGGCCTGCAAGATGATTAGCAGCCATCCGACAAAACATTGCTGGGTGCCCCCCAAGGAGAAGCCCGGTCTACTCTTATTGTGTGATGCAAGCTTGTCCTTCCGGTGGGCTGAGCGGTCGAACCATCAGACGACTGCACCCTTTCATGTACATATCTGGTTGATAATGGCCGAGGACGAGAGCGAACAGTCTGATACCTGCTTGGTTTGTGTCGTGAAGAGCTGCCGTCCAATTCCCAAAGTGACGGGAATGATGGCGGAATCAGAAGGGCTTATCGGCGCCAACTGGCAGAGCTTGGTGCCAGCCGCCGAGGCTGCGGGGGGAATTCATGTTAGGTAAGCAATTTTGTATCCCGAGCACCATGTGGTCGGGCTGAGACCACCACCTGCACCCTTCCATGCCACAGTAAACATTCAAATCATTCTTCGCTCAACAGCCAGACTCTTTCTACCCAGAACCAGCTTTCTTTGTTGGTCAATATTCCACCTCTGTACCAGTCTGAACTGGCCTGTTGTCAGCATGAGCGAAATTGCAGGCATCGAGGAAGACATCAAGCAGTACTGCGAGCAGGTGCGTAACGCCATCCCCATCTCAAACTATTGAGCTCTAGGGAATCTGACGAGACCGACAGCTTGATGTCGTACACGCAGGTCTGAAAGATGACGCCGGTAACGCAGAGCTTCTCGCTCTTAAGGCTGAGTTAGATGACGCGCTCGCGCTTCTGAACGAAACCCTTGCTGAACTGAAGCCGACCAAGGCAGCGCCTCCGAAGCCGAAAGCTCCCTCGCTACCGCCCGTCCAAGAAAAATGGTCGCGCGAGAACCACCCTGCCTTCAAGAAGCCAGCCCCGGTCGAGGAGAAAGAGGTCGACGCAGGGCAGATAAGCTACAAAGTCAATGACAACATCATGGCGAAATGGCTTTCAGGCGACAGAGGTTTCTACCCTGCGCGCATCACCTCTATCACCGGCTCCTCCACAGCGCCCATCTATGTTGTCAAGTTCAAGAGCTACGATACGACCGAACAGTTACGGGCGAAGGACATCCGACCGGTTGCGCAGAAGAGAAAAGCCGACGGGACACCTGTGAACACTGCTTCTCCCTTCACCGCCCCGTCGCAATCTCCAGCAACCACTACCTCCTCGGCCCCCGGCGTCATCTCCGCTGCTGCCAGTATAAATCCTGAGCTGGCACAGATGAACAAGGAAGAAGCTTTGAAGAATGCCGGCGACGCCAAGCCCAAGGCGAAGAAGATCAGGGCAACCAAAGAGCTTGAGTCTGGCAAGAACAAGTGGCAGGAGTTCAACTCCAAGTCCAAGTTCTCCAAGGGACCGAAGCCCAAGAAGGATAGCATGTTCCGCACGCCCGATGGAGTTCATGGTAGAGGTGAGTCCAAAGTCTGATAGTTGTTGGCGAGTCATTTGCTAACCGGTCCATAGTTGGTTTCACAGGTTCAGGACAAGCCATGCGAAAAGACCCTACTCGAACCCGCCACATCTACCAACCCAACGAGGAGGTCGACTAATACTGATTGCAGATGGTTACCACCAGCATAGTCGTTTGCATAGCATGGAATTCGGTGGTTTGGAGTGGCGTGGGCGTTCGGACGGTGTCTCAAGCTTTGTTTCCTGTCTCCCTTCTGTCTGGGTACAATGGATGCTAACGTAGTCGTTGCCCGCTTTATCGATGCCACAGCCGTTCGGCGCAAGCTCCCAAGTATATGAATACAGTTCCATGTAAAATGGAGAGTTCTTCACTATCCTGATGACTCCAGTGCCAAGAGGGTTGATTTGCTAAATTCTTGTCTGAACAGGAACCGCAACGCGACTTGCGTCTTGCCCGGGGCGCAATCCACACAGCAAGTCCCGGAATGCTCTCGACCACATTATATTGCCAAGTAGGCCCGTGAAAGCCGTGTACATGCCAGCACGCAATTCTCGGGAACGGGTGCGCGCTCGCCCACATCACTGATATACACGTTCATACAATTCTGGGCTTGTCCCGTACCTTTACAGTCCAATCTTCGAACCCACTTGCTGCGCTATATCAATGAAGGCCTGAGCTCTCTCGCTGTCCGGCTCAGCGACCACGGTGGGTTTACCCCTTTGGCCGTCGTCGCCAACATTCTGATGCAAGGGGATATCTCCTAGCAGATCGATGGACTGCTCCTGACAAACTGCATTGACCCGCTCATTAGACCCAAATACTGCTGTGCCCTGATGACAATGTGGGCAGTTGAATAGTGACATGTTCTGGACGAGCCCCAATAATGGTACATTGACCTTTTTGAACATGTTGATCCCCTTGACTGCATCCTTTACGGCTAGTGTATGAGGCGTAGTCACGATGATAGAACCTGTTGATTTACTGTTAGCAACCCGCTAGATTTTGGAGAGGACTAACACAGTGCTTACCGTCGAGTACAACCTGTTGCGTCACAGTGAGCTGCGTATCACCAGTACCAGGAGGCAAATCCAAGACCAGGACGTCAAGACCACCCCACTCTACTTCGTGCAAGAGCTGCTGGAGGGCTTTCATGACCATCAGGCCACGCCATACCACAGGGGCATCTTCGCCTACCAAGTAGCCCATCGACATGGTCTTGACTCCGTAGTTGGAAAGGGGCAGGAGCTGGTTGTCTATTACCAGATTTAGTCCATTAACACGTATAGGATCATGAATAGCAGGGGTGAACGTACTCGACGAGAGTCTCGGCTCCCCAGACAAGTCGAAGAGTGTGGGTATCGACGGCCCGAAGATGTCTGTATCTAGGATGCCAGAGCGGTAGCCCATCCTCGCGAATGCCAGTGACAGGTTTGCTAGGGACCTTATTGTCAGTCAGTTTCCCTGCTAGTATACCAGGCAGGACTCGTGCGACTGAACGAACCCGCGACTGTGCTCTTGCCGACGCCACCTTTTGCCGATGACACGGCGACGACCTTGGCTACGTCCTTGATCTTGCGCCGCTCGGGCAGACCGCGCTGCATGCGGGGGATAGACCCGGTTCGGGGGAGCCCCTGTGTACGATCAGTTGTGAGCTGGCTTCTGGTGGTTGACCTGGTGTGATGGTTTGAGGGGATGTAGTACCAGTGGATTTTCATGTTGGAGTGCTCGTAGCGTACTGAATAGTCTATTTGTTGGTGGTCTCATTGCGAATATGGTGTCGAGCTGCGCTCGCGGTGTCGTACAAGTCTGTACTCATGAGCCTGAATTAAATGTGTTGGACGCTGGAGGGTCACCTCCATGAGAAAGTCTTCTGAACTCAACCCGGACGTTTTCCCACACCAGGCACACTAGATGCTAATAATACAAAGAAAAGAGACCCGAGGATCAACACCACGTTGTAGTGAGTATTATGATGGGATCCAGTCGAGATATGGATTGCAATAGCACAACTCGAGCTCCTAGCGGCCGGTGGAGATCTCATCACCGGACCGTCGGTGGATTCAATTATACTGCCGGCGTTCCCCGCTAAAAAATTCCAAGTGCTCCCCCACCAGCGCTTCGACTCTCACGGTCTCACCTGCAGCGTGCTACAATCGTCTGTCATCTCAACTGTCACGGTTGTCAAATACGCAGATATGGGCAAAGCCAAGGGCCATGCTCGGCAGTTCGCCGAATTGGAAGACCGTCCCGTACAAGGTACGCTCGCCCATCCAGCATTCATCTACATGTGGAGAGCCTAGAGCTAACCAGTACTGCCGGCAGACTACGACCCAGAAGCAGATGCGCCGGTCGAAGAAGACGCGAGCGGTAGCGAAGAATTGAGTGTCGACGAGGACGCTGGGACGGAGCACTATGTCAACGTAGGGTAGGGCGCATTCCTTTACCCTTTTCAATGATAGCATTAGGCTGACAGCACCTCAAATCGCAGCAAGAGCAAACTCCGTCGCAAAGACCAAATCTCCCTCGGACCCCAATACCGCGGCGCTCGTGTAAGCCGCGCCGATCTCGAGGAAGATGGTAGCGGAGACGAAGATGAGGAGGAGGCCGGCAGCGACGGCGAAGCTTCGTCGAACTACGAAGACGCCCGCGAAGACTTTGACGACCCCGACACTGCCGACCTCGAAGCCGACCAGGAAGGCCAGGAGGACGCCGAGATCGACAGCGACGAGGCCTTCAACGAAAGCGACGAGGAACGGTTCAAGGATTTCGTGTTCAGGAGCAGCTCGCAGGCGACGCCTAAGAAGGGGAAGGGGAAGCGTGTGACATGGCCTACTGCTGCGGACTACATGGGGTCGTCCTCAGAGGATGACGCCGCCGGTTCTGACTTGGACGACGATGAGGAAGGGTCTGATGAAGAGATGCTCGAGGGCGAAGAATCTTTTGGTGACGAGGAGTTCGGTGGCCTGATCGACGATGAAGCCGAAGTATCCGGGGAAGATGATGAAGACGACGACGAAGAGGAGGAAGACGACGACGAAGACGACGAGGAAGACGAAGAACTCGACGCCGCCAGTGACGAGGAGAGCCAGGATGACGATGACGACGAGAGTCAGGAGGACGAAAGTGACAGTGATGCCGAAGAACCTACGGGGGTCGATGGCGCATCAATTCGGAAATCTATGGGAGAGATGTTGACTTCTGGCCAACAGCGTGTGACAGGCGCATTGACACAAGGCCTGCAGAAAGACATTGCCAAGGGCCAGGCAGTTCGACAGCAGCGCAAAACGTTCGACGCGCTACTGCACATCCGCATCCGTATGCAGAAGTCGCTTGTCGCGGTGAACTCGCTCAACTCCATTGAGCAAACCGAAGAGGAACAAGCCCCTTACGAAGCCGCCGAAGCTGCCGCGGTCAAGCTTTGGAATGCGATTGACAATTTCCGCTCGAATCTACAACCTGAAACGGCTAAAGCAGGCCAGAAGAGGAAACGCCACGCCGACGTTGATACACCCAGTCAAGATATGTGGAACAACATGGAAGCTGTAGAGGGCCGGGCAATTGGACGTCGCAGGGCGGTGCTCGAGAAATGGTCTGGCACCACCAAAAACATAAAACTGGAGCAGTCAGATCGCAAGTTTGTCAAGAGTTCCGAAAAGCCTATCACAGTGCGACTAGATGAAGAGTTGGACGCTCCAGAGAGACTCGTCAAACGTACGCGGACCCCTCGATCCTGTGCCCCTGTGCAGGTTGCCAAGAAGGTCAATGAAGACCCTGAGATCTTTGACGATGCCGATTTCTACCAACTTCTTCTAAAGGAGCTCGTCGATCAACGGACGAGCGAGACGTCAGGAGCGGGTATGCAAGCCGCGACTATACGCTACGCGGCAGTCAAAGAAGCAAAGGCCAAGCGGCACGTCGACACGAAGGCGAGCAAGGGCAGGAAGATGCGGTTCACCGTCCATGAAAAACTGCAGAACTTCATGGCGCCGGAAGACCGCCGGACTTGGGAACAGAGCGCTATCGACCGATTCTTCGGGACCTTGTTCGGTCAGAAGATGGCGTTGAACGAGGATGGAGACTCGGATGAGGAGATGGGAGGCGTGTCGGTTGAGGAGGAGGGACTGCGGCTATTCAGAAACTAAGATGACTACAAATGCGACTATTGGTTGAAGCAAACAGAGTTTCGAATCAAACTGAGAAGCGCGCAACATCTCCAACCACGCCCCCAAATCTGCACCTTATAGAGCTTTACGGCCTCACACAGGATTCCGACTGCGAAAGTGGGAGCTTGACCGCTTGACAGTACTGTGGACGTTAAGTATCTTGTCGCTGAGGAAACCAAGGGGGTAATACGGCCTTCGACATGAGGCAGACCGTGTGTGTGTATAAGCTGGACCTGGCAAGATGGACCGCCAGTCTCTTTTTCTTCTCGGACATTACTAATAAGACACCAAACCTATCACATTCTCGAGAAGCAGAACATGATGACGGAGACGATATATTGCGCCATTTGCGGCAGCTCCTTCGATGGAGCTAAAGTCAGTAAGACGCTGCGCACACCCTTATCTCGACTGCGGCGGGCGTACAAGGCACAACTCCCGTGCAACCCATTATATTCTCAATGCCATCCTGGCCCGGGGTTCACGTGGATCTCCCTGGTGTTGTCGACGATGAGCAGAAATCAGCAGTGAGGTGGAGGAGAGTTTATATGATCGTGATGTCATTGTAGACGGTACGAATCCCGTGCTCGATAGCCACGGCGGACCGAACCCTCTCGTCGACTGGACCACAGCCACTCACCCTACTTGCAGTCGACCAACAGACTAAGCAGTGAAGTTCGTGCCAAAGGGGCGAGTAACATATGCCAGCTGACTCATTGATAGATATCTTGTGTCTGGCCCCGGGATTTACGGGGGCTTTGGTCCGTCCGCCTTGGCCAAGGACTATTATAGACCTCGTAATATGGGAGTCGGCAGCGGGTGTTTAGCCGTTACACGACGAAGATGAACGATCACGGCTCTCCATATCCCGCATATCTGTTCGTTTCATGACCGATGTATAGAGCTCTTGGCTCAAGCCTTCACCCTGCCTCATCTAAGCTATGGGCGCTCTAAGCTGGCGTGAAGCAAGATGTCTGCGTCTAGATTACCATGATGGACACAAGAGTCTCGCTGACGGCGAGCAGTGGACTGTGAGGATTGGGCAGGGATATCTCGTTAGTGAGCCATACTACTCGGCACTCGTCTGGAACGCTGTCAAAACAGCAATCGCAGGCTGGGCAGTCGACCTCTCCGCACCCACGAGTGTCCAGGATCTCGACAGACTTTTGAAAGCTTCTCCGGTCGTAATCTCTGCTTTGGCGGGCAACGACCTGTCCTGGAAGTCGCACTTCAGGCGCCATATGCTGTACTTCTTCGAGCTTCTGAACCTCCTCGATGACGAGGGGTGGGAGGTCAAGGACTAACCCAGAGATACATTATGCCTTTGGGCGGACAAGGCGAGTACGCTGACGCTGTGGATGACGGGACCGATGATGATAGCCGCGAACGACGCCGCATCTGGCGTATCTGCGAGCAGATAGCAGAGGCATTCCATAGCGGTCGCCAATACTCGCTTCGAGAGCAGTTGGACAGCGATGAGGAGGAAGGCCAACTGAACACAAGGACGCTGTTGTGGGCTGGTCTCCGCCGACAGGCAGGCCGCAGTGGTGGAATCGAAAAATTCCGCCAACATCACCAGCACCAGAGTCTCGTGATGGTCGACTCGAGGGACGCTGGTCACTTTTGCGCGCGACGATAAAGCTGATGTTAGTTTAAGAGGATACGTTACCTTGATCGCCCATTGCACTCGCTCAGTTTCTGGTTTGGTGACCATCTCTTGCGCCCTGCTTGCACATGTGCTCGCTTGCTCTGCTGGCAGTCAGTACCTGCATATCGAACCAGCGGCTTGGTCACCGACGTGTCCGAAAGCAGCAATTGTCCCGAAATTCCGCACTTGTCTTGTCGAAATGACACTGACATCCACGCCAGAAAGTTGGGGGAGGGAAATGAAACTTATCAGGCCAGGTTTGGAGATGTTCTTCCGCGGCGCTTCCTCGGTCGTCTGCGAATCCTCTATGTCTGCGAGCTTCCCTATTGGGCCTGGGGTTGGAGAGATTTGGTAACATTTGACATTTGACACTTGACTGGACATCTGATGAGTCAGGACCAGTGCGTTCTCATTACTCCTCAATATACTGCTTTGCAAAACACCTCCAATCAGACGCCGCCCACCTGCTCCCCATCTCCTACCCCGGTTTCCTCAACACCACGCGGGGCTTGCGCAGGTACAAATTGGCGATCAGCTGCCAGACTGCGACCCCACGATACCAAGACATGTACAGCGTCTTACCTGTACTCGGTCCGTCTGTCAGTCCGTCCAGGTATGACTGTGTGTAGCCGACCACCGCATGGGGCCTCTGCCACGGGAACATGCTGCCGAGGGACTACTATACCGCCGTGAGACAGGACATCAACAGATCAGGTCCGAGGCTCACCGCTCCTGATACCTCATCTTTCTGCCCTGCGTCACTTGACCTTCGCGTCTTCTCGCCTCTGTTATGGCTGTTCTTCGATAAAGACTTCGTTCGCATCCGAGACACTGGATGAATAATCTTCAGATTGATGACATGACATATATGATATGGAAGAAACGCCTCTTTACCCAAGATATGCACGGCCCAAGCCCAGATGCGTCGACGACGCAGATCCGGCAAATGAAGGCAGGACGTCGCGCGGTGATCTGCAGCCAATGCCGACGTCGAACGCGCTCCCCGTCGGTTTGATCATCCCCCTGTCGTGACATCGGCTGAAAGATCAAAGAAGGAAGAAGAGAGGTATCTAGATCACAGGGCGCCGCGTCCCAATCAGGCGCGTTAAGTGCCACACTTACTCGATCTACCTTCCACGATTCCGCTCAGGGGTACGAAGGGACTGACTCCATGTCGCGGAGTTAAGCGTCGAGCGTTCATATCATCCAACGACTACCATCCATCATCCATGCCGCTCATTACGCTCAGGGGTCACACAGCTTGTCAATAGCCACGCGCGGAGTGCTACCTGTGGCCTTGACGTCGAACATGGATCCCATGTTCCCATGCCATGCCATGCGGCACTTTGCATGTGTTACCTCCATGCTATACAACTCGCTCTCTCTTGTCATACCACTCCCCTCCAGCCCAGCGTGTGCGCGTTATGCACAGTACATCGGCAAAGGCACACGTCTGATGCCACGAGCATGCTGTCCACGATCCGGTGCCCGATGAACTCGAGGATCCCTGGTTATGGTAGGTTACGTACAACATGCTGCACCCTTGTCCGCCGGCGCCGACTGTCCTGGTCTGCTGGTGTAATCTCCTCTCGGCCACTCTCGACTCTCCGTCTCTCTTTCGACTTCATCACTTCTTGGGGTAGGCGGGCCAGACCACGCTCCGTCGCTCGTGGCATGCGACGCGCGTGCCTTGTCTTGGTCTGTCTTCTCGCTATTGCTGGCAGTTTTCCTCTCGCAGACCCTACCGGATGTGGCGATGCCACCCTACGCAGGCACGTCCCCTGGTCATTCTGGCCCCTTCATAGACCACGAGAACCTCACTCCGGGCGTTGCAAGCCGAGGCGCAAGACCACCTCTCTACTTGCGTTTCCCTTCTCTACCTTTTCATATCAGCTGTACTGCACCTCAGGCATGGCCGTCAGAGCCTCTAGGTATATAACGGCTGATATCCCCCCTTTCCCATCCACCAAGTCGTGATGATGCCGTCTTGTCGTCGCATTTAGCCCTTCATTTTACCAATGCTTCACACAGCTGGTTTCTGACACTCCTTTCTGACTGACTTCTTGGACCGAGTTCCATTACTTCGATATTGTACATATTGCTACGAAGCCTTATTATATACACACGCTTATTTCTATACCAGTACCTACTTATATACCCACCCAACTGTCCTTTATCAGCGTGGCATAGAACCATGTTTGCGAAGCTTCTGACTATCGCCGCTGCGGTGACTGCCGTGTCTGCGGAGGCCGCACCGGGCTATAGTGGGTGGAATACTATTTGGACCGAGACGTTTGCTGGGTCCGCGGGACAGCTGCCCAATACGGGCAACGTGAGTGGCCAACCAAATTATTTCGTCTCGTCCTTTCCTGGCGGACATGAAGAAGCAGTCCAAGACCGCCTGGACTTCCAAACACCACACCCAAAGACGTTGTGACTGACTCTCTCCGCCGCAGTGGAACATCATCACCGGCACCAGCGCCAACAACGAATGGCAAACCTACACCTCCTCGACGCAAAACCTGCAGCTAAGCGGCGGCGCAACGCTGCAGATCGTGCCCCTCGAGTCCGCCTCAGGCGCGTGGACATCCGGCCGCGTCGAGTCGACCTACACCTTCACGCCGACGGCGGGCCGGCAGACCATGGCCGAGGCCAAGATCCGGTTCGGCTCTAACGCCGTGGCTAACAAGGCCGGGCTGTGGCCCGCCTTTTGGACCCTCGGCGACTCGATCCGCCACGGCACGGCGTGGCCCGAGTGCGGCGAGCTGGACATCCTGGAGACGGTCAACGGGCTGCTGACGGGCTACGGCACCGTCCACTGCGACCAATACCCCGGCGGGGCCTGCAATGAGCCGACTGGTATTGGGGGGTCTATTGCGATTCCTGACCAGGGATGGCACACGTGGCGCATCGTGTGGGATCGCCGCGCCAGCGTGTGGACGGGCGAGACGATCACGTGGTTCATGGACGGGACGCAGTTCCAGCAGGTCACGGGGGCGCGCATCGTACGTATAGAAACATCCCCATCACAAAGACCCTGAGCCTTGGTTTCGGTTTCGAGTACCAGCTTTGTTCTTCCGTTTCTCTCTTCATCTAGAACTAGAAAACGGCCGTACGGGTTGGAAGACAGGACAGGATGCTAACGTACACGCAGGGCAACCAAGCGGTCTGGAATACGCTGGTGGCTTCGCCGCTTTATTTTATCCTTAATGTTGCTGTGGGTGGGGACTGGGTGAGTGCTTGCTTTGCGATTATCTTTGTGACTTGACTTTTTTTCTGGTTGGGAGATGGGGATTTTGCTGACGAGATCTTGAATTTTAGCCGGGCGCGCCGAATGCTAATACGCTGGATGGGTATGGGAGCATGATGGAGGTTGATTACGTGGCGCAATACCTGTCTTCGTGAGGAGGCATGGATGGGTAGGAGGGGAGAGGTAGAGGCCGGAGTTGGAGTGGAGTGGGTGGGATCTTTTTGCTGCATCTACGGGGAGTCTCGGGGGCGGGTTGGTTGACTGACTTCTTTCCTACGTTTCTGCACATACCTTCGCTTCCTGCCCATACTTTTATTCATTTCCGTATATACCTTTGGCTTCTTGCACATACCTTCATACTCGCCATCGCGTCTATAGTCTGCCGATATCTTCTGCCGTTTCGGCATATCGCTCTGTTAGATGTGCACATGTGCCGTCCTCGTGAAGTCGTTCCGTGTTGAAATAATATGTGTGGCATTCATGGACGCCTTTCTGGTGACTGAGCTAGTGAAGCCCTTGAGCTGGGGTGTAACTTGACGCGATACTTGCGATAGGAATATCAAGCAGTTAATGGCAGCATTTGGGCTAAATCTAAACACTATTTATCGTCATCATCCAGCTCATCAATGACCGCTAAGTTTTGTGTCCCTCTAAACCCTTTCCCCAGCAGACTCCTTCTTAGTACCATGTACACTATCCGGATACGAACCACTCGAAGCCACCCGCGAGGTCTCGCCCAAATCCGCGCCAGTGCCCTGGCTCGCAAACAATTGGTTGACCGGACCGACTTCCTCGTTACGGGATGTAGATCCTGAGCGATTTTCACTAGAATCTTTATCCTCCGTATCCTCACTCTCGCCAACCACCTCTCGCGTGAGGCCACGGTCCTTGATGAAGACGCACAGCGCAAGACAGATGGCCATCAGCACGACCCACATCAGAAATACAGCCCGCGACCCGGCGATATGAGCCCCCGTCACCGTCCGAGCCTCGTCTTCCGTGAACGTCTTCAAGTCCGGCACGGAGATGATTTCCTCCGTGACGCGCCGCCGGGCTTCGGCAGGCAGGGACGCGACGCCCGACTCGATCTGGCTGGCGAAGACGGCGGTCGAGATGGCGAGACCCGCGGCACCGCCCATCGCTCGCGTGAAGTTGCGGACCGAGATGACGGCTGCGCGGTCCTCCTTTGCAGTGTGGGCTTGCAGGGCCTGGATCGTCGGCTGGAACACCAGGCCTACGCCCGTGCCGATGACGAGGAGGGTCGCCACCACGACGCCTGGTGTGGTGGTGTCGTCCCACAGCAACGTGAGGCCGCTGCCCAGAGTCCAGAGCCCGTACCCGCACCATATGACGCCCCCGTAACTATTGTAATGCGACATGTACAGTCCCGAGAGAATCGACACAATGGCCTGGCTCCCCAAGAGCGGCGTCGTGAGAATGGCGGCTTGCATGAGGGACCACTGCCGTGCGCCCTGGCAGTAGATGGGTATGAAGTACAGACCGGAGTACCACACGGCGCCCATGAAGACATTCTGCACCATAATCGCGCACACCGGCGGGTTCGTAAAGAACTGGTGCGGCAGCAGCGGCATCGCGGCCCAGCGCCACTCGATGACGACAAACAGGACCATGAGCAGCGCGCCCAGCGTCAGCGTCGAGACCGAGACCGCCGAGTCCCAGGCGAACTCCTCGCCGCCCGACGAGATGGGGATCAGCAGGAGGATGATGCCCAGAGAGCTCGACAGCAGCCCCCACCAGTCGACCAGCGCGAGCTTGGCCTTGACCGACGGCCTGTGGCCCGACGCGTCTCGGATCTCGCTCTCCGGCACCGTGAGCCGCACGGCGATGCCGCAGACGAAGGTTATGGTGCTGATGACCCAGAATAACCCCTGCCATTTCCACGAGTTGGCGATCGCTGCCGCTAGGAACGGGCCGATGACGCTTCCCAGGCCGATGAAGGCTCCCAGAATGCCTTGGTACCTGTGGTGATTCCCGTCGTTAGTATGCTGGGTTTGCGGGAACACAGGATTCGGGTGGCTTACTTGGGCCTTTGTGTTTCAAGGGTCCATGTGTCGGCGACAATGATGTTGGCTAGAGCCCCGACACCACCGTTGCCAGCCCCGGCGATTCCGCGAAACAGGTACTGCATTAACTAATGTCAGTACTGTCCCAACAAGAACATCCCGGAGAAGGGGTAACCGCTTCATCTGCCGGGAGAACGCTGCCCTCAAATATCTGATCCGACTTCCGAGACCAAGTGGCCTCAAGTACCATAAAATCAACGCAGATTCCTTACAAGTTGGGGTGCACTCGTAGCAAAGCCGCACAGCAAGTCCCCAAGCGCCATGAGTCCCATACACGCCAGAAGCACGTTCCTCCTCCCGAAGATGTCCGATATCCTGCCATAGAACACCTGGAAGACGGTATTGGCGATGAGTGCCGAAGTGCCGGCCCAAGATATGGAATCGCCCGCCCTCAGGTCGGTACCCAGGTCGGCGAGGATGATCGACACGGCATTCTGGTCGATGAACGATATGAGGAGGGCGGCGCCGAGTCCGACGAGGACGATCCACCGACTGCCTACTGGGAGGATGTTGGACTCGATGTGCAGGAGGTTAGCCATGTCTGTATGGGTTTCGGGACGACGAGGGTTGTCACGTAGTGGGAATTTAGGGGTCAAAAGCCATATACACCCTGTAAGAGACCAGTAGTAGATAAGAGCTCGGGGTGGTTAACAGCCTATACCTGTCGCACAAAAAGAGGTTAAATGCTATGGGAATCAATTCGTAAAAGCTCTTGTCGTCCGAGAAGTCTGGCCGACTCACCATCTTCCGAGGTTAGCGACTGGCTGCCTTATGGAGGCCAGCCACCAGCCACTCTTTTTCAGGGTCTTCCCATCCTTAGCGATGATGTAGCTACGGTAGGCGCTTGTCCGTCGAGGTCTTGCGCATATCATTAGCATGTGGCGTCGTCGACACATGGCCGATAACCCCTTTAAAGGTAAAGCTGCTGATAAAACAGTCGCCGTCGCATCTGACAGCCATCCATTCACCAGTATTGAGTTGGCCCAGACCCGGATAACCGCTCTTGGCGAAGTGTCAAGATTGGGCTCGTCCCGTGAGTCAAGGAACGAGAGCACCTAGTCTCCTCTGTAAGCGTTGACGGCAAGATCGTACCTCGTCGAATACCCGTGTGTCTGTCACTTGAGACAAGCAGGAGGTCTTCAAGGTTGTCCGATATATCAGGGCGCGAAAACGAAAACCTTCTGCTCGGGAGAGCATGCTACCACGGGCCGTGAAACTGAACTATTTCGTCGACGGGAACGGTCTCATTCTTGAAACTTCATGAAACTAGTGGCAGTGTAGCAACACGTACGCCTCAGCTAGAACTGCCCGTGCGGAACCTATTCTCATTTTTACCTTTCTCTAGCATCTTGAATAGCGGGAGCTATCTCTTAGTGTTGAGCCTAAAGAGTAAGTTCCCGATACCCGTCGGTCCCCTGAAGCCAATCACGGGATACCCGACACATGTGATATCAGAACGCCGCTCGGGGACACTCGAGAACCCACCATCTGTCTGGAACTCATAAACAGGAGCTTGGACCGAGGATCGAAGCCGCGGGTCAATCGGAGTCGGTCCCGACTACTCTTCCGAGTTTCGCGTCGGTCCCACCTGTGGTGTGGAAGCGTAGAAGCAGAGGATGAGATGGCCATGAGCCAATGTCAGCTTGATAATCTCGATCCCTCGTTCGCTTCGCCATGCGTAAGTTCCAGCGAGGAGTACGCCAGCCAGGTTCACTCACCCTCTCCAGCATGTTCGGATCATTGAGAATATCGCGTCGCGTCGAGTCATGAGTTCCCACCGTAGTTATTATGAGGGTACAGAGTCAACAGGGTCCTGCATCAATCGACTAACTAGCAGACGGAATCTTCGCATGTTCGTTTCCCACATGTTGACCGGATCTCATCTGCCGTGAGGCGTGATTCGAAGGCCTGCTACCCCCATTGCCATGAGGGACCACGGGGGACCACGGTGTCTTGTATCACACTCTACGTGGTATGGGGAAGGGAGTACTCACTTTGGCAGTCAGTTCCGGCATTGGGTACCTCAAGAGATCAGCCCCGGCAGCATTTATGCTTTCCTTAGCCACCCTTGACGAAACTGACGTGCTGCATGAGCAGAGCCACGTCGAGACACTCAGCTTCGCAACGCGAGCTTGTCCCCATGCTCCGCCATCAGACTCCCGATGCTGCTCCCACCAGTCGACGACAACCAATTTGATCATGGCAGTTCCTACACAGTGGCACCAAATCAGTCGACGATGTGTCCGCATGGTGGTTGTTCACTTGGCTGGGTGCTGGCCTCGGGAGAGGGACGAATTTGCCCTTGTGATCTGGATCTTCGTTTGGAAAGACCCTACACTGAACCCTCATAAGTCTCCGTACGCGGCGCTTCCAGCAAACAACGGCAAAATTATCGAATTGGAATAAGCACGCTGGAATAAGCATGAAAAACAAGATATCAACCTAGAGCTGCTTATTGCTGTATGCTTATTCCAGTATTTCCAACTATCCCACTGGTGGTCTGGAATCTTGCCAACATGCGCGTACGGAGACTTATGAGGGCTGAGTGTAGACTCATTTAGAAAGAACCAATTGACTGCCTGTCTGCCTGATGACGACTTCCGAAGTTCTCTCTCACGCTCCCCTTTGACCGTTTCCGTTCCCCGAAGCCCAAGTCATATCGTATGCGTAATGAAATCGTTGCTTTGCGCCAGAGAAGGCACATCCCCTGCGGCAAGACCGAGTAAAACGCATTTTTTTCGTGGTGCCGCTAACAAGTTGAGACGATAGGAAGCATTGCACTCCTCCTCTTTCCATCAGTTGCCGATCTGAGATCACAGTGTCCATCGAAACCGCTTACGAGATGGGCTCGTATCCGCCGGAGTTGTGGGCCTCGCGGTTCGAGAAGAGCCAGTAGACCACTATGCCGACGACGGGAAACAGGAAGACGAGCACACACCACAGGAGCTTGGGGCTAACGGGACGGTTGGACTTCAGGACTTCAACTGTGTGAGAGGTGGTTGGTCAGCATTAACTCTCGAAAAGCAAGCGCAGCGCGAGGTGTTTTGGGTACGCACTCCAGACGATGATATCGAGAACCAAGACTATGAATCCGAGGATCCCGCCGCCGGTGCCGTACTGCCATGGAGCTGCGCCACCGCTGGCGGTAACGGTCTCGTCGACGATGGGCGCAGCGAAGGCCAGGGCGGCCAGGAAGAGCTGGATGAAGACGGTGAGGTGGAACATCTTGGTGTCTCTGTGTGGCGGTATTGGGGAGATGTTGTTAGGTGAGGTAGAATCTTTCGGTTCCCTTGGTGAGAACGTGTCGTATGTTGATGAAGGAATGGTGGTTGAAGGGGGGTAACCGCCGGCCAGGCTGCAGCGGCAGGAGTCACAGCTGCAGGTGACGTCAGAGTCCTATGTATGTATGTACATAAGTCACTTCTGGCGCTTATCCGATCCGCTTGGTCTGTGCATACAAGCTAGCCTGAGATAGTTAACATACTACCTAGGTACACTATATTCTTTATGTGGGGCCTGGGCGACGGAGTTAAGGTTCAAGCCCAGTCGAGCTCGAATTGACCTCGGTAGAATGGTTCATCTAAGGGAATTGAAGAGACTTGATGGCGTTAAGTCGCGTATGTTTATGAAGGATTATCATGGGCTTCAAGAAAATCATCCGAAGTTATTTGGTGTTGATGTGGACGACTATCTGCCTGAATATTGTGTGTAAGTCTCTCGACCGGGTTGACGCTCAGCAGACACGCCCCGGCGACAAGCTCAGGACTCTGCCTGGTGATATGACCCTTCATACTCTACGTTTCCTCTACAGTCGCAAAGCTAGCTTCTGAACTGCCCCTGTGGTGTGTATCTCCATTCCGAGAAGTATGCAGGCGTATTTCCTTGATGACCATTGCTGGTACAGTAAATGGCCAATATTACCCCTGAATTCAATTACGTCAGCACCATATCGAACACCAGACAACACAAGAAGCTCTTACCTGTAAACCCCCAACTAACTGCATCGTTAGACACATCCAAGATGGTCTTCATCTCAGACATGGCATCGGCCGGTCCAGCAGAGAGCGAGTAGTGCGTCATGTTGCTGGCCCTGATCTCGAGTTTTAGTGTCCTGCCGACCCAGGCCGCAGGTATAGGCGCAATAACATCGTCTGGAACGGGGATATAGGATATTCCTCTGAATCGGAATTGCGGTATTAGCTCTGTCGAGTTGGTATTCAAGGTCGAGTTTGTCCCTGGAAAGGCCATGGTGCTGCTGTTCGCCGGAAGCATCGCGAAGCCCAAGTCTAGATGGTGATTCTGCGTCAAGAAGACTGTCACGCCTGCCTCGTCTTCGATAGCTGCTGGCTCGAAATCAAGGTTGACGCTGTATGTGAACAGGGTATCTTGCTGACGGCGTCCAACGAGCGTTTGCCCACTCGGACCCGCGTAGTTGCCGTCCAAAGCGGTGAGATTGAGGCTCGAGGGGCTCAGTCGAAGTGTGTTTGGGTGCCCTGGCGGTGATATGGTATACGACTCCGCGATCGTGTATCTCCAGTACGTGAAATGCGCTGGTAGTTCGGATCCTGGCTCAAAGTCGATGGCATCTCCTTCATCGATGAATGGCCTATGGACAGTCAGCTGGATGCTTTCTTACACGACGGACGGCCTACTTGCCCTCTCCCGCCGATGTCGATGTCCTGAGGTGGCATGACCCAGCCGCTCATCTCACTCCTGACCTTAGACCAGATTGGAAACTCGTCGGTCTCCCATGTGACTGGTACCATGACGGTCTCGCGACCCATGGGGTAGTATAGATATTCTGGCCCTGATCGCGTCGACAAGGCCACACCCCACCTGCGCTGCCAGTTAGCACCTGAGTCTGCGCACAGTTTCGGTGCTCTTACCAATTGCCTGTGTTATCTTGAAACAGGTCTGCGTGGCCTACGGTCTGAACTTGACGAAAGTCAGCACCATTGTTGCCATATCAGTATCGCATTAACCTTAGGTACTTACAGTAACTGGTCGTGTTCGCATTCGTAAGCACGGGATCTTGGGGATTGTCCTCGTAGGGACCATGGAGACTCTTCGATCTGGCCATCGTGACCATGTGCTCCAGGCCAGTGCCACCTGTCACGCAGAACTCATCAACTTGTACCAGTCAATGCTGTACGGACTCTTTTCCTACCTTCGGCTGCTAGTAGGTAGTACCAGCCATCCTTGAGATAGATATGAGGTCCCTCAGGTGCCTGGTTTCTTCATCAGCTGCCGATTCCAGAACTGCGAGTCAGACCTACCGTGCCCCCTGTACCATTCCAAATCGTCATCCAATCGCCGACTTCGCCGGTGTCCAAGTCCGCCTCGGCTAACTGAATGCCAGGGCTTTCCTCAGTTAGCAGAACGACCCTGAGACGTGATACCGATGCCCAACTGATGCCCAACGGACGGAAGACTCACAAGACTTTCCAGGCGTGTGACCCGACGATGTAGGTTCTGCCGTCGACATCCCATACCGGTGAAGTATCGTAGCCTTCAAAGTTGAAGTGCGTGGCGACGGTCCACGAAGCAGGGTCAAAAGGATCATCAGATCTGAAGCTGATCTAATTCGCTCTTTAGTATCGGGGGTTCTCAAGCAGTTGCGAAACTTCTTACGTTATCCCATCGCGATGCATCATCGGCGTCGCGGTCATCGTCGACCAGCGTAGTAATCAACCAGAACGTCCCGTTATTATATCTCAGTGTCGGTGCCCAGATACCGCTGGTAGTAGAATCAGTCCAGCTCCCAGCCTCCCACAGACCAAGACACCGGGGAACACACCTGGTCGATCTGTTCGTCTCAGCGAGACGTGGTAACTGCTCGCGTCGATTGAGCACATGGCCTTCGCATATATAATTGTGAGTAATCACCCGAACACCATCAGGGTGTTAGACGTACCAATGAGTTTCCAATTCTGCAGGTCCTTGCTGGCATGTATGGGGATACCCGGAAACGCATTGAAGCTCGAAGACGCACAGAAGAACGTGTCGTTCCACTTAGGGACGGATATGCAGCTAGGATCAGGGTGGAAGCCGGGAAGGATGGGATTGTAGTAGGTTGAGTTACCCGCGTGCGGCTGAGTGCCTTGCGCAATAGGTGTGAGAGCCGCAAGGACGAGGAACACTCTTGTGAGCATACCTAGGTTCGCCATGGTATATAGCTTCACATGCATCTCACCTTCAACCCAATGAAGGTTCATACTTGGGCCTCGTCGGCTTTTGAACGATGGACTCCTGTCAGGATGCTTCACCCCGCACCCTAATACTGGGTCTGCATTTCCGGATAAAGGGATGGGTAAATCACGCACCGCTTCGGTGGTCTATAGCGCGAAGTTTTGGGAACATCCTACATAGAGGTCCGATTTCCACTGCATCCTGATGCTAGAGGTTTGTGCCCCTTTAGATATAACAACAACTCGACAACTGCGACCGGCGGCTGCCTACCTGGAGAACATGGCGGGTCATACAAATCGCCTCGGCTTCATGCCAAGGTGTACGTCAGCTCTTTAAGCAATGTCTAGGGTAAATGGTTCTTCTGCGGCGGTGCTGCTTTTCAATGGATCGATGGGGAAAATGCAAGCTCTTGACGGGGAAAGGTAGGACCAGACGATGTCACGTGGTAATTTACCGCACCAACATGAACCAGAATGATTCATAGTGATTCAGTTCCACTAGTCTTGCGCTTGACCTGAAATGGGCACACTAACAGTCATACTGAGGTCTGTCGGCGCTTTGTAGTCTTGGGGTATAAAGTAGTCGTAGGCTCGTCTCCTGAGGCTTGATACTTGATAGACAACATCCTCCACAGGCCCAGAGAGCACGTTCATACGTAAAGAGCGTCGCTTCCGATATCAACAGAACCGTGTATTGCATGACAAACCTTACTACTAGCAACCACCACACTGCTCACCTCACAATGGCAGAGCCCATTATCTTCTACGACATTGCCTCGGGGCCGCCGAAGAGAAGCTACGCACCCAACCCGTGGAAGACGCGGTGAGAACTCATACCCATCTCGCTCCAACTTGACGTCCAGAGTACTGACATATGCCACAAGTTTCGCTCTCAACTTCAAGCGAGTACACTACCGCACCCACTGGGTCGAGCTACCAGACGTGGAGCGCACGCGCCGGAGCCTCAACTGCGCGCCCGTGCGCTGGCACGCCGACGAGCAGCCCTTCTACACGCTACCTGTCATCGTGGAGCCGGCGACGGGCCGCACCATCGGCGACTCCTTCGACATCGCCGTGTACCTAGACGAGCAGTACCCGGCGGACAACAGCAGCAGACGGCCACAGCTCATCGCCCCGGGCACAGCGGGGCTCGTGTCCGCGTTCAACAAGTACGTCGACGCCATCTTCACCAACGCGTGCATGATCCTGGACCGGCATCCGTGGGACCCGGCCACGGCCGAGCAGACCAAGGCCGAGTTCGTGCGGCGGCTCGGGGTCGACAGCTGGGAGGACCTGATGGTCGGGGAGGAGGACAGGCCGAAGGTGCTGGCGGCGTTCCGCGTGAGCCTGGGGGGTTTGGCCGCGCATTACCGCAGGGAGAAGGGGCTGTGGATTGATGGGGGTGAGATGCCGGCGTATGCTGATATGATCGTCGCGGCTTGGTGGCAGATGTACCGGAAGTGCAGCAGAGAGGAAGAGTACGAGGAGATGATGGGGTGGCACGATGGGTTGTGGGAGGAGTTGATGGAAGGGCTGGAACCGTATACTAGCGAGCAATAGGCAAAATGACTAAATTGGGAGGCAGGGCTGGTGTAACCGAAGTTTGCGACCGAAGAGCTGTTCCTTTTCGTTGGATCGCACGTCCTGATGAAGAGTTTGTGAGAGAGTACATACCTTGTACGGGCTTCACTCTTCGGCGGTCATCTTGACAACATCGGAAAACCGTCGCGTTAAAGACAATGACAATTCACGAGTGACGAGGACTATAAGGCAGACTCAGACTACGATGTTGTCAATTACCACCTCCAATGTTGTTTCGAAGCTTGGAAGGAAGTTGCCCTCCCGCCGACCCGTGCCTGCCGTGGAGCCGTGAATCGGTCGGGGGCTGATGACGTAATGCCAGCCTAAGTAAAGAAAGTCGCGTCGCGTCTTTCTTTCTTTCGAGACGAAACACAAGACGTCCACGGGTACGAAGAACATCCCAACATTTGAACTGCTTCAAATCGTCAGCACAGTCTAGACGTTTGGATATGCCTCCCTCCCAAGATGTTCGTGCACCACGCTCACTCATCAGAGTTGCCAGGTTTGCTACACTGACCCGCCATAAGTCTCCGAGCATCCCCGCATTTACACCAAAATGCCCTACATTTACGCTTTTATAACTAAAGACTTAAAGCTTTTTAAAATGAGATATTATAAGAAACTAATATTTGAAAATGCTGAAGTTTTCGTAACTAATTTCTAAATATTTATTTTCTTAGCGACTAAAATATTAAGAAATAGATATATAAAAGTAAAGTTTAAAATCTTCAATCTTAAATCTTAATAAAGCTATAAAAAATGTTTGAAAAATTGTATAAGTCGTAATAAAGTTATATAATATTAAATGACATGTAATACACGTATAAGACGAAAAACCTTATGTGATAGATTTTATAAAAAAATAGATATGTTAGAAAGTTATTTTTATCAAAAATTTAACCTTTAATAAAGTAACATTTACGACCTTTATCTTTAAGATGTCAAAGTTTTTAAATAAACCATTTTAATATTCCAGTAAATTTAACTATACGTACTATAAGTACTTAAGTTGTATCTATTTTACTCGATTTATCACGATCGCGTAAAGTTGGGGTGTTTTGGTGTAAAACAGGGATGCTCGGAGACTTATGGCCGGGGAGAGTAGCAAGTTGACAGTGGAGAGTTGACCTTTTCGACCGCTTCAAAAAGCACTCCGGTCTTTCCAAGAGGCATGTCAAATTATTCCAAGAGGTCGTGGTCAAGTATGACTACATCAGCCGAGATGATTGCGAGTCAGAGGACTGGGACGATGTCGAACCGGCAAAGAAGCTCTATCGCACTGACGGCTCCGAGCATACGCTCACCGACGTAAATGTGACAGATGTCGCCAACGCAATTGAAGACCACATCGACGTCTACGTCGCCACAAACCGTCGCACCGAGGTCTATCACAAAGTCTTCGATGGCTTTCCCGGCCAGAAAAAGATCCCCAAATGGGACCGGTCAGTCGACAGCCCACGCTCCCACCCACAGACGCCGTTCTCGGCTCCTAGATTAGCTGGACTATCCCTGGCTGTGATGAGCGAGGAACCTTTCAAGAGATTTGTGTCCGCGTCACAGCTCAAACTAAAGGATCTTGACCGCATTCACAACATGATCATATGGCGCGACAGCGCGAGCAGTAACGGCTGCTGGGGAGCGATAGCTTGGGACGATTTCGAGGTACAGGGCGGCCGTCTAGGACCGGACCACAAACATACGCTACGAGATGTCCCAATCTGTTACTTGCGTGACCGGTTGATGGCAGCTATCAATACCGAGGTCGTCGCAGACAAACGCGAACATGTACGAAATGCTGTCTTTTCGGATTTGAGCGCCTCGGAGGTCGAGGCATATGCTGCTGTCATCGGCCAAGGAGAGGAAGAGAACGTTGATGAGACCAAATCGCGCGCCAAAAAGAAGTCAAAGGCCAGGAAGATCCCATCGGCAGATGATCCGGAGAGACAAGCGAAGGCCCAACAGATCCGTGAAGACAGGAAAATCAACTTGCAGGAAGCAGAGAGCATCTTGAAGCAGCAGGAGCTCATTGACGCGATTGATGACACCATCGACTTAGCACCAAACCCAGCGTTCGCCGCCCGCAATATGACATCGGACTTCGGCTGGGGCGAAACCATCGAAACTATACATCCCTCGAGGAGGTCCGTGAAGACGCCAGGCAACCAAGTAGAATCAGACGACGAACTACCACTGAAGGCAGCTTGGACCATCGACAGAGACTGCGACCAGGTGCGCGCCGTGATCAAGGTCTTCGTGACCCGGTGTCAGTGGACCATAGACCAGTTGTTGGCCGCTCTATATGGTGTGTGGCGACCTCAGCTCAACAAGTTCCTGGGGCAACGGGGTCCGCTCCAAGGTAAGGAGAGTTTCGCGTTCCGTCGCAGCTGGGAATTCTTCAAGCAGCGGGAGGTTCTGGGTCTCGAACTCGGAGGGCCTCTTCCAAAACCCCTAAAGCTGGCGAGGGAAGTCAAGCAGCTTCGAGAGCTGAGGGGAGTTGATACAAATCGTGGGCATAAGCGATCGAGCTTGGAGGGGTCGGATAGGCCACTAAAGGCGCAGAAGACCTCACGCCGATGAGCTGGGCACGCCTGGGCAAAGCGAGCCGATGTAAATCATTGGTCGTGGCGGACGATGTGCAACAGAAGCATGATCCCAATCACCTGCAATACCTGCTGAGAGACATGCGTTATACATGTTCCCATTGTGCAACGATGGTGGACTTCGGGGACACTACTGCACAGTAAGCCGGAGTCTAGCGAACTCGACTGCCTTGAAACGGGGTTGGAGTCTGAATGAAATCTCCAACCCACCAAGCACAAGCGACTTGGATCTCACAACATCAATGGCTACGATTGCGTGCGACGTCGCTGTGGGGTTGCAAAGCTGTCAGGCGACTATAAGGTGGTCCGGGACTGGGGCTCCTGGATTCTGATTTGGCACCTCCTCTTTTTGACGATATTAATAGGGAAGCTGGGAAGCTATTTACCCCAACCCCCCATTCTCAATGCCTCGGTCGTCACACACATCGGTCACAACCTTAGCCTTCGCCTGTTGGAAGATACTCAAATACACAGTTACATAGACCACCGAGCCATGGCGCCTAGACAACGACCCAACTTCATCATCGCCCTGGCGGACGACCTGGGCTTCTCAGACATCGGGCCGTTCGGCGGAGAAATCAACACGCCGAACCTCGACCAGCTCGCCAAGGATGGCATCCGCTTCACAGACTTCCACGCCGCGGCCGCGTGCTCGCCGTCGCGGGCCATGATCATGACCGGCACCGACCACCACATCGCGGGGCTCGGCAACCTGATCGAGTGGACCAACATCTCGGGCCAGAACGACCCGAGCGGCACCATGTCGACGTCGGTACAGCGCGGCATGCCCGGCTACGAGGGCTACTTAAACGAGAGGGTCGCCGCGCTGCCCGAGATGCTGCGCGACGCCGGCTACCACACGGTCATGGCGGGCAAGTGGCACCTGGGGCTGACCCCCGAGCGCAGCCCCAAGGCGCGCGGCTTCGAGCGCAGCTTCGCGCACCTGCCCGCGTGCAGCAACCACTACGCATACGAGCCGCAGCTCGAGGGCAAGGACCAGATCCCCGAGTTCATGACCATGAGCTTCATCGCGCTGCACCAGGAGGACGGCGAGTACGTCAAGAAGCTGCCGGACGGCTGGTACTCGTCCGACGGCTACGGCGACAAGATGCTGCAGTACCTGCGGGACTGGAAGGAGACCGGCGGCGGGGACGACAAGCCGTTCTTCGGATACCTGCCTTTCACGGCGCCGCATTGGCCGTTGCAGGCGCCGCAGGGATACATCGAGAAGTACCGCGGCGTCTACGACGAGGGCCCCGAGGCGCTGCGGCAGAAGCGGTTGCAGCGGCTTAAGGATCTGGGTATGGTCGCCCAGGACGTCGAGCCGCATCCGGTCGTGGCCGACGAGGTCAAGGAGTGGGATGACATGAGCGAGGAGGAGAAGGCGAACTCGTGCCGGGCTATGGAGTGCTTTGCGGGCATGGTTGAGTGCATCGATACTAATGTCGGGAAGATCGTGAAGTATCTGGAGGACATCGACGAGCTCGACAACACTTTCGTCTGTTTCCTCTCCGACAACGGCGCTGAAGGTGCTGCTTACGAGGCGTACCCCATTGTCCAGGGTACTATGATCCAGCACCTGCAGAAGTACTACAACAACCACATCGACAACCTCGGCAACGGCGACTCCTTCATCTGGTACGGCCCGAGATGGGCACAGGCTGCCACGGCGCCGAGCAGGCTGTACAAGGCGTACACGACCGAGGGCGGCGTACGAGTCCCGTACATGATGAAGCCGCCCGCGTCCTTCAGCGGCCAGATCCCGGCCGGGAGCATAACGCACCAATTCGCAACCGTGATGGACCTCGCACCGACGATCCTCGAAATGGCCGGCGTCAAGCACCCGGCACCTACATACCAAGGGCGCGAGGTCGTCGCCATGAGAGGCAAATCCATGGTGCCGTACCTAACCAAGCAAGCCGACAGCATCCACGAAAAGGACTTCATCAATGGCTGGGAGACGTGCGGGCGCGCCGCGTGCCGCAAGGGCGACTGGAAGATCGTGTTTATCCCTAAGCCGAAAGGCCCGGAGCGCTGGCAGCTGTACAACCTCGCCAAGGACCCCGGGGAGGTACACGACCTCGCCGAGCTGCACCCGGAGAGGCTGGAGGAGTTGGTGAAGCTGTGGGATGTGTATGTGCTGGAGACGGGCGTCATTCCGCTGTCGCCTGCTCTGGGCGAGTGGATGGCGGCTATGGAGGAGCAGATGCCCGAGAATGCGTGGATTGAGTATGAGTATTGGAAAGAAGGGGCAAGGGAGGATCCGGGGAGGTTTACTAAGAGGTTGCCGAGGTTTGAGAGGAGGGTTAAGGCTATTTAGTGGGAGGGGGTTCTTCGTGTGTGTGTGTGTGTGTGTGTGTATGTGTGTGTGTGATTAAACGCCGACTGGCACACGTTTGAGATCAGTTTTGGCAGAAGAAATCAGGGATGCCTTCAATGGAGGCAAGCCTTTCACCATATCTAAGAGACGTTTCAATATAAAGTGCTAGCAGGAACATCAAAGTGACATCAAGTGGGTGTCTACATGACTCGGTTCTATACCGCGTTACTTACCATAAGGATGCCCAGAACTTCGTCCGCGAGATCAATGAAGGTGAGATGTCTACGAAACGCTGACATGGGCAGTTTACCTGGAAAGCCAGCAACGTCCATGATTGGCCAGCCCAATATAAATTACCTTCGCAAGAGCTGAAGTACTGGACTGTCTGATCTGTGCGTAAATCATTTATCCCCTTGGTCGCAGCACGGCTTACCAATCCTACATCGCTTAACTTTTGTTCTTCTGCATAGCCACTTACTAATTAGATACTTCTCCCAGTCGGAGTATAAATTAATTATAATTAATGACGCTCACATACATACTACTTTGGATACGTTGTGCATGGGTGACAAGATTCGCCCGTTTTCATCAAACACCCCAACTTATTTCAAGTGCTCCGGCCGTCCACCCCACGCCATCGTTGCGCCGCGGCCCTCAGCAGCTGCCTTCCTCGCCGCGAAGTACTTGCTCCTCGGCAACGACGAAACCTTCCCCAAGTTCCCCCCTGGCTTCGAGACGTCCGTGAGATTCAGTGCGTTCATGCCCTTCTGCAAAGCCCTGAGCGGGCTCTTTGGGGGGATAGCCGGGGGAGAAACAGAATTGGTGTTCAGGGATAGGCCTTTGCGGTTTCGATGAGGGTTCGGGAGTTTTAACGCCGCTACTGCTGCTGCTAGCGATGGTGGTGGTGATGGCGGTGGTGTGGTTGTTGGCAGGGACTCGGTTACGGGGTCGTCGAGTCTGTCCAGCCACTCGATGATATTCGGGGATGTACTTCCATCGGGGCACAAGCGCGGCTCTGTGGAACTCGGCTTCTCGGTGTAGGGTCTCCCATTGGCATAAACGAATGCGGCTTGTGCTGTTTGTTGTGGGACCATTCTTGATTGGATTGAATGCTGGTCCGTTGGTGGATAGACATTCGGCCTCATAACGTCACAACATGGGAAGGGGGACGCGATGTAATTATTAAGTTCGGAGTACTTCCTTGTCTACAGGTCTTTCACGGCGCCTTTGATCTCTGCTGGAAGCTACAATTGCCAGAGTTATCTGGGGTCCAAGACCTGTCCTCGGGACAACTAAGTAGTGTTGCCATGGACCAAAGAAATCGTTGTTGTGATCTACAAAGGGAATTCTGTGCTTTTCCACATGAGTGGCGTCAATGGGATAGACTCGTAGCTTAAGGAGACAGTGACGTCTGTTTGCATTGTTGTCGTTGTCCTCAACTGCCCCCCGTCATTGCCAAATCTAGGCTACTATTGTAACCTGGGGTTTATAAGGGCAAGCCCGATGCAAGGAGATATATCCACAATGAGCGTTTTCTATTTTTATATCATTAGGCAGCAACGTGGACTCAAATGCGTCAAGGCATGTTCTAGATCATTAGGCAGTAACGGTTGCGCAAATACGGCAAGCCATTGATTCCATGGTATATTCGACCCAAACAGGGGCACGTTTCACGGCCAAATGTTGTGTGGCTTCCCCAAAGTCAAGAGCTGGGACGGTTGCGGACCGGCCCTTGCAGCCAAGCTCGGTAGGAGCACGCCGGCGCCCGTCTAATCCTCCTTGGAATTTTATGTAATATTTGCCGCTGCATGACACTATAGCCTACATTGGTGCACCTTTTGATTCCGGGGTTGGTTCTGGGGTTGATCATCCTCTAGTAATACCGCCTGCACTGTCCTTCCTAAATGGCTGTTCCCTGCTAACCGAACTGTGGAGTTACATACAAAACCTACTATCAAATGGAAACAGTCGCCCAACTTCACTATATAGAGAGCTGTCTCAGCACCTCTGCGTCGAACTACCCCATCAGAGCCCATATTGTATCTCTCTATCCAGACCTCTCATACCACATTCATACCAGTCCCAACTGCTTTAACAATACCCCCCGACATCTGCAAAGACTTTCGCTTCACCGATTCTATCCGAGTCCTTCATTACACAACCACACGTTCCTGCACGATCAACCTTCCGCACTCGACATGGTCGCCACCAGAGCCATCCTTTCCAAGCTTGCTATCCTGGCCGTTCTTCCGGCGCTGGTGCATTCCGAAAAGAATCCCGACGTGCCCGACACAGGTTATGTTTACTGGAAGGAAAGCTCCGATTGCACAGGCGAAGTCGTAAACGTACTGGGCTTGTTCACGGACATTTGTGATACAGTCCCCGAAGACGCGAAATCAGCCCAAGCAAATCTGGTAGACGGCTGCAAGTTCTATCTCTTCAAGAGCGAAGACGATTGTTCCGCAGGCTACCAAAAGTTGTGGAAAAGCAAGCAGTTGGAGGAAGGACATGAGGGGGTGGTAGGGATATGGGGTCCAGGTTCCATGTGCGCCAACGTGGAGGATAAGGACTACACGTGGGCTGTGTACTGTCCTCCTGTAGGGTATTAGACGATCACGGCGGCAATCGCAGTCAATACACGCCGGGACTACATAGGGGTGATGTGCCAACGAAGGATAGGCTCGGAAAAAGCTGGGAGATGCATAGGGGAGGACCTAGCTCCCAGCAGGTGTTGTTTTGTTTGTCTGTCTTTACCGGCTGCCACCAACCTTAGATATAGAAAGACACTGCTATCACATGTACTCTGTCAGAGTTCAAGCGTTCAACAAGCCGCCTCATACGTAAGATTGACCTTGACACGGGTGGAAGAAATGGACCTGCAGGGGCTCAAAGTACACGGGACAGACATGTACTCAAATGCCACTATAAAAGGACAGCACAACGTCTCCATTCATGGGGTTAAGCTTGTAAGTTTAATCATGGGCTGCTGATTAGTTGACTTACTGTATTTTGTAGGAGCCGAAGCTTCTTTTATTTTAACAATAATCTTGGTAACACGGCAGGTAGGCCGTGGCAGAGGTCGAGCCCAGGTATGTCTGCGCCTGTGCCTAGGGCTGCCCCCATCGTCCATCTGACGACCTGCAGAGAGCAACCAGAATGTGTAGAAGGAGCCATTCACTCGCGACATACCCCATGGGACGCTCATTCTCCGAGAAACGCCATCCTCCAGTGCCCCAACCTGGATTGGGTCGCATGGCAGAATTCGTGCTACTACCTCATGACCCAATTCGACGCTCTAAGCACTGCATTCAAGGCAAAGGTGCTCCAGCTGTACGCCTACGTCCCCGTGTCGAAGGAAGCCCTGGTTGCCAGGATGGTTGACACTGTCATGTATAGTCAAACGACTAACCCAAGTTCGCGCGAGGACTACATCAAGCTGAACTTCATCATGAAGACTAACTGCTTCATTGTCGACGGTTTCTGCGGTTTGTGGCTCGACCTGGCCCGCGCTAACCACTCATGTTGTAGCAACGGCATTGCCCATAGCGAACCCAATTCTGCGGTCAAATACATCAGGGCGAGACGGGACATCAAAAAGGGCGAGGAGATCACTATCGAGTACATGCTGCCAACGACGAGCAACCGTGCGGCAGTCATGCGAGAGAACTGGGGCTTCGAGTGTAAGTGTCCCGTGTGCAACACCAACGACCCCAGCATGGACAAGGCGACACGGGACAAGTACGAAGAGATGTTCGCTCAGGCTCGTGAGAACGACAAGGCGCTGTTCGAGGGGCAGCCGTCGACGTCGGCACAGAAGCTAAGGAGGCACAAGCTAAGACTAGAAGCCGAAGAGTTCTTGGGACCCTCGGTCGCGTTGTGTAACGAACTTGGTGACGGGATCAGACTTGTCCTCGGCAATCAGCAGAAGATGCGCGAGGGTGCGGCCGCGCTTTACAAGATGATTTGTATTTGTGACGGGCCGGAAGATGTAAACGCGGCTACGTTGAAGAAGAACTTCGGCCTGTGAGCAATGATCGACCTTCATTAATGGCTCGTGATCAACGATCTATACGAGTTGCCGACGTAGTAAGTACCTAGATTGTATAATAATAAAAATGCTACGTTACCCTTATTAAGCTTACTATTCGTGACTCTAGTTTAATATTTATGACTTAACGAATAACGCTACCTACCCCGTAAGGGTTAATCTAAGAATACGTGTTATAATGATTTATTTTTTTACCTATAGATTACTATAAGTACCTACGATTACCTATTATATAGCCCTAAGCATGACCCTCTCTACCCTAACCACCACCTTCGCAACAATCACCACCGGTCCTTATTCAAAGCTCTTTGTCGTTACACCTATGTTTGTGGGCTACATTAATGGCGACGCAAGTATATACCTACCCTTCTATTATTGCAATTACGCTTCTCTACCTAGCCAGAAAGCTGTACTAAGCGGGCGATAGCATCCCTCCACGCTCTGCATCTTATTCGAGATGATGGCCGTTGTCCGACATGGTCAGCGGTCCGTGTAGCTAGACTCTCACGACGGGTGGCAGAGAGCGCATCCCAGATCATCTCGAGAGAGCCATCATGAACATTCTGCCGGAAGATATACCGGCGCTTGTTCAACTGCCAGTCGTAGGTCACAGCAGATACTAGCATCGTCGGATGTTATTTGACAACCTCGTCCTTTCTGATCCGGCCATTCGTCGGTCGTGCGACGCGTCATGGGCAGCAGTACCACTCATTCGTACTTTACACGTCGGCCGAGTGATTCCCTGAGTGTAACACTTCAGCTCGCAAAAGCTGGCACAGAGCGTTGCAAGTATGCGACGGGAGCGAGTGACCAAGGTGATTGCAAACCGAAGCGTGCGAAGGCGTCAAAGGTGCCTCGGGGGCTCCCCAAAATCCCAAAGTCAACGAGGAGATGGAGATGGGTTATCTCAGCTAAGCTCAGGCGACCCCGCACGAACCATTCATCACATGCGGGCAGTACGACGGCCTGCTTTTTAAGATAAGATGTGGGTGCCGATTGCGGAGACCGGCTATTAATTGTGGCAGCTGTGGCTCCTTTCGTCCCCTGGCGGCTTTGACTTGCAGTCCCAGTGCTGGAACCGCTATCACTGTCTGAGAGGGGTGCAGTGTCTGTGTGGTCAGACGGCAAGCCACAGCTCTTGGAAATCGACATGATACTCCATTCCGTCCTGTCATGGCCGTGTGCAGGTGCATCATTTACTACGAGTCCGACAAGGAGACCATGGTGGCGCTAGAATGGGAGCCTGGGCTACAACATCCACTTGTTGTTTGAGCTGGTTCCAGAGACTGTCTCCGCCCATCCTACACGAGAACGTGGCCACGACTTCATTCAAGGTCGGTATACTGCCAATAAGGACCGAAGCGTCACCAGTTGCGCTGAGATGACCCAAGATGCCCGCTACCTCGGATCGTCCGGTTCTTCGAGCATGAGCTCGCTCGGTAACAGCAGTCGCCAATGATTCATCCGCAGGACCGGGAACCATCGACTCGACTTTACCGGTTGCACCATGGTGCGCAGCCTGTGTGGGAGAGCTCTTTTGAACATTCGCACCCGTGTTACGCAATCCCATCGCACGACCGTGGGCAGAGGGGAGTTGCGAAGGCCCGTTATCCTGTTTCGATTCCAGCGAATCTACCAAGAACATAGTGGTGCAGCTATTATCAACACTTTTCTGCGTGGTCATGTCGCCTGGGTGGGTACTTGAACGACCAGCTGAAGTTTCCATCTGAATGTTCTCATCCTAATGAGCAGTCTTATCCTTAGTAGGTGTCTATCAATGCACGTTGAGTCTGCGTACTCGACCATTTGGAAGACAGACCCCGCAAAGCTGTTCGCCCAGAGTGACGGGAAGAATACCTCACGCTGTCGGTTATTGTACCCTGACGTACTCTCTATGGCCGGCTGGTATGGTTGCTGCATTTGCCATGTCACCGACGATATCTCCGATGACCTAGGAGAGCAGATCCGAAAGATTCCCGCCGCGATCTGTTAGTTTTGCCACGTTGACCAGGGCGGACAATATAAGAAGCGCACCCCGTGAGATCGATGCTCTCGAACAATTCTTCGCAGGAAGGGAACATTGCCCACCATTGTTGGTATCGTGTCGCGGTACCGACCGGATACTTCGTTGCTGGTGAGGAGAAACTAATTGAACCAGATGGCTTCAAGTTGCCCACCACAACATCAGGGTTACAATACCCCGATCAAAAGATCGGCTACTGGGCTATTCGCCTTCCATCTGACATATGCCCGAAATTGGATGGGCATTCACAACTCATGTTATGACAGGGTGCTAGGCATTCAGTCGCATTTTCAGCTCGAAAACGCCTGGCCAGCGTTGCAACCTGAACCGGAAGTTGATCCGCGGGCGGTGCTCGGCCCTCGGAGTAGGAACGCGAAATCTGGCCAATAGCCTGCACCAAGCATCCCGTTGACTTCAAATCAAGGTGACTTGACTCATCTAAGCTAAGTTTGTGGGTTATCAAGCCCGTTTGCGATGTCTCACTATGATGTCAATGTGAAGAACCGAGAGATATTGAGCTCAGCCCCTGCTCATCAAATCCGCCTAGCGCTCAGCCCACCAAGAGACCACGTGACAACACCAATAGGCTGGCTGCTGGCGAATGGGAGACCCGTGCTCGTGGCGATCTCGTGTGCTAACCGAGCCAGCTGATTCCCGAGTCAACGCCTTTCTCGGAATCTCAGTCATTCAAGTCCATATAAGGTGGATTCGCTGTCCTATAGACACTCGATGTATGTCTAATTCCAAACCCTCGTTGGAGATGATGCAGAAGAGAAGAGCGCACAAGAAATCCCGCCGCGGCTGTATCAACTGCAAGAAATGGCACACCAAAGTAAGCCGCGCCCGCACCGTTTAATGCTGCATCGTCACTACTTACCCGTCCGATAGTGCGACGAGCAAGGCCCGCCATGCAACAACTGCGCGCTGCGGAACGCGAAATGCGAATACCCCTGGGCTGCGGCGGCGGCCGTTAACCAAGCGATGCCCCAGCAGCAGCTGTTGCATCGTGAGGGGACCTCGTCAGGCAGCTCCCCCGACGACCGGTCTCTCCTGTGTAATGGCGAGCAGGCCGCCGGGTTATCGTCTCAGCAGCTCTGGCCGTCGAGCAGACTGCTTGAACTGGAATTGTTACACCTGTGGTCAACTAGTACCTGGTCCGTATAAAAACATGTTGCTTTAAAACCCAAGTGTTGATTTCTAGCATGTTTTCCTTCAGCTTTTGATACTGATATTTTGACAGTAGGTATAACAATCTTGGCTTTCCGGGCGCTGCATGGCATATACTGTAGATTTAAGGTTCAAATACTGACACGGCATGTTTTTATTCATTAGACAAGAGCCTGTGCAGCATCCCCGAGGATTTCCACTACATGCAGGTCATCCTGCCTCGCGAGGCGCTCATGTACGACTGGTTGCTGAACGGCATTCTCGTCATGGCGGCGCTGCATATGGCAACCTTAGTGGGCAAAGAGGAGGGGAAACGGTATTTCCATGTGGCTATGGAACTCTGTAAGTTGTTCATGGGCTACATGGGTATTGTGTCTTGTTGGGAGCTTGTTTAGGCGTACCTTCCATCGTGGCTTCATCTGGACAGTTGCAGTTTCACATTATGCTCGTGTACTCATTAGAGGCTGACCTTTGCTGGTAACAGATGACAAGGCCAGCTGCTCGTTCAGGCCACAGCTCGCCAACATCAACCATACCAACCATCACATATTATACATATTTTCAAGCATGACAGCTTTCATCAACGTCGCCTTCTTACAGTACGCATTTGACGAAGGTGACGAGCAGAATCTGCTATCGGGTCTAGCTGTTACCTTGGACCTTCTCAACGGCAGCGTGTCTATCGCCAAGACAGACTTCGAGCGGCTGCTCGATAGCCCGATCCCGATCCGTGCATACCTCAGTCAGGGCAACGCTTCGATGGACATATTGGGTTCCGATACGCGGGCTGCCCTCGCTAGACTTGCGGCGTTCAACGACAGATACCATGCCCCAATGCATGAGACGTCTGTAGACACTGACGCAGGCTCCACAACGACGACGAAACCCTACTCGGGTCTCATCATATTCCTTGGGCGCTGCTTCGCCGAGGATGCCCGGGGCGTGCTCAGGGGCTACTGCTGCGTTCTCCCAGGTGCCGCCGGGCATGAATTTGCCATAGCCTTCAAGAACTTCGACCCGATGGCGCTACTAATCATCATGCACTGGGCCGTGCTGCTCGACCGGCTCGACGAAGAGTACTGGTGGGCGCGTAAACTGGGTAAGCGACTGGCCATGGGCATCTCGGACGTCTTGCAGCGCTCACACCCGGTGCTGGTGTTGGAGTGGTGGGGAAATATCTCCTGGGTGCGTCGGCAGATGGGGCTGCCGGACTGCCTGGTGTGAAGAAGCACATATCAGAGCTCAGTCACATGGGCCTTCTTCGTGGAGTACTCCTTCCCTGAAGGGGCAACAATTGTTCATGCACAATGACCGCGAAAGTTCTCAACCCAAGTCCCTGTAGGGAGGTCTCAGGATGATGGCCCATGTCTCTCAGTGTCGGGCCCTGACACGTGTGACGATGTCATCCCAAAGCTCCTCGCACTAGTCGTCGCTGGCCGGCTGGGACTTCAGGTGCGACATGTCGGTTGATGCCCCCACGCGCGATAAGCTCGGAACATCCAGACCGAGGTGGGCTTCATGAGACATGCTGCACGCCTTACCCGCCGTCGTGTGGCTTCAATGTAGGCCGAAATGCGCAATCTATATTCCCATTCCACTGGACAACCCCTCACAGAAGCGCATCCCGGGCAGCGCACCCGTCATGTCTCTTGCCTGATGCCTATGCAGAGCCAATATGTAGGAGCAAACCAGTCATCCGCCTTGCATGGCCTGAACCATGCCAGACGGGACGGGACAGGAGGGGGCGAGATGCAGGGGATCTGGCTCCATCTAGGCACGACTCGAAAAGGAGGCCCCTAGTCGGACAATAACCCACGTCTTCCATGGGGCATTTACACCTGTTATTGTGTACTTCCCAGGTTCCATCACGAAAGGCGACCACACGATATTCAGTCTTGAAGCACAAGTTTCTTCACTTCGAGCTCCTACTTGACAGATGACGTCTTCGAATGTCACGCACTGTCAGTGTCTCAGGTTTTGTGCGGAAGAGTCCGCCGCTGCATTTTGGGTGCGGCAACTAAAAATGACCCGAGGAAATGTTGGATCGGTATAGCTCAACTTGGCGAGGCGACCATTCTTCGCCATAATGCTGTTCAGCTTCTATACCTACATGTCATTACCTTCATTTGGGCACATTATCGTCACTGAGGCATGTACCCGGCGCCCCAATATATGGGCCACCCCTCACCGTTGAAGAGAATGTTCGTATCCGCACCATATTTGTGCCCCCCAGCCCCCCAGCCTCTCTACAGATCCAGAAGAGCCAAGTCCGAATCACTTGAAGGGGTTCATTTGCGGCTTAAAAGACCGCCACTGTCGCTATGCGTTGCTCTATCCTACTTTGCCATGTACTTGCTTACCTTGCCTTTATTTCTCATAAAGTTGTGACGTTCATCCGAGAGAACGTGACGGCCATCTCTACATTTCTCGTCCTCGTGTCTCTCACCATTGACCCTCACCATGGCGGGCTCCAAGATGACCCAACGGGCAGTAGGTATCATCTGGCTCTTTGTACAACACGTCAGCAGTTTCGCCTCCTCGGACACCATCACGTGGGACGGTGACAACAGCAGAATAGGCTACCAGGACAATCACAACATGGACCCTAGCATCGTAGGCAGTCCTCAGTTTGGCCAGCTTTTCAGGACTAAGCTGCCCGGTAATTACAACGGCTTGGGCGCCGAGCAGGTCTTTTCTCAACCTCTGGTCTACACTCTGAGTAGCAGTGGCAAGCAATACGTCTACGTCCTGACCACTCAGAACAATCTGTACCAGCTGGATTCGAAGACGGGAAGCATCGTTCAGTCAAGGAACCTTCACATACAATTTCTGGCATCGTAAGTGTTCCTCTTGGCCTTTCAGACGTCGTGAATACTAGGGAACGAATCGGCGTTCGACTACAGCATTCCCACCCAAACAAAAGAGTACTTGATACTAACTCTGCATTCTCAAGCGACCTGGACGGCTGCGTCGACATCAATCCCACCATTGGTGTCACAGGCACTGGTGTCGTTGACCCATCTACAGAGACACTGTACTTCGTTACGAAAACGTACAAATCTGGATTCACCAGTGGCAGGCTCAATGGGGAGTCTTGGTTCCACGCGGTCGATGTCAACACCCTCCAAAGTAAGGCAGGCTTTCCAAAATCCCTGGAAGGGGCCATCTTTCGCAACAACCCAAGACGAATGTTTATCTCTGGCAACCAGAACCAACGACCGGGACTTCTACAGGTTGGACAGTATATATATGCGGCGTTCGCTAGTCACTGTGTCCAGTACAACTTTACGGGTGCCATACTCGGGTGGGACAAAGATACGGGTGCTCTTGTTGAAGCCTTTGCTACCGAAGGAGGGCCCGAGGACGTCTCCGTCCGAGGAGGTGGTGTCTGGATGAGTGGTGGAGGCCTGTCATACGACGAGGCGGGTAGCATGTATTTTGCAACAGGCAACGGGTACGCTTCGCAGCTTCACGGAGTGCCTGTCGGAGGGAGGCAACCACCCTCGTCACTCGAAGAGGCCGCTGTCAACGCAAGGGTCAATGATGACGGCACCATCACTCCCATTGGCTTCTTCATGCCGTGGGAGAAGACGCAACTCGACGGTGCCGACAAGGACCTAGGTACAACCCCGCTTGTCCTTCTACCGACATCGACGTTCAGTTGCCCCAATGCCAAGCGCATCGGAGTTGTAACAGGAAAGTCAGGCAAGACTTACTGGCTCAACCTCGACAATCTGGGCGGGTATCAGATGGGTCCGAATCAGTTCGACAACGTGCCTCAGCAGTATCTGAATGAGAACTCGGTGTACTCTGGTGCAGGCGTTATGCCGCTTGATGGAGGCTACGTCTACATCAACGTGATCAGGTACCCGACGCACGTCTGGAAGTTCGGGTGTGATGGCAGTGGAAACGTGGCCTTCACTCACGTGGCAGATACCAACGAGACGAATGCCTACATTCTCGGCGTGGGCCACGGAACGACGACGTCCCTTGGGGGGCAATCTGGGACGGGCTTACTGTGGACTTATGATGTCGAAGGGCTGAACCTACGAATCTACAAGGCAGTACCCAACGCACAGGGTTCACTTGACATGATCAAGTCGTTCAACGTCCCAGGGTCGATGAAGTTCGGGCGGCCAGTCTTCGGGGACGGCACCTGCTACGTGGCAAGTAATCAGGGGTACATCTACGGGTTTGGCTCTCCCGTCAACCTCGCCCTGAACTGTACCCCGCCGGCGAGCTTTGGTACGGTGGACATCAACAAGACGTCACCGGCTCAGACCATCACCTGCAAAGCCAACACCAACACCCAGGTCATTAGCATCGGCCTGGTTGGCAATGCCAACTTTGTCTTATCCAACCCGCCGACTGTCCCCTTGAATCTCGCCGCAGGTGCGTCGTTCACCCTTCAGGCCACGTTCATTCCCAAACAAGTCGGACCCCTTTCCAGCAACGCACAAATCAACACCACCAGTGCGTCGACTGGGTACACCTCCAACACGCCAGTCACGCTTAGAGGCACGGGCAACTCGAAAGCACCACTGCTCGCGGTCTCGCCCAATACCGTGTCGTTCGCCGGCATCATCACAGGCCAGAAGCCCACTGGTGTCAACCAGTCCGCAGTCCTCAGAATACTGGGCAACTCCACATTGAACATCAAAAAAATCCAGTTCTCGATGATATCGGAAACCGGGCCCTGGATGACTCCCAACGTGACCGGCAGCGCTGTTAGAGTTGGGGCGTTCACTCTTTACAACCTGCCGCAGACAATCAACGCCGGGCTTTCCTCATATGTCACCATCAACTATAACCCATCGACCAGTGGCAACTCTGCAGTATTCATGAGTGTGCAGTCCGACGGCGGTTCCGGGTTTTTGGATGTTTTGGGCCGGTCCGGGACCTATCCGAAGGTGCTCATCGAGTTCCAGAGTGCAGATGGCACCGGCTGGGTGAACTACAGTAGCGGTGTCCCCTTCACCTTCGGAAATGTCACCGAAGCCACAACCTCGCCGCGGAAGATGAGGCTGACGAACATTGGCGGACCCTCTGCCGCCGCCCTCTCCGTCACCGTGTCGAAGCCCCCGTCCGGCGTGAGCGGTATCGTCGGGGCCGCCAACAACATCGACCTGGCCGAGGGCACCGTGCTTTCTGGCCGGCCAGAACGCAACGGCGGACCTGTACTGCTCGCCCCTAAAGTCCCAGCCCAATGTCGATTCTTACGGCGGCTGGGCAGTCTGGACCCTGAACTCCGGGGACCCGGATCTCGGAAGCAGGTCATCAACTTCACCGGCAACGCCGTCTCGGAGCAGGTCGGTCCCGTGGCTGCCAATGGCTCTGCCGTCTACCGATACAAGGGCTGCGCCATCGGAAACAACCCCGGAAGACAGCTCAAGGAGGAGGTCTACGCAGATCAGACCAACAACACGATCCAGAAGTTCATTGCCGCCTGTGGCGCAAAGAACTACGCCATCGCGGGGACGCAATACCAGGTCGAGTGCTGGTGCGGGAACGTGATGGCCTCCAACTTCACGAAGGAAGTCGACTGCAACTTTCCCTGCAGCGGGGATCCCTCCCAGACCTGCGGCGGGAACGGCCAGCCCGTCAGGGGCCAGTTCCTCTCCATCTTCTCGGCCGGCGGTGCTGCGCAGTCGCTGCCGCCGTCCGGCCCGGCCGCCCCGCCGACCATCGGCAGCTACTCGTACCAGGGGTGCTACTCGGAGGGCAGCGGCGTGCGTGCTCTGAGCGGAAAGTCTGTCCCTTCTTCTTCTAGCCTGACGCTGGAGTCCTGTACGGCGGCCTGTCAGGGTTTCCAGTACTTTGGCGCTGAGTATGGCGCCGAATGCTATTGTGAGTCCCGCGCCCCTTTGCCAACTAGACGTCTCTTTCGTGCTGACCCGTTTGCTTGCTTGCTAGGTGGAAATACCCTCGGCACGGGAAGTGTACTGGTCAGTAACCAGGGCAATCGCAACATGCCATGGTATGAGATCCCGGGTGCCGCTTTCTGTATAAGGGTTGAGATGCTGACTTTTGATATAGTGGTGGCAACAGTAGCGAGATCTGTGGCGCTGGCAATAGGTTGAATTTGTACATGCTCAACAATACGCTGCCAGTGCCAAATTCGAGTTCTTCGACCTCGACGTTAACGGCGTCAACATCCAGTTCAGCCACGACTACAACAACCACCTCAACCACAGCCCCGACGCCAACGGGCCCTTCCATCGTCCCGAGAGCAGGAAACTACGCACGTCGGCTGCGTGACGGAAGCCACGTCCATGCGCGCCCTGTCGCTCAAGGCGCTCGCCAACGACGCCATGACGGTCGAGCTCTGCGCGGCATTCTGCCATAGCGCTTTAGCCAACGGCACCGCGCTCATGGGCGTCCAGTACGGCCGCGAGTGCTACTGCGGCAACGTCCTGAACACGGGCAGCACCCCGGCTCCGGCGGACGATTGCGACTTCCCCTGCGGCGGCAACGGTGATGAGTACTGCGGGGCGGGCAGTCGGCTTAACTTGTATAGGTTTATACCGGCTTCGTCATCTTCGTCGTCTTCGACGGCCCTCTCAAGTTCAACCTCTAGTTCTAGTCCCACGAAATCGTCCGTGTCCTCGTCGGCTTCTACTTCGAATTCGTCTGTGGTGACGCCCAGCTCAACGCGTTCCACCTCGGCGACTTCGGTCCCTTCAACCACCTCAATTCTCCTTCACCAGCTCAGTCTCCTCAACAACCTCAAACCCTAGCCTCTCCACTACACGCCCCAGCTCCTCCAAAACCACATCCACAGTCAAAACCTCCAGCAGCTCAACATCGACGTCCGGCCCCCCACGCCCCACAGTCAGCGGTTACACCTACGACGGCATGACGACCGAGTCCTGCGCCGGGAACTGCAGCGCCTACGCCTACTTCGGCACTGAGTACGGGCGGGAGTGCTACTGCGGCGCCTCCCTCATGCCTTCAACCACGCCCGCCACAACCGACAACCAGTGCGCCATCCCGTGCTCGGGCAACAGCAGCCAAGTCTGCGGCGACCGCTCCAAAATATCGGTCTGGTATTCGGCCGACGCGTCGAAGGCGCACGGCGCACCGCGCGTCGTGGGGGGGAATGCTAATTACACGTATCACGGGTGCGTGGCGGAGCCGTCCGGCGCGCGGGCGCTGGCGGGTGGGATGATTGCGGGGAATGGGATGACGGTGCAACAGTGTCTGGCGTGGGCGGCGGGCAATGGGTTCAGGTATGCTGGGCTGGAGTATGCGCGCGAGTGCTATGGCGGGAATGCGATTGCGGCGGCGGCTAGGAATCAGACGGATGCGAGTTGCTCCATGACTTGCGCTGGGGATGTTACGGCTTATTGTGGTGGGAGTGGGCTTTTGACTACTTATGTGATGAATGTGACGGCGGTGTCGCGGGGGATGAGGTGAGATGGGTGAATGGATGAAGGGCTGGGAGGGAGGGGGTGGGTTTGGGGTGTATATATGTGTATAGGGGAAGTAGGGCCTCTTGTGTACTTGACGTTATTAGGCATCTTTTCCTTGCAAGTACTGGCTCTTGCTTGATATAGAACAGTTTAGAATAGACGTTATTGCAAAGTATTGGACCTCTCCTGATGAGATACAGATTAGACGGATAGAGACAGACGGGGCTCGAGTGCAAAAGCAAGCGCTGACAGGAATCGAACCTGTGCCCGTATATATGTCGGCGTGCGTCTACCACTCTTCTCGATACATACTTTTCAGACGAGGTGCCTGGGCTCGTACAAATATATTACGATCCGCCCAAACCCCATGGGTATCAACCGGTAGAACTTACAAGCGTCGACGAGGCCTTCCTCGTTACAACTACAGCTAATAGGGCTTTACACGGTTTACCTATGTTCAGCGTCCAGATGCGCAGGAGAACGGTGACCCTGTGTCGATGACATTGACAAGAGGACGCCTTTCGAACAAAATTATTCATTTCCATATGTCCCCAACTCCACGATATTATCAACAACGTCGTTGCAGCATCCGCGGAAAACCTCGAGAACAAGCACGCTATAATTACCAGGTTCCTTAGACCAGCTATCGACCGTATCGATGGGAACGGCAGCCGCGGACTTCTTGTCTACGGTGCCGGGAGAATGATTCATTCAGCAACAGCGCACGAAGCCGGCCCGCTTCAGGATCTAGGACAAGATAGGTACGGTAGTGACCGGATGTAACTAGCGAGTTGTCTCCGAGGCAAGAGCAGTCGACATTCGTTTATCTGACTCCCTCCAGATTCGAATGGGACTAGGTATATACCGTTTTTGCACGAAGTCTGCAGCCCGCCACGACCGGCGGCGGCGACCATCGGATCGAGTTGGTGGATCATGCCATGCGCGCCGTGACCGCCGCCGGGACCGGGAGGGACGGGCAGACATCAGGGCGACTACCTAGGATGTCGACTCAGCAGACGGGAACGCGGCATGTCAGAATCGCCAATCCAAGATTGCATGTCTCACCGATATAACAAGACCCCCAAATCTTTTCCCTTCAATTTATGTGAGGACTAGTCAGGAACACGTAGCTCTAGAGCCGCGCGGCAGCCGGCTAGTCCGGGCCCCGGTGGTCCGGCTCTTTTCCCCAGGTCATATACGTCACTCGGTGACACCTACAAGTCTACACGAGAGCTAGATAGTTTACAGGAGCTCTCCCTCAATCTTTCTTGTTCAAGTTATTCGCGAGTTCCACCAACGACCTAGCACTCGAGTGGCCGCTCAATTGCACGGTCTTTATACCTCAAGATGGCTTCCCTACGCGCCGTACAACCCCTCGCTCGTCGAGCTCCGGCATTGTTTGCTTCGAGAGCTGGTATACAGTCTGCCGGACGGAGATTCCTGAATACCGACTCGGCTCCTGTCCTCTACTCGGCACATGCCAAGGTCGTGGGGGCGCGCACCGGGTACGTCGCACAAACCGAATCCCTCCCAACACGCATCCGACAGCACACAAAAAGCCATTACCTTTACTAATCCAGACACCCTCAATCTCCAGCCACGTCGAAGGCGACGACCTCAAGGTCGGCCTAACCATGTCCAAAGCACTCGGCGGCACCGGCGACAAGGGCAAGACGAACCCGGAGGAGCTCTTCGCGGCGGGCTACGGCGCGTGCTTCCAGTCGGCTATGAACGCGTCGGCGGCGTCGCTGGGCATCCGCATGCCCACCACGCCCGAGGACAGCATCGTCGAGAACACCGTGCACCTGGTCGGCGATATGAAGAACCTCGACATGGGCATCCGCGTCGACATGAAGATCAAGATCCGCGGTCTGGACAAGGCTGATATTGATAAGGTGGTGGAGAAGGCGAAGGAGGTCTGCCCGTATAGCCGGGCTACTAGGGGAAATGTCACGACGAATATTGCGGTGGAGCAGATGTAGGGTTGGTTGTTCGACACCATCTCGTTGAGTCAGAACGCTCGTTTGAGGCACAAGCTTCTTGAATGAAAGCAGAGGTTCTGATGGCATTCGATCCCCATGCGCGTGCTGTTTTGAGTGCTCACTCGTAACCCCTGAGGTGAGCTTGGGTGATCATATTGTGGCGCGGTTCGCTCCCAACAGGATCAGCATGCGTATGCCCTAGACTGTGAAAACCACGATCCTTTCCTACTAGAAAGGAGAGCTGTAGAGGTTGGCCAAGCATCTCAGCGTATGGCATGCTCGCACCATGCTTTGTGGTGTCAGACCAGGCTTCCCGCTGGGGACGGCAGGTAATGAATGCTTCGAGCTGACTGGGCTGCCGAGTTGGGAAGCATCATACTGGTGGCTTGTGCCAAACAAACGACAGACAGTGCTGAATATGATAGGCTTCTGGAGCGGAATGGTCCTTCAAAAGAAGCCTCGGGATGCTACCTTTGGTCGATTAGCTTCTGACACATAGATGCCGAAGACTCCCGCCGTGCTCAGCAAAGAGGTGGAAGGGTATATCAATAACTGCAGCATACAAATGAGCCGAGATATCTCCTGCTCACGAACCCGACGGGACAATGTTGTCTTGTGATTGCCGCCCATATACACGGGACCTCGGCGGCCGTAGCTAGAATGACGTTGGATCTTCGTTGTACGGGACGGATCGGATCGGCATGTGGTTCCCGGGTAAACGGAGTCCCAGATGTGGTGCCTGGTCTTGAGATTGTCTGGGTGAATCCCGATTGTCGATTGCTCGTCCTTATGAGTGGAGGCCTTCTCCACACAGAGCCTTAATGTCGGGGTCACCTTGGTCCTGGAGTCTGGAGTCTGGACCCTGACGGATGTGAACTCTTCCTTGGCACTGCTTGGATTCCGACTTTGGCCGAACGTGGAGCGCTATACAGTTGGCAGCAGAGCACTTGGCGTCACGACGAAGTAATATTCATCCAAGGCGAGGGCATGTCATGATGCCATCTCCGTCGTCGACTTCCTGAATCTGATGAGGGGGACGGAGGTTGTCTTACGTAAAACCTGCCCAATTGGGGTCTTTGAACAACTTCAGAAGCTATCGTCAGTCGCATCGTGACGTCCAAGTTGACTCACATTACGCATATCCCGGCAGCTGCCCAGATCGTGGCTGAAGTCTCAGGACTCAGGACAAGGTTCAAACAGCCATGTGACCCATCTACACGCGCTATCGTTACCAGATATGCCTACTATGAGATTTTAGCTCTAACAGGAACCCGCTGACGCGACGTTGCACATGTGTAGTTGAAGTCTTCCCCAGAAAGACGGAAGATGTCGGAATGGCTGGCCCTGTGCTAGTCCATAGTTGCGGGGCGGTAGCAAGCTAGAGATAGGGCGGTGTTCGACTATACTCGTGTTGGACCGTTGGTCGCCTCATCTCAACGGCGCCCTGGTTGGAGATTCTCGCTGGTTGGACGACTTGGATCTCCAGGGGCTTGGCGGCTCAAAAACGCACGAGATGCAGAGACGCCCACCAGCGAATGATGTGGCTGTGATCCGCAAGGCCATGCTTGCCATGCTTGCCACGCTTGCCACGCTTGCCACGCTTGCCATGCTTGCCATGGTAGGACGGCAGGAAAGAGTCGGATTGCATATGTACATGTAAGGAGCACAGGTTACCTAACAGTTTGACATGAAGTGTCCAAAGATAGCGAAGGGCCCGGGAGTTTTGTTGTCTGAAGGTCGAGTTCGGCTCAATGGAAAATACCGGAAACGTGGATGATGATGGAACCTGGCAGCCTGGAAGTATAGTACATATTAACATAGGAGCTTGCTGCGAGAGTCTGTACATGATGGATCGTTGCGTGTAAGTATTTGGGTTGACTAGTAGTAATAAAACAGCTGGCGAAGTGAGGGGATTTAGTGCAGTTCTCCGTATTCCCTAGTATCCCATCTGCCCCGCCTGTTTTCTAGCGGCCCCTCGCCCCTTCTATTGCCCCTCCATTCTGCCATTCCTCCCACTTGGGAATTGCCCCTCGTGCTCTCCCCCAATAAGGAATTGGAGACTGCCCCCCCCCCCCCTTAGGTACCTAGGTACTGCCTGTCTGGCTGGCTCTTCCGTGTTTCGTCGAGAGGTAAGGAGGGATACTCCAATATGAACAAGATAATTGTATGGAAGTGGCCGGCCTTCCAGAAGGATTCCGAAACCCCAAACAAGAAGGACCGTACATATGACACATGTGAAAGTGGCGGCAACGAAAACGCTCGGTAGCATCAACCAACGGACGGGCAGCACTCCTGATTAGCCTGCACCAATTGCCACCCGTCTGGGGGATAGGGGAGTTGGAGAAGCCGGGTCGAGGAAAAACACGGGAATGGCTCATTCTCATCAGTACCTAGGTAGGTAGCAATGCCATCTTGGGTGTTGACCAATGAGCCCACGCAGGCCTCAGGCTGGCAGGGTGGAAGTCCATTCATCAGTCTGATGCCGCCCACCTCCCACCAACGTCCCCCGCCGTTCCAACGTCCACCTTGGCATCATCTGCTAGCATATTGCCCAGGTGAACAGGCACGACAGGACAAAGACACCACATCCATCATCGCACCCGCACCCGTACCTGTCTATACTAGTACTGTGTTAGTGGCAGCAGCTCACGCCCGTGGTCCCTTCCCGATGATGCAGGGGTTCCCAGGTGCCTTGCTCCGGTTTGAATTCGTGACCCAGTGCCCAGTCAATGCCAGCTACCGCCATCGGCCAGTGGAATGTCTCGCACAAGCCTCACATTCTCCACCACCATCGCCGTTCCTATATATCCTCGGTTTCGGCCCACGCCTAGCAGACTTGAGAAAACTAGACGCTCCAGCTGCCCGAACTATATTCATACTACCCGTTCTGCCCGTCCAGCCCGTACTGCTACCGTTACGCCTGCTGCCCCAACTGCCCCATTGTTCCGAAATCCAAGTTCCCCGTTAACCACCGAGTGGAACTCTGCCATCAACGCCGTCTCCAGTTACTCCATTTACTCCAGAAAACCCACGATTCAGCAAAGCTTAAGAAGCATGGCAGACCCCATCCAGAGAACCGCTTCTCCCTACACTGATCCCTCAGTCAAAGGCCCCAAGTCGCAACAGCTCTCCTCCGGACTCTCCCGGTCTCTACTGCAAAACAACAAGAGTACTTCCCCTTCTGTCTACTCTGACAGACCCAGCATTCTAACAGCCATGGTCACAGTGATTGACAACAACAAGGTCAACAAGACCGCTCTTCACCCTGGCGGAGTTGAGTAAGTCGACCTCGTCTGTCAAGCATAACCCGGAACTTGGTTTCTGACATTACCTCGGTTCTAGGCCTCACCAGGAGAGAGAACACACGGAACTTGGTAGGAATATACATACCCAGGCCTGCTGCCTCGCTCTGACGCCAGCTGGGCGACTAACACAAATATCATAGAGGAGGAGCTGCACGAGAAGGCTCACATCGACTACGACAGAGTTGCTATTGTGAGTTATCTGAGACTACCAGGTATAGGTGACACTGCCGCTAACAAAAGTTACAGATCCCCAACCCCTCCGTCGCCGCGTTATACGAAGATGCTCTTGTGAGACAGCCCGCACGGCCGGGACCCAACCCCTAGAAACTGCATGCTGACTTGGTGTCAAGGTATACGAGATGGGCTCGGCCATCGCATCGAGCGGCGCATTAACGGCGTACTCGGGCGCGAAGACCGGTCGTTCGCCTTCGGACAAGAGAATCGTCCAGGAGCCGTCGTCAGAAAAGGATATCTGGTAAGGCCATGTCGAGTCTACTCTTCTTCAAAAGGTACACTGGCGACTAACATGCATTGCTTCACAGGTGGGGACCAGTCAACAAGCCAATGGCTCCTGAGGTAAGGACTATCAACGACCTTGCGCGTTTACATTTCGAGTTTCATTCTTCCTGTCGTCACTTTCTCTGTCATGATGCTTGCCTCCTCAACCCCCCCCCCCCCCCCCCCCCCATCATGGGCAAATGGGAAACCCTGACATACACATTCCATTATGAGCCCCGCGTTTCCTACATCATGAGTGCCTCATGACCTTACACTTCCAAGGAGCAGCCGTTACGTCACAGGCATGGCCGCAGCTGCGAGTGCATGAGTCGCTACAGCCCCGACCCCAAGCGTGTGTGGTCCGGTCCAAGCTCCGGGGCCGAACGAGATGGGCGGCATTTATTACCACACTTCCACCGTCTAGGAATTGGGTAGCTTGGGATGCCGTTTGCACATGGCGAATTCGCCCATATGCAGGATCCTGTTGTCGGCGTCATTCAAGATCTCCAATCCGGCAACGCCTTCACTGTTCAGCTGCACCCCGCATTGCGCACCCCAACGGCACAGCGGCCAGGCGGGCCTTCACGTGTCTAACCTTAGACCTGACGCGAATGACACGAGACCAGTTGCCCGACCAGTTGCATGAATTGTTCGCTGATATAATTACTCTTATAGGTTTGGAAGATCAACCGCGAACGAGCCGTGGACTACCTCAACACCCGCACCAGAATCTACGTTGTCGACGGCTACGCCGGCTGGGACGAGAAGTACAGAATCCGGGTCCGAGTCATCTGTGCCCGTGCCTACCATGCCTTGTTCATGAGGAACATGCTCATCCGCCCTCCCCGCGAGGAGCTCGAGCACTTCCACCCCGACTACACCATCTACAATGCCGGCACTTTCCCCGCCAACCGGTTCACCGAGGGCATGACCTCGGGTACTTCGGTCGCCATTAACTTTGCTGAGAAGGAGATGGTCATCCTCGGTACCGAGTACGCCGGCGAGATGAAGAAGGGCGTCTTCACCGTACTGTTCTACGAGATGCCCATCAAGCACAATGTCTTGACCCTTCACTCCTCGGCCAACGAGGGCAAGAACGGCGATGTGACGCTGTTCTTCGGTCTGTCAGGTACCGGCAAGACCACCCTGTCTGCCGATCCCAACCGAGCTCTGATTGGTGACGACGAGCACTGCTGGAGTGACCGAGGCGTCTTCAACATCGAAGGCGGCTGCTACGCCAAGACGATTGGTCTTTCGGCCGAGAAGGAACCGGATATATTCGGTGCCATCCGCTTTGGTTCCGTCCTTGAAAACGTCGTCTTTGACCAGGACACCAGAGTCGTCGACTACGACAATTCCACCCTCACGGAAAACACCAGATGGTATGTTTGCGGTTTGCAAATCCTCTTCGAAATCCAGACTAACAACCTCTAGCGCATACCCTATCGAATACATTGACAATGCGAAGATTCCTTGCCTGTCAGAAAACCACCCTAGCAACATCATCCTGTTGACTTGTGATGCTCGTGGTGTCCTGCCGCCCATCTCCAAGCTGAACAGCGCTCAGACCATGTTCCACTTCATCTCGGGCTACACCTCCAAGATGGCTGGTACCGAGGACGGTATCACCGAGCCCCAGGCTACCTTCTCATCTTGCTTCGCACAGCCCTTCCTGGCTCTTCACCCCATGCGGTACGCCAAGATGCTGGCTGACAAGATCGAGCACCACTCTGCCAACGCCTGGTTGTTGAACACGGGCTGGGTCGGCGCCGGCTACGTTCACGGCGGCAAGCGCTGCCCTCTGAAGTACACGCGTGCCATTCTCGATGCGATCCACTCGGGCGAGCTTGCCAAGGTGGAATACGAGACGTACGACGTATTCAACCTGGACGTGCCCAAGTCGTGTCCAGGTGTGCCTGCCGAGTTGCTCAACCCCAAGACCGCTTGGACGGCAGGGAATGACAGCTTCAACCAGGAGGTGAAGAAGCTTGGCGGGCTCTTCATTGAGAACTTCAAGAAGTACGAGGACGAAGCGACGGAGGAGGTCAGGAAGGCTGGGCCGGTTGTTTAAAGCGAGGCGCTTCATTGGCATTTCTTGACTTGAAACCTCTCAGTAGGCCATCCTCAACTCCGGGCAATGTCGTGGCTACGACATCCAAGGCGGGCCGAAGCGAAACGCACTACGCTACACCACACTGCAACGTGTGTGGGATGGGATTGGAATAGCTCATAGTCGGAGCTGGTTGTACAATTTGGACGTTGGAATGGATGAGTGTTCAATACTTACTGATGGTGGCTCTCCACCGTGGACAGAGTCAGGGCGAGGGTGGACATGCTATAGATTGGTGCCGAACGAATGAGAATATGTACCTAAGGATTCCTTGAGCTCCTGAGGTGTATGGTTGTATATGTGATTGTTCCTTTGAAATCGAGACCACGGTGTTGATGTTTTCTTCTGTAGAGGTGTCGCCATCGATGTAAAATGTGAGCAATCTAGACTACCAAGGGTAAGGGCACGTGCCTGGTTTTCCTATATGTATCGTAGGCTCCTGGAGGTATGGGGTTCATCCGAAACTGCAGGCAGTGAATACACTCGTGTATGACATCGAATGGACACTTTATATGTAGTGAAGAGGGTGGTGAGAAGTCGTGACCAGCGGTGACTAGCTTAACTCCGAAGCAGGGGTCCTTTAATGGACTCCACTCTTTCAGCGACGACGTCAAAGCAAGCAGATGCTTGGCAATTCGCGGGACACGTCCTTTTCCCACCACCCACCGCCCGCCCGCCTTTCCTATAGCTAGGGACGGCCAGATCGACATCCCGCCGCGTGTAGAGCGCCAGCAACCAACGCGATCGCCCGACCCAACTCGTCCATCTTTATGGGTCGACGATGAGCAGTTGCCAACATGGATGGAGATTGGGACGAGGTCAGTACCTCCAGCACCCAGCATCGCAGGGCTTCGCGACGCGCCAAACTGAGATTGTCCACCTTCCGCCAGTCCCTCCAGCATGGGCGATGGAGATGGATGCGCAAGCTTCATGCGTGAACTCTAACTGAGGCTGACCTGTATACCTTTGTTCGTAGGTCGCCCGGATAGCGCATCCGCCTCCGGGCCCCATGGGTAATCCGACACCTCCCACCGTCTTAGCCTTCGATACCAACCAGGAGCTGCTCTGGACCGGCAACGGGTTCGGTCGAGTAATGTCCTTTTATGGCAACAAGCTGCAGCCCTACACATCATTCCGAATACATCCGTCCCAAGATGGCGCCGTCCGACAAATATTGTTCAACGACAAGGGCGTCGTGTCCCTCGGCCCCCGCGGCGTGCACATGGCGAACCGCCGGGGTCTACCATTGTGGTCAATCAGGTGCGCATTGACAGCTGCGAGTCGAGTCCCGGCATGAATGCTTATTCGCGCCATCCATAGACATGAAGATTTCACAGCGTTACGTTGCATGAGCTTTACATCCAGGGGTACCACCGAGATTCTGGTCGCGGGCGAGCAATACAAGATGTTCGTCATTGACACGAACAAGGGGGAGGTGACCAAACAAGTACGGCCTCCGCCGTGGACAGGTAATGTTCGATTGCTGACAGCCGGCCACTACTAGGTATCGACGGGACACCAGTACAGCAGCATGCGAAGGAGCCGATATATATGTGCTGCCACGCCGACAGGTGCTGTCCACATTCTCGATCCGATAACGTTCCAGGTCCTCAAGATATGGCAGCCGCATACCTCCGCGCTGAATGACATGGACGCCCAACACGACTTCATAGTAACGTGCGGCTACTCCTTGCGTCAACAGGGCCACTACATACCGGACCCCTTCGTCAACGTGTTCGACCTAAAGAATATGGTCTCCATGTCTCCTATCCCCTTCCCAGCGGGCGCTTCCTACGTTCGGATGCATCCCAGAATGTCCACCACCACCATCGTCGTGACCCAGCTGGGTCAGATGCAAGTGGTCGACCTGATGAACCCCAACACCAGTAATATCCATCAGGCGAACTGTCAATCGTATGTGTCCATGATTGAGATAGCATCATCCGGAGAAGCAGTAGCCATGGCAGATGTGGAATGCAATATCCACCTCTTGGGGTCACCGAACAAGCTCCACTTCACAGATCTTGCCACGCCTATAGAGTATGCCGATGCCACTGCCAGTGCCGCACGAATTGGCATTGACTCTCTTGACACGTAAGTCTAGCTCCAGCGGGCGCTGCCGACATGTCTTGTACTGACGAGAGAACCAGCCCATTGAGCTCTATTGGCATGCCGTTCTACCGGGAGACGTTGCTCTCAGCATGGCCTGAGAACATGGTGACCTCGGTCGGTGCTCCGCCCGTCAAGATCGATCCCCAGGTATTATCGACTCTTCAAGAAAGAGAATGGGGCTATTGGGGCAAGAACATCCGTCCACAACTCAGAAACCAGGTCGAGGACACCCGTAGCAGCGAGAGTCCCAAGAGTCGCCTGAGACCACCAAGATTCCTGAGCGAGAAGGCTAGGGATCTGGCCAACTCGCCAGCAGGGACACCAGCGCCGGAAGAAACCATTCCAGAGTTTCCACAAGTCTCGCACGATGCCAATCTGGAGTGTCGCAAGGCCGAAGTGCCCGAACTGTATCGGACTATTGAGATTAAGTACAGCAGGTTTGGCATTGGCGACTTCGATTTCGGGTAAGCTAACGAGGTCGGTCTGCTGAGCATACGCTAATACGCAAGCTTAGATACTTCAACAAGACACAGTACTCGGGCCTGCAGAATCACATTGTCAACGCATATGCAAACTCACTCCTTCAAGTGATGCACTATACTCCCCTGATCCGGAATATTGCTTTGCAACATGCGGCTACAGCTTGCGTCGATGAGCTATGTCTCCTGTGCGAGTCGGGCTTCCTCTTTGACATGCTCCATAAAGCAGAAGGAGAGCCCTGCCAGGCATACAATTTGACGAAGACCCTAAGCTACCATCCACAGGGTAAGTCAATAGCTTCGCCAACGGGTTATAGATATTTGCTGACACCTACGAACAGCGAGCCAGGCAGGGTTACTCGACAGCGCGCCTCTCGTGCTCCACTCTCGCACTACGATGTTACAGCACCTTGCGAAATTCCTCCTCGAAAGGATGTCCGTTAACTACAATAAGATGGCCAGGAACGACGAAAGCTCTGATGCTGAGGCACCTCAGTCCAAGACTTTCGAAGAGGTAATTGATCTATTCTGCCTCTCGCATCGGATAATAGCGACGCCAACTGACGTTTTCCAGTTATTTCGCATGTCCGCAGTAAACTCCATCAGGTGTATGAACTGTAGGATAGAAACCACCAGATCTGAGGCGAGTATGGTAACTGATATGATCTACCCTCTCAATGTGAGTATGGTGCATCCGGGATCACTATTTTTAAGACTCACGGGTATTAGAATCCTGAACCCCGTAACCCACGGCCGCGGAGCTCGACATTCTCTCAAATCATCAAGATTAGTTTAGAGCGTGAAACGACCAACAAGGGCTGGTGCAGCAACTGCCTCAAGTATCAGGCGCTGGCCAGCAGGAAGACTGTTCAAAGGATCCCGGATGTTTTGATGCTTACGACTGCAATCAATAGTGCGATCAATGGTAACGCTCATCGCCGCCTTTGGGCTACACCAGGCTGGCTGCCGGAAGAGATCGGGATTATTGCGGGCAACGGCCAGTTCTTCTGTTATGAAGGGGAGGACTTGAAATTGCACTTGCAACGCGGGAGGCATAACATCAAGGTGTATTCCCTGACTGGTTTAGTCGTCAACATCGAGGGCGGTCTGCAGCACGAGTCCCACCTTGTCGCAATGGCGAACGGTAAGTCCTGGTGAGCTTATCGAATAACCCGACACATGGAGAAGTTGACCTTTATCCAGTTGCACACTCGGCACCGGTGGCTCCCGGGCAAAGCCAATGGTATATGTTCAATGATTTCCACGTGCAGCCGATCTCTTCCCAGGAGGCTTTGACATTCAACACAACCTGGAAGACACCGTCTGTCCTCACATATCAGGTCAAGACCGCCAATAACCAGCTCGACTCGAGCTGGAAAAAGAACCTCGATGACAGGCTATTATATCTCGATCTACAGTAAGTACCACCATCGCCCTGTGACAACTGTTACTAATGCTCCTATCAAAGGCCTGATAGAGCAGACAAACCCTATCGTACGCTGGAGCCGTCTGAGCCGGCTGGGCCGGATACTCTCATTGCGATAGATACCGAGTTTGTGCAGATTTCGCAGTCTGAAATGGAGGTGCATTCCGATGGTGATGCACAGATCATCCGACCCATATTCCACGCATTGGCCAGAGTCTCCATCGTTCGAGGCGGTGGTATGGATGAAGGTATTCCTTTCATTGACGACTATATCACTATTAAGGAGAAGGTCCACAACTACTTGACCTCCTATTCGGGCATCACCGAAGAGGATCTGGACGTGACGAACCCAAGGGGACACAACCTGGTACCATTGAAGATCGCGTACAAGAAGATATGGATCCTTCTCAACCTTGGCTGCAAGTTCCTCGGTCATGGCCTCAGCGGGGACTTCCGGGTCATCAATATTCACGTGCCGAAGTCGCAGGTGATCGACACTAGTACTCTCTTCTTCATCAAAGAACGCCTTAGGAAGCTGAGTCTGCAGTTCCTCGCTTATGCTGTGCTAAGGGAAGAGATCCAGAAGGACACGCACGACTCCATCGAGGACGCGAGGACGGCGCTGCGGCTGTACCGGAAATACCAGGAGTACAGCGAGGCAGGCATACTGGAGACGATATTGCGGGAGATATACGTCACGGGATCGGCATGCAACTTCAAGGCCCCTAGGAGGACTGGTGCTGACGTCCCGAGGACGGACACCCCGCCCGTGGATGGAGCACCAGGTCACGGTCCCTCGACGCCGGTACGAAGGCCGGGAGGAACTGCTACTCCCGGTTCCACTCCGCTTAAAGGGCTGAACTTCGGATAGCGCAGACCGTCCGACAGTGGGACGCATGTCTGCCGACCACGACGAGCGGATAGGCGCGAATTTTCCCGGCGATATTTGTGTCTTTAGATCTTGTCTAGAGTTCTCCAGATGTTGGGTAAGCTGACAGAAATGCTGCTACCTATGAGATCTGCCGTGAGAAACACCAAGATGAGTGGGGTATGATAGAATATGCCTATCTATAAGATTAGAGCACTGCGGTGAGAGAGAAGGAAAATGCTCGTCAGTGACTAGCTAGAGAGACATCCCACATGGACCTGTGTGGATAGCGCATAGTGGGTTTGACTGATATGCTTGTACACAGCATAGACACAAAACAGGAGATAAATAGCAGCGAGCGGGTAAGCTACCGAAGTGGTTTGCCTGCGTGGGATGGTGTCTCGTGATCTGCTCATGTAAGGAATGCTGTTCCATATACATTAGGGTCTGTAGCCCCTGGCTGGCACTTTCACGCTCGACACGAGATTCATTGTTGTTTATTTTCTTTCCGAAGTAGTTCAACAGGCTGGAGGAGGTGTGTGGATGTTGCATGACGTCGAACTCAGTCCCTAACAACAGACGCTGTAGTACGACACGTCATGCCATCGTTTCCTAACAACGAGCGCTTGATCAGGTCAGCCAGCCCCCTGTTTCTCGTGGCCTCATGGCAGCCAACCAACCTATGCTAGGTATGCAGGGGAGCGCACCCCGGCCGCAGCACTCGGGCCGGGGTAAGTAAGGGGGGTGGGTGGGTTTTCTACGAAGACCAATTCCTGGCCCTGCAACCCCGGCTGGGAATGCAAAGGGCGATTGACGACGGACCTGGTAGGTCTTATAGTATGTGTTAGCGGTGCTGATGAGTTTTGCTAACGAACGATAGATAAGTTTATTGGGATCTCTACTGTTAATATAGCAAACCATAATGGTTGTAACTTTTCGGGAAGGACGGGGAGCCTTAATGATAATAGCCACCGATCGCCCCGAGCTGCCACAGCTTTCCTTTCCCGCGTTTTATGACTATTAGGCTGGTTGTTGCATGTGAGATGGCAGTATATCGGTGGTCGGCTATGACGTTTGGCCAGGCAGCAACTTGTAGCACCTATGGGTCCTACTAGCGAGGCCTTCGGGGACTAATGGCTCCATGTTGCCACCACGGATGGAAGCGCCGTCTCGAAGTTCGTCCCGGTCCGTCACACTCCGACTAGAACTGACAGTAGCAAGACCCGAACACGTCAACCCTCACTCACCACGATGCCCATCGTTAAGCTCACCGGACGTCGCGGAGTCCCCGCCGATCCAGCACACCACTTCTACAACCGTTTCAAACTACCCCAAGACGACGGCCAGCACCACCTTGATCCCGCCTGGTTCGACCGGCAAAAGCAGCGCCATGTCGAGAAGGACGACCCATCTCTCCGCCGCTGGCTCGTCGACGAGGTCAACATACTAAAAGCATTCCACGACGGCGACACAGACGCAGAGGAAACAGCTCATGACATCACCCGCCCCATCTCAACCTCGTCCGTGCCGGACCTCGGCGGCTATTCCGATGGCATCTTGGCGTCGAACGGCCTATGGTTCGTACTCATCACCGCGCTCATCGAGTGGCCGTGTGAACGCATAGCCGATCTCCTCGCGCTCCTGGACGCCATCGCTAGGATCCCGGATAAGATCCACAAGGGCGAAGTTATCGGTGATGAACATGGAGATGCACTCTCATGGAGCGGCTTCCCCTACTTCGCCCTGAGCTGGCCCGACGATCTACAGCCGGGCCAGATCTGCCGGCAGTGTCCGGACGCAGCTGCCCGGGCCTTGGCGCGCCGTCTCTACCTCAAGATCAGGGATATCGAGGCGCAGCTCGTGGCACGGCACGTCATGGGGATGAGCAGGCAGATGATCCGGACCGTCATCTGCGCACTCGAGACGGACAAGAAGGACGTCGACGGGAGCGATGATGCACAACAAGTCGTCGCGCCGAACGAGGCCGTGGCGTACGACCAGGTCGTGCTCGACTTCCACATCCCCGCCGTAGCCTTCCTGTTCCAGTACAACGTACGCGAGGTTTATGATTTGGTCGTAGTAAGAGACGGATTGAGGGACTGGACGCGGCGGAGCATGCCGGATGGAGCGAGGCGGTTTGAGGACGGGGCTACGCGGTGGGTGTTCTGGGAGAGACGCCTGGGGGAGTTGGCTGGGGGGAGTGCGGATGAGGAGGTTAGGGGTGCTGCTGAGGCGGCTTTGGGGTCTATGGCTTTAGGTGAAGGTGTATGGCGGGACGAGGCGAGGTGATCATACACAAGCCCGAGAGGTCTCGGTCAGAGGGCAATCAGAGTACTAGTCTGTAGAGTAACCATCGTCTGGATCCAGCTCGCGGATCGTATCGATGGTTACCCGACCGCTCTGTTATGTACAACTAGGCCAAGTCCTTCCTTTACCTTGTACGATGGATGCCCAGCCTCTCGAGAGTGAGTTGTCCGGGTCCTCCCCTGAAGTGGCTCGCAATCAAGTAAGCCCCTTTCAGCAACGCTGACGACCATGGTCAGACTGAGGTTGAGATCTGGCCAAGTCTGAACGCATCCAATCCCCAGGGAATCGTCGTTCGTAGTCAGTCAGACCATTGAAGACGGAGATGAGCAACAGCAAGCACATTCAGCTTGACACCTCCTCGTCGCACGGCAAGACCGTTGGCAGTAACGTTATCTAACACTGCACGAACGTCCTCGTCGCTTGCTTCGCTAAATGTCATCTTAGTGCAGGAGCGAGATGTCATGTCATGTGGAGAACCAGCAGCCATTTTTCGTTGTCAATGGCCCCCATTTGAGCTCGCCAGCATCAGCGATTTCGGTCGGCATGGTTAAGGTCGGATGGAAACGGTAAAGCTAAAGTGCCTCCATATGTAAGCTTTTGTGCCGCCTCTTCCAGACGATCCAAGTCTTCGGACTTTCTCTTCCCGCCACTGTAAATCAGCGCGCGCAAGGAATGTATGTACAGGTCAAAGTGCTTCTCGATGTCGTCTGGTAGGTAGGACTTTAGCTTGACCTGCGGTTTTCGATTGGAGAGATAATCTTGGCTTCTGGTGTCAACCGCATGCGTGACCACGACCTGGTATGATGAGGCTGCACCAGAAGCTCTACGAACTCGTCCTCGCCGATGATGCCGTCATCTTCGTCCCATAAGTATGCAAAGGTGGATGGATGGTGTGGCATCGAGCAGCCATTCCACTCTCGTCTCGAGAGGCAGAGCCCTGAGCGAATCGCACGAAGCTATCTCTCACGCCGTCACAGTTTTCCGCCACTGTCAGAGCACGACTTTGCTCGAGCACATAAGTTAGTCGCAGATACGAGCACGGTGCGATCTTCGCCGGCCTGAGCTCGATGCAGACCGTCAGACCAGCAACCACGACCTAGTGGAATTGTGTATTACCCACAATAACCACTGTCCATGCGCTTCCTGTTCTTGCTATTGGCGATTGGCGGTTGGCGCTTGTCGCGCAGGAGCTCGTCGTCTTGGCGGACGAGTGACTGGACTGGGGAGGTCTGGGCTTTTTCGTGGTCGAGGGTCGGTCCAAGCTAAGGGTAGACGGACTGTGATCGTTACTCGCATAAAACCCGTCTCAAAACACCACTTGGCTGAGAATCTGACTCATGTCTAATCAGCTAGCTACCTGGATATGTATGAGAGCATGATCTCTTACTCACTAAGCATATTCAGATATCACATGACAGACTGCGGCATATCAACAGGTTAATCACAGACAAGGTCGCGAAAAAATGAGGGCGGATAGCCTTCTGGCAGCATTGGTGCCCCTGTAGCAACCAGGGCAGCCTGGTCTTTCCAACGCGTGCGAGGAGAGGCCGTGTGAGCGGTGTGTTAGTTCTGCCACGAAGGGACGCCACTCGTACGACGAGATACACGTCCGTGTTAGCAGGCAGACGGTCGACAGTGTAGTTTGCACTGCATGCATCAGCTATTCAGGGGTTATTATAGTCAGCTTCTTCGCGGAACAGTCACTCGACTGCCTCGCAGGTTCGCAAGCTGTGTCGAGCCTACTACTTGGATACTTCAGGAGCTACCTCATGGCTCTAGTGGCTTGTTGGTGGTACTGGGCGGTGGGTGGTGAGGGATCGATGTACGAATCAGTCTCCATGGCGCTCGCTCCGCAGTCTCACCAGTCCGAATGCTACGTAACGATGGCTCAATGAGAACATGAATCATCATCATACTTGTCTGACGCGAATTGCTCTCTATCCTGAAGGCATCCCAGTGTTAACGAGCCGGTTGATGGATTCGGGACTCAGACACATATGCGAGGAAGGGAGAACTGTGACTAGACGGATGATGTGCCGTCACTCATGGAGCATGAAAGCTGTTGGAACCTTGGTGTAATCTCACGGTCGCCAATGGATGGCAGAGATGGGCTGTTGTCAGTCCTGGTCGCTCGCTGGGGTGTCGGCCTCCTGAAAGGGGGGTTGCCCAAGTCGCATGGCCCGTTCATGATGTAATTTAGATGAAATGGGCATGTTAATAAGTGTCAATATGGATCACAATACCCAGCTGAATGATCTCAGTCTGTGTGTTGCCGTACTCTCGCGCTGTCACTAGTACTCGCACGAATTGGTTGAATTGAGTTCTGTCAACCCACGGCGCGAAGTGCACGCGCTCTACTGAGGCAGATGCTCGCAAGAAAATCGAAACCCGACTGGAAAAAGAGGATCTGCCATAACGCCACTAGTCCAATGGAAAGCTTGTACATTAAAGGAGTAGGACCAAGGCGACATGCAGTCTACAATTTGCTCTTCGGATTGGCCAGAGAGAGCTTTGCGGTCAACGTTTCCTCCGCGTCCTTCTCGATCCTCTTGACAAGCTCGTCACATGTCGGGATATCGTGGATGAGGCCTATGACCTGCCCAGCAGTCCATACCTATCAACATGTCATGGTTAGCGTTCAAACGCAAGAGGAATGTCGTCACTGTGCAACTCACGCCGAATTCCGGGTCACCATTCAAGAAGACTTGCCGACCTCGCTTTCCGCTTACCAACGGGGCGATCTCTGCGAACTCTCCCGTCTTGGTCTCCTTCTCAATCTTGACGATCTGGTCAGTCACTTTGTTGCGGTACAGCCGGGTGGTGTTTGTCCACCTCCGCATGACCAGGGCCGTATCGGTCTCTTGGGCGTTGACGATCTCTTCCTTGATCTTCTGATGGATGGGCGCCTCGACCGTGCACATGAAACGTGTACCCATGTTGATGCCCTCAGCACCGAGACACAGCGCAGCCGCTAAGCCCTGACCGTCTGCGAAGCCTCCCGATGCGATAAAAGGCACCTTTAGAGTCTGACGTGCTTTGCTGAGCAGGATGAAATTGGTGATGTCTGACTCGCCCACGTGTCTTCACCGGCGTCACGAGAGAGTCAGCGATGACGCGAAGCTAGAGAATGTCAGGCAAAGGTTGGGCAACGGTTACTCACCCCGCGCACTCAAAGCCGTCTATGGAGAGGAAGTCGACGCCGAGCTTTATGGCGCTCTGTGCGTGTCTGATGGTAGTACACTTGTGGAGAATGATGATGCCGGCCTTTTTCAGCTTGGAGATGACTGGACCGGGGCTATTGCCGGCGGTCTCGACGATCTTGATACCCTCGTCGATGACGACTTGGGCGTAGGCGCCGTAGTCTGGGGGCGCAAGGGCAGGCAGCAGCGTGATGTTGACGCCGAAGGGGTTCTTGGTCATCTTCCTGCAGCGCTGGATCTCATTCCTCAGGTCCTCGGGTGTGGGCTGAGTCAGTGCTGTGAGTATACCCAACCCTCCGGCGTTCGATACGGCAGCGGCCATCTCAGCATATCCCACATGCTGCATGCCGCCTTGTACGACGGGGATCTTGATGCCCAGTCGGCGGGTGAGCTCGGTGTTAAATGGCATCCTGGCGGTTGGGTCCGGGCTGTGGTATGTTGTTGATTATACACGGGGCGTGTGAATGATCACTGTTCTCAAACAATGCAGTGTGACAGCAGTTGTAGAAGAGCGGCAAAATCGAACCGATATGATAGAGCGAAGTATAAAGCAATATGAAGTGAGGATGAGAGTAAGGCCATCGGCGAACAGGTCACATGAGTGAGTAAGCACTGAGCAGTAGGGGCAAGTCGAGATGCCGAGGTATCATGGCGGCTCCAAACCCCAGGTTGCCGTTGAACTGTGACTCCACTGTGGGCCAAGACCGGGTTTCAGCTGGAGGCTAAAGCCGACCTCCGGATCCGGGGCTTAGTTCTGCCGGGACTGCGCTAAAGACACTCGGCCCCGAGGGCTGCAGGTGGGACTGTCTAGGGATACCCCTTGAAGCAGATACCCACACCCCGACTCCTAGCTCCATGCGGGACGGGAGTGGCTGCAGTGCACGGTGCCAATTCCCCAGATTTGTACCTTCCAAGCCAAAATCAAAATCTCACCCGTCCTGCAAGATTCTGCCAGTCGACCTGTTGCTGAACCACCCCAATTAATGCCCAATATCAAGCCGGCTCGCTGCTTGCAGCTTGCATTCTACGGTCAGAGACTCATGTATTTTGTGATATGTCAACTATCTACTTGTTCCCTGGCATGTCAGACATCAACGCAGCGATCTTGCCTACCTACGTCACTCCCAACCAATCTCGAAAATCGTGAATGCTTCGCTGTGTTGCACCGGAGAATTATCAAGAGTTGCGCCGTCACTTGTCAGCTGTGACTCGTCCGATTCAGCAATGTGAAGCGGGCCGTCTACCGGGTGACGGGTGACGAGGCTCTCTGGCTTTCACGCCGTGTCACATTCTGATGTTCGCAGATTACAGACATGCTACCTAGTAGAGTTCATCTGCTGGAGACCTGCCACTCCCGCCTGCTACCACCCTTACCAGGTTCCGGTCGCGCGGCATGGGATGGCAGTCCATACAGCAGATGCCCCAGCCGTCGATCAAGAAGTCATCACCTAGGTGAGTAACTCACCAGGCTTCTACGCTTGCTGATCGTAAAGTCTGACGGCTCTCTTGCCGAACTCGGCCCTTCATGTCTGCGGCATGCCGAACATGTCTTTCTTTTCTCTGTCGGCCAGAAGCAGATGTTCATCGAATGATAATCCGGAGACATGCGCACGGCATGTATCATTATAACCTGGTTTGTGCCAGCCCTTAGATCTGACTAGATCTGCAAGATGAGATCCCGGACCACCATCTCCACTGGGAAGCGATCACCCTCACATGTTATCAACTGCGACGCATCCGAGTCTCGCAAAGCATCCGCTATAGCGTCTCCCGATCCGTCATTGAATTTGCTTGTCCTGGGATATTCACGCAGGTCTGTCGACTTTCTTATTTGTGCCAAGAAAGGAGATACCGTGAGGGAAGAGGTGAAGAAGCAAAGTGAGAAGAAACTTCTCGATATTGGAAGGATTACCCGCGGTGTACCCGTACGTACCCTCACTTGGCACACTCTGGTTCACCGGCCTGATCGCCATCACTTGGACGAGTCTGCATACTGCTATCCGTGCATCACCCACTGGACCGTTACAATGAGCATCTGCCCATTCCGTTTGGCTGGATCTCCTTTCATCACAGCGGAAATCTTTATAACAACTGCAGACTTATCACCTTGCTCTCCAGAAACCCGGCCATTGACCTACTTGTATCACCGAATATGTTTCCTCGCACCACGTTGCTTCGGAACTATTGGCTCGTGCTGAAAGCCCTACTGTGGATTCGTCTCGAAGAACCCTACTGATAACACTAGCCTCGTGTACAGTGAACACGCAGCAATATCGTTGGCGCGTGTCTCAAGAGCAGGCCGTTCCATGTCACACTAGCATCCGACAGGTGATCCATACTGGCGGGATCATCGCTGCTTCTGTCTGCAAATCAAAACGATATGGACCATCCTATTTGACCGACCGACAAGGGATGCTTGTTTGACAGGCTGGGGAGTCGCTGTAAAGCTGCAGCGAGGCTGATGAGCAGCGAAAGCCTAGGCGACATGGAGTAAAGGTCAGTCCGAACCGGCATTGCGCACGCTGTTACCATCCATGACTCATGGTAAATCATATTTCTTGATGAATAACGGAAGCGGCAGTTTGCCTCCAATCGCCTGTGGATCGCGAAGTCTGCACGATGAAGTCGGGTTCGCTTCTTTGCATCTGGCGTGGGCTTCATTGCCGTCATTGGGCACCATCCAGCGCGACGATGAAGAACGGATCATCAGACTTGGATGATGACATAATGGGTCAAGTGACGAGATTCCTTCGCTCGTAAGTATGTGAGCCTGACTTGCCATGTATACAAGGCCTGATTGTCGAGGCGAATGTCCTCGAGCGCCACCTACTTGTTGGCATTGTCTGTTGTCTTCTGCCCCCTGCCTGCTGCCCGCTGCGACCCGCAGGATCATGTACTCGCCCGAAGAGAAGGCAATCAGAGAGGAGAAAGTAACTTTCAGGTCGAGACCAGTTTCCCGGCCATGCGACCATCATGAGACAGCTGATGGTCAGTATCTCCAGCTTGACAACTCGGACTACTCCTCGCAAGGATAGGCGCCAACGGCCAATATGCATCATCCAACCCGTTCCTGCCCAACAAGTATCCGACAGGTCATAACGGTGAGGCTGCCAGCCATCTCAGCCAAGTTGGCAAACGAAGCTTTGTTTCGTTTATGGCATTGTCGTTATGCATCCTGCCGTTATTGGTGCAAATCTGAACGGGTCTTTGCGCTTGGACCCTGGCGAGTCCGATCAACTGGGTCCAACCCGATCGCGCAGTATCCTGATAGCCTGGCACTGGCACTGGCAGCCCCGGTTGGCATCCAGGTTGTTCTGCTTCCTCCTCATGCTCCTCCTTCAGAGGTCTGAAAAAGGAAAGGTGAGGTGTTGCACACAATCAAACGAGGTGCTTTCCAGTCCGAGATGCGCTCGGACACATGGCACGATGTAGAGTGCCAGTCGGGAAAAAGAACTTTGAAATCATGGATCACCCACATGCCTGAATGAGCTCATGCTTCTGCCTCCCTGCAAACGGGCCACGATGTCACATCCCTCGCACACTCGGCACTATCCGAACCAAGGTCAGACAATGTGCGAGTGCCATTATGTGTTGCAGTATGAGGACTCGGGAATTCATTCCTTGCGATCTGGACCGCACACAGCAGAGCCGTGCGACCGTCTCCGTAGCGCTCGGCCACTTTCCAAGCCATTGGGTCTGAACGGTCACGCAACTTGGCATTTCATCCCGAATACCTACTATCATATATCACGGAATCAGGACAATTTGGCCTGTTCGATGCCGAGTAAGCTATGTTGCTGGCTAATTTCACTGACTGGCTGCCCGGCTAGTTGGCCGCAGAAAATCCCTTTACGTCCCGCAGTCCGTTGGAGATCACGTCCGTTGTCTACTACTACCTCGCGTGCCGTGTAGCCCCGCGGCTCATTTGATATGATATGATGAAGAATCCAACCTTGGGTACACTTCCACCACCTAACGTACTGATGCAGTGCGACGTCTGGCGGAAATGGTCCCGGCCCGGAACACACCTTCACCTACCTGATATGTGCGCCCCTGAAGGCAAGGAGGCTCGACGACGTGCAGCTTACAACAGCAACAGTAACAGCAACGTCGCTTGACTGTGGCTTGCGCACGTCGTTCGTGCGTGTTTCGCGAGACATGTAGCAGTTACAAGCCGCGTGCTCCGTCCCGTCTAGTTCACAATGAGAAGTCTGGTTCATCGCAGCAGTACTTCTCTCGCCGGCATCGTCTCAATTGGCACATTGAGAACCTACATACATACATTGTCACATATGCGCGCACCCGCGACTCTGCCCAATGTCCCTTTTTTCTTCTTCTTCCTCCAACTGCTCGGCAGCGGTGGGTCGCTGTCGTCAAGGAGCCAGCATGCTTGCAGAAATGAATACATTGTGTGTTTATGTCACCTGCAAACAAAGTACCATACCGCCTGCATCCCGCCTCCCACGAGGTTCCCTACCTCACATTGCCTTTTCTGGCCTTGCTCACGTACCTCTGTGTCCGACATTCCTAGCTTGCCCAACCCCCAAGCTCCCGAAGACGGAGCGAACATATGTTGTCTCGAGACAAAAACCCATGAAGCAGAAAAAGAAAACTTACTACAACGAGAGCAGATCAAGCCAGGTCGCTGGGCAGGGGGGGGGCATATTCAAATTCTGGATGTTCGTCTTCCGTTCTTTAGAAAGGAAGGCAAATAAGAACAAGTGACAACTTGGTATAAGTCGCTCTCTTCGCTGTCTTTTCTTCACTTCTTCTGCTCCTCCCCACGCCGCCAGCCAACACTGATTCTCTATACTTCCGCGTTGTCATACGGGTGCCACACGGCTTGACGGTCTATTTATCTTCTACGCACTCTCTATCCGTCCTTCTGGCCTATCTGTTCATGTATCCAGCCCTCCAGGTATCCATTCCCATCTATCAACCCGCCGCACTATACGAACGACACACACCACGCTACACTCCATCCACACCCCGTCCACGATATGATGCATGATGCCGCCTCTTATGCCGAATAATTTCCCTTCCACAGCCGTGCTTCTCGCCATCGCGCAAACAACCCCACGACGACGACGCCAGCTAATCCCTTCCTGCCACATCAGCGTCTCTCACCACTTCTGATCTCTGTTCTCCTACTCTCACCTACCCCCAATCTCAGCCCAAACATTGCTATTTGGAGACGATCGGACGAGTCTCATCTCAGTTGTGATATCTGGGTATCCGTCGTCCCTCTATCCGTCTGCTCATTTGTCGCGCTGCCCAGCTACCTATCTATATCTCTACGCTCCCCTTCCTTCCGGACCCAATACTCCCCGCTGAGAGCAACCTCGTCCTCGAGTATAAGATATTCGCCTGTCCAGGTACCTTGACTTGGTCTTCAACACTTGATTCCTACTCGCCCCTTACATCCGAACCTACCTCGGTCGTACAAACCGAAGCTGATATCTACGGGGCTCTACACATTGGCATTGGCATTGGGATCAGTATTGGGCTTGGGCGAGGCATACACATATCACTCTTCACGGCATATATCAAGACCCGACAGAGACAAATACCGCCACCATGCCGTCCTCATCCTCCTCCCACCGGCACCACCACCACAGCAGCAGCAGCCAGCAGAGCAGCACCTGGCAAGACCGGCTAGAAGGTAAGCCTTACCCACCTCGTCGACAGCCACCTCACACCAATGACGATGTAGCTAACTCAGGCAAACCAGAGGCATGCCGCGAGTACCAGATCCACCCTCCAGACTACCAGCTCGTGTCTGACAGACGAGGTAAGCATCCCGACTATCTCCTTACCTGTGTCGGTTCAAGCACACGAAGGATGGAACTGACTGTCTCGTCAGGTGGCCGCACAGCCTGGTCCAGCAGAGTAACGGTATACGGCAAGTGCATCGATGCGCGCTTTTGGTACGACGGCAAAAACCTCAACAACGCCAAGGAGGACGCCGCCGAGGTGGCGCTGAACTGGCTGGCCAGCAACTCAAACCTCAGCAGCGGCTGGTGATCTACGACCAGCATCCCCCGACACGACAACAGCGTATATTCAGTGTGCTTCTTTCCAGCTGTCTTTTTCTCCCGTCTGACCACTACGGATGGGTTGCTACTCTGTGTTCCAATACCCCTTGCCCGATTTTTCCAGCTATGCCGTCCTCACATGCTTGCGCCGCGCTGCGATTCAATCCATTCCCTTTTTCTCAAGACTCTGGAGCTTCCTGTTCTGTACGATACCAATCAATCGGACGGAGTTTGGTAAAGGATCTGGCAGCCCCACGGCAACTACCAAAACGAGACTCGGGAAAAGATACACAGGAAGACATCATCATCATGATCATCAATCATGATCATCATCCAGGCATGGATACGGCGCATCACACTTTTCTTCCCTGATTGGTTTTCATTTTCATGGGTTCACGTGGTACCTTGGGCTTCGTCTCCGGGGTGTTTCAGCTCATCGATCGGCCCACTGCGCGCATTGTCTGGTAGCGAGATATGCATCATCGATCCACTGCGCGCATTGTTTGGTAGCGAGATTATCTCATGATATTGACCGGGGTCATTACCAGGAAGTGTTCATCAGGGCAGGGCAGGGCATGGATGGGGAAAATCTTGGGATAGGAGCAGTACCTTGTTACTTTGTTTTTCTTTTTTGTTTGCTAAGGATGTTTCGAGACGGCATTAGGAAATGATTTTGATGAATTGTTGAATAATCATCAACGAGATTGTCACCAAGGATGTTACCATCGGAGCGGACTCGCACAAATAGATTCCAGTGAACCCCCACACACGTGGGAGATCAGGGAAGGGTGCGCGTCATGGTCTTGATAATCACCACCTCTTCTTGGCCGGTTCAGCCGACATCGCGTGGGCAACAAGTAGTCGGAAAGAAGAAACATTTCGGTCCAAAGGGCGAGAGATGAGGAGAACAATGCAGGTTGCATGAACGTTGTCGATCAGAAACTGTATGCAGTTGCTTTTTTTCTTCTCGGAACCGTTGAGCAGTGACACCGCTTTTGGATGATGAAGTTGCTTTTGCTTACTCCTCAGTTCGCTTCATGCGACCCTAGCCTCGCGAAGGATTACCGGTGAGCATGCTCCTCTGAATGCTTCAAGGTAGTATCCTTGACTACAATCAACGACCCCGCCGCCTCATCAGCTCAACAATGCCCGAACCGAGGCTTGTAGAGCTGAGCTGCGAGGCTTGCGCGCCACTCTCGGATTAGGAATCTGTACCCTGTGCCACTTGAACCGTCTGGGACAGCTAGGTGTGGGCAGGTAGCAAGCAAGCTCATTTTTTTTTTGACCGGTCAAGAAAAGGGGACATGAGATGAAGAATGTAACATCCGCCCGCGCATGACCCGCGCCGCCGACGACGACACGGTATATAGATTGATGAGACGCTTATTACACCACGTGCTTACTGACACTGCTTATTATACAGAACGTAGCACTTGCTGCACGTTTGCTGTGCTGCCGAGACACACCTTCTGCTTCTAGAAGCCAAGTCGTTGACTCGTTGCAACGCAGGCTGTCAGGGCAGCTGTGCTTGAACGAATGTGAGTGACCTCGTCCCTTGCATCCTGCGCCGCCCGGGATCGGACAAGAGCCGCGCAAGGAGGTGACCATAAATACATAGTACGCACATACATACATACATAGTACGCTGGGGTGAATAAACTTGACGATGGTTGAAACAGGTTTGATGATTGGCGGAGATCAACTGCTGCGAAGGGGGGTGCCATGGTCCAGGGTTATGATTGGTCCATTGAAGGAGCTGCAGATACTGATGGGTAGGGTGACGAGTTTGATTTTCTAATGAACATGTCGTTCGCCGCCATCGTTGGTGGCAAAGCCGTCTTGAGAGGATTGTTCAAGGCTTGGGATGAAGAAAACGGAAAAGAGACAGTTGAATGGCAGTACTGGTGGCTGGTGCACAGCTGTGGCTCAACATCCGAGAGATGTACATGTACATGGTATGCTTGTGGCGCATGTGATACTGATTAGGTCATCAGCTCTTAACTCACTTCAAGCTACCAGACAGGACCAACCACGTCGGGTCCACTCCACTCCGACTCCCGTCCTCGCCCTGCCCGGAAGAACCTTGGCCGTGATATCGTCAAATCCCTAAATTTTGTCAGAAGCAATCTGGAACTCGAAGACACAGCGACGACCGGGATACGACAACGAAGTCTGAATGATATACGGGTTCACGGACACCGATGGGAGGACCTCGACCTAACTGACAACATGTCCGCAAAGATCAACCCCTGGGGCTCCGTCCGGAGTCTCGCCATACGAACGCGACCTACGCGATCATGCCCCGGTCGGCCTGGAGCTCTCACAGCAGCAGCAGCAGTGGCAAGGAGAGGACTGACCCATGACACAACCACGAGACCGCCCTCGGACGATGCCTCGATACCACCCCCCTCGACTGCAGAGTACGAAGCGAAGCCGCTAGAAATCTTCGCCCCCAACTTCCTCAATGCCGAAGCGCTGGCTGCGCTCGAGCAAGCCGCGGCCGGCCAAGACATGTACGGGGAGGACGGCGAGGGCCTCAAGTTCGGCATGCCCGAGCGTCCGGGCAAGCACGAGCAGCTGCAGGACCGGTACCATCCCGTAATAGAGCAGGTCACCAAGCTGCTCATGCGGGACGGCAAGCTGAGCAAGGCGCAAAGGGTACGAACAGCCCCCCTACTGACCCAAGTCGTTAAGCAACAAGCAAGCAATCAAACAAGCTAACCAACACACTCGTCTCTGCAGCACATGTCCCTGATCCTAAACTTCCTACGCACCAGTCCCGCGCCCAAAGTGTCGCCCCTGCGACCTCTCCTCCCGGGCTCGCCGCCGGCGTCGCACCTGCCGCTCAACCCGCTCCTCTACCTGACGCTGGCAATCGACTCGGTGGCGCCGCTGGTGCGCGTCAAGAACATGAAGGGCATGGCGGGCGGCGGGCAAGCACTAGAACTGCCGGAGCCGCTGGCGGCGCGCGCGCGCCGTCGCATCGCCGTCATGTGGATCCTGGATGTCGTCAACCGCAAGAAGTCGACCGGCAGCGGCCGCGCCCAGTTCGCCACCCGCTTCGGGCAGGAGATCGTCGCTGTCGTCGAGGGCAGGTCGTCCGTCTGGGATAAGCGCCAGATGATCCATAAGCTCGGTACGGGCGCTCGGGCGAACTTGAGTCATCCGGCTGTGTCTGGGCGGAGGAAGTAGGAGTCGGACGGGAGGGTTGGTGGTGGTGGTCATGCTGGTGCTGCGGGTGTGGCTGTGGTCATGGCTGTGGTCGTGATTGTTGTGCAGAAGCATCAGTAGAGAAGGGGCGTGCTGGTTGGGCGGCCGGGTGTATGATACTGGATCTGTACAAAGTGTATCTACTGTATACTCGAGGGGACGAGAGCTCCCTAGAATCAAGAGAAGCTCCATCCTTTATCTGACATCTTGGCCCAAAAAAAGGTCATATGGTTATTGGGATGGGCAACTGACAAACCACACGTGGAATGCTTGCTATATGCTAACGTGATCCTGCCATGAGGTACCTGCAGTTTTCAGGATTTTCACGCAAGTAGTAGAGAGGATGCTCATGCTGATAGCCTGTTTGGACTTGATGTCTGCGTGGGACTTATCTACGATACCAGCTACGCCCACCGACCAGGCATGGTACGAAGAATTCCGACCCCGGACTCGAGCCTGCCTCCTTTACCGGGTGGGACTCAACTTGGCAAAAATGAAAGATGTCCCTGACGAACGAATCTAGTGGTACGACTACCGGAAAATACAGCGGTTTTCCTCAAGCAAGCTGGGAATCCAGCACTCCGAATCTTGAGACGTGGTACGATGGGAGATTCTGGTTAGATGTTGACATATATACGCCTCTGTAGAGGGAGTCCATACCTAGGGAGACGTCTGCCAGCTTAGCCGGGACCTATGCGGGATGGATAGGGCCTTTGGTCATTATGTTCATGACATATATGTCAGACCATTCAGGCTTGCGCTGCCCAAGTCACCTTGATAAAGACGCTGGGTTGCTGAAGTTGGTGTCATGTCCCATCTATCTCATTGTCAAGTTATAATTCACATGTCTCCAGGAACGCCAATGCCTGTGCTTATGCCCAACGCGTTTTGTAAGCACACAGTCTATGTCCGCTATCCCCCACCCATGCATGCGCGCCTGTTCAGACTAGACTGTGATAGACGTAGTATGTAGTCCAGAAATCGAGACCATCAGCCAGACGGGTCGGCGTAGGGATCAAAGCCAACCTTCCTCTCGGCCTCGGCACCCGCCGCCCAGCGTTGCTTGCCGTGGAGGCCGCTCGTCGACGCCGACTCGCCAAGGTAGAATTTCAAGACGTGGTCAGGGATGGCCAGGTGCGTGGTCTGCTCGAACTCCTGCAGGCTTGTCAGACGCAGCAGCATCTCGAGGAGTGACAGCGAGGTCTTGATCGCGCCGAACGGGGAGCGCTCTATCATAGTCGGGCTGAGGGCCGTAGGCGGAGGGTCGTGCTGTTGGACGCCATCTGGCGTCCGTGCGATGACTGGAGTTTGTGCGGGTGGCTCTGATTGCGAGTCACGAGATGAAGGGCGCGACGAGGCGATGCCCATTCGGTTCATCTGTGTGACAAGATTCGTATCCACCGAAGGGCGAGACGAGTGCCTTGGACGGCGGTGCCTGCCAGGGTCTGAGACGTCTTCGTCTGGAGTCGGCTCGTCCTCATCTGTCGAGTCCGAATCGTCGTTTATCTCGAACACTTCAAGTGCCATCCATTCCGGGTCGAGATCTTGCGGTAACCGCCAGGCGTCCTTTACCGTTGCTGACTGCCGGTTGTTCGGGGGCATCAAGGCGGAGGTAGGTATTATGTCGCCGCGCTCAATCTCTTGCTGGAGCTGGCGGTCAATGTCGTCTTGTGAGTTCCCTTCTGATAACGTATCATCAGAAGCGGCACTCTCCTCTATATTTTCAATCAAGTGTGGATGATCCTCTGGGACACTCGGACCTGGCGCAGTTTTGACTGGCAGAGCTTGCGGATCCCTTTTCAGGAGCAGGACAGGATTGCTCGAGGCACCGTCGTCGTTGTTGATGTTGAGTATCTTTCCAACATCTGCATAAAACATCTTGGATATCTGGTGGATTGCAACGTCTTCCCGGATACCTGCAAGAGATACGCCATCGTAAGGTGTGGGCTGTGGCTCTCCCTCCTCAAAGGTGTGAACTCTTCCATCTTCTAGGTCTTCCACAACTTGAAGCTGGTAAGCATAGCGGGCACGGAGTCTGTTAATCCCTGCACCATCTGTCATAGAGAGGTCTGCTTCGAGAGGTACCCGGCAGAGTCTCACTCGTGCCTTGTGGATGACCTCCTGCCACATCGGTTTCCTCTGTCCTTCTTCAACGCCGTATGCTTCCTCGGTCCCATCAGCAGATGCATGTCCCCGGAACAGCATATACAGGGATAAGGTGAAATCTGGACCGATCTGCATAGGTTGGTTTGGGTCCAGGATGAACTGCGTATCCCCCACAGTCACCAGCATGCTGGCCTGCAGCAATCGGGAGGGTGAGAATGACGATGGCGGTTCTTGTATGCCACCGATGGCAGACACCCAAAGGTTGATCAGGGGTATGGAGTCGTCGATACTAACGAGGAGCTCCTTAGTATCCTGGACGACGAGTAGAAGCTCAGCACGCCGTGCAGCAGCCGCGGCGACTGGATCGCGGGCTTCACGTCTCGGCTCCTCCAGATCGAGGGCAACATTCTTGAGGCGTTTCCCAAGCGAGTCGATGTCTTCCCGTAGTGCCCGTGCTGTCCGCACCACGGTTTCTAGGGCCGAATCCCCTCGGGTGTAACGAAGCTCGATGGATTCCAAGATTGGAGAGATCAGCTGGAGGGCTGGTCAGTAACCTGCTACTAGGGTAGTACCAACATGACCGAGTCGGAGCATATCAATATCCCATGCACATGTTTGGGGTGCGAGACCTACCTCGATTTTGCGAGCCAAACGGCGTTGCAGTTGGCTGAGCTCGCGACGCAAGGGGTCATCATCAACAGTCTGTAAAATAATCAGTGAATATTATGAGGACCAAAGTTGCAAGGCTCGCACCTTACCTTCAGGAGCCGTGAGCCCTGTTGTATGACGTATGTTGAAGTGAGAGCAATTCCTGTCCTGATGGCATAGCTGGTGGCATGGTAAGACAGCTTGGCCAGGAACACATCCATGGCAACAGCTACCTGGCTGCTCTCATACCTGAAGGTGTGGTTACGGGCATGAAGTATCAAGTATGGATATGGGCGGAAACGATGTCTCTTCTGTTTCGTACACGGGGATGCAAATAAAGAGACTCTTTTGGCTGGCGCTGTACCGAGTTGGTGGGATTATTCAACCTTGACAGTGAATCATATTGGATGGATATGAAGGGCTGTGCACAATGAGCTTCAACCAGCATGTGAGATGTCCAGTGCGAAGAGACCACTTGTTACTCGGCGTGGGGGGACCTGCGGGGCACCAGACTGCCCTTTCCATCCGCCAAATGGGGGCAGAGTGGGTGAAAGACAGTGCACAATGACACTGTACAGCTGGGCCCCGCGGTGTGCCGTCATTGGAGGGGCAGAGCAAATGGCTCAGTACCTAACCCCGCTACGAGTTATGCCACCGCCTCCAAACTTGTCAGGCCAGTCGACATTTCAAGGAGAAAGAATCCTTCCATTGGGCTACCTACATAGATCGACTTGCCATCGCCCGACTCAACTCTACCCAAAACCCGCTCGACTTTAGGCAGTGGCACCTGCATATCCGTGACTCACCTGCAGTCATCCTCATTCACTTGCGACCGACCCTGCCAGCCTTCCAACCTCCCCCGAGCGTTAGTCGCACATCGGTCGCACAAATACCAAACCGAACTCCACGAACTCCTAAATTTTCACCGCATCCGACCACCAGACCACCGGCTCCAATTCCAATTCCGAGTCCGATCCAGTCCCGAAGCACCCAAACACCGTCATCATGGCTGATCTCAACTCGTGGGAAGACGACCCTGCCGCTCAGGATGACAACCTGTCAAGACAGGCTCAGCAGATGAACCTGAATAACCAACAGCAGCAGCAGGGTGGACATGCGCAAACTTTCCAGCCCGGAGCTGGCTCATTCCAACCGGGAGCTGCCTCGTTTCAACCTGGAGCCCAGGCCTTCCAGCCCGGCCAAGCCTATGGCGGCGGGTACGGAAATCAGTACCAGCAGGGCTATTACGGTGGCCAAAACTACTATCCGCAGTACGGAGGTGCGCAAGGACAAGGTCAAGGACAAGGCGGCTATGAGCAGCAGTACGGCCAGGGCTATGGAGGAGTCTACGGACAACAGGGCGGGAACACCTACTACGGTATTGCAAGACATGTCCCCGCTCATCGCCACCGCAAGTGCTGACCTGAATCGGCCAAGGCCAACAGTATGCGCAGTACCAGCAGCAACCCCAGTCACAGCAGCAGCCACGGCAACAAGCTCAACAAGCACAACCTCAGGCAGTTCCAACCATCGCCAAACGTCCCGATGACAACGCTGCTGCCCCAGCGGCTTCCGACTTGAACAAGCCTGTAGCGACTAAGGAGGGAGGCACGAAGGTCCTGAGCATAGGAGGAGATCCGCCAAAACCCAAGGCCGCCAAAGTTATGTCTATCGGTGTTCCAGCAGCGCCGAAGGATGAGCCAACGAAGGAAACGGCAGACAAGGAAGCATCCGGCGATAATGGGACCAAGGTGACCGCAGCGAAGGCTATCGAGAAGACCGGCGAGACCACCAAGGCGAAGAGTTCCAGTGGAAAGACGTCGCCCACGCCATCGTCTGGGCGGTCCAGCCCTTCGAGAGGCGCGAAAGCTGCCGCACGGGACGCTGATGCGGTTGCTAGCGAGCAGGCTGCCGACGTAGACGAGGACACCTTGAAAGAGATATACGGCAAGGAGCATGTCAACATCATTTTCATCGGTCACGTTGATGCTGGCAAGAGTACGCTGGGCGGTTCCATTCTGTACGCGACAGGTATGGTAGACCCGCGGACGATGGAGAAGTACAAAAAGGAAGCGAAGGATCTGGGCCGAGAGACTGTAAGCATCTTCAACGCCCCCCCAACATGTTTTCCTCCTCTAGTCCTATCATGACTCGATTTACCTGCCGGGACTATCGATGGACTATGTTCAGGTGGATTTTACTTCACAGCTGCCCAAAACGTTGAAAGGACTGAAATAGTACTAACGCGAGGTTCTACAGTGGTATCTGTCCTGGGCTTTGGATTTGACCAAGGAGGAGCGGTCAAAGGGCAAGACAGTCGAAGTCGGCAGAGGTTTTTTTGAAACCGAGACACGTCGATACAGTATTCTCGATGCTCCAGGCCACAAGACGTATGTGCCAAGTATGATCGGTGGTGCCTCCCAAGCAGATGTCGGCATTCTGGTCATCAGTGCGCGCAAGGGAGAATACGAGACGGGGTTCGAGAAAGGCGGCCAGACACGCGAGCATGCGATGCTTGCCAAAACTCAAGGTGTCAACAAGTTGGTCGTGGCTATCAACAAGATGGACGACCCCACCGTCAACTGGTCGGAGGACAGGTACAAGGAGTGCACAACGAAATTGGCGCAATTCCTGAAGGGAACCGGGTACAACCTGAAGACGGATGTGTTCTTCATGCCCATTGCTGCACAGCAGACGATGGGTATCAAGGACCGTATCCCGCAAGGCACTTGCCCTTGGTATGATGGGCCATCTCTCCTCGAATACCTCGACAACATGAAAGCATTGGAGAGAAAGACCAATGCCCCGTTCATGATGGCAATCAGCGGCAAGTACAGGGATATGGGTACCATGGTCGAGGGCAAGATCGAAGCAGGTGTTTGCAAGAAGGGTATGTCGGTGATCATGATGCCGAACAAGGAAAAGGTCGATATTGCGGCCATCTATGGCGAAACCGAGGAGGAAATCCAGATTGCCCAATGTGGTGACCAGGTTCGAATGCGTCTTCGGGGCATTGAGGAAGATGACATCTCGCCCGGTTTTGTCCTCTGCTCGCCCAAGCGTCTGGTACACAACGTATCAGCTTTCGAGGCGCAGATCCGAATCTTGGAACTGAAGAGCATCCTCAGTGCCGGCTTCAATTGTGTCATTCATGTTCACTCGGCCGTCGAAGAAGTGACGTTTGCCTCTTTACTACACAAGCTGCAGAAGGGCACTGGCAGAAAGAGCAAGGCGCCGCCGACGCACGCGAAGAAGGGTGATAGCATCATTGCCCGCATGGAGCTCCAAGGTGCCTCGGTCTGTGTAGAAACGTTTGAGGATTACCCGCAAATGGGGCGCTTCACCTTGCGCGACCAGGTGTGATATATCGTACTGCCTCTTGAAGTTCGACTACTAACATGTGCCCAGGGACAAACCATTGCCATCGGCAAGATTACCAAGCTCATCACAGAGGATAGCGCCTAGAAAGCACCTATGGTTGTAGACGGGATCTAAGAGAGAGGCCAAGAACTGGCCCCCTTGCGACACAAGCAAGATGGATGGAAGCTAGTTGCAGCGGTCGAATACGCAGTGGAACTCGACGATGGATAGGGCTTCGTCGTCTAGACCACGAGCGTGTGTGTAGACCTGGCTGCGAGAAGTAGGGCGTATCAAGATAGGTCTCGAGCATTGAGTACTGAATGGAAGTTCAGTCTCTTTCTGGTCCAATCAGAATTGACAGATATATTCAGTGACCTGTTTAGTTATTCGGCTTCGTTTCGTGATGTCGAGGATTGTATGCCTGGTCATGGGGGTTCACAACGCGTGTAGCTTTACAGATGACGAGCAAGTAAGTACTTAGACATGATGATTGATGAGGGGAAGGGCGAGTTTACAGAACAAAGGGTGGGACAGCGTCTCCCGCTTCCGCCTCTATCTGTCTGAATGTCAAAGATGACTGTTGACTAGTACCAACCACGGGGTAGAGAGAATAAACCGACCACTCGCCCACCTAACTGTTGCGTAGTCAGGTGACCACTAGTGGCTAGTATTATCCACTACTATTAGTGTGCTACGCACACATCTTCTGCTAGCAACAATAACAATAAATTCAGACCTAAATATCTTTCTTCTTACTATATAATAAGTTATAAGCCTTTAATTTGCTTTTTTTATTATTTTATTATTTTATTATTTTATTATTTTATTATTTTATTATTTTATTATTTTATTATTTTATTATTTTATTATTTTATTATTTTATTATTTTATTATTTTATTATTTTATTATTTTATTATTTTATTATTTTATTATTTTATTATTTTATTATTTTATTATTTTATTATTTTATTATTTTATTATTTTATTATTTTATTATTTTATTATTTTATTATTTTATTATTTTATTATTTTATTATTTTATTATTTTATTATTTTATTATTTTATTATTTTATTATTTTATTATTTTATTATTTTATTATTTTATTATTTTATTATTTTATTATTTTATTATTTTATTATTTTATTATTTTATTATTTTATTATTTTATTATTTTATTATTTTATTATTTTATTTGCTTTAATTCTCGTCTAAATACGGCAAAATCAACCTTAGAATAACTAATCAATAAAATTGTTATACTTCGTCTTTTATAATTACAACGCGCGTATTATTAAAGCACTTATTAACATATTTTGAAGTTAATTATAAATTTATTCAACACTTATTTTAAAGCTATTTCGATCTATTTTACGGCTAAAACGCGTAAATCTAATCATGGCTAACTTATAACTACCTTAAAAATTAAATAATAATATATAAACAAATATTATCGTTATTAATAATTAAATATTACCAATATTTTTATTTTTAAATGCTTTTAAGAAAATCTTAGCATACATGTGTTGTGCAGGTGTCGTGCAGGTGCGGCGCCAGCTGCGCGGCAGCTGGAATGGACCAGAATAGCTGGTCAAAAGAAGAAAAGAGCAGAAAGCCCCTATTCAGGGATGGAAAGTCCCCATTCAGGGGCTTTCAAGGGTGATAGACAAGGAGTCGTTGACAGTCAGATTTAAAGATAGGCCAGTCTTTCAAGATTGCACTGTATTTAGTACTCAGATTCGTCTTACGGACCGAAGTTAGATCACGCAACCAATACACTCCATTCTTGACCCCATGATATAGTCCTGTATTGTGACAAAAGACAATAAAAGATTTAAGCTTTTTTTAAATATAAGCTAATTTTAAATATATTTATTAAAACCTTTATTAAAAGCATACTTATCTTGTATTGTAAAATAAGCTAATTCTTACTTAAAATCCCTTATAATACCGCTTTAAATATAAATTTCTTAAGATTTTTTTTAATATGTTGTTTTTTAGAACAGGCTTGAACGATCAATCATAATACTCGAGTATGGGGTCAAGGTCATGATGTTACTGATGGTTGGATTGAGAGGAATCTAGCTGGACTCGAAGGTCTGGCCAAGTGCCCTCTCAATCCACTATCTTATCTTATCTAATCATACATGTGGGTCCTGGTATAGATGGTGTGCAGTCTGGAATCGCATGGATCCAACATTGTCGCACGTTATGACTATACATATAGCTTGGATTTACTAATTTTTAAAAAGAAGAAAGAAAATATAATCTTTTTATATATATACGTTAATACTATGAAATAAAAATAACTTTGAATTATAAAAATATATTAGTTATTATTATTTTTAACACTTTGATAGTTAGAAATATACTGTAAATAAAGCTATATTACAAATTATTATTAAACTAGAAACTAATATTAGATTTTCTTTAAATTAAGTTTATATCTTAATATCAATAATATACGTAATCGCTTCTATTAAAAACCAACGAATCATAACAGGTTTAAATTAATATAACGATCATTTTACCCATTTATAAAAGCTATTAAATAAAATATTCTTAAATTTTTAATATAATTAATTTCTTAACTCTTCTATTAATTTAAAACCTTTAAACTTAAACAAGGCATATTTCTTTAGAACTACAATATTGTTACGGACCAACAAATATCACGGTCTGTTTGAGGGCCAAGGAGAGCACATTAAAAACCAATGTAATCAGAAGCCAAGAACGGAACAATGGGTATTGCACCTAACAACCTATTTAAAAGTATAATCGACATTTCAAACATATAATCATACTTAACAAGGAATTCTTAACATATAACAACTTTAAAATAATATAAAAAATACTTTTTACACGTCTCATAGCTAAATATATAATATTTCCCTTCATTTTTATTATAATAAATATTGAATATAACAACTATAAAAAATATTATTTATTCACAGTTAAAGTTAATAAAATTATAACAATATTTGTAGCTTTTATTATAACGGAATCTTATAAATATATAAAATTAAACCTTGTTTTGTAGGTTTCATAAAAACGTATACTTAATTTATAAGTAAACTTTTCTATTAGATTAAAAAGTATATACTTTCGCTAACTGATTAAAAAATACAAACGCTCTTTTAATTAAATAAATAAATAATTAACGGTTTGAATTTATTAAAAAGTTATTTCGCAATAAAATGTGACGAGCCGTCTAACCTATAAGGCTAAAGGATTTTATAGGGTTTATGTTCTGAGGTAAGTCAACACAAAAGACAATAGAGGCTTCTGTCAATTAGAAGACACTTAGATGCTGGGGCTTGGTCTAAACTGGGTTCAATGTGTAGTCGAGTTGTCAGGAGATTTCTCCCATCTTAGGGTTGGCTAAGATGCTTAGATTGATCACTGAGATAGAGACTGTCTATCTATCTAGTTGGGAAATGTCTGTCCTCATATATCCAATCTCTCCCTCACTGATGAAGTAGGATCACCTTGTCCCAGAGTAATGCTCACTGGCTCACTCCCTGATCCAGTGATCCGTCACGTGACCTTCATTATGTAATTCGTAATACCCATTTTTCCGTTCCTGGCTTCTGATTCCATTGGTTCTTGGTGTACTCCCCTTGGCCCCATAACATGCCATGGTATTTGTTGGTTTGTAGCATAAAACTTACTTAATTATATATGATAACTTTAAAAATAACAATAACTTTTTCAAAAAGAACTAATTAATTTAATATATATATTATCGTACTTTACGTCAATATTAATACGCGTCTTTTTTATCTTAATAAAGATATTAAGCCTTATTAACCTTTTTCACAATATAATTATAGCCTTTTTTCATAGTAAAATCTCTTCTAAATATAAAATTTACTATATATAACCTTAAAGCTATTTTCATAGTATGAAAAAAGCTTTAAAACTCTTTTAAACATTATATAACCTTTGTAAACGCCTTTTTAATAGTTTCAAACCTTTTAAAAAGTTATAGAAAACGTAAATCCGTGTTATTACCAATTAAAATAACCTTGTTTAAATATAAGACTCTTAAAATACTCCTTTTAATATACGTAAATAACATGCTCGTTATAAATTTTATTTTCAAAAATATGAACTATATTTATAATATTATAAGAACTTATTTTAAGCTTAAAATGATAAAAAAAGATTTTCATGATTGCAAGATTTTAAATACGATAAAAGCACGATTTAAACCTGGTATTTTACGATTAAGAAAAATATATTCTAAAAATCGGTTTTAGATACAGTGAAAAACTGTTAAAAAAACTATAAGTTTTTAAGAAATAGATATTATAATCGTTAATATTTAAAAGCCTATCTTTAAGCTTTTTTAAAAGCGTTATTTAAAGTGAATCAGCTCTTTTAACTACGTTATTATAAAACTACGCCTTAATATCGTTAAAACCATTAACTTATTTAATAAAATTAATTTTAATTTTAATAATGTTTATTTAAGATATCTTAAATATCTGTAACGATCTTTAATATTTTTTACTTTATTTAGAATTGTGATGGTCTGACCTCCCATCAGGTCTGACACCCCATTTGCAGTGGTCAGTGCGCTGTATCAGGTGACCTGGCGTACAGGACGTGTTGCCTTAACTGCTACTAGATTAGCTGGTGGGCCAGATCCTTCTTTCCCTCTTCACCGAGAGATTCTTACACGTACGTAGCGAAAGCAGAACTGTTACGTCCACTCTATATTTACGCTTCGTGACAAGAATCACCTTAAATGATAAATATCTTATCAACAATCTTAAAATCAATATTTAAACAAATATTACGTTTATAAATATATTAGAATTACAAAAATTCATAAAACGCGTAAGGCATGTATATATAATAATTTACTATAAGAAAAAAAAATTTCAATGATTAGTTATAATTAATATTATTAAAGCTAAATTTACTAAATTAATTCTTATTAGATTCATAATTATTTAAATTACTAAACTTTTTCAAAATTAAGCTATTAATAATTAAACCTAATAATTATTTATCTAAATTTAATAAACGTAAAAGTAAATATTTTTAACCTTTTTAATATAATGTATACTTGGTATATTAATAATCGTTATAATTCAATAGTTAAGCGTATTTAAAATATATATTTCGTATTACGTAAATTAATATAAAAGACATAATAGTTAATAACTCAGCAAACCTTTTAAATTAAAAAAATATTCAATATTAAAATATTAAATAGGTTTAAAGGTTTATAAATAATAGTTAAGACTATTTTATAATTATTTCAAATATTTTAACCGATTTCAAGCTTTTAAAAGTTATTTATAGGTATATGCTATCTTATTATTAAAGCAGATCTTGTCATATTTGAGCCAATCGTAAGAGTGAAGTATGTGTGTGTATTTTTTCTGTCTATAGTGTCCTTGTGCAACCGTGACAGTTTTGTGCCAGAGGCGGCTGGATCAGGACGGAACAACTAGGTTCTATTGTCTACCTGTCAAAGTGCCTTTTAGGCGTACCTTTAATCCAACAGATCTAAAATATCACAATATATAAGTTTTAAAAGCCTACAAACAGCTGTAATAGCTTCATTTTTAGCACGTTTTAGTGGCTAACGAGGGTGTGTTGCGTGGCTAGGTAACTACTAGTAGCTAGTATTATCCACTTCTATCAGTGTGCTGCGCACACATCTTCTGCTGGCAACAATAACAACAGAATCAGACCTGAATGCCTTCCCTTTTACTGTGCAATACTAACCCATATCCCCACCACAAGGCCTTCATTCTGTGTCGTAATAACACCACGATTAACTAACCGACAACGTCGCTAATGAGAAGGTATATAGAAAAGAGGTCGAGTATGCTAGTAGTATTTTTCTCGAGATTTTTCTATCAACCTTTGGGCCCACGATCGCTATGGTATGCACATGCAGTGCGTGCCTGTGGCCGATCATGTGGGCTGGTCGGTTTATAAGCCGTATTGCGGTGTGTGCCACCATGTAATACTAGCAGCCAGCAACCCCTATCCTAGTTATAAAGTTCCCTCAGGGCTCTGGTTCTCTATCCGGGGTTGTATAGTTTTATTAAATGTCCATTCATAAGAGGCATTGAATTGTGAAAAGCCGTGGGTGCTATGTTATATAACACGGGCCTTGTCTCATCTATACGACCTACTGTTAGTAAGACTGAATGCACATCATGACGTAAGTAACTGATCGGTGTCTCACATCTTGAAGGGCTTATTACTCGCAGGCAAATAAATCGACCCTGATTCCTGAATAATGAACACAGCAAGCAGAACCGGCCGAGAAGGACCTCGGGAGTTTCAACTGGAATTAGTTGATGAACGATTCACGATTCGTAAGCTATTCGGCATCGGAAAACATCAACAGTCCGTTAGCAGATAGATCTTACTAGGCTCGGGCACTCCCAGAGTCCTAGCCTCTAGGCCTAACCTACCTTCCCAGGCCTGGGCCACCACGTTGTCCACCTGGGCAGTCCTGGCTTTGCGATTCCAAGCGGATGGGTGGGGGATGGATGTCATCACCACTTTACGCAGCTCCCCACATGGCTTGGACGGCGGTGCAGGACGTCGACGACTTATGCTTGTCGCATCGTCACGTCAACAGATGACCGGGAGATGGGGGGCGACATAATAATTTGCACATCTTACTAGAGACAGTTTGTTTTGTCAGCTGCAAATCATTTGGGCAGGCCGCCCGATTGCCGGAGCGCGTCTGACGCTATCGAGATATAGTACCGATTGGTTTCGGTCGGGATCGCTCTCGCTTCTGTTAGTCAACTTAGCTCCTGTCTAGCAGTCCCGCCGCGCTGGTCTGAGTAGCATCTTTTCTCTTGACCGTTTCTCTGGGATATTATTCAATTGCGTTGGCCAAGACGGTGTCTCCTAACTCCACGCGAGATCGATCAGCGCATTCCCCGGGCCCGAGACTGTTTATTATCATCATCATCCCGTCCACCCGCTCCCTGCCCGTCCCTCCAGGTGTCGTCACATTCACTAGGTTTGTCCCATCTGTCTACCTCGGGGTTCCAGAGCATGTTCTATTCTACACTTTTTAACAATTATTACCTTTGATGTCACTTCATACTTCCATAGTAATACCTAACTGCTTCGCTTCTCTTCCTGGCAGACGCGTGTCCAGCCCGCGTCGCTGCCAACATGGACCGTGATAAGCCGACTCCAGCTGACACCGACGTGCCTGGTGGCTTCCCTGAGACACCCGCCTCACTTCCGGTTCACCAATCTACTCCCAAAAATGAGTTCCCACTTAACGCTATGGGAGGTTCTGCGCCGGTGAGCACATCTGGTAACACTGGTCTACCAGGTGTCGTGCCGCCATGGCACACCGATGATCATCCGCGCTCCCTCGAGGACCCAAGTGCCACCTCGTTAACCCACGGGCTCGAATATGGCCAGATGCAGGAAGATTCAGCCCGGCCAGCTGCAGACCGAATGTCCTCCGAGCATTCGGAGTCAACCGAAGTCCCGACAGAGCCTGTCTTCGAGCCTATCAAGCCGGCGGCGGAACAGCCACCCATGGACCGGAGTAAGAGCAGCGCCAGAAACGAAGACGACCTATTCCGCGCCCTTTCCCGCCGTCGAAGTAGCGCCGGCTCCAAAGCCGAATCTCAGGAGGACCATGACGAGATCGCGCGGCTGATGTCACGCATGTTCGGCCAGAAGCGCCAGCAGCAGAGCGAGGAGGAGAAGACCAGACACTCCGGCGTCATATTCCGCGACCTAACCGTTATGGGTGCCGGACTCGGCGCGAGTCTACAACCCACGGTTGGCGATATCTTTCTGGGCCTCCCGCGGTTCTTGAAGAACCTATTAACCAAGGGACCCAAGGCCGCGACCGGAAAGCCGCCCGTGCGAGAGCTCCTTAGTAGCTTCGACGGCTGTGTGCGGCCCGCTGAGATGCTCCTCGTCCTTGGCCGACCGGGCTCTGGATGCTCGACATTCCTGAAGGTGTTCTGCAATCAGCGTGCGGGTTACGAGGAGGTACGAGGATCCGTGACGTATGGCGGCACCGACTCGGAGACTATGGCCAAGAATTTCAGGGGCGAGGTCATCTACAACCCCGAAGACGACCTGCACTACGCCACCCTGACGGTCAGACGAACCCTAAAATTCGCCCTCCAGACACGAACCCCCGGCAAGGAGTCTCGGATGGAAGGCGAGAGCAAACAGGACTATGTCAACGAGTTCCTTAGAGTGGCGACCAAGTTACTGTGGATCGAGCACACCATGGACACGAAAGTCGGAAACGAATACATTCGTGGAGTCTCTGGCGGAGAGCGCAAACGTGTGAGTATCGCCGAGGCTCTTATCACGCGAGCCAGCGTCCAGGGCTGGGACAACTCGAGTAAGGGACTCGATGCGTCGACAGCAGTGGAGTACGTCCAATCATTGCGAGCGATGACCAACATGGCCGAGACCTCGACTGCTGTGTCGCTGTACCAGGCTGGCGAGTCACTATACGACCTGGTTGATAAGGTACTGCTGATCGACGAGGGTCAGTGTCTATACTACGGGTCATCCGATCGAGCCAAGCTATACTTCCTCGACCTGGGCTTTGACTGCCCGGACCGATGGACCACAGCCGATTTCCTCACAAGTGTGACAGATCCTCACGGACGCAGTATACGGCCGGGCTGGGAAGATCGTATTCCGCGATCAGCACAAGATTTCGCCCAAGTCTTCCGGAAGAGCGAGGCTTACCAGCGCAATCTCGACGACATTCGGGAGTACGAAACCCACCTCGAGGAGCAGACACGTGTGCGGGCCGAGAACACATCAAAGCAGACCAAGAAGAAGAACTACACGATTCCTTTCCACCAACAGGTCATGGCTTTGACTAAGCGCCAGATGCTTGTGATGCTCGGAGATAAACCCAGTCTCTTTGGGAAATGGGGTGGCATCGTATTTCAGGGTCTCATTGTGGGTAGTCTGTTCTTCAACCTCCCCGACACCGTAGCAGGCGCCTTCACCAGAGGTGGTGTACTCTTCTTCATCCTGTTGTTCAATGCCCTGCTGGCGCTTGCCGAGCAGACCGCCGCTTTCGAATCCAAGCCCATCCTGCTGAAGCACAAGAATTTCTCCTTCTACCGGCCTTCCGCATACGCACTGGCGCAGACTGTCGTGGACATCCCCGCGGTCCTCATCCAGGTGGTGCTGTTCGATGTCATCATCTACTGGATGGCCGGACTGTCCGCAACGGCCTCGCAGTTCTTCATCTCAATCCTCATCTTGTGGCTGGTCACAATGACAACGTATTCGTTCTTCAGAGCCATCTCGGCGGTCTTCAAGACACTGGACGATGCCACCAAGGTCACCGGAGTCGCCATTCAGATTCTGGTGGTATACACAGGCTACCTGATCCCTCCTTCGAAGATGCACCCGTGGTTCGGCTGGCTGCGGTGGATCAACTGGATTCAGTACGGGTTCGAGTGTCTCATGTCCAACGAGTTCTATAACCTGCAAATGGACTGTGTGGAACCATTCCTTGTTCCTGCGGGCCCAGGCACGTCGCTGCAGTATCAGTCATGCTCGTTGGCAGGGTCCCAGCCTGGATCGACCACGGTTTCTGGCTCTGCCTATATCCAGGCGTCTTTCACTTACACGCGCGCCCACCTCTGGCGCAACTTTGGTTTCCTGTGGGCCTTTTTCTTCTTCTTCCTGGCTATTGCCATGATTGGTATGGAGCTGATGAAGCCCAATGCTGGCGGCGCTGCTGTGACGGTTTTCAAGCGCGGCCAGGTCCCGAAAAGCGTCCAGAAATCAATCGAGACCGGCGGCCGAAAGGGCAGCGGAAAAGACGAAGAAGCGGGTGCTAGCAACGAAAAGGTCATTCCCTCGGGGGGAGAAAATGATTCCCAGCAGGGCAAGGACAAGAAGGCCATGCAGAACGTGGCAAAGAATGAGATTGTGTTCACCTTCCAGGACGTCAACTACACTATTCCGTGGCAAGGCGGCGAGAGGAAGCTCCTGCAAAACGTGCAGGGTATTGTCAGGCCCGGAAAGTTGACTGCCCTCATGGGGGCTTCTGGTGCCGGAAAGACTACACTGTTGAACACACTGGCTCAAAGGTGAGATCTACCAATATTTACTCGGATCAGTGCATGCGGCTAATTATTACACAACAGAATCACGACTGGTGTCGTCACTGGCGACTTCCTAGTCGACGGCCGACCTCTTCCGAAGTCATTCCAGCGTATGACCGGCTTTGCTGAGCAACAGGACATCCACGAGCCCACTGCAACTGTGCGGGAGGCCTTGCAGTTTTCGGCGCTTCTCCGCCAGCCAAGGGAGGTCTCCAAGGAAGAAAAGTACGCGTATTGCGAGACCATCATTGAGCTTCTGGAAATGCAAGACATCGCCGGCGCTACAATCGGAAAGGTCGGGGAAGGCCTGAACGCGGAACAGCGAAAGAGACTCACCATCGGCGTGGAACTTGCGTCCAAGCCCGAGCTGCTAATGTTCTTGGACGAGCCTACATCCGGTCTCGATTCCGGCGCTGCTTTCAACATCGTCAGATTCCTGCGCAAGTTGGCTGATTCTGGTCAAGCGATTTTGTGTACTATTCATCAACCCTCCGCCGTTCTCTTCGAGAACTTCGACGAGCTTATCCTGCTCAAGTCTGGAGGCCGTGTTGTCTATGCCGGTGAGCTCGGCAAGGACAGCCAGAAACTGATCGGATACTTCGAAGGCAATGGTGGTCACAAGTGTCCCCCGGATGCCAACCCGGCCGAGTGGATGCTCGAGGTGATCGGTGCCGGCAACCCAGACTACAAGGGCCAGGACTGGGGCGACACCTGGCAGCAGTCCAAGGACTACCAGCATCAGAGACAAGAGATGGGGCAGATGATCGAGAAGCGCCGCAACGTCGAGCACTCCAAGAACGTCCAGGACGACCGCGAGTACGCGATGCCGCTGTGGACGCAGACGAGTGCCGTCGTCCGCCGCTCCTTCGTCGCCTATTGGAGAACGCCGAACTACATCCTGGGCAAGATGATCCTCCACATCTTCACGGGTCTCTTCAACTGCTTCACCTTCTACCGGCTGGGCTACTCGAGCATCGACATGCAGTCGCGGCTCTTCTCCATCTTCATGGTCCTGACAATTTCGCCGCCGCTGATCCAACAGCTGCAGCCTGTCTTCCTCAAGTCGCGCGTCATCTTCCAGTCGCGCGAGAACAACGCCAAGATCTACTCGTGGTTCGCGTGGACGACGGCCGCTGTCGTGGTCGAGATCCCCTACTCCATCGTCGCGGGCGCCATCTATTTCAACTGCTGGTGGTGGGGCATCTCGGGCTGGCACATGCAGGGCTTCCCGTCGGGCTTCACCTTCCTGTGCGTCATCTTATTTGAGCTGTACTACGTGGGCTTCGGGCAGGCCATCGCGTCCTTCAGCCCCAACGAGCTGCTGGCGAGTCTGCTGGTGCCCATCTTCTTCCTGTTCGTGGTGTCCTTCTGCGGCGTCGTCGTGCCGCCCGCCCAGCTGCCGAACTTCTGGCGCGAGTGGATGTACTACCTCACGCCCTTCCACTACCTGTTGGAAGCCTTCCTGGCGACGGCGATTCACAACCAGCCTGTGCGCTGCGACGCGGGCGAGTTCGCGCGCTTCTTGGCGCCGCCGGGCCAGACGTGCGACACATACGTCGGCGCGTACATCAGCCAGGCCGGCGGCAACGTGACAACGGGCGCCGACGGGCTGTGCGAGTTCTGCCAGTACGCGAACGGCGACCAGTTCGGGCGGCAGTTTAGCGTCTACTACAGCCACATCTGGCGCGACTTTGGCATCGTGTGCGGGTTCATCGTGTTTAATTACTTTGTTGTTTACGTGGCGACGTTTCTAAGGTTCCGGGGGAGGCACCCGCTGAAGGGGTTCTTGACGAATATGAAGGCTAAGAAGGCTAACAAGGCTAATAAAAAATAGAGGAGGGGGCGTGGGTAGAAGGGAAAGGGGAAGGGGAAGGGGATGGAGTACGTAGATGATGGATGGGAGAGGGTAATAGGGTAATGACACGTCGGTATTGTTAGACGTTGGTATTGTTAAAAATGCAAACCTTTTGGCTTGGTTGAGTAGAGAGCCTACCTTGTTTATATGGATGGTTGGTATATAGTGAGCGGATTGGCACATATTGAGCGGATTGGCATCATCGGCGTAATAAGAGGTTGGGGTATAGAGCATGCATAGCATCAAGACTACATAAGAAATTAATATGTCGACATATGCAACTACCATTTTCGATCTCTGATGGTGTGATGTGTCTTGGTACTACACTTTGGCATAACACTTCATTGGCGGTATATTGTTGAATGGCGTACAAGCCACCGTGGCGTTCATGGAGGTGGCAGTGCACCAACAAGGCCAGTAGGGCATTTTTAGGCTACCTAGCCCAAAGAAGGATTTTCACAGAGACACAACACTCTAACCAGAATCACCAGAATACACGTTATCAACCAGATCAACCATAATACACGCTGTTTAACAGTTATGAGCCCGGACTAGCAAGTGATCCTCTGACTGAAAAATATTTTGCAATTATTCTCAATCAAAACAACCCATTTTCCGTCAGTTCAGACCCATACCTGCGCGAAAGATGCCAAAAACAGCGCCTATTCTAGCAACAAGATGGCTACCGCAACGCCAAACCAAAAGAAGATCCTCAATAAACAGAGGGACTGGGATATCTGGTACAAGGACTTCGTTAGTATCTTACCTCTCTCTCTCTAGAGGTGTATCGACCCCAAAAACCCGAATCCTTTGCCGCTTAAGGTGCATGCAGTAGCACCAACCTTCGAGAGCATGCAGGCGGGGATCGATTAGTACGCCGACTTGACCGCTAATAATCAACGGGTCTACCTGCAATTCTCAAACATCTACGAACGAGAGAAGAAGGAATACAAGGAGCAGGAGGAGATGATCAGAGACTTAAGAGATCACATCAGAAAGACCGTTGTCACGGCGAGCATACTGGGGAGCTGGGACATGGCCTACAGCAAGCAGCTATTACTCTATTGACAAGAATATCAAGACTAGAGAGGAAGAGAAGAGGGAGAGAGATAGGTACAGCGGGAGGTTGTCCCTTTAAGGGGATCCTCTGGTCAGATCCTTCCCTTATTGGGAAGTATCGGCTTGTCATGTGGGAAGGTCTGTGCAGGCCGTCACAATATATAACTAATTATTACACAGGTATGAACTTTATATTATATGTGTAATGGAGAAGTCGCTGCCTGCTCCGCCGGGTTTAGCGGCACGCCCGATTCAGTATGGCGTCTCATCTGCCCTGTTCAAGCTCGCGCATATGCACAGTCCAGTCCGCCGCATCTTATAAGTATGGACGGTACCCCTGACATTCCTTTCTAGGTACTCTTTACATTCCCTCCTTTCACTCCCACCCTTGGTCCTGTAGATCTTATTTCACAGCCGTTCAGTTCCACACCACCTGCTGTTGCCTAGACGTTTGACTCACAGCTGACTCTGAGAACGACTTTAGCTACTTTGGGAATCTGTGAAGCTGCCCACCTCGACACCCATCTCGACATCCACCTCGACACCCGTATAGTGGCTTTCGCCACCTCGGCTGTCGATTATCATCCATCGTTTGCTGGAGTTTGAATACCTCTCTGCCCAAGCCGTAGAGCTCGGAATGTCTAGATAGGGGCCCAAACTCGGCCAGATAATTTCATCAGGTACTGGACGCTGTGCGGAGTGCTCAGGGGACTACGCCCGGGGGGGAGTATACCCATCCTTTCATAGTCTGCAGCATGCGCAAAACAGGTCCTCGACGGCAAGTAGCAATCAGTCCTTGCGGATGGTTCCAGAATTCGCCGTGGAAGCCCGAACAAGGACCGAGCGAGGCGTTACGGCCCTCCACATATTTCTTTCTCGCCCATGCAATTGGACTGTTGCGATAACCCAGCCGTTTTATGTGAATGAACGGAATACATCAGCTGACAAACCTTGACCCTTGATCGTCACTAGAGACCTCCGAGTTGGCTGAATGAGGCAGGTGCTCTCATACTCTGTCGCGGCAACTCCGAGAATCGTATGACCGTGGGGGGAACTATGGGCTGGTAACGATCGCGGCGGATCAGTGTGATCTGGTGATATCTCTTGGCGGTAGTGATCAACGGCACGATGATGTTCAGTGCTCGTGATATTCACGCTCTGGCAGATTATCCACTTGATTTAGGTGTGACTGCTTATATCCCGTTTTGGCTGACGATCAATACCCAAGGGTCAAATCAATTACACGCTAGTCCACTGGTGTACACGCTAGTGGAGCACTTTGGCGTACATCCACTGGAGCTGAAGGGGTCATCCATTACATTCAAGGCTTAGTGTAATTGACGTAATGGACGAGTGTATGACAGTGGATGAAATATGGGCTCTGATTGGTCCAAAAATCTAAGAGCCCCGTTTTTAAAAAAAAAAATTCCCGAGCTTTCTATAGGATCTGAACGTAGCCTTTTCCGCAAGGCAAACTTTACGCTACCATACCACTATACCAAGATGATGCGCATTTAATCAAGAGTTGGGCATTATATCACTGGTAGAAACATTGACATATGATTTCAACCACCTAGCTAGCTAGCATACAAATTCTGAATGCAGCCACCAAATGGCACAAATAACATTCAGACCACGCAAACCACTCCAAAGCAGGCAAATCATTCAGATTCACTCGAATACGACCCAACTACTCGAACTCACCTGTTCATTCAATTTTTTCGCCTCGAATTGCAAGCAGTACCCTCAGCACGCTTCACCATGGCCGGTACACCCGAATCCTCGATACACGGTGGCTCCAAGCCTCCCAACGACGTCCCTTTGTCCGCAACCCCCTCGCCAGCACCCCAATCATCTCGACGAGAATCCCTCCGCCATGGCATCTCTCAGGGCGACGAAGCCTTTCTTTTTGCGTGTTTTCGTGGCTACACGTGGGCTCAGTGGAAGCGAGGTCTCAACTCCTGGGCCTGGGATCACGGATATGATATCCAGAAGGGTAGGACCTTCAAATGGGTGTGCCGATACTGTATCACTCGCCGCAATCCCGTACCCGATTCTTTCACATCTGCAGGCCTTCAGAACGCCATACAGCACCTGTATCTAGTCGAATCGATCTCTGCCCCTGGGGGTGAAAAGACCAGATCCAAGGCACAATTACGAGCCGAAACAATCAACGATACGAGCCAACAACGGCTTCACCGATATCTCTCCGTCAACCCAGAGAACCCTCAAGACCAAGCAATAACTAATAGCATGCTGAAGAACTTCGATCGAGATACCTTTCACCGCCTCCTTATGGAATGGATCGTCGAAGAGAACCTTCCTTTTGCTACTATGAATCATCCCAAATTACGCCTTGCACACGAATACCTCAACCCGTGTATCACAGACCAAAGCGAGCACATCTCCTCGACCGGGCTACGCAAAAAAATCATACGCAAATTCCAACGGCACAAGGGAGCCATCATCGAGGCGTTAAGGGCTTCACCTGGCAAGATACACGTATCCTTTGATGGCTGGCGGTCAGGTAATCATTGCGCTTTGTATGGCGTAGTCATCTTTTTCAGAGATGAATACAATAAGCCTTACAAGCTAGTTCTCGGCATCCCCGAGGTCTCCATTCGTCACACAGATCAAAATATTGCCACGCAAATCGTCAAAGTCTTGAAGATGTTTGGTATTGACCATAAGATCGGCTTTCTTATTCTCGATAACGCTGCCAATATGGATACGGCATCAACCGAGATAGGGCTAGCCCTAGGCTTCGAGGGCAAGAAACGGCGTGGCCGGTGCTTCGGGCATCAGTTGAATCTCTCTGCCAAATCCTTATTGTTTGGTACTGATGTTGAAGCATTCGAAACAGAGATCAGCAAGGTCGAATCTCTTTCGGTTGCTGAACACGCGTTGTATCACCGATTAGGCCCTGTTGGCAAGGCTCACAACCTCGTCGTTGATATCTGGCGATCTGACCGCTTGCATTACATCCTTCTCGACGTCCAACGGCAAGATGTCCTCAATTTCACAGTTCCTCACACCAGGGCACTGTGTGTCATCCTCGATAACGACACTAGATGGCTTTCACAGTTATATATGATCCGCCGTCTCATCAAGCTTCGCCCGTATCTCCCTCGAATGATAGCCCAATTTAATCAGGAATGGGAAGACCAACACAGATCCAAGAGGACTGGCCTTGTTAGTGGCAGGGCCATGGCAAGGCGGCCCCAAATCCTCAAAGAAGAGAATCATCTAAATGATCACGATTGGACCGTTCTTGAGCACACTGCCGCTATCCTTACTGACTATGAACACACCGTGAAATTACTCGAAAGGGATGGCATGCAACGCAAGCGGAAAGGATGGACCGGTTCGTATGGTAACATCTGGGATGTTATCTTTGGATTTGAATTCCTTCTTAGCAAGCTTGAGGGTTATAAATTACTGCTAACAAGCTTCCTAACAGTGAACACTTCGTAGCTAATATCAACCTTGGTTGGATGAAGCTAGACGAATATTATCAGAAGCTCGACGAGACCCCCCTCTATTACGCGGCTATAGCCCTTCACCCCCGATTCCAATGGCACTGGTTCGAACAGAAATGGAATGATCAGCCCGAATGGATTCAGAAGGCAAAAGATTTGGTCCAAGAGCTGTGGGATACCGAATACCGTGATCTCGAGATACAGAACACCCTTAATGACGACGAGCCTGCCCAAAAGCGCCGTAAAATCGATCTGAACCCTCTCGAGGAATTCATCCATCAACAAGCAAGCTCGGCCCCGATTTCACCCACTCTGGGAGACGAATACAAGATCTGGCAGTCTCACGAGACTGTGAATAACGCAATATTCGATCCTTTAGCCTACTGGCACGAATGACGTCACCAATACCCTCGTCTCTCACAAATGGCGCTTGACATCCTCACAGTTCAACCGATGTCTGCCGAATGTGAGAGGGTTTTTTCGGCAGCAGGGCGGATGACGACTAGCCTTCGCGGCGCCCTAGATGCTATGATCATCAGTCTCTGCCAGGTACTGCGTTCGTGGCTACGAGCTGGTGTTATACACGAGTTAGACCCCGTATTGCTGTCACCCGACGAGAAGGATGAAGTTGATTACGTCGAAAGGATGTCCTCTGACGAGCTCGCAAAGTGGGCAACTGCGTGGATAGCAGTTAGCAAAAGGACACGTGAAGCAGACGACGAAGAATACTGCTAGCAGTTGAACGAGAGGCTATTACACCCTTTCGGGCAAAGGGACAAATATTACAGCTTTAGCACGAATATGGGGGTGTCAGGGCCATCCCAGATGAGGAATTCAGCTTTACCACCAAAAATATGTACATCCACCATCAATTACATCCATTTGGGGCTTCAGTGGACCACTATTTCGTGGATTTGGTGTAAATCCTTACATCCACGCGAATCCGTGGCTTCGTGGATGTAATGTAATTGATTTGGGCCCTGTCAATACCCGTTCTGCTCAGCTCTACGTCTCGAGCCAGTTAAAAAGTCAATATTCTTGTGTTCTAGAGGATTCTGCTCTAAAGCCAACTCAACAACTTGTTTGTTGCTCTTGACAGTCTAGCGACAATCGGTCGATCTTAGTTATGTCAATTTCTATACGCTCCCCAAGTACAGAGTCGCGAATGAGCATGTTGCTACTGCTTCTCTGTTCTGATATGTGTAAGTTGTTTATGGCGGAGTACTGATAATTGTTTCACCGAAATCTGATTCTGTGAGAAAACCGTGTTTCCACGAGTCCACGTGCTCAGGCTCAGACGGTCATATCCGATATCCCAGTTTGAACGGGACCGAAGAGAGCCATGGTCAGCGAGGCTCAAGCCTGCCTTCTGGATCACGCCCGCTGTCCAGCGACGGACATTCTATCTCAGAAAAGACTGCTAGTGGGACCGCAAATGACACAGCTTACTCTGCGTCACTCACTTCTGAGGTAGTTGTGGCACAGGGCTGCTTTGTTCCTTCACTGACGGAACCGTATGAAATGCAACGAGATCTGCCACGCTTTATGAAGGACTACACAGATCATTCTCAAAGCACTGAAAGCCACGCTGGCCAGACGAGCGTGGTAGCTAAGACCGTATCCGAGTCGGTACAATTCCCTCTGCCTTAGTCGCCACTGCCAAACAGCGCGATATTTTCTTCATTCCCAAATGTAATGCCTGACGCGATTCAGTTACCACACCAAGGGTCAGGGACTGGTTCTACTAAGGAGCACTGTAAAAAGCGAGACTGTATATGTATGCCTCCTGGTTCTTATTCAGAAAACGCCCTCTTAGACTGTACGAATTTTGGAGTATCTGAAAATGGTGCGACGCCACGTTTCGACATGGGTAATGAATCATTAGATAATAATAGTCGGAACCTAGACTATTTATCACAGTCAGCTATTACCAACAACAAAGACAGAGAGATTGATCCGAATCCGCTTCTATCCGATGATACATCTGACACAGGATCTATTAATCAATCGTCTGCAGCATTGTTCAAAAAATGGCCACTGAAGAACGCGCTACTCAAGCGCGTAGGGGTGGGCGGTATAACGACCTTCTAATTACAATTTTTGTGAGAGCCAGGAAATACAACCAAGTAGTATAAACTGAGACAAAGGCTCACAGCTGCGCAAAAGAAATCTCAAGGTTTTCAAGAGCCGAAGAAGAACTACTCGTTCAACTGAAAGACATGAAACGGCTACCGTGGGAGGACATCTACAATGAATTCACGAGTTATTTTCTAGCGAGGTATTGGCTCGACAGGCTTTCATTCGCATGTTTGGTGCTCGTAGTATGCTTGGGGTCATTGTTTTAGACTCGACCATCTCGGACGCTACGCAGACCTACTTGACCTCGAATCCCCCTTGACCACCGAACACACGCTAAATTGAGAGACTGATGGCGGGGGGAACAAAGATATGCACAAGGCACCAGTGGACGTCAGGTATCACGAGTTCTCTGATGATTTGTACGACCCCTTAAACAAGGTCACATAAGATAATATCAATAAATACCTAAGGAATAAAGAGTCTGTCGCCGTTCAAGACATCAGAGCAAGGTTGCCTCCTGAATACCACAATCTCATCGACGTCTTCTCAGAAGTCAGGAAACTACCCTAACAGCGCACATATGACCAAAAAATCGACATTGAACCCGGCAAAACCGATATAAAAGCTCTCACTTGTGGGCTACCGCAAGGCTCACCAGCCTCTCCAATCCTTTACATGCTGTATACAAAGCCAATCTGTGCCCGACTTGGCATGAAATGAAGACGCTTTGGATATGCAGACGACCTAGCAACTCTCTGCATTGGAAAGAACCTTAAAGAAACAGCTATAGAGGCTTTTGAAAATCTTTATTTGCTTAATTAATAAGGACATAACAACGTTATTGAATTTGACCCTGACAAAACCGAGATCATGCACTTCTTACGGAAAAAGAACTCAGACAACCCTCCAGTCCGCCACGGGACAATGAACAGAACAGCAAAGGACTCTATGCGATGGCTGGGTGTCTTCCTGGATAGAAAACTAAACTTTAAAAATCACGTTTCCTACTGGGCCAAGAAAGCTAATAAGGTAGCAAATCACCTTCGAGGACTATGCAACACAGTCAAAGGACTTCTAGTAAAGTCAACCAAGAGAGCTATGAAAGCTTGTGTTATTCCTATTCTTACACACGGCCTAGAGGCCTGATACCCAGGAATCAAGAAAGTTGGGAGCTTAGGTGGGACATCAGCATGTCGCATTAAGGGGCTTATTGGAACAATAGATGCCGTACTACAAACGGCAATCAGGGCTATCTTGCCAGTCTGGAAAACACACCCTGGATATATCCTATACTTTAAATCGCAGATTCCCCCAGCAAGAGTTCTTGCAGAATCAATAAGACGACGTCACGGCCTCCGACTAGGACGAATAGACCAGAGACACCCTCTTGTTGGCAGGCTCCAAATACAAGCTCGCAAGAATCTAACAAGGCTACAAAGGAGCTTTTAGCTAGTCCCTGACTTCCAGAAACTAATACTTACCAAGCCATCATAGAAGAAGCCCCCAATTTGTAAAGACAAAGACAAAGAAATAGAGCTCTTTAAGCAATGGCTATAGGAGAGAAACGTGAATACTGACCTTGTTATCTATTCAGATGGATCACAATTGGACGACCAAGGCACAATCCGCACTGGATGGGATTATACTATCAGGAAAGGCGGCACTACACAAGAAGTATACCGGGGAAAGGGCAGACTTCTCCAAGCAGAAGTAGTAAATACTAAAGTCCATGGTGCTCTCCAAGGTCTTGCAACAGCCAGGGCAATTGGACACGGAAAACAGCTATATATCTGCCTGGACAACACGTCAGTGGTAGACGGGCTCAATGGGACTCCACCCGAGACATCACAGAACATTTTTCTACGATTTCAAGAACTTGCCACAGCACACACTCCTGGAGTGACCGTCAAGTGGTTTCTTGAACACAGAGATATTGATGGCAACGAAGCTGCCGACACACTAACAAAAGAGGGTACCATGCTAAAAACAGACACAATAAACCTTCCTACAATCTCTTGGGTCAAGAGAGATCTCAAAAAAAAGGGCAAGAAAGAGTTCAACCAATGGTGAAAAGACCAATCAGAACCTAGATATCAAGAAGTATACTCACATACAGTAACTAAAAAAGACCTTATATCTTTTAAGAGAAGTACTTTACACAGACTTCTAGCGGCCAGATCTGGACATAGCGACTTTGCCAGATACCATGAACGCTTTGGGCATATAGACTCGAATGATCACTGCAGCTGTGGTGAGAAGAAAACACCACAACATATTTTCTTTTGTAAGAGGCTGGGGAAAAACCGGCTGCTGTCCAGGTACTCGCCTAAGACAGCTTCTTTACAATACTTAAAGGAGAGAAGCATAGAATAGGCAAAATTCGTGGAGAAGAGCAAGTTCTTTTCAATAATCTGCCCCCGATAGATAGCTTTTCTTGAAGGACCAGATGGATGACCCCAAGGTCATACCTCCGCAACAACGGGAATGGGCCTGTGAGCGGGACTGACTGTACTTATTTTCTTGAGACCTCCACAACCCTGCGATGCAGAGGCTCTGGGAGGCGTGGTTTGCACTACTGAGGAGCTACCCCCCACGTTAAATACAAAACAAACAAACTGTTGGAACAGGCTTGAACGATCAATCATAATACTTGAGTATGGGGTCAAGGTCATGATGTTGCTGATGGTTGGATTGAGAGGAATCTAGCTGGACTCGAAGGTCTGGCCAAGTGCCCTCTCAATCCACTATCTTATCTTATCTAATCATACATGTGGGTCCTGGTATAAATGGTTTGCAGTCTGGAATCGCATGGATCCAACACAAACAAACAAAACAAACAAACAGGATGCCAAGGGTACTGCACCGGCAGGCGGTATCAAAGGGTGCCTAAATGCCGGCGCTGCGGAGAACGGCTAGATAAGCACCCGGAAGGGACCTGTGAGGCCGCACCAAAGTGCGCGAACTGCTATGACCCATTCTCAGCGGATCACAAAGGGTGCCCGGCAGCGCCACGTAGAGAGCAGTAGGAAGAGCCGATACGCGGAGAACTGGGGAGGCCTACGCCCTGGACAAGGACCTATCGGACGAAGCCTAGACCGCCCCGAGCCAACCATAATTCTCTAACCTTTGCAAAAAGCCATAACTGGACCATCTCGTACAGACACCTTAGATCTAACGGTTTTATACAGGGGGTCGTGCTGGCCTTACCATCGTTGTTAACCTGCAAGCTCATCAGGAACCTTGATGCATAAGAAAAATAATGTTCGAAATGCGAACCACTAGTCTTAATTCCAATCCACCTGTCTCTGTGTTGGCCGTCGTTCAATGTTAATCTAGGTGGACCTTTTTGGCGTGGTATCTGCGGGTGACTCACATCCAACCTCACTTCCTCACTTACATACAAGTCACTGCTAGTACCGGGACAGCACAACTAATATCAATCTGTAGTCCTACGTAGATGCTCCTAGATGCTCAGGTCGGCATGTGTCGGATGATGGATGATTATGATGTCTGTTCTCTGTGTGGGTCAAATGCCCTGTGCGCTTCTCTCAGCACGCCTCCTACGATTCCCTGTGTCTGTTTATAGCCCCTAATCAACATCTCCATATTGTCACCGCCTAGCTCTTTTGCCAAAGGCCCTAGGATTCAAGCCTAATTTTGCTTTCTAACAGAGTGTAGTAAAAGACATGGGGTCTCAATGGTATACGTACTCGGCCTCCCCACAGCAGATCATCATTTACCTACCTGCCTGCCTACATACCGTTCAACTTTGTACAGTAACGGACCTGCAGAGACCCAAAACTTCGCCAGGGAATCCTGTTTACAAACTCCTTGTGAATGTCAACCCATTTCAGGTCACGTGCAGATATTAGCACCGTCATAACTGGCCGCGAGGAGTTTCGACGGTTCGCAATGTGTCGCAATGTGTCGCAAATACACAGACGCACATGCCTACTTCAAGGTTACCATACCTCACCGCAAGGTCTTACTGGACCGATCATTCGTTCCCAGGAACATCCATTCGAACCTCGTTCAACCATAACGCCCCCGAGCTGGTGGGAATTGCAGACGCAAACAAGATTGTTGCCTTGCCGGGTGGTGGTTGGCCATCGCAATGTCGCGACTGTGCTCATACGTCAATCCTGATGATCGTCGCAATGCGTCGCAACCTGTCCTGCAGACTGCAGCCTGCGTGCCTGCCTCCAGTCTTACAATCAAAGATTGAGATGGAAGGGGCAGACGTGCCTGCGCCTCTGCCCTCGTGTTGTCATGTGTGTCGTGGCGGTGGCTGCTCTGCAAAGGGATTAGATATTGCAGCATCGCCAGTGATCGCAATCCATCGCAATCCAGTCCCCTGGTCAGGCAGCAGCCCCCCTGGACGTGCAGCCCCCCTGGTCGCATTCGCCGGTGAAAAGGTCTGCACCTTACTGATTAATGGTTGCCGATCCATGGTCGCCGACCATTTCATAATATAAAGGTATGGGTGCTCCTCAGGCAACGCTATCAGCAAAGCCATGTGCGCTCTTGACTACCGCTTCCAGTCAATCGTTTCAACCCACCAGAGTCGGCTCCAACTCAAAGCAGCTTCACTTACATTCGTTCCGCAATGGAAATACCGCACTAATATCCGTTCATTACCCACCGTCAGCACCGGGAAGCAAGACCCCCAGTGTTTAAACGTCCTCGGTTTGCGGACCGCTAATGCCAGGCCGCTTCCTCTATCCCCATCATCAATGTACCAACGGCCACCACTCCATCCACCAGGACAGACCGATGGAGAAGCCAGTCCGCACAACTACTGACCAGTCGCCTCCAATGGGTGGCTTGCAAGCGCCCGACACACCCGCCGGCCAAGCTGAGCCTCTGAAACCCGTACACTTATGCTTACCTAAGCATGATATTGTACCCCAGAGAAAGCGACCTCGGTATTCCTACCTCAAGTGTGCGCGCTGCAGGCAGGATAAAAAAAAGGTGAGTCTTGATATATTCCTCGCCGAGGTGATAATCGTCTTTTAAGTTAGCACCAGTCAAGGCTATAAGTTGTCTACTAGTTCTTAGGCTAGCGTTTATTTTGGACAGAGATATATGGCACTCTTGGACGGCAAATATCATTCCCTCTTAGGTGAACTTGTTAACAATTCTAGTGTGAACCTGAAAATAGAGACCCCGACCAGAAATGCATTCGTTGTTCAGAAATGGGGTTGGCATGTTCTGAAAGTCAGAAATCAACCCGTAAGGAAAGACCAGAACGGCCAATATCAACCCAGCTTGGTTCTTTGGTCTCAACCTCGGAGCTAGCAAATGATCCCAAGATCGAGCATTGGTATGTTCTTTTGACTGACCAGAACCGCTTATATCACTGATATCTTCAAGCTTGCACGGATTAAGTTGGCTGAAAATGCTTAAACGTGCTTTCTATGCCGCTAGCCACATGAGAGAAGCTTTACAACAGCGCGCAGATAGTTGGCAAGTGGGCACATTTGCGCTTCTACGCTCTACCGAGGAACTTGGTGATGCTCTACGAATTATCGAAGACCTTGTTCGAGATCGGCTCAGACTTCTAAACGATAATTCGAGAGGGAGTATGTGCGTAGAAATCGCTCATCTTCTTTTCCGGACAGCTACCTGCGAGGTGCGAGAACCCGACTGGAATGTTGAACTATATTCACTGAGTAGGCTTGTGGGGGATTCTGGAGAGCCTACACTCGTGGACCGCCTGGTCGCCTCGGGAGATCTAGTAGCCGCGCTAGATATGCAAAGGTTGATCGCTACATCCTCCGGCAGACACGCAGATCAATATTCACAGCTCGACCAAGAGGAGTACAACGACATACTGGCTACCTTTTGGGGAAATATACACAGATTCTGTGCACAAGAACCCAACACATCCGAGATACCAACAAGCTTCAAGAAACCGTTCTTACACAGATTTGTCAATAGCGCATCGTCGGGCCAAGGCCGAGATAGTCTCGGTAGAACCTTACTACACACTGCGACAAGAGCTTACTGTTTGTCGACCATTCGATCAGTCACAAGTTTACTGCACCCCGTTATCGATATCAATGCAAGGGACATGTTCGGACGAACCGCTCTGCACATTGCATGCGACACCCGACAACTTCACCGTGATAGTCAGCAATCATGGTCGGACGAGATTAGCCGCTACCATGAGCAAAACACAGTTGTTTTCCATCTACTCCAGCAGGTGAATATTGATATTCACGCGACAGATATCTGCGGGTTTCTTGCACTTCACTACGCGATACAGGATAACCGAGATGATATCTTGCGACAATTTCAAAGAAGCAGACACGTTCACCCAGAGACCGCTGTGGCCCGTCTTATTGAGGATGCGTTGGTTAACATCGAAGCTTCGGAAGAACCGATGAGGTTGTTGGTGGAGAAACATTGGAAACACAAGGGAGATGCTGAGCTTAGTGAGGAATCGGCTAATAACGAAGATTGGGCTCCATTGATGAAGCCGGTGGAAACCATGGAGACACGCGAGGGACTCTCTGAACTTGATGGGGAAGACTCTGTACTTACCCATCTTCCCTGGTCTTCGGGTTCTGAGTTGGATTAACCGATGTAAATTAGCTTGCACGTTTTGCATTATGCTGTGCCCGGCCTCCCATGACCCAGGCGTCGGCTCGCGGGCCTAGCTTGCCTAAATTTCAAAGCGCCTGGTTTTACGCTCCTCACTGCCGCTGGCCTCTTCGAGAGCTTGTCAATCGAGTCTAGAGGTTACGACCATTCGATTCTGCCTAATGGTGAAGATCAGCTTGTAGAAAGTGAACCAGACGGTATGTGGTGGACTTCAGTACTATATCTAGGAAGGCCGGAAATTTGTCGATATACAAACAAGTCAAGACCTAACAAATTTGACAAGACCATGGATGGACCATGCGCCATTTAACATGGTTTCGAATGGTACGGTTACATGCAACAGCGATTCCGTTGCGACCCTTTGGTGGACTCTCTTCAGTTGGGAACTGGCGCTCGCAGGTGACGGCTGGGCAATAACGTGCGTCGGTGCTGCACCGTCAAGTAAATCACGCCAGTAGTCTCTAGCACAGGGGTTGATCATCGTCTGTGAAGCCCTGAATACTTCGCACAAGCCTGGGCAAAAGGGTGTATCTTCGCTTGTATAATAAAGGTACGAAAGGTCTCTGACAAGCGCCGGCAGTGAATCGCGGTCGTACTGAGTCTTGGATAAACGTATCACGACAGTGGAGTGTCTTTTGGCATAGAAATACCAGAATTTGGTAACGGGCTAGCGGAAATCGAATGGGTGTAGTCGATCGGCTTGGACAGACTTCTCAGCCAAAGCACCAAGCCCCCAGCTTGGGCGTTGGTGTTGGATGAACTCCGGGTGGAATGATCGGAGCACTGTCTGATAGAGCTGGCGGCTGCGAACCATAAATGCAGTTCGCAGGATGGGATGTGCCTGGACCAACCTAAGGCAGGCTGTCTCCAGTCTATCTCGATGCAGCATATCAGAGATCTTGATTAGTAGATAGTCAGCATTACCGGACCCGATGTGCATCGTTTGCATGGACGAGGCTTTGGCAACGTCCACTACTACACCTTCTTTTTAAAATTAATTTTCTTGGCGCCCACTGTTAGTGGGTAGCCTACCCCAGCCAGCCATTACGCTAACAGACGCCTCCATCTGGCCAAAACACCAAACCCCGGATCTCACGATCCTCGCTATGGCTCACCAGCCATTAGCTGCCGCTGTCCCTGCGACTCCTCCCTTGGGGGACAGCGCAGCGCAGCGGCACCCCCCGCCCCTCAGCTAAGCCGGGTGTCTGAGATCGCTCCACACTTGGAGAACTTTAACACGATGGGCAACAATCCCGACAGTGCTTTTAAGAAGGATAACAAGGACAAGAATAACGCTGTCTCCGGAACAGTCTCTACCCCTATCAGCCTCTTCACAAAGCCTGATGGTCTCAGTGCCTCCATACATGCTACCCAGGCACAAAGCTCGGCCCTACAAGCCCTGCACCAAGCAGTAAATGAACGACGCCGTAAGGAGAAAATTCAAACGGATATCCTGGAACTCGTCGCCAGATCCCTTGACACAGTCATCGCAATCGTGGCAAAGGACCCAGAACAGCTGGCTTACGCCCAATAGATAGCCACCATCTTTTCCCAGTTCCTCTGCACGAACGTACTCGCCAACAGCGAATAACAGGAGCCAGCAGGAACAGAACCCCTGCGCAGCAAAAGAGGTGCCCAAGCGCACCCCACCACAGACTCAACAAAGACCACAAATAACCCCCGTATGACCCACATATGCAAGGGTCACTGCAAATGGCATCCAGCCCTAGGCAGCTGGAAACGGCCCTAAGAAACACGCCAGGACCAGACCGCTGACGTAGAAAGAAGACCTCCGTATCTTCATAAGGCTTCTAAAAGACCAGCTCGGCTGGTCGAGAATTATCAGTACATACGCCTTTCGGAAAACTATCACCAAGGAGCTAAACCTCGTGGCCCCCGATGTGGCAGATGCACACAAAATCCCTACCGGCTTATCTTTTCAATTAAGGGATAAAACTACACAAGGAAGGATCCTAACATAAAAGATAAAACTAACTCAGTTCATAAAAGCCTCTACAGCAGAACTACCCGTCAAATGGCACACTTATGCCCTCCCGAACTATCCAACTAGACTTACCAACATGGAACTTGAAGACATGGAGATCACATCAGAAATGACCTTAGATGAATGCAAATTCCAGACCGGCCGCCGCCCGGTTAATACACGCATATCAAAAAACGGTCTTAACAAGTCCGGTCAAGTCACATGGCTAGTTTCGTTCACCGAGAAAGTAAGAATATTTAGAATCTTTGGCCTCTATTCAAGGTCTAGGCTTATCAAAAAAAAAAAAATCCCTTGTAACATAACCCAGGATGCCAAGGTTGGCACCCTGCACGGCGGTATGCCCGCCCTAGCCGCTGTGAGAGATATGGGAAACCGGAAGACAAAAGGCACATATCTCTATGCATGCTCCCTTCTTAATGTGCTAACTGCATGGGGCCCAAAATATCAACATATGCAAACTGCCCAGCCAGACCTAAAAAAATAGGAGGCCAGTTGGTCCACCCCTCGAACCAGGAAAAGAAGAAGCTCAGGAAGGCATGTCTAAAGCTCTACAATGAGGTAAACGCTATAAGGAACCCACCAGCTCCTTAAAGCCTAGCCCCGGTACTAGCGGCACCCTCTCAGGAGAAAACCACACCCAGCCCTAACACCCGTGCCATGAACAGCATCATAGTGGCAAGTGTGAGTGTCACGGCGAGCATACTGAGGAGCTGGGACATGGCCTGCAGCAAGCAGCTATTACTCTATTGACGAGAATATCAAGACTAGAGAGGAAAGGAAGAGAGAGAGAGAGATAGGTACAGTGGGACGTTGCCCCTTTAAGGGGATCCTCTGGTCTGATCCTTCCCCTATTGGGAAGTATCCGCTTGTCATGTAGGAAGGTCTGTGCAGCCGTCACAGCTCTCGTCAACTCCCCCGTGCCCAGCGCTGTCTATGAGGCGAGAATTAGTGCAAATGGACGAAACGCTGTTAACACCGAAGATTTCCTCCGCCGTGCCGTCTTTGGGTTTTTTTCACTCGTTACAGACGAGCTCAGCCGGATGCACGCCTGTGTAACAAAGGAGTTAGTAGCAGTCTGATAGTTAGACAAACTGTCTTTCGAGAGGCTGAATGGCGGGGTCATAAGCAACGTTAAAAGTCAGGATACAACGTAGTGTGTCCATTCCTAGCACTGGTCTGTTGGTATTGGGAGGACGAAGGCGGTACAATGGAACAAGAACGGCATACATATACTATCAACTAGTCAGTCATAAGAGCATGCTCTGGGTTGATATGATTGCTAACTGTGTAGACCAAGCGACAATCATTACGGTCCATGTAGTTCCCGGTTTCTAGAGTATATAACTGTTAGAATTGCTGGAAATACTGTTTTAATGATTTTTGAGCCTTTACTCTGTTAGATTTGTATATATGTAGGCAGAAATCCATAATAATCGAGACCTCTATCGTCTTGATGACCGTCCGCCATTCTTTTGTCTTCAAAAGCTCTTCACAGAAACTGAAATGCGGATCAGCTAAAAACGAAAAGTGAGGGGTTTTGTGGGCACACCATTTCCACTTACCCAGTATCCCGCCAATGTTGATCTCTGTCCCCTCCAATAGCTTTAGTCTGACGTACTTTACAGACTTTGTATGCTTGTAGAACTCAGCGTGCTCCTCAAGCGACAAAGACTTTGGCTGGTACCTTTTCTTTTTTTTGAATGAGGAGAAGCGCTTGAGGAAATCCGCATTTTGGTCTGTGTAGGTACGTGAAGTTGGAGTGGTCATGATGACAAGGAGGCAAGCACTTTGAATGACTATTGTTCAGATTGAAAGAAGCGAGAAAGATGGCAACGCAGTCATTTATGAGTCAATGCTGCCATCCTGGGTGGTTCCTGGTCCTGAGATCCAGAGTAGGTGTGTAAGTGTGGCAAAGGGAGAGAACCAGAGTAAGTGTTCAGGAAATGGGACGGACGGACTGGAGCCAGAAATGGCTATGTGCCAAGCCAAGAACACGCACAAGACAAGATGGCATGTTTGGGCGCGCCGAGAGCCAAGTAAAGTATATATGATTTGACTGGTACACACATTCTGACTCCAACAATCACTGCTGAAGCGGTAAAAAATGGCGACGCCATCCAACAAATCCGGCGGGACCAGCAGCAAATTCTCGTTTTAAAGAGTAATAAATTATATATATAATATGGAAAAGATCGGTTCAGTGGTTCAGGTCATCATGTTGCTTACATTCTGGGTGCGGATCTACCCTTGGGTCTTGGGACCTGTTCAGGTACTAAATACACATACCAACTTCAAAGCAATGCCCAGCCTTTGATCCGGAGGGTAAAGATCCCTTGTCCCAGATACACTAAGGCTCAAAGCCCGCTTCCAGGCTGTTCCTTCCTTTCAGTGCTGCTGTCAGCCTTGTCAGCCTTGTCACCCCTAGAAGCGTGCTACAGCACACCTGTGAGCCACCCGACTGCTTACATATAATAAAAATCAAAGCTTTATTTTAATATTTTAATATTAATATAATAATATACCGATATTAGTTCAACATTATATTATATATTATATTTATATATAAAGTTAAGCAATTAATAAAATATGTTAGAACTTTATATAAATCAAGCGTTAAACACGATTTGAAAGTTATCTCGTTATTTAATTAAACGTATACTGCTTATTATATCTTAAGTACTTTAATTTATATAGATTTTGTATTAAATTAAAAGGATTTAATATAGAGTCGCCTGATAATCGACGTGGTTAAGGTTAGGGTTATTAGTTAAGGTTAGCCGGGGGTGCAAGGGGCGGTGCGAGCCGCACATCTATAAATGTCAGATTTGAGCCAATTGTCAGAGTGAAGTGTGTGTGTGTGTTCTTTCTCTGTTTAGAGTGACCTTGTGCAACCGTGGCCGTTTTGTGCTAGAAGAGGCTGGATTGGGACGGAACAACTAGGTTCCGTTGTCTACCTGTAAAGGTGCCTTCTAGGCGTACCTTTAATCCAACAATAAATGTGTCCTTATATGCACCGTAGTGGTAATGCTGCGGTGGTAATAGTGGTAATGGTGGTAATGGAGCCCGGTAGTGTTGATGTGATTGGCTGCAGCGGCTGGATGTGTGCGTTGTGATTGGTCAATCGCGCCAAAAAAAAATTTAGGGAGCGCGCCCAATTTTATTTAAAGTTACTGCAAAAGATGAGAGTGTGCCTTTGTGGTAGCGGAACCAGAACAGAGATCTATCACAAGTCTTGGCTGGGATGATATGTATTCTGGTTGGTGCTTAGTTAAGTTCGGATGGGAAGAGATCCCATCCGAGACGTATCTAAATACCTAAATTACAGTGGGTTGGTACTTGTCACCTGGGGCAGCCATCCCATGTAACCTTATCGTAGAACGCCCTGGATAACAGGAGATCCGATAATGTACTGGTGGCTGGATCCAGTGGCTGGGATCCAGAAGAGTTTGAGTTTGTTGGCATACTCGGAGTGCTAAAAGCATGAGGCTAGAGACGTCTAGCGAATGTTATATCTCTCTGGATCAATCACCATCTCCGCCAGCTTCACGCCAAATATCCGGTCGAACGCCAGTATTACCAACTCGTCTCCCACGAGTGCAAAGTTGGCCAAAGGAGCCACATCCCTCACGTTCACCGGATTCTCGCTATTCGCCATGATGATGTCCACGGCGTTGAATACACCCAACACCTTCCCGCTCGTGCCGTTACGCACCACTACGCCTTCGTACTCTGCAGTCCACACTCTCCCGGCATCATCCACCTTGATGCCGTTTGCGAAGCCCTGCCGCGCGAAGGCGAACAGTCGCTTGTTGAGCGGCGTGCACCCGTCCGCACCGCCGAGGTCGTACTGATAGATGCCAGCAAAGCTCGGTAGAGTGTGATTCGGTCCGCTCTGGAAGACAGCTGAATGCGGGCCGTCTGTGACGTACAGCAGAGAGTTCGCCTTGTCGACGGCGAGGCCATTCGGATCCTGGATCTCCAGAGTGCCAATCACGGGCCTGAGATTCTAGTCGTGGGACGTGTACCGCCACACGAAGTACGGCAGCTTGGAGGGGCCAGGGTAGGTGGCCACACCGAGACCTTCTTCGTTGAGGAAGAAGTCGGTGAAGAATACGCATTGCTCGCCCGTAGCACGGGACACTGCGACGGTCACATCGTCCGGTCCGTTCAGCGGAAGTCCGAAGTATGAGTTGACCACTTCCTCGGCATGGTAGGTATGCGGGTTGATAGCCACGATCGCCGGGGTGGTATCGGGGTCACCAAAGGTGGTCACATAGACTTTTTCGTCAAAAGTAATAGCCACCATTGGGGTTTGGTAGGATCCCAGCAGGTGTAATGTTCGGTCGAAAAACCGACGAACCGTTCAGATCGAGGATCGACAGGTATCCTGGAGTCGGGTCAAGGTAGGCAGTAAACCAGACTTGATTCGTCTCTGGCACCCAGATGCCGCCTTCAAAGGCGAAAGAAACTTTCTCGTTGCTGCTCGTTGCTAGAAGCCTCACTTTGGAATCGTCGCCAACGATGCGGAGGAAGTCTTCGTCGTACGAAACGAAACTCGCATTGCGGGCTGCAGCGATGGCTTGTGATGCAGCACTGGTATGGTTGTCGAAGCTGCTGTTGAACGATCGGGGAAGTTGGTAGGTGTCCTGAGCCGGTACTTGGGCTGTTAGGTTGGACTGTGCAGCGGTGAGCGTGGTTGTGAGAAGCATGAGCATCGTTGCTCGTTGAGGCATGTTTGGGTATTGGTAAACAAGGAAGGTAACCTAGAGAGCCGAGAAGTGTTGGAGCGTATGTAAGTGGCCTGTACATGGGACCGTTTAAACGCAGTACTGATGCTGAAGTACCTAGGGGAATAGAAAAGAAGAAAAAGGTCAAGACTCCAAACGCCATTCACCCAGTTCCACGGTCATATAAACTACCTCAGTTTAGTACAAGTAAGAATGGTGCGCGATAGTCATTATGCCTAGTGCGCGCAGCTACCGTAGTCACGTGTGCGATTGCGCTATAACTACTGTATTCTTACCATCAGGGCAGGGACTGGGTTAAAAAGGGTAGAAGTATTAATGGGTGAGTCGGGTGACAAGGGGTGCCGTCGTTCTCCTCGTCGTCTCACCCACCACGACTCTATGTCTTCCCCGACTGCCCTGAATGCAGGTGATCATGAGCCGCCTCAAGAGCGGGGAACGCCAAACCTAAAAGCCTTTTAGGAAGCTCCAAGGCTGCATTTCGAGCTGCACAACGTGCAGGTGGGCAGCGGTGTATTGCTCGCTACCCCAGTTGCCCAGCTCTGCCTCGACTTCCCCGCAATCTCGTCAGCCCATCTCGGCTCTATTCATCGTTCCTTCCCGGAAAACCCCAAGATTCACGTCATATGCTCAAGATCACCTGCAGAGCAACCTGCCCGCGAGGCAAGGGCGCCCTTGGGGTGGAGGCGATTGACAGGTTCGTGAGCTGGTCCAGTACTCAAACTTGACGACAGAGCTTGTCTCTTCGACACCCCTCTCTTCACTACCTTACCATTGTTTACTTTCAACACTTGCTCCATAAGGTATACGCTTAGTATGCTTCGGAAACTGAGCTGTTGTTACACCATCTCTCGTTATTGGAAAGCAATACTATCGTTGGCTCGTCTCTCCGTCGTCTACATTCCTCAGACCCTGGGTGTGTTTGGAGAATATCGTCAAGATGCATCTTTCATCGATATTGCTGACTTCTGTCGCCATCGCCGTGGACGTGGTCCTGGCGCAGTGTCCGGATTATACTACTTACTCGACTACGAAGCATGAGCCTCTCTCAAAGGGGATGTACCAGCTGTCATACCAGAGACCGATTGCAGCATGCCGGAAATTCAACCTTACGGAGGTCGAAGCCACCATTCAGGACATGAAAACTGTGGTCAAGGATCCAGACCTTTTCCGGCTCTTCGAAAATGCCTTTCCAAACACACTGGACACCACAGTCACATGGAAGGGATTTGCCAGCAATAACTCAGAGGAAGAAGTACGAAAGCCAGACTCTTCTGTTTCATTAAGACATACAGTGGCTGACCATTCACAGCTCACCTTCGTCACGACGGGAGACATTGTTGCCATGTGGCTGCGCGACAGCGCGAACCAGATGCGCAGCTACAAATCACTCCTGATGGCCAACGAGTCCAGCGAGTCGTTGGCGTCCCTGTTCCGCGGCGTCATCAACCTCCAAGCGCGCTACATTCTCAAGAACCCATACTGCAACGCATTCCAAGCGCCAACCGAGTCGGGCCTGCCGCCAGAGAGCAACGGCTACGCGGAGACGGACCAGGTGACGCCGCCGTTCGACCCAGACTTCGTCTTCGAGTGCAAGTACGAGCTAGACTCCATCTCGGCCTTCCTGCAGCTGTCGTGGGACTACTACGACATGACGCTGGATGCCGCCTTCTTCGGCAAGTTCCAGTGGGCCAGCGCCGTGCGGACGATCCTGAACATGACCCAAGGCCTCCTCGTCGGCACGTACGCCGCCGACGGCTCCGTCAACACGTCCCCGTACACCTTCCAGCGCGAAAGTACCGCTGCTACTGAGACGCTCGCCAACAAGGGTATCGGCAACCCCGTCCGGGCCGGCACAGGCCTCGTACGCAGCGCTTTCCGGCCCTCGGACGACGCCACCATCTACCAGCTCTTCATACCCGCCAACATGCAGTTTTCGAGCTACCTCGGCCGGTGTGCGGAGATCATGAAGACGGTCGATGCCGACGTCGCGCAGAAGATGAGCCTCTTCTCGACCAGCGTGCGGAAGGGGATTGACACGTACGGCAAGGTCATGCATGCGGAGTTCGGCCAGATCTACGCCTATGAAATCGACGGCTTCGGGTCCAGTAACCTTATGGACGATGCCAATGTGCCGAGCCTGCTGAGCGCGCCCATCCTGGACTTCCTGAATGCGAGCGATGAGACGTACCAGAACACGCGGAAGTTCGTGCTCTCGACATGGAACCCGTACTACATGCACGGCCCGGTGATTAATGGGTCAGTCTCCCCAAGTCCTTCCAAGGGTAGTGACATGCCGCAAGTGTTTGACTGACGTGTGAATACAGAACTGGTGGTCCACATGCTGGCCCCGGCAGGGCCTGGCCAATGTCCATCATCACGGCACTGCTCACTTCAGACGACGACAGCGAGATCGTCGAAGGCTTGCAGACGCTTGTCTCGTCGACGGACGGGCTCGGGCTGATCCACGAGTCGATCAACACCTTCAACCAGTCCGACTGGACGCGCCAGTGGTTCTCGTGGGCGAACGGGCTGTTTGGTGAGATGCTGCTTGATCTGAAGGACAGGAAGCCAGAGCTGCTGGCTACGAGATTTCAGTAGTGCTAGAGGTCACTCTCGGGAAGAGGCAAGGTGGTCTGCCCTGTACTAACGCGCTTGCCTTGGTTGGAGAGACTGATCGGGTGGGACCCAGACTTCGACAAGGAAATAGAGTCCGAGTCATTGTTAGCTTTTCACGTTGCGTTTCTGCTGTTTATTGTCTGGGTTATAGAAGCATTTGGAGAGCAGCGCATGCCTAGACAACGGCAGCATGAGTTCCAGCAGCGTTTGTTTTAGATAATGGTAGCGAGACATATCTCATTCGCCTAGGTAGGTAGTTCGAGTATAGCGAATAGCAGTCTGCCTCTTTCTACCCCTTTGCAAGTCCGTCGAAGCGCGGTCCGCACAGGATCTCACTACTCTCGCCTTCGCCGAATATCTGCAACGTGTACAGTCAATTTCTCCGGACAATTAAAGAATAGCACCTCGTCTGGGCCTAATGTCGATTTTAGACTAGGTAAGTAACCAAAAGGGGGACCCCCCGACCCTTTAGTCTGGTGGTGGCCATCACACCCAGATGAGTACATCTAGCCTCCAGCAACACCACGGCTTCGATGTAGGCTTTGTACTGTGTTTGTGCGGCTGTGTTGGTGTACCAGCCTTCTTTGGTGCCGCCGAAGGCGGTTCCGTACCGTGAGAGGGGATGTCAGTCCACGAGGCCTTACCAGCAAACAGCAAACGACCGAGACGGCTGGTTCCTCGGAGAGGCTTCTCTCTGCTCCGGGACTGGACCACTTCACTCAGTTCAAAGACGCCTTAAGGGACCGTCTTCTAGGGCTCTCTCTGGCTAGCGCAGGAACAGCACCAAATCCAATGAATAACGAAAGAATCCAACCTATAGTGTGGTCACTGATGAGCCTTATCAAAACGATACTAGCGACGGAATTAAGTGGCTGATCAGCTGCTAACCCCGCTATTTTCGTCAGCTATTAAAACAGTACATCCTTGAACTACGCAGTTAATAAGTTTACAACGCTTTATAATAACACTTGATTAATTAATTACGATAAGCGCTTGCAATTATGACTATTTATAAATTTCAACGATAAGTAAAAATGAAATATAAATAAATATTCAAATAAACATATATATACATAAAGAGCAAGTTAACATAACAACTTCCTAGCCAGTAAATTTCAATGCACATTAAAAATATTTAAGAAATCTAAGGCTTTTTAAATTTATTAATCAACGCACTTATAACGGTTAAATGCCTTATAAGAATAACGGTATAATATTTTTATAAAATGTAAAAAGCTATTTAATTAAACCAAGCTCTTACTTTCTTATAACGCCTCGTTTTAAAAAATTCCCGCTATTTAAATTATTCAAATTATTCAAATTACTCAAATCATTTATATTAAACTTCAAAACTCTTCATTTGGTTAAAAAATAAAGCCTTTATATTAAGTATAAATTGTAACGGCCTTTTTAGGTTAAATAGTTAATAATTAATCTTTAATAATTAAATAATACTCGGCCGTATTTAATTTTTATAAAGTTATATTAAATGTTATGAAAATATTGACGTTCAAGTTTAAACGTAGAACATATTGAAGTTATTTTTACTATATAATTCTAAAAGTGAAAAGTTGTACAATTTAAAAAAAATAAAAATTTAATAGCCTTGAATAAATTAAAAGTACGGCTATTTATGTTACGAACCAACAAATACCATAGCCTGTCAGAGGGCTAAAGGGAGTACACCAAGAACCAATGGAATCAGAAGCCAAGAACAGAACAATAGGTATTACGGATTACATAACAAAGGTCACGTGACGGATCACTGGATCACGGAGTGAGCCAGTGAGCATCACTCTGGGACAAGGTGATCCTACTCCATCAGTGAGGGAGAGATTGGGTATATAAGGACAGACATTTCCCAATTAGATAGATAGTCAGTCTCTATCTCAGTGATCAATCTAAGCATCTAAGCCAACCCTAAGATAGGAGAAATCTCCTGACGACTCGACTACGCAGTAAACCCAGTTCAGACCAAACCCCAGCATCTGAATGTAGCCTAGTTGACAGAAGCCTCTATTGTCTTTTGTGTTGACTTACCTCAGAACATAAACCCTATAGAACCCTTCAGCCTTATAGGTTAGACGGCTCGTCACACTTTACTTAACTTTATAACTGTTGGATCTATGCAATTCCAGCCTGCAAACCATCTATACCAAGACCCACATGTATGATTAGATAAGAGATAGATACCGGATTGCGAGGTTACTTAGCCAGACCTTCAGGTCCAGCTAGACCTCCCAATCCAACCATCAGCAACATCATGACCTTGACCCCATACTCGAGTATTATGATTGATTGTTCAAGTCTGTTCCAACAATAACAGTCTTTCACTTAACTTTATAAAGTTATAATAAATCCAATAAGGAAACTAGCAATAAGGTTTCACTTTTTAAACGTTTAGAAATGCCATAGCTAGCCTTGTGACGGCCTGCACAGACCTTCCCACATGACAAGCCGATACTTCCCAATAGGGGAAGGATCTGACCAGAGGATCCCCTTAAAGGGGCAACCTCCCACTGTACCTATCTCTCTCTCTCTTTCTTTCCTCTCTAGTCTTGATATTCTCGTTAATAGAGTAATAGTTGTTTGCTGCAGGCCATGTCCCATCTCACCAGTATGCTCGCCGTGACACTACATATACCTTATATAATGAACCATTTAACTTAACGTATATACGTTTTTAAAAATATTAATACTGTAATATATAAGCTCGGCGCGCTTTAAATCTTAAGTATTACAAAATATGCTTTAATATAACAACTTAGAAGCTACGCTTTTAAACCGTAATAAATTATCAAGGTTTTAAGCCTTTCATTCTTTTTATAATTCTTATACAATTTTTGTTTATACTCGAAATAAGTTATATTATATTCTAATAATATTTTCTTTATTTTCCCTATTAGCAAAGGTAAAATCTTTTCGATTTTTGCCGTAAAAACTATTACGTTTATTATAGTAGCCGCTTTTTTGTTTTTACTAATAATAAAAGGCTACACAGTTTTAACCTTTTATTTAAAAACTTTTTATATAAATAAAAATTACTTGCTTTTATTTTTGAAATTTTTAAAACCGGTTTTCTTTATTAATTAAAGTTTCATAAAAAATTGAAATTAAAGATTGTATCCAAAGTTTAAATATGAAACTCTTTCCACTCCGTTTACTTGAAAGTATACGCGCTTGTAATATTTTTAACGGCTTTTTTAAACGCTTATAATAAGTCTTTTTAACAGCTTTAACAACTTGCGTGTTAAAATTTATATTAATAATAATAAACTCAACGTCGTTATTATTTAAATTCATTAATTAATAATGACATATTTAATTAAATCATTATTAGAACGATTATAAATAACGATAAGAATTAATAACACTACTTATAAATTAAAGCTTAAAAATAAACAATTTCAAGAACTATTTTTAATATCAACTTATATAAAAACCGTTAATTACGGCATTATACTTATTAACATCGGCAATTTCAGGGGTTTTTTTATAGTGAGAAACAAGGGTAGTGGTCGTCAGCGGATAACGGTCAGCTCGTTAGCTAATCGCTAATACCAGCACATGCACTCGATCAAATGAGCTCGGCTGGATGCGACCCAACAAATGACTCCTGCGGCGAAGGGTAAGGTACCAACCACATACTGTAGATCGCCGCGTCCGATAGTACGAATATGGAGACATACTGTATGAAAGTTGACAAGAGAGTGTGAGCGGCTGAGCGGTCTACGATTTATAGTATGCCGAGATGATAAAACAGGGCACGCGACTATGGAAAGATGATGGATATTGGCACTGTGTTTATCGACTTATCGGTGTCCACTCACACAAACTCTGACAGCTCACAAAGCCCTCCAGAGGCAGTGGCGCTTTGAACGTTGACAGGTTGAACCCAATCGCAGCTTGAGGGGTGTGCCCAGCCAATGATAAGGTATGTCTTCGAAGGTCAGACAAAGGGGGGCTTTTCCCCTTGTGTTCCAATGTGGGGAAGGAGCTGCGAGCCAGCGAGCCTGCTTCCGCTGCTGTGTTTCTGCTCCGCGTCTGCGATCGGGCGCCGGCTTGCCTTGATGAGAAGAAAGGCTTTGATTGATGGACCTGTTCAATGTTCACCCGTTCATTGTGCCTGGCACGCTGAAGGCGAGACCAAACGGGACGAGACGAGACGAGAGAGACGAGACGGGACAAGACAACAGTCCCGAGACGTCAACTTGCCATTTCCATCCAACCCTCCACCTCCTTCTCAGACCCAGTCTCTGTCTCTGGTTGACAGAACACCAGACACAACTATTGGTTTCTTTCTTGTCTCGTCCTTTCTTATCACGTGTATGGAATTGTGTACTTGACCTTCGTCTCTTCTTTCGTGTTGAAAGCAATCTATTCGTCATTGTGCCGTTCTTATCGGTCGATAAGTCGCCCGGCCTATCTTTGTGTTGTTCCCACTCCTCCCCCCATCCACTGGAAGCTCCAGATAGTCCCCGACTTGCTTCCCAATCTTAGCGCGGTCCGGACCGATGACGGATGGCAAAAGGTTGCTACCGATCACGAGGAGCAACAATCGTCTGACTTGCACTTACACCTGAACCTGTACCTGTGCCTGCACCGGCCACTTCTTTGACTCCAACATCGTCACACCCAGTCTCGCAGACTCACCGGTCTCGCTGTTGACGAAGCAACCTTGAAGAAGCATTAACAGGCACACCGTCAACATGTTGCAATCGCAAATTGCCTAGCCCAGGTTCAGCACTCAGCTGCCCCGACCCTGCAGCAGCTGTCCGCATACAGTTAGCAGAGCCGCCTTGAACAAGCCCATTGAGTCTTGACATCGAGCGTCTGCCTATCGTCACTTGTGACTTGTGACAACCCTCTTCGTGACGAGACAAACAACGACCACCTTGTCGTCTGTTCCATCCCGACTTCCCGAACAATGGATGCCAAAGTCCGGTGGCACCATCAGATCGACACCGCCATCTCCGACTAGTCTCCAACGGCACCGCCGATTCTACGGAGCGGACTGCTGGCCTACGGCCGACGGGAACCTTCCCAGCCTGCGTAGCTTGGGCTGCACCCGCCGACAGCATACCGACTTGAATTGAGAACCGACAGCGTCCCTGTCTGCGTGCATCACAGTCCGAAATCAACATGCATCAAACACCCCGCCCCACACCTCGTACTTCCTCCCCCGCCTCGCCGCAAACAAATCCCACGAGGACGAACAACCATAGAGATCCCGGGAGCCCTGCTGCCCGGTCGCCATCAGGCGAAGATGGCCTGGCTCCCGAGATCTCGACGGGCACAGGGAAACCTACAGACCGCACTGATGGACGCCCGAGTCGGGATTCTATCAAGAAGCTGGATCAGATCATCCAGGTTGGTTTCCTGTCATGATCATGCAAGTATCCTTTAGAGTGCTCCTGCTGAGTGTGCCTTCTAGAATATCTACTCGAAAGCCGGTACCTTGATCCTGCAGGAACGAATGAAGGTATCCCCTATACTAGTGGGTAGGACCCTGGAGAGGAGAACCAGCAGATGGGTAAGTCAGGATCTTGTCAGGAGCCACTAAAGAAGTCTTTGCTTGTCTCACACAACCCACGCATAGTTCCAACTCGATACCGACGACATCGACGACTTTAGAGAAGAGTTTCGAGTTTGGAAACAATGTGGTGGTTTCGACAACCGACCCCCTCCGCTGGTCATCGAGACCTATCTCGATGCATCACGACTAAAAGGGGGCCAGAGTCTGGTGATACTGGACGAAAACGGCAAACGTTGGGATGTCGTCGAGGCCCTGAACTCGTCCGACCAGTCGAGTGACAGCAGCTCTGGCCGGCAGGGCAAGCCAAACACGCACGTCGTCTTGGAGCGCTGGCGAGTCGAGCTGAAGGGAGCTATACCGGATGATCCCGAAGACTTCGGTCTTCTCCTCCCGACAATATACAAGAAGGCCATCGTCTTGATGCGATCTCTATACAGCATCACCGGTATCTTACCAGCCTGGAGACTAGCCAGGAACTCCAAGACGAAGGGGATGCATCCTGCCTTGTCAATACGCTGCCGGGTCTCTTCGGGTGATTCGCGAAGCTATGGATCCGATACTCTGAGGACTCCATTGTTCGAGGGGAGGGGGGATGTCTCCACCGATTGCATGTTTGGTGATCTAGAGGTGCCCGTGGGCCGCTTCTACGTGTCTGTCTCATATCGAAATCACTGCAATTTCCAAGTGGTTGAAACTGAGTCCCTTCTGAGCTCCCGTATCGGTATGGCCATCTCTGATGACATGTTCAAGCCATCATTACCGCACCGGGGGCAGGGTCGCCGCGAATCTCATGCTCCCGAGATTGGATCTTTGCCATATCATCGGCATACCCAGGACATTACAGAGAACCAACAGCGGTACGGTAGCCTGTCAACATTTCATGGTGAGGGTCCACTCGGAACAAGTCCCATTTCTGCCTTGAAAGCCGTCAAGGCACCCGGGTCCGATAACAGTTCGCCTCCCGGATCCACGCCCGCGAGTGTTGAAGCTCCTCCACACTCCCTGCCGATCACAGGTCTTGCACGACGGCCATCCCTTAGAACGGCAGATGGCTCGGGTCGGCGCCCCTCGGTCTCTTTCCAGTCGTCGCCGTTTAAACAAGGGTCATTGTCTGGCTCGCCGGTACCTCGCATGCAAGACTATGATGTGCCGCCATCTCCTCGAGCATCTGGCCTCAATACACTGACACATGTCCGGAACCGATCATCCCTGACTGCTGGAATGCCTGCGTCGTTGCGAGGCGGGCCACCACCTGCAACTGAAACTACTGTGGTGGGATCACCTAGGCCGTCAGTCTCAAATCGGTTCAGTAGTAGCTTTACCCATCGCCGTAACCGCCAGTCTTTTGGCGGTGCCAGCAAGGGAGACGATGACCAAAACAGCAGCGGGAAGCAAAGCATGTCATCATCTGTGGCCCAGCCTGGTTTTGGCCTACTGAATGAAGCTGGTGCGGGAGGAAGCTCCGGTTCCTTCCAGACCGACGATGACAACATTCAAGATTTCTTGAAGGCTCTCGAAAGTAAACGGACCCTTCAGAGCTTTGAACCGTCCAAGAAGGGCGAGTCGGCAACCAAGAAAACGGCAGCGCAATTGTCCAAATTTCATCTCATGCGCGAGTCTAATAACGCGCTTACGGAATCGATGAACTCTTCCATGCAACTACAACGCTCCTCTAGCTCCTCTAGCCGGCAACTAGCCAACGTGCCAGGCATGTCGATCTCTTCATCCCCCGGCAAACCTCTGTCGCCTCATACACCGCACACGCCGGCTATTCCGTCCCGTCTAAGCGAGAACTCAAGTGTTGACTACGCAGCGCCTATGCGGGCCGCGTCTCGAGCGCGCTACGACACGGACCATCAAGAGGGACCGCCAGCCAGTATTCCCGCGGCGTTTGAGAGGACCACGGCTATTGACATTCCAATGTCGCCTAGGCCGTACACGCATGATAGGCGATCCAGTTCTGTGGCGCATCAACCGCGCGTGTCTGCCGACGATGACGATCCCGATGCCCACCGCAGTCTCAGCCTTGGAGCAGAGGAACGTGAGGCTCCCAGTCTCAGTGTACTGCTAGGACGGGGGATTGAAGCGGAGGCGAATGCGGCGGCAGAGTTGCCAGTTCTCCAGCCGCCGGCCGACATTAGAGAGTCCGGCTTGGCAGACACAGATGGTCAAGGGTCATCTTCCGTCGAGCGCGAGATCAGGCCTCCTGGGGGTCTCTTCTCGGGGCTATCAAGTTCACCCTACGGGCGACGTTATGGCAGCAGTGCCGGCCGTGGTGTCACGCCACCGCACTCTGGGAGTGGCAGCCTTGTGGGGTCGAGCGGCAGATATGGCCGTGGATATTCCCGGGGCGGCACAACGGGCCTAGGTGTAACGGGCGCTTCCACTGACGAAGCCGAGGACGAACCTTTGCTCTTTGACATGTCAGAGATCAATCGTGACCAGTCACGGCGCAGCCTAGAGGAGGGACGAGGTGGTGGAAGTACGGGATCTGGTGGCGATCGAGGTGGTTATGACTCGGCTCGCGGAAGTCGTCGTTGGTGATGACCCGGTCGCAACCAACCTCGATGCAACCTCTAAGGCGAAGTGGCTGCACATATTCTACGACATAGACCCCTAGACTTATGTTGTTGGATGTTGACGTAGGATACGACCCCGACTCGGAGGTGATCAGTGTGCGACGACGTGAGGAGAAATCCACGATTACAAATTGTCAGCCTTTTGGATTTTCTGGCTACGAGAATCATCGTTCAAAGAGGCGTTCAGGGGCACAGGATTACGACCTCTCATGACCGACGTTGGGGGGCCGGAGTCCAGAGCGGTTGGTGGGCATTGTGTGTGTGTTATTAATCGCTCGATGAAGACTACCTGGTTTATCTCAGGGAGGCCTTCGTGGCCATTTACATATGAGGCCTCTTTTCCCTTGTTCGAGTTCCTCCATGGGGGGTTTGGGAACTGGGAGCTGTATAGACCGTGCCGCCTTATTGGAGGGCGAAGGTTGTTTGGGTTGTACCTAGATGCTGAGATAGAAGAATATAGTGAGCTTGAAAGACAGATTCGAATTGAAGCTATTAGACGACGGGTGCCTTATTACTATCTCCTATTGATTAAATTAATGCCGACCCCTTTTCTGGGACTTGAGTCGGAATTGATGTCGAGTCACTAATAAGGTAGCGGGTGTACCTAGCCGTCCACAGGCGAGAATCGACCGAGACAATCGAGCGAACTTGATTGTGAAGTCGTCTCCCAGATGTGGCGGAGTCAAACTGCGAAGGGCCTAGCAGTCGCCTCATTGCGCGTTCCCGGACGCAGCAATGCCCGACGATGGAAGCTTGAGTTCCATCATCTTGGGCGTAATGACTGGTTGTTCAGGCTATTTGCGGGTTTGCGCCTGAGACCTGAGCTACCGGCCAAACTGCCCCACAAAGCGGGACGCACCTCGGCGGTGGTGAAAAAAAGCTCCGCGATGGCCAAGACCTGCCAAGACCTGGCCTAGGGTTGCCCCACTGTTTAGTAATTTCACATATCCTCAGCATATGCGACTGGCATCGGGCCAGATATGTTGAATACACGGATGTTGATTGATTCTATTGATTGTGTTCTTCTTCTGCGTGCAGAGATTGATCATCTGTCTTCTTGGTGGGTCAGATGCCCTGTGCGTCTCTGCCCCACTGGAGATCTTCCGGTGTCTATCTCCGGCTCCCATTCAACAAGATACACTGATACATGTATCGTATAACCTAAATACGATACTAAGTATCGTATTTTGCAACCCTGCTGGTGGCAGCTGACAGCCCCTGGAGATCAAGACGTAATCGGCTTGCGTTAGGTCATCCCAGCGCCCGCGTCCACGCCCAGGCTGCAGTTTACCTATCAACCAGCTGGACTAATAATCGACCTCACTACCACCACCTCCACCTCTTCCAACCTCGGGTCTTGAGCCGTCCGCATTCATACACGTACAGTACAATTGACAAGACTCGATCAAGCGTCCGAGAATCGCAACACCCGACACTGCTATCCTCTCACATCAGCCAACATGTTTCGCGGTGCTGTTGCGAGCCCGTACGACGAGCCGATCGGTAACGTCATCCCACTCCCGCTGTCTGCTGCTGCCAGAGGAGGCATGCTTCCGGAAGAGCCACCATACTGACATCGCTCTGCTACAGCCAAGGCGACCGACGAGAACCTTACGTCCGAGGACTGGGGAGCTATCATCGAGGTCTGCGACAAGGTCTCGAGCGATCCAAATGGCCCCAACCAAGCCGTCCAGGGCCTGATCAAGCGACTTGCGCATCGCAATGCCAATGTCCAGCTTTACACTCTCGAGGTGCATTACTCACTCCCTTCTCCCCGTGCGAGGACTATTCAGAAGGAAGCATGACCAAACTGACTGTGGTTACATTAGCTCGGCAATGCGCTCTCCCAGAACTGCGGCAAGCCCATCCACCGTGAGCTCGCCAGCCGCTCCTTCACCGACGCCATGCTCAAGCTCGCGAACGACCGGAATACCCACCAACAAGTCAAGGCCAAGATCCTCGAGCGCATGAAGGAGTGGTCCGACATGTTCAGCAAAGACGCCGACCTCGGCATCATGTACGATGCCTACTTCCGCCTAAAGCAGAGCAACCCGACGCTGCAGCCGCCATCCGCGCCCCAGAAGACCGGTCTCACCGATGTGGATCGTCGGAAGGAAGAGGACGAGCTGCAGATGGCGTTGCAGCTGTCTCTGCAGGAGGAAGAGAAGAAGCGACCAGCCCCTGCGGGCGGCTCCTCAGCTGCGGGACCAAGCACAGGAGCTGGCGCAGGGTCTGGTGGTGCTGGTTCTGGTTCGGGGTCCGGGTCCGCGCAGGCGGCGCCATCACACCCGACCGGCACAACTGCTGCTACGGTATCACGAGTTCGAGCACAGTATGATTTTGTGCCTTCCGAGCCCGGCGAGCTGGAATTCAAGAAGGGCGACGTCATCGCGGTGCTGGAATCCGTCTACAAGGACTGGTGGCGAGGATCTCTGAAAGGCAAAACGGGCATCTTCCCCCTGAACTACGTCGAGAAGCTTACGGACCCGACGCCCGACGAGCTACATCGCGAGGCGCAGATGGAGGCCGAGGTGTTTGCCGAGATCAAGAACGTCGAGAAGCTCCTGACTCTTTTGAGCACATCGAACATGGCGCCGCGGGAAGAGGATAATGAGGAAATATCTGTAAGGCCCTGATCCTCGAATTTACGCGAGAATGGCTGCTAACAAGACCAGAAATTATACCACCAGACCCTGGCAATCAGGCCGAAGCTGATCAAGCTGATTGAGAAGTACTCGCAGAAGAAGGACGACTTTACTCAGCTGAACGAAAAGTTCATCAAGGCGAGGAGAGACTACGAATCCTTGTTGGAGTCTTCGATGTCTCACCCGCCTCAACCCAACTACCACCAGTATGCGCCGAGACCTATGCCACAAGGCTACCCAGTCCCAGGGGGTACGCCAGGTCCAGGCAGCTTTGCGCCCCAAGGACCTCCACCCATACAGCAACACCAAGACCCGCAGAGATACTACACCCCTGGGCCCCAGGGACCTCCTCCGCAAGGTATGTCCAACACAACCTATCTTGCGTAAATTAGGCTCACGCGTGTGTAGAGCAGAACCAATACCAGGCTACATCACCGCCTCCTAACTTCCAACGAAACACTCCGGGACCTGCCCCGTTCTACCTTCATGGCGCAGAAGTTCCTCCCCAAGCTGGTCCACCGCCCACCCAGCACTATGCTCCTCGAGACCAGCCTTCACGGGTAGCGGCTGGAAAGCAGCCTACCCCTATTCAGACTTCAAGTCCGCCTCCGCAACAAACGTACCAACCTTATTCCCAACCGCCTCCTCAAGCCGGTCAACGACCTCAGAGTACCTATGGCAATCCTCAAGAGTTGGCCACATCCGCATATGATTCACCCGTCGCGACCCATCACGCTGGCGGAGCTGATCCGTACTCGGCATCTGTCTACTCCCAAGAAGATTATTTCGCCACCAGCCCGAATACTGCGCCATCCGCGCCTTCAGCTCCTCCCCCAGCACCTCCGGGTGCCTCCGATGGTGTCCCGACCCCTCTAGCCATCACATCTCGTCCTGCTGGGCCATCAGCGCCGTCAGCACCATCACAGCCTCAATACACTGCTTATAATCCCTACCCTCCCCAACATCAGAACTCCTATGACGCACCATCGCAACCGTCTCCGCAACCCACTGGAGCAGCACCTTCTATCCCACATGGCCTACCACCCCACGAATTTGCGCCACTTCCCCTGCAGCCTGGTGGCCCACACTACGACGCGCGGCACTCACTGCCAAGTCAAGCGAGTCATCAAGAACAACCGCCTCAGCAACCTCCCCAGCAGCCGTCTCAACAGCCCCCTCAGCAGCCGCAGTATAAGGCCTACGTACCGCCAGGCAACGAACCGAGCGCACCGCAGGACTTTTACAGACAGAGTGCCGCGTACTAATCATGAATGGATGGATGGCGGAGGTCTCCGAGCCTAGCCAAAAGAAGGAATGCCAAGCTACTGATTGCCCTTCCCAAGGTGGACGCATGAGAACGATGCATACACGGAGCATATCATTGTATGTGGAGACTTGCGAGAGGGAATGACTGTAATGTAGCAATGAGGTGTGTGCATGAACGAGACAACCAGCTGGCGAACGATTGGTTTTCTATATCCCACTGTGTCATCTTGGCGCCTGTTACATAGTAAATGCAATTTTGTATTATATCTTTTAAATGCACTGGGAAGATGTTGATAATGATAAACGTCTGATCGTCCGAGCTGTGGTGGCAGTTCACCGTGTACTGCGTCTCTAGGTTGATAAGGCTATCGTGATATACATGTATATTGGCTGGCCTTTGGTACCTGCCGGCGGGGACGAAATACACACGAAGAACTTCAGTAGCTAACTCCCGTGTTTCGCTGACTAATCATGGCATATTTTTGTACGCCACATCCAACGTCTCTCCCCTCTCCTCCTATAGTCCTTCACGCTCCTTCAAGGCCAACATGTGACATTCATTCTACAAGCAGGACACCAGGACCCCGAGATGCCACGTAAGAGAAAAGCAAGACCGGAGCCCGACAACCCGGACCACGAGCAGGCCACCACGGAGGGAGGAGCGCACGTCGATGCCGGCATGAAAGGGAACGACTGCAGAGAAGAAGATGGCGACGAAGCCGATAACGACAACGGCTGCGTGCAGCACTTTAACATCCCGTTCGACAACAAGTCGATCGTATGCGAACGTCGCGGCGGAAAGGAAGGCGATGAAAAGCTGTCTCTCATCTTCACCCACGGCGCGGGGGGAGGTATCACCAGTGCGTATACCTACCTACTTATGGGTAGAACCCAACAATCCCTGGAGGCCGGCCGTCTATTATCTAAGACATCTGAGATCTGCCGAAGAAGAATATATGTCTGGGATATATGCTAAATTTATATCTATCGCTGACCCTGGTTTAGGCCCAGCAACCAAAGACTTCGCCGACGGGTTCGCAGAAGTCGGGGACATCGTTACGTTCAAGGGGGCCATGAACCTGCAGTCGCGGGTCAAGACGTACCGGGCTGTGACCGAATACCTCGACTTCGATCCTGCTCCCGCGTTGGGGGGCAGGAGTATGGGGGCTCGTGCTGCTGCTATCTGCGCGACTGCGATTCATGAAGAAGACAGAGACAGAGACAGGAAGACGACGAAAACGAAAACGAAGGCGTTGGTGCTGGTCAGCTTCCCCCTGGTCGGCGCGAAGAACAAGGACTCCCGCGAGCAGATCTTGCTCGACATACCGGCCGGCATCGATGTGTTGTTCATCACAGGTACTCGGGATAGCATGTGCGACGCCGAACACCTCGCCGAGGTAGCGGTGCGGATGAAAGCGTCGTGCTGGTTCGTGCAGGTGCGAGATGCCGACCACGGTATGGCCTGGAAGGGGAAGGACTCTTCTGAGGTCATGCGGCGGAAGACTGGCGCTATTGCTGCTGGGTGGTTGGCGGAGGAGGGGAGAGATGCGACGAAGCGGTACGGCTCAGTTAGCTGGGACGAAGACGCGGAGGATATTGACTGGTCGGGGTGGCGGGAGAACAACGAAAAGTAAGACTGAAGCTGCGGGCGATGGGGTTGAAGATGCAGATACTAAGCCTGCTGCGAAGAAGAGAAAACCTGGGAAGAAGTCTTGATGGGTTCACTGTTTGAACTGATTGATGGCTACTGTGGGATTGATATAAGTGTGGCTACTCAACCCATTTTCCAGCCACAATGACGGATGAGTCACGGACCAGGATACAAGGTACCTTGGAGCCCAACGGGTACCCGTTTGTACCTGATTTGTACCCAACTGGGATGATAGCTACTTCTGGGATGGGGACACCACCCATCCCTTCTTTCAATCAAGCAACTTCCAGAATACAGAGCAATAGCAACCATTCGTGACCCTGGTCCTTATTCTGGATACCGCTACCACAAGGCACATAAGTGCGTACCTGTACATAGCTCTTCACTACTGCCTTACCCACTGGGATGCAATCAAGGGTTTGGGTAAGGTGCAAGTATCAATACTCAAATCAAACCTCAATCTTTGCTTTTCACGAGTTATTTCTTGGGATAAGGCGTCTCTTTAGCAAACGCAACTTACGTCGACCTAAATTCCCAGGCCACGCAAATTTACACGTGCCCATGTGCAAAGTATGGTCACAATCTACATGCGTGAGAAAGACAACAGGCGCGTGATCGGTTCGTAAAGAGATTTGATTTTGCCTCAAGAGCCGTGGGTATATGTATTGAGTCATAGGTACGTATAGATGCATCTTTTCAATATGGCAATTACCACGTCGCTCCCAGCTCCAACTGACTTCTGAAGACATGCGTGCCCGGGATAGATCCACGGCGTACTTCTACTACGTCTAGAGACATGTGGTTGTCCTGATTAGATTAGTCTGATTAGATTAGTCTTGTTCATCATCCAGCTCGGTACCCTTTCCCTCAAAACCATAGACAATTCGATATGCCTTGTGCTCGATCCTGGCGGCTCTGGCTCGCTGTGTTGCTCTCAGTCCAACCGCGGCTGGGGAGTCAAACACCGGCGGACAATAACCTCGACGTGTCATCTTGACCAGGATTGAGGACGCATGCGCCGCCTTGGGTGCCCATAGATCACCCGCGGTATGCTCTTTAACTGGCGAGGGCGCAGTCCACTTTGGGCGGTCCGTCTTCAACTGAAGCACCGAGTGTATAGCAACTCGGAGCTGCTTATGACTCGGTCCATCATTCCTTATGCCACGAGACTTGGCACAGAACTCACGTATCCTTGAGCCAAGAGCTTCGTTCAAACAAGTCGATCGACTCCTGAATAGAAGCCGAATCCTCCTCCATCTCGATGCATCGGTGGAACCACGGCTTCTCAATGGGATGCGGAAACCCCTTGCGAGCACGCGCCGAGTCGCTAAAGGCAGCCCACCGGTTCTCAAAGTCGTCGGTCATCATCTGCGCGACCGCCTTATTGCCCGTTCGGTGCAGGAACTCCTCCACCGCAGACATGGCATCCAAGGTCTGCAGGTGCACCATGCCATAGGTTTCCTGACACAGCTTAATGAGGTCATATCCGATCTGTAGTGCCTCCACGCGCATGCCTTTGTGATCCTTGATCTCGAAGAGCGCCCACATGCACTTCACGCGCAGGTGGATGTACTCGACGTACGGCTGCGAGTCGAGCCAGAACACAATCTCCTCGATGACGGTCTCGGCTTTGTTGAGCTTGCGCTTCTCGAGGAATAGGCAGGCCATCCTGAACTTGGCCTCTTGGAGCAGATATTGGCTTGCGATGGGGGAGCCGGAAAGCAGACCCATCATCATCTCAATGATGTCCCGCAGGAAGGCGTGGGTTATCATGCCGCTGCAATGGAGCTGGATGAACACGAAGGCCATCTGCACAATGCTGTTCTCGTCGGCGTTTATGGACGTGATGTGGTGTCTCCACGTATCCAGATAGGACTCGAACAAGGCTGCTGCATGCTGCTGCAGACCTGGCAAACCGGTGATCATGATCCGTGACCAGACATGGTTGAATGGGTGGTCGCGCGGTAACATCAGGGAGGTGAGCTTCGAAGCGTAGTTGATGAACGTCTCGCCGAGCTTTCGGTCCCGATGCGCCAGAAGCATGACGGCTTTGTACGTCGCCAGCCAAAAGAACGAGTCCGGGTGTTGTAGGTGTGACTTGTACTGGTCGAAACAGATGCCAAGCAAGAAAAAGCCCTCCTTGGTCCGATTATGGGCTATCAGCCCCTGCGACGTTGCCAGGAAATGCGCCCAAGTGAATGCATCGTTCACCTCGGCCTTGTCAGGGTCCGTCTGCTGCCATACTCCCGCCTCGAACGACCCTGCTATATAATTCCCAAGTATCTGCATACACTCCTGCGGCACCTTCAGATCCGGCGGGTCTTCGAGTCGCGGGGAGATGGACGGGGTATCGCATGGGCCCGGCGACGGCGTCCGGCAGATGATGTGCGAGGAGGTCTGGACCGGCTGGGCCTCGGGTGATGACTCGGACGACTCCCTCTCGACGAGTAGGATCTGCTCGGATACGACGGCGGCGGCGCGATATCGGTAGCGTTGGAGTCGGTCGGGGTTGATCCGCCTGCCCCGGACATAGGCCACCGACGACTTTCCCGCCTTGGCTCGCGCCGTCTGTTGGCGGAAGATCTCGACGGCGTCTTCGGCTTTGATCTTCTTCTCGATGCCCCATTGTTGGAAGCGGGCTTTGTACATCCTCACGCTTGAGAAGGGATTGTTAGACACGAGGCTGACTGTCAGTAGTGCTTGAGACTCACGTTGCGAAGAAGTCATGTTTGTCCTGCATAACCTGCATAGTCTCTTTCAATGTCTTGTTCTGGTCTCTGTACAGCGACGTGATGAAGGGCCTGTGGGCGGCCCAGTCGTCGGCGGTCGCCCAGCCATTGCCAGGACGAGGTGCACTCATGCTGCTGGAGATGGAAGGGGGAGTGCTGGAATCGACTGGGCGCTGCGGTGCGCAGGCAGCCAGCTCAAGACTGGGGATGACACCACAAGCAAAGGGAAATAAGCGAGGATGGAATGGTACTATGAATTTGCTGTTACGGTGACAAAGAGTAGTGTCGCGATGGTATGCTCACGGGACGGCGAGTGTTGGCGGCTGTGCAGGACACTGGAGAGTGAATATTACCTCTTTTCCATGGCTTGATTGGAGAAAGATGGGTATAGGAGAGTTTCTCCATCGCTTACGATGGAGAGGCAAGCCCGGCAAGGTAGCACAAGCAGAGACAAGCTTGTGGTTGGCGACGTCTGGGCGGGCGAGGGGAGAGGGCGATCCTGCGACATGGACGCTGCAGGTGGATGGATATCGGTCATCAATCAATCAATCTAGAAATGCTGGGTGCCACCACACCATCACCACCACTTGGGGAGCCGGGGAGGTCGATCGCTCCGACGGGCGAAGGCTTTAAACTTTCCCCATTGTTCATCCGCATCCTATCAGCATCCGGAATTCTCAGCCCCTTCCTTCCACGGAAGCCTGCTTGCCCTGCGCGACGCAACGCAACATGTCCCGACGCCCGCACACTCGTACGTAAGGGTACCTGGACACAGGAAGGAGGGTCGTGAGGTAGGATGTACCTGCTGAATGATAGGCCATTAATGACTGCTGCTGGCTGTGCCGCCCGCCCACTCCTCAGAATAGGTATCAGCTGAAGACGCGGAGGCGGCAGCGGGAGCGGGAGAGGGAGAGAGAGAACCAGTACCTGACCAGGAAGGCAAAATAGCACCCGAACCTGCCCGGGCCTGACCTGCGGTGTCTCAGGTCTCACTCCCCTCGTCCATCTGATCATAGCTCCGGTGTACGATGAGGCGTACGATGGGACGCTCCTAGGCTGGCTGGACACCCTGACAACTCGCCCGCGGGGAGAGGACACTGACTTCTCAGTGATGATAGGTAATCCGTGGTCGTCGGCATCCCGTCAGCGCCTGTTCGCAGGCATGGCAGGGGTCTGCAATGAGCCGAGGAATAAAGAGATGCTCGTCAGGGATAGAGCAGTCAAGGGGCCGTCTTAACCCTTTCGACCCGGCAGCAGATGATCTTGAGACTTGTGGCTGGTCTGAGGCGACGTGAATGGCCACATCGAGAAGTTGGGAACCAAGCATCGGCACTTGCAGCTTCATAACTTCACAACTTATGACGCAGGCGAGCGCGTTGCATCGCATTGCATTGCATTGACTGGTCATCATAGCATTGGCCTCCAGCTGTGATGGCGGTGGGCGGTGGGGGTCTATTTTGAGGAGGGCTTGTTTTCTGCAGAAATTTGGAACTTTCCGTACCCGCGGCCAGTCTGACAGTGTGGGGAAGGGCTGAGTCGAATAATCTGATCCTTCGGTACATGTACAGTATGACATGTACAGTATGACATGTACAGTATGACATGTACAGTATGACAGCGCCACATACTGTGTGCGGGGTCAGGATGAGGCTTGACTGAACGTGCTTGTACGCCACAGCTGTGCTGCCTGGAGGTGGCGCAGGTGATGTTAGTTGGCCCGGCAAATCATGTCATTTGTAAACACACATGCATCGATAAGGTACCAACAACACCGAGATGGCGGACCTCTTTGACTGCACACATCCCCTCTCAACATGCCGATAGGTGCTTGAACTTGGTAACCCAATACCTAAACCCTTCTCCATATTGATATCTGAGCTATTGAACTGAAGGATTCATGCGGTAAGCCCAAATCAAGCGCGGGAACCGCGTCGCCAGATATCATCAACTGATCAACCTTTGCGACAGAAAGCCTGGCGACAACTTTGGGTTCCAACTTAAGAACAACCTCAGATCAAGCAAGACACCGAATTTTGGCAAGCACAAGGACAATAACCAGGAGTCTAGGAACCCCTTTGAGAAGCCGTTGCAACTCGCGGCGACAGGATACCAGGCAACCGAGACACCCCACCTCATCCTTGTTTCCGTCACCATGGTGAAAGAGCAAGCTCCCCCCAAGGCGCCATTGCGGCCCTTGGGTACCAACGAAACAAATGGCAGTATATATGGCCAACCCAGCCAACAGAACGAGAAGCCAAGAGGCTTCATGAGCGCAAACACACCTGGCTTTATAAACGTCAACCCCACCTTCTCGAGTACCCAGCCTACCTCGCGACCTGCAGCCGCCCCAACAAGCGTCAATCCTGTTTTTTCGGCAGGAGATCATACCCCACGACCTGCCATTAAGGCTAGCGGCTTTCGGGGAGGAAATATGGAGGACAAATATGCCAACCTTTTCATCCAACCCAAGAACCGACCAGAGCATCACCGACCACAACGCATAAACGGACCATTGCAGCCTACGGCTAAGGACAAGAGGCCTGCACCCGCTCCTATGTTCAATACCATACCTGGCGCGGTAGGATCGGCTAGTAACCCAATCTCTGTCGTCGATGCCCCGCCAATCTCCAAATACAGCACGCCTGGCGTTTTCTCCGAATACGTCGATCCGAAAAAGGCTGCGGCCGATATCAAGGCCTTGTTAGAAGGCGCTATCGAGGACGAGGAGGAGGATGGGGAGGAGGATGGGGAGGAAAATACTATGAAAGATGACGAGGACGAAGCCAAGTCACAGGTGGAAGGGCTCAATGTCCGTCTACTACCACATCAGGTCGAGGGTGTTACATGGATGAAGGGCAGAGAGCTAGGACCTGTCAAGAAAGGCAAGGTACCCAAGGGTGGTCTTCTCGCCGACGACATGGGACTGGGAAAGACACTTCAATCCATCTCGCTGATCCTCAGCAACCCCAAGCCGGCAGACAAGCACCCAGTAGTAGAGAAGACAACATTGGTCGTTGCGCCTCTGGCCCTCATCCGTCAATGGGAGGCAGAAATCAAGGAGAAAGTCACTGCCTCTCATAGGTTAAAGGTCCTCGTCCACCACGGACCTCAGCGCACCAAGCGATTCGAAGACCTTCGTCGATACGATGTGGTCATTACCACCTACCAGATTCTCGTGTCCGAGCATAATCATACTACGGAATCTCTAAAGGCCGGATGTTTCGGCCTGCATTGGTACCGTGTCATTCTGGACGAGGCACACACGATCAAGAACAGGAATGCCAAGGCCTCCAAAGCGTGCTATGAACTGCGAAGTGTGTATCGCTGGTGTCTCAGTGGTACTCCAATGCAGAACAACCTGGAAGAACTGCAAAGTCTTGTCAGGTTCTTGAGAATCAAGCCTTACGACGACCTCCGGGAGTGGAAGGATCACTTTGATCTGCCCATGAAGCAGGGAAAGGGCCACGTAGCGTTCAAGCGACTTCACAGTCTTCTCGCGTGCTTCATGAAGCGCAGGACGAAGGACGTATTGAAGAAAGCTGGTGCTCTCGACACTGGAGGAAAAGGGCCCAAAGATGGCGAGAAGAGCGCCACGTCGAGCTTCAAGGTCACTGAGCGAAAGGTTGTCGCAATGAAGGCTCAGTTCTCCCCCGCAGAGAAACGATTCTACGACCGACTAGAACAGCGGACTGACAAGAGTCTCGAGGCGATGATGCGTGGCAAGGTCAACTACGCCAGCGCCTTGGTTCTCCTTCTGCGGTTAAGACAGGCCTGTAATCATCCAAAACTCGTGGAAGGCAAGCTCGAGAAAGACAAGGATGCGCTTTCTGAAGAAGGACGACCGAAGAAGGCCGATACAGACGTCGATGCTCTCGCAGACCTGCTCGGGGGGCTCGATGTAGGGGCATCGCACTGTGAAATCTGCGGCTGGGAACTGGACCAAGAGAATCGCCTGTCTGGATCGGACAAATGCAAAGCTTGCTTCGAGGACTTGGAGTACTTCAAGCACCACGAGGATGGCGGTGAACTCAAGGCCTCCAAGACGAAAACGAAGCAAAAGACGACGAGCAAGGTGAAGAAGGTTGTCCGGCAAGAGGTTGAGACGAAGAGTATTGTGAACAAGCGAAAGCCCAGAAACCGACGTGCCATCATCGACAGTGATGACGAAGAGGCAGAGGCTAGCTGGATCGTTTCTGGCGATGAGCAAGGACCACTACGTCTCGGCAAGGCTGGTGGTACCGACGATGAGAATGCTGAGGGCGAGGGCGAGACTATCAACTCCGACGATTCCGAGGAGGAAGATTCGCAAGGGGGTTCTCGGCTGGACAGCTTCGTCGTCGATGATGGCACGGACACCAAGCCCGAGGACATCCAGCGAGCTTTGGAAGAGTCGGATTCTGAAGATGATCTCGATTCTCTTTCTGCTATAGGGTCGCAGATCAAGCAGAGAAAGTCGCAAGCCGCCGCTGCCCGCGACGACGGAGAAGATGCAGACTCCGAGTCGGAATCCGACTCCGAGAGCGACACGGGCATCTCCGAATCAGACATCGACGGTTCAGATTCCGAAGAGGACACCTCTTTCCACGCTCAAAAGACGAAGGGGAATGGGGCACACGTTTTGGCATCTGCCAAGATTCGCCAGCTCATCACCCTTTTGCACGAGGAGGTCAACGAGCACAAGTTCATCGTCTTCTCCCAGTTCACCAGTATGCTCGACCTCGTCGAGCCCTTCTTCCGCAAGGAGGGCATCAAGTACACGCGGTACGACGGCAGCATGAAGAACGACGCGCGCGAGGCGTCGCTCAACCGGCTCCGCAACGACAAGCACACGCGCGTGCTGCTCTGCTCGCTGCGGTGCGGCGCGCTGGGGCTGAACCTGACGGCGGCCAGCCGCGTGGTGATCCTCGAGCCGTTCTGGAACCCGTTCGTCGAGGAGCAGGCCATCGACCGCGTGCACCGGCTGACGCAGACGGTCGACGTGGTGGTCTACAAGCTGACGATCGAGGGCAGCGTCGAGGAGCGCATTTTGGAGCTGCAGGAGAAGAAGCGCCTGCTCGCGCAGACGGCCATCGAGACGGGCGCCCGCAAGGAGGGGCTCAAGCTCGGCCTCAACGAGATGCTCGACCTGTTCAAGCCCGTTGGCCGTGGCCGGGGTGGTGACCCCGACGACGCGGATAATAGCCTGGTTGGTGGAAGCGATGTTTCGAGGATCTCGACCGCCAGCAGTAGTCGCGGGAACGGGAAGGGCTCCTCTGCGGGACGGGCGAGCCAGGAGAGCTCGGTTTATGGTCGGCGGTGGTAGATGGTCGGTTTGTTGCAGATAGGGCAGGGCGTTGCGGCGTTCGGGCCGCTGGAGGGTCTCTGTCTGGTTAAATTCGATCAGATGATGACAAGCAAATTGTGGTGTCGGATGGATGGATGAAGCCTGAATGGGATGATGGGATATGGGGATATGACCCGTGTGACGAGTTGTATGAGTCTCCTTGTTGTGTTTAGTCTGGTGGATAGAGTACATGAAGCGCGCAAAAGCACGAATGATTGGGTGGAAGTTTTCAGGGCCTTTCTCTTGCTTTTCTTGCTTTTCTTCTGAAGTCTGCCTTTTACTGGTGACAGATTATCAGTTTGTTGCCGATGACATAATTTAAGGATGGGTGCTGTGCGGCACGTGCTTGTAGGTAGGTGGTTTGCTTGCGTTACATTACATTACCCCTGAATCATCGCGACCCCTACCTATCCTGGCAGGTGGTACCAATCGCTTTCAAAAAGGTCGGTTAACAAACAAACTTCTAGGTTCGGATATGGTGATCAGTTTTCGCAGACTCCTCGACTCATGCATTGCTCAGTACAAGACATCTAGCGCCTGCCGGGGCTTGCACCCGGCTGTATAATATATTTCGGCTTCCTCAACTGCTTTGGGGCGGTTGCTCCATTTCCGCACTCACTATATCATATCGCGATGGACTATGTTTGACCTTGAGGGGAGTATAAACCCCGAAATCCACATTGGGATCTCCCTAGATCCACCGTTCACTCTGTTATATGCCGAGATAAGATCACCGACTTTTGGAGACTTGGTCCCATACAACAAGCAAATCGCTCGCTGTTCTGCAGCGTATCCACTCGGACAGGTCTGCTTGGCTCTGAAGAGCCAAGAAACACTACTCGATTTCCTCTGCCATGTCACAACTCTGATCGCACGCAGAGATGACTACGGTCCCGCAAAGCATGCTTTCCTTTTATGCGACGACCGGCGAGATACAAATGCTGCCCTGGCCGGCCAGGCACTCATCAGCTACGCCCTGCCAGTCAGTGACGAGTACCCCTGGAGAGCTTACCACCCTCTCCTTTCCTAACCCCATGCGGTCAATTCCACATATCTGCTCGAAGTGGCCATTCAACAGCATACCCTCGCACAGGTAAAACTTAACAGGCTGCACACTGACCTCTCGTACATCAGACGCCGGGTAGAAGAAGCCAGGGTCGCACTGGCGGTCTGGGATCTGTCTCCTCAAGAAACGTGGACGAACGTGCTTGATCAAGTCTTTCATTTACCCGTCAACTCCTGTGGGACTTCACACTTTCCGGGGCACAATTTGGAGTCGCTTGTGAAAGATTTCAAGGTCATCAAATGGTGACCGAGAAGTGTAATAATATATGCAGTAATAGGCAGGCTTCTTGAAGACCTCGACACCAGCATCGTGTTGCGAATGCAAAATGCTTCTGTACGGTATTGTGAAAGTCTTGGGCACACACCCTAATGTTGCACCAAGAAACAAATAAAATAATAAAAAACTCTTTACCCGATGGCGGTAAGCCCTGTTCCCCTCTGAACTCTCCCGAGTCGTTGCCCCAGCCGACAAGGCATACATCCCTACATTCTAAACGTTGCCATTGGTCCAACTGAAAGGGACCACCTTGGTGCACATGAAATTGATCGTGCCTTGGGCTGCCAACACTGATACCTAGGCGACGGGTCACCCACCCTCCATTCGTACGGTGACTTTTCTTTTCCCTCACCACCCTCAAGAAACAGCTCTAACGCTACTGGAGAAACGCTTCATCTTGTATGTGCTGCTGGCCCTGGCGCTGATGACCCCCAGGTTGCGAGCCCAAGTTCAATCCCGACAAGACCTGGCTGTGATGCGATCCAAACTGGGCAGTGGTGAGATGTTCACCCACGTCAACATCCTCCATCTCAAAGCCGCCAACGAGACTCTTGAACGGCAACCCACCAACGAGACTCACGTACAGTGACCATCACGAGCTCCGGCGTCCCGTAAGTAGTAACCTTCTTGTTTACCCATCCACGCTGTCCCATGCTCCCTCCTCTCCTGCAAAACTGCCGTTGTCTTTCACTGCCCGTCATGATTCCTTCATCCACCCAAAATAGTCCTCTCCCGTTGCGTCTGTTCCCTGTCTGATGGCATCGCCACCACTGCGGTGTTGCTGCAATTGTCCTTCCATCACTCCCGCAGCTTCGCTTGCCGAGGCGGCGGTTGCCAGGCGCTCGCTACCAGGTGCTCTGGGCTGCCGAGACCCGAGCATGCATTATTGCATTTGTTCTCGCTGACCTCATCCTAGGCTGTTCGACTTCGATCGCGGTAAGAAGCTTAACCGCAAGGCTGCCAGGAGCTTGAAGCTGACCTGCCCTCTAGGCCGCCACAACCACGTCCCTCTCATGGCTCAGGCTGAGCTCCCAGTCGACCGCTACATTCGTGAAGAAGGCATCTCGACCTATGAGCAATGCCTCGCCATCAGTAAGCCCGAGTTTATCCATCCCGCCCAAATTCCGTTGTATCGGAACAAGGATAGCTAATATCACACGTCAATATTTTAGCTCTGAAATTGCAGGAGAAGCCGACGTTCGGGTATCGTCTTCAGGATCTGTACTACAATGCGATCCACCAAGCCCTCCGCGACCGGTAGGCTCCCTCCCTGTATTGGTGCGCCACAAAGCTTACTTCTTGTAGCGTTGAGCCTCCACCTGGTCGCTCGAGACGACCTGAAGGTGGCCAAAGATTCCGAGAGAGCAACCCCGACGGGGTATACGCCACTCAGGCCCCGGGCTACCAGCCTGAGATGGTAAACAGCTACCAAGGGTTCGACAACGAGGTCTACCCCCGATACCCTTCCCCCATGTACGAAGGCATGGAGTGTACGGAGCTTCTTGCTATCAAGTAAAGTCCATAATAGGGGTGGAGTTTGAAGACCCCGTTTTGCTAAAATGGAAACGGAGGTGGTGCTATACCCGCCTTGTACCCCGAAATCCTGTGACACCATTAGGCCTATATCGGGGAGTAGAGGCTCAGGCACTCCTTACACGACTGAACCCCGCAGGATATTGCACGAATGAGTTACACGTCCGTGAGAAGACCTGTGCTCGGCATCCGTGAGCCCTTGGTTTGTTTTCCGGCAGGCGATGTCGGCCCTCTTGCGGTCATGTATGTTTGCGTTCTGTGACTGGCGAGACGACAGGTGAGGCTACGTTGCGTAACCATCACAAAGCAAACATTTCCATGAGCCCTTGCGCTAACTTGGCACAGACATTGACGCACGACTTGCGATTGCAACCCCTCAAATGCGGCTGCGGTGGTTTCGCACTTTCCGTCCCAAGGGTTGAACACGTAGTGCGGTTCGTTTCCACGGTTTGCGAAGCAGCTGAACAAGCTTAAATCGCAGTGTGGTAGTAGGTTCATCAGGACACCAAGGATCTTGGCCCTCGGGGAGGCTGGTGGGCGGCCGTGTCGTACTCATGCCGGTGTCCGTCCTGGGAGCCGGCAGGAGAGAAAGGAGGCACGCCGGTCCACGTCTGCGACCACTTGGGCCATCATCCACGGCACCTCACCTAGGACGTCTCCAGATATCAAGGCAAGATGCCATTTGGCTGGACATCAATACTTACCTGTGACGCCGATTACCGGATATGTGTTCACGTAACCGCCGAACCATTGGTGAAGTCTAGCTGGAGTTCATGCGATGTCACATCGGAGCATGTGGCCAGCCCGTGTTCAAGGTGGAACAACGCTATTGGAGAAATGTTGGTAACTTAAGGGTCCAACGACTCTTCGAGATCAAGCAGCACGTACTTATGCTGTGGGACGCCAGGTGTCACAACGCGCGATGCCGAGTGACAGTGCATGTGCCACTGTACGACAATCATGGGTAACGCAACTGTTACTTAAGTCAGCGGCTCCGACCCTGAAAAGATGCGAAGCAACTGGGAGTCATCAGGTTGTTTCATTATAGAGCTAGAGGGGACCACCTTTACTCATATATTTGCGATGCAGACGGAAAAGGGCACTGATCCGTTGCTGGAGGCTTGGGGCTCTCCCGACTCGAAAGAGGTATGTCAAGGCGAGCCTCAAATCTACCTCGTCCCATGTGACGGTCGTGATAGCTGACCAGTGGATAGACAGCGTCGAAAGATACCTGTCGGTATGACAAATGCGTTCGTGTGGCGGACCTCTGCGAGGATGCCCACGCGGCTACAGTATTTGGTAAAACCCTTGGTGAAGCCTGGCAGCACTACAGCCTGAACGAGAAGACCTTCAGAACGCCTGAGAGTCTAGCAGCACACTTGTCAGAGGTAATTGAAGTCGTACAAGGTAATCGAAACGAATCGCTGATCCTCGACACCAAGCCATGCGAAAGGGTGACTGCATCCAGATACATGTAAGCCCCCAACGGGGTACATAACCGGCCGTACAATATGCTAACTTACAAAAAACCCTGACAGACGTGCTCTGAATGCGCCTTGGGTCTTTGATGTTCTCAACATGTTCAAAAAGGATCCGGTACACGACTATCGCGAGCGCGAACACAAGCTTCAAACCTGCAGTTTACATCCAGCTTGGTTAGATGGTGAGATACGAGTCCATGGGTTAATGAGAGACTATTTAATCTATAAGTATAATCTGTCATTTGATTTTCACGCTGTTCACGCCCCGGCCAACTCGACTCGAACCAGCCAGCAACCCGCCACAGGGGTTGTAACTATCAACGCGTGTAGCCAGGATTGCCCAAGCGCATGCTCCGCGGCCCCTGCTAATATCACAATGGGCTTCCAGGCTGGTAGGTATCCAAAGGCGTCCAAGAACAAAGCCACATCCTTCAGCAATAACCCTTTATTCGGAGTCGTCATCTCAGAAGTCTCTGGCTACAGAGAGTCCACGTTTCCACTTACTCGTGGCATTGGTTGGGCACACCCAGAGCTTGAAACAAATTAGCAACGGGGCTACCAACACATGGTGATGCATGTATGCTGTTTGGGAAGGCACCTGGATGAACACTGGACGGTGCTGTTGAATGCAGCGGATTCCAGAGTTAAGAATTTGGTACGATGCTGCAGCCATTTTCAAGGGCACAATGCTGACTTGAGCATGCAGGAAACCACCATTTATGATGATGAGGATTATGACACGTGGACACAGCGTCTTTGGGAGTGCTCCAAGTCCTGGCTTATCATGAATCGGACGATCTCCTCACATATTCAGATGATGGAACACAGAGTGAAAACCAACGTGCCTGAAGCCCTACAACATGTTTTGCAGAATTTTTCAGAGACTGGCCCTATGAATGCAGGGTTTACTGAATGGACTAAGGGTCCAGATGGATCGGTATCTGATACTACAATCGCGTCTCTCAAAGCAAGTCAGCTCCAGATCGTCCAAGGGCTGATTAACCCAACGGCGAACATGCTTGACATGGCAAGCTTCCCCTCTACTCTTTCATAAGGCCGTCATAAGCTAATTTGGTCGACGTACAGGTTTACAAACGGGTTGCCATTCGCGATGCGCGCTTGTCCCTCAACCTCAACGAGAGCCTCTGGAGGCTGAGCTGGGTCAACTTCATCTTCCTTCCCCTGATGTTCGTATCTGGGCTGTTTGGTATGAATGTGGATATTATCGAGAACAATCCACAGTGGAAATGGTGTGTTTTTCCTGGGAGCTCAGAGAATTTCTTCCGGAGTACAAGTGCATGACTTAGATGACTGACTCACCTCCTTCCAGGTACTTCGCGATCGCGCTTCCCCTAGTAAGTATGACCCTAGGTTACTATGGTAGGGTATCCCAAGGCTGATAGACATACTGCATAGGTGACTGTACTGCTCGGAGGCTGGTTCGTCTCGAGATACCTGAGGGCCAGGTTCAGTCGCAAGAAGCCAGAGCACATAGTGTAGCGGGCGGAGGGCACAAACAGATTCCAATATGGCAGTCGATTTGGTCTGTAAACGAAAGTCTGGATCAGGCACTGGATTGGGTGTGAGATGAAGTCCCTCTGAGGTTTGGCGTGTCGGCGCCTTGATACAGTCATGATGTCATGCTTTGGTAGCACACCCGACGCTAGGGAGTGGCAACGTGAGCTTGATATCGCAAATATGCTTACTAGGAATACCTTCAGACTTGAGATCATCTAATCAATTTCGTGAATCATCTTGCCTCCGAAATGCCTTCTTCTACTTCACCGCATCCCGACCAGCGAGGCGTCGAGCCGCATCCTGAACGGCCCCGGAACGTGGACAGTGAGGTCGACTACGTCCCTCACCCCGAAAAGCTCATAGATGTCTCGCCGTCGCGCAAGACGATCCAGCAGAAGATTCTCAATCTCTACTGTGGTAGTGCTTCGGAGGAGGACATGAAGGTCTACGCCGAACAGGCCATCTACGACGACCCCTTCAGCTACTGTGACACAAGGTACTAGAAACAACCAAGCACGACAAGGCTTGCAGTGTATCGAGTGGCTGACTGGCCTTAGATATAAAATAGCAGGCCAGTGGTACGGCATCCCCAAGCTATTCTCCAAGTCCGAGACCCTGGCCACGGAGATCGTATCGTCGACGGAGCATGAGCTGGTGTGGAAGCAGCGCCAGAGATACACCTTCGCCGGGATCCATGCCTCCAAGACAGCCGACAGTCTCGTCAGTCTGAGGCTTGAGGGCAAGGAACCCGATGAGAAGGTGGTTTACCACAAGGACATGTGGAATGAGAAGGACTACTCTCACGAAGGGCTTGGAAAGCTCATCAAGAAATTGAATGGGTACGTTATACGTTCAAGCGGACCTGGTGGGTGGTGTGTGGGAAGTCTTACATCGATGCAGGGACCATTTGACGAAGGTTACGCAGCCTCCGGAGTCGGTATGAAGTAACGACATGGTGCTGGTGGTACGGAGAGCAGCAGGGATTGCGCACAATTGATGGGTGGTATACCGCGACCAGAGCTATGATTGATTGATTGATTGATTGATTGTATTTAACGTGGGGGATCGCTCCTCAGTAGTGCAAACCACGCCTCCCAGAGCCTCTGCATTGCAGGGTTGTGGAGGTATCAAGATAATAAGTACAGTCAGTCCCGCTCACGAGCCCATCCCCGTTGTTGCGGCTGTATGACTTTGGGGTCATCCATCTGGTCTTTCAAGAACAGCTATATATCGGGGGCAGATTGATGAAAAGAACTTGCTCTTCTCAACAAATCTTGCCCATTCCGCGCTCCTCTCCCCCAAGTATTGTAAACAGGCTGCCCTAGGCGAGTACCTGGGCAGCAGCCGGTTTTTCCCAAGCCTCTTACAAAAGAAAATGTGTTGTGATGTTTTCTTCTCACCACAGCTGCAGTGGTCATTCGAGTCAGTATGCCCAAAACGTTCGTGATATCTAGCAAAGTCGCCATGTCCAGAGCTATGATTCTCAACAACTATTGCAGACCTGAACTTTCTGGACACCATAAGACTGAATTTACACATCCAAAGATCCCTATCCGGAAGTACTCGTAGTTCAACCTACCATCTGTCACTTGTGCCTCATATGTTCTCATCGTAACGAGGTATAAGAACCCGCACATCTTCTGGGAAGGAAGGCAGTCACCAGCACCTGGACTTGGGTCGTTGCCCGCCGGTAGGTACCGAGATCCTGGAGGACAGCCCTATGACGCACTGAGGAGCACATGCACGAGACGACACCACGAGCAGTAGACGAATGCGACAAGTCCAATGACACGTTCAGGTCCTGGAGTCAAGACATCTTTGCGACTTCTGGTCGCTGAGCCGGGGAAAATCATTTCCGAGCCAAGTCACGTCGTACCTAGAGCAAGAGAGGACATAGTCTCTGCCGGTCAAGATTCTAAACTGCACAACTCTCGAAGATAATCTGGAACCAGCCACAATTTCCTAAATTCAGCCGCTGCACCTAGTTGACCAAAGTTCCTAATGGGGAAAGGCATAGAACTGCCGATGTTACCGTCCCTCTTGATGCATTCAGCCGGATCCCGCAAAGTGCCAAGACTGGATCGATACGCCCCTGGTTGGACCTCGCGAGACAAAAGACTCGTTCGCCTATACCTTGCGCACTAGAACTTATATAATAAGGGCAAGGATCACCGGTGAATATGCATCGGTACAACGGGTGGAATAACAGGGTTGCCCTGTAGCAGGATCGTAGAACCCTGTGGGGCTCAGGCTCAGCTCCTACATAATGTCATCAACAGTGTTGACAGATGTCCTTTTGGGTCATGAAGTAAAGGGCGTGTGACTCGGCGCCCTCTTGCTGCACTTGCCCAGACAAGTAAGCTGGTCAATCTCTAAGTCTCACACCAGCGCAGGGCTTGCACCTTTTCCATATGACAATTCGTTTGAATGTCACCGAATCGTTGGGACTGCGAAGATTTGACCTTGGGCCTTGATTCAGAGATTCGACGGGTCTTGTTGAGAGGGTGGCGGCCATTTCCTGTTGCATCTTGACTCGCTTTGCTCCTGGACACTGACACATAGCGTCGATGGACCTCGAATTGAGCTTTCGTACCTCCCCCGTGCCGCTCATCACAGCGTGAACATTCAATCAGCTGCACGAGAACGTCGCCTACGGTTCAGCCCCAAGCTCTGCATCGACATGATGTTGTCGTTTATGAACCCCGTCGGCGAAGGGCCCTCACCATACCAGTATTCGCGCTTTTGGTCTGGACTCTGCTACCGATTGAAGGGCTCAACCGGCCGAGGAAAGTTTTGCTGGGCCTCACGGAAGCTTTGGTCAAACCTAACGGCGACGTTTTGAGATACGTCGATCCTCTCATCGGAACCGTCAATGGAGGTACATTTCCACCGTCACCGTGACGGTATTAGGGACTGGAGCCCAAGGCTGATACTCTGACAGGTCATGTGTTTCCTGGTGCGAGCTTACCATATGGTAAATCAGCCGTGGATGACATTCGAGCGAAATATACTGATGGACGAGACAGGAATGGCAATACCTGTCGCGGACGCAACTACATACGGCGAGGATGCGGCTGGCTTCGTCTCTGATAACTCACAAATCCAGGGGTTCTCTAGCCTGCACGACTCGGGTAAGCGATAACTTGCACGTTTGAAGAATCTATCACTGATGTAATATTGTAGGTACGGGAGGGGTAAGTCATGGCAGTCTAACACCTGAGCTTCTCTGACAAGATTCAGTCACCGTCCCTAGGGAACTTTCCACTTTTCGTGCATCCGGGTTGCCCGGAAGATGACTACACCAAGTGCAATTACACCTCGGAGCAGAGGGCTACCCCGAGAATCAACGGCACGGCAACAGCTCGGCCGGGGTACTTTTCCATCGGGCTGAACAACTCGGTGTACGCCGAGATGACCTCCACCATGCACGCTTCATTGTTCCGATTCAACTTCCCATCCACGGCGGAAGTATATTCCAGTGGCTTCATGGTGCCAAGTAGTCCATTGATCCTCATCGACCTGATGGACCTGGGGTATAGCAGATCGGGAGGTGAGGTCTCAGTGAACCCAAGATCGGGAAGGATGAAAGGTAGCGGGACTTTCCGACCCTCTTTCGGACGCGGCGAGTACACAGCTCACTTCTGTGCGGACTTCAGGGGGGCTGAAATACACAACACGGGCACGTTCCTGAACCTGAACGCTACCGACGAGCAACAGGCGCTCGATTCCTTGGGAAGCGGCACTTCCATCCCGCCTGGGTCTGCCGGGACCTGGATCCACTTCGCTCGTCCACCGAAGAATCAAATCATGGCCCGAGTTGGTCTATCGTTCATCTCAGAGGAACAGGCGTGAATCATTGCTCATACCACTCTGATCGACCGAAATCACCGATAGCTTCTCCCTCCAAGCATCCTCGCTAGCCTTCACGACAGCGGAGAAGTCAAATTCAGGGATCTCATTTTCGGCATTGTCACACTGTTTACCTTCTGGTCGGGCCTATATCGTACCCTCCTCTCGCCTCAAGACTACACCGGGGAGAACCCCCTATGGAAGTCCAGCGAGCCATATTATGATTCATTCTACTGCATACCATCCGAGCCCCCGAACCGGCACACCCCCCCGACCGGCACAGCCAAACCCCACAACCACCACCAAAAGTCCCCTTACTCACTTACACGGATTACAGCCCCTTTTGAGGGTATCTAAACGTTCTTTAGATAGTTAGATAGCCCTTTTCTTGGTATTTAGCTTAATGTAGATTATTTAATTGCTGGCCATCGGCATCGGCATTTAGCAGCCTCTGTGCCCCGCCCTTAAATGCAAATTTGCTGTAGAATTCTCTCTGTGAGCCCCTGTCCCTCATGCACCACAGCATCCTGAAGCCAGCCACGATGCCTCCGCCCACGTATACAGAGGATGATGTGGTGGATGCCTACCTAGACGTCACAGATAATGGCATATCCGTGAGAAAATCCAGCCAAAAATACGGCGTCCCGGCCAGCACGCTGTCAGCACGCATAAGGGGGAGAGGGACTAAAACAGAAGCTCACACCACCGAGCAGAGAATTTCTCCCGAGCAAGAAAGCAAGGTAGCAGCCTGGATATTGCGCCAGGAGACTTTGGGGCTTGCCCCCTCTCACTCAGCCGTCAGGGAAATTGTGGTAACCTCCTAAAAAGAAAGGGGGATTTCGCACCACTTGGGAACCACTATATGGACAGCTTTAAACGACACAACCCTACCATTCAGACTAAAATCGGCAAGCGAATGGAATCTGCTCGGTTTAAGGGGTTTACCCCTAAGTCTGTGAACTGGTTCTTTAACATCTTGGAGGACTATGGCTGGGTGAAGCCAGAAAATACGTACAATGTCGATAAGGGCGGCATCATGTCGGGTTTTGGTAACTCTTTCGAGCCCCTTATCCTCACAGTTAATTAATTACCCTTATAGGCATTGATTCCCTAGTTCTGGGAAGTTCTGAGACGAGGAAAGCTTTCCTAAAGAGCCCCCAGGGCCGCTCGTGGACATCTTTCATCGAGACCATTTCAGCTACCGGTAGAGTACTCAAACCAGGCTTGATTTTCAAGGGAAAAGATCTCCAAGTGCAGTGGTTCCTCGAGGAACTCCAGAAGATAGCCGACTGGTACTATATAACGTCGGAAAATGGCTGGACCAGTAACGATATCGCCTGCCAGTGGCTTGAGCACGTTTTCATACCACAAGTGGATGACATTCGTGGCCAGGAGCAGTGGGAACCAGTCCTTTTGATCCTAGATGGCCATGGTAGCCATACCTCCGTACGTACACCAATTTTTATTTATTTATTTACTGGTTGTTTGATTTATTCCGATTTAAACAGCAACTGACTGTAGAAAAGGACGAATTTATGATGTGGTGTTATTTTGTTAACATCTTGCTGTGCTTTTTCCCAGCACACACCAGCCACGGAATGCAACCACTGGATAACGGCCCTTATAACGCCCTTAAGTCCTACTACCAGAGATTCCTTACCCAGGTAAATTCTCTGACTGATTCTTCCCCTGTTGACAAGATCAACTTTATCCGCTGTTATAGCAAGGCAAGGGACATGGCATGTACGCCAAAAAATATCCGCTCGGGCTTCCGAGTGACAGGATGCTACCCAATTAGCCGCAAAAAATGTCTAGACCATCCAGAAATCCAAGAAGACAAGCGGAAGACCCCCAAGCCGGAAGAACAGGAAGACTCGGAGCTGGAGGACCAACAGACCCCTACCACGAGCCGGCAAATCCGGGATTTCGGGAGGAATCGTTCCCCAGCCACTCGGCTGAAGTTCCGGAAGATCTCCCATGCCTTTGAGAACCAGGAGACGGAGCTGGCCATAAAAGACCAGAAGTTCAGGGCCCTGGAGGCTGAACTGGAGCGATTACGGCCCAAGAAGAGGAAAAAGATACCAAATCCCAACAAAAAGTTCATGATAATGATAGAAATACTAGCCCAGGGTGGTAATCCGTTAGTTCCGGTTGCTATAGAGTCTTCTTTTTTTTCTTCAGAGTCGGAGGTTGTTGAAGACGAGGGTGAAGAGGACGAGGAGCTTGCGGACGCTGAGGAGGCTGTAGAAGCCCCTGTTGCAGAAGCCCAGATGACTAGATCCGGGCGGTCAATCCGGGCGCCGGCTAGATACGTCGATCGAGCAGCCAAAACACCACAGAATGATAATTTTGCTGATTTTTTTGACCCTATACAGCCTCAAATGCGTGTAAGTGAGTAGGGGTGTCTTTTGGTGGTGGTGGCGGGGTTTGGCTGTGCCGGTAGTGGGGGTGTGCCGGTTCGGGGGGTCGGATGGTATGGGACTCCTTCAGGGCACAACATCCACTGTTAACCATCATAGACCCAGTGGTCCAGACGAAGATGGTGCGATCGCTGATCGACACCTACAAGCATGAGGGAAAGCTTCCCGACTGCCGTATGAGCTTCAGCAAGGGGTATACCCAAGGTGGCTCGAATGCAGACGTGGTGCTCGCCGATGCCTTCGCCAAGAACCTCACGGACGGCATAGACTGGAACTAGGCTACGAAGCTGTCGTCTCTGATGCAGAGGTCGAGCCCCAAGACTGGTCTGTTGCTGGTCGAGGCAACCTGGAGAGCTGGCACAAGCTGGGTTACATACCATACGACGACGATGACAAGAATGGCACAGGTCCATCGAGTCGGTCTATATCGCGCGCAGTGGAATACGCATACGACGACTTTGCAATCGCGCTGATGGCCGACGGGCTGGGAAAGAAGAGCGACGCGAACAAGTATCTGCAGCGCAGCCACAACTGGCGGAATCTGTACAATGAGAACCAGGAGGACCTGTATCGGAACGAAGCTGGTAAAGTCCAAAAGACCAAGTTCACGGGGTTCTTGCAACCGCGATACCTGAACGGCATGTGGCGACAACAGAACACGCGGCTATGCAGCCCGATATTCCAGCAACACGTCTGCTATTTCGACACGAAGTACGACACATACGAGGGCAGCCCCTGGCTCTACACGTTCTACGTCCCGCACGACATGGCAGGCCTGATCGCGGCGATGGGCGGCAAGCAGGCCTTCATCGAGCGGCTGGAGTACTTCCACTCCTCGGGCATCAACTACATGGGCAACGAGCCGAACTTCCTACCGACGTACCAGTTCCACTACGGCGGGTGGCCCGGGCTGAGCTGGTACTGGGTGCACCAGTACATCCCGTCCCAGTTCAACAGCAGCCTCAATGGGATCCCCGGGAACGACGACCTCTCGATGGGCGCGTTCTCGGCGTTTGCCTTTATGGGCTTCTTCCCCGTCGCGGGACAGGATGTGTACCTGCTCACGCCCACGATGTTTCGTAGCGTCAGCATTAGGACGCCGACGGGTGGGCGAGCGACGCTGAAATGTATCGGGTTTGACCCGACGTACAAGCCCATCTACATACAGAGCGTGCGGCTCAATGGGAAGCCATATACGCGGAATTGGATCACGCATGATTTCTTCTATTATGGGGGGACGCTGGAGTTTGTGCTGGGCACAGCAGAGAGCGAGTGGGGGACACGGGATGAGGACTTGCCGCCGAGCTTGTCGAGGAGCTCGATCTATTGACAGGGAGAGGACTAGGGATACTTAAATGAATGGCAATGTTGTCGTTGGAAGCACGATGGAATATCTATGTGTCTACATCACTTGCCATCTGAACGGGACTGTGGACAACACCCCCGCTCAATCTGACGAAATAACGAAAGATGATCCCCAGGCCGAGCCCGAGCCTGGCGGAGATAGCCCGAACAGAAGCGAAATCTTGGCCTGCTTATGTAACGGCGGGGCCCCCAAGTGGGACAGCCCCCCAAGTGGGACACTTTTCACACCCAACATCACAATGTTCACTTATACACATCTCTAGCGGCAATAAAGCCCTAGATACCGTAAGTACGGCAATATAATCGTCTTTTCTTAGTGTTTCTTTCAAAGTAGATTTTATTAGGTCTGCGGCTGCAGGATGGCCCGTGGTGGGGGTCAGAAGTTAGCACTTCTGGGCCTAATCTGAGGAGTAATAGGACCCGTGCCCCCTATTTGTCAAACAGCGTGTATTATGGTTGATCTGGTTGATAACGTGTATTCTGGTGATTGTGATTTTAGTGTTGTGTCTCTGTGAAAATCCTTCTGTGGGCTAGGTCGCCTAAAAATGCCCTATTGGCCTTGTTGGTGCACTGCCACCTCCCTGAACGCCACGGTGGCTTGTGTGCCATCCAACACTATTACCTCTCATCTAATAGAAGTCTTGCTATTCCTTTTTTCTCCTTTTTTCTGTAAGCAATAGCGACTTTGGTACAAAAAAATGCCTCCTTTCTACACTAAAAAAGACCTCATAGAGGCAATAGACGCTATAAATGATGGCTGTCATGGCGAGCGTACTGAGGAGCTGGGACATGGCCGGCAGCAAGCAGCTATTACTCTATTGACGAAAATATCAAGACTAGAGAGGAAAGGAAGAGAGAGAGAGATAGGTACAGCGGGAGGTTGCCCCTTTAAGGGGATCCTCTGGTCAGATCCTTCCCTTATTGGGAAGTATCGGCTTGTCATGTTGGAAGGTCCGTGCAGGCCGTCACATTATTTACTACTATAATAGGGCGAGAACTTATATTTTTAATAAATAAAACATTCTTTTGAGCTTTAGAGTTACTAGATGTTATTTTATTAGCTGTAGAAAGTGCTTATAACACTTGAAGATAATATTCAAAAAATTCAAGCTTAATACTTTTAATACCTTTAAATTAAAAGACTAATAAACCCTTACCACGAGCTGTTAGATTATCAATTCCTGTAAAAATAAGTCTTTAAAAACTAAGTTAAAATATAAAAAATAGCAAACGTGTTTAAAATAAAATGAAACCGAAATTATTATTAAAAACAAGAAGATTAAGGCATTAAAGGCTGAATTAAAGCAACTACTGCTAAAAAAGCGCTAAAAAATCCTTAATTTTAATGGAAAGTTTAAAACGGTAATAAAGATACTATCTTATGGAAGTATTATTAGCGTTGCTGCATGTACAAAGATATAAAAAGAAATATGTTGGATCCATGCGATTCCAGACTGCAAACCATCTATACCAGGACCCACATGTATGATTAGATAAGATAAGATAGTGGATTGAGAGGGCACTTGGCCAGACCTTCGAGTCCAGCTAGATTCCTCTCAATCCAACCATCAGCAACATCATGACCTTGACCCCATACTCGAGTATTATGATTGATCGTTCAAGCCTGTTCCAATAAAATAGTTATTAAATCAAAAAAACGAAAAGAAAAAGAAAAAGAACCCCCTTAATAAAGACATTTTAAAAGCTATATAAAAGCCTCGCCTATTAGGATCTGGGCGAGCCATTGGAGCGCCGGCTAGATATTACGCATGAGCAGCTTTAGCGCTTTCTAATGATAATTTCGCTGTATCTCTCTGACCTGAACGGCTTTATTCGTCTATATGTGATGGACCTGACATCCATCCATCCATTCACGGTGGTACGTGCGCTCATCAGGTGATCTGGTGGGGTGGACGCGTTGCCCCGCTGCACTCACTATGGATAATTGTGGAGCGGGATTGAAGATCTAATCCCCCACCAGAATTGGCTGGTGGTTCTGATCCTTCTTCCCTCCTCACCAGTAGATTCTTATTCATCTGGAGTAATAGATGGGCATCTTCGTCCTGAGCTGCCAGCTGTTCCGTGACACTATAAATGAATAAGGGGGTGTTTTGGTGGTGATGGTGAGGTTTGGCTGTCCGACTAGTGGGGGTGTCCGACTTCTATGGGGGGGGACGGTAGTGATGTATCTGATATTTGGCGGCTGCAGTGAATATATGATGCTCGTCGCTGGAGGTTATCACGAGTCTCAGTGGCATGCGGAAAAAAAGGGGGTGATGAGATACGTGATCCTGACGGGAGGTTCTCATGCCGAGGGGGAAAAGGAAGTGGTGGTGGATTGTGGAGGAACAGGTCGAAGAGAGAGCATGATCTTGACAGATATCCACCGAAACCATGGATTCGCGGAAGCCTCAATGCACAGCTTATAACATTCTGATGTACCGTTCTACCCAGACTGCTCTTACTCGCGAAGGATGTGTTCCACGTTGTGCCGATGCGATGATAACTTGTGATTCAGATTTCTGCTCCTGTGTCTCGCTGTTTGTTTTGTTTGTTTTGTATTTAACGTGGGGTAGCTCCTCAGTAGTGCAAACCACGCCTCCCAGAGCCTCTGCATCGCAGGGTTGTGGAGGTCTCAAGATAATAAGTACAGTCAGTTCTGCTCACGGGCCCATCCCCGTTGTTGCGGCGGTATGACCTTGGGGTCATCCATCTGGTCCTTCAAGGAAGGCTATCTATCGGGGGCAGATTGTTGAAAAGAACTTGCTCTTCTCCACGAATTTTGCCCATTCTGTGCTCCTCTCCCTTAAGTATTGTAAACAAGCTGTCGTAGGCGAATGCCTAGGCAGTAGCCGATTTTTCCCCAGCCTCTTACAAAAGAAAATGTGTTGTGGTGTTTTCTTCTCACCATAGCTGTAGTGATCATTTGAGTCTGTGTGCCCAAAGCGTTCATAGTATCTGGCAAAGTCGCCATGTCCAGATCTGGCCGCTAGAAGTCTGTGTAAAGTACTCCTCTTAAAAGATATAAGGTCTCTTTCAGTTACTGCATGTGAGTATACTTCTTGATACCTAGATTCTGATTGGTCTTTTTACCATTGGTTGAACTCTTTCTTGCCCTGTCTTTTGAGATCTCTCTTGACCCAAGAGATTGTAGGAAGATTTGTTGTGTCTGTTTCCAGTATGGCACCCTCTTTTGCTAGTGTGTCGGCAGCTTCGTTGCCATCAATATCTCTGTGTCCAGGAATCCATTTGACGGTCACTCCAGGAGTGTGTGCTGTGGCAAGTTCTTGAAATCGTAGAAAAATGTTTTGTGATGTCTCGGGTGGAGTCCCATTGAGCCCATCTACCACTGACGTGTTGTCCAGGCAGACATATAGCTGTTTTCCGTGTCCAATTGCCCTGGCTGCTGCAAGACCTTGGAGAGCACCATGGACTTCAGCATCTATTACTTCTGCTTGTAGAAGTCTGCCCCTTCCCCGGTATACTTCTTGTGTAGTGCCGCCTTTCCTGATGGTATAACCCCATCCAGTGCGGATTGTGCCTTGGTCATCCAACTGTGATCCATCTGAGTAGATGACAAGGTCAGTATTCATGTTTCTCTCTTGTAACCATTGCTTGAAGAGCTCTGTTTCTTTGTCTTTGTCTTTGCGGATTGGGCGCTTCTTCCATGATGGCCTGGTAAGTATTGGTCTCTGGAAGTCAGGGACTAGCTGGAAGCTCCTTTGTAGCCTTGTTAGATCCTTGCGAGCTTGTATTTGGAGCCTGCCAACCAGAGGGTGTCTCTGATCTATTCGTCCTAGTCGGAGGCCGTGACGTCGTCTTATTGACTCTGCAAGAACTCTTGCTGGGGGAATCTGCGATTCAAAGTGTAAGATATGTCCAGGGTGTGTTTTCCAGACTGGCAAGATAGCCCTGATCGCCGTTCGTAGTACGGCATCTATTGTTCCAAGAAGCCCCTTAATGCGACATGCTGATCTCTCACCTAAGCTCCCAGCTTTCTCGATTCCTGGGTACCAGGCCTCCAGGCCATGTGTGAGAATAGGAATAACACAAGCTTTCACAGCCCTCTTGGTTGACTTTACTGGAAGTCCTTTGACTGTGTTGCATAGTCCTCAAAGGTGATTTGCTACCCTACTAGCTTTCTTGGCCCAGTGAGAAACATGGTCTTTGAAGTTTAGTTTCCTATCCAGAAGGACACCTAGCCATCGCATGGAATGCTTAGCTGTTTTGTTCATTGTTCCGTGGCAAACTGGGGGATTGTCTGAGTTCTTTTTCCGTGAGAAGTGCATGATCTCGGTTTTATCGGGATCAAATTCAATAGCATTGTTATGTCCCCATTGATTGAGTAAATAAAGGTTTTTAGAAGCCTCTGTAGCTATTTCTTTAAGGTTCTTTCCAATGCAGAGTGTTGCTAGGTCATCTGCATATCCAAAGCGTCTTCTTTTCATGCCAAGTCGGGCACAGATTGGCTCTGTATACAGCATGTAGAGGATTGGAGAGACTGGTGAGACTTGTGGGAGCCCACAAGTGAGAGCTTTTATATCGGTCACAGTACCTTCAAACCGAACTCTTGCGGACCGCTCGGACATGAACGACTGGACCCATCTTATGAGAAAGCCTGGCCAGCCCTGTTCTCTCATGCGAACCACCAGCCGTCCCATTAGGGCAGCATCAAAGGCCCCTTTCACATCTGATGTGACTACCGTTGCAACGAGGCCTTGGTCAAGGGCCTGCTTAATATCGTGTATGAGTGCAGCTACCAGGTCAGTGGCAGAGCGCTTTGGTAGAGCTCCAAAATGTTGTGGGGCTAGAATTCCAAGTTTGACAACAAACCAGGTAATTCTTTTCGCAATGAATCGTTCTAGGCCCTTGCCAAGACATGACAGTAGCGATATTGGTCTGTAGGCCCTGGGATTGGAGTAGTCTTTCTTTCCTGATTTTGGGATCATCACCACCTCAGCTACTTTGAATGGTTTAGGGTGGTGTCCAATCAGTAGACAGGTCTGGAAAAGGGCTCTGATATGTTCACCAATGACTGGCCAGCAAGCTTTCAGAATCCGTACTGTGAGGGTATCTACTCCCGGGGAGTTGCTCTTGGTTCTTAAAGTGCACCCTTTAGCCTCTTCCAGTCCGACGTGGTATTCAAGGGGGATGTGTGGCTTGGGTTGTATGATCTGAGCGGTCCAGGGGTCGATGATATCGTTGTCTGAGGTACTTCGTTCAAGCGTGGCTGAGCGTAATGCATTTGCCTTGCTCTCTTGTGACTCGAATATTTGGTCTCCTATGATGATTAGAGGGGAATGCAATCCTGCTGATAACTTGTGCCAAGAGACGATTCTGTATAGGTCCTTTGGCTCAGTTGCTGAATTGATTAGAGTCTGCCAGTACTCTCTCCTAGCTTTCCGAACCACGCCGCGAAATTCCCGTCGGGCTGAATTCCGTCCTTCTTGGCTTGTAGTCTGTTTGGAAAGGGCCCTGTATGTCTGAACAGCTGCTTTGCAGTCATCATTCCACCAAGCAGTGGGCCTAGATTGACGGGGCCTCTTGCCCACTGTCCTGATACAGCCTTGGATCATGTTGATAAGGCTTTGTGTAAAGGTGTCCACCTGGCCAGGGGATACACCCAGCCGGGGGAGTTCATGAATCCTGGTTTGGACATTATCTGCCAGCTCCTGTAGTTTATCGTCCGGTACTATCCAATGATTGGCCTTGGGTACTCGGTCCAGATCTCCCTGGATTGGAATGATTATTCGTAATGTCTCATGATCTGAGGTGCACTGAAGTGCATCATTGACTGAGGCTTCAGCCATGGGGACATCAGAGAACACCAGATCTAGTACATTTCCGTCATCATGTGTCGGGACATCTGGTTCAGAAATCAGATCCAGTCCGTGGTCTGCCATAGTTTGTGCAAGTATAACACCACCATGATATCCTGGATTGCTTGAGTCCCAGGATGTGTCGCCAGCATTGAAATCTCCAGCTATAACGCAGCCAAAAGGTGGAGTCCATACTTCTAGAATGTCATCCACTTCCTGTGGGTTGTCACATGGCCGGTAGACACTGGCAAATGTAATGCCTTGTACCTTGACCCAGGTGATGTCTCGTGTAGCATAGGGCCGAAGTTGATCCGCTTAAAGGTATTTTCTCACATAGATGAGAGATCTGGGCCGTGTACTGTCGCTGTCCCAGGAATCCACTGGGGAGAATATATCGTAATTGGGGTGTGTCTTTACTCCCATTCTCCTGCCTGGTGGTATGGCAACCCAGGGCTCTTGCATTAGAATGATGTCTGCTTGTTCTCCTTTATAGTCAGCCAGGTTAATGGCTAACTCTGTAGGGCCTGCACTCTTTTGTCCCCCTGCTGTATTCACAGAATGGATGACTAGATGCCTGTGTCGATATGTTTCGTTTGATGTACCTAACATTGACTGACAACAATGGTATCGGCATCTCTGGGATGAGTTGTATCTGTTGTGTCGATTTGCATTGTGGTGTCTTTGTTATTGTTGCTAGGTGTTGACCTAGCTTGGTTTCTGCCTGCTTCGTTGAAGGCCTTGGATCTGGCTCTTTCTCTGGCTAGCCTTATTTCCTGGATTTGCTCCCATGTGTGCTTATGGATGGTACCTTTCACAACCTTGGGGCGGGCAGGGCATTTGTCGAAGTTGGCAGCATGAGGTCCTTTGCAGTTGACACACTTTGGGATTGGTTTTTCGCACTCTCCCTGGTGTACTGTGTTGGCGCAGTGTACACATACTTGCTTTTCGCATCGGTAATTCCTACCATGGTATCTGAAGCAGCTTGCACACTGGTGAACCTTGGGGGTGTGTTGAATATGCCTTGAGGTCATTGAGTGGGCAAAAAGCGTGAATGGTTTCCTTGCTGCACTGGGCAGAGAGATTATCCATGTAGTTTCTGGATCAGAATCAATCATGTTCTTTGAGAATATGCACCTTAGAGGTCTGTCGCCTGTTTGGGCTTCAACTTCATCGGCAACAACAGTGTCGGTAATATCGATTGTGAACCCTTCTGCACTGATGACCTTTCTTGGGCATCCATTGACCTTGTAATGATGCCAGACTGTGTGGGTCTCAATCTTTTGTGCCTTAAGAATGTCGGCAATTTCTTCTTGGAAAGCCAGAAGCTTAGCCTGAGTTGGCTTGTCCCTTGGGTATAAGGTAAAACCAGAAGGACACTGTGTCACTTCTCTAAGCTCCTGAGGGTGGAGCTTAAGTCTTCTGTTCAGTGTAGACTTGATTCCATAAGGCTCTAAGTGGCTATTATCCATGCGGACAAAGACCCGGAGATCATCCTGCTTCTTCTTCAGTTGATTGGCAGTGATAAGGGCGCCAGGCTGTGTTTTCTTTATGGTAGTGTTGACTGTCCATGGATGCTGTCGTTGGCCAGAGGAGACAGCTTGGGCGAAGGTCATGGTGGGCTTCCCTATCCCTATCCCGCCAGGAGTGGTCTTTCTTTTGGGCAGATCTCGGGTTTCCAGCCACTCGTTCAGGCATTTGGAGAAGAAAGCGCTGAACTCCTTGGCATGAGAGTATAGTTCGGTTCCAGCTTTTTCCAGTGTCTTATCGACTGCTGTAGCACATTCTTGAAACATTGTCATCCTGGCTTCATAGAGATGCTTGTCTTTAGCCAGTATTTTGGCTACTTGGTTCTGGCACTTTGAGGAAGAGACCTTGTTCCCTGTATCGCCTCCAATGGCTTGGTCTGTAGAGATTTCGTTTGATTGAGGTACTTCCATATCAATGATGCTGCTAGTATTAATATTTCGGGATTTTCCTTTCAGAGGGGAAACAATGGTGAAGTCAGCCTCAGAGACCTGTGACGGGCTGCTGTTGATGTCGTCGAGCAGTGCCTGGCGGAGCTTGCTTGGGGTTGCCGGGCCATATGTTCTTTTAGGGACCGGGGATTTGAGCACGCCGCCAGTAGTCGTCTTTGGGACGGCCACTGGCGTATTTGGGGGCCTATCGTGAAGGGGTGCCATCCAGCTTGTGAGAAAAATTTTCTGCGCCTTGGCAAGGATAGTCAGGTACTGAAATAAATGCCTGTTTTAGTGCAGATATAGAGGTTGCGCCCTAACAGCGGGGCGCCAAGAAAAATAGTTGTTTTTGGTAAGAGTGTGATCTGTGTCTCGCTGTAGATGTTGTTGTTGGAAGTGGTTGTCGAGGAACGAACATGGCGAATCAAAGAGCATGGCACCGGTGAATATGAGCTGATTGACAGCCCGCAGGAAAGACGGCCTATGAATCGGAGTCGTAGCCCCCAAGTAAAATGCATGGTAGTTTCCGGAGGGAGCGACCCTAGAAGAGGATATCTAGGCAGCAAGAGCTTAACTGAAGAGGGACTAGGACACTGGTGAGATGAATGGCTAGGCAGCCCGCGGGGAAGGCGACCTACTTATTGGAGTAACAGCCTCTGAGCAGAGTGCCAAGCAGCTATCTGAAAAAGCGAAGCCCATAGGAGGCACTTGAATAGGAAGAGTCAAACTCGAAGCGGCTTTAAACCAAGCGTCGGGCAGCCAATGGAGGGAGCGACCCCAGAAGAGGAATGTTCGCCCCAACCTGGTGTAATAGGGCCCAAGAAACCTCAATATGTTTCGTAATAAACGTCGCGGTCATAGTCTCTGTAGCGCGAAAGTCTCTCCGGTGACCGCCAGAAGAAAGCGCCTGATGTCAAATATGGTAACAGCAGAAATGCTGGCACAATCACTTGTGCCCCGCTGGGAGTTGTTCAACACCTGATACCGATGTTCGAAGACTTCTTCCAGGTTCTTTTGGGTTACGAGGTCCCCTGGGTTCTTCTGAAACTTGTGCGGTCGAAAGTGCCATTCGCTCTGCGAACCATGTTCTTTGAGCTCAACTACGGAGACTGGACGGCCGGGTGTAATGGATAGATTGTTTTCTGGTCAGCTTCGCATCGACCTCGTATGTTCTTGAGCGTCTCGTACGCCTGTTCTCGAAGTTGCTGATCACGCCAGTGTTGCGTCCACCGGCTATGGTGCAGCGTTGCTGTGAATGAGTCTTTGAGCGTGAGGACTGACCTAGCTACTGTTTGCAGGGGTCGACCCAGCCGGGGGGGTTTGGGGGTGCGCTTGTTTTGAGTATCTTGGGAGTTTGGTTTCCGCCGAGGGAGTTGCCTCGGCGGGCGAAAGCCATTCGATTCATGGTCGTTGGGGTGTGTGTTGTAGGTGTGTGTTGTAGGAGTGTGTAGTTGTTGCCAGATGGGACTGTTCGGTACAGATTAGCAGCTGTCTTGTGGCAGTGGATGTTGATTCAGTGTCGCATGGTAATAACATAGTAGGTCTTGGATTTCGATGCAGAACGGTTGCGATAAACTACACAACCATACCCTTCTCGATGTAGCAGGGCAGGCTGAGACAGTTGTGGGACGAGTATAGCTCTCTTTTCATTCATCACCAAACATCTCTGTCATCATCCTTTGACCCCAAGACCACGCGAATGTATGAGCAGCGGTGAGCGTCGATCTCAGGACCCATGACAGAGAGCACGGTGCGCCTGATCTTTTCAAACTCCTTGTCGTCGGTCTCCGGAAGGAACCCATCGCAGGGGGGATGATGCATATACACTGGTTTGAGAGCTTCCAGGCATTATGTGACCGACTGGATATTTGACGGATTAATTAAGCCGAGTTCGTCGTCCCCCGGGCCATGTTCGCAATGAGTTTCCCGTGGGCTACGCTCCATAGCATACCCCCCAGTCGATTGTCCTAGGGCTGACATCCGTGGCTTCGCCTTTGCGTCCGGTGGGATAGGTGAGGGAGAGGCAGGTGCAGCTTGGTTCTGAGTCTTACTTGCGGAGTGTACAAAAGAGCCTCTCTGATTTCAGGGCTGGGATACATACTGGCTGGGAGCGTTGCCTTTCTGGTGTCCAGGCTAAGGCGAAGGATGGCTAGAACCGATGCTTTCCGAGGGTTAAGAAGAGCTTGTCTCGTGTCCAGCTAGTTTGCGGCCATATGCTAGAAAAGGAGTTTCCCGGTGTTTACATTAGCCTTTCGTAGAAACTTCCATAGCAGATATCGCATCTGCTGGTTATGGCGGCCTCTTGGCCGTGGTATGTGCACCCGGTATAAGTGTTTCTACCACTATTACTAACATAGACGTCCTATAATTTCTTGCCATCTTAGCAGCGTATATATTCGTGAGGCGATGGAATCCAGGCAGAAACATGCAGCATAGCTGCTTTAACGTTCCGATTCGCGCTGTTAGCAAGTGCCGGCAGGTTATTGTCACCATAACGAGTGCTACAAGCCTTATATTGTAGTCGACGGGCCACTAAGAGATGGAGAAAGGAGTAATGGATGGAGTTGGGGGGGTGGCAGTCCGTATGTCGTAGTGGTATGATAAGGTATGCTGCTCAGACGGCGTCCCAGGCATATGTAGTTGCATCGATGTGTGGGTAGGGGTCAAGACCTATCTCTGGCCGATTTCTCCTCCCCATGATACCGCAGGAACGGTGGTCTCACTGATGGTCGAACGCTTCGCAAGTTGGCCCTGAAGAGTTGAATTGAGCCACGACGCGTTCAGTTGGAAAGAGGCGATGAGCGAAGGACTCGGCGTATAGACGGTGTGCGAGTACTGGTAGGCATGCAATCCGGCCAGTGGGCAGAGATACACGCACGGTTTGAGTCGAGGCAGGAACAAAGGGCAAGATACAGTATTGCTATGAGGGCTGGTTGTCAGGCTGCGCCTTGGTAGGTCCGAATGGAATGACTTCTTCCACTATGACTCTGGTCTCTCTCTTGCCGATAGCTGGGACTCTATGCAAGAGGAATCTGACCAATCGAACGCCGACCAACAGAACGTCGACGAGCAAGAAGAGGACAGCACGTTTGGAGGGAAGGCTTCGGCTCCTGATGTGTCTCTTCATCACCTTTGCTCTCATCACTGGAGATGATGTACAAGGGGTCAGCGACACACGTTTTGTAATTATGTCCTGGCTGAAACAAGGCCCATGCTCGATTGAGTGACCACCATTCTTCCCCGGTCCAGACCGGATGTGCCTTTGCTTAGTTCTTCCGTCCCACCTAGGTAAAAGTTCAGGTCTGCTCCCTGGATCTTGGCGGAGTCGTTGGTAAGAGGACGCGACATGGTGAAGGCCTTATCGACCTTTAAGAGGGCCCCGTAGAGGTAGCGGTACCACGCTTTCAACAAGTGTCGGAAGCTCGGCATCTGGTATAGGCAATGCCCTCCAGACCCTCCCCTGTCGTGGCAAACGTCTTGCTGGCCCGGAGTGCCTTCACAACCGTGCTATGTGCAACATCTTAGCCAGGACATCGGTGAGCCCTCCTTTCGTACCGAAAACTGCTATCCCAGACAGACCATCACCACACGATTGAAGGGCCGCTGGTGTTGAACGGCAGTAGGTGCCAAGGGGTATCACGTGTGATAACGGGATAAGGAGTGACCCACAACACAGGGATATCTAGGAGGAGAATCATGCACCGCGGTATCCTCCGAAGAACCAAGATCAATACAGAGGAGAATCGACCATACATTTTGCTACGTGACAGCTGGGGGCGTGCGTTGTAGTTGGCGGTCGCTTCGATTATGCGGCAGAAGGTTTCTTGGAAGATGACCTTGTCGAGGCCATGGCACTAGTTACGGGACAGCTTCCTAGACTTCTTGGAGCAAGGGAACCATTTCTGCGTTTGGCTTAAGGATTTTAGTTATCTCTATGATCGCACAGTTGGTTGGCGAGCGTCTACGAGTTGTTGTCGACAACGTCGTGGCCGCGGGCAATGGTGTCATTATCTCGGCAATTATCCCGCTGTTGTCAAAGGAGTTGCCTAGTCCAATCCCTTACTAGAACAGACTTCCATTTCTCGAGCTACGAACTGCGAGGTCTTAGCACCTGCGCACCCCATCTGGTTCATGTTTACTTAACTCCATGCTGAATTTCAACATCGAGTTCACGTGGTGGCATGGTTAAAATCCTTTCTGACTAAGTCTTTTATTCCTTATAAAGACTCGTTGTCTCTTCAACATTAATGTTATCAGATAGTAACCCTTTCTATCGACGTTTTTCGAGATCTTATGTCTTATGTTTACAGGAACTTCCCGATAGCTTAGGGTTCGGTTTTATCTGCAACACCCACTTGCCGTCGTGGTCTTCCACTCAAAGCTCCGTTACGATAGGTAGGAGCGACATCTCTACACTCGCTCCCTCATCCAGGGCCTGCGAGTGCTCACTGTGAAGTACGCCCTCGTCTTTATCTAAGCCCTGGCTCCCATCTAATTCTTCGGCGTTGTCCGGGACATTGTTATAACCTGACTCATCGCTGTCAGACGAATTATCGGTTTCGGTGTCTGATAAGTGATCCCGCTCGTCTTCGACCGTGCTATAGCTGGGTCGGTTCATCGATTCGGGGCTGCCAGACGTCCCTTCACTATGGAGCATTCTCTGAACGAATGGTCTTCTCGAAGACTTGCGTCCTCTTGGGTTCGTTCTGATAACCGATAATGTGGCCGCGGGTGACATGACCTGGAAGATACGATATATATTGTACGAGGGTTAAGAACGTTACAGTGGTTGCATTGGTTCCAGACTTGGTGGTAGCATGGTTTGGTAATGCCGGGGTATTGTGTGATTCTGTCCGAGGCGGATGTGGGGAAGATGGCCAGTTTCTTGAGAGATGTCGAGCAGTTCCTTGGTGGTCACAATGGCGAACTCGCGGAACTCGGCTCGGGCGAGTGTATCTTCAGATCCCTGGTGGCCGCCCAGAAAAGGGATCAGGGAAGTAGAGGGTCCTCGCCGGCAGCCGGATCTTGGGCGGCTGAACCTCGAAAAGGAAGTCTTCGCCCATCACCCGTCGTACGGTCTCTTGGCGCTCATTCACATACTCGATGTGATAGCGGTTGTCCTTGCCCCCCGCGGTGGCCTCCGGGCCATACTTCTTGCGAGTTGGGTCAGTCGGCAACAGCCCGGAAACCGCCTGGTTGATCAGAAGTTGAGGGGTGGCATCCTTTTGGCTCTTCCAATCGAACTTCTCGTTTCGTCGTATGGCTCTCTTCAGGGCTTGTTGATAGTTCTCCGTTGCAAAGCCTTTGCCCTGTGACGCCACTGTCTCGAAGACGGGATGTAGGGGGACATGCGACAAGTCGATCCTTATAGTCACCATACACCTGCCTTGTCGACAGTATAGGAGAACGTAATACACCTGTAAGAGTTAGTATTTCTAGGCTTGCCGAAGTATATGTAGGCGAGGATGAGTTGGTAAGGATGGAGGTGAATTGAACGGGGATGGTATACATACCCATGTTGGGGTCTTATACGCACAGTCCTCAATTACATGGCTGTCGCCGCAAATGAGGCAGTGGCGTTTTAGCACGCCGCCTACAAGAGGCCCAATGCAGAATGCCGGGTCGTGGACTGTGCGGCAGTTACTGTACCACATGGTGGTGCGATCTGTCGGGAGGTCCCAGATTTTGTCGGGGGTTAGGTTCTTTGTCGTAGAAGTTAGGCGCGTGCCAACACCCCTCGGGCTTTTCGGATCGACCCATCTCTCTTCGAAATTCTTCTTTACGCCCTAGGGGGACAGAGTCTTAGGCATGACCATGACCTACACTTAGTGGTTAGCTAGGTGGGACCACAACAGAGGGCGCTGAGCTGTGGTGAAGATAGAGGTGAATTGAACGAGGATGACATACATACCCATGCTGAAGTTTTCTTGGCACAGTTGTTAATTATGTGGGGGTTGCTACAAATGCCACAAAGACGCTATATGAGGCCGCATGAGACGAGCCGAAGAGAGAAGGCCAGGTCTTGCGGGTGGTAATGTTATGCGCAAGAGAGAGAATTCCATATGTCGAGACGAAAGAGCATGTGCCTGTTGATTATAGGTGATTATAGATGTATATGCATGTTCTTGTTCAGTGCGGACGTGAGAAGTGGGAAGAGAAAGTCGCAGCTATAGACAGACGAGAGTCCATGGCTGCGGATGAGGTGAGCTTCAATGGTGAAGTGTGTTCGTGATGTACAGATTATATGTTTTTGCAGATGAAGTGCGTTTTCTTGACGTATCGGAAACTAGGTTCACAATCCGTGATGATTTGCTGTTGTGGTAGATGGCAAGTTGTGGTTGTGACTGCAGGTGTTGCAAAAGGGCCAAATAGCCTTCAGGTTCACGTGTGCCCTAGTTCTTAACGTAGATACCAACTATTGCAGGTAGCCAGAGCTTTACCCAGTATAAGTGGTATAAGTTGTAATGCTTGAGTAGAAGATCGCTGCTGAAATATAGGTGGTACTCGTGTGAATGTGGCGACCGAGAAGTAGAGTGATGTACAGCCAGAGAGCGAAGTTTGAGTGAGGGTGGTGCTTTAGCAAGGGTGCTTGCTAGGAAGAGCAATGCTTCAGAAAGAAGATGCTGCTCGAGAAGTGTGATGATGTTCGAGAAGAGTAGTGATGGCCGAGAAGAGCAGTGTTTATCGAGAAAGGTGCTACTCACGAAGTGTAATGATGTTCGAGTACATGGTATCGGAGAAGAATAGTTTTAATCGAGAAAAGTGGTGTTCGAGAAGAGTAGTGATGGCCGAAAAGAGTAGTGGTGGCCGAGAAGAACAGTGGTGTTTGAGAAGAAAAGTGACACTCGAGAAGAGAGGTGGTGCTCGAGAAAGGTGGTGCCCGAGAAGAGAAGTGGTGCTTGAAAAAAGCAGTAGTTGAATCGAGGAATGGTACTTAGAGGGAAGGAACGCCCACAAAGGTACCTCTTGCAAAGAGTGACGCGCGCAGAGAAGAGTGTGACTTGAGAAGAGTGGTGCGCGAGAGCTAAAGTGATGCTCACGAAGTAAGCAGCGCTCAGGGACGAAAATGATGGTCAGGAAAGGAAAGCTGCATGTTGGGCGGCGGAACTGGGGAGACTTAAATAGGCAGCTCTTTGGGGTGGTTGAGGTTGACTCAGTCGGAGATAGGTCAATAGTAAGGTTTCTAGCTGCTGTGGTATGGTTGCTCGTTTTTCTCGTGCTAGGTTTTCGGCGGAGTTTGAGTTTGTGGATATCTCTTGTATGATAGGAAGTTAGGAACCACCTTGAACTGTGTTGTTGAGTGAACTGTGTTGTTGAGTGAACTGTGTTGTTGAGTGAACTGTGTTGTTGAGTGAACTGTGGTGTTGAGTGGATAGTGGTGTTGAGTGGATAGTGGTGTTGAGTGGTTGAATCAGAGTAGAGAATTAGATTGTGTGGTGAGTGGTTAGAAAGACATATGTCTACTTGGCGACTGGCAGAAAGAGAAATTTCCAGGGTGCAGAGATGGAACAGGAACATGCACTGCTGAGATCATGTAGCTGCTGTGGTGTGCTTGCTCATTGTTTTCATGGTAGGTTTCCAGCAGAGTTCGAAATGTGGATATACCTAGGTACTTTGTATGTTGGGAAGTTAGGAAGCACCTTTAATCCTGGTGCTGAGTCAACTGTTGTGTTGAGTGAACCATGGGGTTGAGTGGTTGAACAAGAGTAGAGAGTTACATTGTATGGTAGGTGGTTGGAAGTTAGGAAGGACTTTTAATCGTGGTGCTGAGCCCACTGTTGTGGTGAGTGAAGCGTGAGGTTGAGTGGTTGAACCAGAGTAGAGTTACATTGTATGTTAGGTGGGTGGTTAGAAAGACCTTTGGCGACTCGCAGGAAGATGAGTTTCTGTTGAGTGCCACACGAAAGAGTCACCTCCTCGTTCCTGCCTTGCTTGTGTTTGACCAGAGTACCTCTGTACAACAAGCACGGGTACAAGCACTCGGGGAGTGCCTCGTCATGCACCATGACTAGTCCTCAGCATCTCCACCTTCCTCGTCACTCGCCAACCCATCCTCTTCACTTTCATCATCAGAATCGCTGTCCTGGCCAGGATCGGGCATAATGACAGTGTTTAAGAAGGTAACCTGCCCGTAATCAGCAAATTCGACGCTCGCTTCAACATGATCATCTCGTCGGGAAGGCAGGGTTACTCACAAACTCCACCATCGCCCCAATACAAGCCATAATTTTCTCCTGCGCATCCTCACCGAGGAGGTCCGCGTCCGTCAGCGTACGCCCAACAGTATAGTTGCGCAGCTTGAGCAGCTGGATATCACGATGATCCGGGTTGAAGCCCTTCCATCAGAGTCAGCCCAACTCCCCCATCCAACTACCACACCATCCCAAAAAGCGACCCACATACCTTAGGTTTAGTCTTCAGCGCATTCTCCTTGTTCGAATCCACGAAAGCCTTCAGCACAGATTTTTCGTCGTCCTTCGCCTTGGGGAGGAAGGCGCGGCGGAACTCGGGGTTCATCAGCACACGCCGTATCCGCTGCGGCCGCTCGTCGATGTTGGCGCGCAGCTTGGCGCATGCGGCGGCGTCGGGGTGCCAGAGTCCGCCGCCGACAATGCAGTGGCCTGGCTCGACGTGCACGTAGTAGCAGGCGTAGGGACCCTTGCGGCCGGTGCGCGACCTGGGTATGGGTCAGATTTTGAGCAGTACGTGATGCGGCAGTCGGTTTGAAGCCGCCGCGATACTTTTATGCCAGATGATGACGGTTCGGCCTCAACATGGAAGGAAAGACAGCTGAGCTTACCATGCAGCAGAGTAGTGAGGCTAGGGAGCGAAACACATGTCAGTCACATCAACACGCAAGCAGAAGTAAATAACACTGGTATGGAATGACTCACCTTATATGGCGTAGGGTCCTTACTAAACCGAATGTCCCGATAGATCCTGAAGATGACATCTTTGAGCGGCAGTTCGGGTATCGTCTCATCGGCCTCGATGATCTTTTCAGTGAGCGTCTCGACAAAGCTCTCCCAGTCCTTCAGCGAGCGCCTGTACTCCGGGTCGCGTACTGGTGACCACAAGTCAGTATAATCTGCAACAGCTCCTACGTACTGTCTCTGACAGAAGCAGGGGAGGCATTGAGGGTGTTGACCGAGACGGATGGGTAAGTGCTAGGATGGCCATGGGTGCGAGAGTAGCGGACAGGCTTGGATGCGATCGCGTGAGAAGAAGTGCATGAGACCCAAGACAAGCAAAAGACCAAGCAAACCAGACTCACACTTCAACCAGCTCCTCTTATTATTAGCCTTCAACTCGCCCAAGAACAGCAGCGTATTCTTATGCAGTCGCGTGTCCTCATACCCGACGCCCCCAGTGTCGCGCAGCTCCGGGATTGGAATGAACTCAATCCTCGGCCCATCTTCATCATCATCATCATCATCGTCATCGTCGTCGTCGTCCTCATGTTCGTCTTCGTCTGCATCATCCTTCTTCGTCTTCTTCGACTGCACCTTGGGGACGGTGGCAGCAGCAGCAGCAGCAGCAACAGCAGGTCTGCCCTTCGTCTTCTTCCCAGCACTGCCGGTCGTAGTCCCCGCCGTCTTGGACGCCGATTGAGATTGAGCGGTCTTAGTCGGCCGGCCGCGCCCGCGCTTCTTGGGCGGCGGTGCAGCCTCTTCCGAGTCGTCTTCGTCTTCCTCATGCACATCCTCCCGATCATCCCCATCCTCCCCGTCGTGGTCATCATCATCATTATCGTCCTCAGACCCCTCCTCATAAGCCAACTCATCCTCCTCGCTCTCATATTTAGCTCTCTTCCGCGAACCCTGTTTGCGCGACGACAGACCCGCGTCCTCGGCGGCCGAGTCGTCGGTGACGTCATCATCCACGAAGTACGAGCTCGACTTGCCGTTGGAGCTGATGCGGTGCGACCGCCGACGCGAACCCCTCTGCGGCGTCAGGTCCATTGCCTGTGCGGCGCGCTTCTTGGGCGGCATTTTTCGTGCGGTATGCAGACGGACTTTCGTTGAGGTGAACGGCTTTTAGAGACTAGGAAGCGATTGATGGTGGAGTGAGACGCTGACGGGAAGCTGGAACGCTACGCGCCGGAGGGATCGCGGGTGGATCCGATCGCTTCGCGCGGTCACGTGCTCGGATGTAATCTCCTCCCACGCCTGAGGACCTAGGTAGGGTTTCTTCAACCTGTCGCTCTGACAGCTGCAGCTGATGAAGCATGGACTTGCGGAAGACCACCTGCAAGTAGCAATAGGTCGCGCTGGAGGCTGGAATGCAAGGCTGCTCGATTAGACTCGCGAGGACCAGAATTTAGCCTGATGGGAGAGATGTTGCATTGCTTTGCAAATCATCACGAACTCAAAGCGCGCCTGTCCCGCCGACTTCGACCCAGGAACAAAGACTTCATTCGCGACCACACATCCTATCTATGACGTCCAAAACCGACCACCACTAGGAAGTCTTTTGATCTTGTCAATGAGAAGGGATGAACAAAGGGCCCTTCCGATCACTATTGATCTTCAAGCGCGCCCAGGCAGTGGTCTCGGTCTCGACTGGAGTCGCAACAAAGAAGCCGCCGACCTACCTATGCGCTCTACACTTGCCACCCAAGACTAGGTGCCCATTGCTCCACAGATGCCGCCCTGATGACGATAGTGATTGGGACCGTCAGAAGATCACGTGGCTGCCACAAGCAGCAAGCCCTGCCGCGTGTGACATTCGACGATGGGTAGCAGGCAGAGGAATCTGGGGAAATACCACCCAGCTGGGTCGAGTCAGACGTCTGCCGGACCCCACTGTCACTGGCTCGATGACATCGCACCCTTCTTGTCATCCATTCACGTGCCTGTCCAGTATTTCGATTCTATCAATTACGCGTCGGCCTTCTTGGCAAGTCCCAGCAGCTACCACAGAGTACCCCTATCTGATTCGATCCCAGGTCCGATACCGGAATATGCCAGAGTACGTACTGCCCATTCATGGCTGCCGAGAGCGAAAACGTGACTCAAGTCCATACCATTACCGCTATGGCGTTCGAGCCTAGTATGGTGAATACCCGGAAGCTCGTGATCCATCCGTTGAGGTACCCCTGTGTCCACTTTCTCCCGCCTGCCCGTGGGGAAGGCCATGGGCGTAAACTCAGCCAAGCCCGGAATTCGGGCCCATCCGCCCCAGTGGTGTTCTGTCTCGCGGCTTCTCTAGCAAGTCAACATATCCCTCCAGCGCATTGCCGATCACTTTGACTATGTCAAAAATATGCGACCCCTTGAACGTCTCGGCCCAAAGTCGGATCACCGCCGCAGCGAGTTGCCGGAGCTTGTGGCTGTCGTTCACCCCCATGTCCATGTTGGACCCCGCATGACCTGGCCCGCCCCCAGACAGTGATGGATCGATAGGGACCGCGAATTCTGTTTCGTCCAACATGTGGCGCAGCATGTCGTGAAGGCTTCGCTCATCTGGAGTTGGAGGGGCTTCTGTTGGTCCAATAGAGGCGAGCGTCATGACCCATTTGGAGATGAGAATAGCGCACTCGAGATTGCATACTACGACAAAGTTAGCGAAATCGAAGCGAGAACTGAGAATGGCAGGTCCTTACGAGAATGCTGCATACTCCATTCCGACGATTTTCTCCTGGCGACGTAGTTGACACCCAGCTTGACTAGCTGTGATAGGGCATGTATTGCTTGGAGGACAGCTCGATTCGACCGCACGCCCCGGATCAGGTATGGCGCATCGCTGAAAGCCCGTGCAATCTGGCTAGCATCTCTTGATTCGAGCGTCCTACTTTGACTCAAATCGGTGTAGAGTCGGATCGAGGCCAGTCTCCAGAGCGCCGTCGAGTTGTAAGCAACAGGCCCCTCAAGAAAGTTCTCAGACCCTGCCGGTGGGATCCCCTCCGCAACCCGTGCTTGATGCTGTTCAAAACTCATTTGCCACACCCGAAGAGCCTGGAAACACTCCTCGACATCATCTGGCCGTAACCCTCGAGGGGCTTCGAAAGATGGTACAGATGTAAACGAAGTTTGCTTCAAGAGAAAGATGTGCTGTAGCAGTGCATGGATGAGAATGTAGTTCCCCAGCGAGGACATGTAAGCCGGTGGACCCTGTGGGGGTCGGCTGAATAGCCTCGAGAATGCATCCTGCAGTGAGAAATCCATGCTCGGGAACGAGTTCCGAGCTTCTTGCCATTGCCACGCCGATTCCGCTCTCCAGAGCTTTGAAGAATGGGGCAGAAACAGGTTCAGTTCCGAGGTGAGGAGCAAAGGCGGCATGTTGTAGGCGATACTGCAAAGGTTGAAGAAGCAGTACGTAATGAGCTTGGTTCGGTTGCCCCCTTCTATCCGGATCCACGCTTCCCAGTCTGCCGTCTGGGTGGACTCAGACAGAAACCCTTCCTCGCGTACCAGAAGAGCCAAAAGGCTTTGCAGTGACATTGCCTCGTGCAGTATCGCCTTTGCGCCCCAGAGACCGACGGCGAAAAGCAGCAAGAGGGCCTGTATTGTCTCCATGCGAGACTGAGGAGTGTTTGGGGAGCTTCAGGTAGCAGACGTCAGAAAATCGATTCCACCAGACCATTTACAGTAACAGAGACTTACTATGGTTCCCGATGTGTATCCTGTGTCATGGGACGATCCTGTTGCACCGAACTAAATGAATGTCTGAAGCCATGGCTTGGGGACGGTCGCGTAGAGTGTGGACTATACGCTGCGGGTGTGGGCAACAAACCATGGACTTCGTGGCTATGACGGCGTCGGATCTGCTCGTGGGCGACAGCTCTAGCCGCATACCATAGTGCGTTCGAACGATGACTCTCGAATCTGTATTGGGCACCTACCGCCAGGATGGCTAGAAGCAGCTCGGGTGCTATATCGGCGGGTGTTAGGGTTGGTAAATGCAATATTGGCAAGTGTTCGTGAAACCCGCTGGAATACCCCTCGAGGAAGCGAGTCAGGGTGTGCCGCGAAGGAAACACGAAATCATTTGGCAGCACCGACGTGAATTCATCCAACTTGTTTTTAATGACTGTATGATCCATGGCTGAAACTCTCATTGGGGTAGCCCTGATTGAATCATCGTGGATCCTGCCGCCATTGTCCGATGGGTCTCGTGGGTCTGGAGCTAAAGATGGAAATCGAGAGGGGAACTGCGATGGTGGTTTCGAGATCCCCCCTCGCTGCATATCTGACGGATACCGTGGCCAGAGACCCATGCTTTGGTCTGCCTCGAAAGCTTGTGGGAGAAAATGGGACGAGGTTGCCATCTCGTCCATGAAGAGATTGTAATCGTCAAAGGCAGAGGGTCCCGCCTGACTAGGGAGCCCCATCGACAAGGTGGCGGCGTCGGCCTCGCGTCCACGATCACCGTATGGTATGCCCTCGTCATATGGCTTGATACGTGACATAGCGCTGTTCGACTGGCCCATATCCGGCATCGTAGGCTGCATGGAGTTGACTTCGTTCGCCGACGCTATCTGGGTCGCAGCATCTGACAAGAGATCAAGGTTGCAAGCTGCCGCTCTGGGGGGTAGACGCGGATCAGGGGCGAGTGCGGGCACCGACATAGTTGAAGACATGGAGTCAGCATGGTAATGCTGTGGATGGGCACGCGGCATGCCCATCATTTCGGAGTCGTCGTGTCTCTCGGCTGACAATGGTGGTAGGGCAGCACCGGCCGAGGATGGCTTCCGCGGCCGGTTCCCATCCTTATTCGATCCTTCATTGAGGTGGACGAGCTTTTCGTGGCGGACAAGAAGATCCCTGATGTCCATATAAGCATTATCACTTTGAGGTGAGTGGGAAGTCGGAGGCGAGTCAGGGATAGAGAGATGGGGAGGTCGCTGAAGCCGTATGTGGGACCGAGCTGAGGGGAATGGGGTTGACTCCGCGTGGGGGAGATGGCGAGTGGTTGTACGCGTGGGCAAAGGAACACCAAGTACCGGTTCGGGGCGGATGACAAAGTATAGGAGAAGAAGACTGACCGACGCCCAAACGTCTTCCCGCAATGAGCCCAAGTGCAGGAAAAGGGTTTCTCTTTAGTATGGGTTCTCTCATGTCTTTGCACATGCTCCACACGCCTAATCAAGGGATGGCCATATAAGCTATATTGCCAACAGAAGTGAGATATGGCGAAAGGCTCTGGCAGTCTTACCTAAAGCGCTTGTCGCAAAACTTGCATGGCAGGGTCTTGGGTTTCTGCTGCTTGCCATCCACGTTCTCGTCGGCAAGACCAGGGATGTCCGAGCCCTCTATAGACTGCATGGACTGCATGGACTGCATGGACTGCATGGACTGTATGGACTGTATGGACTGTATGGACTGCATTTGGGGAAAGGTTGAGTGCTCAAAGATTAGGTGATGGGGTAAGTGCCAGTATAGACTATGGGTGTAATGCAGGAGGGAGTCACGCAGCACGAGAAGTGGGGGAACGGTAGGCTGGACAACACAGGACCAGGAGGTTATGCCGGAACGAGGAATGCCTTGCGGGGTGGACGATTGATGGATGAATTCATGTGATAGTAGTATGAGTCGATTAGACTGGCTCGGCAACTGACGTAGCAGCTTCCCACCGCATCTGTCTTCCCGTCTTGTCCCGTCTTGTCCCCAAGTGATCGGCACCTCGATGGGACGGACCGTGGACGGCGGCCAGCGTCTTGATTAAGGTTGACTCGACGAGTGCTGAGCGAGCCCGCGAGCCCGCGAGGCTAGCAAGACGGGGCTGAAAGACAAACAGGCGAGCTTGGATAGAGACGAGGCTGTGTCCTGACTTGACTAGTCTCCAGCTAGATATGGACCAGTGGGTGGTGACTATCTGGCAGACGCAGGCCGTTGAGTAGCGGGCTTATTAGGGGGCGCCGACGTAGAGAAGAGCAGTGAAGCGAGGAGGGCGTGGGTGGAGATCAGTATCTCGGGGGACGCCGTGATCCTCGTGACCTGGCCAAAGACGCCAATGCGTCGCTGACGGGGCACCGAGAGGAATAAACAACCTCACAAGACCCGGCGAGTTGGGACAGAGGCAACGCTCAGAATAAAGTTGTGCAATGCTGCAGGCGGATATGAGCAGTGAACTGTATGTACCGAGCGGGATAGGGGAGCCACTCGACCGCGGAGGTCAATTCGGGGTTGAGTGGAATTGCACGGGCTGACGGGCTGACGGGTGCAGGTGGTGAGGAGTGGGAATGAGGAGAGAATGCGGAGATGGGGAAGGGCTTTGGCAGTTGCGGTATTGTGGCAAGTCAACAGCTGCCACTGGAGCGGCTGATCGGGGCTTGGAACTTGTAGCCTGGTCCCATGGAGCTTCTGCTTATGTCGAGCATAAAAGTGGCGCCGGACCAGTCAGTAATTGTTTTATGTGCATATCGCAGCCGGGTCGGTTATTGAGCGGCACCGGGGCACTGGGGGCAGGTATGTTGGTTGCAGGTAATGGTTATTTGCAAGAGACCACATCAAACAGCAGGCTTGCTTCTGCCAACAGGCTACGGGCAGACAGTCAAATTGTGAATGCTTGAACAGTCCGGGTCCTGAGTGCAGCAGTAGCTTGAAAAAGGACCTCGGGAATATCGAAACGATTGAGGAGAAGCGTCAAATTGGTTGTGGTTTGCTGCATGTGCGGCACTGCTGCAACTGTAACTCGGGGTACATGCCCGCCCCCAGATTGTGAACCAGTAGCCCGCAAAACATCCCGGTGGAAAACTGAAAACATCCCGCACCGAGCCTGCAACGGGTTAGGAGAGCCGTCAGAACCCCATAAACCACCCCCATCTGCATTACATCTCCGCATTGGAGAAACAAAGTGTGGGGGACGTGGAGACCACCAATCATTCCGCCCGGAATTGCCAGATCACCTGCTATACTGACTTACTAAGACAGTTCCCTATGCGACTCTGTATATTCCGTTCAGACGGGCCAAGATGGGGTAGTCGACTACGCCGAAGCCATCGTCTTTCCCACCGTTGCGAAGCTCCCCGGTTGACGTACACTTCTGACATGGGAGGCGACGCTTGAGGCGGGAATAAGGTAATGAAGGTTGGCGGTCAGAAGCGCATGCAGTGAGCCGACGGGCAGTTTGATAGGCCGAGTTTCACAGTCATATGGGCGTCAGCTGGTTACTTAACTCACGTGCGCTATGTAGAGATCCAGGCGCACCGTCTGTTTGCACCATCTAGTCTGCCGCAGCAGACTCTCCGAGCGTGGTGAGAGCCGAGCGTCGAGTGCCAAGAGCCCATCTGGGCCAGCCTCTCTTCATGGCGGGCGTACCCTTTCCAGCACCTGACCTACCGTGGTGAACTCCATAATTCCTTGTAGATGAGGCATCTGCAGAGTGTCATCTGGTTGCTCTGGTCATGGGCGCATTGTACCTTCCACGTCGAGTTCAATGCGACCAATGGACCATGGCGTTCCGCTACCGTCTTGACTCTTCTCACGATGGGCATCGAAAGAGGCAATGATTGTCAACCTTGGACCCAGCCAGACCAGCAGAATTGCGGGCTGGAGAAAGAGGGGGATCAGGGGTGACCGTTGACAATTTGACGGATAACGTTACCGGGACGGCCCAGGCCCGCTGAGTGGCAGTCCAACTGTCACATGTGGATCAGTCCGACAGGGAAGACACTCGAGAGGAAGCAGTGGAAGCAGACAGAAAAAGTTCCGTAGCCGTGGGTGCGTGGATCTGCCTCGGTGTCCTTGTTGGCCTGGCGCAATCCACAGCTCCTGAAAGAGATGCAGATACCTGAGCTTGCAACGAGGAATCCGTCAAGGGTTGGGAGATGTCCAACTATGCGTTGCCTCGGATGGACGCGAAGCGTGCCACCTGTAGGACATAAATGGTGAGTGGTCTTCGAATGCCCTCTCGTCTGCCGGTGCCATCTTGGGATACCAAATTTTGAGTTGGCATTGCGCATCTGACGAGCGATGACCAGCGACTCTCCAGAGGCATCGATATATTTCCCGAAATTATGTGTGGAGGTAGAGCTAGAGTTGGGGTTGGGGAACTGGGGCAGACGACAGGCATCAGGGCATGGCGTGTGCTGCCCGTGTGGGATGCGGAGTACGGAGTATTGAGCGGGAAACAGACAGCGCAACATCCAGGGCTGTCGCGTAACGGTGGGCCGTCTGAGCTCCAGCCCTCATCAATTGTTGCCCGCCCAATCGCAACGGCGAGCGAAAGTAACATTGGTGACAAGACGGCGTTGCAACTCCAATTCTGTATGCGTGTGCCACCATGGACTTCCAGGCTCCGTGCAGTTTATATATCGACTTCATGCCGATACCCAATATAAGAAGCGAGCTGCTTGGCATTCACTGTTCCCCCCCGGGTTTCCAGACAACGCAACGAGAGGATCGTCAGCTCACCATACCCATTCCCCAGATTCACTGTAGTCGTGCAGATGCAGCAGGACTTGGACCTGGGGAAACCCGTGGCTGGCAGTTTTCTAGAACTGGTAAATACCTTCGGAGAGGGAGCGACGACGCGCTCTGCAGTCTGATAGAGGGTGCAGTGTTGTGCATCGGTTTTGTATTCCACCTAACGTAGTAAGCACTCACCAAGGCGGAGGCATTGACGCAACGGGAGAAGGCGCCAGCAAATAGCGGATCGAACGGGTGAATTCAAGCTTCGTCGCCAAGACGTCTGACGTGAAGGAAAGATGAAGCTTAATCAAGCTTGGCCCCGAAGAGGGCCGTGAAGGGGCAGTATTTTGTTGTGATTGATTTTCCGATCTCCACGCACGTCGGCGCTGAATGATAAAGAAAGGATACGGCGGGGTAATGGATAGCACACCCAACGTAATGGGCGCGTGGTAGCGCGACTGTGGTTGTCATGACTTCCATGTGCACATGGCTGTTTGGAACAGGCACATAGCAAGCCACGCATCCGCACCGCGCTAGGTCTGCTCTACGTCGAGGAGACGGTGAATGCAGTCAACGTTTGTTGGCGCCGTATAATCCTTATAATACTGAGGAGGAGGAGCTTGGAGGAGCTTGGACTGCTTCGGCATCCTTTGGCTGAGGATGAGGAACCGGGATGAGCATGAGCATGAACACGCATTGACCGCCATCCCCCGTGATTTAAGTAGTGTCGCAGGCTAGGAGCCTCTTGCTGGCCAGATTCCAAATCTACCCGTCTCTCGATCAAGTCTTGATCCATGGTCATATCACACCTCATAAAGCCAACAGGTTTGAAGTTTGGACGTCGCGTCGACTGCCAGCCAGTAAATCCGTTATTGACAAGCGGCACCAGCGGCGTTAGCGGAAGACGCTTAGTGGTAGCGGCAACGGGATCGATGGGATCGATCATGGCGGACTCCATGTTACTGGTCAGGGACAGCCCATGTAATTGACGCCGGGCCGTCTGGCGCCTACCTTAATCATAACTTTGAATTGCAAAGGGTACTCGAGAACTGTCCTGAGACTCACAATCTGACCAGCCAGATCGAGAAGACGGCACAGTGCACAAATGACGGTGTGTGGCCACGGCGATTGCTGTCTTCAACCCCTGCTTTTGCCACGGCAGAGATGCCGAGGTGCTTGGGAAGTTGGGACGGGGGCTGCGGGCCAAAACATTGAAACAGCGGCCGACGAAAGCCCGGGGGGGTCACGATCCTTCGCCCTCCTGCCCCCCCTTGGAAATCTCATCTCAATCCAGACTTCCCCCGGATTTGCATGCATGGCGTGCGCATCTATCTGCCAGGGCCCAGCATCGCTGCATCGCTGCATCGCAGCCTGGACTCCCTGGATGCACTACCGGTGCCGGTATTGGTGGAAACAACCTGAAGAACTGGGGAACTGGGGAACTGGGCTACCCCAACCAAGTCAGGCAAACTCAATCGGGCCGGCCCCCTGACTTCAAGGTTGACAGCAAAATGCCCCGAAGACGATGGACGATGGACGATGGACGATGCTCATCGCAGCCAGATCTTAGCGCCCAGCCCGCACTTGACCCGTCACGTTTACCTGGCGTTATTAGCATGGAACCCTATGCGATGCAACGACAACAACAAAGAGCTCCATCTCGAAATCCAGCATTCCTGCGTCCCAAACATTGGTTGAAGCCCTCTAGGTTAGTGCCTCTAGTCTTGATGTTCCCCTATTCTTCTTTCAGCAGTGCGCAATGGAATCACATGTGGACGTCTATGGACGTCTGTATAGACACTTCGCGGGTAGCAAATCCCTTCCTCTCGTGTTGCACTTTAACTTAGTGCCGGCCATGCCATGATCTGATGCTGACGGCACCAGAGATCTCACGCGTAGTCTGTCGCGGTTTGCGTGTCTGTAGGCATGGTGACCTCACGACATGACTTACATCTGGGCATCATGTCTCGCGTCACATGTCAGCATGCTTGGACGACGCCCCCTCTAGCTGGAACAACCTGACTAATTGGAACGGCCCGACAACCAATCTCCTGTCCAGCCGGCAGTCGACCTATCAGATCCTGCATGGTACCTGAATTAACGTTGCCATATCGGGTAGGAGGCTGCCGTTCGTCGCAAAGCCTGACCTCCCTTGCGCCGCGTGCCACGATGAAGGATGACCTTGGTGGCCGCCGTCCCCACACCGGGGATGGTTTCATGTCTGGACTGAGAGCCAGACCTTCGCCTTGCTGTACCAAAACTCTGCGCGATGTCACCCAGATGGATGGTTTCTTTTGGAACTCGTGCCCTCGTCTGGGGTCGGCTTCTATTCCTGATTTGCTGATGGGGCCCCTGTACTCGCACGTATGCCCCTATACTCTGTCTGAAAGGGCAGGTCCTCGACTAAACCAGGCACGCCAGACTGCTCGTCGGCGGCCCCATGAGCGGTAGCCGCACGCCTCGGCCGTACTAATCCAATGAGCCATCTCGATATCACCGTAAGGCCGAGGTCTTGGTTGGGCGTGACCATATTGTTCCTTGACAGGCATATTTCTGCTCACATTTCTTCCACGTTGCGTCTAGCGAGCGCTTGTGGCAGCCCTTGGCTCCGCAGCCTGACCCCCTCAGCTGCTAGTTCATGCTTCTGCCGGATATTGTCCCTGTCACTCTTTGACTTATAAGTCCTCCATCTATCCCAGAACAGGTTCATATTTTACTCTCTTGACAGGCAGCCACTCCAATCCTTTGTATAATTCAAGATGCGTTTCCAGACATTCCTTTCGGCTGCAATCAGTCTCGCCGTCGGCATCAATGCCTACTGGCTCGAAGATGTACAACGTAAGCTAGTGTCCTCCGTTATGCGCTCGTTTTGAACTAACCTTCGTGACCCAGACCAGGGCGTTGCACCCTTTGCAGGTGCTGGCTACACAGTCTTCCGCAATGTAAAGGACTACGGTGCCAAAGGTGAGTTCCCTTGATATCCTAGGGATCAAGGCGCTCGTGGAAACTGATACCCGTTCTAGGTGATGGATCTACCGACGACACTGCCGCCATCACGGCCGCTCTCCTCGCCGGCAACGACCGCTGCCTTCAAGGATGTGTAAGTGATACTACAGACACCCAGTATTGGTTGTCTATTCGCGTCAGTACTAACTGCAGCAGGCATCGACTACTACCACTCCGGCAGTGGTATACTTTCCAGCTGGAACATACATCATCTCAACGGCACTCCAACCCCCATACTTCACCCAGCTGATCGGTGACCCGACGAACCGCCCAGTCCTGAAAGCCACCAGCGGCTTCCAAGGCTTTGGGTTGATTGATGGCAACCCATACTTCACGGGTGACTTGAACTGGGTCTCGACCAATGTGTTCTACCGCCAGATGCGCAACTTTGTCATTGACACCACTGCTATCGCACCGGGTACTGCCGCGACTGGCATGCATTGGCCCACATCGCAGGCGACCAGTTTGATCAACATTGAATTCAACATGCCCACGGACCCTAGCACCGTCCATGTCGGTTTGTTCGTTGAGAGTGGTACGTTTATTGTGCTGCAGACTCGGGGACGGAATATTGCTAACGTCGATGCTAGGCTCTGGTGGCTTCATGAGCGACTTGACCTTCAATGGTGGTGCTACAGGAGCTTCCATTGGAAACCAACAGTACAGCATGCGAAACTTGGTGTTCAACAACTGCCAGACTGGTGAGTAACCCTGTTTATCTGAGGTATGACATACAGTGTATGTACTGACATGATTCCAAAAAGCTATTATCCAGCTCTGGGACTGGGGTTGGACCTACATGGGCTTGAAGATCAACAACTGTGGAGTGGGAATTGACATCACCGCTAAAGACGGCGACGCCCTGAACGTTGGCTCGGCTATCCTAATCGACAGCACTATCTCTAACACGCCCATTGGTATCAAGACTGCGTACACCGCAAGCACTACGCCCGATACCGCTGGGAGTCTCATCCTAGAGAACCTCAGCCTCACTAATGTCCCCGTCGCCGTTCAGGGGCCAAGCGGAACACTACTCGCGGGCGGGTCCACCACTATCGCAGGATGGGGTCAAGGCCACGAATATGTGCCCAACGGGCCTGGTGAATTATCGGGACCCATCACCCCTAACACTCGTCCCGCTGTCCTTACTGGCGCCGACGGCTACTACTCTCGATCAAAGCCCCAATACGAAACTCTTTCCGCGTCCGACTTCGTGAGCGCGCGAGCTTCTGGTGCCAAGGGTGATGCCTCGACAGATGATGTAAGCCGGACTCCTTTACTCTAGGTTAACATTCAGCTGACCAGTATCAGACCGCTGCCCTGCAATCCGCCATCAACAGCGCAGCCAACGGAAAGGTGCTCTTCCTCGACTATGGTCTCTACAAGGTCACCTCGACCCTCAGTATCCCCGCAGGCACCAAGATTGTGGGTGAGGGATACCCCGTGATCATGGCCCAGGGCAGCTTCTTCGGTGACATGAGCAACCCGAAGCCTCTCCTGCAGGTTGGAGCCACTTCTGGCACGGCTGGCCAAGTTGAACTGTCCGACTTCGTGGTTGGTACCCAAGGAGCGGCACCCGGGGCTACTCTCATAGAATGGAACCTTGCCTCCTCATCTGGCACACCAAGCGGCATGTGGGACGTCCACGCTAGAGTTGGTGGCTTCAGCGGCTCTAATCTCCAAGTCGCTCAATGCGTGAAGCAGCCGGGATCCAGCGCTATCAACTCAGCTTGCATTGGCGCGTACATGCTGATGCATGTCACCCCCCAAGCTTCCGGTCTCTACATGGAAAACACCTGGTTTTGGTGAGTAGATGGAGCTCATGGATTATCCCGGGTAATTAATATGATGGTAGGACTGCCGACCACGACATTGAGGACGCCAGCAACACCCAGATTACTGTGTACTCTGGAAGAGGCCTGTGTAAGAACAACCTCAACTGCGACATGCCTCTTTAGGTTACTGACAAAGGATAGATATCGAATCAACGGTCGGAACCTTCTGGCTTATTGGCACAGCTGTTGAGCACAACGCTCTCTACAACTACCAGTTCGCCAACACCAAAAACGTCTTCGCCAGCATGTTCCAGACCGAGACCCCGTAAGTCGCACTTCCAATCCAACCGGTTGAATCCTACTGACAATTCTGAAGTTACTACCAGCCGACACCGAATGCTCTTACGCCATTCCCCGCTGTCGCATCCCTGAATGACCCTGACTTCACCACATCCTGTAGCGGAGTGGCCGGCAACTGTGCCGACGCGTGGGGTCTGCGCATCATCAAGTCGACCGACTTCTTCATCTACGGCGCGGGACACTACTCCTTCTTCAACAACTACAGCACAGGTAAGCAAGCCTCTATCAGCCCCTCTCTTTCCTTCCGACAGTACCATTGCTGCGTCCCTCCTAAAACAGAGACAAGTGACTGACTCGTATCCCCCATTACAGACTGCTCGACCGTCGAAGCCGGCGAGACCTGCCAGTCGCGCATCGTGTCGATCGAGAGCTCGTCCAACATCAACATATACGGCCTCAACACCATCGGCTCGCTGAGTATGATCGACCGCGACGGCACGAGCCTGGCCAAGTGGTCCGACAACGTCAACACGTTCGCCTCCAACATCATGCTCTTCCGCACGGGCTAGGAATCCCGGGAGCCGGAAGAGTTGTGACTGTACCTTAGTCAAAGGAGCCAGGGACTCCATCATTTTGAATATTGCCTATTTGGACTTCGTGGGTATGAGAGACTTGAAGATTCGTGCGAGGCCCTTCCCGCTTGGGATGGATGGCCTTTGGTCGTTCGTTGTACATACTTTTGTCTTGTCTTTTGGCGTACATACTTCCCCCTTCGTTGCATACATATTTGCATAAATTCAGATTGCTCATAACTCTACTTCCAGCTCGACCTCATTCACAGTTATAATCATGTGACTCCCACAGGCTCTGTTTTGATCTGACTGGTCATCTGCTATTGAGACTTTCATTTAGAGTTTCTCCTTGAGAGACGCCGCCTCAGTCAGGGGCGCCAACCTCTACTGCATTGGAGGCCATGGGCTAGTTGATACGGGCTTGTGCTTTGGAAGGGCTTTTGTTATGATTGAGAGGCGTCTACGTGTAAATGAATTGGTGGCGTGAAGCTTCATACGCTGGGCCACGCTGTGTTTACTGATGCTATCCCTTGACTGCTTGTCGGCACCAAAATGTACAGCACAGGCTAGATTACCACTGGCGTTGGCGTCAACAGATGGGTTCTACACCATTGTAATAGACCGACCAATCGTCGTGCTCGGAGCATAGATGTGTTTTGTCCGGGCCGGCTCGATTGGTCAAAGAAGTGGCTATAGAACTCCAGAAGATCCTCCCAGTACCGTACCTGATTTTTGGTGAGGAGTGGTCGAGGGGATATAAGAAGAGAGGTGGAAAGAGGGGGTAGCTGAGCTCTCGAGCATCCATGGGACTGGGAATTGCTGCGAGGTATGACTGAGCATTGTGTTGCATTTGCTTGATGTATGTTTGGTTTCCTTCGCCCTGATACATACTACTACACTCATATTCCTGGTCATGGGAATCAATTTCGCAGACTCTGACTGGTTCTTGTGGTATTTAAGTCGGTTATCCTCCTCTAATCTGATCAAGCCCGGACTTGTCTCTTATATGACAGACTATGGGCCATGGGCCAGCTGACTGCCTTAAGTGCGAGTGAGCAGAAGGGCGAGATCTCTCGGGAATCATTTTGGTTCGAAGCTTTATATGTATTATATTTATAGTCAGATGACTTCTGTTTTTTGGTCTATCGATAAGAAGAAAATGATCACTATATTCCTATGATATCGGCTAATACACCCACATATCTACATATAAATATCACGAAGCCGAATCTCAGCGTAAAGCCTTTTCAGGTGTAAGCCTCTCTGCAACCTAGAAGAATATTTCCCTTTAATTATCTTTGGTCATTAGCTTCTTTATGACCCTCTGAGGACCATGCTCCCACCTAACCCGGCGTGCTCACCAGCTTCCACCGCAGCCGATCTGCCGCTGCCCGCCATGATGATCGACCCAATTCCAAGGCTCCGCTTCTGGCCAGTTCTAGGATCCCTGGCCAGGGCCAAGTCATGAGACGATATTCCTTGCCGCCATGTGTTCCGTTACGCCTTCGAAGACGATCAGAGGCCATTGCAATCCCAGAACAAAATTCAATTCCTATAGTAGCCATAACAGTCCGTGGTGAAGCTGGATCCACAATGCTCCATTACGCAGCTCAGCGAGGCAACGTAACCGTTGGTATGTCCTTTAGCAATATGTTCACCTTGGCTTATCCGCAACCTAACCCTAACCCTAACCCAAGACCAGCTATCTGGCGCTCACATAGTGAACTACAGATTGAACGAGGCAGACAGTCCCAGCTGGAAGCACCCTTCGTTGGCGGAAGCTGGAGGGTGTGAAGCAAAGCGGCGGCGGCTTGAACTGGTCGGTGACGTTGGCAACGTGTACACTGGGCTCTCGCTCTCTGGCGGGCATTCAGTACAACAATGTGGAGGGGGTTCGGCCAGTCAGGGGCTCCACGAGGATCAGTCGAGAAAATACGATACGGACTAAACACGGGAGTCCAGGCTGCCTCGTTGTGCTTGCCAGAGAGCAAACCTATTGCGGCTGCATGACGGCGACGGTTTTGAGGATGGCGAGTACCCTGCTACCCAGATCGAGAACTCGTAGTGTGCCTTTTGGTAGCTTTCCCAGATGCTGACAAATCACAAGTCTTGTTGTAATCTATCAGTGGTCTGGGTGGTGCTTGATTAAAAGGTCGGATAGAAAGGATTCCATCCGAGACGTATCTAAATACCTAAATTACAGTGGTGAGGTACCTTAGCCAACAAAGGGTTGCCAGGCAGCCTTCATCAGGTAACCTCCAACATATCTGGTGGGGTTCCAGAATACTCCATATGGGTCCATGCACTGGATCCACAGTAGGATGAGTTAGCCAATATGCGAACTGCGGGGATGGCCTCCTCCTCCAGAGAGAAGCTTGGGAGTCGTCCCTAGGACCTAGAAAAGAACTGCGCTGGGCACGTTGGCAGCTACCCTGAGCTTGAGCTCGTGTGAGATTTCAAAGTGTTCTTTTAAGGAGAGGAATTCCAGCTAGTCTGGAGCGGCCAGAGTGGCCCTATATATATCCAAGATACTAAAAGAAAGGATACGTGGCCTTATATTGGCCACGTATATAAAAGAGTCACAAATGGGGATAGTGATCCTGAAGGATGACTATGGATGGGCTAACATAGCCCAGAATCCAACACGCCCTCTCAGACTGAGGGAATTAACATAACCAGAATATCACCCTTCTACATAAACCAGTCCTAGCAACTCTAAAAACTTAAAGAACCTTACCTTTGTTAAAGCTTTGGTAAGACTGTTTACAGACATTTTATTAATTCCAAGGAAAGAGAGCCATATATGGCCTTCTAAGATCTCCTGATGAATATAGTGTTCCCTGACTTGAATATGTTTAGTTCGACGATGGAATTCAGCATTCTGAACCAAGTGAATAGCTCTAGCACAGTTTGAATGGATATTGATAGCATTCAGAATGAATCCAAGTTCCAGCATCAGTTCTCGCAACCAGGCAGCCTCTTTGACGGCTTTAGAGAGTGCGTAGTACTCTGATTCCACAGTAAATTGAGCCACAATAGTCTGCAGCTTGGATACCCAGGAGACAGCGCCCCCAACAAAGGTAAACAGGTAGCCTGAGGTGGATTTGGCGGTGGTCTTGATGCTTCTAGCATAGCTGGCATCATAGTAACCAACCAGCAGATCCGGAATCATCTCAAAGACCTCCTGGGGGGTCTTCTTGACATATTTGAGACCTCCAAATTTGATCCCAAGATCTTGAGAGTGCCACAAATAGCGAAGTAGGACCAGAGCGGCTTTATATTGGGCTGAGCCAGGGTTGTAAAGGTATCACAAGAGAACACTTATAGAGTATGCAATAACTGGTCTCGTATACGACACAGGGAAGTTTTCAGAACCAATCAAGGGCTGGTATGTCTGAATAGCACGTGTATCAGCCTCAAGGTCGTTGTCCAGGGACTCTATCTGTTCTACTGCTTGAAGAGATATCGGCACGTTCATCTTGCTAGTGTTCTACTGGTCGAACGCCTCTACAGTCCTTCTCACGTACGTCTGTTGAGTGAGATATAATGTCCTCTCAGCTCAGTTTCTGACAATATAGACTCCTAAGAAATGTTCAGCAGCTCCTATGTCCTTTATTTCAAATATAGAACCTAGTTCCTTCTTGAAGGCAGCGATCCCGTTACGATTAGCCCCTAAAATGAGGAAATCGTCGACATAACTGATCATTATAATGCCACGGCTGATATTGACATAGACTGCGTTGTCAGAGACCAGAGGGTCGAATCCAAGGTCCTTCAAAGCACTACGAATGCGCTTCTGCCACTACCTGGGGCTCTGCTTGAGCCCATATAGCGGTTTTGCAAGCTTCATAATCATGCCAGGTCTCCAGTTGATAGTATTCTCATCTGGATATATCTCAAAGAAGTCAGAGAGATCATCAAGTGTCTCTATAAAGATCTCTTTATCCAGTTCTCCCATCAGGAAGGCAGATACAGCATCCATCTGATCAATCTCCCAATTCAGAACAGCAGTTATGGCTAGAAGGAGCCTCCAGGTAGTAGTACGAACGCATGAGGCCTGGGTTTCAAAATAGTCGAGGCCATAACGTTGCATGAAGCCTCGTACAATCACCCTAGCCTTGTACCGAGAGGTGTTATTGTCAGAGTCCTTCTTTCGCTTATAAACATTATGGCTAGAGAAAGTTTTACGCCTAGTAAGTAAGTCAGTCCTCCATATAGGGATAAAGGTGTTATTCCGCAATAATGCACGAATTTCTGTGTGTGTGCCATCCAGCCATTAGGGAGCCTCAGCAGATTCCATAGCTTCTTTGTAGCTAGAAAGCTCGTCATTATAAGGAAGTGCCTGACCAGGGTCAGAAAAAGACCAATTAGCATAAGATGCCTTGGTCGTAACATATGGAGATATGCCAGGGGTGGAAGACTCGGCCACGTAGTGATTGCGAGTCCTTTCAGTGCGCCTTCCGGAGAGTACATTCTCTGGGTTGAGCCCTGGTTGGATTCTCGACCTCGGAGCAGCCGTTAGGGCTACTTCTTGATAAGGTGGTTCAGATAATATAAGAATCAGTTTAATTAGAATAATACTGGGCTTAGGGTTGCTGTCTCCAGAATTGGAATGATTATCATAGTCAGAGGCGTCAGGAGATCTAAGAGGGGTCCCTAACATGACAACTGGTTGAAGGGTATCATCTCCACCATCGCTTCCATCATTTGACTTGATATATATATGTTGAGGATCTTGAGCGCCCTTTAGAGAAGACGGCATTATCAAATCTTTAATATCAGGTCTGGTTGTCTCAAAGTCATCGAGTATACCACGGAAGTTTGGATAAATGTGGATTGAGTCCCCTGAAAGCACATACCCATCCAAGATCTCAAAATGGGCAGTGACTATAACTTTTCTCAAGTGCGTAAGATACACCTAATACTGGTTAGAACCAAGGGAACAAAGAATACAACCTCTCCTTGCATGAGGAGTGGTCTTATCTCCTTTAGGGCGGCACTATTGCAGCAAATAAACCACAGCGGCCTGCCTGATTGACAGTAAATTTGTTAAATTAGGCTTGTTATCCTTTCTAGGGTTCAGATCATTAAAGAAGACTTCAAAAGAAGTCTTCTTAATACCCTGGAAAAAAGATGTAACGTAGGTCACAAGCGAGCGGCAATTACAAGCGAACGGCAACTTTTCACCAATCTTCTAACCAACATGTCAAATAACTCGACCACAACGCATTTAATTCAATCTAATCAATCGGATTCTTCTTCTTCAGACGTTTCTATCTCTATTGTACAAGTTCGCGCATTATGGCCAGTGTTGCTGCAAACGCCACAACGTCGCTCACGCGCTGCCGCCCTCCTCGGACGACGACTACCTTCACCTATTTCCTGTCTTGCCAGCTCACCACCATACTTTACAGCCTGGAGACCTACTGCATCTTCAACAGAAAGTACTCCTCCTTTTACTAGACGTTTGTTTTTTGTCCTCCGGCGTTTACTTAGTAGGTGATTGGCCTCCTCTAGCTCGCGGACCCGGGAATCAACCAAAGCGACCTTGTGCATAAGACCGTATGTAGCCTTTGAAAACGAGCTCAATGCATCAATTATTGATGTAGGTGAGCTTCCCTGGTGGTTTCTGACTCGATTTCGGATATGAACCGATTGGTTGACCGCTTCGTTGATGGTGGTAGGCGTCTTCGAAGTCCAAGTAGTGGGTGGCAGATTGGGGTCTGGCGACGGTGTTCGTACTACAGCGACAGCATCCAGTTTCGAAATGACACTTTCTGGGTCAAAAGGAACAAGCCCAGTGGCACTGAAACCTGCTCGAATGTTCCCTGGCGTCATAGCAGCGTTGTGTGCTTCACAAAATGCTGCAAGGAAGTCCTCTTTCGAAACATGGGTTATATGACGCCGCATGAGATCCTTAATCATGCGACCGTACGCTCGTTTGAGCGGGCTAAAACAACTGACATCTAAAGGCTGGAGCCTGTGTGACGAGTGGGCAGGCATACAAAGGGTAATAATGCTGTTGTTCTGGCAATATCTCTCAAAGATCTGGGAATGGTGGCTTTCGTGACCATCTAGGATGAGGAGGCGTTTACCGGCAGTCATACGCGGTCTGGTATACTTGTCGAAATGCTGAATCTATTCCAAATCAATCTCATTCGTGGTCCACCCGTTGTCAGACACGGCCACCTTCCAATCGCGTGGTAATATCGTGTCGCGATACCATGACGCGAGGTGGGTTTTGCCCTGTAGAATAATGAATGGCGGGACCACCCAACCATCAGCATTAACAGCAGAGATTGCTGTAGACCATTCCCTGTTGCCTTGCTGAGCTTGTCTAGGCCTACCACGTCTTTCGGCGCTTGTAATGACCATGCCGGACCCAATAATGCCCATCATAAACCCAGTCTCGTCGAAGTTGTAAATATCCGCGTCTTGGATACCATGTTTCGCGATTGCCGCCGCAACTTGGCGAAACCACGCGCGATACGCGTCCGGATCTTCGTTCAAGACCCTCTCGTAGTCCATCCTCCGATGAAAACGCGTCCAGAGGCCTGGTGTACGTTTGATGAAGTTTGCCGTCCAGTTCTTTCCAACGCGTCCAGCCCCACGCGCCGCCAACAATTGATTTGCCATATCTTCAACATAAGTGTACCGGGGCAGAAATGCTCGCGCATCCAGGTCGATTATGAAGGAACAAATGGCATTCTCTTCAGAAACCGTAAGTTTCAAAGAATTAGGCATGCTATCGCGTTGTGATGGTCGGCCGGCGATTCTAGCCTTTAAGGTATTGTATGGGACATGGAAAGTCTTAGAAAGCTTGCCAATGGTAATATGAGGGTCGCGTCGCTTAGCTTGGACAGCAAGCTGTAAGTCTGATTCGCTATAACGCAATGCCATTATTGTTGGTTGATCAATTAGGAGCCTTGATTGAAAGGTTGGGTGGCTGGTGAAAAGTTGCCGCTCGCTTGTAATTGCCGCTCGCTTGTGACCTACGTTATAGCTCATATTGAGCCTATCACATACAGCAGGTCTAACAACCGACCAAAGGGCTTCAGGTAGCCCGGAATCCTTCATAATACGCGAATGGGAGCATGTATAACGCCAAAGGATCTCTCAGCCACTCCGTTCTGTTCAGGAGTGTATGGAGCACTGACTTCAAACAGGATACCACGTTCAGTTCCCCATTGCTTGAATCTTGTGTATTCAGAACCACCATCCATTCGGAATCGCTTTGGGTAACGCCCGTACTGGGTGTGAGCGCATTCACAGTAGCGAATGGCTTGGTCAGAAGCTTCCCCTTTCTTCTTATAAGGGCAGTACTTCCTCAAACGAGACTTGCTATCCACAAATACAGTGGCATAGAGACAACCATTATAGCCTTGGACAGAGTGCTTGGCTGTATCCATATGGACCAGGTCTAAAGCATGATCTGGATGTTCCTGCTCAACTCGAGAGACTAGGCGACGTATATTAGACTCCAGACATTCTAAATAGGTGAATTCTTTTGTTAGCTCTTGTACATTTGGCGGTAATTCAATCCCTTTAGTGATACTGGCTGTCTTGATCAGGTCACCAATAGATCGATGGCTAAGTCTTGTATGCCAGCGGTGGAGTAGTCTTAGCGCCACAGATTTAGCTTGAAAGGTCAGTTCCAGGGAAGAATCCTTGGACACCATGTTGGTGAACACGTCCAGGGCTTGATTGATCCCATATGTGTCCTTCTGGACACTAGGGATCTCTGTCTGAACGTACATTCCCTGGTGGAATGATGCCACCCATGTTCTATGGGGGTCAAACAGATCGCGGATCATCAGATACCATCCCTGGCGATATATCTGGTCTCCTAAGAGGATATTACTTGGGAAGGAGGGCACAAACAGTGCTCCAGAGATTGTCCGAGTGACGGTATCACCATTAGAGGTAATGAACGAGATCTCCACGTTGCCAACACCTTGAGGAATAACAGGGCCTCCTCCAGTGGTAAAGGGAACCAGATCAGGGTCCCTTCGAAGGCAAGTGAACCACTTCTTACTATTACAAATAGAAACAGTAGAGCCAGTGTCAAATAGCCACGAGTCTGTGCTTGTTGTAGCATGAACAGTGTCAATCAGATTGGTACTTGCTCCCTGGTTGGCGCTATGTGGTGGTCCTTAAGTGAGGACATATTGACTGGAGATGGCCTTATCGGTATAATTGCACCATTGAGCGGCGTCAGAAGCGCCAGTGTGACCACTCTGGTGAGTGGGAGCGCTGTTTGAAGACCTTCCAGCTTTCCTAGCCTTCTCAGAGACCTGGATGATCTGGTTGAGGATGCGTTTATTGCATCTAAGGTGGCCCTTCTTCTTGTCAAGCTCTCTGTACTCATAGCACCAGATAAGATCTGTGGTATTGCTGTTAGAAGAGCCCTGATTGATTCCAGGGGTTCTGGTGCCATTAAGAGATAAGCGGTTACTGCTTTTCCCCTTATTTTTTTATTTATTCTTGTCTTTATTAGGTATAACAGGCTTGCCAAAATTGGTGATAAAGGTCTCATTTTGAGCCTTGCGAATCTGTATCTCTTCCTGGAGCCGGTACAATAGATTTTCGGTCATAAGAAAGATTCCACAGTTATAATCTTTCAAGATTTCGTGATAAAGGGTTGAAAAAGCTGTCTGAATAACAGCCAGGAAATTAGCAATACGGATATTCAGAGGATATGTGATATTCTGCCACAAGACCTTGTCCATTAGTTTGTGGTAATTGCCCACGAACTTGTCTCTATTTTCAGAGAATTGAATGGCAGCCAGTTCATCTATAACTGATGAAACTACGTCAATTCTCGTGCCTGAATATGCCTGTCGCAAGGCTATCCAGATCTGACCAGGGTCAAACAAACCCGTGATACGAGAATCAGGGTTAGACTTGATGTTCTAGGTGATAGCAAGGTATAACTTTGACCTCTTGATGCTCAGATTAGCATTCAATTCAGGGGGCTTGAAAGAGGCTCCCGCAGAAGGCGTGACTGGAGCATCGACAGCACCAGTTGTAGCCTTATATAGTTCCTTCTCGTCTGTCTTGATAGCTTCAAGGATAAGAGACTAGAGCCCAAGGGTGATGAGCAAATGTTCCTTTATTTGGGCCCGGGCCTCCCAGTTCTCCTCGCCGACGAGCTTCTGATGGTCTTAGAGGCAAGGGATAGAGGTGGACATAAAGGCCAGGGCCGTCTCTGGGGTGGATTCAGACATAATATAAAAAGAATAATATATTGTAAGACTAGCCTACAAATAAGGCAAAATATAAGCCAAGGAGTGACCTCTTTTTATATAAAAAAAACAGTCATAATAAAGAAACACTTAAAGACTTGTGGCAATAAGGGTAGCTAGTCCTAGAGGCACACAAGCAAAAAGAGGATAATTAGAATAAATCAGACCAGTAGAAAAAGCTTAAAAGGTAAGGGCTACTGGAGGTCGTGATCGATCAGAGATGCTACCATGTGAGATTTCAAAGTGTTCTATTAAGGAGAGGAATTCCAGCTACTCTGGAGCGGCCAGAGTGGCCCTATATATCCAAGATACTAAAGGAAAGGATACGTGGCCTTATGTGGCCACGTATGTGACAGAGTCACAGATGGGGATGGTGATCCTGAAGGATGACTATGGATGGGCTAACGTAGCCCAGAATCCAACATTCCTGCGCCCGAAGATGCAGGCCGCCCGGCGTGACCAACGGTGATCACAGCAGTAGGGGAAGCATGCTGTAAATCCCCGAGGAAATGAGTTGATATTGTCCTTGCTAACGTACACCTCATAGTGGAGGGCAGAGCACTGCAGAATTGACGGAAGGGGGTATGGTTAGCAACATGGCGGTTGCTGGGACTAGCTCATAATGGGAAAATCAGATAAACCAACCCCCTTTCTCTGCCTTGAGTGAACTTTTATTGTCCTGCTAACCGATTGCAACACTACGTTTATATCTCGCCCGTCTGGTTCTTTATGTGAAATAATCATTCCTATTAAAGTGAGTAAGAACCTCGTATCGGAATTTCCATCCCCAACCCCTTAACCCGTCAACGAAAATCCCACATCCCCACTCTCCCTCCCCAGCTTCACAAGCCTATCCCTCATACCCTCAGCCCTCCTCCGGATCCTCCCATCTTCGCCACCCCCCAGCGCCGCAAAATCACACTGGTCCACCCAGCCCCCAACCCCATGCTGCAGCACATTCCGCGCCCTCGCCCTCGCGCCGCCAACATGTCCCACGCTGCCATGCAGACTCATGCGCTCCTTGGTGCAGTCGTAGACGCCGCGGTGCAGGATGTTGTTGTCGTAGAAGACGATGTCGCCGGGCTCGAGGTACACGACGAGCTGGCCCGGCAGGGCGGGGGCGTACGGGTCGGGGACGCGCTCGGCCTCGGTGCGGGGACGGGCGTGCGAGCCTGGGATTACTATCAGGGAGCTGTCCGGGTAGAGGGCTAAGTTGTATTGGGTGTGGAAGTCCCTTTTCCTCTTCTCTCCCTTTTCCTGGCTCTGGCTCGGATCCTCTGTCCGCAAAACAGAAAGCGGGATTCCCAACCGCGCACACTCCTCCTCCACGCTCGCGCTCCGCGGCACGTCGTCGCGGTGCCACTCGAGCTCGAAGTCCGTGTCGGGCCGCACGAGCATGTTGAAGAGCTCCATGACCAGGTCCTCGTCTCTGCACTCTCCTATCCCTTTCCCATCCCCTGCTCCCCCATCATCATCCGCCCCCAACAACTCCCGCGCAACCCCCAAAACCGCATCCCCGAAATAAGCCCGTGCAAACACCGCCGCCTCGGGCCCCAGGTCCCGATTCAGCAGGCCCTGGACGCCCCAGATGGGGACGTGCGTGTCCGTATCCGCGTCCGGCTTGGGCTTCGGCCACGGCGGGAACTGCTTGCCCACGGTCCGGACGTCGGGCCAGCGGCCGGAGCGCGCGCGTGCCGTGGTGCGGGCGGCGGCTTCGCGCAGGGCGGAGAGCTCGGAGGGGCCGAGGATGGCGCGCTGGATTGTGAACCCTTGCGTGGCGAGTTCGGCGCGGAGGGGGGAGGTGGGCATGGTGGCCGGTTTTGGATGGGAGTGTGAGTGTGAGTGGGGAAATCGGGGTTGTTGGGGTGTGCGATTTGGGGAGGGATTGGAGCGGAACGTCAGGCTTGGTTGTTAGGTTGCACTGGTAAGATTATAGGGTGTAATTTCTCCTGTGGGTGTATGGAATCGTGTGACGAATCGAGTGAGTGTTTTGCGAGCAGGCCGTGGATTCGGTATGCAGACAGGCCGGATCTCCGCACGAGTTTGGAAGGTGAGGTGAGGTGAGGTGAGGTCGAGTGAGGGTCTCGTGGTCCGGTCCACGGCCGTTTAGGGAAGACCCCTGCAGTATCTCCAGTCTTCCGCCTCCAGTCTGACCTAGCGCATAGGCTTTTGGTGGAGCATCAGAAGAAGTGAGATGAAGTTAACTCGTGATCCATCGTGTGCCGACAATCGACCAGTGGTAAAGGGTACGTGACGATGTTCGAGGTGGTATGCATTCATGAATGCCAATCTCTCTGTTGGAGAAATGGTGGCCCGTGACAAAGGTGACGTTGATACTGCTGGCGTGCGGGTCAAGGCTGGCGACGCGATTGCGGGGTTGACCAGTACTACGTTGCCTCTAAATGAAGGGGTCTATGGACATGGAGACATACAGGCTTTCCAGTGTGTACGGATTGATCACGGGTATGAAAACCGAGTACCATCCTTTCCTTCGGGTACCCAGAGTACCAGGGCAAGTCACATACATGAAGATTCGTGAGAAGCTTGGCTGGTGACAGAACTCTGCTGGCCTTCTTCAACACGGCCCCATGTATCTCCTTGTTGGCCCCTAACAATGTGACAAAGCCTTACAGCTTCAGGAATAATGAGTACTGCAATAGAGGAACTCTAGGGACAGATTCTATACCGTGATCGACCATCTCCTTCGGCGCCGTCGCTAAAACCAAGCGAGTAAGCAGTTAAACGACAATTATGTACATTAACAAACGACCCGAGATGAGTGGGCTTCGCTATAACCCAGCCCCGGAGTCTTTCATATGCTGTGCCCGATTTTCCCCTTTGACGTAGTCGCTAAGTCGCAAGTCGTTCGCTTCATTCCCGTGCCCGGTCATGAACTGCGCTCGTGAGGGACCGGGCGAGTATGGGGGCAGCGATGACATCCCAGCCTGGGGTTGATGGCGGTAACCGTCGGTAACAGCCGCTTCAGCCGCTGGATCTGGGGATTGTCGCCCTGCCATCAAACCATCCGTCGATGTTCCGAACACCGTTGGGGTGGCTGCGAATGACCTGTTCGGAGTTGTGCCAGGGCACATGGGCGATACAGGCGATACAGGCGACACCAGGAGTGGTGCATGCCGTGGCTGGACATGTAACGAGTGGTACGTAGTGCTGGGCGAGACCAAGCCTTGAGATGGTGTGGCGCGACTACCCCTGGACATTGGTGCGAGGATTCCCGCTGTCAATGCGCCCGGGTCCTCCAAATCTGCGGGTGATGTTGGTCGGTGCAGCTCTGACTGCTTGTGCGCGAGCCGGTGGATGTTATAGGCTGTCGTGAGGAGGTGGTCAATCTGACTGTTCCTGGTATAATAGCGTTCGCATATTCGAAGAATCCCGAGTGTTATGGTAGTCGTGTAAGTGAAGCTATCAACGTCAGCTTGAGTCAGGAATGGGCAAATTGGTTTACCATACACTAGGGTTATTGAGATGAAGTAGAACCCTCGCTCCAGCGTGCAGTACCTGTCGAGTAGCCCCTTTCCGTCGTGTGGCCCATCGCCGAATCGTATGGTGGTGTAGCCCGGAGGCGGATCATCTGGAGCATCTCCCCTCACGACTAGTTGAGGTCAGCATAATGAGATTCAGTTTTCTCCAGGAGCATGTGGTCTGACAGTTGTCCCGCGTAAGTCCATGGCAGTTCGATGGTACCCCGGTCCGGGCAAGCAGGGTGATGATAGCGAGCATCAGTCCACTAAGTATCACGTCTGTGACAACAAAGGTCGCAATCATTCTCGAGCTGGCGTTCTGCCGCCTTTTGCCAGTATGCAGTATCAAAAGCACGACACCCGGATAGATCAGGGCAACACAAGCCTACACACCTGTCAGCATGCCGTTGAAAGAGGGCCGAGTCGGAATTTCAGACCATGATTTCCAACACAAACATGCTGTTCGCGAAGCCTAGCCGGTTGAGGTGGATGTATGCCAGGAGAAAGCCGTTCATCGTCGCGGTCACCAACGACGCCAGTGCCTGGAACAGCCGGATTAATGCAAGCCATCTTAGTAGACCCCATCCCGACAGTGCCCCCTTGGACAAGCCCCAGGCCATTCTAGACAGGAGTAGAGGCCGGTCACGGTGGTTATCCCACTGCACGCTAGAGCACCTCTATGTCTGTCGTGGCACAGCTGGTGGATGGTCATTCAATCACTTGTGAACACAGAGGAACACGAATAATAACATGTAATCAGGGGCTGCTGCTGTTTTGTTTTAGCAGTTGGCTTGAGGCTGTGCCTTATTGTGCCTGTCATAGGCAGTTGGTGCCATGGTGGCACCCCATGCAGCCCAGCCTGATATTTTGCGGTGAGCCATCACGGTATCATCACGATCTGGCTATTTCCGGGATAAACATGCATGGATGTCTCATTTCCAGCACAGCCTGCTCAGCTGATGGCTCTTGCTGATGAATTGGCCAATAGCGGTGGGCCAGAGTTGGGGGCCATCGAAAAGCGTTGACAGGAGAATTCACAAATGGCACAACATGCTGAGCCGTGGGAAAATAGCGCCTTCTTTTGACTATCTTAAGAAGGTATCGATCGTACAAGTGACGCGTCATCGGAGTGGTCGGACATTTGAAAGCTGGTCGGATTTTGGCGAATGACTGACGGCCCCTTGCGATGTCTTTGCATGCACTGCCTCAACCAGGGTCCACATCGCACGATCCCAGGAACCAACGGCGACCTATCTTGCAGGCGCAGCGATGAATTCGGAACCGCTTGGCTCAGTATTGCCGCTGCCACTATTGATGAGGACACTCCTGTCTCACCCAACGGAAGGGGAAGCTGTAACCTCAGTGTGGTTCACCAGCCAGCAAAGCATGAGGCTGGCCGATGAGTAATGGCGAATGCTCGCATTGATGTCGCAGCATATGCTGTTGAGATTGGACATGTACCTAGATAATAGGTACATAGCTGGCGTCGGTACGTATCACGCATGGTCCCTATCAAGAATTGTCTGGTCGTGAGTCGGTACTGTCGTTGGGAGGATGATATGTTGCGAGTCCAAAGGGGCAGATTCACCCAACGCGGCTCAACATTCTGCAGCTGGTTCTCGGCAAAGAGTGGTACGGCGTATCTAGGCACACTTCTCATCCGGCCAGCGAACAGTGAATCCGGTAACAGTCTTTTGAATATCCTCGTCGCCGGGATCGTTCTCAAACATGGCCTTTTCCATCTTCTCCTCCAAGATTTTATCGACGACGAAACCCCTCTCTCGTGCAATGTCGAAGAATGCCAAGTCCTTATGCTGCAGCCACGGGCGGTAACTCGTGAAGAACACAAACGCCTTGCTCTCCTTCTTCCGGCTCATGGTCGTCTCAATCGTGTCGACTAGCTTGCCGTGCTCGCTATGTCTGAACAGAAGGTCTGCCAATATGAGCATATCGAACTTGTCTGCGCCAATAGGCTGCAGGTGAGCCAGAAGGTGAGCCGGGTCAGCGCCCCAGACATAGCCATCCGCAATGATTGGTGAATCTTTGAAGTCAACGTGAGAAGTTGGGATGAGCTCGCACTCCAGGATGTTCTTCTGCATGTTGACCACGAGGTCCGGGTCGGGGAAGTCGGTGACGACAACCCTGCGAGCGCCGAGGATGGCGCAGACGATGCTGGGAAGTCCGGCGCCGGCGCCGAGCTCGAGGACAGTCCGGTCCTTCACTTCGGAGGTGTGGCTCTCGAAGTACTTTGAGATGATGCGACTGCCATTCCAGAGGTGGTGGGCCTCCAGCGGGCTGTGTCCTACCAGATGGAGCGTGATCTCCTTGCCAGACTGCAACGCGAAGGTCTGCGATGTTGGCGGCGGCGATGGGGGATAGAAGTCATCGGGTTCCTCGAAGAATCCGGCCGTATCTTGCTCTGCGTCCATTGGATGGGAGTCTGTCATTTTGTTCGCCTGGCGTCGGGTTGTTGCAATGATGAGTGGCACGCAGCTTCCTTTGCATCGGCGAAATTTTTTGGCGGGGAGCCCCCACAGTGTCGTCTTCCTACACAGTATACACGCACACTGTACCCAATTGTCAAACATCACCACTTAGCGTACCTTGTCATCGTCAGGATTTGCACTCTCCTATTTCAGTGCATGAGAAGCAATCCCCCAAGCGACTTCCCAGGGCTGAAAAGCTGAGAATTAGGGAGATGGTAAGAAGCCGTGCCGCTCGGACAATATTCCAGACGCCAGCAACATAGAAGTCGAAGTACGTGTCGACATTTGCTAGCCAGTAGCCCACTGGGATTGCTGTATCGTGCTAGATCTGACTGACATGTGCAATCGCGGTAGGCTTGAACTCGGTCGCACGAGAGTTTTCCCATTTGGCAAAGCGCTGCTCCAGGACGATTGCTTCTCCCCTCAGTGGACCGACCTTGGTCGACTCTAAGGGGGCTTCAGACCTCTTCCACAGCATGTCGAGGCTACTTTGTAAATCATCTAAACTTTCACCAGAGTCACCTAAAGCACGTATAGAGAACACGCAAGTGCTCTGATCGTAGGGTTAGATGCTCTTTCTAATTCAAGCTGGGGGTATTCAAGGACAACGGGGAGTTACTGACTTGTAATGTTCTGATGAGACCCAATGAATGACCTGGCTGAGCAGTTCGTAAGACACTCTGAGGCGACGGATCTATGTACATGAGCGCTGCCAGGCCCTGGGCATGTGTATAGTGGCACGAAGTTTCGGTCTCATTCGCCACTATGATATATGTCAAGTCAGTTCGCAGACGGCTCTTGGAAGTGGCGAAAGTAAGTGTACATACCTCGAACAATCCCAGCAGCACGGCCATCATTTTGGCATCTTTGATGTTTCCAGACCCCGGGTTCTCGATGGTCTTAGCCAAAGACCCGTGAAGCCGTTGGTAGAACATCTTCGCATCGCTCACGAGTCGAGGTCGTTGCAATCGCTTGCCGTGGTTCACGAATGCCACAGCCTGCCCCGCCCTCGCAAGATCGGAGTTCGGTCCTAGACAAGCCATCATTTCCAGGCCGGAGAGACAACCTCGGGAGAGACTACTGTTCGCTGAGACGATGCAGTAGTCATAGAAGAAAGCTCTCAGCGCAAGCTCGTTGCTCCTTGCCTGTGAGACCTTCGTTGGCCTGGTGTCTTCAGGAAGGATATCAGTGCCCGGGATAGGCGTACGTATTGGTAGACTGCACTTTCGCGCCGTCGATATGAACGGCGTCGACTGGTCAGCGTTTGGGGCCCCATATTGTCGATACATAGGACGGTGCTATCTCCGTAGCCCTGACATGCCCGGTTGGCCTTGAGGCATCTCATACACGACTGGTGGCGATACGTCAGCCTAGATGTGATTTGCATTGTCATCACCTATGGATCGAAGCTTAGTTGTCCACGTACCGGTCGAGCCTCATCGCACTGATTTTGATAGGTCTTATCAGCCGGAGCTCATCCACACCCTCATGATAGACTCGATCGGTTACTCGGGGGACAGGGGTGGGTAATACAATGTACCTTCTTCCGTCGCTATTTGCATGAGTGACACCCTCGGGAGGGCCCCAGATAAACCATTGAAGCAGTGGTGGACCCTTTCCGACGTGCCCAGCGAGAGCACCGACTAGTAGAAGATTGATTGGCTTGGCTACTTGAGACAGTCTCCGTGTGCATTCCGCTGGAACGGGTGGAGGACACGCGTCCTGCTGATAGCTGAGGCCGACGAGAAAGTGAATCGAAGTGAAGCCTGGAAAGATGTTGAGATGGGCCAAACCCGCCTAAAACACCCCTAAACCCTTTACAGTTGGCGTTGCGCTCCCCGAAAGTAAGCCACGCCATTGGTCGATGCCAAGCGCCGCCGGAGATGAGCGGCATCGGAGATTGTGAAGACGGCTTCCATATATCCGAATGGCCCTCCAAAGGGAGATTCCAGTAGCATCGTCAAAGTACCAAGTCCATGTAGTCTTCTACTAGCAACCTATGATGGAGGTTGTATCAAATTTGTCAGAGCAGTGAAAAGCTGGTGGTGCTGGGAATATCCCTTATACCTGTGTGACCCTGCGCCCCCTGCGCTCAGAAATCTTCGATAGTCTTGCCTATCTTCATGTCCCCAGCTATCTTTAGGAGTTCCGACGCAACAGCGACGTCCATGATGCCCATTCCTACGCACTTGAAGACGACGTTTCCTTCTACCTCATCGATGCTTGGCCAAGATGCGATCGCTCCCAGTTCCATAAGACGGCTCTCTGGCACCTTCGCCTTGATGAGCTCTCCAGCTTCCTCCAGACAAGCCTCCGCCGAATCGACGTATATGCGCTTTCCAGAGAGCAGCGTCTCCGAGTCGATCTCTTGCATGTGAGGCTTATACGAGCCGATCAGAGAGATGAATCTCTTCCTCGGTTGCTCGTCTGGGGCAGGCGCGAGATATGCTGACGGGAATAGGGGCTCGGTGGAAGGCGTGCAGCACATGATCGCATCGCACTCCCTGAGATCGTGCTTCAGTTCGGCTTCGTAGTCAGTCGCTCCGTCTTTCGCGATCAATGACAACGTCAATTGCGGGTGCTTGTCTTTCACCCCCTGTAGCCTCTTCTCAAGCTCGTTCAGTGTCTCCCCGCGGCGGTTGACAACGGTGATGTATTGGATCGAGTCGCCGGCCAGCAGCAAGGCCAGCCTAACGTGCCACTCGGCCTGTTTCCCGGCACCAAACACCACAATGCGACTCTTCTGCACCCCGCAGTTGAGAAATGGGATCATCGAGACAAGGCCAGTCCTAAAGGCCGTGATCTCTTCCGCATTCAGAAGGCCTACAAGCTCGCCTCCCGGGTTGAAGATGTTGATCGCGCCTCGTGCGCCACGTCTGCTGGCGGACAGAGTCACGATCTTGATCCCCGTGCTCACGGTGTTCGATGCCGGCATGAATAGGGAAGTGTTTCCCAGTTTGGTGACCACGCCCTGGCGCAGTGGTTGATGTATCGTAGGCTCAGAGGCTTTCCGATCGCTTGAGTAGTCTGAGAGTGCCTGAGATAACGCGTTCAGGAGCCCATGGCATCTCGCGACCGACAAGCCCGTCAGGACTGTCTCGACGTCTTGGCCGCCCAGAACTAGCATTGTTGGATGCACGGGGTCTTCTGTTGCGATATACTGCGATGGTCTGAATTGAGTCAAGTGAATCTGGTCTCGCCTAACTTACTGCCGCAGGCTAGCACTCCGACAAAGGAGGCTGTGGGGAAACGGCGCCGAGATCGGAGAAGCTCGGCGTCGCAAAGGGTAAATGTCAGTCTCCATGTAGAGAAGTACAAAGTAATCGGGAATCTCACGAGACCCGGTTAGTATTGTCAAAAAATGCGCAGCTGGACATATTCTGTCATTGTCACGTCCGTCGATGTCAGTCCCACTCGAATGTCGAAGCGTGCGTGGGCACAGTGTATCAAGTAAGCAGAAGCACTTGGGATATTATACCGGAAGGGATCTATCCCAAAAGCCTAAGTTCAGTCTAGGGCGAGCTCTGTCGTAAAGTCCGAAGCCACGAAGTCGACTCCAGGTGTGGCGTTGACCCCTATCCCGATCAGCGACTCCTTTCCCGTCGGGTATCGAGGCTACTCAAGCGCAGACAGCCACTTTTCTAGTTTGTATACGAAGGGTATCCAAGCCTCTAGCATGGTTCAGTGAGCTCTCATTCTTCTGTTTGCGCGAGGGTAGCATCGGGGCAATAATGCCAGAGCAGCTATGCGAGATTCAACAAGCACATGGACACTTATTGGGCATGGTAGCCAGAACCTGATCCTAGGTGTACATGTAGTTCGATTCGAATATCAGGGAACAAGTTTAAACAGATCAATCGAAATATAGAAATGCGAGTACTCACCCTTTAACTATATCCTCCCTTGTGGCTACCCACTGGCAGAAAGTCAGCTGCCATCATATGCTCCAGGCTGTATTACCCGAGAAAGTTCCACCCAGTCAACGATCCATAGTGAATGAGCCAGGGGTCGACGACATTTAACGCCCAAAGGAGAAGAAACCGATTGGCCAACTCCAATAAGCCAGCACCAATGTCTCCAAAGACTGCGAGGAACATTTCTCCGTTCGGAAAATCCGGAACGAAGTCTATGGGTAACCATCTGTCATAAAGCCGCCAGAGCCTGCAAAGATAGAGTCCATACACGGCAAGATGACTCATCATTCGGACGAGGACCTGGGTTCCGCAAACAAGTAGACCGGAATGCAGTGCGACGCCCTGACGGATCTCTGAGGCGTTGGAGAGGTCTGTCCGTATATGACTAAATATGGTTAACAGAGGGTACGTCATTTGGTATGCCGTGATGTGGATTAACATGATGATAGTAGCGCTAAATGCGAGTAACCACGTAATCCATGTTTGGGCAGGTACGTGGTTACCTTCCCTATCGACTATAGCCGCGATTTTGACTTGCAAGTGGGTCGTCACCAAGTTCAGAATGATGACGATGGCGATTTGTGTTAGACCCTGTAGAAGATGCTGAAGAAGCCAAGGATGCCAGTCGATTTCTGTGACGGTGGCTTCGAGGTTGTCCAAGAAGAATCCCATCTCCGTTGAAGGCTTCATATTCAGCAGGGCCCCATTGAGACTAGGGGGTAGCGCTGGTTTGAAAAGCTCCATGATGGCCTTATGGATGATGAAAAACCGACCCAGCGTGAGACCTAGTATTAGTAGGAAGTCCACAGCCAGTTTGAGAGCGCCCACAATCAGGAATTCGACTATCCTGGGCACATCGGGTAGGTCTACATTTTCCTCGATGTTCTCGAGGGCCCAAACCCGCAAACTGCCATGCGCACATAGCTGACAATGTATGCATTTCGCCGGACGGTTAGCCAGGCGAACTTTGTTCCTACCCACTCGTACGGCGTTATTGTGCCGAAAGAAGCAATCGACGTCAGCAGTGCTCGCAGGCCTGGTCCACGCAGGTAGACTTGGAGCGGTCCCAGAAGAAATCTCAGCACGAATGTTAGATACACGTTCCAGAGCTGCGGCCATAGTTGGTGCTTTAGTATCGAGGTAACCTTCGTGGTCGTCCACCCCGTCTGCAACTCGATGTTAGTAGCGAAAGCAATCGACACCACAAGAGTGGCGAAAGCAGTCTCCTTCTGAATCATGATGAGAAGTCGACTAGATTAGAGGATAATTCAAAGGCTTGATCGGATGGGTTTCTGCTTCGAGATCACAGCGTCTTGCGAAAAAGCGAAGCTTCCTGATATAGGGGCGTCAAGGTAGCGCGAGTACACTGTTACAATGGGGGTGCTCAGCAAGATGGAAAAAATGGCATTGTTTACTTCGGAAAGAAGTAGCTTCCTCGCAAAGTCTTTGTTTCAACTGCAATATGGCCCGCTGCGTGGCGTCTTTAAAGCCTGCATTAATGGGCGTATGTTGCCGGGCTTAAGACGGTGCCTTGCAAATCACAACGAACATGATGCCCTTGCAGAGGCCTATGAGACACCCAATACACGGTATATCAAGATAAGGGTAGCATCTTACGACATTGGTGTGTATATTACCTACGTGCGTTCCATACATTTGTGAGGGTACGAAGCATGAGTATTCCGCAAGACTCAGTTCTCCGTATGTTCTCAGCACGGCCCTAGGCCAATGGTTAAATGATTTCGCAGAATAGGAATGATTTCTGGTAGCATGCATTGAAGACTATGATTGTTATCCCAAGACGAGCGAAGAACAAAGCCAAAGAGGGTCTCAGGTTACCAAAAATAATAGATCGATCTCCTTTGATGTCTCTTTGATCGTATGGGAGGTGACGGAAACATCCCACTCCCAGCGCCAACCTCTCGCCTTTGTTGAATACCGCCCGCTCTGTCTTGATGGTCATGTTCCTTTCTCCGTAAAGCCTAGTACCAATATCCCCCAGTTATCAATCATCGGTCGTATACCTTGTCATTCGCGGTGTCGTCACGCCTTAGTCGAAGCTAGAATCTCTGGGATTGATTCGGCTGTAACGCGAAGTACCACGCCCCAGCGCGATGTCTAGCCCAGATCCTGCCGCCATAGAGAGGATTCACGATGGCCCTCTCGAAGAAAAGGCTATAAGGAGCTTCCTCCTCCCGTGGTCACACCCTACAGCGGTATGTAAAAGACCAAATCCCCTCCCGTTCATACCAGCCAGCTTTTGCTCGGCCCACATTGAAGTTTCGTTGTCGCAAGGCCGTCCAGCTGCTAATAACCGCCATTGTCAGTGCTGCTTTTTCTCAGAAACCAGACCGATGACACCGTGCGGGCTGCGGTGACGAGTGCTCTAGACACGGCTGACTGGGTGGGCCTGGACTACCTTGACAAGACCGGAAACAACGGTTTGCAAGGAAATCCCCTGGCCGCGGAGCTTATGTCGGATTACGACAGGGCCATCGACGTAGGGAAATCCTTGGCTTCAGAATTCGAGATTGATCGTGCAGACTGGAGGAACAGTTCTCGGTGGTGCCACGAAGCAATCAGAAACAACATCGGTAGAATTCTCGCCTTTCCTCCATACACCAAAAGAGCTATGGGTACTCACTTGAGTGACTGGACGAGAAGATGGATCAAATTATGATACCGTAAGTTATGAATTTCCCCCGTATTTCTAATCTCCCCTTCGTTTGTTTACTTAGCAGCTACTGACTTAGAGCTATATAGGGTACTTGCGTAAACATATGAAGCTTGATAAGGATTTCTTGATTTTGACCGCCGAGAATACACGCATTGAATCGAAGGCAGTGTATGCCAATTTCCTAGTGCATTATCCAGATGGTAAGCGACTTCTTGAGCTCCTCACATACCGCCTTCCCAAGCCTCGAGAGTGAGGACTATCCGTCATGGCCAACATCCAGGCTTGGATCGTCTGCTTGCTCTCAATTATTTTTCAGTCTCTTGCCCCATTGCATATTTTGCTGACAAAAACTGTTGCAGTTCTGGGAGACGCCTTGTTGGCTAAGCGTCATCACTGCCCCCTAAACCGCCAGCACCAGCCCCTCGACCGTCAGCACCAGCCCCAGGAAGAGGCAACAGAGGCAGAAGAGGAGGTGGAGGCGGAAGAGGAGGTGGTCGCGGGGGAGGAACTACACGCGGTTCAGATCCAACTACGAGAAGTAACTTGCCGGCTTGGCTGCCCGGAGACAAGGACAAAAAAATTTCACGAGACTGGTAAGTTCTCAATCTCAGACACGGCCGCCCTTCACCAGGCTCTGTGTTGTGCAGAGTGATCCACTAACTTCACAAACCCAAGGGACGAGGCGGTTGCTGGGCTTACGACTGACGGACTGAGGCCTGGTAATATCGGAAGAAAACACGGTATTGCCCCAGGGTCGAAGGACAGGGGCTCGATCTGTCTTTGATGCAGAGAAAGGATCGCATACGTGGGACGCTGTCTGCAGGAGAACCAAGAGTTCCGCGAGGATGTCGACAACCACGACGACCATAACAGTGACTGGACTGACGAAGAGAATGAGCCGCTTGACAGCGACGACGAAGGGCCGGAGCCGTGGGATCAGTGGGAAATTGATAGTCGACAGTAAGTCGATCCGTGACTTGCCGAGTCCTCTATTCCGGTCCATCAATGAGGCACTTTGATCCCACTTCTGGCCGATATGACTAACGGGGGTTCACCAGGGAGAGGAGACGACAGCTAGAAGGTCGCACGGCGCATTTGATTCTACAGATACGAGATATATGCAGGGAGGAATCCCTCATAGGGACTGGAGCCACGGCAAACATGACCACGCCTCCGATGCATCCTCCGAGTCCCAAACGCCCGGGAGCGGTCAGAACGCCAGAGTACGCCGCCAACAAGCGACGTAAGCATCCCACCCGAGCGAGTCTTACCTTGCCTTGGCCAGCCGGGGACTCCGATGACGACGATGTCGATCCAATAACATACGCATGAATCAGGTAGGTGCATCAAAGATGGTAGTCGACAATCCACGGTATCGGACGAGTCTACGAAATTTGTCGAACGACAAGACGGTGGCCCAACTTCACCATGGCGAAGGCAAGGACTAGTTGCCTGTTACAGTGTAAATAGATTTATTGGCTCTTTTTCGCCAGCATTACAACGTTATTTCAATCTCTCTGCCAATATAATCTTCATGCAGATTGCCTTCCCAACCATGCCGCGGCCAATGGCCAAGACTTGTACACGCCAAATCCAACTGCCCCAAAGATACAGATCTTCTCCACCCATAACCTCAACGCCCCCTTCATTTTCCTGCGTCTCATATCCCCAAGTGCAACCTTGAACATGGCCGCATCATTCGTCCATGGGAACGGCACCTGCACCCTCTCCGGCCCATCACCAACCCTCACCGTCGGGACCGGCACGCCCAAGTGGCGACACAGCGGCTCCCAGCCGTCCTGGACCCTGAACTCGATCCTGCGATCCTCGGGGATGCGCGCGCGGCAGTCGGCGTAGTACTCGTCGAACCAGCGCAGCGCCTTCTCGCGCGCGTCCGCGTCGTCCCACTCGAACCCCCAGATGTCGGCCTGCTTGAGGTTCATGTGGCGGGCGAACGCCAGAAGGAACGCGTCCCAGCGGATCAGCAGCCAGAAAATGAACCGTAGATGACTCGCCGGCCGCATGCCGCCAAATGCCGCCAGGCAGGAGCGGACCCAGGCTTCCGGCTCGCGGTTCAGGATGATGACTTTGGCATCTGGATATGCGGCCGCGAGCTCAGGCGCAAAGAAGGCTGAGGGGGCGTCCACGGTTGCCTGGAGTTCGCGTCAGCCGTGAGTTTATGTCTCGTAGAGAACTCGGACGATGACGTCGAGTCAGTGATTGGGGAGAATTTCGCGGGCGGTCATACAAGGTGATTGCCCAGTATCTCGTCCCAGTCATAGCGCCCAAAGGTGGCTTTACCATGGTACTTGGCTTCAATGGCACGATTCCAACCCTCCATGTGCTCCGTGCTATCTTCCCACAGGTTGAAAGCGTGGTAGCACGGGAACCCCAGGATTTCCAGAGCCGTCTTCATGCCTAGCAACACATGGTGTGTCAACTGACCGATGCTGAGGTGATCTTCGACTGGGCTCACTTACTCGCAGTGCCTGTCCGTCCCGGTCCGCCCACGATGACCTTCATCGGTACCTTTCGAGGGCTGCCTACACCGAAAGGGGTCACGACATCGCCTTGAACTTCGCGCTGTGCGCTCGACTTCTCGGCCATACTGAGTGAGTGGATTGGCGAGTGAGGACAGAAGGAGTGATCGTGAACAGTTGGCTTTGGAGTCTGACAAGACCACTCGTGCTTTTAAAGCACCAGGCATGACGTCTAATTTAGAAGCCGAAAGGGGTCCCACATGGGCCACATCACCCCGGCTCCACTTTCAGGGGTTATCGATCCTGGAGAAACGGTCGTCAGCACTAAACAACTACCGCGCAAAACAGCAGATTTGCTGATTGACCTGGGAAAACAACACTGGAAGGGTAGCTTAACACGGCCTGATTGACTACATAAGGGAGGTATCACTACAAAATGAAGCTATGTTAGTCACCCCGCCAGCTGCGACTGGTTGCTACTGTAGGTTGGTACTTTCCCGTGACCTCGTCTCTTACCGGTGTAACGGAAACAGCCCTGCGAGGCGCAGCTTGTGGCGTTAGTGCTTATGCTCATCCACTATAGGCCCAGTATAATCTCGTAAGCGAAAGCGGTTACGAAAGTCCTCGTTATTATGGAACAACTTACATTGTTAGGTAGTATTGGAACTTTTTAGAGGACAGTAACACTAAACGAATACGGCCCAGGTTGACCAATTACAGCACCCGCATCCATCAACAGACCCACATATCCTCAACACCGCAATGCATCATTACCACCACTTTACCACCATCACCATCATCACTACTACCACGCGCTTTCAAAGGACACATTTACAGATGGGGGGCTTGCACCGCCCTTCAAACCCCCGGCAAACCTTAACCACTAACCCTAACCCTAACCACGTCGGTTACCCGGCGATATCACGTCGTTACCCGGCGATTACTATGGGAACTTGTTTGACGGTCTTACGGCTTGGTATTTGAGACAATAATGTTGATAAAGATTGTAAGCGATGATGAAATCATCTGATATATGGATAACACGTTTGGTCCTGCTCGTAGTCCTAGCTCCTCTGAACCTTGTGTGCTCCAAGTCCTTGCTCCTCCTAGTGACCAAACATCGCCCCTGCCCGAGATATTTGCCCCTATTCATCCCTGCGGAAAATGACCGTACAAGCCTCTGATCAATCGTGCATCAGCAACCTTCGTGGTTGGCGATTCGTCTGTGGGGAGCTGCGGCAAGCAACAACGTTAGGTACCCAAAGGACAAGCGAAGTCTGAGTCGGGTAGTGCGGTAACTTACCATGTAGAGCGCTGCATTACAATCCCTTGCAATTGCAAACACCGACGGCACCGGCACAGAGGCCGTTCGTGCACCTGTTGTTGTTTGTGCCGCATGGGCCGGTGCAGCGAGGGGCGGCTCGCTCGTCCAACTCTCCCATAGGAACCCCAGGGGTTGTAGGAGTGGCGACGGCCAGCGAGGCCAAGGCAAACGCGAGGAAGGCAGTGTACTTCATTTTGTCGGTGGAAGGGTTGTTGATGGCTAAGTAGACCGTAAAGTGCTGCGTGGTCTTTTGTTGGGAGACGGGGTGAGAGGATAAATTGTGAGAACGAACTGTGCTTGGTGACGAGTTTTTGGATATCTGCTAGAGCAGATGGCCTCGGTTTCTTATAGTTTCCTGACCTGTTTCTCACATCATGATGTCGCAAACTTGGGCTTGAAGTGGTTTCGTGCTTGAGACATTGATCAGCGGTGGCTGCGGTGCGGTGATGGTGATCTGCATATCAAGCTTACTTCATAGATCCAATCCTTCCATCCTCCCGATCTCTTGTGACCGGTTGATCGGTGCCGAGAGGGAACCACGTCCTAGATATATCCTAGATGAACTCATCTAAGATGAAACACAGTTCAGCTGAGAACCTTGACGGAATGTCGGTATCGGAGCGGAGGCTATTTGACGCCGTGCTGACGCTCAGCTGAGAATACTGAAGCAAGGTCGTGTTGAATGGCACGCAAGCCACCATGGCACGGCGTTCAGGGAGGTGGCAGTGCACTAAATCATTCAAGTTACACACACATCACGTACTATCACTGGATACACGGACATCACACATATGAGCCACCTTACGTACTGTTTGACCGGTCGGTGTCGGAGCGGAGGCTGTTTGACGCCGTGCTGACGCTCAGCTGAATGCATTCATATGATATATCATTTCAGTGACAGGTCGGCGTACGATCTACAACGCCAAATCTATTCGGGACCGTTCTGATCACGAGCTATTAGGCTACAATCAGCCGAACAGATTGTCAGATCATACCAGTTGATGGTTGTACACAGATCAATCATGACTCAATGAGTGACGGCACGACGCCAGAAACTGCTGAACAAGGGCTTCGGAAATGGCGTTGCTTGCCGTCTACTTTTTGTGTGTATCTAATTCAACAAAACCTTAGGCGTCACACACACTGACCTAGATACTGCTCTGAGCTTATAAAGGAGGAAATTGCCGTATTGGTCTAAGTGTGATCTAGCTGGAGGACATGGTATGATGACCATTGACGGCGGGGCCATATAAATGGGACACCCCCATATGTAGGACAGTTTTCACAGCCAACATTACTATGTTCACTTATAAATATCTCTATAGCCAATGAAGCTTTAGATACCGTAAGTATAGCGTTTGAATCGTTTTTTTTTATGGTTTCTATGATTTAGGTTTGATTAGGTCTATTGCGACGGGATAGGCCGCGGTAATGGTTGAAAGTTAGCATTTCTAGGCTTATTTAAAGGATAATGGGACCCGTGCTCCTTATTTTCTTTAACTTAATAAAAGTTTACTTTTTTTATAAGCATTAAAGGTTACAATACGTCAATATGTCGCTTTTTACATTTTGAAAGACCTCGTAAAAGCAATAACTGCTATAGATAACAATAATTTATCTTTTTGTAAGGCTACCTAAGGCTATAAAGTATTAAAATCAACGTTTTTCGCAAGGTTAAAAACACCGCGATAATTTAAACGTAGATTAATCGTAAAGGCGTTTATAACAAGTTAAAGATTAGCTTTAAGTAAGAAAAAAAAGGTTGTTTTATAAATGTTATATTAAGAAAAAGCCGGCTACGCCCTAACTTACGGCAACTTAAAGCATATTATTAAAAAGATCTTATGATACAAAGGAAAACCAGATTATTTTAAGAATAAATATATTTAAAACCTTGTCTGCAAGCACTTAAAAATTAAAACTAAGATAAGATAAAAGCTTAATTATAAGCGTATTAATATCGCTACGCTTAAAAATGTTGAGAGCTTTTATAACCGTTATAAAGATTTCGGTTTTATTGAACTTAAAAATCAGGTAAATTGTTGGAACAGGCTTGAACGATCAATCATAATACTCGAGTATTGGATCAAGGTCATGATGTTGCTGATGGTTGGATTGGGAAGTCTAGCTGGACCTGCAGGTCTGGCTAAGTGACCTCACAATCCGGTATCTAATCTCTTATCTAATCATACATGTGGGTTCTGTATGGATGGTTTGACTGTGGAATCACATGGATCCAACATATATGTTAATAAGTACGGCATTATATAAGGTCGTTAGTAAGTAAATTGTTTAATTTAAGTAGTTTTTAAACGGCTAACCGGAATATTATAAGATTAGTAGCTTTATTGAAGCGTGTGTAGATGGGTCTGTATTGGTATATGGGTGCGGGTTGGAGATCACAAACTACAAGGGTTGGAACAGCACATATTTATGGTATTGTGCGGCCTCATTAGCCCTTATCTAATCTATCTAGTTGCTATAGTGGGTCTTCCCCATCACTACCCCCTGGTGACACATATCATTTATAATAAGCAGTTTTAGTTTGAAAAGAGCTAACGTTAAGTTTAACGACAGTTATATGTAAATTATTATAGTAACATCAATCATTACTACGGGGGAAAAGCTCCGGCCGTTAGTTATGTTTAAAGCGAAGTCAATTTAAGCGTAATAGTTTAGAAAGCATCTTACGGTGGTAAACTAGATAATAACGCACTTTATTAATAATTAAACTTCGAACAAAATGGCGTTATATTAGTGAAGAAAGGCAAGGTTTTTTAAAGTTACTAATTATAATTATGAATTAATTAGCTTTAAAATATGTTTACTTAATATTATTTATAAAGATCTAGATAATATTCCCTTATTAATACTTAACGGTTATAACAGCTATTATTTAAATAAGTTTATATATTTTTATTATATGAATAACGTATATATAAGCCTTTTTCTTACTTATGCGGTAAGTTATATAATTAACTAGTAGTTATGTTGCTAATAAGAGTAGTGTGATAGTTCCACCATCCATCAGGTCTAGTGATGGTCCCCATGGTCTCCGGGTCACGTGACTGAGCACGTGACTGATCGAACGATAGGTTGATCCATGCACTAGTGGATCTGGTGGGGGACGACTGCCCACATCTAGCTGCCTACCAATTTGGGTGTATTTCCAGATCTTTCTTTTCCTTTAACCAGTGTTTGTTATACGTCAATAGTTAATAAGGGTCCCTGTATCCTTGTAATACATTTACAGAATCGTGACAGGTAGCTTTATATTTTTAACTGGTATATTCAACCGTTCTTTTAGTTCTCAAAGCCGTTGATTGCTACTTAAATGCTTAGCTTAGCTAGCTTAATAACTTAGCTTTTATTAAGAAAATTAATATCTTTTTTTATCTAGCAAAAGCTTGTAACAGAATTACGTTAGTTATTATGCGTTTAAAATGGCCTAGTGCTAGGCTTTAGCCGGTAAATAAGCGAAAAATGCCAATAAACGAGCATATAATAAAATCAAGGAAGATTTAAGTAATAATAACAGCTATAATAATGTTACGAACCAATAAATACCACGGCCTGTTGGAGGGCCAAGGGGAGTAAATCAAGAACCAATGGAATCAGAAGCTAGGAACAGAACAACGGGTATTACGGATTACATAACAAAGGGCACGTGACGGATCACTGGATCACGAAGTGAGCCAGTGAGCATCACTCTGGGACAAGGTGATCCTACTCCATCAGTGAGGGAGAGATTGGATATATAAGGACAGACATTTCCTAACTAGATAGATAGACAGTCTCTATCTCAGTCATCAATCTAAGCATCTTAGCCAACCCTAAGGTGGGAGAAATCAGTTCAGACCAAGCCCCAGCATCTGAGTGTCTTCTAATTGACAGAAGCCTCTATTGTCTTTTGTGTTGAATTACCTCAGAACATAAACCCTATAGACCCTTTAGCCTTATAGGTTAGACGGCTCGTCACAAACTAACCTTTAAAGCACTTTAAAGGTTTTAAAAGCCTTTGAATTAAGACAAGATATAACCTTAATTTTATTATAAGTTATTAAAACCTTTAAGTAGTAAGTAGTAGTTTATTTAATTACAAAGTTTTATAATAAAATAATGTTTAAGCTAACGCTCTTAAAAAAACTATTAAAAGAAAAAATAACGAAATTAAGCGTTTATAGTTAAACAAGCGTTGTAAAGCACTTTTAAAAAAGCTTGGTTAACGACTTAAAGAAATTTAACACGTTATTTAAACCAAATCGAGCATACGGAAGTCGCACGAGCTGCTATTAAATAGCAAGAAAAACGACGAGAAGTTATACGTATATTATAAAACTTAAACACTAACGAACTGAAAAGACTAGTACTTAAACCTTTTTTAAAGTTAAAATTAAAAGATTTAAAAGAATTAAGGACCTTTAAAAATAAAAAAGTTACTATTAACAAAAAGAATAATAATACGGATAATATGTCCAACAAGCTTGTTATTGTTAGATGCAAGCGAGTTCAGATTATTCAGGTTTTCAAGTGTGTTCTGTTGTACTTCTTGTTCTGCTCTGCTTCTTCAGCGTACAGAGATTGATCATCTGTCTTCTTGGTGGGTCAGATGCCCTGTGCGTCTCTGCCCCACTAGAGATCTTCCGGTGTCTATTTCTGTTAGATTTGAGCCAATCGTGAGGTTGAAGTGTATGTGTGTATTCTGTGTCCTTGAAGTGTCCCTGTACGACCGTGGCAGCTTTTTGCCAGAGGGGGCTGGATTGGGACGGAACAACTAGGTTCCGTTGTCTAACTGTCAAGGTGCCCTCTAGGCGTACTTTTAATCCAACAATTTCCGGCTTCCATTCAACAATTATAATACGATCTCTATGCCACGTAACCCGCTAGCTTACGCGCTACCGCTAAAACAAATAATATTGCTAAAAAGTTTTTAAAAAAGCAATTTAAACACATTACATAGTTTATTTAGAGCTTTAATTCCGATTGGGTTATCAGTAGGTAAAAGTCTAGCCTCTTGGTGTAAAAGCTGTCCCACATATTGGGGTGTCCCATTTATATAGCCCCGCCGTTATATGGGAGCAGTGGTCTTGGTGTGGTAAGCCACCAGGTCGAATACGAGATCCCAGAATTTATGTCTCAGGGCTCCAAGTCGAACCCGAATGGATGTCACGAGCCGCCAAGGGAGCATTGAATCACCACTTTGCAACATTATCAGAGTACATTGAATATTATACCATGTCGTCAACTAAAGACTACGTGACGGTTTAGATGATAGTTGAGTGTCGTATCCAGATCTCTGTGTGTGATCTGAAAGCTACAAAACCTGTTGTCAGTTCACCCCATCACAGTGGAAGAACTTACCGGGCAACACCACAAGCAGAACATCCAGCGGGAAGCCGTACCGCGCGATCACAGTCTCGTCATCCAATTTCTCCCAAGCCCCGGTCTGCTCATCAACGATCGACCGCCCGTTCCAGGCAGCCACAGACCTCTGAAGCACCCTTGCCTGCTCCCCGAGCCCCAGTCGCGCAAGCAGATCGAACACGTCGAACAACTCAGGCTGCTCCTTTCCCAGAGCACACTCGCGTACCAGCGCCCAGAACTCGCCCAGACTCGCGTGGCCTGCCCACTGCACAGCCCGATGACGACCTTCCCAAGCGCCACGATCTTGTCCGGGTTTAGTGTCCCGGCGGCGAGACGGAACTCCACCGTGCGCTCCGTGACAGCGCTCCACCGCTTATCGCGCTGTCCGGCAGGGAACGCGATGTAACGCCCCTTGGTATAGGAATTAAAGTTATAAGCCGGCCTGTCCTGGCCCACCTCGCGGGCGCGGATCTTCATCAGCTCGCCCAGGACCTCGGCGTGAGACGACGCGTGGAGGATCTCCCGCGCTGCTGTTGCTATACTCACGGGCAGCAGGGTCGAAGTGGAGGAATTGTTCGCTCCGGCTTCGTTCTTGGGCTCGGGGGCTGTCTGCTTGAAGATCTTGGACGAGAACTCGAAGCCCTTCAACTCACCTCGAGCGAATACGGGCTGGAAACCTAACGTCTCCCTGGAAGGTCCTTGCATGTGTTTCACTATTTCGGCGTCAGTCGGGGGCGTTTCTGGTTCCGTTGCTCTCCTGAAGACCCGCCCAATACGCTCTTTTGCCTCGGCGGCCGTCATGCCGTGCGCTAGAAATGTGTAGAGTCGGTTGCTCCGGCACCAGGCACTTGCCAGGTTGACATGCATGTGCGCCGGGTGCAGCTGCGCGAGCACCGGGTCGGCAGCGATTGCCAGCGCGGCGATGCGACGCAGGCGCCCGAGCGGGATCCAGTTCTTACCTCCGCCGTAGTGAAAGTGAAGTGCACTTGTGCGCGGCTTCAGTGTCCAGTACGTGCGCGAGAGTGTCTTGAAGACGGCGTGGATTTCGGCCCATGACGCTTCGGTGGCCCAGAAGGCCGGCGACGTGATTTCGATGGCGAAATACTCGCAGGGGTGGTCGGGGTCGTAGAAGATGGTCTGGTCTGGTTCCGCCGATAGACTTACCGTCGGGTCTGTTTTGACGACCCAGTCTGTGTAGTTGCGGAGGTGGGAGCTGTGGAAGTCTGTTAGTGTTTCGTCGTCGGAGACGACTACGCGGTCGCCCTTGGGGCGCTCTGAGATTTTGGCTTGGATCGTACTTTTGATATGCGCCTCTGCGAATGAACCTCTTTCCCTGATATTGTTCATCTGTGTCTCTGTTAAGATAATGGCACTTCCTGAGGAATGAGCGAATATGGCAGGTGTGCCTGTGTCCCGCCCCTTAACTCTAACGGCAACAAGGAACTCAGCCTCAATACCAACACTAGACTGACACGCGTCTGCCATACTTGCGATCTTGAAGAGTCTTCCCGGTGATGGTGGTAAGGCCTCCTGAGGTACAATACTTGGGAGAAGCTTGCTTTCGGAAAGTCAACAGGAATCAGACGGAAATAGGTACGTACCTATGGGTGTCTCGAAGACGCAAGAGACAAAAGAGTCTGGACAATGGGATTGTTCAGTAGCCCGATTGTGCTGAAAGGCTTTGTTCTGCACAAAGACGAGTGTTCCACGAGCAGCTGCATCTGCGGCTGCGCTACAAAGCATCGCCAGGATATCATTTTTTAGTTCATAACGGTTCATATTACATTCCTCGTAACTGAGAAGAGCGTGGGGTGCCGAGTTGAGTGTTCTGAAAGGGTTTGACCAGAGACCAATTGACGTGGACTTATCGCTAGCCCCCTAGTGAAGCTCTTCACTACCGGACTGATCCTTGACTGTAACAACTCTTGCTGTGTAAAATTACTAATTTAAAATAGACATAGATTTATAAACTTATAATTAATAAATCTAAAAGGTTTGGGTTCATCCAATATCATCAACTCGGCGTTCAAGAATCAGTAGATTTCTTATGTTTGTTTGTTTGTTTGTTTGTTTGTTTGTTTGTTTTGTATTTAACGTGGGGGGTAGCTCCTCAGTAGTGCAAACCACGCCTCCCAGAGCCTCTGCATCACAGGGTTGTGGAGGTCTCAAGATAATAAGTACAGTCAGTCCCGCTCACGGGCCCATCCCTGTTGTTGCGGCGGTATGACCTTGGGGTCATCCATCTGGTCCTTCAAGAAAAGCTATCTATCGGGGACAGATTGTTGAAAAGAACTTGCTCTTCTCCACGAATTTTGCCCATTCTGTGCTCCTCTCCCCTAAGTATTGTAAACAAACTGTCTTAGGCAAGTACCTAGACAGTAGCCGGTTTTTCCCCAGCCTCTTACAAAAGAAAATGTGTTGTGGTGTTTTCTTCTCACCACAGTTGCAGTGATCATTCGAGTCTGTATGCCCAAAGTGTTCATGGTATCTGGCAAAGTCGCCATGTCCAGATCTGGCCGCTAGAAGTCTGTGTAAAGTACTCCTCTTAAAAGATATAAGGTCTTTTTTAGTTACTATATGTGAGTATACTTCTTGATATCTAGGTTCTGATTGGTCTTTCTATCATTAGTTGAACTCTTTCTTGCCCTTTTTTTTGAGATCTCTCTTGACCCAAGAGATTGTAGGAAGGTTTGTTGTGTCTATTTCTAGCATGGCACCTTCTTTTGCTAGTGTGTCGGCAGCTTTGTTGCTATCAATATCTCTGTGTCCAGGAATCCACTTGACGGTCACTCCAGGAGTGTGTGCTATGGCAAGTTCTTGAAATCGTAGAAAAATGTTCTGTGATGTCTCAGGTGGAGTCCCATTGAGCCTATCTACCACTGACGTGTTGTCCAGGCAGACATATAGCTGTTTTCTGTATCTAATTGCCTTGGCTGTTACAAGACCTTGGAGAGTATTATGGACTTCAGCATCTACTATTTCTGCTTGGAGAAGTCTGCCCTTTCCCTGGTATATTTCTTGTGTAGTGCCGCCTTTCCTGATAATATAACCCCATTCAGTGCGGGTTGTGCCTTGGTCGTCTAACTGTGATCCATCTGAATAGATGACAAGGTCAGTGTTCGCATTTCTTTCCTGTAGCCATTGCTTAAAGAGCTCTATTTCTTTGTCTTTGTCTTTACGGATTGGGGGCTTCTTTCATAATGGCCTGGTAAGTATTGGTCTCTGGAAATCAGGGACTAGCTGGAAGCTCTTTTTTAGTCTTGTTGGATTCTTGCGAGCTTGTATTTGGAGCCTGCCAACAAGAGGGTGTCTCTGGTCTATTCGTCCTAGTCAGAGGCCGTGACGTCGTCTTATTGACTCTGCAAGAACTCCTGCTGGGGGAATCTGCGATTCAAAGTGTAGGATATATCCAGGGTGTATTTTCTAGACTGGCAAGATAGCCCTGATCGCTGTTTGTAGTACGGCATCTATTGTTCCAAGAAGCCCCTTAATGCGACATGCTGATGTCCCACCTAAGCTCCCAACTTTCTTGATTCCTGGGTACCAGGCCTCCAGGCCGTGTGTAAGAATATGAATAATACAAGCTTTCACAGCCCTCTTGGTTGACTTTACTGGAAGTCCTTTAACTGTGTTGCATAGTCCTTAAAGGTGATTTGCTACCCTATTAGCTTTCTTGGTCCAGTAGGAAACGTGATCTTTGAAGTTTAGTTTTCTATTAAGGAAGACACCCAGCCATCGCATGAAGTCCTTTGCTATTTTGTTCATTGTCCTGTGGCGGACTGGAGGGTTGTCTGAGTTCTTTTTCCTTAAGAAGTGCATGATCTCAGTTTTATTAGGGTCAAATTCAATAGCGTTGTTATGTCCCTATTGATTGAGCAAATAAAGATTTTCAGAAGCCTCTGTAGCTGTTTCTTTAAGGTTCTTTTTAATGCAAAGAGTTGCTAGGTCGTCTGTATATCTAAAGCGTCTCTTTTTCATACCAAGTCGGGCACAGATTGGTTCTGTATATAGCATGTAAAGGATTGGAGAGGCTGGTGAGCCTTGTGGTAGCCCACAAGTGAAAGCTTTAATATTGGTCACAATACCTTCAAACCGAACCCTTGCAGACCGCTCGGACATGAATGACTGGACCTATCTTATGAGAAAGCCCGGCCAGCCCTGTTCTCTCATGCGAACCACCAGCCGTCCCATTAGGGAGCATCAAAGGCCCCTTTCACATCTGACATGACTACTGTTGCAATGAGGCCTTGGTCGAGGGCCTGTTCAATACCGTGTATGAGTGCAGCTATCAGGTCAGTGGCAGAGCGCTTTGGTAGAGCTCCAAAATGTTGTGGAGCTAGAATTCCAAGTTTGACAACAAACCAGGTAATTGTTTTTGCGATGAGTCGTTCTAGGCCTTTGTCAAGACATGACAATAGTGATATTGGTCTGTAGGCCCTGGGATTGGAGTAGTCTTTCTTTCCTGGTTTTGGGATCATCACTACCTCAGCTACTTTGAATGGTTTAGGGCGGTGTCTAATCTGTAGGCAGGTCTAGAAAAGGACTCTGATATGTTCCCTAATGACTAGCCAGCAAGCTTTCAGAATCCGTACTGTGAGGGTGTCTATTCCTGGGGAGTTGCTCTTGGTCCCTATAGTATATCCTTCAGCCTCTTCCAGTCTGACCTGGTATTCAAGGGGGATGTGTGGCTTGGGTTGTATGATCTGAGCGGACCAGGGGCCGATGATATCGTTGTCTGAGGTACTTCGTTCAAGCATGGCTGAGCGTAATGCATTTGCCTTGTTCTCTTATGACTCGAATATTTGGTCTCCTATGATGATTGGGGGGGAACGCAATCCTGCTGATAGCTTATGCCAGGAGACAATTCTGTATAGGTCCTTTGGCTCAGTCGCTGAATTGATTAGAGTCTGCCAGTATTCTCTCCTAGTTTTCTGAATCACGTAGCGAAATTCTCATCGGGCTGAATTCCGCCCTTCTTGGCTTGTAGTCTGTTTAGAAAGGGCCCTGTATGTCTGAACAGCTGCTTTGCAGTCATCATTCCACCAAGCAGTGGGCCTAGATTGACGGGGCTTCTTGCCCAGTAGATTTCTTATGTTCAGACTATTCGCGGGGCAGAATTAGGTCAAACCAGGATGTGGTCACGTATGTTGACCTCTAAGGGCCATGGGCAAGTGGAAAGGATACCCGGCCAGCTTGATCATGTTGACATCTAGTACTTGCCTTCAGTACATGGAAAATGAGATATCTAATTTCGCCCTTACGCCTTCCAACCACCGCAGTAAACATGCTCACCAACGCTCCGGCTTTTCCTCCTGCTATTTGACCTGAGTTTCATCCAGACCACTGAATCACACCTGTCATTTTGTTTTTCCAACCTATCGTTCCATCACCCCTCATAACCATTTGCCAGTCTTTCTTATTATCTCCCTTTCCTGTCTTCTTTCCCTTCTTTTTTCCCTTCTTCTGAGCCGCCTCCTGCGCCTGTTGGGCCTGTTCCTGGGCCTCCTCGTTGTCGGACTCTTCTGAGCTGGATTCTTCGCAGTGTGTCGTGGCCTCATTGTACCGAGACGCCCACGTTGACCACTTTACGTCGGCCTTCGTGTACGTCTTCGAAAATTTTATGTTGGCCTTCGTGTACGCCTTTGAATATCTCACGTTACAATACCGCCCGCCTGGTCCCGAAGCGGCTGACGACGGCGTGTAAGCGCTTGTCACCGGAGCGCCTGACTGCGCTGTGTCCGGCTCCTTCATTTCATTTAGCAAGATATCCGCCCACTTTTGGTCGTCGCTTCCGATCGTATTCCAATTCTTCTGGCACCATTTTTTGCATTGCGCGTTCTTCTCACCGAGCTCTTTCTTCCCCCCGGGTGTTGTCATGAGTGTGTCGCGTATTAGAATGAATGCCACGCCGTTCAAGCACTGCTCCTCCATGCATTTATTTACATCATCCCAAGCTCTCTTGGAAATGTGACTGATTGTATTCGTCAGCTTTGGGGTACTAGTCTCTGGGAGGTGGCCGTGGCGATGATGGCGACGTACCCGTTCTGTTCTGGCTCGATGCCCCGCCGCACGCTCAACTGCACGCTGCTTTCCACCAGGAGCAGGCCGAGACTGATGCATTGTAGGAGATGCATGGTATGGGGTATGCTGTCGAAGACTGCAGTGGTGGCTAGGTTGATTTTCTGAGCTCGGAGTAAAGTAGTGCAGATAGTGGACAGGAATGAGAGGATCAATTTAATGACTGGTCGAGTAGGTGTTGTAGAGCTGCTGGTTTCTGTACATATATCCTCTGTGAACTATCTTGCACGCGAGGAGCCCGGCATCTTATAAGAGGAGAGGCCTATTCGAGCCAAAGGTGGGAGATGACGGTGGATGTTCTCGCGATTCTAATTTCAGCAACTAGAATGAGTTTTCATCCTTCGAACACACCGAACATATTTCACCCGACTGCAGGTGCCCAGGGTGGTAAAAGTTAACGTCCCCCACTAGCCTGGTTAGTTATGTATGTACACACCAGCGTAGCTATACTACTGCAACATGTACAGACCTTGAGGATGCTAGTAGGTGGCGTCACCGATGACACAAATTCATAAACACACATGTATGTCGAGTTATGTTGTTCTACGTCCACAAGTCATTCAGTTATTAACTATGGGACCAGAGACATATGCTGGGTATATATATATATATATAAATGGGGGTAAGTCATGGAGCGCGTTACTATGTTGGACACTCATACCCGGATCCGGTGGACCATGCCAACCCAACCGCCGGGCCGCAGGATTTCTAGCAAGTCGATCCTACAGACCTTTATAGTATATTGCAAGGCATCCTGGCCCGCTAAAGACTGCTAAGGACGGAACAACCCGGTCTCCCCGGTCTCCCCTTTTGGATCAAGCCTGCAGGATTTCGCCCCATTCGCATGATCAGTATTTAGGGCTAGGTATACGTAACTGTGCACCCACTGGTGACGCTCGTCGCGGCCCACGTTATTAGTCTAGGCGGGTAATTCGGCAACAACGATCCGCTGGTATATTAGTCATGTAAGAGATCCAGGCAGGATCCGCCACGACGAGGAGACCTCAAGGTAGATCCAACCAGTTCGTTCCCGTCTTCTCGGACACGACGTGCGCTTTAAAGATGATCTGTATCAGACTGCCATCATGTGATTGATTCCCATTTCCACATGCTCCTTTCCACATGCTCCCGACCCGCCAGTCCATAAGTCCACGATGGAGTAAAGAGAAAGAGGTGAGCTTCACGAAGTCTACCCCTTTTCAAGGAACTCCTCTTAACCTAACGCTTCAATCAGCGGGCCCTTGTCAGGCCAAATTCCCCAGCGCCAGACTTCCCGCGCCACCGCCTGCCTATTATTAGTCTTGGGGGTTGGGGCGTTTGGGTAGATGCTGATGGAGATGCGGTCATGGCCAGCGTGGGTGAGCGGTACTCTCTCTCTTTGGAAGCTTGATCCGGTTGGTTGACTACTAGACATATACAGCTACATATATATACTTCGGTAACTAGGTATTAATGTCAATGTATAGGCAAGTGTGATGTGACCTTAGGGTTTTATCAGACACATTTGGTGGGCATTGACTCATTACTTTGCAGAACATCTCGCAGTTAACTTTTAGTATTTGACTCTCCTGTACCTAGTTTAACGTTGCTGGATGATCGGAAGTCGATAGAACATTGCACAGTTCCGAACCTCCGGGTCCGGTTGTGAGGCCCCTTTTCCTGCCACGTCAGTATCAGCCCAATTTGACTAGCAAGTCAGGAGTCCAGGACCATATCCCCTTGACTGTTCGATAGCACCAGCTCACTGACAAGTAGGCAAAGTACGTAAAGAAGCAAATGTGACGGCATTCAGTACACTGCGGCCACTTCTCTCATCAATCAAAGCCCGGTCTATGTCTGCTCTAAACAAGACGATTGGTTTATTACAGTGGGTAGAGTTCAGTTGATAATGCAAGTGGTGATCTGGCATGTACAGTACAACTTGGTGCTATGGAACGCTCAAAGGGATATGTGAAAGCTATTTCTCGTTCTATATATACCGTTGGCGCGGGATCTACATCTACAAGGCTAATGGCAGACACCGCCACGGCAATACGTCCCGCATCCAAGCCCCCTATCTATCTATTCACATACATCCGCGATCATTTCTCATACATCCATCATAACCACATCCAAACCATCACTCTCCTCTCCCCTCTCCCCCATCCCTCCCACAAATCACAACACCCGCGCCGGGTCACAGCCCCCCAACTTCGCACTTCTCGCCATCCCCTCCAGCACAATCTCACTAACCAGCTTCCCCGTGCCCGGCGCGTTCTGGATGCCCCAGCACGTGTGCCCCGCCGCGACAACCAAACCCCTCGTGCCGCCCACCTCGCCGATGAACGGCCCGCCCTGCGGCAGGTAGCACGCCTGGCGCGCGAGCACCTTCCCGTCGCGGCCGAGCTCGTCGCTGATGCCGCCCACCTGATACACGATGTCGTCGCAGCGCGCGACGTCGACCTCGACGTCGGCTGTCGTCGCCGGCAGCTCCACTACGTTGTCGGTCGGTCCGCACGCGTACGCCGTCCCGTCGGGCCGCGCGTAGATCTCGGGCTCGACGACCTGCTGCTTCTTGAGCGGCGTCTGCGCCGCGGCCGTCCCGCGGGCCTTCTGCGGTGTGGGCGTCGGGAAGCCGGTCGGCAGCGCGATGGCCGTGAATAGCGCGTAGGCCGAGACCGGTTTGGGGGTCTGGATCACGACGCTGTGTGCGCGCGCCGCCGTGACGGGCACTTCGGGGAGGAGCCGGCGGGTCCAGGGCCCGGCTGCTACGATACAGTCTGTCGTGGGTTGGTGTGTCGCTTCCTGGCCGTCCTTCTCGTAGGTCACGCTTTCGACGCTCTTCCCATCTGCGCTCTTGTTGATGGCTGTGACCCTTGCGCCGGTCACGATCTTGACTCCCTTCTCCTCGGCAAGCTGCGCCATGCTCCGCGTGAAGAGCTCCGGGTGTACCTGTGCCGTGTTGTCGGGCGTGCCCATGTTCTCGTACCCGCCCAGCGACTCCTTGGTATCCAACCAGTCCAGATCGTCCGGCGCCCCGAGTCGCTTCAATGCCTTGGAGTCTTTCTTGTGGTCCTTGTGCAGTCCCTTGGATGCGCCATCCCCCATCGCACTCACAGGGTCCGCCGCTCCATCGCCGCTCTTGCCGCCGAACCCGGGCGGCAGCCGCGCCTTGCAGTCGACCTGGCTCGCCCAGCACCGTCTGTATCCCCACCTCTTATCGCCGCCATGCTCCTTCGCCAGCTCGTCATGCAGCTTGAAGCTCAGCGGCACGATGTTCTGCGGGAATGCCCACAATGCGAGCAGGCCGCCCGCCTTGCCGCTCGCGCCGCCCGCGATGCCGTCGTGTGCGAGGTTCTTCTTCGAAGCCGTGGTGGGGTCGGCCAGCGTGGCGGGGTCCTGGATGCTGTCTGCGGTGCGGCCGCCGGCACTGTTGGACGAGGCTTCGAGGAGGGTGATGCGGTGTGTCGTTGGCGAGTAGACCGGGTGCCGCGTCAGGTAGTAGGCGGTGCTGCACCCGATGATGCCGCCGCCGACGATGGTGATGTCTTTTGGAGGGGCTGTGGTGGACATTGCGCGAGCTATTGGGCGGCTGAAAAGACGAGGTGGGAGGAGCGAGAGTCTACTAGACATTCACTGGGATATGGTTTTTTTGATAGTTTGAGTACAGGCTGCTGAATTTCTTGCGGTCGAAGAGTGGGATAATTCTGTGGATGTAAAGATGGTATACGACATTGGTGGGGCATCCTCGCACTACGTCATTGGAGTTATCGGTAGATCACGATCCGAGTTCAGATATTCCAACTCCATCCCAAAGCTTCCATCTTAAATTTCCTCATAGGAGCCACTTGTTCCGTGAGAGGGCAGGATGCGTAGTTCATGACACGATACCGGACATGTTTCCAATGAAGCCATGAAGATTGATTGATTGATTGATTGTATTTAACGTGGGGGGTAGCTCCTCAGTAGTGCAAACCACGCCTCCCAGAGCCTCTGTATCGCAGGGTTGTGGAGGTCTCAAGATAATAAGTACAGTCAGTCCCGCTCACGGGCCCAATGAAGCCATGAAGAATTGCCAAGTAGGGGTATTGATTTCTACACGCAAGTAAGAGGTACTCCCCCAGCCTAATAACGGCAAGGTCTCTTCTGACTAAGCGGAAGTTTACCCCTTTTTAAGATCACAGATAGGGGTTGTATTGTCTCACCAGTCTGACCTCACAAACACGACTTCGTGCCATTTCCATCAGAGATGCGATGCAGAACTGCAATAACCCCTCCCCGGACTGCAACTACTGCCAGGTCATAGTCGGCGTCCAACCCACCTGTCGACACGGCTCTGACTGAATAACAGACAGCTCCCCACACAAGAGCTGGAGCGCCACCCATCTCTTCCATAATGCCTGCCAATCCTGCCAGGACCGCAGGCCGCCCAGCCGATGAAGGATTGTGTTCCCACTGCCGCCACCTGCGGTAAGAGCCACCTCTCATTCTGCGTCGGGACCAAGCAGTTAGTATGCTACAGACCGATCTCGGCACCGCAGAGCCCTGCATCCTGTCCCCTCTGTGAGGTCTTCAACCAGTTCCTCCAGCCGTCCCTCGCGGAGGAAAAAATTAGCCGCTCTCACTCTGGTTTGCCCCAGCTGTTCCTCTCTCTCACGTGGCAGCAGCGAGAGGTGCAATGGAGCATGACCAGCATGGCGAAGGAGTAGACAACGTCGGACACCTTGTTCTCGTACGCGAGTCCCCCAATGGGCAGGAAAAGGGGTCCCTGACTCTCTCAACAGACCCTCCTATCTCTGTAGTGGGCTCGATGCTCCGGCGCATAGACCGCACGATAGAAGCAATCAGGCGTGTGCATCGCCTCGAACGAGCATTGCAACCCATCCACCGCATTCGAGAAGCCGCCCATCGTCCGGCTCATCGACGTGGTGGAAGGACGCCTCGTTTACGTAGCCATCAGCTACATAGCATCCAGAGCTGCCATGGACGAGCGAGCAACGAACCAGCAAGACCGCCACCGCGACTTCTTCCCACTCCAAATCCACCATCGACGTCGCGAGCCAGCCAGCCAGCCAGCACTATCCGCGACCCAATCCGCATGTGCACGGATCTGGGGCAGCGCCACCTACCCCTGGGTCGACCACCTATGCATCGTTGCAGAACTCACCCACAGACAAGACGCAGCAGGTCGACGCCATGTGAGTCAGCGATCTTTTCAACCGTAGGTATGGTGTAAAAGATCAATTTCAAAAAATACCCATTTCAAAAAAAATCAAAAATTTCGCAGATGCCATTTGAACAGCAGACCTCTAGAAAGCGTGCTGAATTGTTAAAAAAGAACAGTAGTGAGGTTCATTTTAAAGCCTGGGCTCCTGAGTACTGCCGGAAAACGAGCAAGCTCAAGTTTGTCCTGCCGACTAATTTACCACCCGGAAAACCGGCAAGGGAACGTCATTGATGCTGTTTTCGGCTCACGTTAGCATATATACAACTGCTACCCCCTCTGGTTCCCAACATCGCAACCAGCCTCTCATGCACCAGCCTCCCTGGCCCACCTACCGCAGTTCAGCCGCAGCATTCCCGGCGCGCGCGTCAACATACATCCAGCTGCCGCCGCTCTGCGAGCCGCGCGGTTGGACGTATGAGGATGCCATGTTGGCCCGTCGCCATCTCTTATTCGCCAACGTGCAGGCCTACTTGGAGTGCACTGCACTCTGCGCATGTTCCACAGGGAGCACCTAACAGCGTGCCGATACGCCTGCGACGACCCAGCCATACACAACAAGCGCGGTTATCCGACGTTATCCGACCTCGATGTCGAGCCTGGAGTTTGACGAGACGGGTTTGTTCTCAAACCGGTGCCGACGGTGAATGTCATGAATTCGATCGAGGGAGGTAGCTGTTCCGCCGCGTTAGGCTCGGGGAGGTCTGTCTATCTGAAGAGTTAGATAGCCTCTGATGTGCCGCGTAAAGTACTTATTTGGGAGGGAATAAGAAGCCCGCCTGGGCGTGATTGTGATCCGCACAGAGCAGCCAAGCATAGTGGACTTGCCCCTCGGCTAGGAGCCTATATTAGGTCTCGCGATACTGATAGTACTATACTCTCTATTTGAGCTCAAAGCCGTCCAATCGTTGCTTCGTGGGTCACTCGTGCGTAGCTTGGACTCTTCATCAAGTAGGTAGTCCCCGTGCCGCCACTGAACAAAGTCGCCCACCACTAGTGCTTCACGTCGTCAGCCCCAGGATACAAGTACCATGATGAGCTTTTGCAATAAACCAGCGAAGTGAGTACTACATACCCAAGGAACCATGAGGCTGAGATAAGTATCGCGGAAAACACCTGTGAATTAAGAGCCCCTCCTCTTACACCCACCCGCTATCCTCACCCAAACCGATGCCGCGCAATCTCCTTCAGCACAGCGAGCGTTCCCTCTTCCTTCTCTCGATACTCCCTGACCCTCTCCTCCCGCTCCGCAGCCCTCGCCCTCTGCACCTCCTCCCTCCGGACCTCGCGCTCCGTCTTCTTTCGCTGATCCGCTTCCTTCATGCGTTTATACTCTTCCAGACTATCCCCTCCCCCACCACCTCCTCCCCCAAGCAGCTCGGCGTCGTTTATCTCGCCGCCGGGCGATTTCTCCCGGAACCCCTTCATCTTCTCGTTGACCTCGCGCTTCTTCTCGAGCTGGCGCTCGCGCGTGCCCGGCTCGGCGCGGGGCGCTAGGTCCTCGAGGCGCTCCTTCTGCGTGGCGCGGTCGGCTTTGCGGTCGAGGCGGAGGCGGTCGCGCGCTTCGAGGGTGGACTCGGTGTGGGCTTCGCGCTGGAGGGAGAGGTCTTGCAGGTTGGGGATGCCGGGGCCGTGTCTTGTTTGTGGATGCTGTGTGCCGGATGAAGATGTTGTGGCTTGGTCGGGGAGAATGGGGCCATAGTCATCGTCGTCGTCTTCATCGTCACCTCCGTGCCCTTCCCCAGCGCCATCCACATCTTCCCCAGCCACTATGCCACCACCCAGGACCTCACCACCTAGTACCTCATCGACCCCCCTTTTCTCCCCATCACCGCTTCCCAAACGTCCGTGTCCACGCCCACGCTCCGCCTCCGCCTCCTCCATCGCGCGATCCAGCCCCAGCTCCTTCCACTCCAGTACAGCCTCCTGGAACAGCTCAGCATGATACCAGCCCTCGGCCAGCTCGCCGGCGTTCCACTTGCCAACGAAGCTCTTCCAGCGGCCGCGCACCTCGCGCTCGTCGAGCGCCGTGATGTCTTTTTGTTTTTGCACGTCGAGGTAGCGCGCCAGCAGCGGGCGGAAGGTGCCGTAGTCGGCCGTGCGGGATAGGGGGCGCGCATCGCAGGGCAGGGTGGTGGGCGTCGGCTTCTGGACGCGTGTTGGGGAGCGGTGGTGGGCGTGGTGACGGTGGTGGTGGTGCTTGTGTTTGTGATTGCGGTCGTGGTTGTCGTTGTCGTCTCGATGATGCGTACGGCGTGTGGATCGAGAGGCATGGTCGCGTGCGTCTCTGTCGTCGAGTATTTTTGAGTCATCTCGCCCTTCTTCTCGATCCCGCCGTCGCTCTGTGGTATTGCCATCGTCCCTCCGCCTGTGTCCATCGTAACGTTCTCGCTCCTCCCTCCGTCGTGGAGACTCCGATCTCCTCCTCTTTCTCCTACCATCTCCATCTCCATACGCATATCTCCTCCTCGCCCGTCGCTCATCCGTATCAGGGTCGTCGTCGCGCGATCGCTTGTCATTGGTTTTGGAAGCTCGTCCGGGAAAACTGTCGTCCGACCGCTCTCCACGCTCGTCATTGCGTTCGAGTCCGCGGTCTCGGTGTCGGTACCCAGGTTCAGCCATAGTGGTGCGACGTAGACCGTGTCATTGATATAGCAGGAATGGGTATCGTCTGTATCAAGTGTGGTACGGTAGCTATGCCAGTGGAGCAGTGTGCAAATTGTGCTGCGACTCTCGGGTGGGGACCCCGGTTTAAATTGTCGTCTCGTACGGTCGGGGGTGATCGACGCGTCGAGGATTATGGGTTTCAATATGGCTCCTGCTGGACTCAGTGTGATCGATGGTAGGATGAGCTGGCTTATTGGAAGATGATGTTATTATTTCGATGTCTTGCAGTTGCGGCAGAGTTGTCACATGTGGGTTACATTGTTACATGTGGGGACCCGGACGATGCATGACAGGGGTCCCCTGACGGGGGCATGTACCCCAGATCCAAGTTCCACGCCCCTTTTCATTCAGCCTCAACGCCAAGAACGTCTAAATATATCACATGGGGTACTGCATATCATTATTCGTGCCAAACCACAACTCCTGTCACATACCCACTGCTACTCCCATATCGATTGGGTGCTTCCTTACCTCAGCCTCACATCTTGGCATCAAGATCCCTCTTAACTTTATGGTAAGGGCCGACCCGACGAGCCGGCACCGGACCTGACCCGACCCGACCCCGTCAACAGCAGATCAGCAGAACCCAAAACGCCGGCATGCTCTACATATATCATCCATCGGAGCAAGGCTACACAGGCAAGGTGCACAGAATCACAGTCACACTTGATGGCCTCCGGTGTTAATAATATATTTGGAATTACTCTGTATGTCATGTCTGAGTTCCTCCATGGACAGGCTCTTCATCGGCCCTGGTCCCACGTTATCTTGTGTCGACCTAATGAGGCAAACACTGTGTTAACAATACATCCGGCTTTATTATGGATCTGATGTCTGGGTTCCCTCCCAAGTCATCTTGTGTCCACCCGTCGAACGAAGCATCAACGCCTTCACCTTCCTACTCCCCCTCTATTCTGTCTTTCGAACGTCCCGCTTGCCGATTCCTGTGATGATCAATAATGGTTGAATGTGTCCCAACTTTCCTTGTGTCAACCTACTCGTCTGGGTCTAACGTCAGCTCCAGACTAAGCGGATTGTCCCACCCGCAATTTGTTAGTCTGAAGATAGCCATCACACCCAGACGAGTAATGAGCAACCAATGGGTCAAGTTTCCTAGCGCATCATTATGCCTGCTGTACCAAATGCCACGCTTCCTAATCCATGCAATAACCGATAATCATTCCTTCTTATACACCTTGCTGCCTCGAGGCTTGCGCAGGTCGCCGAAGTAATATGTTGAAGATACCTGGTGATGACCGAGGCAGCAGTAACAGCTCTATATCCAGTAACCTCCCGTAAAAATCAAATCCGTTATGTGTCGTACATCGTTGTCCCACGATATGAGTTAGTAAGTACCCTGTATCATTGCCTTTTGGGCTGCGAGTAGAGAGCGCCGCTCATGGAGTCAAGGTTGAATGCCACATAGGCGGCGCACATGCAATTCGTGGGATCTCCATTGCAAACCCGGGACATGAATTCCCCTGGGTTTTCCATGTCCTGGGCTTGAGAGCCTGACGCTGATATGCCAAAAGCCCCAGGCCCCGAGCCGGGCTGCTGTCCGCCCCCGAATGGCGTCATGGGATCCGGCATGGTGGCGAAGGCGTTAGGTAAGCCATTGTAGAGGACTCCATAGGATGCCGCTGGTGTGCCGGGGCCCATAAAGTCCGAGTTGGACGACTGTCCGCTCGCGGATGGCGTCATGAGAGGAGGTAAGTCGGTGAGAGGAGGTAAGCTAATAACGGGGCCTCCATAGTATGGCTTGGAAGGCATGGTATGGAAGACTTCGGGAAAGCCATAGCCATGGCCTTCGTATCCTGTCGATGGTGTACCGGAACCGATAAGCCCCGAGCCCGGCGGCAGTCCGGGCCCGGTGGGTCCGCCGCGACCGCGACCGCCAGTACGCGTCGATACAGCTGCAGCAGCGGGCTTGGCCTTGGTGGCCTTCTTCACGCCGTTTCCTTTCGGGAGACTGCGAGGCTTGCCGGTGGGCACGTACTCCTTCTTAGATACGCCGTTCTGTGGGATCGGAGGGTATCCTACGTGCTGCTGGAAAGAATAATCGAAAGCCGGCCCATGCTGAGTGCCCTGATTCTGCATCTGGGCCGGCATGTGCGGTGGCAGCTGGAGGTTTTCGAGCTGGTGCGGCTGATTTAATCCCGTTGGATAGTATGGGTTTAGGCCCATGTCAACACCAGGGCCGGGACCAAAGCCTTGCGGAGGCATGAATAAGCTTTGCCCGTCTTGGCCGGGACCGGAATAGTACATCGGCAACGAAGAGGACGTTGCTCCCGTAGGCAGCATCGGTGGTGCACTCCCCACCGATCCCGTGTTAATTCCCAGCTTCGCCTGGGCTCGTAATGCCGCGGAATTCCGCGCAGCACCCGGACCGCATATGTCGCATTGGCCGCGCCAACATTTTTTGCTCTGAACATGAGGGCTTCCCTTGCGTGGCCGTCCCGGTCCTTTCGCCGGAAATAGTTCTTCCTTGTGATGCTCGCATTCCCAATTGCGGCCTCCTATGTGGCAAGGTATACTACAAGCAGTGGGGTCAGAGTGTTAGCGCCTATGTGCAGAGAAACGATGCGTAGACGTAATAGGCTATAGGATAAGACTTACCAGGCGTACTTTACTCCGCCGAAGAATGTACCCTTCTCCTTGATGAATACACCCCACACCCCCATCACCGCAAGCCATACCTGTCTCTCCTCCATCTCCTCGTTTTGTGTAGACATTTTCAACAAGGGGGGTTGACAATGATCCGACACGACACGGGCAAAGTAGGTCAGGGATGGCGTGGGGAAAGGGGCGCTAGTCAATTTGGTATTCGATGATGACTTATTCGCTCTATAATCAATCGACAGTCGGGTCAGCTTAGTATGACAAGCGGCTCATAGAGGTCTTCCGACAGGGCTGCAAACCTCACTAAAGTGTAACCTGGAGATATTTCGACGACGAGATGGATATATTGCGATGGGTGAGACTGGCCAGACAGTATATGGTCGCCGCTGAGATGTTGTTCGATGGATGAAGAGTGAATATCTGTGCAAAAAGATGTCAGTTGTAACTCTTGTCTCGGATACCTTGGGGGTAGAGATATCACGGGCAGCAGATAATCTGGTGTTGCAGCTGTGATGGTGCAGCCGACAGTGTGGGTAGCCACACTGGACCAAAGTTTAACGGCCACAAAGACGTTCAACTGCAAGCTGATCCGATGGGCAAGGTAGGTACGGAAGTGAGGTGGGTAGTAACTTACTGTGATCGTCGGTCAAGTGATGGTCACTCGGCCGACGATGTCTTCGGGGAAGGATAGCAATCCGAAGATCTATACCGATAATCGGCAAGTTGGGAGTCTGTTGTGCCTGGACATTAGTAAACGACAGACTCGACACTTCGGTCGGATGTCAGCGGGCGCCAGCTGCATGACCCGTGGTTCAGGCGACCGGGAGAGGATGATGCAGCCTCGAGTACCACTGGGCACTCGAAGTGGTCAATGGAACATGAAGAGAAGTGACACTGACGTTGACGTGTGGAGTGAACCGTATGTAGAGGAGGATGGATGCAAATGCGATGATCAAGTAAGGGGGTGGTGAGAAGATGAAGAGTAAAGATAAGGACAAGGACGAGGACAAGAACGAGAAGATGAATGGATGCGAGCTACCAGGCGCCGAATAGACGGTCTCAGTACGGGGACGTCTCGGGTACTAGACCGAGGCGAGTAGCTTGTGGGCACGTGGGACAGTGTGACGAGCCCTGCGATGATGTGCGAGGCTGATGAAATGACAGAAGGGGGTTCAGAAGGGGTTTCGATCAAGCCGGGGTTGGGCCCGCGGTACAGTGTGACGAGCCCTGCGATGAAGTGCGAGGCTGATGGAAGAACAGGATGGGGGTCAGAGGGGGGCCCGGTCAAGTCAGAGTTTGGAGCCGGGAGGGAGTGGGAGCGAGACCGGTAGGAGAGGCGTCCCGGCAAGAGCATGAGCATGCGGATGGAAAGGCAAAGACGGGCGGCGGGAGTGATCGAGATATAGAATAACTCACTGTTGGCTGGTGTCGCTTGTGATGTTGTAGGTGATCGTGAAGCACGTGTTGGTGCAATGTGGGAATAGTTCGATTGTGGTTGTGGAAGTAATGAGGGGAAGTCGTCGAGGCACGGTGGGAACGTGATATATAATAAATCACTGTTGGCTGGTGTTGCTTGTGATTTCCAGGTGATCGTGAAGCACGTGTTGATGCAATGTGGGCAACAGTTCGATTGTGCTTGTGGTCACCGAAGTTATGGGGGGGGTTGTCGGTGCAGGGTGGGAATAAGTGTAAAAGGTCAACTGGGAAGGATAGACAAGAGCAGAGGTCTCGTTTATTAAGTATTATGGCTGCCTCTGGTCCACTGATTCAACCTGTCTTATTCTCCGAGCCCTGAATATCAAGGTTTACACTTGGAAGAAGGAAAATCAACCAAGTATACTGTTTGAAGTGCAAGGCGCATCTAGCGCAGCCCAACTAAGCCGTTATTTCTTTCTCTTTCGGCAGCTCTATACGCTCACGTTCCCGCCACAACGGTATCAACTTCTTCACGCGTATCTAGTCCAAGCCGGATATCATCTAGCCCACATTGCAGAGGGAACAGTTCCCGGAGAATCAGCAGCACAAGCCTCTGCGTACAGCGGCGAAGAACTGCGTGGCGTCCAAAGGTGGACCGTAGTCGTGCTGGCATGCTGCTGTGGACGCCTCTGGCACCTCCTGGTCTGGCCGGAGCTTCACATGGATTTCAGCCAGTGATCCAGGAGTACTTAGGTTCCCAACGCCTTGCCCAACGCCAATGATACGCCACCCCATCCATTGCGTGAACCAGGCTCCAACTTAGGTGACAGCTCTAGCTGGGAAACGTTAGGCACCACCTACATTGGATGGACTTATCAGGTCCGCCCTGATTCTTCAGCTCCGCTCAAGATTACTGGGATATTCTGAACTGCTCTATGACAATACTAGCCGAAGTAAATTGCTATGCTGCAGACAGGTTCTCACATAGTCGCAACTCGTTGCATTTTGCTGGCTGACCATCAACCCATAACTATGTCCTGACACCCCTGCTCCTCATCGAACTACCTTGTGATCCTGAGTCAGGCCTGCTCGAAAGAGGCAAAGCTCGGGAGTGTGATGATTGTTTATTATGATTTTTGCGACGAAAGCGCGTAGTCCGTGTTCTCCATCTGGCATAGCCCAATTTATGCGGCTATCCTCGTCGTCCGCGCGAAACTTGATGAAGACATTGTTGATATCAAACTATTCGGTGAGAAACTCAGTCGCAAGAACCCCTGCTTAGCGTCTGCCTCTGTAGACTTTGTACAGACGCCCCTCTACGAGGCCCAAAACCTTCTGAGCTCGCGGGCTAAATTAGGTAAACTTGGGACAGAAGATACATATGGCGGGATGATGTCGAACCTGCTTAGTCATGCTATAACCAAGCCCCATTTCTCCAACATCCCAGTGAGCCGTCAATCTCAACGTACTCGCCAGGGCTCGAATTGCCGTTGACCCAGGTTTTTCCAGTCGTTCCTCGTTCTGGGATACCATGCGGGAACCAAGTAAACGGCCCTGGCCCAGAAGTCGGCACGACTTCAAAACTGAGTCAAGGCGATTAGAGCCCTGACGAGTACCTGTCTGAGCTACCGTATCCACCATGCCCCGGGCACCATCACCTGCCAGCCATCATTCATCAAAACAAACCTAGACAAATGTCACCGGCCAACTCTACATACACTGTCGGCACCAAACATCTTCACTGCCCCGATCAGATTCACCTCGACATTCCTGGCGCTGACGTCGCACTAGCTAAGCGCGAGGGAATCCTGTATAAGCCGATTCTTCATCAAGTGCGATGTGTCATCACACAGCTTTGAAGCTAGTAAAATGAACAATAACATTCTCTCTCGGTTGAACATCATGTTGCTTGATTGCTTGCTTGCGAAGTGAAGTGATGTCGTCGTCAAAGGTATGACGGAATTGTATTAGCGTTTCTAGCTAGTCAAATGTAGTCAACGTAGCGGTGCCTGGTGAGCGGTGCCTGGTGAGCGCCACCTATCTAGCCCGATGTCCCGAACCTCGTAGACGGAGCCTTGGACGTCCCAGGAACGTGACTGGGGGCATCGGTGCTCTACCAAAACGGGGGCTTGGGGTCGGGGGCGCGGGGCCATGGAGAACAGGTGCCAAGAAAAGCAGATGAGAGTTCGGTGAGCCTGGCCACTGTCGGTTAGGCGCAGGGGACGGCGCAGTGCTGAGGAATGGATTCGCTCCCAGCTAGCTAGACTGGAGAGGTAAGTGTCGGTACTTTTGATGACAACTTTCACAAGCTGTCGCAAGGTGGTACCCACGTGACCAGGTGGTACCTATAGGTACGTGACTAGGCACAGGGGTTCGTCCCTGCGCAGCTCCCCGGCTCCATTTCATAGATCCTAGCATGAAGAACACTTCCTTTCTATCATCTGATCAGCTGTACGCGATACAAACTTTCACAACATTGAAGTGAGAAGGTCAGAGGTGATGATGGTACTCTAGCTAGCTTCATCAAATTCGGGGTACAGTAGGCCACTGGACGGATCTTGGTACCGGGCGCCATGTCAGAAGAGGATCAGCGCAACGATCAAGAGGCCAGATTGGGTCAGACTAGGATCTATCATCTGGATGGTCTCGACCGGTCTAAACCTAAACCGCTCTTGGGCTTCTTTGCCGCGTTGTTAAGCACCTGTCGAGCAAGAGAGTAAGTAGTTAGTGGATACTACACTACGGGGTGGCGCCGACAAGACAACGGCGCGCGTATCACTTGGGCGGCTGGCGTCAGATGGGAATTTGATTGTTTCAATTTTGACAACTACCACCGAGGATGACTAAGAAACTCGCTCGGCGCGAAAAAGTTTCGAGATCTCGCTCGAAGGCTTCCGGTGACAGAACCTTAACCAGCATTGGCGTGGGCATCAGGCTCCGCAGGGCTTCTTGACATTGGAGCAAGACTCTCCGGTCACCATATCATCAAGCTTATGAATGGAATATGGGAGCATGGACCACGATTTCGTCGAGTGCGTCGAGTTCGTCGAGAGTCGAGGGTCAAACTCTGCAGCTCTGGTCTGCCGACACAACGCCACCGCCGCGAACATTGCGGGTGCAGGTAACTTACTAGCTGCTACTGCCTGCCCACGCCGAGCTCGGTGTGCAAGCCGCGAATCTCACCACGGGAGAGCCAAGGGGACCAATGCACCAGCCTTGGCGCCTAAGGCAGGTTCCTGGTCTGTCATCCAAAGTGGACGTAGTCTCTGTCCTCAACAATTGACCAGTCCGTTCCTCGGGCTCCACAGCCTGTTCGAGTTGGTGCCGTTGCCTTGAAGTATCGCCCTGACCTCATGTCCAACAACGCTGACACCAGAGAATTGCACGGCATTTGATACTGCAGTCGACTCGGATTGAGTTGAACTAGCTGACTGTTTCCAACGCCGTAAGCACTCTGTTCACACCTCGCGTCTCTGTCTCGTGACAACACGCACGCCTTCGCATCTCTTTCCTCAAAACAAACACGTGCGAGATTGATAGGAACGAGTCCTGTCAATTACGCGAAAGACAACTTTCGTGGGCTGCGTGGCTGAGGCTGTGTACACAAAGTGCTGAACTTACATCACACGGTGGAGCTATTTGCGCAAGCCAAATCGTGAGCAGAGTGGCGCGGCGCATGGCGCAATCAACATCTTCGTTGAGTTGTCATCACCTGCCATTATCCGAACCGTCAGAGTCGGCAAACATATCCACCGCCCTCAAGCGCCTCCTGGGCTGTTGTGATTCTTTCGGTGGAGACGCGCGGGGCTTCTCTGCGTGACTGGTTTCGTCGGCATTGTTATTGTCTGCTTGATCTTGATCCATGGCCACCCCACCCTCTTCCTCGTCGTCGTCCATAGGTACGCCATCGATGTCGCTGTCGAGGTCCATGTCCATCATGTCCGCATCCTCATCCATGACCTCGCCGTCAACGTCATCCATCGATGCCCCACCCTCCCCATTGTCATCTCCTGCGTCCGTGCGTGTAGACACGGGGAGGAATGCCTTCTCTTCGCCGAGTACCCCAGACCCCGCTTCGACGGTCTTCCACTTGCCCGCCTTCTTGACCACCTCTTCCGTCTGCTCCTCCTTCTTCGCACTCGGGGGGTTCTCGAACGTCTGCATGAATAATTGCTGGCTCTCGTTAGGAAATGCGCACCAGCCTTCCCAGAGGCTGAGGACGAGACCAATGCTGCGCTTCCATTTCTCCGCACGAAGTCTGCCCCAATTCAGGCGTTCGGCAGTGAGGCCCAAGATCTCAAAGACCTTGCCTTGCTTGAGCGAGGTCTCAAAGAGCTGGCGATAGCGCCATGCGTGTCGGAGTCCGCTTGTAGCCGAGGACGAGAGAATGTCACTGACAACGTAGAGACCAACTAAGCTGGAGCCGCTGGTATCCTGTGCCTCGGCTGTCTTCGCAGCTACGTCCTCAGGCAATGGTGTTGCATCCTGGGACCCGCGTCCGAGCTCTTCGTCACTCCCACCTTTCTTGTGCTCTGGGTTTGCGGATGTGAGGGCTAATGGCTTCACAATATTTGACACAATCATGTCGACTATCTCGTCAGCTCCACGACTAGAATGGGTGATGGCAAAGGTGGTGATGCGGGCAATGTCCCCTTTCCGAATCTTTGTCAGGGTCATAGGAAGCCGTGCAAGTAGATGTGCCATCCTTGCCTTGTCGAACGGGTTGAGGTATGTTTTCTCGTTGTCACCACCTTCCGGGGGCTTGTTGCCTTCGTCCTCGAAATCCTCCTCATCAGAGGAGCTGTATTCTGGATCCGATACGAACTCATCAATCGCAGTAGTGTATTCGTAAGTCAGTGGCTTCTCAGGCATCTTCCACGCATGGCTGCCGTCAAAGAGTGGCAGATACTTCCCCTGTCGGACAGCATTCGCCTCGGCGCCCGTGATGACCTCCCACAGCCGCCATCGATACCAAACACCACCCTCGCTGCGAGCGTCCCAAAGCCAGGCCCATTTCTCTTCTCTCTGCACATCGGGGCGCGACATGAGAAGAGCTTCAAACTCGGGGCCATGCTCCAGAACCGATTCGACAACCTTGTGGATAAGCTGAATCTGCTTGATATCCTTTGGGGGTTGTACCGGAACATGTAGAATGGTCCTCTGCATCGGACCACCACCTGGTCCATAGGACGACGGCGGAGCGAACCCGCGGTGAAACCCACCAGGCTTGTAAATGTTGTTTTCGTTTGCTTGAGGGACAGGTTTGGCACCGAAAGCCTGGGATGTCGACGAGGACGATAGTGTCGGTATCGTTGTGGTGGCAACAGCAGAGGATAGATGCCTGTGAAGTGATAAGTAGAACCCGTAGCCAAGATACCTGTTCTGCAGGGAGCTGACAGCGGCCTCGATATCAGCTGCTGGGGTCTCCTGGGAGAGTGTGACGATAGCGGCGATGGATTTCCGCTCGCCCCCTCTCGTATTGTTGTACGGTAAAATCTTGATATTCTCCACGGTCAAGGTGGAGGGTATCAAGGCCTTAATCACGGCAGGCGAAGTGACGGGAGGTAGGTTGGACAGCCGGAGTGTAGGTCTCGCGGTGGCCTTCTCCTCCGCCGCATCGCGAGATCGCGTGTCGGTCTCGTCATCGCTGGTATCGAATGCCTTGGGAATGCCCTTGGGTCTCGACGCCTGGCTCCTTTCACTGTCATCGTCACGAGGTCCGAGTTGCCCACGCCCGTCATCCAGGCCTTTCCTGTTGAAGCCTTGTTGGAAGCTGTCGAACTTCTTCTTGCCGAAGGCGGGCGGCGCTGGGGGGAGAGATCCAGGTCCGCTCTTCAAGCCCAGACCTGCGTTTCCTGCACCGAAATGTCTCTTCGGCGGGTCTCCACCCCCAAAGGCGGGACCATTTCCACCTGGGCGACCGAGGTTCGCTCCTTGGTGACCGCCGCGCTGGCCTGGCATGTTCCCATTGTCGTCGTCATCGTCGTTATCGAAACTCTTGACGAAGCTCTCGTACACGGCAGCGGTCTCGGCAGCCTCCCTCTTGCGCTTGGCCTCGGCATCAGCCTTCTGTTTCTCGAACGCGGACTGCCTCGATGGCTTCTGGAGCTTCGCCTCGACGTCGGGGAAATCCGGCAGTTTCTGATTGTTGGAGGACGACATGGTCGAGTCGCAACGAAAAGCCGGTTGGGGAGGTGGAACGGTGTGCTACGTGGGATTGCGCATTCTATATGGAATGGAGATAGTGCTGAGCAGTTTTCCACGTGCCTGCCAGCAAGGTAGAGCTGAGGGCGTATGTTACGATGGGTGAGCACCTTCTTGCGCACAATAAATGATGTCGCCGAAAATGGCTGGATGAGGTTGTTCGCATACGGAGCCTTGCTGCCTCGGTACCATGTTTTCTCGCTCAGAAGCTTCTGAGTCGACCACGAGTGGCCTGCGTGCGAAAATATAACACTAGCCGCATCTAGTTGTGGCTGATTATGAAATAATCCCGATAAGAAGCCACTTGAGGCTCGTGAGGTAGTTTTCTGCACGCAAGCCACTCGCGCTAGATAGGGGGACTCAAAACCTTCTGAGGGAGAAAATACTGTAGTCAACAGGGATGACACATTCGGGAGGCGACTTCGGAGTTTGTTGACTTTCTTCCCCTCCGACCTGCTCCAGGCTGGAGATTGCATGTGCGCAATTGACGAAATCGTCACCGGCGCCCTTTCCCTCTCTGCCATCAATCGATTGATCATTCCTTATCTTACCCAAGTCACATTTTGAAGTCACAACTGGAAGTCACAACCCACCTCTCGTTCTCATGATAGTGACATAGACCGCATCTGCGGGGCAATCTGCTATCAATATTTCCACCTCGCAGAGTCGGAGACGTACTGACTCAGCCAGCTCGTATATACTGTGAATTATCTCCATGAATATACAGCTACATACGAACATATGTCTTTACCTCACCCGTACATTTGAGGACATCTAACCATCCTTGTGTAGGCACAACCTCAGAACTCCAAAGCGAGTGGACGCAAGCTCAGAGCTCGAAAGAGAGCGAGAGACCTCTTATACGGCACACCTACCCTCCACGACCACCACCCACCATGACGACCGAACCCAACAACCCGACTAGCAACCCAGCTCCAACAGGCAGCCACCCGCCCCCCTACGAAGCCCCGTCCAGCATCCTCATCATCGGCTCGGGCGCCTTCGGCCTCAGCACGGCCTGGACGCTGACCCAGCGGCCCGAGTTCTCGCAGACGCGCCTCACGATCCTCGACCGCTCGCCGGAGCCGGGCGTTTTCCCCGCGCGTGACGCCGCGTCCATCGACAGCAGCCGCATCATCCGCGCCGACTACGCCGACCCGGCCTACGCGTCCCTCGCCTCGCGCGCCTCGGAGCACTGGCGCCGCAAAACTACAAATCCGGCCGACGACCTGGGCCGCGAGGGGCGCTACTCCGAGTCCGGGCTGCTGCTGGCCGCGGACGCGGGCAATGGGGATACCGTGCGCGTTCTCGGCGGTGCGGAAAAGACCCAGGACGGGAACACAGACGGCAAGAACAAGGATGGCGTTGCGGCCCCGAGGACTGTACCCACGGCCCTGGGCTACGCAAAAAGGAGCTGGGTTAACGCGCTAGCTCTAGCACAGCGCGAGGGCCGCCCCTTGGATTCCATCAGGATGCTCCCGTCGCCTCGGGCCATCGGACACATAAGTGGCACGGGCGGCGAGTTTGCAGACTGGGGGTACCTGAACGAGGGGAGCGGGTGGGCGGACGCGGAGCGGTGCATGGACTGGCTATACAGACGCGTGCTCGCGACGAACCGCGTCGAGTTCGTCAACGGCACGGCAGAGCGCCTGGAAACCGCGTCAGACGGGCGGGTGACAGGAGCCACAATGAAGCCATCAGCAGAAGATGGGGAGAGCAGCAGGCTGTCCGCGGACCTCGTGATAGTAGCGGCAGGCGCCTGGACGCCCTCGCTCCTCGACCTGCAATCGCAGGCCGTGGCAACGGGGCAGGTGCTGGCCTACATGCACATCACGGAAGAAGAGCAGGCCAAACTCGAGAAGATCCCCGTGCTGCTCAACATGTCGACGGGCCACTTCATCATCCCGCCGTGCGACGGCGTCCTCAAGGTCGCGCGTCACGGCTACGGCTACCTGAACCCAAAGACCGTCACCTCGAAGCCGCTGGGTCCCCACCCCAGCTCTAACACCAAGTCCGAACCCACTACCACCAACACCTCCAAGACCGATACCAACACAAACTCCCGCCCCCAGACCATCTCCCAACCCCACACCCACCTAAACGACCCCACCCTCGCCATCCCCCCCGAGGGCGAGCAGGACCTGCGCCGCGCCCTGCGCCGCCTGGTCCCCTGGCCCGCGCTGCACGACCGGCCCTTCTTCCGGACCCGGCTTTGCTGGTATACCGACACGTCCACAGGCGATTGGATCGTCGACTACGTGCCCGGGCGGCAGGGGTCGATCTTCATCGCTACTGGTGGTAGCGGCCACGCATTCAAGTTCCTGCCCGTGCTGGGGGACAGCGTGGTCGACTGCATCGTGGGCCGGCGCCCGCCCGAGTTTGCGGACAAGTGGGCTTGGAGGGGTGGTGGTGGTGCGCTCAGCCGCAGTGATGGGAATGCTGCGGAGGAAGATGTCGAGGAGTCCATTGCTACGGAGGATGGGAGCAGAGGAGGCAGGACCGGGCTGATATTACAAGAGGAATTAGATCGGGCGAGTCATGATTGAACAGCATGATCTACATTGACGAAATAGACCAGGCAGCTAGACTTAAATCTCAGCCCCAAACCGGCTAGCAAGAGCAATTCACAAAATTGTAGCTGGGCAATGATTTGGTGCGTACTGAAATGTATTCTCTAAGCTGAGTCGTCTAAAGTACGGGTTTCTGTAAGTGGCAGGCAAAAATGCATGCATCTATTGTGATCATGCCCTTCAAGAAGCATTGATCAAGCAAAAGAGGCAGAGAGCATTCACCATGCACAATGCACAAAAGCCCACGCAGGCTTATGAATGCCTTGAGGCGATTGATATGCTGCGTGCCCCCATCGAATGATACTGCTGATGCAGCTCATCACAAACTCCCCCGCCTGCAACAGTCGCCATCCTTGAGGCAGCTGCGCGACGTCAGGCTCATCCATGCGCCTCCTCACAGACCCTCCTCTCACCCTGGGACTAGCCCATGCTCCATCGGTCGAATTATGATGGCATTATCAACCATCAGGCGTGTGTCGTAGGTGAATGCCAGGTCGCAGTCTTTGTGTCCCGTCCGATCGAATCCTTTGAGACGTTTTCCGTGAAACCAGACAGTCTGGGCCCTGGTGTAAAGATCCACTCCTGTAGAACGCCTGTGCAATGCAGTGTGGGAAATGACAATGATACAGGGGACTAGTGATCCGGGCTCGTGAAAGTTGTATTTTCTTTGTGTCCTGATCACCGCCGGCGGAGGAAAATCGTGAAATCATGAAGAGATATACTCGTACAAGGTGCCCATGCGAAGCGTGGGTAGGATGAGGGGTAGAGTGAGTTACTGCTTCTTGCGAGCTACAGCAGATGCACCAGCCTTGACGGTGGTGGGGCGATCCTGGGCCGCCAAATCCTCATCCGTGAGAGGGGGAAGTCCAGCTTTGTTGCGGGCCAGGTCAACCTTGTGCTTATCCTCGTACTTGTCGTTCAAGGTGTTCTAGACCTTGCGGAAATCTGCAGGGCAAGATGTTAGTCATTCGTTCATGCACAGACGTGGAACATGCGGGCTTACCTTGAAGCACGGGGTAAATCATCTCAAAGGCTTGGTAGATCTCCTCTCGGACCTTGGCACCGGTGAGAACGATCTTGCCGCTGACGAAGATCAGAAGCACAATCTTGGGCTTGATCATGCGGTAGATAAGACCGGGGAACAGCTCGGGCTCGTAGGAGCTGAAGTTGTGGTGACGAGAAGCAAGACCCTCAAGCCTAATGGGGAACTTGATGTCGCAACTACCGACGATGTTCTGAATCTTGAAGTCCGTGAACTTGGCATTGAAGCCGAGCTTCTGGATGATGCGTGCGTATTTGCGCGACGCGAGCTTGGAATCGTCCTCGGACTTGGCGCCAGTGACAACCATCTTGCCGCTGGCAAAGATGAGAGCCGTGGTCTTGGGTTCGCGAATGCGCATGATGACAGCGGCGAATCGCTACTCACACGAGATTAGCATGTGATAGGAATACCTGGGGCATCGCATTGAACGTACCTTGGGATTGTACTCAGCATTTCTCGCATGCAGGGCAATCGTCTTCAGGTCCAATCGGCAATCGAGGTTGACCGTAGCGACGATGTTCCTTTTGGCATGCGAGGTGAGCCCAAGTCCAAAAACATGCAGATCGTACAGGTTATACATACTGCAAGGTAGGAGTCAATCCACTTCCACCCTGAGTAGCAGCAGGAGTCGCGGCAGGTGTGGCGGGAGTCACCCCGGTACCGTTGGCAACTGGGCCGCCTTGCTGAGGACCAGCGTTCACAAGGCGCTGTCCGTTCTGGTCGACTCCAAAGGCAGGTGTACCGAGCTCAACAGCACCGCCAGGGAACGAGAGAGAGCCGGTGGCAGTGAAAGCCTTTGCCTGCGCAGCCGTGGCGGGATGGGTCTGGATGCCGTCCATCTTGTGGATGATGTATGCTCACTGTGTTTCCACGAATGAGGGCAAGCTGAACCGAGGGACTGCGGATGATGTGCAATGTCAGAAAGGATGTCAAAACGAAGAATGCAATGCGATGCAGTGCGCGAAGTTGGAAATGAATGGAGGCGCGGAAGAAATACAGAAAGTTGTTGTCGCGATCGTGCGATCCCGTCGGCGATTGTGGGAGAGGGAAGAAACTGAGGGCAGAGGAAGGGTCCTTAAATAGTTTTTGGGAAATGGCAAAGTGGGGCACCGCATCAGCGCGGGGCAGCAGCGCAACAGAGGATAAGAGATAAGGGATAAGGCTGATAGGGTTGGAGGGCAACGAGGTCACCGCCAAATCAATCTGACCAACCCCCCAACTTCTACGAATATCGGTCACAGCATGGCAACAACTTCCGGACAAGGCAAGGCAGAAATAGATTGAGAAGAGCCTTACCGAGTGAAGTGCAGACGTGGAGGAGATAAACAAGTAAATGTCTCTCCAACACAGCAGATGCAACAGCAACTGCGAAAGGCGATACGGTAGATAGATCTGGCGAAGACCTATATATCTGACACACGGGCAGGACCTCAAAGGTCAACGATCGGTTCGATGGTCAAATCGGAGCGATCGTAGGCTTCGTGACGAGGTGCGGACTGCGAGGAGGGTTGATTATCGACGACGTCGGGGATCTGATGCGATGCGACAACGACGGAGGGAACTCGAGTTCCTGCGGAGGCGACGACGAGGAAGCCGAGATACTAGACTGCTTCACTTCTCTTCTGCTCTTCTGCTCAGATCTCTCCTCTATTGGAGATGGGCTGTTTCTTGGCTACACTGCACTGTGGCCTGTGCGGCTAGATGTATCGCCGATGGGTTGAGGGGGAACGGGGAGGAAGGTCGTGTGTCTGACGACGGTGACTCGAGTCCTAGATATGTCGGCGGCAAAGAACAAAGGAAGGCAGGCAGGCCGAGGGCGCAGTATCCTTTGTTGGTCGTTGTCGGAAATGACTGTTTCGGTGGACGAGCGCGGCCGACGACAGGACACACTTGAATGAAGGTGCAACGACGAGGTGAGGTGAGTGGTGAGCCGTGTGAATGGACGATGGATGAATAAGACCAGGTCGGCAACGACTACGATATTGTAGTGGTGTTGCGGGGGGATGACGTGGTGTGGGGATGCTCTCAAAAGTGGGTCGTCTCTGGCAGGCTGTGGCTGGCAGGTGCAGGTGACAGACCGATGGCAATGATGAGGACAATAGGTGGGGGTGTGATTGGCAGACTGACAGCTGGCAGGGCTTGCTGACAAATGAGGACGAGAGGCTCGGTGGTGGGTGGGGGTAGTTGACTTTTGGGGGGGACGTTCGGTCCGGACTTCGGCGCAAGACTTTCGAAACATCCAGGTTGAGGGGATGTCCAGCTCTTTATAATTTTTCGAAGCCAGCCTGCTCCGCCGCTTGTGCACTGACTTTTCTGGCACACACGCCCCAGCCAGCCCCAGCACGCCCCTATAGTCAAGCTTTGTGTGGCGGCAGCCCACAATTTGCTGCTCCCTGCTGCCATCTTAGTGGAGGCGCTACCTGGCTATCGGCCAATCATGTCTCCCAAAAACCCCCTGATTTTACCTCTCGCGACTCGCCAACCTGCGCCGTCGCGCCGTCTTGAGCCCTGGGTTCCCCCAAGTCCCTTTTTCTCTCCTGCACAGGCCAGAACAAACCCAAAAGCATTTGATCCATCCATCTCACCATCTGCATCAACCATCAACCATCAACTCACCACCAGAAACCCTCCATCCTGCCATCCTGCCCTCGTTCAACACCACCAGGCATCATCATCGTCGTCGGGCGTTAGGCAGTTGCTGTGTTCATCCATCCCCTCGTTCGCAGTGTCCAACAGGCGCATGCCTCTGCGACAATACGCCCCCAGGTATTGTCAGAGAAACAAAAGGTGTCTTGCCCCTCTGCTCTGCGCGTACCTACGCAGTTGGCAGGGACGCACCCACGCGCATGACTCGGCAGACCGATAGCCTGCGCGATGCTATCGTCACTGGTCAGTACACTGTTGGCGTCCACCAATTTCGCACTGGGACCACTGATCAGGCCACTGCCAATCGCCAATATTCAAGCTGGATCGGATCCAACAGCCACTCCATCGGACAGGTCTACAGTAGAATGGACGGACGGTCGGGTGTGGCCAGAGCCAGAGCTTTAGGGAGTTTTAGACCCCAACCGCTCCTGGCACTGTCCCGGGTAGCCTTGGCACACAAACTCTCCACCCCACTGAAACGCCGTGAATGCGCAATCAGCACCCCCCTTGCCCCCTATCTCTTTCGATAGTCCCCTAGGTATCCTTCGATGCTTTTTCCGCTTGGTTGACTCTTGGCCACTAGTTTTTCGTCGATCGTCCTCCCATTCCCACCAGAAGGAAGCTCAACCCACGCGAAGGAATCTCGAACGGACACATCACCAAGTTCTCCCGGCTGTGCCCGGCTAGTGGGCAGTGATTGTTATTGTTGGGAAGCCAAACATTCGTCGGTTTGCTTTGGTGATTGAGAGTCAAGTGTTCGGGCTCATTGATTTTATTCGATCAATCGGCAATCGGCAATCGGTGAGTAGTAAGTACCATGCGACCGTGGGTTGCTGACGGCATGCCATCGCACATACACAGTACATTCTTACGGTGCATTTTTGGGTTGCGATGATCATGGTTGAGCCGTCACAGGTCTCAATTCCGGGGTTTCGGGGGTACCAGCCGCGACCGGCGAGGACAGAATGACACCATCGGTTTCTAACGCGACGATTCATTCAGAGCACCATACAATACCGCACAGCTCTTGCGGTCAGGCATCCTACAAACGGTGATGTCCAGGAATCATGCTCAAGCGTCATTTATTACTTCGTTTTACGACGCTGTAGCCATTCTGTTCTGCCATGCAAAGGTGTCGTTTTCGCTCGTCCGTTTGTTTTCATGCGTCGCCATGGGCTGGGAAAAGGAGGATGAGAAGGCGGGCTTCCCCTTGTCTCGTATCCTTGGTTCGCCTGCCCGAGTGGGTTTCATCCTATGCCGGTACACTCAGTGGGATCCATGATCCAATCCCTGTCTGGTGCCGTTGCCGCTTCTAAATTTTTCCACTATCTTCCTCTTCCCCTTCTGCCCCTTTTCCCTCCAGGCCGCTCCCAGCCTCGCACAGCCACCCCATTCCGCATTCCTGCAGTCCTATCATGCACATCTTGGCGCGTTTGGTTATGACTCACTCGCAGCCTCTTATCGCCATGGCGTCGGCCGGTCGCATGTTTGCTTCCGCCATATGCCATATCGCGCAAACTTGCGCTGGTCAGTGTTTTCATTCATCAACGCCATCGTCCCAAAGTCATCGCAGACCGTGTCTGTCTTCCCCTGTGTGCAGTTGACGTATTTCGACGGAGGCCCGAGGAACTCATCTTACCTGCGTTGTGCTCAGACGTGGATCACGCCGCGTCGCGACAGGAATCACAGGATTGATGCAAGCGCCGAGCGTTTTCATTTCCATTGGATGCAGGCAAGCTGACCCTGCACGACTGCGGCTCAGAGGGCGCAAGTATCTGCCGGTAGCCAGTGCCTCACACTGTCACATACCCATAAAAATGGGGGTCTCGTTTCCTTTCTTCAATGTTCTTTGCCAGAGCTTTTCCGTCGCCTTGCCGAGGCTTCACCACAGCTGACGTCAAGTGGCGAGACTGGTATTGTCTGCTGCTTCACGAGTAAAAATGATTCCTTCGACGCGTGCGAGTTCGACATTGTCTACCCCATTTTGACGGGATAGTTCCAACGCATCTATCCTTACCGCGCCCAGAAACGCAAATTTGTAGAATGCTGGTATGTCCAGAGCCAACACAACCTCGAATCTCTCGATTGATTAACAGTCCACCTACCAATCAGGGACCTTCTCTCACCCTGGCCAATCGCCATCGTGATTGGACAGCCCGGCTTCTCACAGCACCACACGTCAAATCACGTCATCGAGGTATCTATCAATCATGACGGCCTGTGATTTACTGATTCTGCGGCTTACAGCGGTCGTCGACTTCGAGTTGTTATTTTGATACGCAATTGTTATTGTAATATGCAGACTCTGGCACGTGAAAACATACGATACATCTCGGCCTAGCTACCCCACGCTATTGTAAGCGTAGCCGGCGCCTACGCTTGCGCTTGGGAACCAACATGAGCCTCCGCTGGCATCTCTTCTCCTCGCTGCGATCTGGATACGCAGCCGGCAATGCGCCCATAGCTCGGAGGTGCTACCTGCGTGTCATAGAGTAGCCGATCCGCTACACCCTAGTAACTTACAGATGTCACACTGCCGGAGGAGTAGCGATAACAGACATACTCTTCGTTCCGTCCCTTGAGGGCAGGCTGAGTCTGTGCGACTGTTCTAGAAGCGGACCCTGGGCTGGCGTGTCGCTGCTCCCACGTGACTAGCTCCGGGCTGAGACAGGTCCTTTGATGTCGTGCATCGTCGTTCAGTCGGGGTACTCATTGTCATGGTCGAACGTCGTTGGGTCGGAGGAATTTGAACTTCTTGCTTTCCTTGTGACATTAGCTTCCACATGCTGGGCCTATGTAAATAAAAGCATAAAGACCTTGATGACATGTGGATTTGCCCCGTGTTGTGGCTTATAGATCGGTGCTGGAGAATCACGAGCCGGCAATTGTAGTGTAACAGTGTACGTGAATAAAGGAAGCTGTATTTCAGATGGGTCAGGGTGCTTAGAGATATACCTAGCCGAATACCCGGCATGGCTCTGTCTTGGGAGCCTTATTGGATGTCCAGCCGACAAGTAGTGACCTTGAGGCGTTGAGGAGCATATGGTTTTAGACGAGTCTTTTTCTCTGATCTTACCCGTGCTGTGTTCCTTGCACTCTGGCTTCTGACTGATTACCTCGGTAGGGGTTACTGCAAGTCGATGGCTAGGCACTTTGCGGCTCTGATCCCGTGTAGTACAGCTTCGGTCCCTTGATTGCCCATTAGGGGAGATCTTGTAAGGGTAGCTTGGTTTGAAGTCGCGCCCTATTGATAAGGATGGTCCATGGACTACGGATATTGGGTTATATACGAAGCTGTCCTTGTACGGGACCCGATTTGATTTGTGCCTTCTGCAGCCTCGCTGTGGTGATAACGCCGCATACACTCTTTTGAGGGCGAGACGAAGGCCATGCGGTGAGATACTCTGTGAGGTTTCAAAGTGTTCTATTAAGGAGAGGAATTCCAGCTACTCTGGAGCGGCCAGAGTGGCCCTATATATATCCAAGATACTAAAGGAAAGGATACGTGGCCTTATATTGGCCACGTATGTGACAGAGTCACAAATGGGGATGGTGATCCTGAAGGATGACTATGGATGGGCTAACATAGCCCAGAATCCAACATACTCTCGCCAAGTCGTAGGGGAATGCTTTCGCTTCAGGGTCATGTGAATGCCTACGTGACCGCCTTAAGTTGAAGTATGTTGCCATTATTGTTCTCGACAAGAGGCAAGCTTGAAAGCATCTCAAAGCAGATTTACATTTTGCCCAATCAGTAGAAAACAAGACATATTGTCCACCTCATACCCAGACCCCTTGAATATGGAAACTCCTGATAAGGGTATCTTGGCCCCACGGGTCATGAGGTTCTCCGGGGAATACTCACTGTTACATGACGAGGCTTCCTAGAGGCATATAGTGCATGGCATAGGAAGTGTCGAAAGTCGGCCCAGTGGATGGCTCCTTGGAGGTAAGAAGCTGTTTTCTACACTTCACCCTGATTGTGTTTATTGTTCGGAGACCCAAGAAACGGCTATCCTAGCCCAGACAATGCAACCTCGACCCCGGACACCTTTGTTTTTGATTGTATTCACGCTTTGCAGCCGCGAAAAGCCGTAGCCCTAGCCCGTGGGAGGCAGCTTGTAATCTACACCATAGAACCGAGGCATACTACTCAACTTAGGCAACACCAGCATATGAATAGCCAAAGCTGCCTCGGTCCTTATTCTGATCCATTCAAATCCATGTGGTTTGCCCAGTATATCCTCCAGGCATGCTGGCGTGCAGACCTGCCTTAGACATATTTCAGATGCTCGTTATGTTTACTCCTAGAGTAAGCTATACCAGCCCGTTGAAAAGTAGGCAATGATATTCGACTGACCAGATAACCGCAAAGAGTGCCTTTTGCTTACAACTCAAGGGTTCTCCTACACACAACCTGTCTTACTTCGAGAAAAGCAGCATGGCGTGCCGAAAACGGGGAGCACTGTAATTGCAGGTACCGATGCAGACACTGAGCTTGGTATTAAACAACTTCGAGCCCGCAACGAATTCCTTTTGCAGCAGGCTGCCGGACGAATGGGCTGTCCACAAGGAACGAGTAGGAAGTGAAACGAGTGACACCCGGAGAATGGAGAGATGTTACTGGCTTGGGACACTCTACCTCATCCCCGGACAACGCACATGTCCTGGAATAGTCAAATTCACCAGCGATCAGGAGCTCATGGTCTTGCCAGTCACGGATCTCTGTGTCATTACCACTGAATACCGGTAAACCCCCTACGTATAACGGGATATCTTGAGTGAGTAGAAAAAGTCAGCTTTCTTTCCATTCGATCGACTTGTTGAGACGACGGTAGACACAACATGAAGTAACGGCGCGACATAACAGATGTTGACGGCCGCTGGTCCATTCAAGGTTAGTGATGACATTCCCTCTCCAACTGGAACAATAAACCGCACAAGGACGTTTCGGACTTTATCAATTAGTGATGTGACAGGTTTACTCGCAAAGTCGGAGCTTCGCAGCCGGTCGTGATGACGTGGGTTTGGAGAATCATGACATGTGGTCTCGTGATGTATTTCCCTTCCTCTATGGAAAGTTGGGGGTCGGTCGTGTTTCACGGCATATGAAGGTAGATTGAATCTCGATAGCCGGCTCCGATAGTGCGCCGACCAGCAGATCGGAACAAGCCGGCGTCGGCGTGCCTCGTCGATCGGGGCCCGGAGATGGGACCACTGGACCATTGCACCAGGCGATGGGGTGATTGGTGGGGGCAGCCAGTAGGATGGTCCCGAATGCTACGAGGTCATCTCGACTAGGCAATCCGGCAATCCAGTCGGACGGCCTGACAGCCTGAACAGCATGCTTCTTCTGCCCACCCGAGCTGCTGCCGAGTCAGTCTTCAGACGGTCTTGACGGTGCCAGACCATGCATGCCAAGGCACAGAGCTGCATGGAACTCAAGAGGCGAGCGAGGCGAACACCGGCAGACCGGGAACATGGAAAAGAGATCCTCCACCTACGTAGCGGTGACCACAACACCCTGGGCGGTTGCTTGGACGGCGCTGGGATGGTAAGGCTTCTCATTCGCTGGCTGGCCACCGACGTCGAGAAGCAGAGATACAGGTATCGCCAGCCATATCAACGACGACGGTCGCTATCGTACCCGGCAAGGAGGATTGCCATCCAGACTGCTACTCTGAGACCAATTGGATGTGTCTCCGGGTGACCCTGACCTTGCCGCCTCGGTCCGCCCGTTATCTATCTTGGCGGATAGGACACTATTGGGGCAATGGTAGGCAACTTGGGGAGTAGAGTAGAGGGATGACCTAGGATAAAAACTATAAGTTGTATTATTATTAATGTCTGCCTTGACTTTATTACTTCGCATACAGAAGGCGTGATACCAACCTTAGAACACAGCAGAGTTCGTGCCTTCCCCGTGAGTTAGAGCGAAGCCTCCGCTTGCGGATACCCTTTAATACCTTCTTGACTAGCTGCAGCACAAGTTCAGCCCACTCCACACACCCAGGCACCTCCAGACTCCAGCCGTCCGCAAAACACCCGACAACCTTGGAACCAAGAGAACCGGACTGCCGCGTACCAGTTCGACCAAAATCGTCATCGCCGGGGGTCAATTCGACACCACCCAAGTCACGAAGACCTGATTGCTCTTCCGTCTCCCACCGCTGTCCTCTGACAGTGAGTCTTGAGCAGACTACCACTACCACCACCACCACAGCTTCGGGCATCGTCGAGGCTCGGATTCTTCACTCTGCGCGTGGTTGAGATATCACCACGTGCCACTGATTGGGGGGTGTTGTCAAGCCGTTGAAACGGCCACCTGCCACTGTCCGTCCCCCCCCGAATCCTGCTCGCCGCCGTTGGTCCCAAGTCGGACCGTCCAAGGAAGGGACAATGCCCGTCATTGACACCACCAAAGACCTGTCGGCACTTTTCGTGTCGCAGGTCAAAGCCACGCCTGATGCCGTTGCCCTGGAAGATGGGCCCATCAGCCTGACCTACGCGGAGCTCGATCGGAAGGTCGGCGCCCTCGCTAACCGCCTGCGCCACGACGGGGTCGGCCGTGATGACCTGGTGGGTGTGCTGTTGGGCCGAAGTGCCGACTACGTTATCTCCTGCCTCGCCGCGCTCCGGGCAGGTGGAGCATTCCTTGTCCTTGAACTTGCCTACCCGCCCGGGCTGCTGGCCGACGTCGTTGAAGATGCCAAGCCGAAGGTCATCATCACCCATCGAGCTCACGCCGGCCAAATCAACCGCGATATTCCTCTGATCATCCTCGACGAAGCAGGTACGGATACGGACAGTGCCGCTGTCGCTGACGGAAATACAAAGACTCTACCCAACTTACCCGCCGAGGATGACCTCGAACGTCTCGCCTTCGTGTCATACTCGTCTGGCACTACGGGACGCCCCAAGGGAATTGCCAACCCACACAGGGCTGCGGTTTGCTCCTATGACTTGAGATTTGGTCTGAGTGACCTGAAGCCCGGTGACCGTGTGGCCTGCAATGTTTTCTTCATCTGGGAAATCCTCCGTCCATTACTCCGTGGAGCCACGGTAGTCACTGTCCCAGACGAGACGAGTTACGACCCTGTCGCTCTTGTCGAGCTGCTGCGCTCCAAGAACATTACCGAGACTCTCATGACTCCTACCTTGCTCGCGACAGTACTTGCTCGACACTCGCAGCTGGGAAGTCGTGTCAAGAACCTGCGTACCGTGTGGCTGAATGGTGAGGTGGTCACCAACGACCTCGCCCACAGGGGAATTAAGGCGCTCCCGAATGCACGCCTTCTCAACGTTTACAGTGCCAGCGAAACTCACGAGATCGCCTGTGGAGATATCAAGGAGATGTTTGACAGTGAGGCCGAGGTGGTCCCAGTTGGGCCTCCTCTCGACCCTGACCATACCTACATTGTCGATGAGGATGGCAAGCAGGTTGAGGCAGGTGTCAGCGGTGAACTGCTCATCGGTGGCGGTCTTCTGGCCCGAGGGTACCTCAATCTCCCGGAAACCACAGCGAAGGCCTTCAACAAGGATCCTTATGACGGGACACCCGGAGCACGTCTGTACCGAACCGGTGACACGGCACGGATGCTTCCCTCGGGTCTCCTCGAGATCACTGGCCGTGTCGGAGCCATGATCAAGATCCGGGGATACAGTGTCCAACCCGGTGCTGTCCAAAACGCCATCGTCACTCATCTTGCTGTTTCCCATTGTGCTGTCGTCTCTCACGGCGATGGCCTTGATCGACAACTGCTGGCATACGTGGTTCCTGACAGAGATGAACCAGGAGATCGCCCTGCTGTTGTTATCGACGAGGCAGGATTTAGTCCTGCAGCTCGACGATCACTATCATCGCGTCTGGCCCACTACATGGTCCCTGCATTGTGGGTTGAGATGGACTCCCTCCCTACTCACGAAGTGTCAGGTAAAGTCGACCTGAAACGTCTGCCCTCTCCAACCCGGTCTCGCAGCCCCCCACAGGCTCTGGTCAACGGAAACAAGAAGGACGCAGATCAGAAGATCACCCTCGAGGACATCGCGAAGATGTGGGCTGCGGCTCTCAGCATACCATATAAATCTGTAATGCAACAGGAACACGATTTCTTCGATCTCGGAGGTCATTCACTTTGCCTTGTTGACCTTGTCACAAGACTCACCGGTGCCTATGGCTTTCCTGTGCCGCTTGCACGCCTTGCTGGTAACCCAACACTAAAGGGTCACTTGGAAGTTGTGCAAAACGCCCGTGACGGACACACTGCAGCAGTCCAGGCCGATCTTCCACATGTCTTGGAAACCGACTCAGTCCTTCCAGTGGATATCAAACCGAAAGGAGCCAAGATGCAGCGTCTCAGCGAAGCCGACACTGTCCTACTGACCGGCACGACTGGATTTTTGGGGGCATTCCTGCTGAACACTCTCCTAGAGACCACATCGGCGCACGTCATTTGTCTTGTGCGTTTCGCTGACCTTTCGACTACCAACCCGTCAGCTGGAATGGCACGTGTGCGAAACAATCTTCTGGACTTGGGCCTCTGGAACGACTCAATGCTTGATCGTATCGAGATTATACCCGCGAACTTGGCGCGAAAGCGATTTGGTCTGTCGCCTGACGCCTTTGACGCGTTGGCTTCACGCGTGCAGGTCATCATCCACTCGGCTGCTACTGTCAACCTTGTGTATCCTTACGCGGCGATGCAGGGTGCTAATGTCTTTGGCACGAGAGAGATTCTCCGGCTGGCCTGCCAAGGAGGCGCGACTGTGCACCACATCTCGACCAATGGCGTACTGCCTAACTCGGTTGAGGGCTGGACGGAAGACGCCATGGTAGACGTCGGTGACGTCCCAGATAAGCTGTTGGATGGATACGGACAGACGAAGTGGGTGGCCGAAAAGCTCGTTCTCGAGGCCGAGAAACGGGGATTGCCAGCTAGGATTTACCGTCCCGGTACCATCAGCGGTCACAGCACCTCTGGCTCCTCGAACACGTACGATCTACTAAATGCGCTGATCGTGGAGTCGCTTCAATTGGGGCGTGCGCCAGACATCGAGGGCTGGTACGCTGAGATGACCCCAGTTGATTTCGTCAGTAAGGCGATTCTGTCCCTTGCAGACCTCGCCGATACCGAGCAGCGCGTATTTCATCTCGGTGACCCCAACCCCGTCACTACGAAGGACGTGTTCAACAGCCTCGCCGAGCTTGGGTATCCTACAGAGCCCCTGGCGTGGAAAGACTGGGTTGCGCTGTGGAACGAGAAGAGAGGTTCTGGCAAGGCAGATAATATTTTCACTGTCGAGATCCTTCGGCGTGGTATGCCCTCGATTGAGTTTCTCACGTGGGTGACTGTACTCAAGGACCCCGCGACTGCGCCGGCGTCGAAGAAGGCAGGCATGGAAAGGCCAAAGATCGACACCAAGCTGCTCGAGATCTATGCCCGGCATTTCTGCGCCAGAGGCTGGCTGCCACGACCCCCTAAACGACATCCGTCGAATGCGGCTGTACATGCCACCAGGAATGGACCCCTGGCAGGCCGAGTCGCTGTCGTTACGGGAGCGTCGTCCGGTATCGGGGCTGCCGTCGCTACTGCTTTGGCTAGAGAGGGCGCGCATGTCGCCATTGCTGCTCGCCGCACTGACGCCCTCGAGTCTCTCAAGAGCAAGATTGCCAGATCCGGCGGCAAAGTCCTTGTTCACAAGACAGATGTGACCAAACGCGAAGAAGTAGAATCGCTGATGCGTACGGCCAACGAGAAGCTCGGCCCCATCGATATACTCGTCTCCTGTGCGGGAGTGATGTACTTCACGATGATGGCAAATGTGCAGACGGAAGACTGGGAGCGCACCGTCGACGTGAACTGCAAGGGTCTTCTACACTGCTTGTCGTCGACGGTCCCATCAATGCTCTCGCGGGGCAGTGGCCACATCGTCGCCATCTCATCCGATGCCGGGCGAAAGGTGTTCCCGGGCCTGGGCGTCTACTCGGCCAGCAAGTTCTTCGTCGAGGCGACGCTGCAGAGTCTGCGCCTCGAGACTGCGGGCACCGGCCTGCGCGTCACCGCGGTCCAGCCCGGAAACACGGCCACGGATCTCCTGGGCATGTCGACTGATGCTGAGGCCATCAAGAAGTTCGGCGAGCCGACGGGCGCCAAGGTCCTTGAGCCGGCCGAGGTGGCGGATGCGATTATTTATGCGCTGCGCCAGCCAGCCCACGTTGCTGTGAATGAGGTTCTGATTGAGCCGCGGGATGAGCCGATCTAAGTTGAAATTGTGGTACGTTGGGCTTAGAAGGTGGGCATGGGGTTGGAGGGTCGGACTGTTTGTAAACGACGTATGTCTTCGTGTTCCTAACCTAGCAGATTGAGATGATATCGATGTTATAGAATCAATGTAGGCTTTGCTACAACCTTAAGTAAATAAATCATGGGTTTTTTTAGTGGCTTATAGTTAAATTTTATTCGGTTTTACTTTTAATTTTAATGTTATTAGCGAAACTTTTATATACTTTTATTTAATAAGTTATAAAAGTTTTATATAAAAACGGATCTTCATGTTAAATTTCGTGAAGATTTATGTATATATTATATATAACTATATGAATCAAATAGCACTCATGATACGTAGCGATATAATTTTATAAATATTAAGCTATAAGAACTAATTTTTGAACGTTTTATTAGTGTTTCAATATTAAGATAACTTTAAGTAATATTTCAACCAGTATTCAAAATTACTTTGTGAATATATAAGCCTTAAAGACTTAATAAATTTAAATAATGATATTAAATTAAAGTTATTCAAGCTCGATTTAAAAACCTTTTAATTTTATAATGTTAAATAAACAACATTATGAATTATTATAATAATATGAAACGTTAATAAAAAGAAATAACCTTTAATAATATCGCGAAGCTTTTAAGTATCGCGAATAAAATACGTATTTACGTAATATACTAATTTATTAACTCAGCCGTATAAATTAAAAATTTAAGGACTTAATTAACAATAGAGGCTTAAGGGTTTAAAAGCCGCGATTTATTAAAGGTTATAGTTAAAGAATATATTAAGTTAAACGATAATTTATATATTATTATAAGGTTATATTAATTGAAAAGTTATAGGAAATCAATAGTATTAACGTATATTTAATATTTTTATAAAACAAAGACGACGTATATAAGGACTTATGTATTATCTATACACTTTAGCATTTTTAAGGTCTTTTTACTATATTCTTAATTAGATTTAAATGGCTTATTGCATTTCTATTGCTGCTTATTACCATGTACCATTCGCTTATGAATTAACGTTTCAAGCTTACTTTATCCCGGCTGACGGCTGATGGTTGGCTGCTGTTTGTGCTTTTTCAGAAGTGTTATTTACATAGATGTGGTATCTTGTCCGTGCAAACACTGATACTGAGATATCGTTGGCGTTTATGCCCGCTGTCAGGAAGCATCCCGTGAAAAAAGGAACCATTCATGTACATATACAGGGCTTCCACGCCTGATTAGTACTGTACCTCTCTGCAGAACAACATACCATTTACCCAGAAGAAGGCTAATAGCTCGGCGGGGGGTCCTAGTGAATTGGAAGACTCGAGGCGAATGCTTGGATTGCCCATGAATTGTCTAACTATGTGCTTGTGTGCGATGTTGGTCAAGCACCTTCGATGCTGTCAGTGTCATCTCTGCAGTCCATGTCGAGAAGGTCTTGTTGCAGCCCAAGCAAGCGCAAAGACAGGGAAAGCTGATTCGTAAGGGAGGCGTGAGTTGTCAACTGGCACGCAAGCCACAGTGGCGTTCAGGGAAGTGGCAGTGCACCAACAGGGCCTCTAGGGCAATTTCGGGCCCTACAGCTTACGACAGTAGATCCTTCAGAAACACACACTCTAATGAAAGTCACCAGAATACACGTTATCAACCAGATGGACCATAATACACGCTGTTCAACATGAGTCGGACAGGGGGTTTAACGCGAGACGGGCCAGGACGGAGGAAACGCAAGGCGGACAGGTGTCTGTCTCTGATAATCGGTTGTTCGTAGTGCTGCCGAATGAAAAGATCAGTCTTGCGAATGTTGATTGTTGAGGCTTGAATGCAGTTTCAAGGTCGTCGTGCCAGACTGAGGGACTGTAGGGAAATATACAATGCAGAGGTAATTGTGACGAGCCGTCTAACCTATAAGGCTAAAGGGTTCTATAGGGTTTTATATTCTGAGGTAAGTCAACACAAAGGACGATAGAGGCTTCTGTCAACTAGAAGACACTCAGATACTGGGGCTTGGTCTGAACTGGGTTTACTGTGTAGTCGAGTCATCAGAAGATTTCTCCCACCTTAGGGTTGGCTAAGATGCTTAAATTGATCACTGAGGTAGAGACTGTCTATTTATCTAGTTGCGAAATGTCTGTCCTTATATATCCAATCTCTCCCTCACTGATGGAATAGGATCACCTTGTCCCAGAGTGATGCTCACTGGCTCACTCCGTAATCCAGTGATCCGTCACGTGACCTTTGTTATGTAATCCGTAATACCCGTTGTTCTGTTCCTGGCTTCTGATTCCATTGGTTCTTGGTGTACTCCCCTTGGCCCTCCAACAGGCCATGGTATTTGTTGGTTCGTAACAGTAATGGGACTGGACTCTGGAGGTAGCGTATCGTATCTTGTAGGCGTTTGGGAGTATGTACGATGCGGCCACGGTGTATGGATAATGGGGACCGGTATGTTGTGGTGGTGCTTGTGGGTTGCTGGAGCTGGGGGACGGACGACTTTTCTCTTGGATATGGACTGTTGTTAGCTGTTAACTATGGCCTGGTACTCAAAGCTATTCCTGGCGCTGAGGTTAGGCTCCTGGTGATGGTGAGGATTTTCTGATGTTGGTTGCAGGACGGGCTGTTGTGGGAAAAGGGGGGTTTGTGTGACAATCCAGCAAACCTTGCTAGGTTTTGCTTTCTCAGAAGCTTAATTGGTAATGAACACCCCTGCCACGAGGTTAGATATCGGTTCGAGGCTCACCAAACCAAGCCCCGGCACTCAGAGCTATCCTTGCTTTGATGTTAGGCTCGTGGCTGATGATATTCTGATGTTGCGGGATGGGGTGTTTGTGGGAAAAGGGGGGTTTGTGCGACAATCTAGCAAACCTCGACCACCAAACCAAACCAAAGACCTAGATCTCCTATTAAAAGGATGTTAAATGTCAAGCATGCTGCTTGACATCTTATGGTGGTGTATATGGCTTATGGTAAAGGATCTTGTAATATTGCAAGACGGGGGAAAAAAGAAGAAAAGAGGGCCGGCACGACCTTAAACTGCATTTAAGATTTAACATTTACGGGATGGATTTTTTATTTAATAAAATAACGACTGATCATTAATAACCTTGTTCGCTGTTATTCGCCACAGCCTTGGATGCCACTCGCCGCAACATAAAAAGTTACTGACTACTCCATCTAAGCAAGTACAAGTAAGTTTTTACAACAGGATCCGTGGTCTGATATTCGTGTACTGAGCTAACGGCAATGGCCTCCAGGATGTCGTTCAATATCGGCAATCAGCTGCTCATGGTTTAAACCCGACAAATCCCCGTTATAAGGGGCAACGACCTCCCGGCAATCATTAGCTATAACGGAGTCGTGGGCACCCTCCCTGATGGCGAGACCAAGTTCGTTTGCTATGAGCAGAAGCTTGACGGCACCGGCTTGTGCCGCGCTACCATGAAGAACGACAAGCCGAACCTGGAAAGTGACTTCTACAAGCAACACAACCCGAACTCTGAGTACCAAAAGAAGCAAGACAAGACCAGAGTGTTCCGATGCGCCGTCTGCGACAAGGAGATCGCTAGTTTCAACGGATACTCGGGACATCAGCGTTCAAAGCATGGGTTCAGAGGAGCCGAGAGCCCGCTCTGGGCGGACGAGCTTCTCAGCTGATGTGGTATGATCCCGGTATGACTATGGATGGGGGACAGTTCAGAATGTGGCAGTAGAACACGGTCAGGGAGAATGCAGGTGTAGGACACGTTCGGCAAGAACGCACGTTGCCGGAATCGATCATCCCAGATTGTCATTACGACGAATTGTGTGTCAGTGTGCTTGAGCCTGGTGATTGGCCAAGGTACACGTGCTGCACCCTCACAAGTCTCCGTACAACCTCCCTCTAATATAAAACGGTAAATCTATGGAATCGGAAAAGGCACCATGGAATAAGCGTTAGAAGTGACGTACCAAACCAGAGCTGCTGATTCTTGTAGGCTTATTCCAGCATTTCCAACTATCCCACTGGTGATCTGGAGTCTTGCTAACATGCGTGTACGAAGACTGATGAGGGCTGAGTGTAGATATGCCACGGGCCGACATGAGCACAGCCATCAGTTCCTCCGGGCCGAACAAGAAACTGGATGTCCGCGCGGCTCTATTCCAGCTGCCTGCGATGCTACTAATAATAAGGTTGTTGCTTGAAGAACTAGGGTGAGTATATTTGGCCGAGACGCTTCCTGATGATGATGATGATGATGCAATGTTGGATTGATGGCCCTTGTCGAGGGGTGTCGGTCCGACCTGCGATCCCGATGCCGCTCCGCTGCGAGGACGCGCAGCCTGGCTGGCATCTATTTTCGAAGCACAAGCTAAGAATCTATCGCGCTGCCCTGCGGTATACTAACTATAGGCGATGGGCGGATGGGGTGGCCATTGAAGCTGAGGTGGATCATGGCATGATGGATGGCGCAGAGAATTTGGTCCCCTGATGAGGCTGACGATCCTTGGATTCCCGATCTAATCGACTGACCCTCCAGCCCTCACACGGTCGATCCCTTCAAAGGCGCGTCTATGGAAGATTGTGACGGCAAAGTAGGTAAGGTACTAGTCAATGTTGTCCAACGTGGCTGAGCATGCAGTGATGGGAATGAATGGGAATGGGACCTGCGTCACGCCTTGGGCATTGCACACGGCCATGGATATGATCAAGGGTCCATTGGTCTATAATTGGGTTGCCAAGGGTCTGACCTTGATGGCAAATGGCAATGTTTGTTTGTTTGTTTGTTTGTTTGTTTGTTTTGTATTTAACGTGGGGGGTAGCTCCTCAGTAGTGCAAACCACGCCTCCCAGAGCCATTGCATCGCAAGGTTGTAGAGGTGTCAAATTAGATACATTCAGATCCGCGCACGAGCCTATCCTCGCTGTAGCGGTACCAATCTGGAGTGTTCAGATGGTTTTTTAGTCAATACCCAAGCACGATTCCGTCAGAAAAACCTCCTATCTAGTGACAAAGCGACCCAGTGAACCTCAGTTCTCTGGTGTACATATCGTTCCAGTAGCCGTTCGATATATGTCGCATTGGTGGGTGGAGTAGGTGTTTGTTATCTGCTGGCGAGGGAAACCACAAGGGGGAAAACCTCGCAGGAGTGGGTATTGTGGAGACAAGCTGCTTGGCTATCGGGCTCTGCGATAAAATGGGGCCTCTCCACTGTCGTGTGCTGGTTATCGACTCGCACAAGCCGGGTCAGAAAGGGGGCCATAGCAGGATTCGAACCCACTTGTTCTCGTCGCCCACCGCACAAACGAGAACACAACCAGGCGCATTTGACCATTGCGCCATACGGCCGGCAAATGGCAATGCCCGAGAGATGGTGCATTCAATTTTTAGATCTGGTCCCTGGATCCACCATAGGTAGTTCGTCATCAGTGGCGATGCAGCATGGGTCCTGTGCTATATTCGGCAGGGCGTCTCTAACTGCCAACCACGGTAATATATCCATGTATGTGACCTGGTGCCCGCTGTGGGGTTGTTCTTGTGGGAATGCACTATAAACAGTTTATCGGTCGGAGGAGGATTCACTGACACCACGACACTTGTTTGTTTGTTTGTTTGTTTTGTATTTAACGTGGGGGGTAGCTCCTCAGTAGTGCAGACCACGCCTCCCAGAGCCTCTGTATCGCAGGGTTGTGGAGGTCTCAAGAAAATAAGTACAGTCAGTCCCACTCACGGGCCCATCCCCGTTGTTGCGGCGGTATGACCTTGGGGTCATCCATCTGGTCCTTCAAGAACAGCTATCTATCGAGGACAGATTGATGAAAAGAATTTGCTCTTCTCCATGAATTTTGCCCATTTTGTGCTCCTCTCCCCTAAGTATTGTAAACAGGCTGTCCTAGGCGAGTACCTAGGCAACAACCGATTTTTTCCTAGCCTCTTACAAAAGAAAATATGTTGTGGTATTTTCTTTTCACCACAGCTGTAGTGGTTGTTCGAGTCTGTATGCCCAAAGCGTTCGTGGTATCTGGCAAAGTCGCCATGTCCAGATCTGGCCGCTAGAAGTCTGTGTAGAGTGCTCCTCTTAAAGGATATAAGGCCTCTTTTAGTTACTGCATGTGAGTATACTTCTTGATACTTAGGTTCTGATTGGTCTTTTTACCATTGGTTGAACTCTTTCTTGCCCTTTCTCTTAAGATCTCTCTTGACCCAAGAGATTATAGGAAGGTTTGTTATGTCTGTTTCTAGCATAGCACCCTCTTTTGCTAATATATCGGCAGCTTCGTTACCATCAATATCTCTGTGTCCAGGAATCCACTTGACGGTCACTCCAGGAGTGTGTGCTGTGGCGAGTTCTTGGAATCGCAGAAAAATGTTCTGTGATGTCTCGGGTGGAGTCCCATTGAGCCCATCCACCACTGATGTGTTGTCCAGGCAGACATATAGCTGTTTTCTGTGTCCAATTGCCCTGGCTGCTGCAAGACCTTGGAGAGCACCATGGACTTCAGCATCCACTACTTCTGCTTGTAGAAGTCTGCCCCTTCTCCGGTATACTTCTTGTGTAGTGCCGCCTTTCCTGATGGTATAGCCCCATCCAGTGCGGGTTGTGCCTTGGTCGTCCAATTGTGATTCATCTGAATAGATGACAAGGTCAGTGTTCGTATTTCTTTCCTGTAGCCATTGCTTAAAGAGCTCTATTTCTTTGTCTTTGTCTTTATAGACTGGGGGCTTCTTCCATAATGGCTTGGTGAGTATTGGTCTCTGGAAGTCAGGGACTAGTTGGAAGCTCCTTTGTAGCCTTATTGGTTCTTTGCGAGCTTGTATTTAGAGCCTGCTAACAAGAGGGTGTCTCTGATCTACTCGTCCGAGTCGGAGGCCGTGACGTCTTCTTATTGACTCTGCAAGAACTCTTGCTGGGGGAATCTGCGATTCAAAGTGTAAGATATGTCCAGGGTGTGTTTTCCAGACTGGCAAGATAGCCCTGATCGCCGTTCATAGTACAGCATCTATCGTTCTAAGAAGCCCTTTAATGCGACATGCTGATGTCCCACCTAAGCTCCTAATTTTTTCCATTCCTGGGTACCAGGCCTCCAGGCCATGTGTAAGAATAGGAATAACACAAGTTTTCACAGCCCTCTTGGTTGACTTTACTGGAAGTCCTTTGACTGTGTTGCATAGTCCTCAAAGGTGGTTTGTTACCCTATTAGCTTTCTTGGCCCAGTAGGAAACGTGATCTTTGAAGTTCAGTTTTCTATCCAGGAAGACACTCAGCCATCGCATGGAGTTCTTTGCTGTTCTGTTTATTGTCCTGTGGCGGACCGGAGGATTGTCTGAGTTCTTTTTCCGTGAGAAGTGCATGATCTCAGTTTTGTCGGGGTCAAACTCAATAGCATTATTGTGTCCCCATTGGTTGAGTAAATGAAGGTTTTTAGAAGCCTCTGTAGCTGTTTCCTTAAGGTTCTTTCTAATACAGAGAGTCGCTAGGTCGTCTGCATATCCAAAGCGTCTCCTTTTCATACCGAGTCGGGCACAGATTGGCTCTGTATACAGCATATAAAGGATTGGAGAAGCTGGTGAGCCTTGTGGTAGCCCACAAGTGAGAGCTTTTATGTCGGTCACAATACCTTCAAACCGAACTCTTGCGGACCGTTCAGACATGAATGACTGGACCCATCTTATGAGAAAGTCTGGCCAGCCCTGTTCTCTCATGCGAACCACCAGCCGTCCCATTAGGGCAGCGTCGAAGGCCCCTTTTACATCTGCTGTGACTACCGTTGCAACAAGGCCTTGGTCAAGGGCCTGCTCGATATCGTGTATGAGCGCAGCTACCAAGTCGGCGGCAGAGTGCTTTGGCAGAGCTCCAAAATGTTGTGGAGCTAGAATTCCGAGTTTGATGACAAACCAGGCAATTCTTTTTGCAATGAGTCATTCTAGGCCTTTGCCAAGACATGATAATAGCGATATTGGTCTGTAGGCCCTGGGGTTAGAGTAGTCTTTCTTGCCTGGCTTTGGGATCATTACTACCTCAGCTACTTTGAATGGTTTAGGGTGGTGTCTAATCTGTAAACAGGTCTGGAAAAGGGCTCTGATATGCTCCCCAATGACTGGCCAGCAAGCTTTCAGAATCCGTACTGTGAGGGTGTCTACTCCTGGGGAGTTGCTCTTGGTCCCTATAGTGCACCCTTCAGCCTCTTCTAGTCCGACATGGTATTCAAGGGGGATGTGTGGCTTGGGTTGTGTGATCTGAGCAGACCAGGGGCCGATGATATCGTTGTCTGGGGTACTTCGTTCAAGCGTGGCTAAGCGTAGTGCATTTGCCTTGCTCTCTTATAACTCAAAGATTTGGTCCCCTATGATAATTGGGGGGGAACGCAATCCTGCTGACAGCTTGTGCCAGGAAACAATTCTGTACAGGTCTTTTGGTTCAGTCGCTGAATCAATTAGAGTCTGCCAGTACTCTCTCTTAGCTTTTCGGACCACACAACAAAATTCCCGTCGGGCTGAATTTCGCCCTTCTTGGCTTGTGGTCTGTTTAGAAAGGGCCCTGTATGTCTGAACAGCGGCTTTGCAGTCATCATTCCACCAAGCAGTGGGCCTAGATTGACGGGGCTTCTTGCCCACTGTCCTGATACAGCCTTGAATCATATTGATCAAGCTTTGTGTAAAGGTATCCACCTGGCCAGGGGATACACCCAGCCGGGGGAGTTCATAAATCCTGGTTTGGACATTGTCTGCCAGCTCTTGTAGTTTATCGTCCGGTACTATCCAATGATTGGCCTTAGGAACTCGGTCCCGATCTCCCTGAATTGGAATGACTATTCGTAATGTCTCATGATCTGAGGTGCACTGAAGTGTATCATTGACTGAGGCTTCAGCCATGGGGACATCTGAGAACACCAGATCCAGTACATTTCCATCGTCATCTGTTGGGACATCTGGTTCAGAAATCAGATCCAGTCCGTGGTCTGCCATAGTCTGTGCCAGTATGACGCCACCGTGATATCCTGGATTGCTCGAGTCCCAGGATATGTCGCTAGCATTAAAATCTCCAGCTATAACACAGCCAAAAGGTGGAGTCCATACTTCTAGAATATCATCCACTTCCTGTGGGTTGTCACATGGCCGGTAGACACTGGCAAAAGTGATGCCATGTACCTTGACCCAGGTGATGTCTCGTGTAGCATAGGGCCGAAGTTGATCCGCTTAAAGGTGTTTTCTCACATAGATGAGAGATCTGGGCCGTGTACTGTCGCTGTCCCAGGAATCCACTGGGGAGTATATATTGTAATTAGGGTGTGTCTTTACTCCCATTCTTCTGCCTGGTGGTATGCCAACCCAGGGCTCTTGCATCAGAATGATGTCTGCTTGTTCTCCTTTGTAGTCAGCCAGGTTGATGGCTAACTCTGTAAGGCCTGTACTCTTTTGTCCTCCTGCTGTATTCACAGAATGGATGACTAGATGCCTGTGTTGATGTGTTTCGTTTGATGTACCTAACATTGACTGACAACAATGGTATCGGCATCTCTGGGATGAGTTGTATCTGTTGTGTCGATTTGCATTGTGGTGTCTTTGTTATTGTTGCTGGGTGTTGACCTAGCTTGGTTTCTGCCTGCTTCATTGAAGGCCTTGGATCTGGCTCTTTCCCCGGCTAGCCTTATTTCCTGGATTTGCTCCCATGTGTGCTTATGGATGGTACCTTTCACAACCTTGGGGCGGGCAGGGCATTTATTGAAATTGGCAGCATGAGGTCCTTTGCAGTTGACACACTTTGGGATTGGTTTTTCGCACTCTCCCTGGTGTACTGTGTTGGCGCAGTGTGCACATACTTGCTTTTCGCATCGGTAATTCCTACCATGGTATCTGAAGCAGCTTGCACACTGGTGAACCTTGGGGGTGTGTTGAATATGCCTTGAGGTCATTGAGTGGGCAAAAAGCGTGAATGGTTTCCTTGCTGCACTGGGCAGAGAGATTATCTACGTGGTTTCTGGATCAGAATCAGTCGTGTTCTTTGAGAGTATGCACCTCAGAGGTCTGTCGCCTGTTTGGGCTTCAACTTCATTGGCAACAACAGTGTCGGTAATATCGATTGTGAACCCTTCTGCACTGATGACCTTTCTTGGGCATCTATCGACCTTGTAATGATGCCAGACTGTGTGGGTCTTAATCTTTTGTGCCTTGAGAATGTCGGCAATTTCTTCTTAGAAAGCCAGAAGCTTAGCCTGAGTTGGCTTGTCCCTTGGGTGTAAGGTAAATCCAGAAGGACACCGTGTCATTTCTCTAAGCTCCTGAGGGTGGAGCTTAAGTCTTCTGTTTAGTGTAGACTTAATTCCATAAGGCTCAAGGTGGCTATTATCCATGCGGACAAAAACCCGGAGATCATCCTGCTTCCTCTTCAATTGGTTGATAGTGATAAGGGCACTAGGCTGTGTTTTCTTTATGGTAGTGTTGACTATCCATGGATGCTGTCGTTGGCCAGAGGAGACAGCTTGGGCGAAGGTCATGGTGGGCTTCCCTATTTCTATCCCCCCAGAAGTGGCCTTTCTTGTGGTCAGATCTCGGGTTTCCAGCCACTCATTCAGACATTTGGAGAAGAAAGCGCTGAACTCCTTGGCATGAGAGTATAGTTTGGTTCCAGCTTTCTCAAGTGTCTTATCGACTGCTGCAGCACACTCCTGAAACATTGTCATTATAGAGATGCTTGTCTTTAGCCAGTATTTTGGCAACTTGGTCCTGGCACTCTGAAGAAGAGACTTTGTTCCCTGTATCACCTCCAATGGCTTGGTCTGTAGGATTTCGCTTGACTGAGGTAATTCCCATATCAATGGTGCTGCTATTAATGATATTTCGGGATTTTCCTTTCAGAGGGGAAACAGTGGTGAAGTCAGCCTCAGAGACCTGTGACGGGCTGCTGTTGATGTCGTCGAGCAGTGCCTGGCGGAGCCTGCTTGGGGTTGCCGGGTCATGTGTTCTTTTAGGGACTGGGGATTTGAACACGCCGCCAGTAGTCGTCTTTGGGACGGCCACTGGCGTGTTTGGGGGCCTATCGTGAAAGGGTGCCATCCAGCTTGTGAGAAAATTTTTCTGCGCCTTGGCAAGGATAGTCAGGTACTGAGACAAATGCCTGCTTTAGTGCAGATATAGAGGTTGCGCCCTAACAGCGGGGCGCCAAGAAAAATAGTTGTTTTTGGCAAGAGTGTGTGGCTGGACTCCATCAGCTGCCTTTTCTTCTCGGTCTCGTCTGCCATGGCGTCGATGCGCTGGCCCTGGTTCTTCGATGGGCTGTGTTCCTGTAATTTGTCGGGGTTGGTTGCAGTAGGGGGTCTTCGGCGGAGTCGTAAGTAGTGATGAGTGAAGCGGTGCTCTGGAGGAAGAGTGCTTATTGCCCCAAGCCTGGAGATCAATGAAATGTTGGAAAAGCGAAATGTTTTGAAGACGATAAAGAGTGCAAGAGAGTTTGAATGTGCCCCTAAAATGGACATCTGAGGAAGCTGCAACTTTGAGTTCAGCCCTGCCCACGAATGAGTTTTACAATGCTAAACCAAGTGAAACGACCACCAATCCAACCGCCGCCGAAATTCCATGTTGCCAAAACTCTAACGCTCGACCCACTAGCACCTCTAGTTATTGGCTAGGAACTGTCCGAAAGAGAATAGAAGTCTCGAAGCATCAGACCAGCAAGCTCGTAACTTTGAAGCAAATCCCGGACCCGTACTCAGTATCGGCCATACACCACGCGGTACGAACGGCGAACGGCACGTCTTGAGATGGCCATGGAAAGCCGCTCGTAGGGATATCATATTCCAGGGGGCTCGCATAACACGTTTAACAAGCTCGCCACATGCGCCGGTAACCACCGCCAGAACGTGGATCTGTAGCTGATCGTAGGCCGCCTTGTCAAGTTACCGTGCATCCTGAAGCCTGGTCGGAGTGTATGAAACTCGTTACGTCTATGAACATGGGCAACAAGGTAGACACATATTGGTTTAGTATGATTGAGCCGCCAAACCGACCTCAACCCAATTTTCTCATGAACACCCTACATCTAGTCCCAGCATCTCCCCAATGCCGCTAGCCAAGGATCGACCCAGACAGCCAAAGAGCGATCCAGGTATCCAGGAAACGATCCAGGTATCCAAGCAGTAATCCGGGTATCCAACTGTGCGAACGCTCATCTACAACAAAGGATTTCAATGTCCAAACTTCTCCAGTAGGAATGTCTGGACCGTTTGGTTGCCTCCCAGACCCGTCCGTAGGCCAGCCACATCTCCTTCGATCTTCAGTCCCCCCAATCCTGTTGCTCGTGAAAGGGCGACATAAACCTGCCCTTCCTCAAATGCCTTGGAGAGGTTTACTATCACTCTGTCGAGAGTCAGACTTTGACTCTTGTGGATTGTCATGGCCCACGCCGGGGCCAATGGGACTTGAGTCCTGCACAAAAGACTGTAAGGCCTCTCGTCTCCCAGCTCGTTGTCAGAGCACTCGGCATAGATGGTACGGGTAACGCCATTGTGAAACTTGACAATGGGCCACACCTTGAAGCTCGTGCCAGGGCCCTCAAGAAACTGCCTGATCTCTGCCTCTTTTAATGAAGCACGTTCGCCAAGAATCGGATTCTCAGGTTCTTGCTTGCCATTGCCGGTCTTCGCTTTGGGCATTCTCTCTTTGCTGAAACGCTCGAACCCGCATACTAGTCCCTGGCTCCCATTGCAAAGGCCTGCAGAAAGGTCCAGATTTGTGAGCAAAACTACCAGCATGCCCTTCTTGAGCTCAACACATTCGCCATAACGATGGTCGTCCAGAGCTGAGAGTGGCTTCTGCTCTTCAGGGCCATTGGCCTTTCTCGTGTTCTTCCATTGAAGATGGGGATGATGTTTCTGCCAGAAAAAGGAGTCTCGGCACCAGTAGATGTGGTTTGGGGACTTGAGCTTCCTGAAAGCCTCCTGGTTGACTCTTCCGACTTCGTCGCGGGTAGCGAAAAGCTTGGTGGCATTGTGGACTTTGCATGGGTGGTCCATGAGCAAGTTTGTCTCGGACGGTGTGAGTTTGTCCCCAGTACGGCACTTCTGAAGCATGGCAATAAATGTCTGATCACTCTGGCGGTGGACATTCTTCAGCTCAACGTGGGCGAAGTTGCATTCTTCCCAGGCCTTGCTCCTGAACGCCCACTTCTCCTCGTCTCGGTAGGTCCCATGCCTCGCACAGGTGTACGTTGATTCCCCGTTCATGGTGCGTTGGATCATCAGCCCGCCGCAGTCGATGCAGTGCTGGAATGGCTTCACAGGCGGAAGTTGGCAGAAGTCACCGGTGACTATGATTTGAAGGCCTCCAAAGGCCCGGGTGGGTTGATGGGGTCTAAGTCGCGCTTCTTTGAGCACTTCGTTGAGCCGTTCAAAATGCAAATTTTCAACCATACTGATCTCGTCGATGACCAGAACATCAGTTTCTGTGAAACGCTTGTGGACAAACTTTCCATGAGCGGCCTGTTTCAGTTCATCCAGAGTCCGTTTGTGATGGTTCGGTGTCCACCCTGCATAAGTCCAAGTCGTCATGCCACCGACTTGCAGAGCGGCACGGCCAGTGGGAGCAAGAATGCGTACATCCTTGCCCATCTCTCGGAGCCGTTTGGTGAAGGACTTCAGGACGGTAGACTTGCCACACCCTGCCGATCCAGTGTAGAAGACATTGCGACCGCTCGCGATGAGCTCGACCAATTCAGCTTGCTCTGGGCAAAGTGTCGGTTCTACAACTGCAGCTTGTGGCGGGGGCGGATGAGGAGCTGGGGCGCTCACCAACGGTGATGAGGACGGTGGAGTCAAGGTTGAGTTTGGAGCTCTAGGCGGTGTCGACGTGGGTAGCGCAGGCGTTGTAAGAAGCAGTTTCGCAGTCTCACTTCCGTACATGGCTGGCATCGCATAGCTTGGGGCAATATTGGAGGAGATAGCTTGCAGCGGTTGCGCAGGAGGTGTCTCGTCGTCTGAATCCAGGAGAGTGATGACTTCGGGAAGCTTGCCAGAGTCTATTTTGCGCCGTCGTTTCGAGGGTGGTGCGGCAATTTGGTTCTCAGCCTCGGGCTGCGGCAGGTAACGAGGTTGTAGAGGAGCGTATCCAAGAGGTTGCTGCGGCTCAAAAGGCGGCGGGTGGCCCTGCGGTAGAGGGGGAGCTTGGTAGTAATTGGCAACAGCTGCGCAATTGTTAGATACGGTACTGGCACAGAGCCGATGCGACCTAGACAGAAAGTGTCGGGTGGTACTCACGATATGTGCCAAAGTTGTAGGGCTGGGCTGGCAGACTCTGCTGCCCGCCAAAGCTCAGGTCTGGCTGCTGCCATTGCTGCTGATCCGGGTTTGGATTCTGGGGAAGGGGGAGAGGGAAATAGCTGCCATGGGTGGTTAAGGAATCGGGGAATGCAATAGATTGCCCGTTGGTGTCTGTGTAGTACCTGATTCCTGACATTGTATCGGCAAGAACCTTCTAACCTTCGAAGCTGCCGTTGATTGCGTGCAGGTTTCGGTGAGCGCTCCCTTCCTGCAATGGCAAACGGGTTCCGTAAAGGTCGTTGAGGTCTACCGCGTCCACGCGTGCTCGACGCGTCTGCCCTGCACCCGCTCACAGCTGTGGCTGTCCTTGGTGCCAGCTGCCAGCTGCCAGCCAGTCCCTCTGCCCCTCTGCCCCTCAACCCCACTTCGTGGCTAGGACTCCGATTTTTATTATACATATAATATATAATATGTTGGAACAGGCTTGAACAATCAATCATAATACTCGAGTATGGGGTCAAGGTCATGATGTTGCTGATGGTTGGATTGGGAGGTCTAGCTGGACCTGAAGGTCTGGCTAAGTAACCTCGCAATCCGGTATCTATCTCTTATCTAATCATACATGTGGGTCTTGGTATAGATGGTTTGCAGGCTGGAATTGCATAGATCCAACATAATACGTATAATACAAAGTTAATACCGGTATAACCAGCCGTTATACGTATAACGAAGGGGGTTATTAGTTTTTTAAGAGATATATAAAGTGTTGGATCCATGTGATTCCACAGTCAAACCATCCATACAGACAGCAAGGGTCTTCTAATTTGAGCCGGGTTTTTGGTAGGCTGATGTTGCCCAGAAGACAAGATGCGAACGCCAGGGCCAGGTCTCAACATGCTCGACCGCATCGAGCACGAGAACGCCGGCCGCGAGATCCGCATCGGCTTCCCACCGGAACGGCAATAGAGGCGGCCCGCCGTCTATGTCGTCGAACCTGGGATCGTCGCTGGCGGTGGATGATCATATGATGGCGCGTCTGAAGAGCTGGGGTCTCAGGCCCGGCGCAAGAGGACGGCGCGGCAGGGGGGCGGGCAGCCGGGGGCAAGGCTGGAAGATTCGGAAGATTATGATTCTGACTCGTACTCCACCAGATGACTGCCGTGTGCCGTGTGCCGTGTGTGCCGTGTGCCGTGTGCCGTGTACCCGACGCTCTGTCCGACTCCGCCCCCATTTGCATTCCTACAAGCCGGCGGCTAGGCTTACATACTTAGAAGACGTACCTGCCTGCCGTTCTTTCGCTCTATTTTCTCTTCTCACGTTTGATCATGTCTGACCTTTCTCTTCAATTGATGGAGAAAGAACCACGCTTACCCCGTCCGCACGACGGCGTCACTTACAACAATGTTTACGTTGTACACTACAACTTTAGCGACGTCGGTAAGGCAATCGTCTCCGGGCCCTCTTCGATGCACTTGCTGAGCTCTCCCAGACTATTTTAAGGCGGTCGATGAGCTACACACTTTGGTGCAGGACCTCGAGTCTGTCGGACTTTACACCGAACTTCGAGCTGGCTACGACCAGTCTCTCCTTATCTTTGTCAAGGCTCCGAAAGAGCTGTTGGGTAATATGGTCTACAAATCTCGGTGAGATGCATTGCAACTTCTCTACCCATGTGAACATACCCTGACATTGCTGCCACCAGAGTCAAAGACTGGTTGTATGGCATCTCCTTGAACCACCCTGGCGGCGGTAAGGATACAGTGGTCGATGGAGATTACGAGGCCGAGGACCTTCTTTCCATGTACCACCTCGTCACCTGGAGTAAAGAACTAGGTGGGGCCGGCATAACGCCAAAATCTGGCAACTGGGAGAACGTTGAGTCTGTGTTCCCGTTGCATAACGTCTCAGCCAACAGAAAGCTGCTGCAGTACTTGAGCAGGAAAATATTTCTGAAGCCAGACGACTTGGACAAAATCAGGGGTTTGTTTGGCGTGAAGGTATGCATCAATAGATGCACGGCTTGTGTGGAGGGCTTCGTCTTGCTAACCGACCCGCAGGTGGCTTTCTATTTCGCCTTCCTGCAGACATATATCGTCTTTATGTTCTTCCCTGCCTCGACCGGATTCCTTGCGTGGATGTTCCTGCCTCACTATTCCCTCGTCTATGCCATCATAACCAGTCTGTGGTGTGTGGTTTTTCTAGAGTACTGGAAATTGCAAGAGGTGGACCTGAGCCTCCGGTGGAACGTCCGAGGTATCGCGTCATTAAAGATGACTCGGCCCAAGTTCAAGTATATCAAGGAGATTGTGGATCCGACGACCGGCGAGCTCAAGCGCTACTTTCCAATCTGGAAGCATGTTATTCGCCATACCTTGCAGATTCCTTTCACGATCACAGCGCTCGTCATTCTCGGGGCTTTGATAACCTTGGTGTTCACCATTGAAATTTTCATCTCTGAGGTTTACGAGGGAACTCTCAAAACTTATCTCGTACGCTACCCTAGTCGTTGTTGTCCTGCGTATTGCTGCTGACAGCATTGTAATTTAGGAGTATCTCCCGACCGTTCTTCTCGCCTGCGTACTCCCTTTCATCAGCTCAAGGTTCGAAGATGTAGCCACGATGCTTACCAACTACGAGAACCACCGCACGCAGGACCGACACGAGATGTCACACACGCAGAAAATCTTCGTTCTCAACTTCATCACCAACTATCTTCCCATTTTACTCACCGCGCTCGTATACGTCCCATTCGGCAACACAATCGTACCACATCTGGAAATCCTTTTGAGGAGCGTGCTCCCCGGCACCATCAAATTTGAATCAGATGGAGAATTCGCCGTTGACCCATCGAGGTTGCGAAACGAAGTCATCGCTTTAACTGTCACCGGCCAAATTTCCAACCTGTTCGAGGAGCTGATATTCCCTTACCTCAAGCACAAAGCCGGCCGATGGTACAAAGATTACCGCGCCGAGCGTGCCCACGTCGCCACGATAAACACAGTCATCCGGGATATTCCAGAAGAAGTGAAATTTCTCAAGCGGGCCCGCAACGAAGCGCAGCTGGAGCCTTATAACGTGCAAGACGACTACTCCGAGATGATCATCCAGTTCGGATATCTAGCTCTCTTTTCGCCCGTCTGGCCGCTCGTCTCCGTCGGTTTTCTCGTCAACAACTGGATCGAGTTGCGCTCCGACTTTCTCAAGATCTGCATCGACCATCGGCGCCCGGCTCCCATCCGGACCGACGGCATCGGGCCGTGGATCGACTCTCTGGGCTTCCTGACCTGGATGGGAAGCATCTCCACAGCTGCTGTCGTGTATCTCTTCGGAAACGATAGCCTGGGCTTCCTCCCAGGAAGCGATACATGGTACGCGCTTCCTCTCACCATCTTCGTCTCGGAGCACATCTACCTGGTGTTGCGGTACATAGTCGGCTTCGCCCTGCAGCGTATGGTGTGCTCAGAACAGATGCGGAAGCGCCGCAAGAAGCGATACGTGCAGCGCAAGAAGTACTTGGAGGAACTGGAGAGCCGATTTCAGCAACACTTGGCGGTGGATGAGCAAGAGCGAGAACGCAGACGGTCTGTGCTCTTGAATGGCCACGATCTGTTCTGGACGCGACAGAGGGAGCCGATGGCGAGCGTCGATGTCGGCATGGGACTCATCAAGGCTTTGAGAAGTGCGAACGAGGCGAAGAAGGAAGCGTAGAAACAAATTGTCACGCTGCGCGTACATGCTGTTCCCAGTAAATATCGTCCATCCAGGGGTGGCAGGATCATGTTTAGTTAGAGGTATGTACTACGCATCTTACAAATCCCCAAGAACATTCGTTAAGCCATAGGTACAGTTTAGATTTTGCACAAGCCAAAGTCACCCGCGGGTCGTCGCTAGTGGAGGGCATCCCCCTGCCTTTTGGTTTTCCCATGAACTGGTGAACTAAGGAACCCTTGTGCAGATTTTTCGAGGTCGTGACTAAGAAAGGACAAAGCCATTGATCAATTCATTTGAAAGACAAGACCCCTTCGTAGAGTTAAATTGACACTATCCACGACCTCGTCGTCGCCCAATTAATATGCGTATATTAACAAGGGGTCTCGGTTCCGGAAATTAACATTTTCGTGGGTTAATATATGTGAGATTTCAAAGTGTTCTATTAAGGAGAGGAATTCCAGCTACTCTGGAGCGGCCAGAGTGGCCCTATATATATCCAAGATACTAAAGGAAAGGATACGTGGCCTTATATTGGCCACGTATGTGACAGAGTCACAAATGGGGATGGTGATCCTGAAGGATGACTATGGATGGGCTAACATAGCCCAGAATCCAACAAGCCTTCATCTGAATGCGGATATCGCTACCGTCCGCAAGACTTGTGATAACATCAACCTCGACATGGAGGCACGAAAGCTTCATTTGAATGTGGATATCGTTGCCCTCATGATCACCTGGGATGCCGATGCGACGGCACTCACCACGCCTGTCTATATGCTCTGTCGCCAATGTAAGTGATCCAACAGCAAGTTGGAGGTGCTGCGCACCGATAGCACCTGGCAGCGCGCATAAACCGACTATACCCGTAAGAAAGAAGACGGTTAATCAGAATACAGATCTTACGACTCACGTAAAGAGCCAGAAGTGCTGGAGAGCGATGCTCTCCATGGATCATGCCACTGAAGATGAGCTGTATCAAGCGCAGCTTCTCAGTAACCCGACCGTGCGACTTCCATCATATCAGTGGTAAGGCATATGCCACCTACGGGATGCGGCGGGAACACAGAAAAGAGGTAGGAAGCGGTCGGTGTCTGGCCCGATCACCTGGCAAGCACTTGACTGAGAATAGTCAGTAGATAGGAATGCAGTGATGAACCGGGTATCGTTGACATATTGTAGTCTTTCCTCGCACTCGTAGGGCCCCTTAAGTGTGAGATGTGAAAGGCGTGAGTGAAAGTAACTGATCTTGAAACAATGCCGGTGATATACAGAGCCAGACTGAGGTGTTTGACGACGCAGATGACCAGGAAGATCGGGACGGATATAGGTGAAGCCATATGAGCAATCTGTCTTCTCGGGGTGACTGCAAGGTGCCGGAGAAGCTCACTTTCAACTTTGGCTGGTAATACTCGCCAGTCCTCAGCTTCAAGTGTCGCAAAGAGTGGCAGATATACCTCAGGTGGAAGTACAGGACACTTAGTGACTCTTGCACTGGATTTGGATGTCAAACACCTTCGTCCTTTAAATTCACCGCGTCGGCGCGTCATCGGCGCGTTTCTACGGACAGCTGGCCGCCAGCTGCAAGTGCTTTTAACACCTGTTGCCTGCATGTGTCTAAAATTCCAAGATCCATGTCGCAATCAGATCACGACTGACACGAGATGCATATCAACAACCTGTCTTAAGCCGGTTCGTCCTGATTGATTCTTGCATTGGCCGCCTGACTGCCTCGCCGTTTATCTCGACACGGCCGACCGATCTTCGGACTCCGGAGATGACCACGCGACGTGATACCCGATCAGGCAGGTGAACCAGCGATATCAGCTGGGCATCGGATACCGTTCCCACCCGGGCACTCTAGCGTTGGACCATGCATGCAGGACCAGGAACCAAGAAGCGCATGCCGCCGATCCGACAGCATGGTTCCGGGGAAGCAGCTCTGCGTACAAAACCTTGGAGCCGCCGCCGCATGCAGGACCGGCGATGGACGGTTCTCGGATTGACCGCGCTGCTCATGCTCATATTCACGATGCCGTCAACAACGTCAATGTGGAAAACGGCCGCCTGGCTCGTGCCAGCCGCCTTCGCGCTGCCCGCATCAGGATCAGCGTGTAAGTTCGACATATACAAGCACTTCGGCAACCTATCGCCATACTTCGTGCCGTCCAACACGCCCGAGTCCTTACAATCAGGCACACCGCCCGGTTGCACCGTCGAAAAGGCCTTCCTGGTCCACCGTCACGGCAGCCGGAACCCGCTGTCGGACGAGATCACCGTCATCGACGACCTGGCATACTACCTCGGCAACAACAGCGCGCTGTTCTCGCAGCCTCAGGCGGAACTCCCAGACGAATACGCCTTCCTCGCCGAAGGCTGGACCAGCAGCGCCTTCACCACCAACGATCTCTCCGCCCCCGGGCGACAGCAGCTCTTCGACCACGGCGTAGCCGCCCGCCTGCAGTACCCCACTCTCTACACCGTCGAGGTGCTAGCCGGCGACCAGGACCGCGTCGTCGAGTCCGCAGTGTGGTTCATGGACGGCTACTACGGCCGCGCCGCCAACTCGACCGCCACGCTGCACACGATCGCCGAGGACAACGCGACCGTGTCGTGGATCACGTCCATGGACACGTGCGCGTCGTGGTCGTACGCCTCCGGCGGCGATATCGTCGCCGCCTGGGGCGCCGTCTACCTGCCGCCCATCGCGGCGCGCCTCAACGCCGTACTCGCGCCCGCGTACCCGGGCGTCAACGTCACCGCGCCGCTGGTCCACGGCATGCTGTACGCGTGCGTCTACGGCACCGCCGTGTCCGGCGTCGGCAGCTCGCCGTGGTGTCCGCTGTTCCTACCCGACGAGATTCGAAGCCACGAGTACGAGTACGACCTGCTGATGCGCGGCGCGTTCGGCTATGGGCTGCCGGGGGATATGGGGGCCGTGCTTGGGAGTCTGCTCGTGGCGAATATGACGGCTTTCATGCAGCGGGACGGCGGAGCGAATCTGTCGTTGAACTTTGGGCATGATACTACGATTGATCTCGGTCTGACGGCGCTGGGACTGGCGATGGATTCGGAATACCCGACCGAGGGTCCGGTGAATGCGACGCGGGCGTGGCGGACGTCGAACCAGGTGCCGTTTGCGGCGCAGATGCTGTGGCGGGGCCTGTCGTGCAGCGGCGGCGACGGGGACGAGAAGAGGATCCAGCTGCTGCTGAACGAGGCCAACTTCGACCTGGGCCCGACGGGCTGCGCGAGCGACGGGTTCGGGTCTTGTAGCTTGGCGGACTTCGTCGCGACGGATAGGGTGCGGGCGGCGCTGAACGTCACGCATGGGGATGAGCGGTGGGATGCGGCTTGCTCTGTGTAGACGATACCTGGCGGGTATGTAGGTTGATGATGGGTGTAATGTGTAATGAGTGAATACCTCTGTCCTGCTCGATCTGACTCTCTGCCGGGGTCTAATCGCCTTCATTATTACCAGGACCATTATGATAAGTTCGAGCCTTTAGATATCGAATGCGTTGTTTACCGAGGCCTATGTAGCTAACCTAGGTAGGCGACCGAACTCGCCTCGCTGCTGTACGAATTTAGAAAACGAATACCAGCTTGCCTAACCTATAATTCAAGAGATCGCGAGGATCCCCCTCGCCCGACTTAAGGCGCAGCGTGCTAATATTACCACACACAGCTGAGGCGGAGTAACAAGGTTAGTTCCGTTTCCTGCGTGACATAAGGTTGGCAGTGACATCAAAAAGGGTGGCGTTGAGGCGTGAGGATGCACTAATGGGTAAGTTACCTGTCCACATCTTTCAGACTCCGTCAGTTCCGTGTAGATAAGTTCCGTGTAGAGAAGGATGAACGGCGTTGCCGTCGCGGAACTTATTACCACAGCTTTATTTTAGAAGCTGCTGGGCCCTCATCCTTTTGTCGTTATATTTATCCCTATCGAGAGTTGATCGACGCGGGCCGCAGTTGTTGATCGGATCAAGTATCCTCTTTTAAATGGATCGATGTACTATCTATATACCTACGTGTGTGGGCCAGACGGACACCGAGAGTACCACCTTTTCCACGCTGACGTGTACGCGCCCTATATGGACCCGTACAGGTCGCATCAAATATGTAAAAAACGTAAGCAAAGACACAAGCCGAACTTACACTCTAAGTTTTCTAGGAATCTGGTTTTCTCGCATTTTCCTTCCTTGCCGTCGAGAAGTTGAATAACAAAACAACCCGCCCTTCCCTCATGAAGACCGCCTTTGCCTCTCTGCTAGCCATTGCCACGTTGGCGTTATCGGCGGCAGTACCAGCTGGAAGCCCCCATATCGACGAAGTGAGTTAATCTCCAAAGCACAAACCCAAAGCACTCAACTCACACCATCACAGTCGTCACAGAGTCTCAATCCACGTTATGCAAAACCCGAAATCTTCTACTGGAAAGATTGGTGCTCGGACAAGAAATGTGGATCCGCTAGCGACTGCTTCGAGGTTGGAGATTTGAAGGCTTTTTGTGGGAATGTATGTAGGGGCTTTGGGAGTCGGATCACTGGGAAGGGTTCTTGTTATTGGGATCCCGAATCGGAGTCCTGGTACACAGTCGTAGAGGCGGAAGGAACTCCTACAGAGGCTGGAATGAAGCACCAACCCTACCAAAACCACTGAGGAGTTGCGTCAGGGGGGAAATGGAAAAGGTGGCCCAGTATAGACCAGGACAGGACAGGACAGGGCTGGGGTACAATAGACAAGTGTCGGAGAGACAATATGTATGGCTTGGGTTTCCGCGACCTAGAGCGGACCTGTACAATAGAACATCTGCGCCACAAAGCGCTTCAAGGCATGGAACGAGACGCCACGTGGGGACGCTTCTGGATCAGGAAGGCGGGTGAAACACGAGTCGGAGATGGACGAACCCTAAAAGACGAAGCTGCATTATAACTAACAAATCATCATAGCCATCGTGAGCCCGACCAGAACGACTGGCCCAAGCGAAGCATTGGCATTCGCATCATCTATGCGTAGATAAGTGCGTGAGTAATATGGTGATATACAAGTAAAGGTCTAGACTAGCTAGAGTACCATCATCGAAGAAATTCAGCCGTCCCGCCCCGTGTTGCCATCCGTGAGAGCCATGCCTCCCGCGCCTGTGTCCGTCTATACCGAAGAATCTGAGATTTACTTTTGATTGAGAAGCACGTCGATTAGGTTCTACCAAACAACCTGGATAGCAGACCACACTGCTAAGCATCGGCGTCATCCTCATCGGCAGCGTTATCCTCATCGGCGTCATCCTCATCGGCAGCACGGGCATCAACAGCAGCGTCCTCCTCCTCGTCGGCAGCGTCATCAACAGCGGCGTCATCGGCAGCAGCATCATCTCTAGCGACGACGTGGAGTCCACTCAGCAAGTCGGCAAGACCTCCAGCACCTGCTGCATCTCCAGCAGCGGCGTCACCACTCAGTCCACTCAGCAAGGGGGCAAGTCCCCCGGCACCTGCTGCATCGGCAGGAGTGGCGTCTGCTTTGCCAGCAGCGGCATTTGAGCCACCAGCCAATCCACTTAGCAAGCCGGCAAGTCCACCAGCACCTGCCGCATCGGCAGAAGCGGCATTTGCGTCGCCAGCAGCGGCGGTTGCGTTGTTGCCTGCGTTGTTACCGGCCTTCTTATCGCCCTTCTTGCCGCCCTTCTTGCCGGCCTTGTTACCGGCCACATTATTACCAGCGTCGGCGGTTCCGTTGCTTTGAGCGACGTTTGCAACAGCAGTGCCGTTGCCAGCAGCGGCATTCTGAGCAGCTCCACCCTTGTTCTTGTGCTTCTTGGGCATGCGGATGTCAAGGGCTATCGACATGATCAGCATTTTGAACGTCATAGCACATGGTCAGGTAAGACGTACCATAGTTGTGAGAGACACGGGGCTGGATGGGTTCGCTGAGGCCCTGAGCTGGGAGGGCGGCCACCTGGGTGGCAGCTGCGGCCAGGACGATCAAGAGGGCACCGACGTTCTTCATCTTGACGAGATGAATGAATGGATATATACTGGATAAAAAGAGTGGCCGAAGTGGAGAGAAACGAAGGGTATCAAAATAATACAGTAAAGAAGGGATAGGGAGCACAGCTGCGTATACTCTGTTAGCTGGTGTCTACAACGGTGGAGGGTCTGATATCCAGTTCAAACATACCTCTGCGAATAGAAACAAACGTTGAAAGGAATGCCGGATGCCAAGAGAATAGGGAGTCGATGTGAAGATACGGACTAGGAGGACGGCAAGAACGGCACGAGGGGACAGGACGTTTTATGGAAGATTGGCATACCAAGCTTTCTGACGAGCCTGATGATCCATTCTCAAACCGACACCGCGGTGCAAGGTCCTCGAACCCCTAAATGACATGGGCAACCTCAACGTCGGTGCGGCATGTTCCAGAAAGCTGCCGCGGTGCATTGGAACCTGAGATTCCAGTCACTAAAACTAAAGCCTGCGAAATATACTGTACAAATGCAGGGAAGATCTCATGGCAGTCGGTGGTTGAAAACAACGAGATCCCAGACCATAAAACATCCAGGCGAGTTGTCACGGGTGCTTAAAACGCAGACGAGGTATGATAAGATCTCCGTCCGAGCAGATCATACGAGACGTGTTGTGGGCTCGTCTCCCCCGGGTTGGAGTTGACGCCGGGGGAAACTTGGGGGAGACCCACGGCGGACTGCAGGGGATCATAACAAGCTCAGATATTAAGATGCCAAGTGCTGCAAGGGCAATCGTTGCCTTTCTGGGGATTTGGGGTGCTGGCCAGGAGGCTCAAACGTGTGACGAGGCAGATCAAACGAGCCTCAGACGGCGACGGTCCAGCCGCCCAATCGCAAGGATTCAGAAGCTGTCAATACTACCTGCCCCAGCTACCACCACGAAAGAGTCAAGAATAGAAAAGGGGTGGCATGGCTAAACTAGATTGTGAACGAGAATGGAAGGGTTTCACCGCTTGGCATCACACTCGGATGACGATATGTCATTCTCTCAGACGGATCAGGAAACGGTTCGTTTCCGGTCGCAATCAGGGGGCGTCGAGGATGTCTGGGTGGCTGTACAGATTCAGGAACAAACAGATGGTGCGACTTGGATCGTGAACGCGATTGAAACCAAGAGCGAATAGAAGTCATGTTTGCCATTCATATGACAGACAGCCAAAGCCAGTCGGATAATAGCATCTCGCCATGTTCACCAAGCCGGGACTTTGGAGTTGTTGACAGCTTGAAAGGGTCCTGCAGGAGAGACTGCAAACTTGAGTGAGTGGGCCACGGCAATGAAGCTTAAATGTTAAAATCAGACGGTGGGGAGCCGCCCCCGGACTGGAGACAGTCAATGAGACGTGGTGGATCTCACGATCATTGCTGAAACTTCCACTGGAAGCAGGTCTGGAAGCAGAACTGGAAGAGATGACGTTGGTCTTGAAAGTCTGGCGAGAACTGGTGGCTCTGTTCACGAGGCTGATGAATCGCTCATCAAACGGGCGATTGGCAATCGTCATCCTGAGACTTGTTGCAGGTATCTCGTCATGCACGATGCTTCGGCTGTCGGTCAAGTCGACTTGGGACAGGAATGCGCACAGCGCATATGATCAATGCGAAATCCTGTAAACACGAGCGAGCACTTGTTGAATAAAGGCGATTGACAATTATGCTGCTTCCCGTCGTCAGAGAGATGAGAGAGTTGGTAGATGTAGTTGGTGATCCTCAACCCAGTTACTTCTCTTCAAGTTCCATTTGCAGCTTCAATGTTCAATGTTCTCGGAGGCTGGTGGGGCACTGAAGCCTGGCGGATTCAGGACTGGCAACTGGGCAGCTGGGCTGCTCTGTGCTGGGTAGGTGACAGTGAGGGTGATAGTTGTCATTGGTTAGGTGAGGAGCTGGGCTCTAATGATCGAGAGCTGATAGGCTGTTCAGCCCGCTAACAGCCACAGCCAGTCCCCCCCCACCCCCCCAAAGTCTCTCCCACGCCGACGCGGAAAGTAACCTCGGGCCGTTTGCCCGAGCTCCAACCCGACATTTTGACATCATCGTCATTGTCGGGGTCGCGCAATACAAACTTTGACCTTTTCCTATACCTTTGCCACTGCGCCTTAGTTACCCACTGCCAGTCTTCCATGGCGTTTGGGGCGCGGCGACCAATTTTCTACCTTTTATAGTCTTGTGTGCTGTCTCGTTGACCCTCCAAAGCTGGTGATAAGCTCTTCCAAGGGAGGCAACTACCGGAAAGAGATCGCCACCATGTCCGCCCCAGTTTCTCTTCAGTCATTTGCGCGGCGAGGCGCTGCGTTGCCAGCGCGATCGAGGATACACCGACGAGTAGCCAGAGAATCGTTATCATCGTTGACGACAACCCCTCGCTCCGCACCCCGAACAAGATGTTCCGCCGCGCCAGTTGCCTCGGTCCCACGTCCCGCCATACGAGCTTTCACCACTACCCGTCCCAGCAACTTCGCAAGTGTCGACGAGAGCTTTGATCCCAAATCTGTTGACCGTGAGAGTGACGAGGTCGATGTCTGCATAGTTGGAGGAGGTGGGTGATCTGTTGCTTCAAGAGTTTGCGCGAGTCGTGCTGGACTGACCATGTCATCTCTGATCAAGGTCCTGCCGGTCTGAGCGCCGCCATCCGGTTAAAGCAACTAGCCAACGAGAATGGCAACGAAGACTTCCGAGTGCTGTTGCTTGAGAAAGCTGGCGAGGTCGGCGCACACATTGTCTCTGGTGCCGTCATACAGCCTGATGCGATCAACGAACTTTTCCCCGACTGGCTCGACGAGGCGAACGAGAACCGCTTCCAGCATGCCACCCCTGCCGCCGGAGACAGGATGAGGTTCTTGACCAAGTCGAGCGCGATACCAATACCGATACCGCCGCAGATGAACAACCATGGAAACTACATCGTCAGTCTGAGCCAATTCACACAATGGCTGGGAGAACGTGCCGAGGAGGTTGGCGTCGAGGTATACCCTGGCTTTGCAGCCTCCGAAGTCCTGTACAGCCCCGATGGATCAGTCCAAGGAGTTGCCACGAATGACCTCGGCGTGGCACGGGACGGGAAACCCAAAGACAGCTTCGAGAGAGGTATGGAGTTCCATGCCAGGGTCACCATGTTCGCCGAGGGATGCCATGGCAACTTGACCAAACAGGTTGCCAAGAAGTTTGACCTGAGAAGAGACAGCCAACACCAGACGTATGCCCTGGGCGTGAAAGAGGTCTGGGAGATTGAACCTGAGAAGTTCAAGAAGGGCGAGATTGTCCATTCCATGGGATACCCGTTACCGTCGGATACCTATGGCGGTGCATGGATGTACCACTTCGGGGACAACCTCGTGAGCATTGGACTTGTTGTCGCCTTGGACTATTCGAATCCGTGGCTATCACCTTACGGTGAGTTCCAGAAGATGAAGGAGCACCCCTTGTACAAGTCTGTCCTCGAGGGTGGAAAGTGCATTTCCTACGGCGCGAGAGCTCTGTCCGAAGGCGGGTTCCAATCGATACCCAAGGTCGCCTTCCCTGGTGGTGCGCTGATCGGCGACTCTGCTGGGTTCGTCAACGTCCCCAAGGTGAAAGGCACACACAACGCCATGAAGTCTGGTATGCTTGCTGCAGAAGCTGCGTATACTGCCCTGACGGCAGGAGATTCTGGGTCTGTTTTCTTATACGACTACGAAGAATCGCTCCGAAAGTCGAGTATTTGGAAAGAACTGAAGGAGGTCCGAAATATGCGACCGTCCTTCCACAACCCTCTGGGACTCTACGGCGGGGTCTTGTACTCCGGCCTAGAAGCCTATCTCCTTAAAGGACGTGTGCCCTGGACTCTGAAGCACAAGGAAACCGATTACGGAGCTACGAAGCATGCGGACCAATGTCCCAAGATCGAGTACCCGAAGCCAGATGGAAGGATCACCTTCGATATCTTGACAAGTGTCTCGCGGACGGGCACCAACCACGAGGAAGACCAGCCAGTACATCTACAAGTGAAGGACTGGGATGCTCATGCTCTGGAGACGTGGCCCGCCTACAAGGGCTTGGAGAACCGGTTCTGCCCTGCTGGGGTCTACGAGTATGTCGAGGATGAGTCAAAGTCGATCGGCGTCCGGTTTCAGATCAACGCTCAGAAGTAAGTGTCACCGTCTTTGCCAATTATCATCGACAGGAATCTCTTGGAGGTTTGCGTGGCATGCTTGCTGACCGTGAAATAGCTGTATCCACTGCAAAACTTGTGACATCAAGGCTCCGCATCAAGACATCAACTGGGCAGTTCCACAAGGTGGCGAAGGGCCTAAGTACTACATGACATAAGCACATCAGCTTGGCCACGTGGTTCTTACTCATTGACGTTTCATGGACCGATGAAGTCCGCCTCGATGATATGCCTCATGGCCATAAGCGGTTAACTTTGGCGGACCATGGTGATACCCCGGATTTTGAGAAGATATGTCGAGGTCACCGTTGCTGGTCGGTCCATTCTGGAGGCCATATCACCAGAATGCAAGTTCCTCATTGTACATATAACAAACAAGCAACAGGGACCAACGCCTTTTGAAAATCAAAGTTGGAAACCATTTCACCTTGAAGTCGACCAGAAGGCAAGTCGTAGCACCGAATTGAGCTTTCGTCGACTCTTCAAATTTATCGATGATCTACCGAGCTGGGCCGTGAACATATGCGCTATACAAAGGGTTGGAAGCTGCCCAACCCATGAAGCTTGCAGCGGCGGAGAGAAAGACCAGACCGTAGGAAGAACGAAGACAATATAGCAGTCTCCCATACAGCATTTATCACTACCCTTGCGAGCTCATCCATCAGCCCCTGAGTCTCTCCACCTGTAAGTCAACACCTGCCGCCGATAACTTCTCTACGAAAGGCATACCCAGCGTAGACGGCGTGAGGACTCCGCCTTCTACCGCTTTTTCCGTCGACCGCTCTAACAACGTAGCTAGCCGCAGCCTCGACGGCCAGAACAGCGCTGGCATCAACCGAAGCACCAGCATAGATGCTGACGAATCGGGACACGACCACTACCGGCTCGTCGGGTAAACCCTTGACGACATATCCCACAGCTCTGAACTCAGCTGGAAGACGGAAACGGCTCTACTCGCGATCCGGTTTTGCGATCCGGTTTTGAGTTTGGCTTGTACACCACCCGACTGTGCGCGAAAGCCCGGAACCGGGGCATAGCCAGCACTGCTACAGGATCCCGAGCTTCGTAAAAAGATGCGCCAGCGCAGTGCCGAGGATTACCCCCGCGACGGGGACATACTCGCGAAAAATCAAGTCGGGTCCGCCGTACAGCTCCGGACGCAGCCCGGCAGAGCGCTGGACCACGGCCTGAGTTGTTTGACGCGGCCGCCAACGAGATGGTGCTCAGGAGGCCCAACACTGCTCCGTGCCGATACCCCAGGACGAGACTACTACCACAGGGCAGCACGCGAGGAGCAGCAGCAGATGCCTGCGGCGGCCTTGGCTGCTACAAGGACATGACCCACGGATCTGGGCGCCAGAACCAGCCGATGCCGTACCTACCTTTCTCCCCGCGAGCCGCCCTGCCTACCCAGCATAGACAGCCTGCCTGCCGGAGGAGACGACCTCGCGCAGCAGACGCCGCTCACCCAGACCATCTGGCAGACTCTTTTGGATAGAGCATACATCATGAACTCACGCTGCTGGAAGGCTCTCCTAGATAGCAGGCACCAGTCCTACGGCACCTCGGGAGCGGCTACACAAACACCGCCAGCGTCGGCGTCGGTCGATGCGCACGCTGTAGTGGCAGCTCAGTGACGAATTATGGCAGGCTAGGCGCAGCAGGTTCCGTGAGGCGTGATAGCCGTCGGGCCCAGGGGCATTATGGTGCTCCTCTTCCGGGTTGATATGCTGTAAGCCTACTGGTGTTGGGTGGAGGATGCGACCCGGCGTTCCGAGTACGTCTATGACGCCTAGCCATCAAAGCGAGAGCCGATCTGGAATCCTATGTTTTGATGAGCTCGAAGAGTCACAAAACTCATCAGCTGACAAAGGTCGTGATAGACTATGTATGAGACATTGCTATGATGTCTTCGTTCTTCCTATGTAGTTTGACGACTTAGAATGCCGGATATACCTCTCATTCTGTATTTGGCCCGACAGGACATGTTGACCACAAGTTTCCCCGCTCAGCCACGAAACCCCCATTTGATCAGAACCCTTGCTGCGCATGCCACTTCTTCTCCCACCCCGGAAACCAGGGACTCTCCTCCAGAGTCCGTGGCTCCCAGTCCTCCTCCACCAGTCCCCTCTCCTTCTGCTCCCTCTCGTACTCCTCCAGCGCCGGGACCACCACATGCTCCGTGTGCCACGTGTTCTTGTACTTCATCAGGTTCTCCTTGCCTTCTTTAATGACCTTGAGAATGAGGCTGGGCACGTACGGCTCGTCCCTGAACTCCTCGATCGGCGTGAACAGAGCCTTGAAGTTGAACACGATGCCGCCCGAGAGCGGAAGCCGCCGCAGCGTCTGCCAGTCGACCCGCAGGTGCATCCGCGACCGCGTCAGGTTGGGGTCCTGCTGCGAGCGGTACGACTCGTGCGGGTCGCCGGGCGACATGAATAGGGGCTGGTCGACTTCTAGACCCCAGGAGCCGCGCTGGATGGACTTGCTCGACGGCATCTTGGAGAAGAACCTGCGACGGATTAGCTGGTGCCGGATGGTGTGAGGGACGTAGAGACGCTTACCGGTCCATGCTGAACTGCATCTTCTCCTTGTAGTCGGGGATAGGCTGGTGTATCTCATGGAGCTTCATCCCAATCTTGGTGCCGACGCTCCACCCCAACGCCGAGCATATCATGCCAGCCCGGAAAGCATAGTACCCCGTCTCCGGGTCCCGCAGCGTGATTCCGAAGTCCTCGGGCACGTTGTCGAGCAGGATGAGCAAGGGGTGCTTCTCCTTGATCATGGACACAGTGCCCAGTATCTTGTTCTCGAGCCTCGTCTTGTCTTCGGACAGAACGAAGTAGTGCGGATATCGTGCGCAGATGAACTGCAGCACCATCTCCATGAGCTCCTTGCATACCAGCTCGGAGCCGGGAAGCCATTGCACCACGGCCTCTCCGTGCTTGGCGTAGAGCTCCTGGCGTTGGGCGATGCGCTCTTTGTACGTCGATTCGAGCTCTATCCACCAGTCCGTCTCCAGCTTAGTCAACGCTACGACAGTCAGTCCTTGCACTTGTATCGGGTAACTAGTTTTGGGATGTCTTACACATGGTCTGATGGTATGTCCACCTGAAAGGGCGGTACGGTCTTGCCTTTGCCTTGCTGATGTCGAACTCGCGATACGGGTTCGGCATCGGGACCTCGGAGATGGTCGAGTAACCCGGAAAGTCACCCAGGGCCTTGATTTCGCGCACCGAGAAGCCAGTGTAGTTGTACTTGGAGTCGTCAGCCGTCCTATAGTCCTCGTCGAGCCTCAATAGCGAGCGCTCAAACGTGCTCTGGTCAAACGATAGATCACCCATGGCTTTCCGCTGACCGGCTGGCATGTTCAGGGCCATTTTGCTGAGCTGCTGTCGCTGGGGCGGTGGGAATGTGGACGCTAGCTCTGACGTCGATGATGCGATGGGTTTTGGGAGGGGCTGCTTCTCGAGCGAAGGCGTGGTCGGCCTTGATGGCCGTCGCACGAGACCGCAGCGCTTGAGGACGACATCTTTCTGGGACCTATCGAGGGCCAGGAATGTGATCAGGGATAGACAGACAGCAATAGCTGGCCAGATCAGTATAGAATATGCCATCGTGTGCGTGAGTTGAGAGAAGTGACTGCTGATCGGTGTGAGGGAAGCGGGGTTTGGGCAATGCTCGGGATACCACAAGACAAGGACGCGGCCTGGGAGGTATAGGACAACCTCATATCTACGACAGCGTTACCAAGCCGGGCTGGGAATGTTATAGAGTTCGACTAGTTGTACCAACCGATAACGGCCTCCGCCGTTCGGACGCGACGGTGAGCCCATGATAAGAATGGCACGAGTCACACGACATTGCGCATATCAATTGGGCAGCTATAGCCACCGAGGACATGGAGGGATGCGACGGATCAGCGGTTATTGGTGGTCGTGGTTGCAGGCGTTGATAACACTAGGCCTATGAGTGGTGGCCGATAGACTAGCTTATAGGTCGTCATCGTCTCAGGAGGTTATCATGACCCAACTCCACCTCGCGTGGCCAATGAGGGTGGGAGATCTGGGGCACTATACGAACCCCGCACCCTCCTCCGATAGTATAGTGTTAGACCCATCCCGGCTGTGACATATGTATGGGCTGGACTAGCCTTCATATACAACGTAATAGTATACGCGTGTGTTCTTGGCTTGCATTCATGGGGTGGATAGTATACTGACTCCATGTCCCCGACTACTGAATGGCATTGGAGTTGAATCACTGCTCTGGCAGACCAAATCCAGATGCATAAGTGAATCAAATGAAAACAATGGACTTACTGCAATTTTGAATAGCTACAATGACACAGTGCGATACTGACAGATTTCGGTTTCGTAATAATATAAATATCGCCGTCTCTCGAAGATTTAGGCACAAACCTCTATAACTACTGGTCCTGAGCTCCACATCTGCACATCTGCACACACGCACGAGACACACACTAGAGCCATGGCAACACAAGACAGTAAGAAGGTATTCGGGTGGGGATGTTCTGTCCCCATCGACCCTACCAGTGAAATGCCGACAACGGCCACCATAACCCACTGCAGCACCTGCGAGTGTCCCGGGCCCGATGAGAGCGGCGTACTGATGGTCATCATCGAGAAAGCATGCGAGCTCCACGAATCCAACGTCGTAAAGTACATGATCCCAGTGGTCAACGGCATGGCAAGGGAAGCCGCCATGAAGCTTGGTCTCAGCTTACACCAGGGCATTGACCACATGCCCATGTACAGAGATAAGGTCAAGTGGGTAGACGGGCTTTGTGTTGAGGTTCTGGGGAGGGGTTTTACATCTGATGAGTTTGATGAGCTGTTCAAACTACCACGGGGACAGAAGTTATGCTCGTGGGTTCTCTAGACGAGTTGGAAGCTGACTAACAACGCTTGGCTCGACGCCTTTGGCGAAGGAGAAAACATGCTTCGTGGTGATGTAGTCGGGGTGGGTTTAAGAAAAGGACGTTATACATCAGACTACCTAATCCCGTACCTCGAATCAAGCATCAGTAAGAATAGAGAAATACTAGCTACAACATGTCACCACCGACTGAATCCCAGAACTTCTCCAAGTGAGACTTGTCCAAAAACAAGTTCGTCCTATTCAAGAACAGGTACCTGATCTTGAAAGTCATCAGCACCTTCAAGAACACATCACCACCGTCTCTGGTTTCTAGCAGGTCCTCGCCCGGTATCTCTCCCCATTTGTCCTCCGGCGGGAACCGGCCGTCGCGGTACATGTCCGCGAACTTCGCTGCATGATCCGCATCGCAGATTGCGAGACCCTTGCAGAAGGCGAGGGCCTGGTCGTTGTCCTTGCCGCCGCTGCCCTGCCTCATCCACTCGTGCGCCAGCTGCGCGCACACGACGCATTTGTCCCATGCCTCACCGTTCCCGAACGCGTCGTCCGCGGTTGGGAACCAGTTGATATCGTCAAGGTCGTCCGCAACGACGTCTTGAGGGTCCTTGGGGAAGTCTTCGGGGAGGTCGACGCGCGCGGTCAAGCTATTTACGCTGTGGTCGTGGGCATCGACAGCGCGAACGGCGGCCGCTGAGGCGTAAGCGCCAGGCTAGAAGAGATGCAGGTCAAGAGGGCGAAGAGGGCGTGATTGTGCGTGGTTTGTGCGCGTTTAAGGGGCCGCGGGCTACTTGGCGATTTATCTCGGAGGAATGGCCTTCGCTGGTAGGGATATATGTATATAGAGATGTCCGCGTACAGGGCTCCAAGGCTTGTGTGATCGCACTTGACTCTGTTATTCCGAATGCAGGGCACCGCCTCGAATTATCATCTTACCTCAGTGAAACATTGGCTGACATCGGACCGCTGGCTTACCCATGACGAGCCGGTGAGTTCGTGTAGGTTTCGGTCACCATTAAGTGTTGCCTGCCCGTGGCGAACTTGAGAAAGGTGGCAGCGAAGGACACCTCTACCCGACTTCCGGCTAGCTCCGGCCCGGATCATCTCAGGATTCTTAATGGATAAGAATAGAAATGAAGGCTTATTTATAAATCTTTCCAGCTGAATCCTAGAGCCTAACCCGGTAAGTCCTCCACATCCTGGGCCCCAAGGATTCGTCAACTTCCTCCCTTGCGTTTAGTTTCAGGAACTCTTAACCTTAGCCTGACAGAAATGGGGGATCTTATCATGCTTTCATAGCTATGTCAGAAGAGCGAAGAAGCGGCGTCATAGTTTCAGGGCGTACGTGCTGGCTACAGCCTATCGTTCTGACCAGCATTAGACGTGTCTTCCAGTTGTGCTGTTCCCAGCTGCACGTGTAGAATATGGTCCCTCGAGGTCAACTGCAGTAAGCTGCAAGCCATATGATGGGCATTTATTACTGTAATATAGGGGACGTAACAATCAACAGGATGACCCAAGCGTCCCACGCGAGGGCGCCCAGGCCGTGACATGGTAAACCCCTAGAGCGACGATCCACGAAGTTGGTTACATCTCTTGCTCTCCCCAGCGTTCTCTAAAAAGTAGAGCAACGCTGCGAAAGATGGGCATATCTTCCAGGATCACCGCAAGGTTCGGTCGGCCTGGTCTATCGTCCGAGACATACTTGTCTTTAACCCAGGCGATCATTTCGGGTCCTGTGACATTGAGCTTTCCTAAACCCCGAAGACCGACTGCGACTATATCCAAGCAGGCCGAATCGTAGTCATTTCCCAATCTGCGCAGTAGTCTCTCGATGGCGGCATCGTCTTCGGTATCGACGGTGATACACCTTTGGCGTTCTAGCCCAAAGAGTCGCACCTCCAGCAGGATGTCGCTTCGCCCCGCCGCTTCGCAGAACGCCATTGCGACATCGACGGACTTGAGGCACGGGAAGAGCCGCGGGTCGAACAGATCACGCGGCAACATCATCTTTGACCAACTGGGCATCACTCATAGTTCCGACATGCTGGGCCACCTTGAAGAATTCGCGATATACCTCGACATGAGGTTGAAGCTGAGCGGGCAGGAGAAGGGTATCCCTAGAAGGATCGAACCAGCGCCGTCGAATGTTCCGCCGTGCGACGCTGCCTCCGTGGGCGGGAACCATGCTTGTCCCTGCCAATTGCAGCAGCTTCCCGCGACGGCACGCAACAGATCTCGACTCCCGATTGACCTGAGCTGTGACCGGAGGCAAATATGTCAAGTGGTATTGCCCAACGACGATGGTCCTGCCCGGGGTCGCTAATTCCCAGATCATGTCTCGAAGTTCTCGTGACAGTTCGAGGAATCGAGGGAATTTGGCCGGGGTGTCGACAAGTGCCCACAGGCGTCGGATCTCTGTTTGATGAGCATCGTTCTGATTTTGTAGCTTGCGACACGCTCGGTTGACCTGCGCTCCCATCCTCCACTCAGTTTCGTTGAGAGCGGAACGCAGCTCCGTGTCCATGCGTAGATGTATTCTGACAACAGCCTGGTGGAGAGAGTCAAGCTTTTCACCTGCCTCCGCCTGAGCCTCTGTCTGACTATGCAGCTCTGCCTGAGTCGGTAGAGCATAGTGATGAACTCTTAGCCAGTCGTGTCGTTGCCGCTGCAGCCAGTCGTAGTACTTCCATTGTCGTAATACCATCCGACCCCCCGAACCGGCACACCCCCCCAACCGGCACAGCCAAACCCCACAATCACCACCAAAAGTCCCCTTACTCACTTACACGGATTACAGCCCTTTTTGAGGGTATCTAGACTTTCTTTAGATGGTTAGATAGCCCTTTTCTTGGTGTTTAGCGGAATGTAGATTATTTAATTGCTGGGCCATCGGTATCGGCATTTAGCAGCCTCTGTGCCCCGCCCTTAAATGCAAATTTGCTGTAGAATTCTCTCTGTGAGCCCCTGTCCCTCATGCACCACAGCATCCTGAAGCCAGCCACGATGCCTCCGCCCACGTATACAGAGGATGATGTGGTGGATGCCTACCTAGACGTCACAGATAATGGCATGTCCGTGAGAAAATCCAGCCAAAAATACGGCGTCCCGGCCAGCACGCTGTCAGCACGCATAAGGGGGAGAGGGACTAAAACGGAGGCTCACACCACCGAGCAGAGAATTTCTCCCGAGCAAGAAAGCAAGGTAGCAGCCTGGATATTGCGCCAGGAGACTTTGGGGCTTGCCCCTTCTCACTCAGCCGTCAGGGAAATTGTGGTAGAACTCCTAAAAAGAAAGGGGGATTTCGCACCACTTGGGAACCACTATATGGACAGCTTTAAACGACGCAACCCTACCATTCAGACTAAAATCGGCAAGCGAATGGAATCCGCTCGGTTTAAGGGGTTTACCCCTAAGTCTGTGAACTGGTTCTTCAACATCTTGGAGGACTACGGCTGGGTGAAGCCAGAAAATACGTACAATGTCGATAAGGGCGGCATCATGTCGGGTTTTGGTAACTCTTTCGAGCCCCCTACCCTCATAGTCAACTAACTACCCTTATAGGCATCGATTCCCTAGTTCTGGGAAGTTCTGAGACGAGGAAAGCTTTCCTAAAGAGCCCCCAGGGCCGCTCGTGGACATCTTTCATCGAGACCATTTCAGCTACCGGTAGAGTACTCAAACCAGGCTTGATTTTCAAGGGAAAAGATCTTCAAGCGCAGTGGTTCCTCGAGGAATTCCAGAAGATAGCCGACTGGTACTATATAACGTCAGAAAACGGCTGGACCAGTAACGATATCGCCTGCCAGTGGCTTGAGCACGTTTTCATACCACAAGTAGATGAAATTCGTGGCCAGGAGCAGTGGGAACCAGTCCTTTTGATCCTAGATGGCCATGGTAGCCATACCTCCGTACGTACACCAATTTTTTCTATTTTATTTACTGGTTATTTAATTTATTCTGATTTAAACAGCAACTGACTGTAGAAAGGACGAATTTATGATGCGGTGTTATTTTGCCAACATCTTGCTATGCTTTTTCCCAGCACATACCAGCCATGGAATGCAACCACTGGATAACGGCCCCTATAACGCCCTCAAGTCCTATTACCAGAGATTCCTCACCCAGTTAAATTCTCTGACTGATTCCTTTCCTGTTAACAAGATCAACTTTATCCGCTGTTATAGCAAGGCAAGGGACATGGCGTTTACACCAAAAAAACATCCGCTCGGGCTTCCGAGTAACAGGGTGCTACCCAATTAGCCGCAAAAAGTGTCTAGACCATCCAGAAATCCAAGAAGACAAGCGGAAGACCCCCGAGCCGGAAGAACAGGAAGACTCGGAGCCGGAGGACCAACAGACCCCTACCACGAGCCGGCAAATCCGGGATTTCGGGAAGAACCGATCCCCAGCCACTCGGCTGAAGTTCCGGAAGATCTCCCATGCCTTTGAGAACCAGGAGACGGAGCTGGCCATAAAAGACCAGAAGATCAGGGCCCTGGAGGCTGAACTGGAACGGCTACGGCCCAAGAAGAGGAAGAAGATACTAAATCCCAACAAAAAGTTCATGATAATGGTAGAAATACTAGCCCAGGGTGGTAATCCGTTAGTTCCGGTTGCTGTAGAGTCTTCTTCTTCTTCTTCAGAGTCGGAGGTTGTTGAAGACGGGGTGGAGGAGGACGAGGAGGTTGCGGACGCTGAGGAGGCTGTAGAAGCCCCTGTTGCAGAAGCCCAGATGACTAGATCTGGGCGGTCAATCCGGGCGCCGGCTAGATACGTCGATTGAGCAGCCAAAACACCACAGAATGATAATTTTGCTGATTTTTTCGACCCTATACAGCCTCAAATGCGTGTAAGTGAGTAGGGGGGTCTTTTGGTGGTGGTGGCGGGGTTTGGCTGTGCCGGTAGTGGGGGTGTGCCGGTTCGGGGGGTCGGATGGTAGCACCCCCAGAGATACGGCAATGAGAAAGCCGAGAAATGCAGTCATCATCATAAGAGCGTGATGTGATCCTTCGTGTGACTGGTATATCATGAGGCGCCCACCCAGATTAACTCTGGTAGCATCACTGCACAGCCGAATCGGACATTTGCTGTTGATCAGATGAAGGTATGCCTGTATGTCGCTGAATAGCTCGCCGCCTCGAGGGTACCTGAATGCCTTGTTAGCCGCTACATCTTATCGGGAGTCTGGCACGTACATTTCACAAACGATTTCGTTCGCAGTAGAGCAACACGCCACGCCGGCCATTAGGCCTTCGCATATGTCTGTGGTCGCCGTTGAAGCAGGTTGTTGCGAAGATACGCTGCAGCGGAGAAGGCAGAGTGTGGGGGCTGTTCCAGCCACTTGTGGTTGGAACACCGCCTGGTTTAGGTGGTTATGTGAATGATTAGGGGACGGGGTGGCCTTGAAGATACTGAGGAATGAGAGGTGTATTCAGTAGGATGAAAGAACTGCCTTGCGCGGTGATATTTATGTGAGTTGGCCTGCAAATGGGCCCCTAAGTTTATGTGGCGTTGGATTTTAAAGTTTGTAAAGGATATGGTGAGCACTTTTCCGAAGAGGCGGCATCTAGGCCTGCAGAAACCGACTTTAGTATGTGGTAGGAAACCTAAACCTTCCACTTAACTTTCGAGCACTTGAGTTATCCCTCTACCCACATTAATAAGCTGTGGCGATGAAGACGACATACCGAAAGATTGAATATGAATTTTTGCAGGCGGGATGGAGGCATTACAAACTGCCGAGGGCGAGAGGAGTTACTGAATCAAGCTCCTGCCTCGGGGGCCCAAGTCGAATGGGGCCGGCGTAGCCTGTCATACCCTCTGGCAGTAATCTTTCTCATTTCGTTCTTTTGTGGATTCGTGGCTGGATCAAATCGCTCGCATTCAAAACTCAAATCTGAAAGAAAAAAAGGAAAGAAGGACACCAACAAAAGTAAAACGTGTCATCCTCTGATAGTGGGTAGCCGGTGGTGAAGGGCCTGAAGGCGAAAACCGAACCGCGGTCGCCGCAATGAATAACGGCGGAGCCCCCCGAATGGGACAGCCCCCCAATGGGACAGTTCCCCCACCAAAATCGCAATATTGCAACCCTTATAACTTAGCCGAGAATAATTGCACGATATATCCGTTTAAATGAGAATATTCGTCTTTTTTTCTAAATCTGTAAAGCATAGCTGCTTATAGTAACTTATGTATATAACAAAAGTTATAACAAAATGAAGTTTTACCCTTACTAAATTTTAGCGGCAAGGCTGCGACAAGGCTGGTTTTCCAGACCTTTTAGTGGGAGCAAGGCATGCTTTAAGTTCATGGTACCGCTATTTAATCAATACGAAAGCGGTACTTAATAGCCTACATATCACGAAAACACCAAGGAAAGGGGATTCCAGCGTAATATTTATAATATTTACAGCTTCATTAGTCATGGAGATATGTATAAGTGAACATGGTGATATTTGGTGTGGGAACTGTCCCATTGGGGGGGTTGTCCCATTGGGGGGCCCCCGCCGTTATAGACTGCGGGTAGTCGAGGTTGACCGTCTCGAGGCTCCGAGTGTCTCTGGCTGCGTCGGCCTTGAAGGCTCAGGTTGTGTGCCCGTACAGCATGGTCTGTGAGATGTCGTCGACGCAGTGCATGCTGGCAGCGCCTCCTTCAACTCGCATAGACCCAGCGCGAGAACCACCATGGTCGCCGCAGCCGATGTGAAGTCCGCGAGCGGTACGATCGGGATTAGGTGGTCATTCGCCAAGTGAGATAGATCGCAGACAGTGAGGGACTCGCCATGCTGGAAGAATCTTCTTCAACGCCGAACAGTTGCTGAAAAGGGCTGCGACGGGACTGGTGCAATTACAAAGTTGAAATAGGGGCGGCGTGGCTTGGTTGACAGGCAGGGTGGCTGATGCACTAATCACGTGACTCATATCCATCTGCCCTTAATTAGCATCCAAGCGTAGATTATCACAGACTCGACCACGACGGAGAATGCAAAAGCTCGCCCATTCGCTGAGAAGGCTCCCCAAGACTGGCACAGATCGACAATGCTCGGCAGATCCAGCTTATCATCTCGACCGCATCAGGGTCGCTGTCCCGGGTAGACGGGCATCATGACCGACACAAGGAAACACGAGGTCCTGCCAAAAGATCTACTGGAAATACAGCTGGGCCAGATCGACCTATTGCTGGCAAGTATGAGGCAGAAGATGCGGTGACAATTGATGACTCTGCGCGAGCCTTGCTTGAAGAGTTGAAGGAGTGGTGTGACGACAAGATGAAGCCCCTGCCACGCATCGTTTCGTCTACCATTTCTCTACGCCTTGACCTACGCAATCCCCCTGAGCATACGACCAATCCTTCTCAAGATCCAAAACTTCTACAACTAGAGATAGCCGTGCCACTGGTCACGTGCCATGTTGACATTGAGTCACTGGCTGAGCCACCACGCATCGATTGATTGATTGATTGATTGATTGATTGTATTTAACGTGGGGGGTAGCTCCTCAGTAGTGCAAACCACGCCTCCCAGAGCCTCTGTATCGCAGGGTTGTAGAGGTCTCAAGATAATAAGTACAGTCAGTCCCGCTCACGGGCCCATCCCCGTTGTTGTGGCGGTATGACCTTGGGGTCATCCATCTGGTCCTTCAAGAAAAGCTATCTATTGGGGGCAGATTGTTGAAAAGAACTTGCTCTTCTCTATGAATTTTGCCCATTCTGTGCTCCTCTCCCCTAAGTATTGTAAACAAGCTGTCCTAGGCGAGTACCTAGGCAGCAGCCGGTTTTTCCCCACTCTCTTACAAAAGAAAATGTGTTGTGGTGTTTTCTTCTCACCACAGCTGCAGTGATCATTCGAGTCTGTATGCCCAAAGCGTTTATGGTATCTGGCAAAGTCGCCATGTCCAGATCTGGCCGCTAGAAGTCTGTATAAAGTACTCCTCTTAAAAGATATAAGGTCTCTTTTAGTTACTGTATGTGAGTATACTTCTTGATATCTAGGTTCTGATTGGTCTTTCCACCATTGGTTGAACTCTTTCTTGCCCTTTTTTTTGAGATCTCTCTTGACCCAAGAGATTATAGGAAGGTTTGTTATGTCTGTTTCTAGCATGGCACCCTCTTTTGCTAGTGTGTCGGCAGCTTCGTTGCCATCAATATCTCTGTGTCCAGGAATCCACTTGACGGTCACAGGCAGGAGAATGGGAGTAAAGACACACCCCAATTACGATATATACTCCCCAGTGGATTCCTGGGACAGCGACAGTACACGGCCCAGATCTCTCATCTATGTGAGAAAACACCTTTAAGCGGATCAATTTCGGCCCTATGTTACACAAGACATCATCTGGTCAAGGTACAAGGCATTACATTTGCCAGTGTCTCCCGGCCATGTGACAACCCACAGGAAATGGATGATATTCTGGAAGTATGGACTCCACCTTTTGGCTGCGTTATAGCTGGAGATTTCAATGCTGGCGACACATCCTGGGACTCGAGCAATCCAGGATATCATGGTGGTGTCATACTTGCACAGACTATGGCAGACCACGGACTGGATCTGATTTCTGAACCAGATGTCCCAACACATGACGATGGAAATGTACTGGATCTGGTGTTCTCAGATGTCCCCATGGCTGAAGCCTCAGTCAATGATACACTTCAGTGCACCTCAGATCATAAGACTTTACGAATAGTCATTCCAGTTCAGGGAGATCTAGACCGAGTCCCCAAGGCCAATCATTAGATAGTACCGGACGATAAACTACAAGAGCTGGCAGATAATGTCCAAACCATGATTCATGAACTCCCCCGGCTGGGTGTATCCCCTGGTCAGGTGGATGCCTTTACACAAAGCTTGATCAACATGATCCAAGGCTGTATCAGGACAATGGGTAAGAAGCCCCGTCAATTTAAGCCTATTGCTTGGTGGAATGATGACTGCAAAGCAGCTGTTCAGACATACAGGGCCCTTTTTAAACAGACTATAAGCCAAGAAGGGTGGAATTCAGCCCAACGGGAATTTCACCGCGTGGTTCGGAAAGCTAAGAGAGAGTACTGACAGACTCTAATCAATTCAGCAACTGAGTCAAAGGACCTATACAGAATCGTCTCTTGATACAAGCTATCAGCAGGATTGCGTTCCCCTCTAATCATCATAGGAGACCAAATATTCGAGTCATAAGAGAACAAGGCAAATGCATTACGCTCAGCCACGCTTGAACGAAGTATCTCAGACAACGATATTATCGACCCCTGATCCGCTCAGATCATATAACCCAAGCCACACATCCCCCTTGAATACCATGTCGGACTGGAAGAGGCTGAAGGGTGTACTTTAGGGACCAAGAGCAACTCTCCGGGAATAGATACCCTCACAGTACGGATTCTGAAAGCTTGCTGGCCATTCATTGGGGAACATATCAGAGCCCTTTTCCAGACCTGCCTACAGATTGGACACCACCCTAAACCATTCAAAGTAGCTGAGGTGGTGATGATTCTAAAACCAGGAAAGAAAGACTACTCCAATCCCAGGGCCTACAGACCAATATCGCTACTGTCATGTCTTGGCAAAGGCCTAGAACGACTTATCGCAAAAAGAATTACCTGGTTTATTGTCAAACTTGGAATTCTAGCTCCACAATATTTTGGAGCTCTACCAAAGCGCTCTGCCACTGACCTGGTAGCCGCACTCATACATGATATTGAGCAGGCCCTTGACCAAGGCCTTGTTGTAACAGTAGTCACGTCAGATATGAAAGGGGCCTTTGATGCTGCCCTAATGGGACGGCTGGTGGTTCGCATAAGAGAACAGGGCTGGCCGGGCTTTCTCATAAGATGGGTCCAGTCATTCATGTCCGAGCGGTCCGCAAGGGTTCGGTTTGAAGGTATTGTGACTGATATCAAAGCTCTCACTTGTGGGCTACCACAAGGCTCACCAGCCTCTCTAATCCTTTACATGCTGTATACAGAGCCAATCTGTGCCCGACTTGGTATGAAAAAGAGACGCTTTGGATATACAGCCGACCTAGCGACTCTCTGCATTAGAAAGAACCTTAAAGAAACAGCTATAAAGGCTTCTAAAAATCTTTACTTGCTCAGTCAATAGAGACATAATAACGCTATTAAATTTGACCCTGACAAAACTGAGATCATGCAGTTCTTAAGGAAAAAGAACTTAAACAACCCTCCAATCCGCCACGGGACAATGAACAAAACAGCAAAGGACTCCATGCGATGGCTGGGTGTCTTCTTAGATAGAAAACTAAACTTCAAAAATCACGTTTCTTACTGGGCCAAGAAAGCTAATAAGGTAGCAAATCACCTTCAAGGGCTATGCAACACAGTCAAAGGACTTCCAGTAAAGTCAACCAAGAGGGCTGTGAAAGCTTGTATTATTCATATTCTTACACACGGCCTGGAGGCCTGGTACCCAGGAATCGAGAAAGTTGGGAGCTTAGGTGGGACATCAGCATGTCGCATTAAGGGGCTTCTTGGAACAATAGATGCCGTACTACGAACAGCGATCAGGGCTATCTTGCCAGTCTGGAAAACACACCCTGGACATATCCTACACTTTGAATTGCAGATTCCCCCAGCAGGAGTTCTTGCAGAGTCAATAAGACGACGTCACAGCCTCCGACTAGGACGAATAGACCAGAGACACCCTCTTGTTGGCAGGCTCCAAATACAAGCTCGCAAGAATCCAACAAGGCTACAAAAGAGCTTCTAGCTAGTCCCTGACTTCCAGAGACCAACACTTACCAGGCCATCATAGAAGAAGCCCCTAATCCATAAAGACAAAGACAAAAAAACAAAGCTCTTTAAGCAATGACTACAAGAAAGAAACGTAAATACTGACCTTGTCATCTATTCAGATGGATCACAGTTAGACGACCAAGGCACAACCCGCACTGAATAGGGTTATATTATCAGGAAAGGCGGCACTACACAAGAAGTATACCGGGGAAAGGACAGACTTCTCCAAGCAGAAGTAATAGATGCTGAAGTCCATGGTGCTCTCTAAGGTCTTGCAGCAGCCAGGGCAATTAGACACGGAAAACAGCTATATGTCTGCCTGGACAACATGTCAGTGGTAGATGGGCTCAATGGGACTCCACCCGAGACATCACAGAACATTTTTCTACGATTTCAAGAACTTGCCACAGTACACACTCCTGGAGTGACCGTCAAGTGGATTCCTGGACACAGAGATATTGATAGCAACGAAGCTGCCGACACACTAGCAAAAAAAGGTACCATGCTAAAAACAGACATAATAAACCTTCTTATAATCTCTTGGGTCAAGAAAGATCTCAAAAGAAAGGGCAAAAAAGAATTCAACCAATGATAAAAAGACCAATCAGAACCTAAATATTAGGAAATATACTCACATATAATAACTAAAAGAGACCTTATATCTTTTAAGAGGAGTACTTTACACAGACTTCTAGCGGCCAGATCTGGACATGGCGACTTTGCCAGATACCATGAACGCTTTGGACATACAGACTCGAATGATCACTGCAGCTGTGGTGAAAAGAAAACACCACAACACATTTTCTTCTGTAAGAGACTGGGGAAAAACCGGCTGCTGCCTAGGTACTCGCCTAGGACAGCTTGTTTATAATACTTAAGGGAGAGGAGCACAGAATGAGCAAAATTCATAGAGAAGAGCAAGTTCTTTTCAACAATCTGCCCCCAATAGATAGCTTTTCTTGAAGGACCAGATGGATGACCCCAAGGTCATAACGCCACAACAACAGGGATGGGCCCGTGAGCGGGACTGACTGTACTTATTATCTTGATACCTCCACAACCCTGCGATACAGAGGCTCTGGGAGGCGTGGTTTGCACTACTGAGGAGCAATCCCCACGTTAAATAAAAAACAAACAAACAAACAAAACAGGTTCAAATACACCCTAAGTAAGAGTGCAGCGGCTGCTTCGCTCGATGCAATTCCAGGTTAAGGGCCCACAACGTTTTGACGTCCTTTGAGTGGAACCAAAGGGAAGGATGATGGTAATGCATGCAAGATCGTACAGTTGGAACACGAATCCGGGCCTGTAGTGGGAAAGCGGAGCGAGATCGCCGGCTAAAGATCATTGTCATAGTTGCAATTAGACCACTACTTGTGCCTGGTAAGACGACGTTCAGGTCAGCATTGTACGTCCATGACCTTCAACTGCGCACTTGGTGCAAACATGAGGGTAATTTGATTGTTAAGCCTTGCGATTTTTCATCAAAGTTTCTATTCGAGAGACGCCGTCTTGAAGGAGCACAGACCTCGAGCTGAAGTCCTCTCTGAGATTGTTAGACTACGTTTCCACTCCATTGCTTACTATCAACTCCAAAGAAGCACCAGGAACCGAGTCCCTCTTTAGAAATTCTACAAGTCTAAAAGGAACTAAATATTGATTTAGGTTCGGAGTCAGCGAAAATTATGGGGATTTATGCCAAGATGACGGATGGAGGATTCGATCCTCCCCCGCCCTCTGTCACGGCGATCATACTGGGGAGCTGGGACATGGCCTGCAGCAAGCAGCTATTACTCTATTGACGAGAATATCAAGACTAGAGAGGAAAGGAAGAGAGAGAGAGAGATAGGTACAGTGGGAGGTTGCCCCTTTAAGGGGATCCTCTGGTCAGATCCTTCCCTTATTGGGAAGTATCGGCTTGTCATGTGGGAAGGTCCGTGCAGGCTGTCACACCCTCCATCCCCCTATCCACCTACACCCCGCCACATTCTCGGAGAACGCGCTGACACGTAGCACCAAGTGGGTGTTTAAGGGCATTTAAAGTGGTAGGTCGTCGGTTGATCCAATCCAATCTCGTTATCTTTTAAACACTATTCGTCAATTCCGCGTTTAAGATGGGTGCCTGCGTCGCGCCGAGCCGGTCAGCCCTGTCGGTCAGCTCGTCAGTTCGCCTCTAATGAAGTTACCACCCATTTATAGAACCATTACCTAGAATAGGAAGGCGGCAAATGCGGCTCAGTTCAAGCCCATGCAAAAGAGGCAAATTCGTACGTGTTCAAAAGTAGATAGACTGCATCCAGAATACCACAATCAGATCTCAGATCACACCAACTGAACGAGAACAACCACCCACGGCACGAGTCAACTCCATCTTTCGGCACAATGATTGTTTCAAAGCTCCTGCTCATAGCTGGGCTGATAGCCCACGTTACCCCGTCGCCTACCAGTATCGACACAAGGAGCAACTCTGTCAACCTGTCACCCATTGTTTCTCGGGATGAGATGCCCGAAGAGCTGAAATCGCTCTTTCATGCGATGGCAAAAAAATCAGGTGACCCAATCTCGGAGGATGATATGGAAGACAGGGTTCTGGCAGCACGTTCGGAGTCGATCATGATGGGAGAGAGAAATTCGTATTTTATGTCATATGCTTTCCTCACTCCCACCATACCCGGATTGCCGTGGTACGAAGACGACGTCCTAGGTCGGCTGCGGGGGAACGATGAGCAGTCCTTGCTCGACGTAGGATCAGGTCCTCTTCCAGACCTCCATTGGCTTCTCAAGGATGGTGTTACCAAAGAGAAGCTTTTCGGGACTGACTTGAAAGGGGAGTTCTTCGCGATGGGCAAGAAAGCCTTTGGAAAAAGTCACCTCGATGACGACCAGCTCTATGGCGGTGTCGATCTCACCAAGCTCGATTTGATAAAGGGCAGCAAGCTCGACAACCACAGGTTCTCCATCGTATATGCATCGAGGCTGTTCCACTTGTTCAGGAAGGACAAAGAACAGAAAGATATAGCAGCGAATCTTCTCTATATGTTAGCTAAGAAACAGAAAGGCGCCGCGGCACTGATCACAGGTTGGACAATGGCGGAAGCTCAACTAAGCGGGCCCTGGGCCGCCGCAACCCACAATGAAAAGTCGTGGGAAAAGCTCTGGGACGATGCCAAGGATGGCTACACGGGAGATGGGGAAATCGCAAGAATCGATACATATATATCTGTCCAGGAGCCTGCCCAAGGCAGTTTCAAGGTGCTTGTCACCTTTGAAGATTAGGGCAGGGAAGCCTGTTATTGCATTGGTAGCGCTTTATCTCAAGCTGTATTTAGAAGATAGGACCCCTTACAATGACAAGACACTGAACGGCTGCTCTGGTACAGTTGCCAGTTCCTTTGAGATATGTGACCTACGTTTACATCGTAAAAGGACACGCATCACAGCAAGAACCCATCCTACAGTCTAAGAAGTTTGCACCATTGGGGTAAACTCGGATGATAAATGCGCCTCTGCCAAAACAAACAGTAATAGGATACCAGCGGCGACCTTCAATGGATGGTACCAAGTGGATGGACCTGCACAGCACACACTACGATGCAGCTCACTGTAGCATAGGTCCTCTGACCCTCAACCATTCACTTCTAGCTGTACAGCAGCTATATAAATAACAACTATCCATTGTCAGGCGAGCTATCGATGCTGCGTTGATTGGAAGCAGACTTCTACTTCTATCCCAATCTATAAAGTGAGCGCCATGCACCTCACCCTCTCTTCCGTTCCACATCAACACCCTCGCTGTTAGTATTCCGCTACCTGTGCTCGTTTGATTGCCTCACCTTCTGCCACTCCAGGTCTTGCATCACGCGTTACCTGTTAGAGTATCTGTCGCTCATTCACAATGCCTATCACGGTATCATCCGCTGATTGTTGAGCTCCTCTTCGAGCCTGCCCGACGTGCGGTTGTAACCTAGCTCGACACCCGCCTAGTCAAAATCGCTCAGAAAGAGAAAGCCACCAAGGAAGAAATACTCGCCAAGGTCGTAGACAAGGATGGGATTACGACTATGCGTATTGCAGCTCAGACTGCAAAACAGGGATGTGTCCATCCCACAGAACCAGTAGCACGCCTCTATATCAGCGTACTAATACTGGCTCACAATTACAGGTGTTCTTGAATATCACTTCACGCTATTCGCCGCAAACCGACCAGCACTACGCCAAGGTCTTTTGACTGGGCGGAACGTTTCTTACGACGCTCCTATGCACATGGCCGCCCGACTCGTCAATCCGCCTTTATCAAGATGCTGCAGCAGAAGGGAGTCGACATCAACTACCCGGGCGCCCTCGGATTCATCGTGCTGCACTGTGCGGCTCAGAGAAAAGACAGCACCTTGGTCAAGGAGCTGGTCGAGATGAGTGCCAAGTTCCGACGTTGATGCGCCGTCTATGTCCATGGAGACAGCTCTTCACATCGCAGCCCACAAGGACAACCTGGCTACTGCGAAAGAGCTGCTGAATGGAGGGGGACCGACCAGAGTTCGAAACGCTGATGTTTTTACACCAGGTGTAGAACTCACGAGGTCACCTGCACTTCAGGGACAACTGTCTGACCCATTAGGGTGGGTGTCTTAGCTAGCCTGACCCGTTCTTTCGAGGAAACCCCCTTGACCTTCGATTGGAGGCCAAAGGAATGATCTATGCTTAGGTAGTATGGGCATTGACCCCAGACAGTCCCAAAGGCGTTGCCAGAACAGAATATCCCAAACCACGACCTACATATTAGACGCATCACAGTGCCATGTTGTCGAGCGACTAATGCCTACAACGGTTCGAGTTCTTGGTACTCCACACTACGCAGCCCATAAACAGGATACCGTTCTGGGTTAAAGTTTTCTCAGTATTGGTATCTGAGCCCACTAACAAATAAGGATGAACTAAGGTGCCCTATTAGATCGTAGGCCCCTGACGGTTGGAATATACGGAGTCGGCATGCTTGACTAGGGATGAGTAAGTCCTAGCCGCAAATTACTCGTGCGACGCAAGGAAGCTGAACCCTGCGTGTTGGTTGGTTGGTCGGCCGTTTGGTCGGTTGGCTGGTTGGTTTGTTGGTTGAGGTGTTCAAACCCAACATGTACCACAGTGGCTGGGCACTCTGTCGGAAGCCCAGCTCATCACCCCAGAGACTCACTCTCTTCAGATTCCAGCAAGCCCCAGAGCCTCTACGCCACCTCGAGATCTATCGAAGCCAACAGCAGGTATCTACGGTTAACCTGACAAGCACATCGAACTTATCATGGCCTCGATCAGCAGAGCTGAGACGCTGAGGACTTTCTTCGCCAAGTCTGAGGCAGCTGGGTCCAAAGCGCCGCAGACGCTCCGTCCGCTCATGGTCAACTCAACGGGGACAACTCGTGGCTGTATTCGTACCCGCGTCCCGCCAAAGAACGCGCCTCAACGGGAAAGTTCTTCTACCACGTCGTGCAGGACCCCTGGCTCTCAGGCCACCCAATCACATATTTTTCGCCCCTGTTTGCCAAGGTGTCGCTTCCGGACCCGCCGGCTGTCCCTAATGGCACCGCTGTCGATTGCGTTGTCGCCCAGATCGAGGCGCTAACGGGCAGAACTACGATGCAAGTGCGGCGAACGCGGGTGTCGACGCCTTGTTCATCTGTATGTCGGTGAAGGATCACTGCGACAGAGATTCTCTGGTCACCTTCGCGCCCTCGATTCCCGTGGTGGCGGACCCGGCAGCGAAGCACGCCATCGACGGGTGGCATCATTTCGATCGCGTCGTCGAGATGCGTGCATTCTCTGATGAAACTGGTTCCTCGTGGCGTAACACACATCCGGGTTACCCTCTCCCAAGCTGGCTAACCGTCATGCGCCTGCCGCCCGCGAGCCACCTGCAACACTGCATCGCGACCCTATGGTCGCATAAGGACGACGATGGGGAGAATGAGGGGAAAGGGGATGCGACACAGCACGATGCCATCGTGTACTCGCCCCACGGCTACGACACCGCGAAGCCCACACTATCCAACTTCGCCAATTCAACTCCACGTCTGCGGGTTCTGGGCATGCTACATGCACTCAAGGACAGCTACGCCATGGGCATTAACCTCGCCCCCGGCGTCGACAATGGGCTTGCTATGCAGCGCCTGCTAGACGCTAGGCACTAGATCCGGACGCACGACGCCAAACCTAGCTCGGGGGCCTGCTCTGGTATATAGTGGATGACCGCTTTCGAACTCTGGACTGGGGTTTGAAGCGGGAGATGCAGTCGGAGCAAGTTGCTGCACACAAGACCAAGCCGAACCCTGTTATGGTGGACAATGGTTGCTGCTTCGTCTGGGATGATTTCACCAGCGATAGTCTTTTAATGGCTGAGAGGCCTGGTGGATAGCTCCTGGTTGGGGAATGCTAGAGCAAACACTCCATCAAAAGCCTGACAGTGGCTTCTCGGCTTGGAGTGAACAACACCCACAGGACCGGGATGCCGGAGCATAGTTCTTATGAGGATGACGTTTGCATCCCCATGATCTCCTTGGTGTGTTAGAAGCGCGGAGAGAAGTCTGGTCATCAGATAAAATCATACTCGTAGGTTTATTCATGGCATCAGCCTGAATGTCCTACCCAAACATATGGTACCCATTTCACAAAAATAAATATCCCAATGTCTCCCATCAACTGAGGCTTTCGTGTACCTCCGCAACTCTTTCGGGTAGCCCGGGTCAGCGTCTAATGATCCGTCAGCTGAACTGCCGTTATATAATGTCACTGTTTTACCCGTTCATTTCTTATGTAACTCGATGATTTGCTTTGGTGAAGGAAATGGCTGCTCTAGGGAAGAGTCTTCGGCGGAACGAGATTTTGATCAGCAGCTGAAAAGAAGCCTCTCCAAGTCACCACCGGCCAGGCCTATGTGAAGTACTTCAAGTAAAGAGAGGGTTCTCTGCCCCAGGTGGGGAACTGAACAGTGGCAGGAAGGATGAGCTAAAATCTGGCATGGGGCTTTCACAGCTCCCTTCATCAACACGCAAGACCTAGCAGGCGTGCTACAGACTTTCGTTCCAGTCACCCCTGAACTCATAGACTTCTGCCTTCGGGGTTTAGAGGACGCGCACTCAAGTATGGTGTTGCTAACTGTGGAATGCGTGGTGTGGAGGGGGGCCCAATTCGGCACCTAGTGTGGTGGGTTCAAGTTACTGGCACTTCTCGCATCCCCAAGAAGCCATCTTTCGACGCACTCGCCTCCCCGGGAGCAACGCAAACCATCATCGTCATCATCATCGTCAGAAGAAGACCATGATCACGTACTATCCCTCGCCAACAACAAGATCTGTATCCTCCAGTACGACGCGTAAACCGCCCTCTCCGCTCCCCCATCCCCCACAACCACCGATCCTACCTCACCCTGACAACATACCGACGACCCTGATCCCGTACACGCGTGACAACGATGGATATCCACGATTGGCTCTCGCGGCCGGATCCCACCTGGCATGCTTTCTACAACTTCAACCCGGAGCGTGATGATGCCAATTTGTACCTGATGTCCTTCGGTTAAGGCGGAAACGATGGTTTCCCGCTCCCTGCCCTGATATCAGCAGCTGACTACAATCACCGAATTTAACTCCTTGGTCAGCGCGTTCTGACATCATTCGAGCAGCTGAAGGGATTTCGGACTACCCACGGAAACAAGATTGATGCGTCCTGGGAGATAACCATGAGTCCTAAGCAGCGAAGCGCTGCCTTGGCAGTGGCCTGGAATGGGACCCTACCCCTCCGACATCGACCCGACATCCACACCTTACTCCCTCACCTGGGAGCCATTACACAAGATCGCGTGAAGCTCGGCAGCAGAGGCGCTAAGGCGCTTCAGAAAGATGCGCAAGCATTCGCACTGCCTTACATCAACAATGAAGACCTGAGCACTAGACCATCGTCCATGACGCTTCTATTCTCATCCCGAAGCTCTGAACATCCTGTTCATTTCTGGAGGCCCGCCCTTTATGAGGCGCATGTTGGACGACAACTTCGCATCACACAAGGCCCATTCCTAGCACGATATGTCGTGATTTTTCACTCAGAAGGAGATCGATATGCAGAACTTCTTCCCCTCACCAGTGAAGTTGGGGACAAAAACTTCGCGTTACTGCTTCGACACAGAGCAACTACGCCCGGCGAAGGTATGGTTGTCTTGGAACACCAGTTAAAACTATACAAATTCCTGGTACGATGGCGGGCGGAGGTGGCAAGACTCGTCCGAGCCTCGTCGATCGCATCGCCATCCTCTCCGTTTTCATCCACTGCCACGACCACGCGTCGAGAGGCGCCGTCCGTAAAGACCTCCGCGATGGTCGCGTTGGAGACCGCATATGGGATCCCTTAAAAGCTTAACCTCCCCCGTATATCTGACCTGATCAGCTCGTGGAGCCACGATACCAGAGAAAATTTACGGCAAATGAAAGAGAACCCGGAGTCTTTCAAGCAGACCATTGTCGAACATCTAGATCACCACTAAGGTTGGGTGAAAGACGACCGTGGAAACCCCACTCCAGAGCTACTGGGCAGTACTCAAGGTTCGGGATACGAGCCTATATGGGAAGCTACCATCCGAGACATGGTAACGATAACCTTGAAGACGATACCCACATGGAGAGTTGCATCTGTCATTATACACGACCTTGCCAAGGAATATGCCACTCATTCAGTGACATTGCAACCAGAAGATGAGCTACCAAAGCCTTTAGAAGATGCGTTTCTTTACGCGATATTTTCCCTGATGTCTATTATCAGAACCCTGATCAAATACTTCAACGGCGGCGAAGAGATTTTCTCATCCCCTGAGCTCCGCGAGTATTACATCAGGTATACCAAGCCTGGCTCGCTCATTACGAACTCGCGAAAGTCAAACTTCCGCCAATATCCCGCCAGAAAACTAGACCAATCGACCGAAGAAACCGTAACGCTACTGATTCTGATGTTTGGCAAGGGTCCGACGTCCCAGGTAGGGCTGAAAACGATTCTAGACGCCCTAGTTACCACAACTGACACGGCGACCCGTGACGTGATGTCAGAGCGTTTGACAAGGACACTTCTTCCCATCGTTGTGCTTACCGACATCCTCGACCGGTCAGAGGCCTTCCAGCCCTGGGCTGGCAAGTTTGCCATCGACCTCAACGATTCAAAGACGAGAGAGCCTCACGAGCAGCGATTAAAGAAGGAAGTGGAAGGGGTTTTCCGGCCGCTGGAGCGACTTCGCAAGGGCAAGAATACCTTTCAAAAAGAGACCGTCTTGGCGGGCCGACCGACAGGACAACGATTTCCGAGTCCGAAAGATAGAATGATGACCCGGAAGAACCAGCATGTGATCATTAAAGCCATAGAGAACTTGGAAGATTTCTGGACCAAAGCGATGGGCGAGCTACGCACATTGGGTTGCATCGATACTGCTTTGGAGGATATCATCAAATCCCAGGTTATACCTCCTCCAGCTGAGACGGCCGCCAGCCCGAACAATGAACCGATGCAAGAGGCCCCGAAAATCCCTATGGAAATGGTGCTCCCCTTCGCGGGACTTGCCCTGGACACTAGCGATAGCCGTAAAAGCGGTCGGGAAAAGCCCCGGAGTCTAAAGAAGAAGACTCGTGGGGTCCCCGACCTAGATCGCCTAGCGGAAGAGGCGGACGAATAAGCAGCGTAGAGTGAGGACGAAGCCGACACGAAAGAGTTTCGACTGTCGCACCGAGCACTCGAGATATTCGAGTATGTCCTCCTTCAAGCCGAAGAGGCAGCCACCAGGCCTGGTGAAATCCACTGGAACGACGTTCTCAACCTCGTGGCTGAGATGGGGTGCACGGGCGAGAAGCTCCTTGGATCAGCCTGGCGTTTCACGCCGGGCGAGGGCTCGCCTTTATATGGCGAGGGGTCACTTACTCCGAGCACACCCCACGTGAGACGGTCTGGGAACAAGTTAACTATGCAGTATGCGCGCACGCAAGGGTACATGATGCGCACCCGATGGGGTCTTCAAGGCGCCAGGTTTCTCTTGGGGGAGTACTTAAGGATACCCTGACCGCAACCCCTTTTTCCATTGCGAAAACGACGCCCCAACGATCACCTGACATCGGCATGTGGAGGACGCTTTCGTCTTGTGGAGATGTGTCAGATGCGTCGAACGTGTTCTGACAGAAGCCACAGGGCAAGGTTGACACACTGGTGGAAGATAGTTTCGGTGGCCATACGAGCAATACCGCCTTTTGAAGGGATGTTTCTCTATCCAGAGGTGGCCTTTGCCGCCGTTTCCGCCCTTTGAGGCCAGCTTGTAGTTGGATTATGGTGAATATGGTGATGTTCAACCGAGTTATGTTAGAATAGATCTCCACCAGCCTGGGTTTGCGATGCATGCCATATGGGGCACCTAAAGTCTAAGGAGTGAAGTCTAGAGAAAGGAGACCCAAGTATTCGAGTTCCCAGAGGAAATATCGCTGCACTTGTCAGCATTTCAGACACAGAGGAGTCCCTATATCTGTCTCAGTGGCCGAATGTATGGAGAGGCGGTATGGTAGGCAGGGTAGTATTGCTACGTTGTTGCGAGACCACAGTGGTTGGTCAGGTGGAGAAAATGTACGAGATAGAGAAGATAATCCAAATCTCAACGCCTCGTTACCAGCTTCAAGGGTAATCGTAGTAGTAAACGTCCGCTATACCATAAAAGTCCTGAACCCGTTAAAGTTGCTGACCAGAACGGGGGATTTCTCAGCATCCTAACTCGCCGTGTTAACTTATTCGATTGTCTAATCGCCGCGTAGTTCGCAACACGAAGAAGAAAGCCCCGTACCACCCAGTCCGCCTCAAGCTCCCCATCATAAGCGGCATGCATACTTCGCCGCTTGACAGACCACTCCTCTGCTGGGACCCATGGGCGAGATTTCAGGGCGCCATCGCGGTGCTCAACACGGCCAGCGCCGCGACAGCCATTAATTCCCAACAACCTGGCTGTTGATGGGATGTTGCTTTGGGCTTTTGATGTAAAGCCTGCTGAGGACGGTGACGTTGATCAGATGACTATTGTGACTGGTTTCATGACTATCCCTGCGCCGTAGCACAAACCCTATCGGCGCAGGGTTCTGCATATTCTTGAAAGGGAGTGCGATGCTGCCGAGAAGGGCCTTGGTGCCGTAATGGGTGCTTATGAGAATGTGGAGGTTTGGAGTATTCCATCTTCCTTATCGTGTACATACACTGAACTAGAAGTAGCACGACAGTCTTTCTGCACATGTACTGACCTGAGCATATATACAATCGGGAAAATCGAAACAAGTATCCAGAGTAGTATATGTACGACATGTTCCCGCAACGTCGTCAATGTGCTACCATTTGAGAGGCGCACCCGCCAGCTTGAAATACCCCGGATGAAGCTTCTGGAACACACCTTCAGGATCATACTTCTTGGAGACTTCCAGTAGCCTCGCCTTGTTCTCGGCGCCGTAGCTTGCAATGGGATCTTGCCACTGACTGGCGTAGTTCATGTACAGGAACGGGTGAAACAAGTTGCGCGCCCGAGACTTCTCCTCTACTCGAGTCACAAAGTTGTGGTAAGCCGTCAGCACGGCCGTGTCATCCGATTTCAGAGCCCACCGGGCAGAGATGTTGGTGATCAGAAGCGGCTTGTCGCCTCCCCCGATACCCATCGCGTTACCGCCATTTCGCAACATGGCTTTACGCTGCGCGACGCTGATGATTTGAAATGACATGGCGGGCACGAAGTCGGTGAAGTTTGTTAGCGGGGCGACCTCCTCTTGGAAGATGTCGATGATGTCCGAGGCTAGCTGCTTGTCGACGTGGGTGGTGACCATCCAGTAACTCTCACGAGCCCCCCATGGACTCATGATCTCGAGATCGTTGGTCAAGTCAGAATGTGAAGTCGTCCGCGGCGTGTTCTGGAACGCGTTCTCGATGGCGAAGAAGTCATCAAACACGGCTGGGTGACCCTCCGCGGGTTGGGGATCTGAATAGACGAGGTTGGTGACGGATACCCACATGTTATAAGCCTGGGCGTAGGCGAATGACACGATGATTGCCGCCTTTGGGTCATAGTTCTCGACGTATCCGATCATGGCATTTATTAGAGCGGCCTTGGTGCTGTGCATTTCCCATGCTCTGTCTCCTCCCCACATAAGTCCCTGCTCGAATGAGTTTGCGACGAACTGCGTGACAATACCAAAGTTCCCGCCACCAGCACGGAGAGCCCAGTAGAGATCGGGCTCAGTAACGGCGTTGACCTCCAGGATCTCACCCGACGCGACTACGACCTCGTAGTTGACAATGTTGTCGCATGCCCAGCCATGCTGTCCGCTGAAGAAAGATATGCCACCTGCATAACGTGTCAGTCATCGATCACGATTGGTGCATGTTGAAGTGCGAGTCATACCGCCTAGGATAAGCCCCCCAACGCCGACAGATGCCACTCGTCCACCCACCATGGTCAAGTTGACCTTCTCAAGCGCGGTATACACATCATGCCAGGTGTTTCCTGGGCTGAGCGCCACAGACTTCCTGTCCGCACTCGGAACGACGTGCCTCATATTGATGAAGTCGATGGTGAGGCCACCATCACTATTGGACGCCCCCTTGAAGGCCGCATGACCAGCGCCCCTCACCGCGAATGGGCACTGCGTCGCACGGGACAACAAGACTGCGACGGAGACCTCCTGGGCATTGAGCGGATGGAAAAAGCAGCGCGGCTTGGTCTCCTGTGCCTGCTGCACCGACCAGAACCTGGCGAGACCGGCGTCGTAGGCTTGCTCGCCAAAGACGTCCACTTGCTCTGGGCCAAAGGTGCCCGTCAGTGTGTCGCACTATTTGAGCGTAAGAGTAAGCTTTCGAATTGGGCTATAATGATGGAGCACGACCATACCGCAAGAGCGCAATAACACGCAGCGTCGTCTTCACTTGCGCCCAGCTGGAGGCTGTCCAGGCGATCCGACCGGATTCCTCGCTGGGCAAGGTCGACGATAGGATGCGACTTGGTACCCTCATGAGCCAGGGCCGTAGCCAGCCCTGCGATGAGACACCAGACTGAGAAAAGCATGTTATCGATGGTCCCCCAGAACCAATGATGATATGATAATGTGCTACGAGACTATGGCAACGATCAAGTTACGGCGGGAGAAGCCCAGTCAGCATTGTTTTGGTTCGAAGATTCCGTGCTGACCACCAAGACCTCCCGGCTCCCGGCGGTCCCGCTCCAGGCAGCTGAGGTCGTACCTACGCTAATGCATACCCCATGGCACCAACCGAGCGCCCGGTGCGCCCAGCCGCTTGGTATTAGTAAGTACCGGTAGGGGGTTGGGTGCAAATCGTAAACGGGCGTTGACGGCTACCATAATGATATACATGACACTCATGGGGTGCAAGGTCATCAACCTAGCTACGCTGTTCTTGATACAGTATCACACCATGAAAGATACAAAACAGAACGGAAAATATTTGCCTCTGCTTTCGCGGTCTAAACCTCAATGGCAGCGTGGCGGTGAGTATTTTAGTTACATGTCATCATTGACATGTCACATCGGGAGTGGGCTTCTCCGAACTTTTCAGTTTAGCGGGTCTCACCATTTCAGCTCGCAAAGGCCCCTTGCCAAGGGGTCGCAAGGCAGGCAGCAGCCCTGAGCCAAGCCTTTAAACGAGACTTCCACTTGTTGTCTTTGGAAGGACCTGAAGGAAGTGTTGAATGCTTCAGAGTGATGGTGGTGGTGATGGGCAAAGACGGGGGCTGTCTCAGTTAAAGAACCGGGCGCATGGCAGGGTCTTCCATCCTCGGGAGGCGAAATAAGTCTCTGGAGCGTATATTTAAGATTCTCCTATCTACCCGTCTCCAACTGTGCAGACAGTCAATGTGCAAGACCCTTCCCTGATAATCTCAGGTAACTTATTCCGAAATGCTCGATCCAATGTCCATAACAAGTTATGCGATACGGAAAGACAACTTGTGCCCTCCGAACACATGGCGGCCACTGCCTGTCTTAGGTCGCCACGAGAAATTAGTAGACATGGAAGATGCAAGATGGTTAGAATAACTATCTGGCGCAAGAAGACTTATTTTGGCCTTCCAGATGCGACAGTGGTGCCTGGGGTATAACGTTGTATGGCAACTAATGCCCAGGCAGCCACTTTCCACTTGTAGGCAACGAAATAGCGGACATCTAACTAATTAGATTCATACTAGACTTGTTGTTGAATGGCTTCAACACGGCCCGTTGAAGGAAGCCGTCCGACATAGCCACCGCGCTGCCGGGCTGACGACATGGATGAACCACTCCAGGCCGCTAGGGTGGATCGCGTCTCAACAACAGAAGTACGGCAAGTCAAGACGTGTACTTATTGGAGATAAGAGAACCCTTTCCGATTGCTGTTCTTGTCAAACTGGACTATACAGATTTATTGTAGTGCGAAACCTTTACTAGTGATACTAAACCTTAGTGCGCCACAAAGCCTTGTTCAAGGCGTATACCCTTTCTAGTACCACCCCTCGAGGCCTATGTTTTAGCCTTACAAGCGAAAATTGTATAGTGGTTCCCTTTGTCTCAAACTTAATGAGATTGTTTTACCAATCTCGCACTACAAAGGGTATACGGTTGTATTTAAGTTTAGCTAACGGCTACGTTCGCTCACCGTATGAGTCACCTAGCACGGTGACACCAACGTAAATCGGTTTAGCACACACCAACACACAAATCTTGAACCTAGAGACATCCCAATCTCATAATCAATCCAACCTCGGAAACTCATCTTTTCTGGCTTATCATTATCCATTTTCTCATTTCATCTTGCATTTAACATCTACTCGAAGTCTCACCTGCAAGTTCAGTCACGCTTCGAAGATCTTGCATTGAACATCTGCTCGAGTCTCCCCTGGTATTTCAGCAAAGATGCCTGATTCTCCCTATCTGAGCGAGGACGATCTAATCCAGCTGTCCTTCCTGCGCGACGTTGAGACCGATGCACTCATCGAGGCGGGCTTCTTGGGCAAGGACGAAGCACAATCACAATCCCTCAACCAGGAATTCAACTTGAGCTACGAGGAGCTGGATTTGCGCATCACTAAGGGACTGTCATATCCGGTCACATCAATCACATGGAGCGTGGACAACCATGCACTCTCAAGGATATTCATCATTGAGCTTCGCGCTCAGCTGCGCCAGATCGCAGAGGACTCTGATGCTACCAACAATATCTCAAGATGGCAGAACCGCGAGGACGAATGCGACTTCGGCATATTCGAGCCAACGATGGTAGTTCCCGAGCTTGCGCGCGAGACGGCGAAGTACGTAGAGGCATGGCGGCAGAAACAGGCCCTCTTCAATCCTGCCGCCACTGCCGCCACTGCCGCCACTGAACCAGTGCTCCCCTTCGAGATGAAGCAACCCATGGCAAACCTGGCGATGACGACCGGTGGGATCGCCTACCAGTTCCTCCAGAAGACGCCGCAGGAGATCACCACCAAGATACCTTCTTCCTATCGGATATTACATGTAGAGGAGGTCGTGAGTACCGACCTTGCGACGGCCTTCCGTCGCAAGCAGGAGAAGCTGAGGAGTAAGCTCATGCGCACGCACCCCACGACCTGCCGCGAAAGGAAGACCTCGTCGACTACCTCGTGAAGCCTAAAATCACATTCCACGGCACGCAGCGGCAATACGTGCCCTCGATAGTCCAGCACGACTTCCTCAAACCAGGCCATAAAGACCCCAGCACGGGCGCCGATCACGCCGTGCGCTGCGGCTCGACGTACGGGCGCGGCATCTACAGCTCGCCCAGCGCGGACTTCTCGCTCAGCTACACGGACAGCAACTGCCGCGCGACGAAGCCCAACGAGTTCTTCGGGGTGAAGCTGATCGTGTGCGCGACGCTGATGGGGCGCGCGGCGCAGATCTTCAGGGACGACGACTGGCGCACGCAGTCGGAGCCGTACGAGGACGCCGACTCGCACGTCGACAACGGCGGGCGCGAGTACATCGTCTTTATCCATTCCACAAGAAGTCGCTGGAAGTGCTTTGGATCGAATACTTGAATTAAGGCGTTGGCAATGGACTGTTCCCTGGTGTTGGACAGGTTCAACCGCAGCTGGCTAGCGACGCTAGGCCCTTTATTGACACCGGATTTATCTGATTTCTTTTCGGCGGCTGATTTGGTCTCTCCTAAGGGCGCGCGAATGTGATGCTTGCTGAATAGATGGTCCAATACATTCTGGATGCCGGCTGCAGCGTAAGAGGCTGGCTGGGGGTCTTTCTTCTTGATACACGCCTTGCAGACCCATTTCTGGTCGCCGGTTTCCAGCTTCTTGATATCGTAGCCGAATTGCCATCCCTAGGAGCGAATCTCTCGCTTACGATCAGAGAAAACCCAGCCTGGCCTGTCACGGAAAAGGTGTGATTCTTCTCCTAAACACAGGGCAGCAATTGTAGAATCGGCGGAATCGGGAGCTGATGGCGTAGCAGGAGCGGGTGTTGAGACACGGGTGCTTTGAGAAGAGCCGGCGTCTTGAAAGGCGTGCTCTTCAAAAGGGTCGGAATCTGCCATTTTGAATGACGTGGTGAAAGTAGCAGCATGTAAAAATTCAGCCCTTAGGATAGGTTAAGCCGCCGAAGTTTTGGTGGGGGCAGGGCAGCCACGTTAAAATGGGACTGTTGAATGGCACGTAGGCTACTGTGGACACGCTACTGAGGCGCATCGCACAGGACTGCGCAACACAGCTCAGCGTGTCCGACATCCAGCGCCGAGCTTCCATCACGGTCCCAATGGGCGGCATGGCTCTTGGATACGACGAGGACGTGCTCGAGACTTCGGGCCTGCGAACTGTGCCGGCGTCGCCATCGTAGGCGAGTACGACAGCGGCGACGAAGAAGACCAAAAAGCGCGTGGCGATCGAGTCTTGCTGTACATTGCGGCCTATAAGCCTAGTGAGAAGTGGGAGGAGTTCAGCGATATGGTAGAGGCGGCCAAGGATAAAGGACTAAAGTCGTTCAAGGCTGAGGTGGTCGCTATGGACCCGGGGTCCTGGGCCACCAGCCGGATGTTCCCTCAGTATTCGGCTTCCCAGGACGCTAAGCAGACGATGGAGATCTTTAACAACTATATCATTGGTTGTATGGAGGACCTAACCGGAGATGAGCCCGAGGTCGTGTACCATCATGTTGACCATGCTTTCAGGCTCAGGATCACGTCTGACAAGCATATGATAGCATCCAGGTAGATTTTGGGGACCTGTAGGGGCTGAACTTGCGCTGTTCTCGTTTCAACACATCTGGGAAAGCACGGGTCGGTGTTCGGATGGTTCAAGATGTGTTTCTCTGGTCTTCACATGACTGGATGCGCGTGGATTGATGGAAGGACGACACAGATATACATGTAACAAGAGAAGGCCTTCAGCTGCTGTTGGATAGATTCGATATTACTGCAGCTGGAAATACCGGACAACTCCACCGCAGTGTTACCTAAGTGCCCTGCTCACCGTTCAGAGGGCCTTGCCATGGGCTGTCGCCGAGTGCCTGAGTGTTACGGACAAGAACACTGCGTTTTTTAGCGCTTAAGTGAAGTCAACGTGAAGCATGGGCTGGCAATAAATAACTGCTAACACGATGCAATAATGTAGTGGTGAAATGAATAGATACAGTGTCGTCACTGAAAGTCGCCATATGTGTGCCGTCGAAAGAAGTATATACAAGAAAGCGCTCCAAAGCGCCCCAACTACAAGCACTGGGAATAGTAGTCGTTCAAGTCCTGGCACGTCATCCCTGACGCGCAAGACGCACAGCCAGTCCAACTGGCCCCGCCACATTGGGCATACTGGGCCACCGAGCACGCTGACGAAGTAGTCGTCGCGGCCGGTGCCGTCGCCGATGTCGTCGCGGTTGCGGGCGCGGCTGTCGTAGTCACTGTCGAGACCTTGGTCGTCGAGGTTTGCAGCGTGGTCTGGGTGCTGGTACTGCCGACTGTCGTGCCAGCCTGTGTGGTGCTGCTCGAGGATGTGTCTCCTCCACTTGAAGCGCCTAGATCCCTATCAGCCACCATATCCTCTCAAGCAAATATCAATCACTCTCACCACCTGGTCCAGCAACAGAAGTTGTGATGCTTCCGCTCTCAATGTAGACTCCCGAGAAGTAAAGGTCCTCATCCGTATCCGCATACCCGTCTCTGGGCAGCTCCAGGACACCCAGATGCCAATCAGCGCCATTGCTGGATGCGGAAACGGAGACAGGCTCGACGGTCAACACAAGGTCATCGGCGCCGGTCGAGTACCAGAACCCGACAGTACCGCCGGTGAAGTCGATCTCATACGCAATGTTGTGCCACACGCCGGCCGTGAACTCGGTGTCCCATTGCGACACGCTGTTCGCCATCCAGCGCAGGTTCGTGTCAGACGTCCCGCTGGACCCGCTCAGCCAGCCGGCTTTCATCTCGGTGAAATGGCTCTCGAAGAAGCAGATCTGGTGCTCGCGGTTGACGGAGGGCGCGTTGGTGTCCTCGCGCATCATGCTGAAGTGGTACCAGACGGTGCCGGCGTTGATGGCGGCGGTCGTCTGCGGGATCAGCTCGGTGCGGCGCATGGTCTGGCCGTTCCAGTACGCGGTCGAGTCGAGCGTCATCTTGACGCCCTGTTCCGAGCCCGTGTCGGCCGGGTTCTTGTAGTCGGGCGACAGGTTCACGTAGTCGGTCGTGACGCCGTCGCCGTGGATGTACCACTGGTACTCGCCGACTTGGTTCGCCCACGACCAGTTGTCCAGGTCAACCGACGTGGTCATGTCGTTGAAGCGGCCGTCCCAGAGGACGGTGCAGGCTGCCAGCTCACTGCATGTGAGGGCGATGATGGACGAGGTCTTCATGATGAATGGAAAGAACTGAATGAATAAAAATCGGAACCAGCGATGGTACGAAACGCTAAACTGAAAGAAGGGATAAAGAAGCCAAGCCATCATGAGATTTTCATCTCGGAGTCCAGCCCATTATATATGTTTGCCTGGCGCCGCGAGGGAGTCGAGTCTCGACATCGTGGTAGCCGGAAGACTCAAGAGGCAAACATGGTGCCATTCGGTGGGATTCCTAGGAAGGGAGATTGGGTACGGAATGGATGCAGGGCTCCGTACCCAAATGAGAGGTTTCGAAACCTCGCAGCAGTATCGCCGTGGTCCACGGCCTGGGTTTGAGGTTGATGGCTGTCCCCACTGCTGACCCTGTCCAAGTATTCGCACCAATGGCGATCCCTCCGCTGTCGACGTTTGGTTTGACAGCGGCAATACGGGATCGCGACCCGGGTCAACCCCATGCTCGAGTCACGGGCAGGGATCAGCTGACGCGTCTGAGTGAGTGCGATAGCCTACCGGTATAGGGCTATCGCGGAACAACTCAACTTCTATCTTGCAAGTTGCAACTACCCCCGCGTGGTGCCGCGATCTGTCCAATCGACTCCGATTCAATTGCACCTTTATGACTCGATTTTCAATCAAGTGCTCGATTCTATCAGAATTTCACCATGAGCTTTCCATGCAATCACCGCGATGTCTGCGGTTGCTCGGGTTTTTGTGACATGCAGCAGGGCTATCACCTCTGCAGCTACTGCCTGTCGGGCTACTGCGGATTCTTCAGCTCAGCACCCCGAGCAGAGCAGAAGCTAAGCGACGAACATGTCAAATATGCCTTATCCTGCAGTGTAGTTCGGACACATGTCTTACAATCGGGATTTTGCTTTTTGTTGGTAGGAAAAGCAAAGCACGGCATGGCGTGCCACGCCCCAAGCACGGGCCTAGAAATCATTTCGACCAGACTGCCGGGGCAGCTGGTGCTGGGGCACTTCAGCTGCATGAGTTCCAGAGACGCGACGCGTCAAATTTTTTGACGGTTTCCAGCGGACGATAATGCACCGGATGTCGACGAGATTTAGAGCGTTTGTGTCGCTGCGGCGCATGTATGCGAGGGTTCGGACCGATCTCACTAAGCCGTCCAACGCATTACATTACAATGGACGGCACTCGCACGATTTGCTCGCCCATTCTTCCGCCACCAACCGAAGCGATCAGTACCCCGAAAGCCCGCAGTTCTCCAAGCCGGAAAGCTATTAGGGCCAATCATTGTATCAATTGGTCTTATCATCGATCCTCATCGGGCCAACCGGGAAAGATCTGCAGCAGCTGTGAAGGCTGTATTCGACGACATCTTGTATCAAGCCGGTACCGAGCACGGGTGGGAAGTTTTCTGCAAACGCGCAGCCTGGTTCATGGGAGAGGTCTGGACGGAAAACACAATTACCGACCACGGCAAGCTGCCCATGACATCCGCCGCCGCGTGGAAGCCGCAAGTCAGGACCCGCGTTCTCACGACGCCAGACCCCGACGACCAAAGCCGCCCATTTCTGTTTTGCCAGCTGGCGCTCAGGAGTGTATCGGAGGACTTGGCGTTCGAAGAAGCACACCGCGCGCATCAACTCGCAGAAGCTGTCATGCCAATCTTTGAGGAGTTGGCCCGGAGACATGGCGCAAGATGGGGAGCGATTTTTGTTTGCGGATGGAAAGGCATCCTGCCCATTTACTGGGATGGGACGCGCTCCATTCAGGTCGCGTTCTTCGAGACTAAGAGGGACTTTGCTGTGCTCAAGGACAAGCTTGATCACATGAAGAGGGCTGGGCAGAAGGATAGATCCAGCCGGGAAGATGACTCCGACGAAAAGGGCCGTTCGGATGGAGGGGACAGTTCCAAGAACGGGGCCTCCAAAAGTGAGGGCAGTTAGATGTGTGACAGCTTCATTGTTGGTGAGCGCTATAGCTACCTGACAACTCCAGCTGTGTAGTACCACCACACTCCACTCATTCTTACACCCAATTTGCCTCTTTCTGCCCTTGCACCGACTTCGCGCAGATTCTCTCTACGTGGCCCATTCTCCATGAACCTCGAGATCAATCGACATATAGATCGACTTTCACATTGAACGTTGAGTTGCTGGACATTCCAGCCAGTCTCATGAGCACAGTCATTTCCTCTACACGCCTACTATCAGCCTACGTTGCGAGCAATATATGATTTCAAGTACCTACGAAGGTTGTGTAATTGGACGATATTTCAAATTCTCCTATTTACGCTGCCTCCATTAAGAGTTCTCCTATTTGCACCTTACCAAGATCCCTTATTTGCACCTTAGTAGGGTCACCCACCTGCTAGCCAGCTGCAGCCCATCTGCCAGGCTAGATGGCCACCATGATCAGGTTTTATATAGAGATGCCACTTAATTCTAGATCGTAATGTCCGTCCTAGCTAGACACGTTAATCGCAGTTAAATGGATAGCTTAGCCGAACTGGATGGTAGTCACGATCGGCTTTCGTGTGGTAATGCCATATGATTCTAGATCATCATGTCCATCGTAACGAAATACGTAGCTATCGGTCGCATTCAATCGAAGCCGAATTAAACGGCTATTACCATCAGGTTTCGTAAGGAAATGCTATACGATTTCGGATCATCATGTCCCTAGAAGCTGGGTTAGATCTGTTGGTGGTAAGCTTGGTGGTCAGCCCGCTGTCAGGTGGCTGTCAGGTTGCAGACTAAAGTAAGGTACAAATAAGGGATCTTGGTAAGGTGCAAATAAGAGAACTCATTATTAAAGCTAACACACGTCGCATCCCTCCTACTGGCACTTTCCATGGAATGGAGGGCCACTATGCACCCTCGCCGTTGCTCATGTCAACTCGATAGTAACCCAGCCGTGTTGCCACTTCTTGCGCTTTGCTCAGCATTTGCGTATTTGGCTGTGGGCTTCCAGGTGGAACCTGGAGTGCTGTCGTATTGGCGGTATGTCGGAAGAATGCGTGAGGTTCGGGCGAAAGATACGGAGAAAGGGTTTCGGAAGTCTGGGCCAATTAAGTGTGATTTCGGAGAAAACCCTGTCTCCAATAGTTTGTTCTGACTTACAGGATTGACTGGCCGAGAAGAAGACAGCAGTGCGCCATCCATTGTCATCTTGACCATAATTCCATTGGTTTTCTATTTTTTACAAAGTACCTAGCGCAGCTGCCGCACCTATAACTTATCACTAGGTCTAGCTGCCTCGGCTCACTTCTTAGTGGCGATGTGGCAAATCCAGCATGGTTGTTTTGCCCTGATGTTTGGGCTTGAGTAGCCCCTGTTGGAGATGGCGCTTGCACTCATACCTGAAGCCTCTCTATGGAGATGAGAGGTACCACCACTCCGAATGGCTGACGAGTGATACCATTGTAGAAGGCTTGCAATCAACAAGACAAGCAAAACTGTTGCGAACGGGGTCTCCGACATTGAGGCGACGTTCGACCACGTATGAACAAAAACTGAGCCAGTTTTGAATGATCCCGTGACTGGTATATATTCAGGAGGCCGGGGCGTTCCATTGTGGAGAGAATTGAAGTCGTTTTGCAGTACCACCACGGGCAATGGACGTGGATGACATAGCTGGTATGCCAACTTTCCTAACATGAAGGTGCGCCGGGTCCTGCAGAGGAGATGTGATGCCGTGTGTGAACCACAGACGCTGGAAATTTTTAGCGCAAAACTTTCTTCGTCCTCGTTGGGCTTGTCATGTTCGCTAGAGCTTGCTAGGAAAAGCTCGACTCTGGCTCTTCCCTTCTCTGCATCCGAACCTTTCAAATTCCCATGCAAACCGCTTCTTCATTCGGTAGCCGAACGAACTCAGCAGCACAGGCTCCACTGCGCAGCCTGGATGCGGGCGATCGAATCGGATGGAGCCCCCATCATTGATGTTGACGAACCGGTAACAGGAGCCGCCTACGGGCGTGATGCTGAATCCCGCGTCGGCCATCAAGTCAAGAAAGTCAGTCCAGCGACAACCTCGCTTGCGCTCTGGGTGATCATGCGCACCAAGAAGCTGCCGTACCAGAATCAAGTTTACCTCCTTCAATGAGATGTCAGGCAAGGCTTTCTGTTGTGCTCCTCCCTCGACCTCATCCGACTCGCTTATAGTTTTGCCCTGGCCGCGAGTCTTCTCCTTTACTCGAACTTAGCCGTTAAATACAAAACAAACAAACAAACAAACAAACTTTACTCGAACCTCATGGTTCAAGAGGACAGCTCGCCCGCAGGTCTGTCCGGCATATCCACCCTCTATGTGTGCTTGTGGTTCTTGCAGGATTGGTTCCTCTGTCAGTGCGGCCACAAGTTCGGGACTCGGCGGCAGTGGGGAAGGGTGGTTTTTCGTCGACACTTGGAGTTTGGTTCGTGACGAGAGATATGTCTTCGACACTCCCTGCTTGCTGCATCCTGAGTTGAATCTCACTGCAGACCTCGGTCCACATGACCATCAAAGCGCTTTGAGAGAGATCCGCCGCCTTGCGCCAGGCGTCATCCCTCTTGCCTGTGGGCCACGGGGTATGTTTGAGGAAACCACCAATGAGATCCGCAGTCGTGGCAAGGGATTCATGAAGCTCGTCGTGTGGGCAAGCGGTGACCGCCTTGTAATAGTCTCTACCGATGTTGTCATGGAGCGACTGGGCGTAGGGGTCGAAGACGACTTGTTGATGTTGATGGGGGCTTTGCTTTCTTATCTGGCTCAAGACCAGATTGCGAACCACGTCCAAAACAATGATGTCGTCTATTATTCGACACAGACCTCCAGATAGGTTGTCCATCGATCTCGTGATGATTTTGAGGTAATCTCTCGGCTGCCCATTGATAGTTCTTTTTGGATCCGCACACATCTAGTGTAGCGCCCAGAAAAGATTGTCACTAGACTCGCGATAGACACCCGAGGTAGCTTTGAGGATTCTCATTTGTCCCCCGGATGTCATTTTGATGTCGAAATGCTCCTCGAAAGCCTTCTTAAATGGCAGCATGGCTCGGAGCTCACAAATCATCGTGGCAAGGATCAGATCCATAAGGTCTCTTAATCTGCTACTCATGTGATTTGATAGTGCATGGCAGACGGGATTTGTCGTCCCGAGGGACAGCTTCCACATTCCGGCCGAGTCGGTGGCCTGTGAGACCAACTCGTTCCAATAGAGCTCATATCGTAACGGCGCAATGAAAATCTCGTCCAATGCGATGCCGCACTGCTTTCCGAAGGGCAGTCGCTTGATCACCGGGCTCTGTATGATCTTCTTGCATTCGTACTGCATGAATCGAGGATCCGTTTGCAGGAGGCCCAGGTAGTCGTACGCTTGGTCGTAGCAATCCTGCAAAAGGCTGACCACCTTCTCGACATCGGGGTCACTTCGCGTCTCGAACGGATCACGTTCAACTGTATCATGTACTCTTGCGTCCCATTCATTATGACCCTCACGCGAAATGTCAATCGCAAACTTCTCCTGCCTCTTTAACCCGTGAAGTTTCCTGCTTGTCGGTTGACTACGAACCAACGAGCTTCGCAGGTCATCGACAATGAAGCATACGATTCGGCGAAGCAGGCAAGGCATCTGTCTTCCGCAACTAGGATAAGATGAGCTCTGGTGAATCCTACCGCCTTCTGAGTGTGAGCATCGTCGCGACTCCATGGTACAAGCTCTCCAAATTTGGCATCTTCAAAGCTGTTGCACAGCAAGAAGGCCAAAAGGTTGCATATCTGCTGTATTGGTGTTGTTGCTGTTGAGGCCTGGAGGTGGTGCGCAGCTGCAGTGGATGTGGGCAATATGCCAACCCAAGTGGGTCACGTGACCACGCAACAAAAGCTTATACCGTTCGGGTTGTACAATGCCGGAAGGACGTCGTGTGCCTCAAGCAGCCTCACAGTCTCTGCGTGCTGGCTCGGCAGACTGAATGCATTTGCATTTATGGCTTGTTGCACGCTCACGGCGAGCCACGATGGGTCGGTCGAAAGATCTTCCTTATTCATGCGCGGCATGAACCAGCTGTCGACGAATGCTACGTATTTGATAGGACACACGGGCGTGATGAAATGCTGCGAGGCGGGTGATAAGCAGCCTGAGCCAGTGCTCGCCTTTGGTCTGCTCGAAGTCGGCAAAACGATGAACCCCGAGTCCTTTTCGATCAATTCGGTTACGTGGTTCAACGCGTCGTGTCGCTTTTTGGCGCCAAAGTTCTTCCACTTTCTGTAGATTTGATTGCCATGGTCCTCTATCGTCGCCGACAAATGGATCCGGTTCTGAGTGATGTTCTTCGCGAAGGATTCTGCAATTGACCTGGCTTCCGGGTCGAGGATGAGATGGGAGGCTGGGAAGAATTGTTCGTGGCAGGTCTGACAGAAGCCATGGCTGGCCTATGGTATCGTGGGCTCATTGTTGGGTTCCAGACGTTGACCAGGGACAGTTTGGACAGATACATCGCCATTATGTGTGGTCGTCATGTACCACTTTCCCGTCTGTGGTACGACTCGCGCCACTGGTTTGGACGGTCTGAGGGTACCCAGTATCTGCTGAAGGTGTGAAGGCGGCTTCTCGGTCTCCTCACGTATCGGTCGTGGGACGCGCACCGGGATAACATGATTGGTGCCAATATCCATGGCGGTGCCTAATCTGTCGATTCGATGAAGAGGGTGCTTACGCCCTGTTACAATGGTCAGCGAGTGCCCGAATCGATCTCCGAAAGAGGCGCTTTAGTCTTTGGTTACCGTCGTGTTGTGGCAACTTTCCCAGGCTCTGGAAACGTAAGGTGTAGCGCAAAAGTAGCCTCGGCTCGCAGCAGCAATGTGGCCTGAACAGTCGAGTTGGCCAGCTGAGAAACGCGATACAAGAGATCAAGTCTCGCTAGGCGTCGCGTTCGGCGCCGCGTTCGAGTGGGCACGTATACGCTACGAGAGGAGATTGATTTCAACAGTGGGTGGAGAAGTTGGCTGTGGTGTTGGCACAACGCGAGTTGACGCGTAGGAGCTGTTTGATGTCGCGTGTAAACATGCAAGAGGACCTCCAGAAATGGGTAGCTCTGGTAGAGTCCAGGTGCTGAGAATCTACCTTAGTATCCGCGCTTGCGTTGCTGGGTGATGCGAATGGGTGATCCGAAAATAGACCAGCAACGCGTCCGCCAAGCCTGTCGTTTCCACGTAAACAAGCCTATGTATCAGTAGGATACGGTAACTTCTCTAGGACATTCCCAATCTTTTAAGATATGTATATATGTTCGCTCGTAAATACTTTGGTTCCCCTCCAGCACCATGACCAACCACCGGCTGCGAACGACATCCCATCGACATGAAATCAGAGAGCAGGTATAACAATACATATAATCCCATAGTGACGGTAAGTGAGTTTGGCTTGGCCACAAAAACCTGTACCAATGCTCATTTCTATACAAGACAGAAAACACATCGGGTGTGACGAATGATGTGTTCATTGGCGCCGCTATTTCGTTCGTTACTCTTGTATGGGAGCCTGGTCTCTCGATGAGGGAACTACTGAAACTATAGTGACTAGAACCCCTGCGATGCAGAGGCTCTGGGAGGCGTGGTTTGCACTACTGAGGAGCGATCCCCCACGTTAAATACAATCAATCAATCAATCAATCAATCTATAGTGACTAGAAGTTTAGTAAGCTCTTACGTATTTATCCTCCATGCCTCCGCACGCTTGTTCAAGAGCGCGATTTGCTTGCTGTTCTTACATAGTCTTGTGAGATTTCAAAGTGTTCTATTAAGGAGAGGAATTCGAGCTACTCTGGAGCGGCCAGAATGGCCCTATATATATGCAAGAAAGTAAAGGAAAGGATACGTGGCCTTATATTGGCCACATATGTGACAGAGTCACAAATGGGGATGGTGATCCTGAACGATGACTGTGGATGGGCTAACGTAGCCCATAATGCAACAAGTCTTGATTTCTCCGCTCCTGTGTATGTCCATGTTTCGTGCATGTCAAACTTATGAATGGAGGACCTTGAGTCACTGGTTTCATTCTGGTACGCCAGGGAACAAAGTGTGATGAGTTTCCAGGGCCATGGTTCGACAGAGTACTACTATCGTGATGTTCCTGGCGTGCCTTGTCGCTTGACTGATATGATATGGTGGCTCCACGCCCCAGCCTACCTTGTTTACACGTATAAGGCACCCTTTTGGCGACTTAGTGATAGTCCCTCATCCAGACTTTGTCCCAACTGTGACGCAGGGTCACATGGCCAGCCTCAACGCCGTGATAACCATCAGTCGGCTTCCTTGTGTGACAATCAGGCCTGCAGCTGCGCTGGTCAGGGCTGATAGGATGAAATATCTAGATTCAACGATATCTAAGGAAGAAGAGGCAAGGTCAGAAGAGAAAGGGGAAGCTAGAGGTATATATGTACATAAATATGTGGAGGTATTATGTAATACCGTAACACCTTGCTATGCAGAAACACAAACCCAAACAGACTGGAGTGTTTCATACCCGACAAAGTATTTACCAAGTTGAAAAAAAGCAACGGGACGTGGGCAATGAAATCTAGTTATTGTGCATAGCATGTGAATCAAAAAGCAGTCCAATCATTCCCTTGCTTGAACCGCCAGTAAATTGTCTCATTGGAAAGATATGGGCCACGAAGTTTGTTAATGAATGGTCCTCTGTTATAGTTGCCTGAAGTTGTAGTTTGGCCACCACCCGTAAATTAGGTCGCCTCGGCGTTTAACCTGAAGTCTCTGGCTGCAGTTGCTCTTCTTCCTCCGACTCCCATTCACTCTGATCCTTCCTCGAACCGCGGCGACCTCTACGAGAATATCTCACGTTACCACGAGACCACTTTCGCCGGATGTCCCTTCTACCTGGCGGCTTCACACTGCTTCCATACCTCACACACCTGACGCATCCGAGTTAGCATATGTATGGGACCCAGTCGTGTCGCTCTGGTCGTCCCGAGGCTCCGCTACGGCATTCCACTCCAACAGAAATTTCATAATCCCTTCTTGGTTTTCTCGGATGAAGCCATCGGTGAGACCATTCTGAGCTATTAAGGCGCTGTATTTGCTCCGCCAGTTCGGTTCGAACTGATCGAGCTTCCAGAACGCAGGTAGATCCGTTCCTTGAGGAAGCGAACGTTGCTGGGTTTGAAACTGGGATGGTTGTGCCGAGGGCTCTATATACTGATTCAACCCCGATGGGACACCGTCCTTAAACGGTGATGAAGCCTTGTGCTCTCTCGTGTCCTGCGAGTTGCTTATAAAAGGAGCAGCCGGGTTTTGGGAACTGTCAATATATGGCGGCGGTGGTGATAGGGGTCCCCCTCCGCGCACAATTCTCAAGCCTTCAGGCCTTGGGTAGCCTTGTGAACCACTCGTAGAGTGGTGATGAGGAAGACGAGATGGAGGCAGTGGCCGAGTACTGTTTGAAGGCACAGCAGCCGTGGGACCAGGCTCTGCAGGGCGACCAAAGTTGTGCCGTCCCTGAGGAGGTCGATTTATCGGAGGTCCATGTTTGGCAGGTCGATGCGTGGGAGGGCGATCCACAGGAAGCCGATGGGTGAGTGGAGGTCGGTCCATGAGCCACATGTGCATGGTAATAGCCCAGCCAGGCTGGACTACCTTCTCCCAAACTTGAGGAATAATGATCTCCCCATTGGGTCCAATGAGATGGTAGTGCCCAGCTTGGACATGCGGTCCAATAATGTCCACATGAAGAAACGTGCTTTATCAGGTCTTCCATTCCCTTGGTGCAAAGCATGAGCCCGGTAACTTCAAAGCAAATATTCAGTTCCAACGTACCTTCCAGACGTGGCATATGTGCCAGGGGAAGCTATATTTTCGGCCGACTGCATCCTTGAACCTGAGAGGCGCTTTAGCCTTAGTTGCGTCAAGCTCTTTCCTGACTTCCTTCTCGTTCAGTGCTGTCATCATCTGCTTGATGATCATCATGTTTTCCTTGATATCCGTATCGACGGCAGTAGCCTGTGCTGCAGCTGTAGCTGCAGCATTCTCGGCATTAATCTTGGACCGTAGTTCCTGCTCCAAATCCTCGCGGGACTTCACTTCCACCTCGTTTGTACTTGCAGCTCGTTCGAGGTCTATGACGGGTGTGACTTCAGGGGTCAATGGCCGCCCCTTCTGCCGCTCCGATGGCCCAGGCGCGGAGTAGCTTGGCCCGATTTGATCGCTCTCGTGGCCGTCCGCGCCGGTCTCGGCGGCTTTGAGTTAATATTGCGTGACATTCGACGGCGTGTTGATCTGACTATTACTCAACTGTCAGTTCCCTCCTGTACAAATGTCGCATCGCAGAGAATGGGTACTTACTAAGACGCAGCTGCTATGAGGGTGTTAACTGAAGTCAACCGCTCATGCAGTTGTCTCTTCAACACTAGTAGCTCGTCTCTACCAAAAAGCTGCCAGCCGATTTTAGACCAGCTGCTATTAATACTGCGACGACCCTGGCCCAAACGGCTCTGCAAGGCTCGGGTATGCTCGAAGAAGCTCTCAATGATTTCTACCGATGAAAGAACGATACAGGCGATTCCGTTCATGACATCCTGAGTGAACATGTTGCTCCTTGCGAGATTGCCAGCCTGCATGAAGGCCTGCTCCGTAGCCCTCAGCTCGGTCACTGCCTCTTGGTACTCGGCAGAAGCACCTCGCGAGTCTGAAAGGGCTCTGATCAATCGATATGTAAGGTTAGCTCCTCCAAGGAAGTCCCCAACGGAGTAGCCAAACGACATAGTGAGTAGTTTTGGCGGAACATGGAGTAGGCAAACATCCGTGAATGAGGCGAAGGGCTGACTGGTCTTTATGTAATTTTTGCATTTGGTCTCCCCGTGGTACGCCCATGTCGTGCAACACAGAAGCTGCAATCGGCCTTGCCCCCTCAGCCACCACCTGGGGCATTCTTCCGAGAGGTAGCCGAGACTTGCCGCAGCCTGCAGCTGGTCTGCTATCCGCTGGCCTGATGGAGGCTGTAGACATCGAGGTGGGAATAGAAAACGCTGCCAAAAAGGGGTCGAACCTAACAGGCGTTGGGTCACCCTATACGTAGCATCCCAACAGAAATATAGACTCAGAAGCATGTTGAAGACCTTGGCATAAACAGAGAGGTCCCGTATATGTAAGCTTCCATACGATTCAGACGTCTCTCGCACAGATCGTAGTGTAGGTGAGGAAGTGAGAGGTCCCCTACACACTAACCGTTTCATATTGTGGGCGGTCATCCTCCCACGGTCGCCATGTCCCTGATCAAGACTTGCGATTGGTGGTGGACGTGACAAGGTCACCTGCTGATTGAGCTGTGCGATATTCTCTCTGAGGAAAATGCCCGTTAAGGAAATATGTAGTTAGTGGTGGGGGCAGTTGCCTAGGACGGGCCCCGCTCTGGACCTTCCCACCTTCCATCCCAAAGGGGTTGCCCCTCACAAATGACGTTTCCACTCCGTTTGTACCTTATGCATGTGCAATCAGAGGAGGTCTCAAACTCTCATGTCCATCCTTTTGAAGAGTGAATATCAGAAATACACATCTGCATTCCCCCTCCCCGTTGTAGACAGCCAGACCTCAACATCACACTTCCCCAGAATCAAACACCACGCGACCAGAGAACAGCAACAGAGAAGCAATCATGTCGATCCCCACCTCCACCTCCGTCGTTGAATCCGCCGTCATCGAGGCCCCGCTCAGCCATGTGTGGCACCACATCAAGCGTAGGTCAAACGAGCTGCGTAATGAGGATGCTGGACTATTCTGACACTCTTACCTCCAGTCCAGAACTTCAGCGACTTCTGGTCCGCCCTGAAGTCCAGCCAGTTCGTCAAGGGCACTAGTGACGACACCGATGTTGTGCAGTGGATCTTCAATGATGGCAGTGAGGTCGAGGTGAAGCAGGAGGAACACAGCGTATGGGACCCATTCCTCGAATGATATCTCCTTGGACTGTGCATGTTACTGACATCTCGGCAGACCATCAACCACTACATCACCTACAGTGTTATTACCGCCAAGCCCGAGCTCACCTACACCTCGGTCCTGTCCACCATCCGCTGCTACGCCATCACCTCGGGCGAGCTCGAGGGCAGCGCCTTTGTCGAGTGGACGGGCAACTTCTCCAGCGACGCCGATGCGGGTATGTATCTTTGCAGCGCACCTGCCCACCTTTGGCATTCCTTCCCCGCCACTTGCCATAATCCAGTATGCTGATGTCATGTCAGGTGTCATCCAGGATGCCAAGTTCAAGCGCCGGGATGCTCTAGCCGACTTGGCCAAGGCTGCGCTGAAGAAATAGATGGAGTCTCAGTTCGGTGACCTTATGGGGGATCGAAGATGAGTCCGAGGATTGAGGATGGCATATTTGGATCTGTATGGTTAGGTACAGCAAAAGGCTTCCAAGTTGATACTAATGAAACGCTGATGGTGGTATGAAGCATTTGACAACAACTACCTAACATGATGCACCGCGTTCACACTTCTTCCGTCTTGTAGCCAGTAAAGAGCGGTCGTCTTAGCTGATACCATTGATGGTCGGCTCACCCCGGCTCCGCGTTCGTTTCCAAGAGTTGTCGTAGCTTCGCTACCGATGACCGTGTGTGCCTTCAAGATCTCCGCCGCAGTGGACCCTGGAAAGATGGGTCAAGATATGGTGACCATGATTGCCCGTGAACAGATATCATACAGCTTCACCTTGCCGCTACCGCGGTGCTCCAGTGGTCTGGTGTACCATTGCGATGGGGCATTCCCTGGCACGATGGCTTGCTGCTTAGAATACCAGACGAGGATTTCATTATCTCTGATGAGCTCAAACTCCTTGTTAGTGAAGTCTAAAGTCTCCGTGAGATCGGATTCACGTATGCCATGGCCGATGGATTTAATGCCCTTGACCGTGTTGTTTAGTGTCACCGCACAGAGCGGTCTTGATCGACCACTTCGTCGAAGGAGAACGAGCACAAGAAGAAGCCCCTGCATTGCCGTGCGACATCTATGGCAAATATGAATACTCTATTCGATCTGTCGCACCCAGAAGAATCCAGTCTATCCGGAACGAGGGGAATGGCTAGCGAGCAGTTCGCTCGCGAAATAGTGACAATATCGGGAGTCTGTCGTGGGAATGGCCAACCAGGCAGAATCGCAGGCGAGCTTCGTGGATGACCTCTTTGGGAAGTGCTTAATTGTTTCGTAATCTGTTCGTACACAATGGAAAGGGCCTTGATCCATGAGGTGTCCAATCTGCGCAAGTTTCACAGGTCTGACGTGAACTATGATTGCGATCATCGTCCGGCCTGGAGTGCATCCAATGTTTCATACTGTTGATACCTTATTAGGATGGCCTATGACTAGGTAAGACGAGCATTTCTCCATAATGTTGATCTAAAGAAGCTTCGAATACTACAACGGTAAGACATTGGCGCGTGTAATCTGCTAGCAATAGGGAAGTAGTGCACCTCACACCGGGTTGACCTCCTACGCCTACAATTGCCTGGGGGGCCAACACCGCCTTTCGAAGTTAGAAGTAGGTCCGCGATGAAAAAGGGAGGGCTTGTATGCCACCAGCTAGTAGCCGGGGATTGCCGCAAAACCTTGCTGCTTTCAAGCGGTTGCCGAGGTGGTTGTAAAGGTCGGTGCGGGCTGTAAATAAACAAGTGTGAGCATTGTGGTGCTGTCAGGTATGGGCTGCAGCTGTCCGCCAGGTGAAAGGGATGAAAGGGGCCCAAAGGGGGTGAAAGGTCCATTATGGTGACCAGTTGTCAGATACCAGCGTGCCGCTCTGGCCACGTCTAGTACTAGCCATGTCACGTGGGTGAGCTGGTCCTAGCATGGGACTAGCGCACACAGCGAAATTAGTGCTAGAACCAGATAGACAAGCAGAACTTGCTCATCACAACAACATAATTCACAATACATCTGACCGCTGTATTCAACACCAGTGGCAGGTTTGTTGTTCGCTGTCAGGCAGCAGGGCATCAAAGGGCTGTCACACCTGTATTTAGGTGGGAACCTCCCCATGGATCCATAGTCAAGACACAGACCATTATCCATCCCATTCTGACCCCTGGAATTCCACAACAAGTAACTCACCTTTCCTGGTAAAAATCATCCGTGCGCTTGCACTTGTTAGTACATCTGCGCACATCACAGCAAAATTCTTAACACTTGGCATTGCGCCATTATTTTGAATATAAACACTAAAGACAAAATCTCGAGATCCGCCTCGCTCCCTACAAAGGGGACGAAACCAGCACTCGACAATAGCGGCCCTTATAACCCCCCAGCGATCTATCAGAGTCGCAGCCGACATTGCTCAGCTCACCCGAGAACCTGAGCCTATTACCCCTTTCAATCTCAACCAGCGGAATAAGAAAAGGAAGCCTGCCAATGGCCAGGCTCCCCCGACAATTGACCTTACTGGAAAGCCCGTTACTGGATATTATGACATTGCCGCCAGCGCTTTTGTGACGGCCTGCACAGACCTTCCCACATGACAAGCGGATACTTCCCAATAGGTGTCAGAAGGCCAACCATAGGGGGGGGTAAGATGTATGTTGTTCTGCAGAGAGGTGCAGTACTAATCAGGCGCGAAGGCCATGTATATGTACACGTATGATCCCTTTGTTCTCGGGATGCTTCCTGACAGTACTCCCCTCTTCCAAAACCTTATTTGACCGTAAATGAGGCGATTCAGAGATCAAAATCAGTGTTATCGTCGCTCTCTCCGAAGTTTTCACCTGATTCCTCTGAATCGCTGTCACTTGACTCTGATTCACTCTCTGCCCTTCTTTCGTGCCAATCCCTCTACTCTAGGGCTTCCTTCTTGCGATACCACCCTGGAGGTCCTGGTTTACCTTTGTTATTTCGGTGAAACTCGTACAGTATCCAGTGACAACCCTGGAGGTTGCGAGCAGGCTGCCACGATGCTGTGCCATCCTGCCACTCGACGTAATACTGCAGCCCCTCCTTCTGGTGCATACGGCTATTGGTAACTTTATCGAATATCCACTTCCTCTGCATGCGGCCTCGTTTATCCAGAACAATGATAAGGCCCTCCTGGTCGTCTTGAGAGTCCTTATTGATCTCGGCCTGCTCCCTTGTCCTTGGTTCCTCAACTGGTCGCAACAACGAGTGGTGAAAAACAGGGAAGATGCCATTGAACCGTCTGTCAAGCTCGAGAGCGCATGCTCTTTTGTATGTTCGTGATACGGCGAAAGGGCCAAGCCATTTATCGCTAAGCTTCTTGGAGGGCCGCTGAGTGACGATATTCTCAGAGCTTAGCCAGACCAAGTCTCCGATTTTGTACTTGGGGGCATCGCCTCTCCTGGTGTTCGCGTATAGCTCGTGGTCTTCCTATGCTCGTGCCATATTGTGCCGGAGCTGGTTGAGAAAGTCTTTCATCAGCTCAGCGTGCTTGTCAGCCTTGTCCCATTCTCGTGCCTCATCTTTTGACAGGTTTGGCGGTCTTGGTGAAGGTGGCTCGATCTCTAGGCGCGGATTCCAACCATAGTTAGCAAAGAACGATGAGAACTTCGTGGTACTGGAGACGGCGTTGTTAGAGGCAAACTCTGCAAGGGGCAGGTGATCAACCTAATCGTCCTAATTTAGCGATATATAGATGCGAAGGTACTGCTCCAATACGGCGTTCATGATCTCCGTCTGCCCATTCGTCAAAGAGTGATACGCAGACGAGGGCTTGAGCCTGGATCCCAGGCGTTCTGCTAATCGTTGTCAGAACTGTGAAGCGAACTGAGACCCTTTGTCCGAGGTAATGAATTCGGGGGCGCCGTGGAGTGAAAATACTCTATGGATAAACGCATCTACCATCGTAGGAACGTCTAATTTATCAACCGGTACGAAGTGCCGCATCTTTGTTAGCCGGTCGATTACCACGAAGATGTGTTTGTAGACGACTCCATGTCTTGAGCATTCGGGCAATCCGGTGATATAATCGACTGAGATACTGGCCCAGGGTCTGAAAGGCACAGTTAAAGAGTGTAAAAGGCCCTGGAGGCTCTCCTTCAGTCCCTTTGCTCTTCTGCAAGTGTGGCAGGCCCCGACGAAACCTCCAATCTCTCTGTACAACCCTGGCCACCAGTAGTGCCTTTTGATCAGTTCTGCCGTCTTGGCTTCGCCTTGATGATCACTGGCAGGGAGCGCGTGTGTACAATATTCGATCTGGGAGCGGAGGTGATCGTTTGCGGGGATAAATAGCTTGTTATGGTAGAAAACACGGCCATCCCGCAATTCGCAGTCACCAAAAGATACTCGCATGAAACGCTTCACGGTCTTTGGCCACAAACTTTGGATTAGCAAGGCTTTCACCACCTTTTTTGCCATCGGATCAGTATTGTACGCTGCATCGATGAGGTCGTCAAGGTCTTCGGAGGTATCCACAGCGTAAAGTCTGAGGTCGTCAGGATTATCAAGTAACTCTGGAGCCATCCCTGGCGATATTCGCGACTCTGGAAGGACCGTCTGTTGTCTAGCAGCAACTCGTGAATCCGTGATATCAAGCTTCGAAGATGGATTGTCCCCTGGCCTCCGGCTGAAGGCATCTGGTTTGACCGACTGTTTGCCGCTCCTATAGACAATCTGGAAGTTGAATTGGCTGAGGAACTCCGCCCAACGTGCCTGTCTCTGTGTCAGGAGCTTGGTGCTCATGAAGTACCGCAGGTTCTGATGGTCCGTGATGATCTCGAACGGCTCGTCAGACCCCTGAAGCTCCGGGTGCCACTCCTCAAGGGACTTTATAATCGCGAGCAGCTCCTTGTCGTATATCTCGTAATTTGCCTCCGCCGGTGTGTGTTTGGACGAGTAGTACCCAACAGGGTGTAACTCCCCATCGTCATCGTATTGGGATATTACTCCTCCAATCGCCCAGTCGGTGGCATCCGTCTCAACGACCGTTCGTCTCGCCAGGTTGAAGTATGAGAGTACTGGGGCACGCGTGAATGATTCCTTGAGGATCTGGAACGCGTGTTTGCAATGATGAGTCCAGTCCTAGCGTTCCGACATCTTGAGGAGGACTGTGAGTGGCTTCGCGATCGATGAAAATCCACAAATAAACCTTCAGTAGAAGTTTGCAAAACCTAAGAACCTCTGGAGTTCCCAGACGTTACGGGGGCTCTGCCAGTCCAACAGTGCTTCTACCTTGTCTGGGTCCATGCTGATGCCGGTGGTTGAGATGATGAGACCGAGATACTTGGTTTTCGTGGTGTGGAAGTCGCACTTGTCGATGTCAACCTGGAGGCCGGCCTCTCTCAGTGCCTCCAACACCTTGCGGACGTGTTCCTTGTGTTCTTTCAGGTTCTTGGAGTAGATAAGGATGTCATCAAGGTAGGCTGAAGCAAACCGGTCGAGAAAATCGTACAGAGTGTCATTGATGTAGTGCTGGAAGGTCGAAGGTGCGTTGCACAAGCCGAAAGGTGTAACGAGGGTCTTGTAGAGCCCGAATCTTATTGTAAACGCCGTCTTCCACTCGTTTCTTTCCGCGATTCGTATCCTGTTGAACGCGGCAATGACATCCAGCTTAGAGAAGACCTTGAATGTACACAATGCGTCAAGGGTCTCGCGGATGAGAGGGAGGGGGTATCTATTCTTGATCGTAACGTTGTTCAGGCCTCGGTAGTCGACACAGACTCGCACGCCGCCGCCCGGCTTCCGCGCCAGTAGCAGTGGTGCCGCTGATCTTGATCGAGAGGGCCGAATGAAGCCCATCTGCATGTTATCGTCCAGGTATTTCTTGACAACCCGGAGTTCGGATTGAGACATGGGACGTGTCTTGGAGCTAGGGATGTATTTGCCGGGTTCGATGTCAATTCGGTGACCGTATGGTTTGTGTTTAGGTAGCTTCGTGGCTTTGGAAGGAAGGAAGATATCGAGAAGGTCGTGGTAATCGGCTGGCAGCTTCCTCTTGATCTCTTCAACCGTCGCGGGCTTCTTATCTTTGAGGTACTTGTCGATGTCCTTGTCTGTGACCCTGTTGATGAAGTGTTTGCGAACAGGTTGTCGACGAAGGAGTGATATCTGACATCCAGCTTGGCCTTGTGTTTTTCGGGGCTGCCTTCGGTGGCGAGAATTTGTCTGAGTTTGCTTTCGGCGAGGTCGGGGGGCTCGAGGTCTGGCATTCCTGCTTGTTCGAGCTGTTCAGCAGTGATCCTTGAGATTGTAACGCCCTTCTGGCGACAGAACTATGCGAAATTTGTTGCTAAAGAGATCTTCAGATCATCAACGGAGCAGTCTCGTAGCATAACCGTTTCTGCGAAATGGACTGTTTTCCTCCTCTTCGGGCTGGGGTTCGGCGCCTTGCAGCCACCGCGCACCTGCGCAGGTCGTATATAGAAGCAATTCTTGTTGCAGAACTCGGAGCAGAAGGTGATTTCGCATGTTCGCCAGTCAATCGTCGGGTTGTGTGTTCAAAGCCAAGGGAAGCCGAGGATCAAAGGGTGTTCGTTGCTAAGGTCAGTGAGGAAGCAGAGGATCGTCTCCAGGTGGCCATCCACCTCCATCGTTACAGCAACGAACTTGGTAATATTGCCCTTCCGTTCGCTGTTGGCAAGGCGCAACTGTTTGCGTTTTGGTAAGCGTAAAATCTTGAAGTTGTGGTCTCGCGCAAAGGTGTTGTCCATGAATGAGAGTGCTGTACACCCCGAATCCAACAAGGTGACAACGTTTATCTTGCCACGGCCGCTCTGACGGACGGTTGCGCGCAAAAGAAGCAAATTTTCGCCTGAGTTTGCTGATTTGAGGTATACCACGTCCATATCAGGCACATCCTCGTGGTCAAGGTCCTGAAGGCGCCTTTCTTCAGGACCTACCCTTTTGACTCTCTAGACAGGTGGTTGCTTCCGCCGTGAGAGTCGTGCCCAAAGGAGGTTTGTGATGATCCTGCCGATGCAGGCCACTGAGAGGAGTCTGCGGATCCAGGCCAATCATCTACGTTCCCCCTCCAGCTGATAGTTCGGAAGCGAAGATCTTGTGCGTGGCCATGTTGGTGAGGCTGCTTGAAGGGGTTGTTGTTGCCGCCGGCAGGCGCGGATCTTGGTCTCTCCAGGTTGAAGCCGCTGTTCCTCCTTGGCAGTCCTGTCTGAGGATACCGCGGTGCTTGAGGGCATTCGGACTTGATGTGCCCTCCCTCTCCGCAGTACAGGCAGAGGCCCTGGTCTATTCGCTTCTGCCTCTCGGTAGCTGACAGCCGTCAGAACTTGATGGCGTCGAGGTCTATGGGGTCGCCTGCCGGCGCCGGGGTATGTGGTCGTGGGGGCTGTTGGCCGTGCTGGTGATTCCCGTGCTGATTGTTCTGGTTGTTATTGCCGTTCTTGTTCTTATTGTTGTCCTTGTTGAAAGGGTTGTTCAAAAACGGATTCTTATTGCCTGTATAGTGCGCGTAGTCCATGATATTTTCCGTCAGAGAACGGTAGCAATCCACCCATCCATCGAAGTCCTCGTTCTGGGGTTTTGGGAAGACACTGATCACCGCGGACTGCAGTTCGTTGTTCACCTTCTTCTTTAGCTTCTCGATCTTCGCCTTGTCGTCCAGGCCAAGGTCGGCTGTGAGAGCTAAGAACTCCGACAGGAAGACGTTAAAGGCTGTGTTCTTCTGCTTCAGGTCATCCATCTCCCTGCTGGCATTGCCAGACCGGTTGTGGGAGTCGTATGCTCTCTCGAGCCAGTCAAAGAGGGCTTCAGAGTTTGCCCACTCCCATGCAGCCGAGTTGCCCGGGTTCTTGTAGATATTCATTAGGTATGAATCCACCGCTATTCTCGCACTGCCGCTCAGCCGAGAGCATACGTAGATGATCTTGTGGTACTCTGTATTGTACTTCTTGGTCTCCATATTGATCTTTATTCGGGCACCGCCTTGCCAGGCCCTGAACTCTCGCCGCCGCTTCTTGTCATCCTTTTCGTCACCGTTAAACCTGTCGGGGTCGGCCACCAGGGATAATGGTTGGGTTGGTTCTCTGGTACTGGCCGCACTGGTGAACCCTTGAATGCCCTGCTCAAAGGACCGGGCGAGGCTCCCGATGCCGCCTTCGTACGCCTCAACACGACCCTGCGCGTTCTGGAGCTGGCTCCGAAGGTTCGCGTTCAGCGCGTCTCCTGTATTCACCTGCTCCTGGAGGGCGCTGACATCCTGCCCCAGGATGTTCAGCGCATCTTCCAGGGCGCTGAAGATCAACTGTGCCTGGTTGTTGGCGCCATGATTGGTAGCGAGGGCAGTCCGAAAGGGTCGAAAGTCTCTATCGCAATTGTTCTGTAAACACGCCTGGAGAACTGCAGGCCAGCTTGCCCCGAATAGAGTCTCGATGCTCAGTGGCTCGTTGTTGGCGGTACCGAAATTGCCATCAGATGAAGACATGATGAGTTGAGAGAGGATTGATCAAGTGAGGTCGGGGTCAGGGTCAGGGTCAGGGTCAAAGTTCCTGAATGGGTGGTTGAATCCGATGTAGGAAGGGGTTGAAGGATTCTATATAACCGTTTCTTGACTTGACGCGTTGCCCGGTCTTGGGCTCAACGTAAACACCGCGAGCGCGACTTGTTTCAAAGTGAACACTATTTTCCTTGATTTCTCTGAGATTTGCGAGGTCTGTGAGGTCTGTGATCATGAGGCGAGAGGCGTGGTTGGCTGTAATAGGTTGGCCTTGATCTGACGATCCTTCGTGAACAAAGAATTCTGAGACTGAGGCTGGAGGCTGAAATCTGTGAACAAAGGACTAAGTCAGGGCTCGTATAACAACGACCCATAAGCGAGAGGATTCAGGAGGCGAGAGGCTGGAGCTGAGGTCTGAGAGCGCAAGTGAGGACTAAAGCGGTAACTGAAGCGGTGATCGTGAAGTTATTTTGATTAAAGGCAGAACAAACTGTCAGAAGGCCAACCATAGGGGGGGGTAAGATGTATGTTGTTCTGCAGAGAGGTGCAGTACTAATCAGGCGCGAAGGCCATGTATATGTACACGTATGATCCCTTTGTTCTCGGGATGCTTCCTGACAATAGGGGAAGGATCTGACCAGAGGATCCCCTTAAAGGGGCAACCTCCCACTGTACCTATCTCTCTCTCTCTCTTCCTTTCCTCTCTAGTCTTGATATTCTCATCAATAGAGTAATAGCTGCTTGCTGCAGGCCATGTCCCAGCTCCCCAGTATGCTCGCCGTGACATAATATCAAGACTAGCCCATACCATATTAGAAGCCTTGTCTTTAAATCACCACTATAAAGAGTTTTACCTCTAGCAGTGACAGGTGCAGTGTCTCTAAACACCCACCTATCCCAAGACTTTATTATCCCACTTATTATTACTATTGATTCTGTCCAACACACTGTGACGATGAGTACCATTATCATTCCAGAACATCAGGATAGTTCTAAAGGGACTGGAAGACCAGCTCAACCTATCCAAACATCCCCCAACACCAACAACCTTCCGCCAAAGAGAGAACCAAAGAAACAGAGAATCAAGGCACAAGGGGGCCAGAGCAAGCCAAACACGCGATCAAAGGCCGCTTTGACCAACAACAAATCTCCCTTAAACTCTTTATCGGCTCCATCTTCCTCCAGGACCACATTCCAGGACCCACAGACCCAGCCCATGGCACCAATCATGAGCGGCGCTCTGGGCCGATCAGACGACCCCTTGCTCTTCAATCTGGATGCGCTCACGCCAGAGCAGCTAGCCAGACTGCAAACCGAACTACATACCCGGATCCCGAGGTCTGAGCCACCAAGGCCCACAACAGAACGATAGTCTGTGCATTTCAGCACACCACAAGAAGAACGAGCTTTTCCTTCCTTAGAAACAGGTTCTCCATACATAACGACCCCTAAGTGGGACTCCACAGCTTCTATGACATCAACCTCAAATGCCATGCGACATTCCATCAAGCTGACAGACCCTGCAAAGCTGAGTGACAGTCAAAACCCACCTTTGAATAATAAAAGAACAGCACTCAATGCAAGCTACGGACCAATTGGTGGCTCTTTATTACAAAAAAATCAAAATTTGACTGGCTTTGCACACTAATAGAAGGTGATATAATTATAGTATTGGAACCATTCATCTCTAAAGAGAACGCTGAGTCACTTACTACTATTAAAGAGGTGTATGACCTTTTTTGGTCCTCTTACAGCAATCCCGACGCAGCTGTTCAAGCCAGAGATCAGCTCTATGATCTATGGATGGAATCAGCGCAAGACTTCTACTCCTTTTGTTCCACATGGGTTCTCTTAGCCAGCAAGGCAGGCCTGTCCCGGACAGAATAGAAGTATGAACTGAACCGGAAGCTGACACCACCCCTGAGGATATAAGTGATGACTTCTTACCTTGACTCTAACGTTTCTTTCAACCAATTTCGAAACATCTGTTCTAACATTGTATAGCCGCCTAAAATGCCTCCCAAACCGTATACGGAGGATCAGATAGCGAATGCCATCTTAGATATCACGGATGAGGGCCTCTCGCTGCGAAAAAGCGCTCAAAAACACGGCCTCCCTGCCACAACGCTCTCTGACCGACTTAACGGCAAGCCCTCAAAAGGCGAAGGCCATATACACCAACAGAGACTCTCCCCTGCTCAAGAAAGCACTATAGTCAACTGGATTTTGCGTCAGGAGAAGCTAGGACTAGCCCCTTCGCACTCCCTGGTGTGTGAGATCATTGTGAAGGTGTTGGAAAAGAACGGAGATTCAGGCCCCCTTGGAGACCACTTCATGACCGGCTTCAAGCGCCGCAACCCCCAACTAAAGACCAAAGTTGGCAAAAGGATGAAATCAGCGCGCTTTAAGGGCTTCACGCCGAAGGCAGTTAACTGGTTCTTCGAAATCCTAAAAGATTACGGCTGGGTCAAGCCAGAAAACACGTATAATGTCGATAAGGGCGGCATCATGGCGGGTTTTGGTAACTATAACTAACCCTTTAAATCTATAGAAATTCTAATTAGTTTTACAGGCATCGACTCTCTCGTTCTGGGTAGTTCTACTACTAAGAAAGCCTTCCTAAAAAGCCACCAGGGCCGTAGCTGGACCTCCTTTATCGAGGCCATCTCCGCAACTGGAAAAATCCTCAAACCAGGTATTATCTTCAAGGGGAAGGACCTCCAGGCCCAGTGATTCATTGAGGAGTTTCAAAAGACCGCCAATTGGCATTATATATGCTCAGAAAACGGCTGGACTTCGAATAACATAGCTTGCCAGTGGCTAGAAGATGTCTTCATCCCGCAAGTAGACGAGATACGAGGAGAAGATCAGGATGAGCCTGTTCTTTTGATACTAGATGGCCATAATAGCCACACCTCCGTATGTATATGATTTTTTCTTATTTAATATAGACTTCCTTCATTTTTTTCCGATTTAAAAAGCGCTAACGCGTGTTGTGAGGACGAGTTCATGACCATTTGTTATTTCGCCAATATATTGCTTTGTTTCTTCCCTGCGCATACTAGTCACGGCATGCAACCCCTAGATAACGGGCCCTATAACGCCCTGAAGGCTCACTACCAGAAATTCCTCTCTCAGCTAAATTCTCTGACGGATGCCTCGCCTGTTGACAAGATCAACTTCATTCGGTGCTATAGCCAGGCCAGAACTGCTGCTTTTACTAAGGCAAACATCCTCCCTGGCTGCAGAACGACTGGATGTTATCCAATCAGCCGTAGGAAGTGCTTAGCGCACCCAGAGATCCAGGAAGAGAAGCAGAAGACCCCTGAGCCGGAGACCCCTGAAAGCTCCTGAACCAGAGGACCAACGGACCCCTACTACGAGCCGCGAGATCGTGAATTTCGGCAAGAATAATTCCCCTGGCGTCCGCCTGAAGTACAGGAAGATAGCGAACCCGTTCGAGGCTAAGGAGACCAAAGTTATTATAAAGGACAGTAAGATCAAGGCCTTGGAGGCTGAACTGGAACGGCTACGGCCAAAGAAGCGCCAGAAGATTCACAATCCTAAGAAGAAGTTCAGAACAGTGACAGCGGTACTAAGTAAGGGTGGTACTATCACCCTTGGTGCCTCTGCGGATGTAGCAGAGATTGTAGTTGATAAGTCGAAGACGATGCGACGTAGCTAGTAGGGCGAAATAAGCACTGGCAAGGCGTAGGATCTGCTTGATGCGGGGATTGCGATCATTGCGCGGGGTATCGGTCTCAGCCAATCCCAGAATGTTAACAACACCACGAAACTGCCTCCCTTCACCTCAGCGATACCACCGTCGATGGCACATGGAAATTTGGCAAGCGCAACTTGCCAGAGTCGGTCCGGCAATAAAGGAGGGCTAATCATGAAGAGATGTTGTTGTGGAGGGATACCCTGGGACAGGTTTACGTAAGGACAGATGTACACATACACACAAAAGACAGAGACGGGGAGCCTGTACTGGCTGCCTGCTTCAGTGTCTGTGACGTGAGCAGCCTCGAGACCTTCCAGGGAGGAGCTGTATACTTCCCTCTTATCTACGGCTGTCGTGTAGCTGCGGGTGATAATCCTGTGTTATGGGAACCTCCGCTAGTTCCCTTACATAAGCATGGCATGCTATATAGACACTAGGAACCCCAGAGCCGGCAGGCTCTTCTATCCCCCCTTTCCCTCATCAATAGAACCAACATAACTTTGTTCACCCTACCTCTTAGGCTTCTCGTCAAAGGTCTGCACCGTTACAGGAAGAAACATCGACCAGATCTGCCATATTATTCTGCCTATTACAAGCGTCAAATGGGAGGGAAGGAATGATGCTTCAGACTAGAGTTATACGCAACCCCCTCCTCGATGGACAAAGGCGTCGTCAATCATGAACCCAAGGGTGAGTAGTCGGCAACCCCAGTGCATTCTCTCGTCAAGCGACATAGGGCAGTTAATGCATACAAACCAAGCATATCCCTCTTCTATGAAGCGCTTTCGATGTTTTTCTGTTTTAAAGGGCCATTTTTTGAGGAAGAAATCATTGACTTCTTTGATAACCTCGTCAGTCTTTACGTGCTTGCGAGGGACGAAGATGGTAGGACGAAGGTCCTTTGAAAGCTGAGAGGCGTTTGTTATCCCAGGCAACGTGCCGGTATGATCGAAGTTTGGGTTACGAGGAGAAGGCATCATAAGAAGGTCAAGATTTGAAAAATCAGTGCCAAGGAGCGTCTCAGAGAATATTCACCTTTCAACCACGACAGGCAGAAGGCTTGGAACCTGAAAATTTCTGGACCATGAGGCATATAATGTTAAATAAAAGCTCCTGAATGGGCCTGTAAGTCGAAAGAATTAAGCAAGAACACAATCACTATAAAAACCACAAACAAACCATCGAAACATGTAAGTGAAACTAAACAAACAAACGGTAACTAAACAACCAGATGTGGAACAAAAAAAAAAAAAAAGATATTAGATAAACAAACAAAGAAACAAAGAAACAAATACGCGAATGAATGAATGTATCAACAAATTACGCCTCTGCTTTTTATAGAATTTAGATTGGCTTGATGAAGGATTGGTTAGACACAAATAATAGAGAAACTGACAATATCATTTAAAGGGGGCAGCTTACAATTGGTGATTGTTAAACCCTTATATTATGTCCCTATTCGCAAGTATATTACCCACTTAGAAAAACCGCAACACCAATCCTTCACACTATCTTCGACCCCCTAAAGGCAAATTGTTGTCTCTATTCAGCCTTATAGAACTGATCATCATTCTTTGCCGCAATTATTCGTTTACGACTTATAGCATGAACTCATCCGCTGTACCAGCCCCAGCTGGTCGAGGTATTACGGATCAATTGTGGCACTGGATTGTGCACAACCAGCATCTCTCAGCTGCGCTATTTGTAAAAGTGTTCCTAGCTCTAGTAAGTGTATTATAGTCGCGATATGAAGAAAAGATGTGGCTGACACTGAAGGAGACGGTTGCGTATATGGCCAGTCATGTTATTTACAACCTGTACTTTCACCCTCTACGCAACTACCCCGGACCATTCTGGGCGAGGGCCTCGCTCTTGTGGCGCTTCTACCGCTCCGTAGATGGTCGCTTTCATCGGCACCTGGAGGATTGTCACAAATGCTATGGTGAGCCTGTTGTGGTACGGCTTGAACTGAATGTTCATGAAAGTCTAACGGGGCTGCTAGGTACCGTCGTTCGCGTGAGCCCTAACGAGCTCTCCTTTTCGAGTCCAGACGCATGGACAGATATTTATATGCCTGGAACCAGAGGAGTGGCAAAGATCCTCAAGAATGAGTTTTACGACATGTTTGGCGCTGGGATGGACGAGCAATCCATGGGAACCGAACGGGATCCTGTGCTGGCTCACCATAAATACGCACTATTCGCTCCGGCTCTATCAGCCAAGGGGCTGTCTCAGCAAGAGAAGGTTCTGCAGCGCAACATTGACTCGTTTATATATAAACTGGGAAATATGGGCACTAATCACGTGTGTATTGACATGACCAAGTGGTTTATCTACCTCGGATTTGATATCATGGGCGAAATGGCTTTTGGTGAATCTTTCGGATGCCTTGACAGGGGTGAGTTCCAGTCATGGAGCTTGGAGAAAGTCAGAGACTAAGTAGGGACCGCAGAAGCATCGCATCCTTGGCTTGATCTCATGCTCGGACTCATGCACAGCGTCACAGTAATGGACAATCTCAGGCGGTACCCCATGCTTGTCAAGCTCGCGCAATGCATTCCATCTAAATGGACCATTGGCTTCCGTGATCAGATGATCCAGTACGGGAAGAATCAGACCGTCGCGTGAGCAGCATACGTCCCTTCATGACAGGTTTGGTCAAATGGCTAATGTGTAGCAGTCGACTTCAAAAGCAAGACAAACAAGACGACTTCCTGGAGGACGTTGCAGATAAGGTCCGCAAGGGTGAAGTCTCTCAGGCAGAAATGGAAGCGCATTCTTGGAGCATGGCGTAAGCACACAATCCACTTCTTGACATATTACAAATTATATATTAATGACTGTTAAATCCTCAGGCTGGCGGGAGGCGAGACCAGTGGATCTACAATGACCTCGACCCTTTACTTTCTCCTGAAAAGCCCTGAAGCGTACCGAAAGTGGACTTGCGAAATCCGTTCAGCCTACTCTAGCTATGAAAGTATTAATATTGCGTCGGCTACAAAGCTGAAGTACCTCAGGGCTGTGCTGAACGAGGGTATGCGCATGTTCCCGACAGTTGCACAGGGTACACCGCGCACATCTCCGGGCGTGATGGTTGACGGACGTTATGTTCCAAAGGGGGTGAGTTGACAGTGGCTGAGGAGAGAGGACCAAAAATTCTATAGCTGATGATCATTCTAGACTGAAATTTGCGTCTCTCCGTGGGCCGTTACACATGACCAGCGCTGGTGGAGCGACACATATACCTTCAGGCCCGAGCGATGGATTGAGCCTGGCTGCACAGACATCAAGTCAGCTAGCCAGCCGTTCTCCCTCGGCCCTCGTGTCTGCCCCGGGAAATTGTAAGTGTGCGACTCTGCTCCTTAGCTTAGTCAGTATTGGTGAAGTGGACCGAATATATCGAGCCTACATGGGAACCAAGGGAAAATTTGGTGCTTACCGACGCGTTTAAGGCCTTCGTACACAAATACGGAGAAGGCAAAGATGTTGGCAAGAATTTAGGAGCTTATACAGGCGCTGCAGGAAAGAGGGAAAAGAAGAGCGTTTCTTTTTCTCTCGCTGCCGACGGCATTCCGCCTTAGGAAGAGTGGGAGTGATGTTACGGTACAAGTACATTGTACCTCCACATGTACCTATATATATGGGAGGCCCACCTCCCACCTGAAGCGGCCTGCCTTCTTCCTCCTTCCTTCTCTAGAAGACACTCAGATGCTGGGGCTTGGTCTGAACAGGGGTTCACTGAATAGTCGAGTCGTCAGGAAATTTCTCCCACCTTAGGGTTGGCTAAGATGCTTAGATTGATCCATACGGATGGGCTGCCTTCGCGTCAAGTATAAAAGGGGAATGATGACACAAGCTTTTGACTCCTGCCACGTATCCATCCTCTTCTCCTTTCTCTCTACAGCTTCCCACCTGCCTCCTCCATAAGACCATGGCCTTCCCTGAGGATACTCCGTATCTATCTCATGATTCTATTTGGGACTTGGATCCAAGCAGCTACTCAAGTCTATCTGATAACATTCAGAGCGAGATTAGCGCCTTATTCATATTGGTCGATTCGAACCTGCACAGCAAGAAGGCCTAAAGGTTGCAAATCTGCTGCATTGGTGTTGTTGATGTTCTCGAGGTGGTGCGCAGCTACAGTGGTTGTGGGCAATATGCCACCCTAAGTACACCTTCCTAGGTAGAAGGGAGGCCTTTCAGCTCAGCACTGGCATATGCTTCCCGGAGGTACCATCAAATACCATGGTCATGTAAAGGGTCAAGCAGCTGATCGGGAACGGCGTTGACTATGAGGCCGAAGAAGTAGACCCATATTCTCTTCAAACAGCCACATAGATTCGCGAGGAACTGGCGAGCCTCTAGGCGACCCAATTGACTTGTTGACACGTCACTCGGGGCCATCAATCCCTATCTCCGGTCTTCAAATACATGTTTTATATCGGTTTCTTTGATTCACCGCCTCTTCGTGTGTCGCCATCATGATATCGATGTATCATTTGATTGGGCGTCCAAGGTCGTGACAAATATGCATGCTTTCAGGTGCATATTTTGCCTGCTTTTAGCTCCAACCATGCGGTGCAGCCTCCGACCAGTGATGATCAGAAGCGCGATCAGGCCACAGGGCCAAAAGGACGTCTACTATATTCATGACTCACCCTCGGTTGTGTTCCAGTCGGGTGAATTAGCACGCACTGCAATGGTAGGTTGTCAATTGTTGGTCAAGGGTAGTGCCAATGATCTTGTCAGATTTGAGCCAATCGTGAGAGTGAAGTGTGTGTGTGTATTCTGTCTTGTTCTTGTGCGACCGTGGCAGCTCTGTGCCAGAGGGGGGCTGGATTGGGACGGAACAACTAGGTTCCGTTGTCTACCTGTAAAGGTGCCTTCTTTGCTTACCCGTGCCACGCCCCACTTTAGTCAGGATTCGCTCGGGCTCACCATGGGGGCGTAGCACGGGTACCTTTCCAACACCAGTGCACTGTTGTAATTTGCTACTCCACACCTCTAGTCACCCACAATCCCACCAGTGATCGCCACCTTCCACTACCACTATGGCGCCCATCAACATGAGTATTCAGGCTCTGAGGGACGCATTGATACTCTCATGGAACCTTACAAATGCACTGCCCCCCGCACATCTTAACCAAACCATCGCACGGCTTCATCATGCCCAACACCTCGTCACCCACGGCTTCCAATCAATACCTGCATCCGCCTGCGACTTCCTCCTCCACGGCCTCAATTGGATCTGGGCCTGTGTCAAGGCCGGCGGAAAGACCATCCTAGATTCCCTCGCCTCAGCCGCGCGCTCGGCATGGGTAGCATCTGGTCTCCCTACGTTTCTCTTCAAGTTGGCGAAATTGGCGATATGGCTGCTAAAGTGGACCTCCATAGTCTGCGTCGCAGTCCTATGCCTCTCACTTATGCTGTTCTACCATCCGCAGGCCGCCAGATCACGCAACACCACAACGTACGGTACCTTCGCCAGGGGACGTGTCGAGACGCCACGGGGAGCGGTCCTAGGCGTGGTGCTACTCAAAGCGCTATGGACAACGCTCACGTGGCCAGTTTCAAGCTACATCGAGCTACGACGACAGGAGGAAGAGATTCGGGCGGATGTGGAGCGGCAGAGGCAACGGAACGAGGAGAGGGAGAGAGAGCGAGCGGCGGAGGCAGAACGACAGGCGCAGGAAGAAACATTTCGGAGGCGGAGGCAAGCTCAGGAGGCAGCATTGCGCCGTCGGGAAGAGAACATGGAAAAGCAGCGCGAAGCTGCTTTCGCAGAGGAGTTTTTGCGGTGGTCACAGCTATCGAACGACATCAAAGAAGACCCGAGCCTGCGAGACAGCCTCAAGCGCGTGGCACACCCGCCAACCACTCCCGGATCGCCAACAAATGCTTGCGTCGAGCCTCTATGTCAGACGAGTATGCAAGAACTGGGCATCAGATTCTGCAAGCACAGTTTTGGCGAGCTGGTCAAGGTATACGCCCGGATTAAGGAGGACTCTGGTGAAGGGGATGTCACGAAGATCTTGCGCAAGCAGAGAACGCTGTGGCATCCGGATAAGTTTGGGGGTTGCAAGGAGCTTGTCCTGAGGCAGACGGGTGAGCTGGCGAAAATCATTGGGGATTTACTGTCACAGACGGTCACGCAGCAGACGTAGGTAGTGGCAACTCCAATGCATGCAGCCTGCCTGCCTGCGAGCCAGCAGGCTTTTATTGAAATTGGCAGTGAATGGTGTTTATGCTTGATAACGGTCGTATGTACAAATTTGACCCGTAGTCGGTGGTTGCCCTGAATCTTGCCGTGCGCGACAGATTGGGCATTGCTGATGACCGATTACGGTGGTTGTGGCGACAGCGAACATGACATATGTGGTGTCGTTTGCGGGCGGTCGTGGGAGATCGTTCAGCAGTGGGGCGGCTATCTCCTAAGCACAGCCACTGGTTCAGAAACTTTATGCAATCCATTGGTGGTTGTTTTATATACTTGTTTGAATGCGTAAGACGACGGGTTGGGATGGAAAATGATAATGTATTGCTCTACTAGCTGCAGGAATCATCATAGCGAAATCGCCGATCATATGTATCACCGGATCTTGCTCCCCATTGCTGATGCCATCTGTCTTTTTGTTGATGACCTTGGAAGGTCGAAGACCGTGGCACGCCGTATCGCTGCATGGATGGGCCTTGGAACGCCCGCGACGACGAACGTCTCTTCATGGCTGATTCTCGTGGTAGAGAGTGGAGTTGAACCAAAACTGTTGACTTCATTCCGCCAAATAGTGTCCGTTGAGACTTCACAGAAGCTTCAGGAGTATTTTCGAGGAGTCCGACTCGTTAGCCTTGCCACGGAGTCACCAAGGACTAGATCACGTCGACTGTGGCAAGAGAGACCCTGGGAAAGATTGCACAGTGAACTTTCACATGTACTGGCTGCGACCAGTCGCTTAAGGGAAGGTCGCAATCTGTCATTTTCTGCTCGCCACCTGGCCGAAATCCTTCAGTATGCCGCGCGGCACACAGTCGATAAAGGCTGGTCGCCTTCGGACTTGGTCTACGCATCACGAACTATCAATCCTGTCTCGGCCGTACTGGCGACTCATCTAGGACATTTCCTTAAATGCTTCCAAAACCTTTGCTATACCAGTTCTTTTAAAAATAACTCGTTTGCGTTTAACGCTTTTCAAAAGTTGTACGAAAGAACAAATTTATCAATGCTTCCACGTGACTAACATATGATTTAATCTTAACTTTAATTGACATTTCGCGTTTAATATGAGGTGACTTTTTATATAAATGAGACTAAAACGCTGCTAGACCGCCTTTATAAAAATCTTTTTCGTTACATTTCTAAAAGAAAAAAACGTACGATATCCGTAAGATTATAATCTTCAGCCGGGCCGATATTTCCGTAAAACGTAAAGTAAATTTTTGTAAATCCCTTTTTTTATCGATTAATTATACAAGTTGATTATGCTAACTTTAATATCTTATACAAAGAACTTTTGCGCTTTAAACCTGAAGTTTTTTAATGGCGTACTTTAAAATATTCATTCATCAAAATAAAATATCGTAAGCTTAAAATCTTGAAGTTTTGCTATTTAAGTTTATATTTACAAGTTAAAATAAGCCTTTATTTAGATTTTTCGTAGAAAGTTATATTTCAATAATAAACTACTTTAACGTTATACAATTTACGATATAAGCGGTAACTGTTATAATCATACCTCAAGATGATATATTACAACTCTTTTTTAAAAAAGCCAATGCCTTTTTTCGCGTGCTTATTTTAATGCTAATTAACTAGCGACAATAAAATTAAAATTACCTTTTTCCAGCGTTAACAAATTCTTTTTAAAAGAAGAAAACTTACACTTTTTCTATTGTAAAACCTTTTTTATTAACTTTGCAAACGCCCTTATTGTTCAAATATGCCTTGTGACGGCCTGCACAGACCTTCCCACATGACAAGCGGGTACTTCCCAATAGGGGAAGGATCTGACCAGAGGATCCCCTTAAAGGGGCAACCTCCCACTATACCTATCTCTCTCTCTCTCTTCCTTTCCTCTCTAGTCTTGATATTCTCGTCAATAGAGTAATAGCTGCTTGCTGCCGGCCATGTCCCAGCTCCACAGTATGCTCGCCGTGACAGCTTTTATACCTCACTTAAAGGACCTTAAGTGCCAGGCCCGCATCAAACAAACGGTCTTAGGACAGCTCGCTGGCTGCCTAGACGGCTATGTACGCACCTACAACGGACCACAACAGTTCGAGTATAAAAGGGAGGCCCACTTAGTGATTGAAATGATTTATAGTCACCTAAACACTGCTATCTTTTCTAACACTAATGGTATTTTTTATCTGTCTATCTGTGTCAAAAGCTCTGGGCCTGTTGACACCACCACCATCATCACTAACACTACACACGCGTATGGGCAAGGCCCTAAAGGGAAGTCGTCCAAGCAGGTCTCCTGGACAGAAGTGGCTAAAGCAGGCCACGTGACGAATTCAGGGGGCAACGCTATCACTTATGCCAGTGCCGGACACTCCGCCCGCACGTCCCGCCCCGGGGCCTCAGCGTCTGCCCTAGCCAGGGATGAGACATGAATTTTAATACGCCTAAATAAAGATCAGCATATATGGAAGGAGCAGCCCTTCACTCTTCGCTTTATAATCTGTAAGGAATTTAAAGACCTGGGGCTAGGCCTGGCTGACGTCCCGGACATCAGCCCGACCAACACTGGTTGGTCTATCAGGGTGGCAACCAGGAAGATTAGGGAACAACTGCTAGGTCCAGAAGCGAAGCTACGTCTAAGAAAAGTTACATACGCTATAGCAATAGATGTTCCAGAGCGCTAGTTCACATACGTGGTGCCAGACATCCCTTGGAACTTTCCTGACTACGTGAACTTGGGCAACCACATCTAGACACAAGACGTGATTGAGGATGAGGTATATGCCCAGACAAAAGCACGCCCTGTCAAATACAAGCCGTCTAGATAAGGCACAGACCCCGCCACATGCAGAGGCAGCTGGATGATTTCTTTCCTAACACCCGTGAGGCCGTTCAGCCTCTTTAACGACAGCGGTCGCTCAAGACTGGTTGAGAAGAAACCCACCATCAGCATCCATAACCCGGGATATAAGGGCTATTGCTTCGATAAGAAGTGCAACCGGGCTCATTACTATAATAACTGTGGCGACTAAATAGACGACCACGAGGCAGGCAAGCCCTATGACCGACCTTCCCACTGTATGAACTGCCACAGCCTCTTCTTAGCAAGACATGACAACTGCACAACAGTCCCCAAGCGCGAGCATGGGGAGCTTGTGCACCGTAACAAGAAGCAGCTCCAGAGTGTCAGACGGGCTAGAGCCAAACGCTACAGAGAGGTCCACGACGTCACGTCATCGGCGTCTGAAAGACTCGGCCAGAACAGGCACGCACCTTCCAGCAATCCACTTGCGACACAGAACAACCCCAGCGCCACTGCCAAGGGGAAGAAGAGGGCAGTGAGCACCGGCTCACGGCCCAACCACACGTCGTCATCAGGGGCCAGCACGATCTCCAGCTCCCTCGGCGGGACCACCCTGGAGAGACACTCAGTTAACGGGGACGGAGACACTGAGATGAGCGCCCCGGGACCGTCACAGGCCCCGGGGCCGTCCTCTTAGGCCTCTCAACCGGACCGGCCAAGGCTACGGCAAGATCCCCAGCGCAAGGCCACCCTCACAATACCTGTAGGCTGGACTCGCAAACAACCCAAACTCCCTAAAGAATAATGCCAGGACACTAACGTCCTGGTAGAGGACAGCACTGCCGAAAGGGATAATGCTAATAACACAAATCACCTGACCTATGTGTGATCTGGTGCAATGCAGGCAAGGGGATGCCACAGCACAACACTATCCTTGAGCTCGGATGGGCGCAGGGCGCTGATGTTATCCATGTCAACGAGCCTTGGACGGGCCCGGGGACAAGGACACAGAACCACCCGGGGTTCGAATCATATGCCCCGGTAGACTCATAGAATACTACTCAGGATCGCCCATGGGTCATGACGTATGTGCGGAAGGGGCGGAGGGTCAAGGCCCAGCAAAAGAGACCTATTAACATCCGAGACGCGCTCTGGCTGGATGGTGGCTGGATGTCAATGGGTATACCATGCTTAATATCTACCGGTCACTGCGCTCTGACGAGATGATTGACTACCTCACTAGCATCAAAGCACCGGCTAATTTCTTAATTGGAGAAGACCCGAATATTCACTATCTTGTCACGACCAGATCAAGGCATTGAGGCGAACTCAGTCCATTGGGTGCTATAGACGAAGATTCTAAGCTAAAGAGAAAAGGAAAGAAATGACTAACAACGCATTGCGAAAAGCGCGACCAAGTCCAGGAGCAGGTGGAGCTCTGCTTGTGCCTGATCCCCACAGCCAGCTTCCGATTGGCTACCACAGTCCTGGCAGTTGAGGGCGGCTTGGCAGCAGGTCATCACATATCTCACGTTTGAGCCCAGAGTGGAAGGCCAAAACAGAGGGACTGACGTGGTAAAGTGGATAACTGACAGCGCCCTATATTTCATAGATATACCAAAAGAAGCCACCCATCGCGCCGGTCATGTTATTGATATAGCGCTTATTAACATTCCCTTTATTGAGACAGAGGTGTGCCAGGAACTGGCCAATAGATCGAATCACAATACCCTATTAATTATTATCCCCAGCCGGGGTACCGAACTGCTGGAACAGTACCATTATAAGGTCAAGGAAGAGAATCTGCCACGCTTCTCTGCCTTTGTATAGACAGGAATGGCTTCTATGTCTGACCGGACGAACATTGAGTCTAATTGGTACTTAGACAACTACGTGGACAAGCTCACAAAAGTGCTACGATTGGCCCTTACAGCCGTCGGCATACCCACCACAAGCAACAGTAAGGGAAACCATTAGTGGACCAAGGACTGCAAGGAGGCCTACCGCATCTACAGAGCCTTAGAAGCTACCAGGCCCAGCAACCAGATGGAGTTCAAAAAGGAGCATTGCACCTTTCTTTTTATGGTCCGCAAAGCGAAACAAGAATACTGGCAGAAAATCATTGACTCTGTGCAAACTGATAAGAACCTATACAAGATCCACAGTGGCTTTAGAAGAGGTCGAACAGTATACCGTCGGTGTTACCAGCACCTCCTCCAATGTAGACGGGATCACGGTGAGGCTGCTCAAGGCCTGCTGGGAACACATCAAGGATGCCGTGCGCGACGTTTTTGAGCTCTGTTTATAACTATAGCACTTCTTTGCAGCCTGGCAGGATGCAGAGGTATCAATGATCTTTAAGGTCAGGAAAAAGGACCGCTCTTCGGTGCGATCTTGGCGGCCGATTGTATTACTCTCTTGCTTTGGTAAGGGGCTAGAATAACAGCTAACAAAGCAAATAACCTGGACGGCGCTCTCTCAAGTATCTTTAGTGCCCAACACGGGGACGCGTTACCTAAACGGTCATGCATGGACATCATTCTGTCCTTCACCCACGAGGTTGAAGCGACACTTACTAAGGGACTCAAGGTCTTTCTCGCTACAGTTGACATATATGGTGCATTTAATGCGCTTTTAGTGCGCCGGCTGTTGGAACGCATACAGAAGCAAGACTGGCCCCTAGCCTACCTAGAGCTGATTAAGTCCTTTCTTGAAAAGCGGAGGGCTAAAGTCCGGCTTGAAGGTATCTCCACATACTTCAAGGACATCAAGTACGGCACCCTCCAGGGCTCTCCATAGTCCCCAGTCCTCTACATACTGTACCTGGCAGAGCTCTTGCTACAAGACCCAGAGCTCCGTTTTAGGTACGCTGATGATCTCTCCCTCTACAGGGTATCAAAGTCATTGTAGTGAAACGTTGAGATGCTAGTAGATGACCTCAAGCAGATCATACAGTGGGAAGACGAGAACAAGGTCTTCTTTACTTCTGAGAAATGTGAGCTGGTTCATATCACCAGAAGCCGAGACACCTCTAACCCCTCTTTGGTGGTAGGTGACCATCCCACTATCGACCCTGTCCAAGAACCCGAGGGTAGCGGGAAGGAGCCAGCACTACGCTGGCTGGGGGTTTGGATTGATCAGAAATTCACCCTCAAGCGACATGTTCAGGAACATGCTGGCAAAACCATGCAGCTATCCCAGTATATATGAAACCTAGCCAATACCAAGTACGGACCCCCGGCGTCCGGGCTACGGAAGGCTGTGATCACCTGCGTCCTCCCCACGGTGCTATACGGGTCAGAAGTCTATTACGGCGGACGGAAGAAGCCGTTACGCAACCAGTCACAGGCAGGCAAGCCTGAAATTAGCACTGGTGTAAGATGGTATATCAACATCCTGTAGAGATCTATCACAATAACAGCACGGGCGGCACTGCCGTGCTAGCGGACCACACCGAACAACGTCATTTTCAGGAACGCTGGCTTCCCTACCGTAGAGGCGGCGCTTAATGCAGTGTTATGATAATTTTGTTTTCAGGCTATGTACTATAAGCAGCTCGCCTGCTACCCCCTGTACAGCGGCCCTTACTGGTGCTTCACGCCTGGCTGCAGGATCGATCCAACCGGAGGTATTGACAAGGAGCAAGCTGCCAAGGATTTTAAGACCTGGTTTGAGGCTCTGCCACTATATGACATGGTGGTCTTCTAAGACGGCTCAAAGAAACGGATGCACGTCGGATACGGCTATGCGATCTACCAGGGCGGGCGCCTGCTCACCACTGGCAAGGGTTATCTAGACCCATGTTCTATCGTATTTGATACAGAAGTGCTAAGAGCCTAGAAGGGACTTCAGCACGTGGTCAAGTCACCCACAGAGCTTAGTCAGCGCTGGATCTGGGTGTGCGTGGACAACACAGGAGCGATCTGCGGACTCCGCGGCAATGCTGCGGTATCCTGCTAATGGGCCTACCTAAAGTTCCATGCTGAGGCTGAAGTCCGTAATGTTAACATCAAGTGGTGCCCTGGGCACTGCGCTATTAAAGGCAATAAACTGGCAGACAAATTGGCTAAAGCCGGCTCTAAGCTCTCTAATACTGACTCTGACTGCACGCCAATGGCGTACAGCATCAAAGCAGAGGTGAGACTTAAGCTCAAAGTCTTGCGCGACATATGAGGGACCAAGGCCCAGACCAAGCTGTCGGCCTGCTATAAGTACTAGGACCTGAAATACAAATTGCGCTATTACGAAGAGTTATAGATACTTAATAAGCTATTATTATACTGCTTCTTTGCTGTCTGCTCATGGCATGGCGACTTCTCTTGGTATCATGTCAAATTTAAATATCAGGACGCCGTCCTTGACTATTCGTGCAGTCAGAGCAAGACTCTGACGCACTTCATCCATTGTTGGAAGACTCTGGCATGGTACATGGTCTGGCTGAGGGCCCCGGCATCCCGGCCGAAGCTCAGAGCCAGGCTCGAGTATCTAGACAAACCTATGACTTTCTTACAGGAGTACATGGACCTACTCGTAGCTACTGACTTCTACAGCAGTATCTGCCCTCCTTGCTGAGGGCATACTCACTCTTTCTTGCTATTATGGCGTCTGGGGGCTTTATCTTTCTATCTTTCCTTTTTAATGTCTTATAGGGCGCATAAGAACCATTGCGGTATGTCACAGCACCTATTGTGAGTTCTAAGAGCACTAAACCTGGCGATATGCCCTGAAAACTGAACATTTGGGACCCCAGCCAATACTTCCCCTTACCCGGAGGAGGGGGACACGGTGTGATCCGCCGCTTAAGTGTAGTGGCTGTTTACGGACTTGACCTGCTAGATGGGCAGTGTATGTACATAGAAGACCTAGCCTAGCACGCCTTAGCGGCCTCTTGGAGCCCCTGGTTGACGCCGATACACGGCAGTCTCCCGGCGTTAAATGCTACAACGACAACAATAACAACAAGTAACTTATAAATAAGAAATTATTATTTTTAAAAAGTTATTATTTGTTAAAAGATACGTTATATTATTTAATAATAATATAAGTCGTATTTATTTAAACTAGTTTAATTTAATTATTACTTAGTTCTAATTTTGAATAACGGCAGGTGTCCGATTTGAGCCAATCGTGGGAGTGAAGTGTGTGTTTTGTTTAGTTTAGTTTAGTTTAGTTTAGTTTAGTTTAGTTTATTTAACGCCGTAGGGGCTTTAGGCTCCAGATCCTTGTAGACATTTGGCGTGCAGGTGACTATCTCAGAGGCTAATACACAAGCCTTACTGTAAGGGAAAACGGGCATGACTCTTTATTTCTCAAGACAACCTGCAAACTGAACCTCGAGGGTACCAATGTTATTCCGTCAGTTTCTGTTGGCCTCGCCATTTGTGCTCGTGCTCTGTGATATCTAGCTCGTAGTCGGTGATCCGTTTAGCGTCAAGAAGCTCCTCTTGCTTTAACATAGTAATGCCTTGCATTTTAATGCTATGGGTTAAAAATAATGAAAACATAAAGAAAAATAATAAAAGTAATAGAAGAAATAGAAAGATATAATATCTGGAGTAGTTACGCCTAGTTGTCAATGAACTGATATGCCATGACTCTGGGACAGACTTTTGTATAAATTTTTGTCCATTTACAGAAATCTCTGAATTCCTTTGGGTGCGTTACTAGCCATTTCCAATAGGCCCTCCCTTCTGGTTTGGGTTCTCCGTTGTGACCGCGGTTCCTTCGTGGCCACCTAGACCGTTTTATCAGGGCTCTGTTGCAGAAGGCAAAGTGTGCTCGCATTTTGGTTCTCTTACAAGAGCAGTTATAGTGTTCTTCATGCTTGAACCTCCTATGATACTAGCTAAAGTCTCTGTGACCAGTTCTGGATGCGATAAGCCTGTGAAGCGTTGGCCTGTTAAGCTTGAGCTTTTCTAAACACTTGAGTATAGTTTTTTGAAGGCCGAGAGTTTTGTATTTATTGTTTGTTTGTTTGTTTTGTTTGTTTTGTATTTAACGTGGGGGATTGCTTCTCAGTAGTGCAAACCACGCCTCCCAGAGCCTCTGCATCGCAGGGTTGTGGAGGTATCAAGATAATAAGTACAGTCAGTCCCGCTCACGAGCCCATCCCCGTTGTTGTAGCGGTATGACCTTGGGTCATCCATCTGGTCCTTCAAGAACAGCTATCTATCGAGGGCAGATTGATGAAAAGAATTTGCTCTTCTCCACGAATTTTGCCCATTCTGTGCTCCTCTCCCCTAAGTATTGTAAACAAGCTGCCCTAGGCGAGTACCTGGGCAATAGCCGGTTTTTCCCCAGCCTCTTACAAAAAAAAATATGTTGTAGTGTTTTCTTCTTACCACAGCTGCAATGATCATTCGAGTCTGTATGTCCAAAGCATTCATGGTATCTGGCAAAGTCGCCATGTCCAGATCTGGCCGCTAGAAGTCTGTGTAAAGTACTCCTCTTAAAAGATATAAGGTCTCTTTTAGTTACTGTATGTGAGTATACTTCTTGATATCTAGGTTCTGATTGGTCTTTCTATCATTAGTTGAACTCTTTCTTGCCCTTTTTTTTGAGATCTCTCTTGACCCAAGAGATTGTAGGAAGATTTGTTATGTCTGTTTCTAGCATGGCACCCTCTTTTGCTAGTGTGTCGGCAGCTTCGTTGCTATTAATATCTCTGTGTCCAGGAATCCATTTGACGGTCACTCCAGGAGTGTGTGCTGTGGCAAGTTCTAGGAATCGTAGAAAAATGTTCTGTGATGTCTCGGGTGGAGTCCCATTGAGCCCATCCACCACTGATGTGTTGTCCAGGCAGACATATAGCTGTTTTCCGTGTCTAATTGCCCTGGCTACTGCAAGACCTTGGAAAGCACCATGGACTTTAACTTCCACTACTTCTGCTTGTAGAAGTCTGCCCCTTCCCCGGTATACTTCTTGTGTAGTGCCGCCTTTCCTGATGGTATAGCCCCATCCAGTGCGGGTTGTGCCTTGGTTGTCCAATGGTGATCCATCTGAGTAGATGACAAGGTCAGTGTTCGCATTTCTTTCCTGTAGCCATTGCTTGAAGAGCTCCGTTTCTTTGTTTTTGTTTTTATGGATTGGGGGCTTCTTCCATAATGGCCTGGTAAGTGTTGGTCTCTGGAAGTCAGGGACTAGCTGGAAGCTTCTTTGTAGCCTTGTTGAATTCTTGCGAGCTTGTATTTGGAGCCTGCCAACAAGAGGGTGTCTCTGGTCTATTCGTCCTAGTCAGAGGCCGTGACGTCGTCTTATTGATTCTGTAAGAACTCCTGCTGGGGGAATCTGCGATTCAAAGTATAGGATATATCCAGGGTGTGTTTTCCAGACTGACAAGATAGCCCTGATCGCCGTTCATAGTACTGCATCTATTGTCCCAAGAAGCCCCTTAATGCGACATGCTGATGTCTCACCTGAGCTCCTGATTTTCTCGATTCCTGGGTACCAGGTCTCCAGGCCGTGTGTAAGAATAGGAATAACACAAGCTTTCACAGCCCTCCTGGTTGATTTTACTGGGAGTCCCTTGACTGTGTTGCATAGTCCTCAAAGGTGATTTGCTACCCTACTAGCTTTCTTGGCCCAGTGAGAAACATAAACTTTGAAGTTTAATTTTCTATCCAGAAGGACACCTAGCCATTGCATAGAATGCTTAGCTATTTTGTTCATTATCCTGTGGCGGACTGGAGGGTTGTCTGAGTTCTTTTTCCGCAAGAAGTGCATGATCTCGGTTTTATTGGGGTCAAATTCAATAGCATTATTATGTCCCCATTGATTGAGTAAATAAAGGTTTCCAGAAGCCTCTGTAGCTGTTTCCTTAAGGTTCTTTCTAATACAGAGAGTTGCTAGGTTGTCTGCATATCCAAAGCGTCTTCTTTTCATGCCAAGTTGGGCACAGATTGGCTCGGTATACAGCATGTAAAGGATTGGAGAGGCTGGTGAACCTTGTGGTAGCCCACAAGTGAGAGCTTTTATATCGGTCATAATACCTTCAAACCGAACTCTTGCGGACCGCTCGGACATGAATGACTGGACCCATCTTATAAGAAAGCCTGGCCAGCCCTGTTCTCTTATGCGAACCACCAGCCGTCCCTTTAGGGCAGCATCAAAGGCCCCTTTCACATCTGACGTGACTGTTGTTGCAACGAGGCCTTGGTCAAGGGCCTGCTCAATATCATGTATAAGTGCAGCTACCAGGTCAGTGGCAGAGCGCTTTGGTAGAGCTCCAAAATATTGTGGAGCTAGAATTCCAAGTTTGACAACAAACCAGGTAATTCTTTTTGTGATGAGTCGTTCTAGGCCTTTGCCAAGACATGACAGCAGCGATATTGGTCTGTAGGCCCTGGGATTGGAGTAGTCTTTCTTTCCTGGTTTTGGGATCATCACCACCTCAGCTGCTTTGAATGGTTTAGGGTGGTGTCCAATCTGTAGGCAGGTCTGGAAAAGGGCTCTGATATGTTCACCAATGACTGGCCAGCAAGCTTTCAGAATCCGTACTGTGAGGGTGTCTACTCCCGGGGAGTTGCTCTTGGTCCCTATAGTGCACCCTTCAGCCTCTTCTAGTCCGACATGGTATTCGAGGGGGATGTGTGGCTTGGCTTGTGTGATCTGAACAGACCAGGGGTCGGTGATATCGTTGTCTGGGGTGCTTCATTCAAGCGTGGCTAAGCGTAGTGCATTTGCTTTGCTCTCTTGTGACTCATAGATTTGGTCCCTAATAATGATTGGTGGGGAACGTAATCCTGCTGACAGCTTGTGCCAGGAAACAATTCTGTACAGGTCTTTTGGTTCAGTCGCTGAATCAATTAGAGTCTGCCAGTACTCTCTTTTAGCTTTTCGGACCACACAGCGAAATTCCCGTCGGGCTGAATTCCACCCTTCTTAGCTTGTGGTCTGTTTAGAAAGGGCCCTGTATGTCTGAGCAGCTGCTTTGCAGTCATCATTCCACCAAGCAGTGGGCCTAGATTGACCGGGCTTCTTCCCACTGTCCTGATACAGCCTTGAATCATGTTGATCAAGCTTTGTGTAAATCTATCCACCTGGCCAGGGGATACACCTAGCTGGGGGAGTTCATGAATCCTGGTTTGGACATTGTCTGCCAGCTCTTGTAGTTTGTCGTCCGGTACTATCCAATGATTGGTCTTGGGAACTCGGTCCCGATCTCTCTGAATTGGAATGACTATTCGTAATGTCTTGTGATCTGAGGTGCACTGAAGTGCATCATTGACTGAGGCTTCAGCCATGGGGACATCTGAGAACACCAGATCCAGTACATTTCCATCGTCATGTGTTGGGACATCTGGTTCAGAAATCAGATCCAGTCTGTGGTCTGCCATAGTCTGTGCAAGTATGACACCACCGTGATATCCTGGATTGTTCGAGTCCCAGGATGTGTTGCCAGCATTGAAATCTCCAGCTATGACACAGCCAAAGGGTGGAGTCCATACTTCCAGAATATCATCCACTTCCTGTGGGTTATGGCATGGTCAGTAGACGCTGGCAAATATAATACCTCGTACCTTGACCCAAGTGATGTCTCGTGTAGCATAAGGCCAAAGTTGATCCTCTTGAAGATGTTTTCTCACATAGATGAGAGATCTGGGCCGTGTACTGTCGCTGTCCTAGGAATCCACTGGGGAGTATAAATCGTAATTGGGGTGTGTCTTTACTCCCATTCTTCTGCCTGGTGGAATGCCGACCCATGGCTCTTGCATCAGAATGATGTCTGCTTATTCTCCTTTATAGTCAGCCAGGTTAATGGCTAATTCTATAGGGCCTGCACTCTTTTGTCCTCTTGCTGCATTCACAGAGTGGATGACTAGATGCCTGTGTCGATATGTTTCATTTGATGTACCTAGCATTGACTGACAATAATGGTGTCGGCATCTTGGGGATGAGCTGTATCTGTTGTATCGATTTGTATTGTGGTGTCTTCGTTATTGTTGCTAGGTGTTGACCCAGCTTGGTTTCTGCCTGTTTCATTAAAGGCCCTAGATCTGGCTCTTTCTCAGGCCAACCTTATTTCCTGGATTTGCTCCCATGTCTGCTTATGGATGATACCTTTCATGACCTTGGGGCGTGCAGGGCATTTGTCGAAGTCGGCAGTATGAGGTCCTTTGTAATTGACACACTTTGGGATTGGTTTTTTGTAATCCCCCTGGTGTACTGCGCTGGCGCAACATGCACATACTTGCTTTTCATATCGGTAGTTTCTATCATGGTATCTGAAGCAGCTCGCGCACTGGTGAACCTTGGGGGAGTATTGAATGTGCCTTGAGGTCATTGAGTGAGCAAAAAGCGTGAATGATTTCTTTGCTGCACGGGACAGAGAGATCACCCATATGGTCTCCGGATCAGAATCAATTGTGTTCCTTGAGAATATGCACCTTAAAGGTCTGTCACCTGTTTGGGCTTTAATTTCATCAGTAACAGTAATGTCGGTAATATTGATTGTCAACCTTTCCGCACTGATGACCTTTCTTGGGCATTTATTGACCTTGTATGATGCCAGACCATGTGGGTGTCAATCTTTTCTGTCTTAAGAATGTCGGTGATTTCTTTTTGGAAGGCCAGGAGCTTAGCCTGAATTGGCTTGTCCCTTGGGTGTAAGGTAAATCCGGAGGGGCACCGGGTCACTTCTCCAAGCTCTTGAGGATAGAGTTTAAGTCTTTTGTTCAATATAGACTTTATTCTGTAAGGCTCTAGGTGGCTATTATCCATGCGGACAAAGACCCGGAAATTATCTTATTTCTTTTTCAGTTGGTTAGCAGTAATGAGGGCGCCAGGCTGTGTTTTCTTCATGGTAGTGTTGACTATCCGTGGATGCTGTCGCTGGCTAGAGGAGACAGCTTGGGCAAAGGTCATGGTGGGCTTCACCATCCTGTCAGATTCAAGCGAGTTCAGTAATTGGAGGGTGATTATTGGTGTATTGCATGTAGTGTGTTGTATCTGTTCTGTCTGTTCAGGTGCCCCTGATCGGTTCCCAGTTTGGTGTTGGTCATCTCCGCCGTACCGTGGTTTCTCCGGTCGGACTCGGCTCATCTTCATGACCCCTGTTATCCAACACATCCCTATCCCCCCAGGAATGGTCTTCCTTTTGGGCGGATCTCGGGTTTCCAGCCACTCGTTCAGGCATTTAGAGAAGAAAGCGCTGGACTCCTTGGTATGAGAGTATAGTTTGGTTCCAGCTTTCTCAAGTGTCTTATCAACTGCTGTAGCACACTCTTGAAACATTGTTATCCTGGCTTCATAGAGATGCTTGTCTTTAGTCAGTATTTTGGCAACTTGGTTCTGGTACTCTGAGGAGGAGGCTTTATTCCCTGCATCGCGTGCAATGGCTTGGTCTGTAGAGATTTTGTTCAATTGAGGTCGTTTCATTAAAATGGTACTGCTGTCATTAATATTTCAGGATTTTCTTTTCAGAGGGGAAATAACGGTGAAGTCAGCCTCAGAGACCTGTGACGGGCTGCTGCTGATGTCGTCAAGCATGATGATGATGATGATTGTATTTATCGTGGGTGCAGTCCCTCAACAGGGCAAACCACGCCTCCCAGAGCCATTGTATCGCAAGGTTGTAGAGGTGTCAGTCTAGATACATTCAGATCCGCACACGAGCCTATCCTCGCTGTAGCGGTACCAACCTGGAATGACCAGATGGTTTTAGTCAATACCCAAGCACGATTCCGTCAGAAAAACCTCCTGTCCAGTGACTAAGCGACCCAGTGAACCTCAGTCCTCTGGTGTACACATCGTTCCAGTAGCCGTTCGATATATGTCGCATTGGTGGGTGAAATAGGTGTTTGTTATCTGCTGGCGAGGGAAACCACAAGGGGAAAAACCTCGCAGGAGTGGGTATCAAGCAGCGCCTGGCAAAGCCTGCTTGGAGTTGCCAGGCTGTATGTCTTTCTTGGGGCCGGGGATTTGAGCATGCCGCCGGTGGTCGTCTTTGGGACGGCCATGGGCTTGTTTGGGGGCCCGTCATGGAATGGTGCCATCCGGCTTGTGAGAAAAATTCTCTTGTGTCTTGGCAAAGATAGTCAGTTATTGAGAGAAGTGCCTGCTTTAGTGCAGATATCGAGGTTGCGCCCTAACAGCGGGGCGCCAAGAAAAATAGTTGTTTTTGTTTGGTTGGGGCGTGTTTGTATTTATTGGTGATGTTCTTGTCCCACTATTGCTGGTATTTTTTAGGAATCTTTTTGTTGAGAAGGCTTAGGATGCCTGTAAGCATAGGTTTGGCCCTGGTAGGGATTAGCAAGGTAATACCTTCTTTTGCCTTTACGTCGGTCTCTTCGTTGCCTTAGATGTCCATATGCCCTGGCACCTACTGGACCTGTATGTCGGCGTACATGTCCGAAATTTTGTGAAATTAGAGGAAAGCTTCTTGGAAGCTCGGAACTGGTTCCTCCGCAGTCCGGAGATCACTGCTGTATTGTCTAGGCACACGTGGATAGGAGCACCACTACTGAGCCTCAGGGCCCGCCTGAGTGCGTGCCTGGCCCCTTCGGCCTCACCGTCAAAGACCTCTGCTGCGTGGCCTAGTCTGCCACAACCCGAGGCTATATTTGTCCGGCTTTTATAGATCACGTATCCATAGCCCAACGCCCCCCCCAGGGATTTCGAGCCATCAGAATAAGTGACTACATGTGAAGGCGGTAGCGATTTCAGCCAGTCAGTGAAGACTTTGGCTTCCTTGGCTTTGCTTCTTATTATAATAGCTTTGTTAGCGTCCTGTATATATCTTTGTTCTGTTAAGATCGATCTTAGGAAATCCGGTGTGAGTTTATATGTCCTTTGGAGCCGTGTCCTTGCGGTTGTCCTGACCAGACCCCTCAGGCCTCTGCTCACAGTAGGGTTCTGGGCTGTAGCACATCGAACTAACGGATGTATGGTGTCCATGGCTCTGATTCTTAGGCTAAACCGCATCCGGATCTTGCTAAATATGGTTTGTACTGTTGGTAGGCCTGATTCTTTGAAGAGTACTTTTTTTGGTGTGGTTTTCCAGACCGGGAGAATTCCTCTAATAGTCTCTGTAAGGACTCTTTTGAGGTCGTCCTTATCGCCGTTCTGGCGGGTGCTCATGTCGCGGGCCTGACCGTTTCCCCGCTCTCTTGAAGTCCCCAGTCCCCCAGACCTCTTCCCCATAGGTCATAGTAGGAACCATGCATGCAGTTACCGCCTTCTGGAGGGCTGCTGCTGGGGGCCCTCTGGCAGTGTTCGCGAGACTTCGAATGTGTCTGGTCACGACGAGGCCCATGGCTGCCCGTCTTTTGACATGCTCCCGGAACTTCAGGGACATGTCGAAGAAAGTCCGTTGTTCTGTCCGAGACGGAGCAAAGACGCGCCGTCGAGTTTCGATTCTCATCGTTCAGAGCGCAGGCGAGAGACGCCATGGGAATGTTGCGACTTGAGAGAAGTAAGCGCCGTACTACCCGAGCAGAGCACCTCCTCTGGCGAAGCGTAACTGTACGATGGGGTGTTAATCCCTGCGCCTAAACGGAGACACAAGGAACCGTGTGGCCTGCTGAGAGGCGCTCTTCCTTTTCATTCGGAGGGTGTCTTATCTTCCGCCGCCACCTTCTAGTATTTAACGTCGACTCGAACGACGAGAAACTTTTCATCCGAGCCAATGACTTTGGACTTCCAGCATCGGACTAAACTCTGCGCAGCAACGGAACCAGGTGTTCCTAGACCGGGATTGACTTGCTTTCGTTGAAGCTCAATATAGCGATGACGGTGGCTGCATGATAGCACTCGCATGCCATTGAGTTCACGGGTATCCAATGGGCGAGCGGGGTGGGGGTGGACTGTCAGATGGCAACATGGAGTCTACTGGAGCGAGGGTAACGTACGCCAGTGAGTGTGCACTGATGATCATCATGTTTGATTAATAATGGAAAGCTCATATCCTAACCGTTGATCATTTTGGTGCTCATATGCAGTTTCGACTTCCAGTCTTCCAAGGCCAGCCTCCCCCTTCTTCGGCGACCCCACCCCTCTAGCAGTGACATTACCACCCCGAAGGAGAACCACCTTTATCAAACGCTCGAGTTCAGATTGTTTAGTACCCCCTCAGCTTGTGGGCAGCCGCGGCGGCCTGCTCTTCCTTGAGGCGGGTGATGACGGTGTCGAACCCACGGTGGCCGGAAGCGTTGTAGCCCGGGACATAGTTCTCGCCGTAGGGCTGGAGCGAGGTGTCTGTCAAGCGAGGTTAGTAACCCTGAAGATCCGCACTTCGCGCTGCTTGAGCCCGCGCGCAGATGACTCACCATATGTGACGTTGGGCTTGAACTGGCATATCCACGTGAAGGTCTCGTTGGTGCCGGACAGCAGCTCGGTCTGGGGGAACACCTCGGCGATGCCGGCGTAGACCTCGGGCGTGATGAGAGTGCCGTTGGGTCCCTGGTAGTCGAGCCCGATGCTCGTGACGATGTACGAGACGTCCGGCTCCTTCCACGGGGCCAGGCCGGCCGAGTTGTGCAGCAGGATGCCGTCGTAGACGAGCGCGATACGGGCCTTGTCCCAGTTCTTGGCGTCCGGATGGTTCAGGATAAAGTCGCGCGCGTGGAGGGCGCCGTCGACCTCGAAGCGCTTGTCGTTGCTGACGTAGGGAGAGCCGGGCGTCATGTCCCAACCCAGGTCGTGCAGCAGTGTGCCGACGGCGTGGACCTCGAGGTCGATCTGGCCCTTGAGCGTCTCATTCGCGTTGATCCCGGCGACTCCGAACAGCCACGACCGCATCTGGTGGTAGTAGAGGTACGGGACGAAGTCCTTAATAAGGGCCTGGGCATCACGGACGATCTGGGTGTCGATGACTTCGACGCCAGCAATCATGGTCTTTGGGAGACTGTGGTTCTTGTGGTGGCGGGGTTGCATGGTAGGGTTGGCAGATGCAACCCCTGCCAAGGCAAGGAGCGAGGCCAAGCTGGAGGTGACCTTCATTTTGACAGATGTTCCTGGTACGGAGCTGATATGGAGAATTGAGGCAGAGAAACCTTTGGAGAAGATGGGAACTCAGAGTCAAGAATTGTCTCGATGTCCTAGTGATTTCCCTTTGCTTCAAAATGAGGCACCGTGACGTGTTAATATACTCATTTCCTTGCTCATAAGATGCCTCGTCTTCACAGTGCTGATCTCTGTCATGACAATGTTGCCGGCTGTTGAGTCAAGTAGGCGAATGTCACATCATCGGTGAAGTTTGACCGGCGGAATTTGGCAAAGGGACCAGATTTTGTCTTGGCGCTTCTTCGTTGTTTATCAAGCTTTGGTGTGGTTTGTACGGTACCTCAGTACCGGTGCCTGTCAGAGCCGCAGTAACGTTATATGGCGTCGTATCCGGCGTGGGGTTGAGACAAGCGCAATCCGGTGTGATGGGACTGGGATCTCGCTTGGCAACAGCCGAGTATGTCCCCGAAATGAAATCGTATGCTCGACAATAGGAAGAAAGCTTAGTCGGCGGGTGTTTGCGAAGTAAGCGTTAGATAAAGTAAGCGTCCGATTTGGAATATGGCGAGTGTTTTGAACCTCACATGTCCACCTGCAAGATGGCGACCTGTAGACTGTAGGCGACGTTCCAGTGCGCCTGTCACTTGGCGCACGACGGAGGCGTTGTTGGCTAGAACGAATTGGATGCCGGCAATACAAATCCTTCATGCACGAACCTTGCCTTTCCCCTCCTGATAGCTACCATGCGACGGCAAACAAACAAGCTCGAGCTGTAGCCTATAGGGCTTGACCACTATGGCATGCACCAGTTGAAGCTACCCCTGAAAGCACAGCTGTAGCCTCGTGTACGAAGCCCTATGCTCACTCAGTGCCTACCTTTCTGCCCAGGCCGTTCCAAAATAGCCCCCTATGACGTATAACCCATTACATCTTGAACGGTCGTCATAAGCTGAGTAAAATCAGACTGTCGGTCGAATGACAGTACAACTACCGCGACATGCATCGGAGCATTAGTCGGCTCCGGCTTCACTCCGACTGAGGTGCTGGGAAGGATCGTGGGTGCATCTACAATCTGCGATGCGCGGTTCGCCACGAAATGCGAGCTTCGCTCGAAGCTCCGGGCAAGGCAGTGATTATTGGAGGTTCCCTCCCTGCTGATATCTCCCTTAAAGGGCCAACGACAATTTAAGGCTATCAAATGATGACTGGTGCGCCAGCTCCTGCTGTGACCACCGTTGCTGGCTGTCTACCGATGGTTCATGCAGACCGTACACCGGCGACACCACGCCGACCCATGCACGAGTGCCAGCCTCGCAAGGTCAGCTCTGCATGTCTTTAGATAAGCACAGCTGCCCATCATATCATAGAACAAGGTTGCGTGCGTTCATTTCATAGCGGAAGCCCAATAGTAGAACGCACCTGTTAAGCTGACATGGGATATGAGAGATGCCGTCCTAATACCCTGAGCAACGAACATGTTCCTGCAGATAATCACCAGTGAGCGCATCTGGACCACCGTGGACTTGCCTCCCTGCTGCCGGTCCACGCAGATACGATACTCGAAGGCCGGACAGGATGGCGACATTTGTCATATATGTCTAGTCCGCATGCGCCGTCTCACCTCCCTCGCCGACATATCATGCAGCTTAGCGGCGGCGATGAAATCTGAAAATTTGAATGCCAATGTCAGTCGTTGCGACACAACGCTCTCTCCTAAGCCGTCTGGACTTTGGACATCTCAATTACCGAATACAAATGCTGTCATCTCTCCAGAAGTTACTACTGGTGAGAAATACCAGTCTGACGCATCGGGATATGAGTTCGGACGCTGTAGCGCAGCAACCTCTAGAGAGACTCCTTTCGTCAAGGAACAGCGCCAATTGAGATCAATTTGGGCCGAACATTGAGGTTTTGGCCAGGAAGATTGGCAGCTGTTCTAGAGAGACCCTATGACGTCAAATGATGATGGGCAATGATCTCAACGGATTGCGCGGTAAGATGCGAAGCTATTGCCAAGTTAGACCGAATACATTTCATGTTCACACAGGTTAGATTCCCAGGCGAGAAGCAATGAGTGAGTGACTAGAAGCACGACAGTGCTGTGCCTCAAGATCGTCGAGTCCTAGTTATGAGCTAAGGCAGTGAGGAGAACGATGAGACAGCGGTCGAAGCGGAAAATCCCGTGTTCTTCCCTAACGTAGCGCATCGCATGGAGAGTAAACCCACGAGATAGGATCGTGGCCACCTGCACTTCAGCGCTTGGTCGATCCAGAGCACCTTGCGCTCCGAAGACTGGTCCAGCTCGATCGGGTAGTCAAGCGGACCACGTCTTTGAGGATAACGTTATCAGCATGTCTTTGGATTTTGAGTTGCAAGCGCGCCTCGTACGCCAGACTCCAGACTCTATCCCAGTTTAAAAGGCCTCGAATATCAGATCAAGCGCTGGTTCGAGCCCACGACCTGAGACTCACTGGGCACCTATCCAGTTCCTTCTCTATGCTGACAAGATCTGGGACCCTGGCCTCCTGTCTGGCCCCTGTGCCGCTTCCTCGGTCCAGGAGAGACTGCGCCGTATGGAGGAATGCTCCTTCTTTCCGGAGCTGTTGGGGCGTGATTCTTCGCTTCCGAAAGTGATGCTGTGCTATGATGACATCCAGTCAATCATCTCGCCAATTTTCCTTCCGTTAGGAGGTAGCCATGAGCCAAAAGCATCAGGGGTCGCTTATTCTTCTTGTCATTCCTTGTAATCCTAAGAAACCCGTGTCGGAAGTTGTGCTGCCGTCGCGATCCCCAGACTCGATCCTACTTCGGCTGCAGCTTTTCAAGTCTGGTGAGCAGTTCTCTACTGCCATTTTCTGCAGACTTGTCATACGTGTCGTGGTCATTAGTTGCAACCCCAGCGCTGACAGCAATTGCAGTGTTCTCCTCTGCGTGAGCGGCCGGAGACGTCGGTATCTCGTTGAGTGAGGTTGAAGCAATAACACGCGAGCTGCAGTGGCTTAGAGGAAGCCGGCTGGCTGACCGAATCCTTCCCGTGTTAACCGACGCGCTTGTCGGGTGTACCTGCATGAGAAGGAGTTCAGGCGGGAAGGATCCAGGCAGACACCTCGCCGCTTGGACGATACGGAGCCTGAAACAAGAACGTGCGGGATGTACATGATCAAAACACTCATTCTTCCGCGGCGCAAGAGCCCCTCGATTGCTGTGGGACGATTGTGCATACGTCATCTTTATTAGGAGGGATGTGCCGGCAACGGCATAGGGGAACACGAAGGATGCACGCTACTGTACGAATATCGGGAACCGTTTAGACAGTCGCTGGTGAGACTCCTGCAACAACTTTATATCGACAAATCAGCCTGATCCGCAGCTTCATCGCCTTACAAAGCTAGGTTCTTTCAGTCCTAATGGGACATGAGCAGCTGGCCGCTGGAGCCTGGTGCAATGTAATCCCTCCTCAGCATTGTGGCATGGACCAACGAAGAAGGAATGAGGAGGTTAGGATGGAGGAGCACACTGCGCCGTTTTACTACTTAGGTCACTCTGTTGAATGGGGTGCATCCCACGATGATATCGTGGCCCGACTGTTATAAAGAGTGTGCGGGTGCGACAATTTTGGTCAGCGACTTCGTGTTTTTAACCTAGCAGATCAAGATAGTATCGATGATATGGAATTAATTTAGGCTTTGCCGCACCTTTGAGCAAGTAAACGATGGTGCTTTTTTTTTTGGTGGCTTATAGTTGAACTTTGTTCGTTTTTTCCATTAACTTCAACGTTTAATATAGCACCAGCGAAACCTTCGTACCGATAACTCACGAGAGCCTTATATGAAGACGAATCTTCGCACTGGAATCTCGCGAAGATTTTTTCCACCAAACCACATACAATCGTTCCTAGCGTCACTTAGAATATACCACACGAATCAGCCCTCGTAGACGATTTCGAAACAGTGTCCGTATATATTCTCTCCGCCCCATTCTCACGATGCTGTTCAACGCCCTCTTGCTCCTAGCCTCAGCGGCACTCATCAGCGGCGTGGTTTGCGAAGATGCCCTCAGCAAGCCTGCTCTCGGTCCGTCCCTGGACAGGCTGAGCATTGCCGCTAAGCTGGAGAGTGAGCTGACGGCCACAAAGACCGTTGCGAACTCGTCGTCGACCTGGTCAAGCAGTACCATCCCGGAGGCCTTCCAGACGGAAGCGGCCAACTACGGCTTCAATGGCGATGACATGGAGGCCTTCGATGTCCAGCTGGAAGACTGCAGTGAGAAGTGGACGTTTTGCCGGCACCAGCAGGCTTCCATTCAGAAGCACAAGATCATCGAGGTACGGCATAAGATAGACTGTCACACAGGCCCCTCTTGCACGCGCATATGCTTACACGACGTGGCTACAGTTATTCAGCAAGCTGCCGCTCGGCATGCGGAACTACGTCAAGCACCTCGTAATCATTCCGGGCCTGCTCGACGGCAAGTGGGCGGGCATGACACTCGCCGGCATCTCGGTTTTCGACGATTCACAATTGAACCTGTATATACCATCCCCCACCCCCTAACGGGACACACCCCCCACCGGGACAGCCAAACCCCACAACCACCACCAAAAGTCCCCCACCTCACTTACACGGATTACAGCCCCCTTTGAGGCTATCTATACGCTCTTTAGATGGTTAGATAGCCCTTTTCTTGGTGTTTAGCCGGATATAGATTAGTAAAGTTTCAGCCATCGGCATCGGTGATTAGGAGCCTCTGTGCCCCGCCCCTAAATGCAAATTTGCTGTAGAATTCTCTCTCTGAGCCCCTGACCCTTATGCCACCACAGTATCGTGAAGCCAGCCACGATGCCTCCGCCCACGTACACTGAAGATAATGTGGCGGATGCCTGGCTAGATGTGACAGATAACGGCATGTCTGTGAGAAAAGCCGCCCAAAAACACGGCATCCCTAAGTAAACGCTGTCAGCACGCATCAACGGCAGAGTCACCCGAGCCGAGGCCCAGATTAGCAAGCAGAGACTCTCCCCTCAACAAGAGAGTAAGGTGGCTCAATGGATATTGCGCCAGGAGTCCCTAGGGCTTGCCCCTTCTCACATAGCCGTGCGGGAGATTATTGTACAACTGCTGAAAAAGGGGGGGATTTCGCATCACTGGGCCCGAATTATATGGAGGGCTATAAACGCTGTAACCCTACCATCCAGACTAAAATCGGTAAGCGGATGGAATCCGCTCGGTTTAAGGGGTTCACCCCTAAGTCTGTCAACTGGTTCTTTGACATATTAGGGGATTATCAATAGGTGAAGCCAGAAAATATGTATAATGTCGATAAGGGCGGCATCATGTCGGGTTTTGGTTAGTCTTTTAACCCGTTATTCACCCCTATCCTGTCAGTTAACTAACTAACCCCTATAGGCATCGATTCCCTAGTCTTAGGAAGTTCTGAGACTACGAAAGCCTTCCTAAAGAGTCTCCAGGGGCGTGGCTGGACCTCCTTTATCGAAGCCATCTCAGCCATGGGAAAAGTTCTCAAACCAGGCATAATTTTCAAAGGAAAAGATCTCCAGGCCCAATGGTTCATCAAAGAATTCTGTAAAATCGCGGGTTGGTACTACATAACGTCAGATAACGGCTGGACCAGTAACGAGATTGCGTGCCTATCGTTAGACCACGTTTTCCTACCCCAGGTGGATGCTGTACAAGGGGAAGACCAGGCAGAGCCGATCCTTTTGATACTAGATGGCCATGGTAGCCATACTTCCGTACGTTATTTATTTTTCAGGGGTTATTTAATCAGTTAAATAACTGTATAACTAACAGGACGAGTTCATGTTGTGGTGTTATTTTGCCAACATCTTGCTTTGTTTTTTCCCAGCCCATACCAGCCACGGCATGCGACCACTAGATAACGGACCATATAACGCGCTCAAAGCCTACTACCAGAGATTTCTTTCGCAGTTAAATTCTCTCACAGATGCCTCGTCTGTGGATAAGATCAACTTCATCCGCTGTTATTCTCAGGCTAGGGACAAGGTTTTTTCTAAGCCAAACATCCTCTCGGGCTTCCGAGTGACGGGGTGCTACCCAGTTAGCCGCAGGAAGTGTTTGAAACACCCGGAAATCCAGGAGGATAAAAGAAAGACCCCGGAGCCAGAAGAAATTAAAGACTCGGAGCCAGAAGACTAGCTGACCCCTACCACAAGCCGACAGATCATAGATTTCACAAAGAACCGCTCCCCAGCCACTCGGCTGAAATTCAGGAAGATCTCCCACGCCTTTGAGAACCAGGAGACGGAGCTGGCCCTAAAAGATCATAAGATCATGGCCCTGGAGGCTGAACTAGAGCGGCTACAGCCCAAGAAGAGAAAGAAGGTCCCAAATCCAAACCGGAAGTTCATGAATATGACCGAGATATTGGCCCAGGGGGGTGACTCGTTAAGGGCCGTGGTTATAGAGTCTTCAGAGTCAGAAGCAGAGCCAGAGGTTATTGAAGATAAGGGTGAGGAGGAGGAAGAGGTTGAGGAGGCTGAGGAAGGTAAAGAAGCCCCTGTTGCAGAGCCCCAGGTGACGAGAAGCGGTCGGTCAATTAGGGCGCCAGCTAGATACATGGATTGAGGAGCCTCAACACCACAGAATGATAATTTTGTTGATTTCTTTGGGCATCTACAGCCTCAATTGCGTGTAAGTGAGTAAGGGGGTATTTTGGTGGTGATGGTGGGGTTTGGCTGTCCCGGTGGGGGGTGTGTCCCGTTAGGGGGTGGGGCATGGTAATGGCCCACGAGATCACGCACAGCCTCGACGGCTTTTCCAACCCCAGTGGGAGCCTTAGCGACAGCAGCATATGGCACGACGCCGTGGCCCAAGATGCGGCCATCGTATCTGACTACGGGAAGACGAACTACATCGAGGACTTTGCGGAGACGGGCTTCCTCGCGCACTACGAGAATGTCAACCCCGGTGGACTGGCACAGTATAGTTCTGCTGCATCCCAGGTAGGCCTCGTGCGCCCCTATAGTTGGCTGATGACAAACACTGACACCTATGCACGCAGATCCAACATCAGGTTTCGGCGGCCCAACAGCTGCTCGGCGATCTGATCAAACCTGGAGGTGTGACTCAGTGGAATCACCACGGGCCGAGCTCGCCGTCTGTGCAGAAGGGCAGTGCGAAGAGGCTCAGGTCAGCCAAGTTTCTCTCGCGCGTAACGGATGTGGCTCTTGAGGTGGGAATGGAGAGACGACTTCTCTTTCTAATCTGTCGCTGCCGCCTGTGGGACGACGCAAGGTACCTGTTCGTTACGCTGTCTAACGGAATGGGCGATGCATCTGCTTCTGGAGTTACACTAAAGTGTTCAATTCTTCTGGGATGCAGCCATCTGTCGAGCAAAGGCTCGGCAGTGACCATCGTGTGTATTGATACTATAATACTACTATTTTCCGCTGCAGTTGCACTTTGAGTAAAAGCCTTGAGACTTGTACCAGTCCTTTGATCGTCGGCCTCGTGAATCAGTAGTGGTATAAACAAAGTCTAACGGTCTCGATTGTTCATTTCAGGGAAGCAATCCAGCCCTGCGCACAAGAACAAAGGAAATAGCAAATACGCACATTGTGCCTTTACAAGATCTGGCCGACAAAGGCGAGCACAATGACCATTGTGGGGATAGATCAAATGATGCAATATAAATTCAACTTGTCCCAGAGCTCTGGAGATACAGCAAGGCAGTTGACTGGTTCAGAAATCCCCTTTCCTGAAGTTTGCGAGACGTGTAATTGACTTACATCACACATTCACCACGGAGGGTACACAGGAAATGAAGACCACTCTTAGCCACATTGAGTTGAAGGTAAGTGTCAACAACGGCGGTTGGACAACCCTGAAAGAGGACCTTGATATTCCAAGTTTCGCAGGCCGTCGCAGCGGCCCACCACCGTCTCTGGTACTAGATACCGCAACCACTCCTGACGCAGAGGATACGAAGGTAAGTTCTTCAACAATCGGTTACGACCCCGGATTCGGCTGCTCCATCCACGGGAAAGAAATAGTCCACCCCATCGACGATATACAGTCCAGCGACTCCGAGTCCTCAGAGCCCGAGCCCACGACAGAACGTCGATGTTCCGGTGCCGAAGACTTACTCGGACAGCTCGATAACCTTGAGGCCGCTCGTGGGGAAGAGCTAGTATCTCCGCAGACTATGCCAGGTAATTGTGAAGGCATTTGGGATGAGGTCGACTTCACCAGCCGGGGGACTGCGAGGCAGTACGACGACTGGATGGATGAGGCTGATGATCTTGAGGCTACAGCCACGATGCCGGGTGGTACGAGGTACTACAGAGTGCAGTGAGGACTAGTATAGTGGTGTATTTGCATAGAACCCTCTGTCTAGAACAGAGCCGGATATTGAATATGTTTCTTGACCACGCGTAATAATGGCGCTCGCCAGTGGCTTGCGCTTTTCACATGGCTGTCGTTGTCGAGTATCATGTCTTTTTCCCCTAAGTGACGCCACCCGCGAGAAGTGAAGCCGTTGGGGCCGCATTGCGGTAGTGGTGTGAACTACACCGTATAGTCATGTCCTCAGGGTTCCGACCAACTCAATCTACGTCAACGAAGGGTTTTCGTTGAGTTGAGTTGACACTGTCCACGACCTCGTCGTCGCTAAGTTAAGTTGAGTGCAACAACGAGAGGTCCTATCTCCGGAAATTAACATTGTCGTGGGTTGATATATACGGGAGTTTTTTTATTTTCGGTATTGATAATAAAATGAACAAAAAAATGATACCACTTAACTTTTTACGTTATAATCTTGAAAATAAATTTATTTAAATAATGTATAAGTTTCGAGCGAGTAATATTGGTTTTCTAAATTATTTCGATTGTTTGTTTGTTTGTTTGTTTGTTTGTTTGTTTGTTTTGTATTTAACGTGGGGGGTAGCTCCTCAGTAGTGCAGACCACGCCTCCCAGAGCCATTGCATCGCAAGGTTGTAGAGGTGTCAAATTAGATACATTCAGATCCGCGCATGAGCCTATCCTCGCTGTAGCGGTACCAATCTGGAGTGTTCAGATGGTTTTAGTCAATACCCAAGCACGATTCCGTCAGAAAAACCTCCTATCTAGTGACAAAGCGACCCAGTGAACCTCAGTTCTCTGGTGTACATATCGTTCTAGTAGCCGTTCGATATATGTCGCATTGGTGGGTGGAGTAGGTGTTTGTTATCTGCTGGCAAGGGAAACCACAAGGGGGAAAACCTCGCAGGAGCGGGTATTATGGAGACAAGCTGCTTGGCTATCGGGCTCTGCGATAAAATGGGGCCTCTCCACTGTCGTGTGCTGGTTATCGACTCGCACAAGCCGGGTCAGAAAGGGGGCCATAGCAGGATTCGAACCCACTTGTTCTCGTCGCCCACCGCACAAACGAGAACACAACCAGGCGCATTTGACCATTGCGCCATACGGCCTGTCCAGGGTGTGTTTTCCAGACTGGCAAGATAGCTCTGATTGCCGTTCGTAGTACAGCATCTATCGTTCTAAGAAGCCCTTTAATGCGACAAGCTGATGTCCCACCTAAGCTCCCAATTTTTTCCATTCCTAGGTACCAGGCCTCCAGGCCATGTGTAAGAATAGGAATAACACAAGTTTTCACAGCCCTCTTGGTTGACTTTACTGGGAGTCCCTTGACTGTGTTGCATAGTTCTTGAAGGTGGTTTGCTACCCTACTAGCTTTCTTGGCCCAGTAGGAAACGTGATCTTTGAAGTTCAGTTTTCTATCCAGGAAGACACCCAGCCATCGCATAGAGTTCTTTGCTGTTCTGTTTATTGTCCCGTGGTGGACCGGAGGATTGTCTGAGTTCTTTTTCCGTGAGAAGTGCATTGTGACGGCTGTGGCGGCCTGCACAGACCTTCCCACATGACAAGTGGATACCTCCCAATAGGGGAAGGATCTGACCAGAGGATCCCCTTAAAGGGGCAACCTCCCACTGTACCTATCTCTCTCTCTCTCTTCCTTTCCTCTCTAGTCTTGATATTCTCGTCAATAGAGTAATAGCTGCTTGCTGCCGGCCATGTCCCAGCTCCTCAGTACGCTCGCCGTGACAATACTTGTCGAAATGCCGAATCCATTCTAACCCAATCTTGTTCGTAGTCCAACCGTTATCGGACACAGCCACCTTCCAATCGCGTGGTAATGTCGTGTCGCGATACCATGACGCGAGGTGTGTTTTGCCCTGTAGAATAGTGAGCGGCGGGTCCACCCAACCATCAGCATTGACAGCAGAAATTGCTGTAGACCATTCCTTGTTGCCTTATTGAGCTTGTCTAGGCCTACCACGTCTTTTGGCACTTATAACGACCATGCCGGACCCAATAATGCCCACATAAACCCAGTCTTGTCGAAGTTATAAATATCCGTATCTTGGATACCATGTTTTGCGATTGCTGCCACAATTTGACGAAACTATGTGCGATACGCGTCTGGATCTTTGTTCAAGACCCTCTGGTAGTCCATCCTCCAATGAAAACGCGTCCAAAGGCCTGGTGTGCGTTTAATGAAGTTCCGCGTCCAGTTCTTTCCAACGCGTCCATCCCAATGCGCTGCCAACAATTAATTCCTATATCTTCAACATAACTGTGCCAGGGTGGAAATGCTCGCGCATCCAGGTCAAGAATGAAGAAAAGAATGGCATTCTCTTTGGCAACCGTAAGTTTCAAAGTATTAGGTATGCTATCGCGTCGTGATGGTTGGCCGGTGATTCTAGCCTTTAAGGTATTATATGGGACATATAAAGTCTTAGAAAGCTTGCCAATGATAATATAAGGGTCGCGTCGCTTAGCTTGGACAACAAGCTGTAAGTCTAATTCGCTATAACGTAATGCCATTATTGTTGGTTGATCAATTAGGAGCCTTGATTGAAAGGTTAGGTGGCTGGTGAAAAGTTGCCGTTTGCTTGTAATTGCCGCTCGCTTGTCATCTACGTTAGTATATATACTGTAAAATCAAATAAAACTTAAAACAAAAATAACTAGAAAACGATAACAAATCTCATGATATCTTCTTTATAATTTTAACTTTAAAATTCGTAAAGTTATTGGTAAAACTTTATTTCTTCTAAAAAAGCCCCGCTAGCTAAATACACGCCATTATTAGCTACCTAGTAGTGTTATTGTTACAATTTTATAGTATTACTAACACTGAGGCGGCGCTTTACTATAAATTAACGATATTTACGTTAATATCAACTTACGATGGCTTCGTCGTTAAATTAGTTGCTAAGGCTATAGAGGTTTTTGTAAATTGAGTTGGTGTTAATATTGACGTTAACTTAACCAATATGTTGATATCCGTTGAGTTGGTCGGAACCCTGCTTATCCTCGTTGCTAGTAGTCATAGGAATAACTAGAGATGGTGCTCTCTAGCTTCTGGTCATAAGGTCCTGTCTTTGAGTATCAGGCTCTTACTCTCGGATGTTACTTGTTCTCGACCATCGTCCTGGTGCAAAGGGGTATTGAGTTTCCACTGTGGCATCGTATCGGTCCCCGTCCCCTGCCATAACGCGGGTGCTGTATTATTCAGCTCTCATGAGGCACGGATCTTCTTTTTATAACATCACCAATGACCCCAATTTAAACTCTGGAGACACACGTATCTCCGGCTCTGTATATTCTCCCGATGACCGCGTGTTAGGCTCTGGGGCCCATGCCCCCATGGTGGCGCCATGTTGGCTAAGCCACAGACATAGCCACAGCCACAGACACTGCCACATTGGCAGACACCTTGATCTGCCACAAAGGGCCATACCTAGACACCAGACAGAACTATCAATCTAACGCATTCCACCATGACAGAGTCTACCAAATGCTGGGATATCTTCTCGATAGAGAAACCAATACAAACCTCGTTCTGGGATCCGTCCCGATCGATGCTGACGATCTTTTTCGTGGTGATAGAGCGTTCAGACTGATCAATCGTACCAGATACACGCTTCCGCTCCTCATTACCCCTCACCTATGTCAAAACACCAAATATCATCGCGACGTTCTGGGTCCAGATTCGCCCAGCCACGGATACCCGGCACCTGTCTCACCGTACATTGCTGGACAGGTTTGGCCTGCATCAGCGCCACGACAACTACCAAAACCGGTCATGTCAGCCCACGCCTGCCCAGGTTCTGCTAAGGAAGCAGGAGGCGACTGGCCCAGTAATGTAGCAGTTGCGTTTCGCTGAGATTCGCTCGATTAGTCAGCATGTACACGATAACCTCGCCAGATACCCCGTGTCATTGATCGACGGGTTGACTCGCCACTCGCTGGCGGTGTTGAGCACCTCGGGCGGCATGAAGTCCAGCGCGCCTTATACTTGGGAGGCGCCGAAGCCACTGCGCCTGGTTGCGCCTTCATGAAACCGTATCTCTCTTTCGGCCTAGGCTGGCGCCCCGAGGACGACAGATAGATGGTTCGGCCATCGAACCGATCGAACAAGACCTTGAACTGCGAGTCGCGCACCAGCGCCACGAGCTATGGGCATTGGGGTGTGGATGGTGACCATAGCGAGGATGTCGACACTGACTCTGTGAGAGTAGGATCAGTCTCGGTCTGCTCAGGTTTTGGCCCTTGGGGAGGGCTCAGGGGGCAATATCTCCCATTCTGGGAGCTGCTAAACTCCGCATGCACTCTCGCGTCTCCCTCCGTCACATCGGGAATAAGCACAGCCTTTATGCTGACTTCGCAGTCGGTGTGTGAGTTAGGCTTGCTCCTGCTTTTGTAGCGCCTCTAAATGAGACAATGGCCAGATCGTGCCCATTCACCGCTTCTTAGCATTTCCATCGTCACATCAAGCGCCTGCGGAGATGCTCGATCCAGAGACTTGGGCAGTTCCAGTCACATATCCAAGATAGCGACGCATGGAATATCCGGTATATCCGCGTGTCTTGCTTGTATCTCACCGGCTACAGCATTCACCATTTGCGCTTGCCTATCACTCTCTTGCATCTTCCGTCGGCAGAATCTGGTGGATATGTAACATTTCCTACTGGTCATTCTGTGTGGTGTCGATACATTGGGCTCGTGTTCCCAGGTACGATTGGGTCCATAAAGAAGTGTCCCGACTCATTCTTGGAGACTAAAGGAGATCGACTTGCGAGGATCAGACCGACCTGAGGATCAACATCCCGGTAGGCACACCGTCATCAGCATTGCAGTTGGTACCACTCGACCGCTGACAATATCGGTACAAAATGCGGATAAATGATGCGTCGACCATGTCAGCGACTCAATCGGTACGGAGGTCCACCTACTCGGCAGTACGTCATGCGTGCATCTGGGACTGTCTGGCCAGTCAAGGTGCTCGGCTCGCGAACTGCAGTAAGCAGGCTGCATTCCGCAGCTGTTCAATCCTCGCTGTTGGTAGCATCGCGCCATGTTGGAATATGCACGATCTCGTATAACGTCTTGGCGAGCGCCAACAATACGACATTCCCCGGGCCCCCTTCAAGTTCCAGCTACAGCGAGGGACATTCTATATTGCTCTCTCTGTGCATATGCACATATTTCTCAGATGAGACGCTGCAACACGATGGAGTGCTCGAAGAGTGACCTCTAATGTTCACTCATATAATTGATGAATACGGAGCCACGACACCCGGTGTCTTTCTCTGCAATTGTCCTCCCCTTCCTCCTGTCGTGGGGATTGAGAAACTTCGAGATCAACACCCATAGGCTTACATCCCCGCACGAGCTGACCGACCACAAGGTGACCATATCTCGCTCGTCGTGCTTGCTGAGCAGATCACATACTGTCCAAGAACACAACACTTCAAGATGCTGAAGCCAGCCACCTTGTTGCTTGCCTCGGCCATCGCTGCCACTAGGGCATGCGACATTCCGAGCGATACGCTCTCGAACAACATCACAGAGGGATTTGCCGTCCAGGTCCAAAACGCATCGTTGCCGGTGGTCCATAACCACTACCTGAATATCTGGGACTGGGGCGGCGGCGACCAGCACCTGTTTGTCAGTCCGTCCGGCAACTCGACGAGCGCACTCACGCTTGTCGATGGCGTCCTCACGCTGCCCTGGGACCCGCCGCGTCGCGCAGTCATCAACGGAGAGGTAAAAGTCCGCTCTATCCCTCAATGGGAAAGAGTAGCGATTCCCTCCACCGGCATCTGAGTGCTGATTAGGTTTACTTTAGTACGAGGTCAAGGACAACACGACCAAGATGTTCATGACTGAGCGAGGAGACCCTCGCGCCGTCTTCGAGCCGGTCTACGGCTGCAATCCCGATACGGATGCCGTGCAGATCGAGCTGGCTTTGAAGTCCCTGGACACCCTGGCGGAGGGAGGCAACATTGGCGTGAGGCCCTTCAATGGCATATACGACTTCCGCTACACGCCGGAAGGGAATACAGGTGAGGAACGTGCCGTTTGCACTGCACGCTCTAAACTCTATACTGACGCAATCTTCCAGCCTATGACCCCGATCGTCCATGGACCAAGGTGACTCTGGTCGTTGTGAGCCCGGAGGCGGTCACCGGCTTGTGAGCTTAGTTGCGTCGACGGTGATGAGTCGGCTAGGGTTTGTGGGGTTATACGAGATAGGTCGAGGAACAAACGATGTAATGGTCGAGAGGATCTTCAGACTCTGAATTAGTGTCGTATCCCAAGTCATTCTGCAATCGTTCTACAAGACCCGTTGACTCGAAGGAAAGGCGTCGGAATAGAGGACCCTTGGATCTGTGCGTCCAGGGGTGACACGAGCTCTGCCCATGGAAAGGGACCAAGCTGCACGACAGTTCCGTCGAGTCTACATACACTACAACCCAAAACCAGGCGGTAACCACCTGGGTGCACGAGCAGGCCAGACCCGGGTTCTTCTGCAGTAGTTCCTCGCCCAACGCAACATCTGCCGCATGGGCCGCATCTGGCGACGACGATCCTCTTTTCTACCCCTGATGATCAGCCTCCACGATCACCAGAAGGACCGTCACCATGCTGCTGTTGGCAAGTGCCGAAGATCAACAAACCCTGGACGCCTCTTGGGGACTACAGCTACCACCTAGCTGCGAACGGCGGCTGCTTCGGTTTGCTGTTCGCGCCAGGTAGTGTAAACAGAACCTGCAAGCTACGTCCTAGTTCTAGACTGATCCCTCGACTTGCAGGGTGAGATCGACACGCGCTTTGCTCTAGAGGAAAGGCCATCCAGCGTTGCCTTCTCGCAAGCCGACTACTCGGACTGAGGGTATCGTCCATCCTCGTCGCCCATGTTTTCCTCCAGCTCCCGTCGTATCCCCCAGCTCCCATGCATGAGACTACGTGTCGTATACTCCAGTCCGCATGAAGTTCGATATCACGTCAATATAGGACCATATGTTTCGAGGGACTTCGCCACGACACGTGGCTCGAACAGAAAACCGGAGATTTCTTCCAGACCTGGCGTGTGGATGCGATCGTCAGGCACAGGGAAGGCTGGATCACCCCGAAGAGGCCGTCAGACGTTCGGAATAAGCTTATTGAGGAGTGAGCCCTTAGAGGAGTAGCAGACGTGCCAAGCGGAGCAGCTAGATCGGATTATCACTCCGTGAAATTGCAACTCTCACCAAACTGCTCTGTGGTCGTAGGTCTAGCCTATGCATGCCCCCTCAGGGTCTGTATCAAATAGGGGAACCACGTGGTTAGCCTGCTGGCTGCGCCCCGTCGCAGACCAAGAGCATATCGACGCATGCGGAAGCCGCAACTAACGTGAGCGCTCGGCCACCGAATACGGACGCGCCGGCGCTTCATCATGAACGATAGCGCCGCTCCTAAGAGCCGGCGCATCAACGCTTGTCCGTGACGGTCTGCCTACCGAAATGAGCAGGACAGTACCTGTCTAGTCGCTGTCCCGAAACGGAAAGTCAGCGCAGGTAGTAGAGAGACGGCGCGCCTGGCTCGGCATATACGATCAGGTCATCTCCTGAAACAATCCGGGGTGTCGCATCTAGTAGGCTTCGAAGTTCGGCGCCGCGACAAAACACCACACTAAAGTCCAACAACATGGCAATACCCTGACCGAGCTAACCGCAACATCAGGTCTGGCTCAGGGGAGTTCAGGTGGCGGCTGCCCGTCGACGATATGTCTGCCCATCGACGGCATGTATAAGTAAAGATGCCAGAACCGCCTCATCAATTCCCTTTCTCTCGACCATCAATTCAGCATCATTCTTCTCATTCCCCTTCATCACCCTTTCTTCCTTTGATCTCTCTCAGACACTCGTTCCGTGTCTACTACAATTTTGACTGGTTCAACTCTTTAGCAAGCACTGTCGTTTATCTATAATACTCAACTTGACAACCGTCTCAACACACTCGTTCGCCAAATCGTCACCATGAAGCTCACTTCTCAGGGAATCATTCTTATCCTTACACTCGCACTCGGCGCAAGCGCTCATCCCTCATCTGTGGACAAGCGAAATGGCATCCTCGGCGGCATCCTCGGTGGCAGCATCGGCGGCGGTCTCTCCAGCGGCATCTCTGGCGGCGCCTCAGGCGGTGTCAGCGTCGTCGGCAGCGCACTCGGCAGCTGCAACACGAAATTCTCCAGCTGCAACAGTGCCGTCCTGGGCCTGCACGCTGGCGCCGACCTCAGCGTCACCGTCGACGCCATCGGCTCTCTGATCACGACCCTGCAAGGCGCCACCGCGTCCTGCAAGGCCGCGGGCTCGCTCTCGCTCACCGACTACATCTCCCTCCAGGTGCAGTTCTCGGCTTTCAAGGCCCACTGCGGCACGCTCATCGGCTCCCTCATCGCCAAGAAGGGGGTCGTCGTCGAGATCGGCTGCTGTGGCATCGCCATCGACGCCATCGCCGACATCAAGGCCGCGTCCGCAGCCTTCATCGAGGCCATGATCGGCATCTCCGGTAGCCTCGACGTCGGCTTCGACGCCGGCGAGTTCCACCTCTCTGGCAGCGCCGACCTCGACGGCTTCGCCACCCTCATCGCTGGCATTGGCGGCTCTTTCAAGGCCGGCATCGGCGCCTTTGGTGACGGCAACTGTGTCAACAAGGGCAATGCCGAGGCGACCATCTCGCTCGGTGCCAACCTCGGCCCCGGCGCTACCGGAACAATTGCTGCCGGTATCTCAGCTACGGGGGCTGTCAAGGGCGGCGCTGGTGCATCTGCTACCGGCGCTGTGCCCGTGACCGCTGGTGCTTCTGCTACCGGCGCTGTGACTGGAGGTGCTGGTGGATCTGGCGCAGGTGCCGGCGGCATTGGAGGCGGTGCTACCGGCGGCCTCGGCGGTGGTGTCGGCGGTGGTGTCGGCGGTGGTGTCGGCGGTGGTGCCGGCGGTTCCCTGGGAGGCGGTGTCGGCGGTGGTGCTGGTGGTGCTGGTGCAACTGGATCTCTCGGAGGCGGTGCTGCCGGCGGTGTCGGCGGTGGTGCTGGTGCTACCGGTGGTGTCGGTGGTGGTGCTGGCGCAACTGGTGGTGTGTCTCCTACGATCGGCGCTTCAGCGACTGGCGCCGTCACCGCTCCTGGTTCTACCGCAACTGGCTCTGCTGGTACTGGCTCTGGCCACGGCTCCGGCTCCGGCTCCGGCTCTGGCTCTGTTGGCGGATCCGGCTCTGGCTCTGTCGGTGGATCTGGCTCCGGCTCTGTTGGTGGATCTGGCAGCGGCTCTGGCAGCGGATCTGGTAACAGCTCCCCTACCGGCACCTTCGGCGCCTCGGCCACCGATGCTGTCTCTGCTCCCAGCGCAACTGGAACTGCCCCTGCTGGCACTGGCTCCGGCTCTGGATCAGGCGACAGCTACCCTACTGCCGTCTACGGCACCTCGTCCGCCGATGCTGTCAGCGCGACTGATCTGCTCACCGCCTCAGGCGCGCCCGGCTACGGCTCTGGTGGCGGCTACGGCTACGGCGCTGGCGGCTACGCCGCAGGCTACAGCACCAGCCTGAGCCGCGCCGCGACTGCATCCAAGAACGGCACCGCTGCGACGAACTCGCCTATCGCCACTGCCGGATCTTCCATGCTGGCTATCCCCGTCTCTATCCTGATGGGTCTTGGAGCCACTGTTATGGCTCTCGTCTTCTAAGCGTGGCCATGGAAATTTTGAAATTTGGAATGGGAATTAGAGAAAAGGGGGTTGGAAAAAGGGGGGTTTGTGGGATATATTCCCGGATCACGATTATGGTCACTACAGCTGTTTCAATCAGCGAACTAATCAGCATCTCCTAGTTGCGGGCAACAGATGCCGCATGACTCACCCATATACTCTCCTTAATGTTAATACATGTGTTTCAGCTTTGCACTCCAATGACTATCCACCAGTGACCCTGCTCAACAGATTCAGCTATGTGATATCTTAAGGTAGGGATTTCATGCATTGTGCAGCAAATCCTGAATAGCATCACAAACCCAGCACCAAAGGTGTAGCGAGCAGTTTAACGGAACCGCGCATCAGCTCGTCTCATCAAAACCTTTGGAAAATCTGAAAAGGGGGACGAGAGTCGATCATTTCGTCCGTCATACGCCACAGTTGGTGTCCCTTTCCCTGACCACCACCCAGTCCCCGTCGTCCCCAAACATCAGCCTCGCCGTCCAGGTACATCGAAATCTTCATACGCGTCATTTCCTCATCACCGAATACGCCGCTGGGGCGTGAAGGTGCAAACTCTACGTCATCGAGTCTGTCGTACACGAGTTCGTGGAAACGCCGAATCGCCCTGGCGGTGTGGAACGTGAGACACTGCTTCAGACTGTATGTCCTCGTGTGGTATCTCCGCAGGTCCAGCCACCGCGTGTTGTCCCAATCGCCCTGCCAGAGGGTGTAGCTTGCGGGGCGGTCGTCGTCGGTTGGGATCTTCGCGAGGACGCCGGCTCTGAGGCTTGGTTGCGACGCGGCGTACCGGATCATGGCGGCTGGCATGACGGCAGGACCGATGTCGCGCGCGAGGATGCCGTGGAGGATGACGCCCTCCGCGTCCTTGAAGACGGCCAGGAAATGGCGGGATGTCATCGTTAGCCGGGTGAGGCTCTCCAGGTTGAGCTGCTTCATGATCTCCTGGATGACCTCGGGTGGTAAGCTGCCGAAGAGGGTAAGCGCCGGGGTGGGCGTCATGCTGTCGGTTCTCTTTCTTTGTAGTGATGGTAGCGAGATGCCTCTGTCAATATGTAGAAGTCTCTCGCTAGGTACTGGTCTACTGGTATATGACAAAGTGCGAATCGGTATGAAGAGCATTTCTGAGAAGTCTGCGGCTCGATGTAAGTACTTCTTGGCAGAAATAACCCTTTCCCAATCACCGCTCTTTATCTGAATGAAGCCTTCCGAATAGAAGGGCACAGTGTTGTAGTCAATGCCCAATTCCAGTAATCTGCATCAGGAAAGACATTTCGGAAGCGTATCAGTGACTCCGAGTCATGGGTTCTTATTTTCGCCTCGAGAGCAGCTTACTCTTCAGCGAGTAGCAGTCTACGTGCATGTAACTATGAAATGATTGTCGGAACTCATTAGGCTCTGTGTTGAGCACGGGGACTCTCCTTTTCTTGCAGCATCGGCGCAGTTGAGTTGGGTCTCTCAGTGGAGTAAAAGAGCCTGGTATAAGACTCAAGTGCTGCTTGGAACCCAAGCAGGACACGAACATATCAGATTAGAGCCGCACGCGCTGCATGAACATGTCTGCGCGTGCGATGGATGGCTATGAGCCGCCTCATCCACCGGCCATCTCTGAAGTTCAGGCAGGCAGCCAAGCCCAGATGTTCATGGTTTTGTGGTTCGCACTTTGACCTATTGGAGTTTATCAGCAAACCCCAGTTCCGTGATAGTTGAACCGAAACTGTTACTGGGAAGATCGAAGATCCTCATATCAATCCAAGGTATTCTTGATAACTCAGGATAAGCACGTCGTTATCAGCCCCCGATGGCAATCACTGCCGATTGGCTGCGGACTGCACACCGCGTCTCACCGGTTATCCGCAGGCACCAACCGTCACGAGATCCATGGTACGACTCTGCAGCCCAATTTCCCTTAGTATTGCTGACACCATGTGACAGCGGTCAGCAGGGTCCGTATCGGACGACGAGCGACACTGATTCGCACGACGGGCAAAACCAGCCAGGTAACCTGGTTCGGGTCAGAAAAAGAAAATGACAGCCTATCAGCTGGGACGACAAGAAAAATGGCGCACCTGGTGGACTGCGCAGCCGTTCCGATAACGCAAGTCTGCCTGCCGGGGATAACGATGACAATGCTGATATTGGGCTGAGTTTTTTCATTTTTCTTCACTCTTTTGCCGCTCACTAAAGCGCCGTCAGTCGGTGGCGCTGACAGTCTTCATCGAGTTCATCTGCGCAAGAAGACCATCTCAGCAGCCGAACACGCATTCAGTTGGGCATCGAATGACCAGAACTGCCTGTAACACCACGGCCGGCCTTCCCCTGTCTTTCGTTGCCAGCGAGGGTCTTCATCGGCTTCGGCAGGGGTGTTGCTCGTCGGAGTCAAGCCCGTCAACCACCAACAAAACGGCCTGTCAACATGGACCAGACGAACGTGTTGGAGATCGAACACCGACCAAAGGGGTACATATAAAACGAACGGAATCCACGATCTATTCGAACCTAAAGAACCATGGCATCCTCCATCCAAGATCTCCAGACCAGCATCGCCATCCAGGAGCACCAGATCGACATGTGCGAGAAGATGATCAATGAGGCGCAGACGGATGAGGAGAGAGGTGACCTACCCCGATTTCCACTTCCACTTCTCACGAGTTCTCGAGTACACACCCCTCCTTACCAGTCATCACAACTAGATATCCGTACGACAGGCGACGGGCTAACCACAGAAGCAGAGAGATGGGAAGAAAGGAAACGCGAGCACGAAGAGCAGATCCGGGACAAAGAAGAGCGGCTGGAGCGGGAGATCGCTGAGAATGACGAGAGGTTGGACGAGCTGGCCAGGGGCCGTGGAACAACGCCGTGATAGTGCTGTTTGCATGTCTGCGACGGTTTCGGTTCTTAATCATAATGGTTGTGGTCTGAGGGCAAGGAAAGGAGTAATAATGGAGCATGTTGTTCTCCGTCTGGGCCGGACTGGTATGGTGTTGACCTAGCGTTGGGTGGAAAAAATGTGTTGGAAACGAATGGGAAACCCGACGAGTAGGTTACACCGAGCCCTCAAAAGTCCCCGTACGCCGCTCTTCGAGCAGTGAAGTCGTGTGTCGTTTATGACCGGAACGAGCAGTCTGCAATAAGCGTTGGAAGTGTGTTATTGGGTCAAAGCTGATTATGCCAGGGCGTTTATTCCAGCAACCTGGACATACCAGTAAGACCCAAGAATATGTTGAGGTATGCCGGACGGAGACTTGTGAGCCGTGAGTACATGGACATTAATTTGATAAGCGGGGGACAATTATATCCAACTTCACCCTAACTGACGAGAGTGTCTGTTGAGAAGGTGCAACATGACAACGCACTTGATGTATCGGGTGACCAATCAAGAGCGCGTGTACAACGTGTAAGTTATACAACTTCGAGGGTCCGTGAGGTCTCATGATACCCCCTTCCTGCTTTGTTTCATCGAGTCGGCGACTGCATCTTGTAACGCCCATCAAGCCGTGAAGTCCTCATGTTCGCATCCGGCCACCTCATGACCACAGCACGCGTATGTCACCAACAAAATCTGTCCATCTACCTCGTTGGGCGACTTCGATCCTGCTCATAGCACGATCAGTTGGACGTTTCGAAACGGAGGACAAAGGAAGATGGACACCAACATGATCGAGGTGAGTCTGGTCCAGCTGTGTACAAATAGCAGCAGATGTTCACCGAGAAGAATAGTCCACCCTCAGCAGTATCGACACGACTTCCGCCCACCCATCTGACAATACTCCAAAGCTCACTTCCCAAACGACTAGACCACCGTGTCGAACTCCGAGAACAACGACCGCAAACCTCACGCCACGATGCCAGACCTGAAGAAGGAGCTGAAGGACCTTCAAAGGAACGCCCACAAAACAAAGAGTGAGCAAGACACCGTCGTTTCCCGTTGGCGCCATGTCCCATACTGACGACAGCCAGAGACTGTGAGGGGCGCGGGCAAACGACTGGATGAGCTAAAAGGGCGATATGCTGAAAACCAGGGAGGAGAGCAAGCGGGAGGGAGCACAGGAGAGCAAAAGCCAGGGAAGAAGGGTGAGAAATAGGAGGCACAACTGCCACAACTGGAGGAGCAGGACAAGCAGTGTCTTCTCGGCCGCTAGATGGCCGATTGGTGTCTGGCATTCGAGGACCGTGATGTTTGTCATCCAGTTGGCTATGGGGAATGATGTGTGACGGTGGGGGGGCGGGGTGTGGGAGGGTTGGCGTCGGGGAAGTAGGGATGGTCCATAGGTTTCTTTATTGTTTGTTTGTTTCTTTGATTCCAGTCATTTCAGCTATTCCTGGCCAGGAACTTAATTTCAAATTTTATTAGTTTCAACTCACCTTGTCGGCGTGACGGACTTCCGTCCAGTACCAAATACAGGCTTCAGAGCTGGCTGTCATCACCCACTCGCACAGGGTGGTCTAATCATAGGTGAAATAAGTACACGCCGCTTCACTGGGATCGGTTAAATGCTCTTAATCAGATAAGGTAGCTGATACCGCTACGTGATGGCTTCGGCTTTATAACGACTTTACTTCGCCAGCTGACCGACGACGAGACGGAAAGGGTATACAGTGCCCCTTCAAATTAACAGGTCCACCCTCTCCCACGAGTGGAACAAAGGTACCCAGGTCGTCACGATGTACCGGGTGATTGGGGTGTGGGGTGTTGTCCCGACAGGTTGGAACATGGAGATGATGTTGTACGATCATGACCATATGACTATCACCACTGCCGGTTCCGGAAAGCGACTTTCAGTCATACCAAGCAAGAAACACCACCAACTAAAAAACATCAACATCAGCTATGCTACCACGGGAGATACATATAGAACAAGTCTGTTGCTACACAGTCTCGAGACCTGCCGTGAATTCGCACCAATTTTGTTTGTGCACGAGAGTTTGTTTGTTTGTTTTGTATTTAACGTGGGGGGTAGCTCCTCAGTAGTGCAAACCACGCCTCCCAGAGCCTCTGCATCGCAGGGTTGTGGAGGTCTCAAGATAATAAGTACAGTCAGTCCCGCTCACGGGCCCATCCCCGTTGTTGCGGCGGTATGACCTTGGGGTTATCCATCTGGTTCTTTAAGAAAAGCTATCTATCGGGGACAGATTGTTGAAAAGAACTTGCTCTTCTCCACGAATTTTGCCCATTCTGTGCTCCTCTCCCTTAAGTATTGTAAACAAGCTGCCCTAGGCGAGTACCTGGACAGTAGCCAGTTTTTCCCCAGCCTCTTACAAAAGAAAATGTGTTGTAGTGTTTTCTTCTCACCACAGCTGCAGTGATCATTCGAGTCTGTATGTCCAAAGTATTCATGGTATCTGGCAAAGTCGCCATGTCCAGATCTGGCCGCTAGAAGTCTGTGTAAAGTACTCCTCTTAAAAGATATAAGGTCTTTTTTAGTTACTATATGTGAGTATACTTCTTGATATTTAGGTTCTGATTGGTCTTTCTATAATTAGTTGAACTCTTTCTTGCCCTTTTTTTTGAGATCTCTCTTGATCCATGAGATTGTGGGAAGGTTTGTTGTGTCTGTTTCTATCATGGCACCCTCTTTTACTAGTGTGTTGACAGCTTCGTTGCCACAATATCTCTGTGTCCAAGAATCTACTTGACGGTCACTCCAGGAGTGTGTGCCGTGGCAAGTTCTAGGAATCATAGAAAAATGTTCTGTGATGTCTCGGGTAGAGTCCCATTGAGCCCATCCACCACTGATGTGTTGTCCAGGCAGACATATAGCTGTTTTCCGTGTCCAATTGCCCTGGCTGCTGCAAGACCTTGGAGAGCACCATAGACTTCAGCATCTATTACTTCTGCTTGCAGAAGTCTACCCTTTCCCCGGTATACTTCTTGAGTAGTGTTGTCTTTCCTGATGGTGTAACCCCATCCAGTGCGGGTTGTACCTTGGTCAACCAATTGTGATCTATCTGAGTAGATGACAAGGTCAGTGTTCATGTTTCTCTCTTGTAGTCATTGCTTGAAGAGCTCCGTTTCTTTGTTTTTGTTTTTACGGATTGGGGGCTTCTTTCATAATGGCCTGGTAAGTGTTGGTCTCTGGAAGTCAGGGACTAGCTGGAAGCTTCTTTGTAGCCTTGTTGAATTCTTGCGAGCTTGTATTTGGAGCCTGCCAACAAGAGGGTGTCTCTGGTCTATTCGTCCTAGTCGGAGGCCGTGACGTCGTCTTATTGATTCTGTAAGAACTCCTGCTGGGGGAATCTGCGATTCAAAGTATAGGATATATCCAGGGTGTGTTTTCCAGACTGACAAGATAGCCCTGATCGCCGTTCGTAGTACAGCATCTATTGTCCCAAGAAGCCCCTTAATGCGACATGCTGATGTCTCACCTGAGCTCCTGATTTTCTCGATTCCTGGGTACCAGGTCTCCAGGCCGTGTGTAAGAATAGGAATAACACAAGCTTTCACAGCCCTCCTGGTTGATTTTACTGGGAGTCCCTTGACTGTGTTGCATAGTCCTCGAAGGTAATTTGCTACCCTACTAGCTTTCTTGGCCTAGTGAGAAACATGAACTTTAAAGTTTAATTTTCTATCCAGAAGGACACTTAGCCATTGCATAGAATGCTTAGTTATTTTGTTCATTATCCCGTAGCGGACTGGAGGGTTGTTTGAGTTCTTTTTCCGCGAGAAGTGCATGATCTCGGTTTTATCGGGGTCAAATTCAATAGCATTATTATGTCCCCATTGATTGAGTAAATAAAGGTTTCCAGAAGCCTCTGTAGCTGTTTCCTTAAGGTTCTTTCTAATACAGAGAGTTGCTAGGTCGTCTGTATATCCAAAGCGTCTTCTTTTCATGCCAAGTTGGGCACAGATTGACTCAGTATACAGCATATAAAGGATTGGAGAGGCAGGTGAACCTTGTGGTAGCCCACAAGTGAGAGCTTTTATATCGGTCATAATACTTTCAAACCGAACTCTTGCGGACCGCTCGGACATGAATGACTGGACCCATCTTATAAGAAAGCCTGGCCAGCCCTGTTCTCTTATGCGAACCACCAGCCGTCCCTTTAGGGCAGCATCAAAGGCCCCTTTCACATCTGACGTGACTGTTGTTGCAATGAGGCCTTGGTCAAGGGCCTGCTCAATATCATGTATAAGTGCAGCTACCAGGTCAGTGGCAGAGCGCTTTGGTAGAGCTCCAAAATGTTGTGGAGCTAGAATTCCAAGTTTAACAACAAACCAGGTAATTCTTTTTGTGATGAGTCGTTCTAGGCCTTTGCCAAGACATGACAGCAGCGATATTGGTCTGTAGGCCCTGGGATTGGAGTAGTCTTTCTTTCCTGGTTTTGGGATCATCACCACCTCAGCTGCTTTGAATGGTTTAGGGTGGTGTCCAATCTGTAGGCAGGTCTAGAAAAGGGCTCTGATATGTTCACCAATGACTGGCCAGCAAGCTTTCAGAATCCGTACTGTGAGGGTGTCTACTCCCGGGGAGTTGCTCTTGGTTCCTAGAGTGCACCCTTCAGCCTCTTCCAGTCCGACATGGTATTCAAGGGGGATGTATGGCTTAGGTTGTATGATCTGAGCAGACCAGGGGTCGATGATATCATTGTCTGAGGTACTTCGTTCAAGCGTGGCTGAGCGTAGTGCATTTGCCTTGCTCTCTTGTGATTCGAATATTTGGTCTCCTATGATGATTGGAGGGGAACGCAGTCCTGCTGATAACTTGTGCCAAGAGACGATTCTGTATAGGTCCTTTGGCTCAGTTGCTGAATTGATTAGAGTCTGCCAGTACTCTCTCTTAGCTTTGCGAACCACGCGACGAAATTACCGTCGGGCTGAATTCCGCCCTTCTTGACTTGTAGTCTGTTTGGAAAGGACTCTGTATGTCTGAACAGCTGATTTGCAGTCATCATTCCACCAAGCAGTGGGCCTAGATTGTCGGGGCTTCTTGCCCACTGTCCTGATACAGCCTTGGATCATGTTGATCAAGCTCTGGTGCACGAGAGTGAGAAGGAGAGCTAACTACATAACGTTACCAACCAACCAACCAACCAAGCAATATTGTCGTGGCCAGAGCTGTACACAAAGCACCTTGAAAATCAAACTTGACCACCTCTCTATCGTCCTCTGATTTTCATTCCCAAGCATTTCGTTCCATCCTCCGCGTACGATGTTCCACGATCTTTCTCGAAGCTGCTCGAAGCCCAGACCGTCACTTGCACGTTTTGCATATCCAACTCACTACCGACGTACTATAAGCAAACGCCGAATACTTGCGTTCTCACAGGGACAATAGACTCGTATCACTTGGCACACGCAACAGACAGAGAACCGATCTTGCGTAGTGGGCGCAGATATAAACACCAACATCCACGCATAGGCATTAACACGGCATACCAGCATCAATTCAACTCCCCACGTATATACAATCTCCCAGCCCATCGCCCTAGTACCGCCCACTGGATTATATACATCCCAAGCGGCCCAAACTCCATATATATGCGGCTCCCGAGAGACGTCCGTCTTTACCAAATGCGAAGCGGTCTATCTATGCCTATGGTGCCTTGGCACCTCTGCCACCTCGTCCCCTGCCTCGTGAATTGGTGGTAGCAGCTTCCGCAGTGCTGTTGCTATTACTACCGCCGGCACTACTGTTGCCACCTCCCCCACGATGACTTCCCGCCTTCGGCTTGTGGCTCCAGCCACGTCGTCCACCTTCTTTCTTCTTATCCTTGCCTTCTTCGCGCGTAGTCCGCTTCGCTTCCTCCTCCTGCATACGGCGACTTTCTTGATCCCACCACTCCTGGAAGGCCTGTTCCTGCTGGATCTCCTGTAGGCTGCGCTTCGCGACTGCTTCTTTCACGCTCTCCTGCTCGCGCTTTTGTTGTGCGACTATGTCGGCTAGAGCGAGTCCTATCTCCTGCTCCGGCTTCGGCGCACGCTTGATGTACGTTTTCGAATGCGGGGCTATGGGCTGAGAATCCGAGCGGACAGGGGTGGCTGACCCCTTAGGCGTGCTATTGGATTTTTGACCGGAGAACCTTGTGTCAGGAGAAGCTGCCCGCCGGGGGATAGATCTGCTTGAAGAGGTCTCGGCAGCAACCAGTGGCTTGGGATTAGGTACTCCTCGACTGGAGGCTGACTCGGGATGTAACATGTCCTTCATCGATGCTGTCGGGACGGCGGCTGGCTTCTGCCATGGCGACTCCTGCTTCTCGCTAATTTTGGTCCACGGCGTCTGTGACATCTCCTGGGACTTGGAGTCTCGTCGAGCAACCCGCTCTGCTTGTTGTTGCAGGTGCTTCTTTCTCTCTTTCTGTGACATCTTCTGGGGTGCAGCTTTGGCACCAGCATCTCTCTTTTCGGCTGCCAATCCAGCAGACAAGGCCGATTGGGGTGGCTTGGATTCTGACAATACCTCCCGGAGATCAAGGCGGGTTGTGGGTAGAGCTGAGGAGCTCCATGGATTGCCACCCTGTGAAACGCGTCTTCCAGGTGGGTCAGCAGGTGACTTCGATGGTGTATTGTTGGAACTCGACACTATCATCGGAGGGCTCGAGACACCTGCGTCGTGGTCGTTGGTGGCTTTACCCTTCGAACCTCGCCAAGGTCCAGGCAGTTGCGGGAGTCGATCCAGATCCCTTTGCTCGCCAGAGGGCAGTGGCTGTGGGCTTGGCGACACGGGACTGCCGACACTGGATTCCTCCTCTTCGTCCATATCAAAGATGAGGACCGCGTGGGAGTCTTTTGGCCGAAGGTTTGGGCTGAAAGGTTCGTTGCGCGACGGCTTGGATCTTCGTCGGTTTCTATCTGATGTCGGGGAAGCACCTGATAGGTCGTCAAAGCTACCAAAGCGAGTCTTGAAAGAGAATGACAGCTTCCTGTCGTCGTCCTTCTGACTTGCCTTGTAAGCCATTTCCTTGACCCGTCTGTGTCTTTCTTCGTCGATATCCTGAGCTAGTTCGGGATTCTGCTCATGAAGCAGAAGCTCGGCTCGTCCACTCCGAGCAAAGGGGCATCGAGCAAGCTGATTATCCCGGACGATCTCGTCAAGCTCGACGAGCAGATCTTCATCGAGGTCGTCAAGCAAACTGCCCAATATCATTAGCTTCGACTTTGTGGTGTGGAATAAGTATGGCGGTAACTAGCAGAACGCCGAATGTTTAGGAAAAGTAACAATCCGCAATGAAACAGGTAGCGACCCGTCATTTGGTAGGACAGGTACCTGCCAGCATGAATGCACCGTCGTTTCGCACACTCATCCGCACCACATGGCGGTGCAGCTGGCATTTCCACGATGGAATTAGGAGAAAAAAACGATCACATAACTGAGATACAAGGCCGGGACCACGCAGCAAGACGGCCCCAGGAAATCGGCGAAGAATGAAACATTATAGAGCAGGTGCACTCACTGATTCTCAAGCATCGCCTCCATCTGGAGGCAGATGTACTCTAGCCCCTTATCCTTGAACTCGGTGACAGCACACGGACTGATGAGGTTCAGGAGCGTCGATATATTTCGAGTAGTCACTGATCATGTCAGTCATGATTACCGATGAATCATAAAGGACACTTACCGAAGCGTCCAATGACCTTCTGGCAAATCTGCGAGAGCCGATCCAACATGAGCTCATTTGCGATACTCAGCACATCCATGACCAACTCGGAAAAGTCGTCGATGCTGTCAGCAACTACGGTGTCGAAGAGGTCCTCGCCAACATCCGCGTACAAGTACTGAAGTACATAGTGGAATGCTTCTGGATCCATATGTTGCAAGTCAATGTTGACACGATCAGAGTCCTCTAGTGCAGCGCGACGACTCTCCAACCACTTTCCACCGGAACGGCCATTGAAGAGACCATGAAACCAAGGACATCTTTCGCAAAGGAGAGCACTATGGACTGGAATGTCGTCGCCATCTAGTTCGAGGAGTGCATCACCATCCTCGAAGAAGGCAGTGTCTTCAATTGCCCTCCTAAAATCTTCATTCATGGAGCGGGCTGGTGAGCTCTGAGTCCGTGCTGCAGCTTCGAGTTTGGCCATGCCAAGACGTGTAGCAAGCTTCATGAGTTCTGTGCGAATTTGTCGATACCGGTAGGCCAATGGTGGCGACTGCCTAGTGAAATTCCAGGCTGGTATGACACGATCGGTGTACATGTAAACGACCAGGTTCAATAAGGTGATCAGATCAATACTGCCAGTGAGCTCGATGACGATCACGCCCTGCTCCTCACTGATCGTGAGGAGTTCCGGGACTTCGTAGTTTCCAGTATCTCGGAAACGCTGTAGTCCAGCGCAAAACAGGGAACTCCTTGCTGACAGGACCCACGAGTGAATCGGCACCACAAGCTCTGGATTGGAAGCCGTACGGATGGCCGTACCAAGACCCTCGTTAGCGAAACTCCAATTCCTCAGATGGGTCCCCAGATCCTCTTCGAGGTTAGTCGACGTCAACACTTCAAAAGCCAAGTCGTCGACTCGTCCTTTCAGTACATCTGGGTTCTGAAATTTCCAGGTGTCCTTGTTCTCTCTGGCCTTGGAGTTCTGCGCCCTCAAATCCTGGAGTGGGAGCAAGGGAGCCAAATCTTGCCAGAATGTAGGCTCATCGACTTCGAGCTGATCTCGTGCAACATCGCAGTCCTTTCGGACCGCGGCATATGCTCCGAATATCGAACTACTGACCGCTACTACGTCTGTGATGTACGGAACACGCTGAAACTTGAAGTCTTTCCGCTTGGAATCTGACATCCCAGGCGTTTTGGTGTCTTTGGCCTTTGTGCGTTTGACACGTCGCCAGACAGCGCCCGACTGTGTGGAGATGATGACGGCACCGTTCTCTCCTACACTGGCACATTTGACGCCATCTTTCCCAGAGCTCCAGATGCATTTCGGCGTAGTTATCGCATCCTTGATCTTGGCTGGGTTCGTGGTCGAAGACAGGTGGTTGCCGTCAGAAATATGGTTTAGCTGCATCGTGAAGAGATCTCCGCTTCCTGTGACTGCCGCTATTGTGTCTCCACCTGACGTGATTTGATGAATAGTCTACCACGTAAACGTCAGTCACTTCATCATCAGTTGGTGAAGAGAGCATGGCCAAACTTGTCCATCAGAATAGTACAGGCTGCATGAAACATCGGGTGCTTGTTTGGACCTCTGGAGGGAGGCTGGCCACTTACTCTTTCCAGACGCTTAAAATAATCCGGGGCGAAAGAGGAGAACTGCCTAGACAGTCGTCTAGTGGAAGTAGTAAACCCATCTGAGAACGGGAAGCTGATCATGTTATACCCATAACTGGTAAAGACACAGACAGCACGATCCTCGAAAAGACAGCAAGTTGCTTTATCAATGGCAGATACCATGATGATCGACGAGTGAACCCGCAGTCGCGCTGCAGCAACCTTTCTGGGATTGGTCTGGACCTCTAGAGATCTCGAATCCGCATCCATCAAGGCGAGTTGCCCGATGTTCTTTCCCCAGCAGAACAAGGAAGATCCGGTATGGGCCACCGAATGAATTGAAGAGGCGGCAGCTCCAAGCACGATCTCCTTCTTCAATGGTCCAAACACCTGCCGAGGCGTAGTACTGATGGGCTCCTCGTCAGGCTTGAGAGGAGCCGGCAATACAAATCCCAATTGTGAGTATGTATTCGAGCCCCAGGTCCACAGCTCTCCGCTACTGGTTATCGCCATGGAATGATTCTGTCCAAGTGCGACCTGTGTCACTTTCCTATCGAGCAGCCCACCCTGGACGGGCATGAAGCTGAATCTGGTGTTTTCGTCCCCCAGACCAAGGCGACCGCCACGCCCTATGCCACATATGTACAGGTTGGATATCGGGTCGGTGGTGAGAATAGCGCTATGCAGTTTAGAGAGCACGACATCTTGAATGATCAAGGGCCGATTCCGTATCAAAGCGGGGACCTCCCAGATGTCGCGCGAGATTGAATCACCCATTCCTGGCTGGCGTCTCTGTCCCTGGAGATACTGGTCATGGAAGTAATGTACCAAGTGGTCAGGTCGTTTCAAGAAGATGCGCTCGGGAAATTGCCGATCGTCTTCGTCACCAAGACCAAGTGAGAAGTTCTTGTTGCTCCCGAAGGTGAAGACTTCTTCGCCGAGGCCTGAAGACTTGGTGTGATGCCTGGACGACATGTCAGCAGCACATACAGACACCACTGGACGAGGAAACTTGATGTCTGGGTTCAATACCGGACAAGGATATAAGCCTCACAATCGTCAACTATGACAACGCGCAGCTCAAACACATTCATTGCCATTGAATGAAATACCACGGGCTGGGCTATCAAGCTTACCGGAGGTCATCACTTCCCGCGCCTTCGTCAGGTTCCGCCTCATCATCCGAGTTCGCACCATCCTCGGAGACTTTCAGAGAACGAAGCGCAATGGTGGCATTGTAAACGTCAAACGGACTGTTACCCTCGTGGTCCTTCGTCTTAATCAACTGCCCGACTCTTGCGATGGCAATTCCCGCCAGCGATTCAGTCAAGTCCCTGCGCTCCTTCCCGAGCAGCACCCTAGCGATGGAGATGTTCCCATTGTAAAGCGCCCTGTGAAGCGCATTCCAGCCACTCTCAGGGTCTTGAACGTAGAGATCGATCGCAGGGTGGTCGAGAAGGGCTTGGACGAAATCGACGGCGTTCGATGACGTGGACGAAGCGGCTCGGAGCAGTATCGTCAGACCCGAGTGATCGCGACTATTGACTTCGGCCTTCCCTAGGTTGTTACCGGCATTCTTGGGCCCGCCAAAGCCTGCGCCGAAGCCGGACGACTTGCGCGACTTCACGACGGCTCGTGGCGAACTTCCAAGTGCACCTGGGCTGCCTACTCCTGCAGCTGCTCTCTTGGATAGAGTCTGGGTATAGCCGGCCGGGGCCAGCAGTCGACGGAATTTGTCGACATCGTTTTCCCAGTAGTGCTTCCAGAGTAGATGACTCATGTGTGTTGCAGGGTGCGGCGCGGTCCAAATCACTTCGAAGTGCGACCTAGCTCTGAGTCTACGATGTGTCGTGCCCAGGGCCTATTTAAAGGTGCAACAAGAAGTGTTTGGACGGGAAAGAGGGGGAAAGGAAGCTGATCCACTGGCCTATGCGACGAAGTTGACGTGACGATGATGAGTAGGTATTGTAGACTTCGGTGTCGTCGAGTCGGAGAATGGGCGCAAAGGGGACGAAGGGGATTGTGTCGCAATGGTACAAGGCAGGGAGATAAGCTCCGGACGTAACGGACAACGGGTTGGTTCGGTTAAGGGATAAGGAGGGTTCAGGAAGAGTTCAGTTAGGGTTGTTGATAGGTAGAGAGTCGTATTTAACAATTCAATCAGGTCCGAATGAGTGTGAGAGGAAGTCGTCAAAGAGAGTAGACACCGACGGGCAGATAGGGAGACCGGGAAGTGAGCTTGGAGGGCATGAGTGTCATAATTGAGGGTTGTGTGCGTGCGCCGACCCCGCGACGCCGACGACGCCCGCCTAGCTTACCCTGTAATGGAACCCATCCGAAGTGGCCAACTGTGGCATGTGCCGAGTCATCTCTGTCAGCTAGCTCCGGCAAATCACAGCCGCCCCTTTCAGAGCATGGCGAATCGTAAGGGCACGGAGTTTTCAACCTTGTTGTCTCGGTTGAACCACATGGCTCAACCCGCGATCTTGATGGTTGCAATTGGTGGATTGAAGCTTCAGTAGCACCTACGTGAAAGACAATGTTGGAAGCAAGTCTGAAGTCAATGAAGTCTGAAATGGCATCCGAAGCACATGCACGGCATAAAGAGCCCGTGTGGAGCAGTCCGGGGATGGTCCCGAATTCCAGGAACCGCAGCTGGCTCCATTTGATGTGCATTGCGCACCCCCACAACTTCCCCAGCAATTGCATCCGAGAAGAAGCAATGGCGGTGAGGCTCAACACGGGCACGAATAGGAGACCGTTCCGAGAAGGCAATCCTGCTATTTCTGGTCGAGCCGCATGGTCTTCTCCTTAGCCAGTAATACGGCTCTTGGCAGTTGTCCTCTCGCTCATCTCCAGAAATTACACGGCGATTCAATGAGTAGACAGTGTCCAGATCTTGTAAGACTTGTAAGACATCGTCACTGCGGAAGGGGATGTCGCAGGCTAAAAGCCAGGAAACTGGTCTACGTATAGTCTAGGTGTGGGAGATACAAGAACCATGCCCCGCTATGTACAGATCTATGGACGCCCCTTCTACAGGAATTGTATAGACCGCGTGCCAACGCAGAGGTATCAGAAACCAGAAATCCCAGCTACGGACAAGCCGTGCCATGCCTTCTTACCCACTCATGGTGACTTGTTCATTGTTTTTCTCTCATGGTACGGAAGAAGTCCATCACACCAGTGAAGACAACTGCACCAGTCAGCCATTAGTCAGTGACAACACAGAATGAAGTTCCAAAAGGAAGACTCACCAAGCAGGATACCGCCACCAGGTCCCAGTCTCAGCACCTTGGGTAGGAAACCCTTGTACAGGGCGCTGAAACCCTCCTCCTTCATCACTGTCGCGCAGGCACCCCAGGCCCAGTTGTACTTGGGTACCGCACCGCGAACCTTGGGGCTGTTCTGGATGCGCGACTTGACCACGTCCATCGGCGTGTTCAGGATGGTACCGACGGTGCCACCGATGGAACCGGAGATCAGGTCGTTGGTGATTTGACTCTTCTTCGTGCTGGCCTTGGGAAGGAGCTCCCGCACCTGGAAGATGCAGCCGAAGTAGCCGGCGTTCCAGAGAACATGGCGCCACATGGTACTCTCGAGACCGTTGTACATGGCCAGGATGCCCTCATTCTTGATCGTCTTGCCAATAACATCCATCATGCCGTTGTATTTGCCCGCCGAGGCCTTGTCTTGGAGTCGGATCTTGACGAGTTCGAAGGGCACGACGATGAAGGATTCCGTGGCACCGGCGGTGGCACCCGTCAAAATGGACAGCGATTGGTTCATCTTGTCAATACCAAACGCCTTGCGGTAAAACTTTCCCCATGCGTCGTTGGCAGCAAACTTGGTCGCGCGCTTCGGGGCCTCCATCATGATGGGGGCGGTAATGCCACGATATAGCCTCGAGAATCTGGTCCCGAGTATAAGCCTCGATCTTCAGCGCGTGCCAAGCAGCAACCCTACCCCTCGTTGCGGACTATCTTCTGGAAGCAGTCAACCATGCCATTGTAAGCGTCCGGTCCCACCGCCGTTCCAGTCTGCAATTGTCTATCGTAGCGGTAAGCTCGTTGTGGCCACTCGGTGTTCGGTCGTATTGTTGCTCACACTCGGGTCTTCACAACATCCAACGGGTACCTGGTCAAGGTCAGTAGAGGCACGCGACACAGCGGGGAGCAGCGGGAGCAAGACATGGCTTACATCGTCAAGATCTACACAGGGAGCACGCAGGTTAGCCATTGGTATGTCCGTCCGTTCACCGGTTCGAAACACCTGCCTCAGAGACACCCGCGATCGCACCTGGATTATCGTGTCAGTCTCGGTCTATCTGGCCACTGGGTGACTTGGGGTGGGGGCTACGCACCCGCGCCGAATTGGTAGATGAACGGGAGAGGAGCTTGGTCTTGAGACATCTTGGCGTTTTATCCTCTGTCAACAGATAGCCAGCAAACAAAAGCATGCCAATTGCAAAAGTCGGTCGAGGTCGGATAGCACGTACCTTGTGTTGTGAATGGTTGTGAAGGGATGAGAACCAGAAGGGTTGATTTGCGACAGCGGCGCGCGATTCAGTCGGGACTCGGTAGGTGGCAGGAGCCGAGGAGCGCTGAGGAGCTGAGGAGCTGAGGAGGTGGCCCGTGCGTTTGGATCGATGGGCCAACCAGGTCCCGTCCTTCCCCAGACCCACACCGTTAAGGGGCCAGGGCTGACAACCGTCCATCACCTCTAGGCTTCAAAGTTCTTTCCTATCTGTTCTATGGACTGCCCTGAGACAGACACTTCTAATGTGAGGTATACGCTCAAGTTATGATACATTCATGGATGTGCCCTTGCAAAGTGCTTCGACTGGTCAATTGTCATCTCCAAGTAGGTGGTTGAGCCAGGGCTCGTTCTGACCATGCCTGTGCCGAACGGCAGTCCATTGAATGCATGTAGGTAGGAAGAGGTAGGAACCATATAGGGAGGTAACTCAAACTTGGAAATTCACAGTGCAAACATCTTATACTCCTTGCTTCCCCCGTCGGGCCTCCTGAAGTGATCTTTGACCATATCTGCTTATGCAAGTGCTCCTATCAAGGAGTAGCCGACCGTCCCCCCTATTACTTGTAAGTCCTCCAAGCCGAGTCTAACCACTGCCGCACCTCCACACCGCAGCAAACATATCATTCCCATCTTCAACACCACATGAGGAGTTCAACTTCTCAACCCCACCTCCAAAACCATCTATCTGGATACTTATTCACCCTTTACCTGGCTTAGTGCACTCGATACAATCCCCCTTTAGATGCCTCCCATCTAGATTACTGGGCACATACCTCCTATTCACCCACTCCATCTCATCAGTTCGTCACTCCCCAATTGGACTTCTCTCACTCCGCCACATTGAACATGGTGCATCCTCTCGATTGACATCTTCCTCCGCAACTTGACGGATTGAGGCAATCACCAACTCGGCAGCTACTACCCACAGGTAGGTACGTACTTGCCCCTTTTGCTTCGGACGTGCTTCTGATCCCCACCACAACCTCCCTGGTATCTTACCCCAACCCAACATCCATCGTCCTCCCACTCCCTACCTACCTACCCACCACCTCGACTCCTGTTCCAAGCTCTGGATCCCATTACGATTGGAAGTCATCTTGACTGACTGCGCGGATGCAGACGATCCTATGGACATATCTCATAACCTAAGTGAGACCCTCTCGCAGCTTCCGCGTGCAACCTTCACCACTTGTCCATCTCTCCCGACTTGGACCGTTGCTTGAAGTCCTGCTTTTTGCCCTCGCATAGGTATTCACCCTCCTCCTCTCTTCACTCATTTCCATCGCCAGTCACCTCTCTCTCTCCTTACATTTCACATCTACCTCTTTCCCAACGTATCAGACTGGCAGATTCTGCACTTCAGGCAACTCTTACCCACTTTACCACCTCCTCCCCCCCGGCCTTTGCGTGCACGGATATCTCTGAGCTCGCGTCTCTTCCCCCCTATCTCCACTCCACACTTATATCATTGCCGCCCTTTTCGTAAGTCAATTGCACTTACACCCATCTTCTTACTCCCCCAATCTTGATCTACCCATCATTAGCATCTTGCCCTTTTCTGGCTGGTTGTTCTCAAATACTAACGCCGTCTGCCGCCAGGACTTTGAGCACGCACAGTCTTTTGCATGCAGATCTCTTTCCGATCACATATCTCTACTCGTCCACATTCTCGCACATTATCGCACTCCATCTCGTAAGTTTGATGCCCCTACCTCCCAAGGACGTCGTCACCAGCATTCTAGCGATTCCTCTTGAAAACCTCCATTCCATCAAACACTAAGGCGGGAAGCCTGATTTCACTGGGTTTCCCCTGGTAACCTTACCCTCTTATATCCCATGCCCGGTTTCAATGCACACACATCAAGCCCGAGACCTTGGCACCACATCCGCCAGACTATCTACCTCTGAATCTACCCAGGGTAATCTGAATCCGTATGTTGATGCGCCCCCTTGATTATCCTCGCCCCCACTTCATGCCCCTGGGTCCGCCCGGCCCCCTGAGCTGTCTACCATACTACCTCGGTTTTCTGGCCGTATGGCGCAATGGTCAAATGCGCCTGGTTGTGTTCTCGTTTGTGCGGTGGGCGACGAGAACAAGTGGGTTCGAATCCTGCTATGGCCCCCTTCTGACCCGGCTTGTGCGAGTCGACAACCAGCACACGACAGTGGAGAGGCCCCTTATCGCAGAGCCCGATAGCCAAGCAGCTTGTCTCCACAACACCCACTCCTGCGAGGTTTTTCCCCTTGTGGTTTCCCTCGCCAGCAGATAACAAACACCTATTTCACCCACCAATGCGACATATATCGAACGGCTACTGGAACGATGTGTACACCAGAGTACTGAGGTTCACTGGGTCGCTTAGTCACTGGATAGGAGATTTTTCTGACAGAATCGTGCTTGGGTATTGACTAAAACCATCTGGTCACTCCAGATTGGTACCGCTACAACGAGGATAGGCTCGTGCGCGGATCTGAATGTATCTAGACTGACACCTCTATAACCTTGCGATGCAATGGCTCTGGGAGGCGTGGTTTGCCCTGTTGAGGGACTGCACCCACGATAAATACAAAACAAACAAACATACCTCGGTTTTCTCATCACTACCCGTTTCGCAATCGACAGACCAACCCATATTTATGACATCTTCCGGTCGAGTTGGAAAAGCGATTTCATATACTCGCCTTCCTGCCCCTGCGACCCTCATACTGCCACTGCCGCTGTCCTTCCATCTCAGCCCTTCCATCTCAGCCCTTCCATCTCAGCCCTTCCATCTCAGCCCTTCCATCTCAGCCCTTCAAGGTCAGCTTCAATTCAACTTGCACACCACACTTCGTCGATTCTATCATGATCACTACCGTATCGGGAAGGAACTGAAGCATTAACTCACTGGAGCAGGTGCACCCCCGACAAGACTAGTCGGTGCACAGGTTTCCCCCCTCATACAAGGCAATCCTCCACAAGTTACACACAACTCAATTGTGTTCGGCCTTTTCTCATCATACTTACACCCGAGCCACTATGACAGTCTGGAACTAACCCGCGACCAAGCAGTACACTTACCTGATATCCTTACCTCGCCTTCGCCGACACACATACCAGCTGTTAGCAGTAAGTATTCAATCGATGATCACTATACCTTTACTTATAAGCATCGGATGATTGACAAGTTTCACCGCTCAGGTCTTACCCTATTAGCAAATCGGCGAAGTATCCGTGACGTACATCCACTGAGTCTATCTAACCTGACCCCTTACTGGAAGCTTCACCATGTCGTCTCCTCCCAGCAACCACAGCGGCGAGGATGACCATGATGACCATGCTACTCAAGGCAACGATCGTGAAGACCCCAACAACGCCCCCAAGGGTGCTCCCGAAGATGCTGGCCCTAACAATCTCGGTGGTGTTAGTCAGGGCGCTCCCGAAGCTGCTGTCCCTAACAATCCCGGCGGTGCTGGTCAGGGCAAGCCTGATCATAATGCCAATGGTGGTCCGGATGCTCACGACGATGTGGCACCTGGCAACCTAGGCAATGACGGTCCAAATAACCCTAACAACAACGCCGACGGTGGCCGAGATGGCCAGAACCATGGCGGCCAGGGCGCTCAAGGCAATGGGGGACCTGGCAACCATGGCAATGGTAATCAGGACATCAACAACGGTGAAGGCGACAGCGACGATGAGTCAGACGAGCATTGGTCAGACAATGGAGATGATAAAAGAACTGACGAGGAAGACGACTTCTCTGAAGGTGACAACGACTCTTCCTCCGATGTTGGCCACAGCGTACTGGACGATGCAGACGATGACGATGATACCGAGATCTTAAGCGTCCACAGCGTCCACAACCAGGCAGGCGATGACGATGATACCGACTCTTTAAGTATTGACCTCGGCCACTTCGACGACGATCAACATGGCAATGGTCAAAATGGCAACCCCAACGGTGGAAATAATGGCGGGAATGTCAACAAAAATGGCTTCATAGTCGTCAACGTGGCTGATCTTAACCAAACCAGTCGAGACCGCGATGTAGCAATGGCCGAGAGAGACTTGGCCCGGAGTGAGGTCACCATCAAGGAAGAAGAGGTAACGCGCCAGAGAGCCATCATTAGTGGGCACGAGGCCACAATTGAGGATCTCGAACATCAGATCGACTGGCTGAAGAATGGAAAGCCTGCTCCTGAGGTAAGTTCGCTTTCTTCCAATAATCGTGTTTTGCTTATCCCTCGAGTATGCTGACTTCTCATGATAGATCTGGCCGCGTCTGCTTCGCAAATTCCTTGACGGCAGAAGCAATCAAAGCTACGAAAGGATCAATCGCGAATGTTGCCAGCAGTCCAACATGAGTATGAGAATCACCACCACCCATCCGGATCTCACTATTGAGGTGAAGGAAGTCGATCCGCGATACATGAGATGGAGTTGTTCCCCAGCCAAGTATAGGTACGCCTATCCATGGTCAGGACAACATCCTCATCGCTCGCGGAATCTGCAGAGCTTGATCACGCAGAGTCTGGATACGCCCTTCACCTGTACCCGCCTGCGGCCGTTGCACAAGTCTCTGCTGGAAGCAGCACCGTTTCCGTTTGAGAAACTGCCCAACGACATCCAGATCAGAATCTTCAAGTTGTTGCTAGTCACACCCAAATTGATACACTGCATTACCCGTCTCGACCCAGTCAACCCACCTGTTGACTTTCCAGCAGCCGGCCAGCTAGGAAACCTCTACCTTCATCGATTCCACTTCGGCGCCAAGCCGTGTTTCATCCCACGTGCACCTCAGCCTAACCATGTACTCAGCCCTCTTCTGGTATGCAAGCGGTGGCTGTTCATTGGTTCTCATGCCTTCTATGGAGCGAACACTTTTGCCTTTTCGAGCCTGGGTGAGCTTAGAAAGTTCTTCACCGGTATTGGAAAGGCGCGTGCTGAGAGAATCGTGAATGTCGAGCTCATGTGGCATGGAAGTATCCTACCACGAGCATCAAGGTTGCACGAACAGTGCCCATTGCCTAATGAGACTCAAAAGATCTCACAGCGTACAGCTCCTCTGGTATGGTTTACCAAAACCAGACGACTGAGAACTTTGCTCGTGCATATCGAGGAGTCAGCTGAAAAGCGAGTAAGAAGACGTTACGAACTTCACGCTAAAGAAGACTGGTATAAGGACTACGTCGATGAAGAGGAATACCCTGGAGATCAACTTGACCAGAGGGCGCTTGACACCTTTGGACGCATGTGCAGAAACACTGACATCCAACCAAATTACAGGAAACTCCGAAGCATGCGAACGGTCCACGGACTTGATTATGTCAATCAGCTGAGAGGTATGAAGTGGCTACGTTACCAGAACACTCATAGTGATGAGCACCGACAGAGCATACGTGACTGGAGCTTCCTCAAAGACGTGAACAGTGTGGTGACACAACCCAAGGAACCACGAGAGTTTTTGTTGTCTCAGCTTGAGAACCTACTGCCGCTGACTGGGCTTGAACTGTTCGACCCTAGCGATGATGACTTGGCGATGGCGTTCTCGTTCTATGAGGAGCAGCCGGCTAACTACGACGTCGATGCTGACACGGATTCGGAAATATCCGAAACGGAATATTCTGGTAGGGTCACGGCTGCCGGCTCGGACGATGGCCTCTCGTCTGACGAAGATGAACCCGCTGGTGACGGAGACGACGGCGGAAATGATGGCGAAGATGATGGCGGGGATGATGACTCTGACGATGATGATGACTCCGAGAACTCAGATTCCCCACGCAGAGGCTCCGGCCAGCCGAACAACGGTGCTGGCGGTGGAGCAATGGATCTTGACAACCAGAGTGAGCATGGGAGCAGCGCGAACTCCGATGTTGATATGCCAGATGTCGATTTTGGCATATACCCTGACGCGGGATCTGACGTGTCTGACTCAGACACTGATGACGAGAATGAAGACTCAAGCAAATCTTCGAGCTCGGATGCGAAGTCACAGGTATCCATCTCCGGGGTTCACTCTGACTCTGGTGATTCGTCCGTTTCGGGTTCGGACTCCGAGTCTGACGACGATGACGACCCTGATGACACAGGCCTTAACACCACGATATCGCCTGCTCCAGTCCAAGTCATCATCGATCTTACCGCCGATGATGACGATGAAAATCGGAGTAACATGTTTGACAACGGCTCGAGCTCCGAAAGCCTATTCGTCCGAAAAGGCTCTTGCAGTGCCCGTACCCTAACCATCTCTGGTCGCAGCTCTGATGAGATGCCGCGAGCGCAGAGCGAGTTGATTGACCTGACCAAGGACGAAGATGATGACGACGACAAGAAGCCGGAGCCTATCAAGCTCGAGCAGCTGCTCCGGGCCGCCTCCAAGCACCTAAGAGATGACGGCCTAGACGGTGACAGCGAAGGTCCTCCATCAAAACGCTCTCGAAGTTCTTCGGGTCCCGTGTCATCCAACGGTACCACACAAGGTAGGATTTCCAAGACCCCTGGAGAAACTAGCTCTATCGCAGAGGCATCCAACTCGATCTCGGGTGACTCTGGTGAGCCCGACTCGAATGCAGGCAATGAGCATACCAGCTCCGACCAGGGCTCCATTGCAGAGGCGTCCAATTCAGACTCTGGCGACTCCGGCGAGCTCGACGCGAATGCAGGCGAGGAGTATGCAAGCTCGGACGAGGGCTCCGTTGTGAACTAAGGCTCCAACCATGACCTTCCTTTTCAAGTTATTTAGTCTCACACTGGGACTGAATACGCGATCTGAGACCATCAGATCAACGCACACTTTCTGCATTTATTCCCCATTTCTCTCTATCTCGGCCACTGCATTCGGGTAGTGGCTACCACTGGTCACTACGTATCTTTCACCATCTCACAATTCATTTCTCGCTCACTCACAATGAGAAATGCATTCTTCCATTTTCCCGATCAGTTTTCTTACTCATCAGATTTCACTATCATTTCATCAACTCTTCACGCTTCATGCTCCGATCACGCGATGAGTTGCTCCTCAACCTCTCACGCGGCTTCTGGCAACTCTTGAGCTAGATACACCGAGGTTGCTTACACGCGCGAGTATTTACTATCTAACTCGCCGCAGACTTCACTCAACTGGTGACCCGCGCTACTTCACCTCTTACCCACGACCTATCCATTACCTGACTCATTCAACTACGACCGGAATAAGCACCCATTAGGTCACAAATCAGATGCTTACTCCATTGGAATAATCTTGTACGGAGCTGCTTATACCAAACATTGGCATACAGACTCTATAACATCAGACACTGTCACACAGGACACCAGGAACTGGTCGACAGGCTTTACACTTCAGTTGTGCGCAGACTTTGGCGAGGGTTCCTTTGACAGCATTGACAGACTGTCTGTCATATCCGATTCTGCGCCGACTATGGGTTTGGGTTCGATTTCTCGTTTCGCAGCACGTATCTACGGTGGATGGATTAGCACCATTGCCGGAGTCCTAACTTGATAGCCCCCTAATTGACCGGTTCCCAAATCTTCTGCTGCTTCAATGATGCTGCTCCAGTGAATGTGATCGTGACATGTCGAATGTGAACACAGAATTAGGTGGTGATGCGCTAATATGGTGTCTTCTAGTCAAAACACAACTTAACCCCCTGGATGACCATGTTGGTCTTCCTGTCCAGCTTGTCTGGCAGCGGTCCATATCGAAAACCATCCGGGTGTTGGGATCAAGCGTATAATGCAATCTCTTGATTTAGAAACTCGCTGACATGGTATCTAGTCAAAAACAACCTTCTTGCCCTGAAACTCCACCTTCTGGTTCTCCTCCTTCGCCTTCTTAGCAGCCGCCCAACTGGGATGCAGCGGGCCCGTATCGTCTCGCGTAGGTGGCTTAGGCTTCGGTTTCGCCTTCGCCCTATCATCTCTGCCCTCTCCTCTGCCCTGCTCCCCGCCCTGGTATCCACCCTGCTGCTCCCTACTACCGCCGGTCTGTTCGCCACCCTGCATCTGCCTCTGCCGCTCAGGATGGACCTGCGACTTCTCGAACGGATTCCGAATGCCCTTCTTCCAGGGTCTCGCGCCGCCGTCGTCGTCGCCCACGGCGCCGCGTTTCATATCCCAGCCCTGGTCCCTGCTGGGCTTCTCCTTCTGGTGGTGCTTCGCTTTCTCGCCGTACTTCTTGTCCCAGATGGCCTGCCGCGCCCGCTGGCCCCGCCTGTTCTTCTTCATGGGCGGCGCGACGTCGACGTCGGACGCGGACTCGGAGCCCGATATGTAGCCCCCCATCAGCGTGGGCAGGAAGGCAGACCTGTCGCCGGTGACTGGGGCTGCGTTCACGGCTCTCATCCGCGCCTTTTTGGGAGGCGGGGCTAGGGCTTCGTCTTCTGATTCCGACTCCGAGGACTGCTCTGAGTCGTTGGGTGAGAGTGATATGTCATCTGCTGCGGCTTTTCGGATCGACCTCGCTCGGCTGTCTTCGAGGTCTTCTTCGTCGTCGCTGCCCCCTTCCTCGTCTGATTCCTCTTCGTCCTCGTCGCTTAGTTCACCAACGAGATTGTCGTACCGCGAGAACGCGCGCTCCTCGGCCTCGCTGTCGGAGAACCCTTCAAACTGCGGGCTCCAAGGCACGTCTGAGCCTTCGTCGTCTTCGAGATCGCTGTCGCCCTTTGCCCTCTCGCGTATCCGCTTCAGCAGCTTCATTCCGTCAAGCTCTGAGTCTTCCCCTGCATCTTCCTCGTCCTCGCCTTGATCGTCTGGCTCAACACCGTCCACATCCATATCCTCATCGTCAGCTTGCTCCACCTTCTCGTTCTTGGCGGTATCGCTCTTCTTCTCCTTCTCCTTATCTTTCCCCTTGCCCTTGCCCTTCTTGTCGGGCATCGGCACGCGCAGCGCAATACATGTCCCCATGACCGCCTCCTCGATCACGTCCTTGACATGCTTGCGGTTGCACAGCGCGCTCGTGACGTTATGTAGCGCCGTCTTTTCCTCCTCGGACAGGTCGGGTTTGGGGACCTGCTTGATGTCGGCGGGCAGCTTGGGCGCCTCGGCCATGCCCTTGATCCTGAGCAGCGAGGAGCATAGTATGGCGTGCGCCGCTTGGGGGAGGTCAAGACTCTGCGATGGAGAATAGTATTAGCATGGTGGTAGTAAGTCTACAAGTATCGGCACAAGTGAGACGAGGAACTAGGGAAGTGTAATAAGGGAAGCGCACCTTCAGCACAGCGATCTCCCTCTCCAACCGCGCCGTCTTCTCAGCGTCGGCGTCGCGCAGGCGCTTGCTGAGGCGCTGGCGCTCGAAGCCCTTGGCTGTCTTGAGGCCGCGCACGAGATCCTTGCGCCATTGTGCGAGTCTGTCTTCGAGACTCGGCTCTCTTTTCCGTTTCGGCATAACGGGCTTTGGCTGGCTGTTTGCGCAGGGCTGGCTGGGTTTCTTACACGGCTGTTGCTGCACTTTGACTGGATAGAGACGATCTAGATAAATTTTGGGAGATGTGGGGACAGTGTGCAATTTTGATTTCGGCGCAGTCAGCACGGTACGGAGCAAGAAGAAGCTTGGGCCATACATGTGCCACGAGGACGACTTCCGAAGTCGCAATCCAGGGATCCACTGAGGGGTAGCTGTCGATGCTGTCGATGCGATGGCGGGGCATTACAGTATCCCCAATGTTGATGAACATTCATTGAATGTCGTCACCTTGGGGACTTCGAGGGTCTCGACAACTTATGAATAATTCTGATGTCGTTTTGGGGTACAACTTAGCATATCTCAATCTCTTTCTCGAAGCCGTTTCAATCCAGCCGACTAGCCACTGGTTCATATTTAGTCGCATGAAATGTCATTGCTCCTTTTACATCTAACCCCCGAGCTACCCCCGAGCTCCATCAATAAAGTCAGACGCCGTCGTTTGCCGTCTTGAGATATTCTGACAACGGTAGAGAGCTGCTTCCGTGTCTAAAGTCACTAGTCGCTATTTTCCAGTATCACATAACTTCTCAACAAACGAGACAAGATGACGAACCCAGACCAAGACACATCTGCACTCGATGCAAGCAGCCTCTTCAACGTCAAGGGCCTCGTAGCCGTAGTCACAGGCGGCGGTTCCGGTCCGTCGTCCAACCTCACCCCCATATCAAAACAACCAAAAAAAACTGACAAACCCCCCAGGCATCGGGCTCATGATAACAAAAGCCCTAGCCGCCAACGGCGCCTCCAAAGTCTACATCCTGGGCCGGCGCCTCTCCACCCTCCAAGCCGCCGCCTCCGCCACCGGGCCCCCCGGCGTCGTCGTGCCCGTAACCTGCGACGTGACCTCGGTCGCGGCGCTGCGCGCCACCGCCTCCGCCATCCAGGCGCAAACGGGCCACATCAACCTGCTCGTCTGCAACTCGGGCATCGGCGGGCCGTACGGGCTCCGCCCAGACCCATCTTCAACGTCGCTCGACGAGTTTGTAGAAGCGAACATGGCCGCGCCCATCGAGGAGTTCACGCAGACGTTTGCAGTCAACGTCGCCGCGGTCTGGTACACGACCATGGCGTTCTTGAAGCTGCTGGCGGCGGGCAACGAGAATGGCAATGTCGAGCAAAAGGCCCAGGTCGTGGCCGTGAGCTCGATTGGCGGGTTTAATAAGGTGAACACGGGCGGCTTTGCTTATGGGCAGAGCAAGGCGGCTGCGACGCATTTGGTGAAGCAGCTGTCGGTTGTGCTGCCGCAGTGGGATATTCGGGCTAATGCTATCTGTCCTGGGCGTGAGTGTTTCCCTATTTCCCTCGTTTCGCTCTTGTGGATTTTCATGGGAGGAATTGTGGGTGGATGTGGATGTGGATGTGGATGTGGATGTGGCTGACGGCTCTGCAGTGTATCCGAGTGAGATGTCGGCGCCTATCCTCGACAGGGGCCCGGCCATCACGAAGGCGATCATCCCGCTTCAGCGCACGGGCGACGAGAAGGACATGGGCGGTCTTATCCTGTATCTCGCGTCGCGAGCCGGGGCCTACTGCAACGGGACTGTGATCATCTCGGATGGTGGGCGGTTGACGACGTTCCCTTCCACGTTTTAGGAAATCAATCCGTATTGGAGGTCGCGTCGCGTCTTGGATATACACCTGGAGGCCTGTGTTATATGGACTGCTGTTTGTACATGCGTACATGTGTATACGTATGCTTGGATATATGTCATACACGAAGATAAACTAGATGGGATTGAGCCCGATGGGAATGCAAATACATGTATGCTATTGAGATCCCATACTGGGGCCAAATGCCCTGGCGGTGAGATACGAATTCAACCAATCCACTTTGGTAGCATGGATTATCGTGATCTCCTGTTTCGAAGTCTTTATTTTATGGCTTGACAACCCAGGATGCTGTCACTGGGTAGCGCAGGCCGAGATCATGCGACAACAAAATAATAGCGTCCACGAACCCCTAGGTGCTGTTGGACTCCTTCTGGTCGGAAAAGACTCTTCATACCCCGTCTGGTGTCTTCGTACTTTGAGCTGCGTTCGGGGAGTCCTCAGGAGTATCCGGATCTGGCACGGGTCCATGCCTGGTATCCTTTCTTTTAGACCGACAACGTTCCCAAAAGATCTGGACTTATACTTTGTAGAGTCTGCCAATACCGAAGACCTCACGGGATGTACACGAGCCTCCCGGTAGACAGTCCGCCGTCCCAGATCCGGCGCCATCCTCTCGAAACTCCGAGAGGTCTCTGAGAGGTGCGCGGTGAAGGGAATACGGATACTCCATTGGTGGCAGGCTAGTCAGTCCATCGATACGAGCTCCCAGCGCAGCTGTCACCTTTTCTTCCATACATAGACATTACCGATCAGAGACAAGGTCTTGAGAGCCTCGTTAGGCAGTCGGTGGGGAAGAGCTGACGCCCAGTGAGATCGTGGCTTGGAGCTATGCATGATCATCTGATGTGCGGCATATTATGTGTCAAGAGCGGTAGGTGATCAGTAATTCCAGGCCTGAACTGGCAAACCCTTGATGGTATATTTGTTAGTCGCTCGAAGATGCATTCACGCGGCGATCAAGATCTTCACAAGGTATTCTTTTTCTCGGATTGAAAGCGTCAACATGAGTTTCGGCGCGCGCAAACTGCCAGGGGCTTTTCGTACTCTTTCCTCATTTACTCGAGTCCCAAGCCGGACCAACCTCCTAAGATTCTAGAGTTGAGTCTGTGTCCGGGGTATGTGCCCTGGCCTTGACATAACACGGCAAGCCATCCTCCATAGGCAAGGTGAGGCTACTCTTGCTGACTCTTTCAGTCTGGTATGCCGGCACGAAGTCAAACATCAGTGACATTGTTGCAATGACTTGGACAGCCATGAGCTCGGCCATCCGCTTTCCGAGACAGGTTCGCGTACCGCCATTGAAGACGGGATACTCCGACGCGCTCTTTGGGAGCAGCTTGCCGTCCGCGGTGAGCCATCTCTCCGGGCGGAAGGAGTCGGCGTCATCGCCCCAGGTGATCCGAGACCTGTTCATAGCCCATGTGCACCAGAGTACCACGGACTTGTGGGGAAGAAAGGTGCCATCTGGCAGTGTCGTCGCTTCCTCGCATTGCCTGATCTCGAATGGGATCGGAGGGTAGAGGCGCAATGCTTCGTAGAACACTGCCATGGTGTACGGAAGTGATGCTGGCGTGAACATGGTCGAGTGTACACTTTCACCATATCGTCCGAGGTCTTCGGGAGACTCCCCACTCGCGTCAACCACCCCCTTCACTTCTTGAATAACATTTTCGGCGGCTGACTCATTCTCAATGAGGAGATACATACTCCAAGTGAGCGCTTGGGCGACGGTATCTCGTCCGGCAGAAAGGTAGTTGAGGGCAGCATCGGCGACCATTTTCTGCGAGCCCAGGGTGCTAAGAAGAGATTGTATCAGGCTGCCGGATTCCGTATCGAGACAACTCTGGTCCGTAGTGTCTGTGGTGGTATTGTGAGCACCGCGCTTCGGCATATGCGATCAACTTGCTCATAAAACTCATCCGGGTGAAGGAATTAAGCTGACAGAAACACGTCTTCATTGCTTTTGGCACCGAGGAATGATCTGCACTGACCTTTGGAATCGGTTGTCCCGTTCGGTCGAGAATGACTAACGGCGCTCTCAACAATCCTGTCACCAAAGCTGCGAATGATGGCAAGGGAGCTCCGGAAACGCGAGCCGGTGAACTGCTCGGTTATAAACCATAGCGGATTCTGAAACCGCTCTGCCGTAACGCCCGATGCATAGTCAAATGCCAACGTAAAGTCGTCGTCGGCATGCATTTCCATGTCATAAGCCATCTTTCCCATCAACTGGCTGGTAATCTCGTGAAAGACGGTCTGCAAGTCGACGACACTGCCATCCCCAGCTCTCATCTTTAGGCGATCGACACTCTGGCCGAGATACCGAGGCAGCGCCACATCTGTCAGGACACGCATGTTTGACGTGTTTAGGAAATGAAGCCCGGCTTTCCTCATGACCCTCCAAAGTTCCCCGTCGGCGTTGATGATGCCATTTCCGAAGACGTCCCACGCGCGTCGCTTGAAGAAGTCGCCTTTCGCAAAGACTCCTTCGTGCTTGAAGACATACTCCAGGTTCTTGGGGTCATTGATTACCACACCTGGGTGGAGGGTGGGCACTGTGATCTGGAACGTCTCGTAGCCGAATTGGCGTTCACACTTGACAAACCACGAGAAGAGCTTCTGGCGGGCCTGAAGGAACAAGATCCCGTTTCCAACGAGAGGAAGAGTATTTGGTGGCTGTCTGCGGTAGGGTGAGCGTCGAGTTTCGGTTGGCAAAAGGAGCGAGAAGTGTTACGCACCTCAAAGCAAGGCCGTTGCGTTTGACGCTCGGGGTTCGCAAGAGGAAGCGATAAGTCACGAGAGCTGCGATGAGTACAACCCAGATGAGCCCATGGCCTTCTCGAAGTGCCATTATGTCCGTCGGCTATGTACCAAGTCGTTCATGGCAATATCGGGGGCGCATTGGCTGAAGGTTATGTATGTGCTAATCTTTCGTAGGTTCTGATGGCGGATTTACCTCGCAACGGCGCGTGAGGCAATGATGACCTCAATGATGTCAATGACAGCTTCACTGCCAGGGACGTCAATCGACCAGGCCCTCACCGATAATGTGTTACAGGGATGAAACATGCGCCACAGTCGTTATCTACGTTATGTTACCGAGAAACAATGGGGTCACAACTACCAGGCTGCCCAGGTGCCGCCGGGCCAGCTCCTCCGGCCCTACACCACCTGCACTAGCCACAGCATGCAGTAAGGCCATGCGGGACAGTGGGGTCATCGAGCTGTCGGGACCTCTGCTGCTCTGCTGCAAGGGGCACGTCAGAGCTGTCAGAGTTGTGTCTCATAATGACGACCAAGCTGCTGTCTTGGCATGTCGAAGCTTTCTCTTCCATCTCAACAACAACCCACAATCAACCTGATGTTCCTCTATTAGAACTACCGTACTACTATATAGCTCCCATTGCGGCGAGCAGACTCTATTACTGCCCCGAAGCTGTATCTCACTCCGTTCCAGATTGTGTCAATTGGCCCGCTGTCGACATCACACGTGTAGCTACCTAGCTAGCACCTTAGCACCAACGAGATGGCGCCATGGATTCCTCGACTGCATCTTTTCGAGGTCAATGACCAGCCATGGTAAGCAAGTTCCCTTGCAGCACACATGTCTGATCCCCAAGTATTCGCTCGTTCTAGCTGCTCTGGTCAACTTCGTGCTTAGGAATGCACATGCCACTTCCCCTGTCTTGGGGTTGCCTGCCTGTTTGCCGGGCAAGCTATCGACCGACCTAACTAACATGAGATCCAACCAGGTTCCCTTCTTTTCTGCGCGCATACGTGCAGACCGGACTTACGCATGCGTGGACCATATCCATCCCTGTTCTACAGTCTTGTAGTGCCGCCAATCTCGTCGCAAAGACAATCCGTCGAGTACTGGGCTCGGCAGTATCTAAATACACCTATATCGACTTCTGCGCGGGCGCCGGAGGTCCCACGCCTTTCATAGAGCAGGCTCTGAACCGCCAACTGGAATCTTCGACCTCTGCGTCATCCTCACCACCTTCATCCTCAAATCCTTCGTCCAATGCAGGAGAAGTAATCGAAAACCAGCCCATCAAGGGTGTGAGTTATGCGGCCGTGGCGTCGGTCGAGCCGACAGTAAACGGAGAGAGCAAGGAAGACGGAGATGGCAGCAGCAAGGCCGTCAAGTTCATCCTCACCGACTTGCACCCGCACATCTCGAGCTGGGAGGTGGCATCGAGCAAGAGCGAGCACCTGTCATATGTCTCGGAGCCTGTGGATGCAACAGATGCACCCGTAGAACTGATACAAAGACACCCGACGCGGAACGGCAAGGTATTCCGACTGTTCAACCTTGCGTTCCATCACTTCGACGACAACCTGGCACGCGCTATCCTAAAAAACACAGTCGAGACGAGTGATGGTTTTGGGTAAGTTGTGCACTCTGCCCCCTCATTTTCGCTGTTGTCCCACCCTATGTCTCTATTCCGCCAAACCCATCTGAAATGCCCAGGCAATTAACACCAAGACACTAGTATATTCGAGCTTCAGTCCCGCAATTTGTCCTCTATAGTTTCCTGCTTCATGTTCGGATTCTTTATCATGGCGTTCGCGCCGCTCTTCTATTGGAACTCCCCGCAGACACTGTTCTTCGTCTACGTCATGCCCATCGTGCCGTTCGTGCTCGTCTTCGATGGCTTGATCTCCTCGTTGCGCACCCGTACCGCCGACGAGATTGAGGTCCTGCTTCGCACGTGCGGGGCTTCGGGATTTGAGGATTGGGAGGTCCGGAGCGGGCGGGAGATGTTCCTTTGGCCGACTGGACAAATGAATTGGGTCATATGTACTAAGCTTGAGAGCAGGAGAGGATGATCCGCTGTGTGCCTGTGTGTATGAGTATGTAGTAATAGTGTTGCAAAGACCGCGAAATGGGCATTAGAGAAATGCGATTGGCTTACCAAATTTCTCGACCTCTGTCTCGACTGTGTTCTCAGGATAGTAAATTACCAGCTCGAACAGCCCTTCCTACACGGTGAGAGAAATATACCAAGTCGTAGACTGCGAGTCGAACGGCCGATGTTGTCTTCCACCATGCCTCGGTCCGTCCACGTGCCGGCATTCACGTCACCGTCTCTATTCCGCCGGCGGCGGCGGTGGTCGGGGGCCATGGCAGTAATCCATGCCTCGGGCCAAGTACCTATGCTTCGTATATGATATATATCCGCTATAGCATCGAACACCGACCCCGAGACCTTCCTCCAGGTCCCGGCACCGGACTACTCAAGGCCTCCCTTTGATGGAGCCGACCAGGTGTGTTGCAGTTGGTCAGACGCACACGATCTACCGCTGAGTACTCGGATACGTCTCGAGATAAAAGTTACCTACCTACAGCGTCTAATTCCGAACACGTGTCTGGTCTCAGTCTACCTACCTACGATCCCTGATAGCAGCTGGAACCTGGGATTGGTGAGGGAACCGCTTCGCCCAGACTGGACCAGTGGACAATAACAACAACAGATGCTTCAGAGAGCGCGATGGTGGTATATAATGTACTCCTAGCGAGGTCTGTCTGCTGTTTGTTGACAGGACGGACGTGCCCGTTCGTACGGTGCTGGTGCTGTCTACCTAATAGGTCCCTTATCATCACAAACCCTGTTGTAACGAAGGGGAGCAAAACCCATTCACAACTCGACGTTGCATGGAGTTCCAATCCACGTCCCAGCAATGGGGACTGGGTCTCTTCTCTTTATGACAACCCGTCCATCGGGTTCGATTGATGTTGACATCCTTCAAGTAAATATAGAAAAGCAAATGAGGAAAAAAGAAAGAAAAACAACGTCCTCGTGGTCTAGCGGCAAGACGCCAAGTTCCCTGGGCTTTCGTCTTACGGCGATAACAGGCTTGGAGGTGCGTGGTTCGACTTCATGCTTGGGCATAATTTGATTCATTTTTTTCTTAGTGACCATTCCAATATACGGGCAGCTATAGGCACATCCCGAGGTGCTTGTCTATGCGTAATGATAGTTATGAACCTACCTAGATTATTTACGGCCTTACGCCTTTTTTCTTTTACATAAGCATCGAGGCTTGAATACTAAAACAGGCCCTTGTCAGCACCCTTAACCCCTACCATTACATCTACGATAAAGACACCACGGTAAACAACCCAGTATGCTTGGGGTATAGATCACATACGCCACCGATGACAGTCAGCAATCCTCACCATGTGCCATGTAGCGCAAGCAGGTCAGGTATAAAGCGATCTAGCAATGTACGGATGGGCGGGCAGACTGCATGCTATCCATGTAATCCTCCGCCCCTATGCGAAATATCGACGACGAAGACCACCATCCAACCGGGTACAGTCCATCCAAACGCCAACCCGAACAGCGTAAACTTCTTGCCGCCCTTTAGGAAACAAACTAGGTCAGAGTATACAGACTAAAACATAATATCGTTCTGGACCGCGATATGCAACCCCTATATGGTCAGGAAGCCGAGATAGTCGACTACGATGAGGGTTACCATGCTGTGAGAGGTGGTGTTAGCCCCGGGGTAGGTTCGGATGAGATAAGGAAAAGCAGTGAGACTTACGCATGCGGTGCAATGCGCACATAGTACGTCCCGAAGCCGCGGTAAAAGCGCAGCAGGCCCTCCTGCTTAGCGACCTTGGCGAAGCAGTCTGCCATGCTCTTATACGGCAGCTTGCCGTCCGGTCCGCGCTGCTGCTTCTGCAGACGCGTCTTGACGAAATCAAACGGCAGACTCAAGAAGGAGGCGAAGAATCCCGCGATGGCGCTGGCCGTCAGCGTTTGCACCTTGGGAGACAGGGTCGTGCGCGTTTTCAGCTGCGCCTTGGCCTCCGAGAAGCACGCCAGCTGGCCCAGGTTGAGCGCCATGGCCCGCACAACTGTCGGCGTGGCGCCAGCCCACAGCGCTGTCACGCCCTCCGACTTCACGATCGAAGATAGGGCGTCGATGACCGACTTGTAGTTCTTACGCTCGGCGAGAGGCTTCAGGCCGTCCGACTGCATGCGGATGAGAGCGAGATCGGCCGGGTTTCCGATGAAGGCTGCGATACCCCCAGCGACAAGACCTGAACCTGCCCTCTCGGCGAACCCGATCTGTGTGCCCTTTTCTTTTGCACGAGCCGTCAAATTCTTCATGATTGTGTCGAAAAAACCCAGTCTCGCTGTGGTATATACGGCTTGGCGAAGGAGACCCGCCGAAAGTCCTGTGTATAGGTCGCGAACCTTGCCCTGCGCAATAATGTCTCGAGTTATTGACACAGGGGAGGGTTTCGGACCAGTAGCAACGCCCTCGCCTGCGAGCTGCAGCCTGACCTTGATCATGTCGACTGGCTGGATGACAGTTGTTGCCACCATGCCAGAGAGACCGCCATTGATGAATGGCAGGGCAGCCCGCATCAGAGGGGTATGGAGGAAGTCGGTCTTGACGGCGGCGACGGTCTCGGTGCTTTGTTTGCCCATGTTGGAAGACTTGGTGCGCGCGGCGTCCGCTGCTTGCTTCAGGGTGTTGGAGCTCATGGTTCAGAGAGGTGGCAAGCGCTTGGAAGCTTCGTACAGTGAGACACACCGAGACCCGTTCACCCAAGGGCTGGGGATGAGCGCGAAGAGTGATATAGCTGAAGAGAAAGGCAGTTGGTCAGCAACATATTTGCAAAAGTGCTGCCTTGAGGCTTTAATATGGTGAGAACGAGAGACGTCTCGGGTGTGTGACAGTAAGATTGGAGCCCGATAGAGGGTAGGTAGCTCTTTGTGGAAGTCCAACAAGACAAGATTGGTCCATAAAGCCAACACGCACCGAACCGTTCTGACATGGCCGAGGTGGCTGAACACCCGGCTAGTAAGTCGGCTGCACAGGAACGGGTTGAAACGGTAGGGCGATAATGGAGTTGAGGTATCCATAGTGTCTCGTTACAATGTGGACCCTGTTCGGAAAAGATAGGGATGCCTTTGACAAGCTGCGGCAGAGGTGGAGATTGTAATAGGAGGGAGGGGCCGCGAACGTTTGGCAGCCGCATATTCGGATACTCGAGCCAGATTGGGGGATCTACATTTGACGCATGGTAGCTGGTAGGCCCGTATACCTTAGCCTTGGGTAGGCCCCCCTTTGGTCCTTTGGTCCTTGGGTGGTCGAGCATGTGACAACAACCCGACGGCGACATCACACCGGTCCGACGGCGAACAGAAACAGTCGAGAGAATGGGAGCACCAACCTATAGAATAACCACGACGAATCGATAAAAATGCCTCGGGCTGGGCAAGCTCGAGTCTCGAATCTCGATGGGGTATAAAGCCAGGATAGTTGTCTAGGTGCCACTAGTGTGGAAGGCGATGGGCAGTTAGAGGTATACCGGTCAGACACGATAGGGGGAGCTGGGAGCTGTCTCGTGCGAGCTGGCGTGCGTGGCGTCAACGCTTTTCTTGCCGGTCAGATATCGGACTCGAACCAGGAGTGTGCCCTCGGCGACCGAAGGGTGGTACGGTCAACGGCAGCTACACACCAGGGAAGTAAGAAAAGGAGTGCTGATGGGGGAATCAACAGAACAGTACGTTTTCGCAAGTCAAGTAAGTATGAGGTATACGCGACAACAGCCAGGCCCAAGGAACAGATGGTTGGAGTAGGATGATACTGGAAGGGAGGGGGAGTTGGGGGGATGATGATAGTGGACGTAGGTTAGGTAGGTAAGGAGACCTGCCCAGGTGAGGAGAACAGTGAGGCAACCACAAGTCGGGCGTTCCCTACCTTGTTAAAACAAGCTCACTGGGATGATACTAAAGAACCTTAATCTGCGAAGTGGATTGTTTGTAGAAGGAAGGCCTGAAAGAGGGTGGGCAACAGGGCAACGGGGCCATGGACTCAAGTCATGACAATCGAAGTCGGGTTGTGACGATGGGCAACGATGGGCAACGATGAGCGAGTCGCGGGAATAGTTACCTGATAATAAATGGAAAGGCCTGATGGAGAAGGCGACTCCAACACACGGTACACACCTACCTGCCTCCAACTGGCTGGCATCCAACTGCCTGCCAGCCAGCCTACACGCACCGGTACTCGCGAGCGCTGGGCCGCTGGCGGCGTGTCACTGTGCCACTCGAGAAGGTTTCCATTGGCAATCGAAAGGAAGATGGACCTCGAGGTGGCCCTCCAATGCCACTGGCGAGGTGTTGGCGTCAAACCGGCATCCGTAGCTTCTCGCCCCAGGAGAACCTTGGAAGCATGCAGTATCAGAAGGAGAATGCGGGGTTTGCCCATTGTTAGAAGCTACATAGCCAAGGCGATCATCGATGGGCAACAACGGCAATTGGAGGTTTGCCTGACCGGTGGCTTCAACGGCAGGGACACACACACCTCCATGGATGGCCCTCGAGAGACATCAAGGGGCTGTCTGTGAGTTCCCAACAATTTGAAAGCCAACCACTGGGCCACCTGCACTCAAATCAACAGAGATACTTCGTCTGGAAGGACCATCTGAAAAGAACGTCTGTAACGAGGCACGGCGAGACTCGGCATCGAGAATCAGCAGTACCACGCCATCGACGCGCCTCATTCGCCCTATTCAACCTGTGCTCCGGCTTCTCAACGTGCATCGGAACTCGCCGTACGCAACGTGGGACAGGTCGGCCGTTGGGCCGGACTACAGACTACAGTGCATTCCAGTACTGCAGCCAGTGCAAGGTGCAAAGGAGTATAATAGAAAAGGACGTACTTCCCTTGGCCCTTGGGAGAGATACCGTAGGCTGATGTTGAAGTTCTGATGCCATGGCCGACGGATGGTCGTTCCGATGCCGCGCATCCATGAATTGCGGGGTACAGAGCTCCTGTGGTCCGGGTGTAGGCTAACTTCTAAGGACCTCGGGAGGTTCCATTGATGGAGTCTGAGAAACACAATACAATACATGTACTGTCTTATATTGTGTTGTATTGTATTTTTCAGGTTCACACGTGTGTTTTCTAGTAGTGACGTATTAAAGGGTACCTAATAGTACCACGGACCACCAGGATATGGCTCGGAAATTGTCGGTAGCCGAGGGTTTACCCCAGTATTACCCTCAACCGCGGGTTTGTAAGCGGTCTGGAAGTTGTTCCGGCCAAAGACACAAACACGGATCTGTACTAGGATCAGAGTATTCTAGCCAACTGTTGGCAGACGGTTGTAGGTTTGCCAGCAGTCAATTAACTGTTCAGAGCTAATTAACGTCAATATTCGACAATGCTAGGGCTCTGCAATGTTTGAGCGTCCGTCAACGTTAAAATTTGTTAAACATTTATACAGCGTTTACAGTATATAATCGGCTGAATAATTATTAACCGCTAATAAGCCCTGACATTTTAATATTGCGAAGCTTAAAGTCAATCTAAGTATAACGTATATAAATGCCTTTTAAAACACTTAAATTGTAAATAGTCTCGTAAATCATAAGTCTTTACAGCTCGCAGTTAATTTAATATATGCCACCGCAACTACTTATCATTCGTAAATATTTTAAATTTTCTTTTTGTAATTTAATTTTAATCAACTTATAAGTATATGAAAGCAGCGCGTTTAAAGCCTTCCTATATTCGTTTAATTAATCTTTTACCTTTTTATTAATAATAGCGGCTAGCAATTAGCTGATTAGCTAGGTAGCTGGCTGGTGTGATGGATCTGACATCCATCAGGTGACTAGGGTTATCAGTGGGGTTGACGCGTTGCCCCGCTGCACAGATTGATAGATAATTGTGGATCGGGATTTGGGATCTATCACCCCAGCAGAATTGGCTGGTGCTGCAGATCCTTCTTCCCTTCCTCACTAAAGTATTTTTGTACAATTGAAGATGTTGATGGACATTCTCGTCCTAGTCTTCAAGCTGGCCCGTGACAGCTGGTAAAATAGTGTCATGATTCCGTAAATGTATTGCAAGGATACAACCCTTATTAACTATTAACGTATAACAAACTCTGGTTAAGATCTGGAGATGCACCCGAATTGGTGTGCAGCTAGATGTGGGCAGTCGTCGCCCACCAGACCCACCAGGGCATGGATCAACCTATCGTCCGATCAGTCACGTGCTCAGTCACGTGACCCGGGGACCATAGAGACCATTGCTAGACCTGATGGGTGGTGGAACCATCACAAATAGCTAACAGCTAGTAATTAAGCTGTTAATTAATAATTAACTGTTTATAAATAGTTAAAGGGTTATAAACGTTTGAATTAAATATAAACGTTTAAAGCTCTTTGCTATTAACGAAGAAATTTAATAATTAGCACTTAATAACGTTGGAAAAATTGGAATATTCATTTTAAAACAATAGTTAGTTACGACTAATATACACTTGATAGTTTATTAAACTTTAAACATTTAAAGATGTTTAAGTATATAACGTAAGTAACAAGCAAGCTATAAATATAAGCAAGCTGAAAGCTATTATGAAACTTTTAAATAATATATTAAGTAGCTTAATACAACGCGTTTAATTTAATTTAATTAATCAGATTTGTCCCCTTTAAACGTTTCCATCTTTATTATATAAGCTTGTACATTATAGCTAGTATTGCGGTAAACCCTATAACGTTACTTACAGGCTGCCGCTTTTTTCAAACAACGACTACCTTTACCTATTTTTTATCTTGCTAGTTCAGCACTATCTTTTACAGCTTAAAAACTTACTGCATTTTTAACAAAAAGTACTTTACTTTTTGTTGAACGTTTATTTTTTATCTTCCGGGCTTTACTGAATAGGTAATTGGCTTTTTTTAACTCGTATATTTAAAAATTAACCAAAGTTGTCACGGTGAGCTTACTGAGGAGCTGGGATAAGGCCGGCAGCAAGCAGCTATTACTCTATTTACGAGAATATCAAGACTAGAGAGGAAAGGAAGAGAGAGAGAGAGATAGATACAGTGGGAGGTTGCCCCTTTAAGGAGATCCTCTGGTCAGATCCTTCCTCTATTGGGAAGTATCCACTTGTCATGTGGGAAGGTCTGTGCAGGCCGTCACAAAAGTGACTTCATATATAAAACTGAATAACGTAGCTGACAAGCGAGTTGACATTACAAGCGAGTTGGCACTCGTCATGAACTCTCCAACTGCCATGTCAAATAACTTCACCACAACGCATTCAGTTCAATTCAATCAATCGGATTCCTCTTCCTCAGAGGTTTCTATCTCTATTGTACAAGTTCGCGCATTATGGCCAGTATTGCCGCAAACGCCACACCGTCGCCCACGCGCTGCTGCCCGCCTCGGACGACGACTATCTTCACCCATTTCCTGTTTTGCCAGCTCAGTACCATCCTTTGCAGCCTAAAGATCTACTGCATTTTCAACAGAAAGTACTCCTCCTTTCACTAGACGTTTGTTTTTTGTTCTCTGGCGTTTACTTAATAGGTGATTGGCCTCTTCTAGTTCGCGGACCCGGGAATCAACCAAAGCGACCTTATGCATAAGACCGTATGTAGCCTTTGAAAACGAGCTCAACGCATCAATTATTGATGTAAGTGAGCTTCCCTGGTGGTTTCTGACTCGGTTTCGGATATAAACCGATTGGTTTACCGCTTCGTTAATGGTGGTAGGCGTCTTCGAAGTCCAAGTAGTGGGTGGCAGATTGGGGTCTGGCGACGGTGTTCGTATGACAGCGACAGCATCCAGCTTTGAAATGACACTTTCTGGGTCAAAAGGAACAAGTCCAGTGGTACTGAAACCTGCTCGAATGTTTCCAGGCGTCATAGCAGCGTTGTGTGCTTCACAAAACGCTGCAAGGAAGTCCTCTTTTGAAACGTGGGTTATATGACGCCGGATGAGATCCTCAATCATGCGACCGTAAGCTCGTTTGAGCGGGCTAAAACAGCTGACATCTAGAGGCTGGAGCCTGTGTGACGAGTAGGCAGGCATACAAAGAGTGATAATGCCATTGTTCTGACAATAATCCTCAAAGACCTGGGAATGGTAGCTTTCGTGACCATCTAGGATGAGGAGGCGTTTACCGGCAGTCATATGCGGTCTGGTATACTTGTCGAAATGCTGAATCTATTCCAAACCAATCTCATTCGTGGTCCACCCGTTGTCGGACACGGCCACCTTCCAATCGCGTGGTAATATTGTGTCGCGATACCATGACGCGAGGTGGGTTTTGCCCTGTAGAATGATGAATGGCGGGACCACCCAACCATCAGCATTAACAGCAGAGATTGCTGTAGATCATTCCCTGTTGCCTTGCTGAGCTTGTCTAGGCCTGCCACGTCTTTCGGCGCTTGTAACGGCCATGCCGGACCCAATAATGCCCATCATAAACCCAGTCTCGTCGAAGTTGTAAATATCCGCGTCTTGGATACCATATTTCGCGACTGCCGCTGCAACTTGGCAAAACCACGCGCGATACGCGTCTGGATCCTTGTTCAAGACCCTCTGGTAGTCTATCTTCCGATGAAAACGCGTCCGGAGGCCTGGTGTACGTTTGATGAAGTTCCGCGTCCAGTTCTTTCCAACGCGTCCAGCCCCACGCGCCGCCAATAATTGATCCGCCATATCTTCAACATAACTGTACCGGGGCGGAAATGCTCGCGCATCCAGGTCGAGAATGAAGGAACAAATGGCATTCTTTTCAGAAACCGTAAGTTTCAAAGAATTAGGCATGCTATCGCGTCGTGATGGTCGGCCGGCGATTCTAGCCTTCAAGGTATTATATGGGACATGGAAAGTCTTAGAAAGCTTGCCAATGGTAATATGAGGGTCGCGTCGCTTAGCTTGGACAGCAAGCTGTAAGTCTGATTCGCTATAACGCAATGCCATTATTGTTGGTTGATCAATTAGGAGCCTTGATTGAAAGGTTGGGTGGCTGGTGAAAAGTTGCCGCTCGCTTGTAATTGCCGCTCGCTTGTGACCTACGTTATTATATATGCTGTTTATATTATTTTGTATTTTTCGTTATTACACGGTGTTGTGCACCTGGGCAGTTCCAAGGTAGAAGTGACGTCATTGCTCTTGGTCCAAGCTTTTACCGTACTGGAATTTGGTTCCAGTGCCGTGCAGGTGGGTCTTTCGTCTCGAGCCGGGAACATCTCCAACCTAAGAAGTCAAAGATTCAAGGTCAAATACTCAAATTGCCCCTATCACTGATCAGTGGCAATTGACATTCAACTCCAATGTCAACTACCTATACGGAATCCTCATGCAACTCAACAAGAAGACTCATCGTCGGTACCAGCCTCTGCGGAACAGATGCAGATGATGCTCCTCTGCCAGGAATCCCGGCATGTAACTTGGAAGTATGCTCCTCAACACCGCGCGTACAGTGCTGCTTCTCGTTCTTGCAGGCAGAGGACAGCTCAAGACATTCGCTGCCAGGCTGGGCGATGCCCTGGAATTGGAAGTCAAAAAGGCTTACTCATTGATTGTGAGGCTGATCTGTGCATCTCAACACTTTGCCCTGCATATGATCTCCAGGGACCGACGCCTAATACCTCCGGACAGCCCATGTCAGAAAGCCGACAGGGCATGGCCGTTATTATGCACCATAAGTCCCATGAGGGTCCCATGAGGTCCCGACACAATGTCACCGCCAATGAATGATCGTCACTAAGGTACAGAAGCTCTGTTACCGTGTGATTGACATTCAAGATATTCAGGAAACGCTTCGCAGCCAGCAACAACCTGACCACTATGGGAACCAGAAGCCGGGGCCGGAGCTGAGCAGGGAGCTTGGGCCACCCCGACAGATGGAAAGCCATTTCCATCTGCATTTGGTGGCCTCCATGCTCCATCCTACCGTATGTCTGGGACGGTGACAGAGCGACAGTTCGTATCAGTTCACTTGCAATAACGAAGACCCATTGTCAAGTGCCCGTCTCATCTCGTTACTTACCCACCGCGTTTCCCGCCAATTCTCAGTCTTCGTCTTCGGATGTCTCCACATCCACTCCGTCCGAAACACACCCGGTGTTGAGGAGGCGGCGGGATTTCCCGTAAGATACAATATCAGATCGACTTCTCAGCCCTTTCGGACCCAATATTATGCAGGTACCGGCTGACGGGCTCTCTTGGGCCACATTGGACTGACTACAGCTCCCCGTCCTGATATCTTGAGGAGCCTCTGCGGGGCTCTACTCGGAATATCTATCCATTCCAGAGTCTGGACTGGACTGGACTGATGCTAAGCAACTACACTGAACCTCCAAAGTCTCCGTACAGCCCTTGTTCAGCGAGCAAGGGATATACTCGGTATCCCCTTAAGTGTTCGTTGGCACCAGCTCACCAAAAATAAGGTACAACACATGAGAGATCACCTCGGTGCCCTGTAGCCACTTGTCTGACCACGCAGAGCCTTCCATCTTCAGCTTAGGGTTGTTCCAAGCACGACGATTGGTTCTCTACAGTGGGTAATGTGACTGGGGGGTGGTCTTGGTCGTACACTACAACGTGGCTCCAACGAACACTCAAGGGGATACCCGCCCAGACTTATTACGTCTTTGTTAGCCGACGTAATAAGTCTGGGCGGGTACCGGGATAACCACTCTGGAATAAACATCGAAGATGGCTTTTGGGATCAACACTGCTTATACCAGGGTGTTTATTCGATTTATATGTCATCATCGGTTCCAGCCTTTCTGACAGGCGAGCGAGCGAAATAGTGAAGTAAGTCGTTGACCTTGAGCAATTCGATAGATCATTCTGTATAGAAAGTACTGACAATCGCTATGGTTGAACCAGGAACAGAAGAAAGGAAGCAAACAAATATGGTCTCAGGGGCACACCGCTGGCTAAAGACCCGGATTCTCCCCCATATTCTCACCCCAGACCTGGAATCGTTACCAATGCGCGCGCGGGCATGATGAAGAACGAATCATTCCGTGGTGGATGTTCTTTCACCATTGATGAGCCCTCCCAACTTTTTGTATGCATGATGGGCGGCGCCCCCCGCTGTGCCATCTTCGACAACCTTGGCGAGCTCGTCCAGATGTTCCTTGGTGCCGGGGTATGTCCAGCTGTTCGCGCCATCAGATATGCTCGGGCATGTTGTGCTCGCCCATACTGCGCTCGCCCTGCTTTTTCTGGCACGTTCTTCGACCTTTGCCTGCCAACCGAGGTAAATTAGCTCAAGTAGAGACTCGGTCGTCTTGTGGCGTTTCCGATACGTCGGAGACTTGTCGATGATTCCGCGAGCAGCGGCCACCAAGGAGCGAATTGCCTCAACTTGGGCTTCTGACACATAAGCTTCCTCGGAACAAAATCCCGAGTTGTTTGCGTCGTGACCTTGCCCTTCAGCTTCCGGGGAACGAGATCTCGAGGCGTCTGTGTTGCGATCTTGCTTTTCAGCTTCCGAGGAACGAGATCCCGAAGTGTCTGCCTCGTGATCTTGCCCTTTAGCTTCCAGGGGATGGGATCCCGAGTTGTCTGCGTCGCGATCTTGATCTTCAGGTTCCGCGCTGTGGTATCCTGAGTCGTCCGCTACCGCATTGGCGACTGCGATGAACAAGTTACCCAAGAGGCGATGGCCTTCCCATAAATCGAGCACAATTGCGGCTATCTTTGGTGGGTCCACGAGTTTCTCCGAACGAATCACGGAAGGCAACCCGCCGAGTCGTCCTGGAAGGTTCTTGTCGTTGGGAACTACAGCAGAATTGTGGTATGTCAGTCGCGCCACCGAGACATCCATCAGTACTGCAGAAAACAATTGGGACTCACACAACCGCGTCCATATTCCAATGCACCAAAGCGACAAAAAATATGTGATTGTCCATGGCTCACTCTTGTCATTGTACAATCCCCGATAGTTTACGTGTCCCAGCGCTCTTCGCGCTATCTTGTCAAACTTCTTCCACTGTATACCACGTTCGGCACATTTTTGTGAGAGCGCGGCGAATCGCTCCCGGAAGGCGCGCTCCTCTGGGCTTGGCTGCCCGTAATGGTTTGAGCTTGGTGCGGACATCGTCGAGGTAAGAATGGAGGGGGGGGTGGCGGTGTAAGTGTGAAGGAATGAGATGATCTGCAATATTAACGAGGGATGCGGATGCTGGATCTATTGCTGGTGGTTTGGATGGTAGATGGTCGTCGGATGATGGCTGAAGTTGGATGGCGAAGACCTGCAGATACGGAGGCAGTGTCTCCATGGTTCTGGTGCCGCCTCCTGCAATGGCAACTGAGAAGGCGCCGGGGTCTGAACATCATGACAGAGGCAGGCATCGATTGAGAGTATATGATCGGAAAGGAAGCTGTGACTCGAAACTGGAATAAGCAGACAGGAATAAACAGCCCTGGTTTGATACGCCACTTCCAATGCTCATTCCATGATGCTTATTCCGATTCGATAAATACTGTCGGTTGCTAGACGGGTGGTGTACGGAGACTAATGAGGTCTCAGTGTATGTACTGGCAACACGAATCGGCACGTGCGCGCGCAACAAATACCTGCCGTTTTCATCGTCCGCATAAGTTATGTCGCCTGGCGCGTTCATGGGTGATGTCACATCACGGGGGCACGGTGTCGAGTGTGAGCCTGTCTAGAGACATGAAAGGACGCTCGGTAAAGGGTGACGCCTGGGTACCCGCTAATCAAGGCGAGCACGTTATAACATGGTAAGGTTCAAGGCGGCGTGTCGTTGGTCGGAAGGCACTCGAGCTGGGCGACAGAGTCTTGCTCGACTATATCTGGCGTAAGCCTGTGGTATGAACGAACGTCAGGAACATCCTTAGCGTCGTCACAGTGTTACAATAAGCCGTATAAATACGGTTAACCCACTCAATCTAAAAGGAACGGCAACAATTCCCTTTCACTTTTTAGCAACTGCTTACCACGAAAAGAAATGAATATATTCGGCAGGATTTTATTAAGCGGCGTAAATAAATTAAACGGGTTGAAAAAAAAGCAGCTTAATCGTATTAAATAAGAGAATTTTTAAGTATAAACCATAAAGTATAACGGCATAAAAATAAAGCATTATGCTTGTAACGTTCCGTATATGTGAATAGGACATAGAAGCCCTTGTTTAATATGTACATATAACTATCTCTAGCTGAAGAGAAAAAAGAAGATCGAGTGGCATAGCCAAATCTGGTGGGCAACTAGATAAGTGTGTCCGCCCCACAATTCAGAGCCCTAGTGGGTCTGGGACAACCAGTCGTCCAGGAGGTCACGCACGTGCTGTTACGTAATCCCAGGACCATCACCAATGGTAGCGATGTAGCAACTATCATAGTGCTATTATATCATAGAAAAATAGGTTGTTAAGTTGAGTATTTAACCATTTTTATCTACTTATATATAGCTACGGTACATAAAACCGTAATAATACCTCTTTTTAAACCCGTAATTGACCGCGATTATAACTTAAAAGAAAAAGTAAAAGGGAATAGTTTTCGAATCGTGCGTTTAATATAAAGATGTCTCTACTCGAAAATTACGCTAACGAAATGCTAGCTTAAGAGCCTATACTAGCTAATAAAAAGTTAATAGCCTAGTTAAAAACTTAAACATACGACTTATAAATAACTTAATAAATTATAACGGCATAAAGATAAAACATTATACTATTATATTATAAAATGTGAGAAGTCACACAGGGGTCAGGACAGGGGATGGATCAGGATCGGGTTGGTTCCCTCTTTTTCGTGTCGGGTCGGTGGTCTAGAAGGGACGAATCGCTATCTAAACAGGTGGCCTGGTGTTGAATACACGGATGTTGTTGAATGGGAGCCGGAGATAGACACCGGAAGATCTCCAGTGGGGCAGAGACGCACAGGGCATCTGACCCACCAAGAAGACAGATGATCAGTCTCTGTACGCAGAACAAGAACAATCAAGAGAATCCATCAACATCTGTTGAATACACGGATGTTGATTGATGCTATTGCTTGTTCTGCTCTGCGTGCAGAGATTGATTATCTGTCTTCTTGGTGGGTCAGATGCTCCGTGCGTATCTGCCCCACTGGAGATCTTCCGGTGTTTATCTCCGGCTCCCATTCAACACATGGTGACGCACGGACCACCTCAAACTACACACCAGAGCCACCACCACATCTGACATAAAAGTAAAACGTTGTTAAGCCGAGCATTTAACCGTTTACATCTACTTATATAAAACGGTGATATAAAGACACGGTAGATATGCGACTGTTTAATATTACACGTTTAAATAACTTTAAGGAAATTATTACAACTCTTAAAACTTCGTGGGGGCGGTAAGGATAGATTGGAAAGGAAGTTGTGACTCGAAACTAGAAACTCTGGTCACGGTAATGGCTTTGTTTATACCTGGCATAGATATATGGCATAAACCTAAAGGACATAGATCGGAAAGGAAGTTGTGACTCGTGATTCGAGGTTGCCTGACCACGGTACCAACTGTGTTTCTGGCATAAGCGGTATGGCATAAACGTCAACGGCGAATCACTAGGTCAAGACTGCTTATTCCAGGGTGCTTATACCGAAAAGCAAATGATCAATTCAGAGGAGACGAACAGGTCATCCTATACTAATTTTTGTGTAGTATTAGCAAAGCGACATTTTCCGCCCAAACGACCATCAATCCATGCATGCTCCTGGAAAACCCTACGCCGTCTGAGGGACGAACAGGCCTCCAGTCTCACCACCCGGGTACAGCTCCTTGGTCTGTCGGAGCGCCGCGGCGTGGGCCTTCCAATACGTCGTTCTGATGCCCAGATCCTTGAGCATGTCGAACGCCGAATACTTCTCTCCCGGCTTCTGGTTGACCACGTTCACCAGGAAGTCGCGGAAAGTGAGGGGACCGGAGCGTCTAGCGAAGTCGGTGAACGCCTGGCAGACGTTCACCCAGCGGAGAATGTGGTCGGCATCGAGGCAGCCGATCTGCTGCCGGAACTCGAAGGTCTGCGTGTTTCCGCCGCTCTTGCCCGCGGGCATGAATCGCTTGAAGCCGACCGAGCCGCGCTGGATCACGGCGCGGGGGTCTGTTTCTCTCGCGTTGGTGTTGCCCAGCATCAGGCGCTGCGAAGTGTGAAGTCAGTAATTGCCCTTTCAACGAAGCCCCAGATATGCTACTCACGGCGAGCTCCTCCAAGTCCGTGCATCCCCAGATGCGGCGCAGCTGCGCGCGTTGAAGTTCTGTGACGTCCGCCAGCGGGGCCTTAGCAGCGGGGGCATGCTCGTCCATTTCCTCCAGGTCTCGCAGGTTCTGGTTCACGCCGGTCTCCTCGTTTTGCAGGTCCTCCAGGGTCTTTCTGGCGAGCACCGAGTACTTGGTCACCATGTAGCAATACTTGCTGTTTTTGCGGCTCGGGTGATTCAGATCCAGCAGCTGCTCTTCCAAGAACCACAACATGGTACATAACTTCTTCACGGTGAGGAGGCTGAAGGCTTCCTCACATCGTCCAATATGGACGTGCACTGAAGTAGACTCATTGAGATGTACACGTAGACCGCGGAGGGCACGCACGATATCCTGGATCTGCATACGCTGAGTCGGGTCGTACGTGCTGATCACCGGGGATGATACCTCACAGTCGATGAATCGATATCCTTTGTTGAGAATCTCCGAACCGGGAACAATCGATGAATCGTGTCCGACGCGCCAGGCATCATAGACGGGGACATTGTCGTGGGGCTCGTGGAATGTGTCATCCTCGCACAGGCGAACTGGCGCACTGGCGACCTTGCTCAAGGCAGAAGCGACCTTTCGTATGATGTTACCGTCGTATGGGCTGCCAGAGGACTTGCACCCAATCAGAGGGCGCTTATCCTCCGGGTTCGGGTCAACCATTTCGATGAAAGGGTCGTCTACGTCCCCGTCGACGTACGCGACTAGGAACTCAAACTCGAGTCCGAAAGAGAGCGGGCCCGCTTTGTCGTTCTCCGCGGCCTTGACTTCATCATACTTTGAGAAGTTGCTTATGTGAGTCTCTGCCACCTGGTTGGATAGGCCTTCGTACTCCTCTTCGAGCGTGTTGGTGTTCTCCATGATGTCTTTCTTTTGTCGTTATAGACGGTCTGGAATGGCGAGAAATGTCAGCGCCGAATCTTGGTAGTCGGAAAGCAACACGAGAAGATCATACATTTGCTGAAGCCGAAGAAGGCGGCGTAAAGTGGCGTGAGAAATTCCGACCCAAGGCTGAGGAAGGCGGAAGAGGTGACGATGATAGGCAGGAGGAAGATGTCGCTGAGAAGTGAAGGTGTGGTGGGATTCCTGATGGTCTCTAATCTTGGTGCTCGGGATCGAATAGCTTGGGAACCTGAAAACTCCGCAAGGGCAGATGGAAGAGAGGGTTTGTTGCTCGCAGGCTTCGTGATTCCACCTTTGGCTTGGGTCGTACAACAGATGAGTAAACGGAGATGTCGAAGGTGCTTGGATCACGTTGAGTTTTCAAGCGTGTTCGCAGCACTGGGCATCTGGTCTGGTGATCCCAAGATTTCTCTGCGGACGTGATTGAGAATAGGATGCGTGATGCTTGTTGTTGTGAAAACAAGGAAATATTGCAGCTGTTCAGCTGGAAGATGTGCCGATGGTCGTCACGGGGGACGGAGACCCCGGAGGACCCCGGAGGCGGTGGGGTGCCGTGAGATTCGGGAAAAGCGGAGCAGTCTAAGTCTAAGGGACCCGCGTGGCAGAGCCGGGCCGGTAATAGGACTGAGCGGTGACCTTGGATATTGCGGCCGCTTTATTTAAACGTTGAGATGTGCTCATAGGTTGAATCGTTGGATAATAATAGTGGCTGAGGGGTTATCCTTTGAAGAACAAGGCGACGTGACGTCTTGTGCACCAGCGTGACTAAAATCACAACGGCTCTTATTTCAACAATCGTTGTTGCATAGCCGTGCCATGTTAAATCAAGCATAGTCTCTCTCCGCTGGCCACCCTAGAAAACATCCTGAACTTGTCTGCTCTTGCTCCGTTCTCCAAACGATGGTTTCTGTGACTGCCAGCACCAAGAGCCAGGCATGATGATCTCTGCCATCTTTACACTTGCTGAAGAAAGCAGGATGACCATGTGTAAGGTGATTGGTGATGAATCTAAAGGAAACAGTCGACGTGAGTCGTCTGGTGTTGCCCCTGAGCCCCTGAGATATTGGCTTATAGGACGTGCTGGTGATTGTGGCTTATTGTGGCGCAGCAGTCCCGTGTCGTCCACGTGCATTGTTGCGTCAAGACAGCATGACGTCATCGGCCTGTAAAGAGCTGTTCGTCGCCTTGCACCCAACTGAAACCTACTTAGGTAGTTGTGTGCATTAGTGAAGATTATCGCGCCGCTGTTAAGCGACTCTTACTCTTCATGGCAGAAGAGAACGGCATCGAGCAGAGCTTCGCGCCGAGCAGAAGCAATTGAGCGACGGCATATCTGGGGTGATGATGTTTTGGAAAGGAAGCAATGGCAGGTTAAACATTTGGCGATGCCTATAATGGCTCGTTAAATGAGGTTGGTGGGTGTGGCGTGGTGTGGCGCGGCGGCGCTTAACGGCAGCAACCCGAGGAACTACCGGTATAGAACTGATTTAACGCAATTAGCCAACCAGGATATTGATGTTACGGAGTCTGCCATTGCCTTGTTACGTATACACCCACCAGAACCAACAGCCACAGAAGTGGAGCCGTGTAAAGCCTGGACAGATGGTACCTAGCATAAGTTATCTCGCAGAACCAAGACAAGACGAGTTCGGAGAGTGACTAAAGCCTATATCTGTCAACTCAAACGAGAAATAGAGATCTCGGGAGTGTATAGCATCCTCTGGTCAACTCCCAGGCCTTTTCCTTGACTTCATGAACTTGTGTTTGACAATCACCCTGTTCTGATAGAGAACCCGGCATGTCAACGACTTTTCTGGCGGCCCAACTTCTGGCGCGCATTCCTCACTACAGGTTTGGGTTCTTGGGTTGAGTTGCGTCTCGGCTGAGCTCTTAGCTGGGCCCCCTGGAATTTACTCCCGTTGCGGTTGAGTTCGGAACTATCCCGAAGCTATTTTGTTCGATAGTGATGAGCGTCCTAACAGAGGGATAAGCGACAGGATGGGAGGTCACTAACGGGGGGGAACTTAAAAGAACAGATGTCGAGAAAAGTACCAGCGATGAAGGAGACAGATGTGTGGTGGAAGGTTTAGACGAGTGGCATTGTGCTTTGTAAGGATGATAGAGAGACTGGACATTATAACCGCGCTGGATATGCCCCTATATCTACTATAGCCTTATAAACTAGCGACGTTTACAAGCGTAAATAACCTTACTCGTACAACGGCAAGTAACGCGATAACAGCGTACTAGCTAACTTAAATATAATTTCTTAATAACATTAACTTAAAAATAATGTACTTTTTATAATAATAAATACTATTTTTATACCTAGTATTTATTTATTACTTATTTATTTATTTATTTATAAATATAAAGCGACACGGTTTAATTTTTATTAATTTTTACTTAAAGTCTTTGTATCTACACCTTACCGAGATTTCTTATTTACCCTTGGATAAGGTCGCTTATTTACTAACTAGCTATAGCTTATTTGCTATGCTAAATAGCTATTACGATCGGGTTTTATATAAAGATATAAATTAGTTTTAGATTATTATATCCGTTTAATTGCATGCGTACAGCTAAAGAAATAGCTTTTAAATAGCCGAATGAAATAGCCGTTACTATCGGATTTCGTATAATAATTATATAATTTTAAATTATCGTATATTTTATAGCTGGGGATAAATACCTATTGGTTACGTTTAATTAAGCCGCTTTTTAAAGTAAACGGCTATTACGATTAGATTTAATATATCGATGTTATATTAATACAGTTTACTGTGTTTTTGAAGGCTAGACTTATTAATAATATTTACCTCGTTATTAAGCGGCTACTGAGTAGCTAACTAAGGTAAGGTATAAACAAGAGGTATTGATAAAGTGTAAATAAAAAGACCTTTAACTTATTGAATAAATATTAAAAGTAAATAACTATAAGATTTAAAGAGTCTTAAAAATAACTTTAAAGATTTATATAAAGATATGTAATTTTACTTTAATTTTAATTAGCCCTTTTAAACTTTTTTACTGTATTATATTTAAAAGACTTATTTGATTGTATTTTAAGTTGTAATATTCATTATGGTAGTGTTTTATTATAAACTTTAAAACAACTTTTAAAAAAACAATTATTATATATTAAAACATATAGGTTTTTAGATTGAAAAAGAAATGACACGTATAATGTTCTTACAAGGTATTTTCATAATGCGAATTACAGTTTTTAATATAAATAGGCAATTAAAAGCATAAAAACAGGTTTCATTATAAACGCATAAAACTTATAGACTAGTAATAAAAGCATAATACGATATTATTAAAAGGTAAAAACGTCGTTATTAATAAACTTAAACAGCGAATATTATATAGGTATATCACGTAGAAAAGGTTCGACTTTAGCTTATAATAAGAAAGTATTTTCAATGGTAGTAATAATTAAAAAGTGTATACAACCGCGTTTTATGTAACGTTAAAAAGTCAGCTTTGAGCTAAGTAATAAAGCTAAACGTATAATAATCGATAAGGTAAAAATTACTAGTGTTATATTAAGATTTGTTATAAAGTAGTTAGTAACCGTAATATTCAATTTCTTAAAAGGCACAGAATTCTTCGGCGTACTAGAATCAAAATGTCTTATCAAAAAGATAGATAAGAATCTTTAATATAAAATGTCCTTTAAAAATTAAATAAGATAGTAATAAAACGTTGTTAAGGCACTTTACTAAGTTTAAACGGTTTGATATTATTTTAATAACGTCAATAACATTAAATAATAATTAAATTATTCTTTGATTTTTAAAAGCGTTAATAAGAAAAGAAAAAGAAAAAGAAAACATATAGAAGGTATTTGATATTAAACTTAAATTATATCGGCTTGTTTTATTTTGAAACCATAGGTACTTGATATATAATGGGATTCATTGATTAATAAATAAAGACTAAACTTGTAAGCTTAAAATAATAACTATTAAAAAACTTGCTAATATTGCCCTTAGCTTTATCCTGACTTTCTAGTTATATAGTTAAGAAAGTTTCTTTTAAATCGCATAGTAATACCGGGGTGAACTCTAATAATGATAAAGTCTTTGTTATAAATTATTTAAAAGGTTAACAAAAGTTAAAACCTCTTTATATATATATATAATTAACTTAAATAAATTCGTCTTGTTAAGTTTAAAACATTAAGATTATTTAATAACTACATTAAATTATAATGTTATAATAATTTAACGAGTTTAACTTTTACGTTTACAAAACGACGTTGTTTTAAAGCTATCCGTTTGAACGTTTATAACTTATTATAAAGCTATTAAAGTAAACCCTTATTATAGCTTTAATATTAAGCTTGCGTTAACTAGTAATACGTATAATATGTTATATTTTATAAGAGTAGAAAGCTTATAAGGTTAGATGTTACGATATGTAATAATCTATTTATACGTTCACGTCGTTATTTGTTTAAGTTTAAAAAACTTTTTACGTTAATCGATTAAATAATTAGCTTTGCATTTGATGAAAACGCTAAAAAACCCTAGGAAAAAATCGGAAAAGAAATTGCAATTATAAGCTTAAATTTAAACATAGTTATATAATATATATCTTATTTATGTAAAATGATCGAGTTATTTTATTTATAATTACGGGTTATTGGAATCTAGTAGGATTAAAGGTTTAATAATAAGGAAAAAGAGTGGATAGTATAAAGGCTATAGTTTTAAGCTTGAAATAATAAATAAAAAAGTGTGGGAATAGGCTTGAACGATCAATCATAATACTCGAGTGTGGGGTCAAGGTCATGATGTTGCTGATGGTTGGATTGTGAAGTCTAGCTGGACCTGCAGGCCTAGCTAAGTGACCTCACAATCTGATATCTAATCTCTTATCTAATCGTACATGTGGGTTCTGTATGGATGGTTTGACTGTAGAATCACATGGATCCAACAAAAAGAATATAACTTTTGGTTTTGGCCTGGCTTTTTACTAATTATCACTAGTTACGTGGTTAAAAGAGCTTTTTTAAACCGCGCAGCTATTAGTCAAGCTTTTAAAGTCAACTTAATACAGGGGTAAACTTTAATAATAATAAGGTTTATAGCTTTACGCTACGAGAAGTGTTTACTTCTATAAGTTATTTAAAAGCCTAATAAAAGCCTTGTTTAAACAAGTATATTAAGTATTTTCAATTTATTAGTTTTAAAAAGCTAAGATTATTTAAGCACCGTTTTGAATTATAAGGTTATAATAATTCAACGAACCTAGCTTTTACGCTTATAAAACGACGTCGCTGTACAATTACCGTTTGGAACCTTTATAACTTATTATGGAATTATCAATGTAAAACTTTATAATAGTTATAATACCGAGCTTTTATTAACTAGTATTATATATAGTACGTTGTGTTTTATAAAAGTAAAAAGCTTGTAAGGCTATACATTATAATATAATATAATTTATTTAAGCGTTTATGTCGTTATTTTTAAGCTTGAAAAAACCTGTACGTTAATTAATTAAGTAATTAACTTTGCTTTCAATCAAACGGTTGAAAAGTATCAAGAAAAAGTCGGAAAAGTTTTTATAGCTATAAGCTGAAGAAATTTATTAGAAGTCAGGCTCAAAGTTAAGCAGACTAGCTGTCATGGAGCAGTTTAACCATATAAGGCATATATTTTAATTATTAAGTATATTAAAGTTACTGAAAAGCTGCTTTATGTAATAAATTAATAATTTATTACAGTTAATGTACTTAAGTAAATTTCGAATAAAATGCCCCTTTAATCTAACACATTAAAATTTTTATTCATCTATAAACAAGTTAAAACTAAGTAACGTTTTAATATCGTTATTTTAAAATTATAAAATATCGCCTACTTTCAGTTACTTAATACATTAGCGTTATTTTTCTTTAAGTTTTATTCAAATATCTCTTAAAACAAGCTTAATTTAAGTTTTAACGTCGAATTATTAACTAAAGATATATATATATTTAAATATGCATTTCTAGTTTATTTAAAACGTTTTTTAAAAGCTCATAATTGAAGCTAACACGGGGAAAAAATACAAGCTGTAAAATTAACGCTATTTATCTTCAAAAAATAAGAATATAAGATTAAAATTAAAATTAAAAGAAGGGTGTTGTGGCGGTCCAGCACCTGTATCTACCTGGTTGAAAGCTGAGTCATCAGGTCACGTGTAGGCTTGATAAGGAAGGACACCACTATATGTGCTGCAGCCATTCGGGTGCACACACACCTGGATTTCTTTCCTTTCTCACCTTGTTATTTTCGGAATACCACAAGCTTTCCAGCACAACGCCGCAGGCATCGTGACAGGTATAGAATTCTAGGTGGAAATACTTTTATAAAAAAGCGTTCTTAACCGTTAGTTATAATACAATAGTTTTTATTTCGTATTAATTAAATGTAATTACAACGTAATAACATATATTTAAATACGTATTTATTAAAAAGGTTATATATATTAAACTTAACGTAGCTGACAAGCGAGTTGACATTACAAGCGAGTTGGCACTCGTCATGAACTTTCCAACCAATACGATTCAAACCATCATATCTCCACCAACAACAATGGCACCGCGTTATAACGAATCAGACTTGCAGCTAGCTGTTCAAGCTAAACGACGTGACCCTCATATTCCTATATTTCAGCTTGCGAAACTCTTCAACGTCCCTCGTTCCACTTTGAGCAATAGAGTCAAAGGAATGCCATCACGACGCGACAACATGCCCAATACTTTGAAACTTATGGTTTCCAAAGAGAATGCCATTTGTTCCTTCATTCTCGATCTGGATGCGCGAGCATTTCCGCCCCGGTACAGTTATGTTGAAGATATGGTGGATCAATTATTGGCGGCGCGTGGGGCTGGACGCGTTGGAAAGAACTGGACGCGGAACTTCATCAAACGTACACCAGGCCTCCGGACGCGTTTTCATCGGAAGATAGACTACCAGAGGGTCTTGAACGAGGATCCAGACGCGTATCGCGCGTGGTTTTGCCAAGTTGCAGCGGCAGTCGCGAAACATGGTATCCAAGACGCGGATATTTACAACTTCGACGAGACTGGGTTTATGATGGGCATTATTGGGTCCGGCATGGCCGTTACAAGCGCCGAAAGACGTGGCAGGCCTAGACAAGCTCAGCAAGGCAACAGGGAATGGTCTACAGCAATCTCTGCTGTTAATGCTGATGGTTGGGTGGTCCCGCCGTTCATCATTCTACAGGGCAAAACCCACCTCGCGTCATGGTATCGCGACACGATATTACCACGCGATTGGAAGGTGGCCGTGTCTGACAACGGGTGGACCACGAATGAGATTGATTTGGAATAGATTCAGCATTTCGACAAGTATACCAGACCGCGTATGACTGCCGGTAAACGCCTCCTCATCCTAGATGGTCACGAAAGCCACCATTCCCAGATCTTTGAGAGATATTGCCAGAACAACAGCATTATTACCCTTTGTATGCCTGCCCACTCGTCACACAGGCTCCAGCCTTTAGATGTCAGTTGTTTTAGCCCGCTCAAACGAGCGTACGGTCGCATGATTGAGGATCTCATCCGGCGTCATATAACCCATGTTTCGAAGGAGGACTTCCTTGCAGCGTTTTGTGAAGCACACAACGCTGCTATGACGCCAGGGAACATTCAAGCAGGTTTCAGTGCCACTGGGCTTGTTCCTTTTGACCCAGAAAGTGTCATTTCGAAACTGGATGCTGTCGCTGTCATACGAACACCGTCGCCAGACCCTAATCTGCCACCCACTACTTGGACTTCGAAGACGCCTACCAACATTAACGAAGCGGTAAACCAATCGGTTTATATCCGAAACCGAGTCAGAAACCACCAGAGAAGCTCACCTACATCAATAGTTGATGCGTTGAGCTCGTTTTTAAAGGCTACATACGGTCTTATGCATAAGGTCGCTTTGGTTGATTCCCGGGTCCGCGAATTAGAAGAGGCCAATCACCTATTAAGTAAACACCGGAGAACAAAAAACAAACGTCTAGTGAAAGGAGGAGTACTTTCCGTTGAAGATGCAGTAGATCTTCAGGCTGCAAAGGATGGTACTGAGCTGGCAAAACAGGAAATGGGTGAAGGTAGTCGTCGTCCGAGGCGGGCGGCAGCGCGTGGGCGACGGTATGGCGTTTGCGGCAATACTGGCCATAATGCGCGAACTTGTACAATAAAGATAGAAACCTCTGAGGAAGAGGAATCCGATTGATTGAATTGAACTGAATGCGTTGTGGTGAAGTTATTTGACATGGCAGTTGGAGAGTTCATGACGAGTGCCAACTCGCTTGTAATGTCAACTCGCTTGTCAGCTACGTTATATAATGTTTAAAATAATATATATATATTTTATGAAGAGCTATTCTTTTTAAGTTTCAAATAAACTACCTTTTACTCCGTAATAATTATTTAATATTTTTTAAAATATTTCAATTTTATTTCTTACTAATGCTTTTTTATTGTATAATATTTTATAATACATTTTATTAAGCAAAGTAAAACATCATTTACGTACCGCGAAATAACGAAATATATAACATAAATATTATCAATACTTTTAATTATTTATAATAATAAAAAGGTATAAGAATTATATAATTAATAAATACGCGCTAGATAAGAGTCGTTTTGACGATAAAAAGAAATCCATTAGTTTTACATATAAATATTATAAACTTTATTTAATTGCTTGTGCAATAATAAGTTTATGTCTCTGCGCTACGCAGTCTTCTTTCATGCGTGTCTCCAAGTAAAGCGAACGCATGATGTTCGAGGAGTACAAGGGCACCGAGGCCTCCTCATGGCGGCGGACGATAATCTAAACCTGTAGAGCATCGACGTTTGAACCGGGGGAAGGTGTTTGCAGCTTGCCTAATGCCTTGCTGGTTGAGGGCGATGGGACTTGGGGGTGGCCCGCGCAGGAAAAGTAACTCGTAGTATCGATGCACTCCGATATGAATTTGCTTTCTTTTAGCGTATTCCAGCTATAGACTTTGCTTAATAGGTTTTTATAGTAAGTCAATTTAAAAATGGGATTAAATCCGTTACTATTAGCGAAACTTAGCATTAAATATATTAAACATTTTTAAATGTTATTTTAAACTCTTAAATATTATTTTCGTTATTATTCACTTAATTCGAAATTAAGCTTCTTAATTCACTTTATTTATCTTTTTAAGAATAATAAGAACTGGTATTTTTAAGATTTTTAAACGTTTTTTTAAAGGTAAGAAACTGAGTAGCGCTTTTATACCTTTCAAACTAGTAAGTTAAAAGGTTAACATTTTATAATTATCTATTAATAAAAGTTATATTATAATAAAGGTAAGCAAGATATTAGTTTAATTATTAAATGATAAAAATTTACTTTATAAGGACAACGAATACTGACTTATAATAAATAGCTAGTTAAATCGTATTTAAAAGTTTTCAATACTTATTTATTTATTAAGAGTATTACATCAAATTAATTACGGCTTTTGAAACGTTTCAAAGTTTAAATCTTACTGTTGATATAAGAAATATCTGTTTGAAAAATTCTTTTACTTTATATCAAGCTTTAAAAAAGTACTTACAAATAAAACAATTTGTGAACATATTTAATCAACTTGATTATTATGAAGTCATGAATAATATTAATTTACTTTAACTCAATAAAAATGTTCTGTCAACGTAGGTTAAGTCAGTGCGGAGCGTAACTTAAAATCAATCCGCATTTTATTTAAAACGGCTATACGAAACGAAGATAATAGCTACGTAAAACGCCATTTTTCATAATTAAAATCTAAGTTATTAATATAAAGTCGTTAAAAAAATCAGCTATAACTAATAATACTAAGGTCTTTTATTTATTAATAAATAGCATAAATGGGTGTAAAGATTATTATTTTTAAGCAACGAGATTTTTATAAGGCTTTCAAAGAGAAAGCTCTTGCTAGACAACTAGTCGTTACAAATCATAATCTATAGAAGGGATAAGACGCTTTGTAATCCACACTTCCGCACCTGAGACAACGTATAGAATACGCCGCTGTTCATCCTCTCCACATCACACAGGTGATTCATATAGGACTATACTCCAGAGATCCTTGCGCTGGTGGGAACCCCTTGGTAGATGATCGCTAGGTCCCAAATAAGATACCGACTTACTTTTCGATAACGACAGCTTCTTGTTCCAGTGCCTACCTCACGGCATCTCACACATTCGGCACCTCCTTCACTGGCCGATGCTCTGGTACTGTCCCGGCCTGATTAATACCTGTTTGCACCGAAATGCTAGTCCACTTGGTTCCGTATGGACTGACATATTGGTTGGCTCTAGCGATTTCTAAGCGCGGTCCATCTCCTACCATGTAGACCTGCCTGAGCTCTTTTCCGGAAACTTCAAGAAGAGCTTGCTCACCATGTTCAAATTGGAGTTGGGTCGGCTTGCCAATTGGCTGTAGTGTGTGCTGTTGATCAGCTGGGTTCCGGTCAGGCCCGACCATATTCCTTGCAGGGCTAGTTTGAAGCTCCCTTGACAGACTCGTGGAAAGGGATGCTTAGTTGCGTAAGTATGGTCCGGGTTAGCGAAGAAGATCCGAGGTTGGCCATCTTGGAGATACCCCTTGTTTGGCAGGTCAGGGTTTCCGTTGAGTGGGGACAACGTGCCGAATCTTCCTCTTTCAGAGAGGAGCAAGTTGGTGATGATCTGCAGATCCAGGCCCCAATCTCTTGGAGATGAGAAGATGAAAATTGCCGCGATCTCTAGCGACGGCGAGTTTTCTCCATCGCGAACTGCTAGCGGTCTAGCAGTCTTGGCAAAGTAGGAGCCATACATCTCGTTGAATGGGAAGATCGAGGGATACGCTGTCACAATGTCAGCAGAGGTTATCACCTTGAAACCGTAGTGTTCGGCCACAAACCTGCATTCGTCGCCAACACCTCCAAGCACAAGAGCTTTCTTGTCGGCCAAGCTTGGCACTTGGTTCTTAAACGGGGTATGTGCTTGGATGAATTGGGAGGGAGAGAGGGGTATTCCCAATCGTTCGGCCATGTCAGCAGCTCTGACATCTTCGGTTTTTCCGCCTCCGTTGGTCAGGAATATGAACGGGACGTTGTTGTCCGATAGCCAGGTCATGGCTTCTTTGGCTCCTTGGCAGAGTTGCCCGGATTTGTAGATGACACCATCGATGTCGAATGAGAAGGCGAAGTCCTCAGACTGGGCGGGAGGAGACATTGCGTTGGTTTGCTTTTTGGTTACGATGATAAACCTCGGTTGTAATTGTGGATTTCAATTGCAATTGAGGAATGTAAGTTAATTTGGAGATGTTGGTCTTGAGGAGACGTGATAGAACAATCTTTTATATTACTAGCAATCTAGGGGCTATAAAGCTGTTCTGATTCATGATAGAATGATAATAACAAGCGCATTGTTCAATTATTGCCAAGGCAGTTTTCTTTGACATGAAAATATTCCGACAATAACCAAGTCAAAACAATAGGTATTGTATTTTCCTTTGCACATAACAAAGGAAACAAAGGCGGATAGTAGAAAAATCAAAAGCGGTGATCGTCGCTACGCTGCTGAGATAGTAATGCTCCCTGATATGAAATTGACCTGGTATATACGCATCCACGCCCCTCCCTGTCCGTAAGGCTTTTTTATCTAGGTCTACACTTACTCCGGGTTTCATGAATAAATGCAAATTATTATCCAATAAATATGTACAGATCCATGCCCTGCCCAATGAGCACCCTCACCACCACCAAAGTCCCCATCTTCACGTCTCAATCCCACATCACGGCCTCCAATACCTGACGACGGTAAAGGTGGCCTGGCCGCTGTTCTCCTTATAAGCTTCAGCCGCTTCGTTCGCAGACGCCTCGATAGCGCCGACAGAGGCGTATCTAAAGTTGATAATACCCTCATCGCTTAGTCCTCTCAACATTGCCAGAGCCCACGTTCTGCACGTGAGTCTCCCGCCGATTCTCTGGTGTTCATCTCTCTCCTTGATAGCCGACCCTCTCGCCCTCAGGTACCATCCCCCCATACATCTCGTACACCCCCACATCTCGTACAGCAAAACCCCACCACTACCACTTAAACCTTTATGTGTTTACTTATACGCTTTAAGCTCGATATTAAAGCTATTTGAAATATACCTGATATTTTTAATAGCCTTGATTTTAAGTTTTCTTATAGTATAAAGTTTACCCCGTGCAGTATACGTAATTAATTATTAGTTACCTCGTGTTTTTTACCTCAGATAGAGATTTTTAAATATTTAAGCTTCGTTTAAAGCCTTATTTTATATACATCGTAACATCGTATGACCGCTTAAAATGGTTTTTAAACCGTATATAAAGGATAAAATAGCGGATATTATTTTAAATATTATAAATAAAAACTTCTCGTCATAAAAAAGTGTTTAAAATTACGGCGTTTTTATTATGACGCTATTCAATATGTAAAATACTAAACGTTTATAGATTAAAAGATATATATATTAATAAAACCTTTTTTCATTTTATAAAAGTATTATAATAAAATAAATTTTGGTTTGAAAAAATTTAAGCTTAGCCTTTTTATAATTTTTAATATATAAAATAAATAGAAAAAATACCAAAAGAAGAAAGGAATAAAGGCCTTTTAAAAAATGTTTTACTAGTAGGTTTTAAACGTTATAACCTTTTAATTAATATTAAAATTAATAAAAATTTAAAGTCATATGTTATAAAGGCTTCATACTTAAATTAATTAATTAGGTTGTTTAAAGAAATTAACTAAGTAAAATAAAAGAATATTTATAAATTCAATAAAAACAGTATTATATCGGATTTTAATAACTATACTTACTCTTTTAATTTTTTTAAAAATCTAATAAGACTTACAAATATCGACTTTTTCGATCTTAGTAATAAGATTACTAAAAAAGTTTTTTTAAAAACACATCAAAACTGTAACTAAATCTTTTTTATTAAAAATACTTCTGTAATTGAAAAACTTTAAATTGAAAAGATTTTTTTCTGAAAACCCTTTGAGCTTAATATTTTAAAGGCTTTAAACTAAAAGATTAGCAGATTTCTATTACAAGCTATTAAATCACAGATTTCGATAAAAATAAATCTTTAAAAACTAAGTTAAGGTTTTGAAAAATAATTACTACATTTTAAATAAAAAAAACCCGAAATTGTTAAAAAATTAGGAAGATTAAGCCTTCAAATTTAAATTAAACTACTTACGATTAAAAAATAAAAAAAAATCTTTAATTTAATAAAAAGTTTAAAACAGGAACAAAATTTATTTTAGATATATATTATTATTCATACTTACTATACGCGTAAAAATATAAAATGAAATAAACATTAAATCATAAAACGAAAAGAAAAATGAAGATAAGCCTTTTAATGAGAACGTTTTAAAAGCTATCTAAAAAACTTTGGCTATTACGATCTGGGCAGGCTATTCGCGCGCCGGCTAAATATTACGCATAAGCGACTTTAACGCTTTTGAATGATAATTTGCTATATTTCTGGCTTAAATAACTTCATTTATAAATGGGTGATTAAGGGGGTGTTTTGGTGGCGAATGCGGGGTTTTGCTGTACGAGATGTGTTGAATGGGAGCCGGAAATAGACACCGGAAGATCTCCAGTGTGGCAGAGACGCACGGGGCATCTGACCCACCAAGAAGACAGATGATCAATCTCTGTACGCAGAACAAGAACAATCAAGAGAATCCATCAACATCTGTGTATTAAACAAGATGTGGGGGTTGTTGGATTTAAGGTGACCCCAGAGGGCACCTTGACAGGTAGACAACGGAACCTAGTTGTTCCGTCCCAATCTAGCCCCCTTTGGCACAAAACTGCCACGGTCGCACGAGGACACTCCAGACAGAGAGAATACACACACACACTTCACTCTCACGATTGGCTCAAATCTGACAGGGGTGTACGAGATGTATTGTCACGGCGAGCATACTGGGGAGCTGGGACATGGCCTGCAGCAAGCAGCTATTACTCTATTGACGAGAATATCAAGACTAGAGAAGAAAGGAAGAGAGAGAGAGAGATAGGTACAGTGGGAGGTTGCCCCTTTAAGGGGATCCTCTGGTCAGATCCTTCCCCTATTGGGAAGTATCCGCTTGTCATGTGGGAGGTCTATGCAGGCCGTCACATGTATGGGGGGGATGGTAAGCCGTGATATTGACGAAGTCCAGACCATCAAGGTCGGCGACCTCGTAGAGGATGACAAGCTTTGACTTCGTGGCAGGATCCAAGTCCCCGACTTCGAACTGCCATCCATCGCTTGGCAGAGTCTGGGGATGATTGTTGTCGACGTGATGAGAACGGTAGCTGTGGTCGAACATGTAGGTAACAAGGGACCAATGCTAGGGCGGTCAGCGTTGTTGATAGGCGAAGGTCCGCATGTAAGATTTCTACAAGAGAACATGCGGGCGTGTAAGTACGTACATATCCTCCAAGCCATCGTTTCTGAAGCGCCATGTACAGCTTGCCGGTCTTGGGGCGGTTTACTTTCTCGTAGCTCGGCATGTTGTCAAATGCCTCGGTGTGCAAAGCTGTGGCAGTCGTGTGGCTCTTCAACCCCATTTCCAGCCACAATGACGGATGGGTCACGGACCAGGGTACAAGGTACCTTGGAGCCCAACTGGTACCCGTTTGTACCAGATTCGTACCCAACTGGGATGATAGCTACTTCTAGGATGGGGACACCACCCATCCTTTCTTTCAATTAAGCAACTTCCAGAATCCAGACCAATAGCCACCATTCGTTACCTTGGTCCCGATTCTGGAACCGCTACCCACAAGGCACAGTCGTGTCTTCGCTGTTGATCGTTGTAACAGAATATGTATGGTCTGGGTATATGCGTAGGTGGAAGTTATCTTGGTTCTCAGAGTGCATAATGTAACTCAAAGAGCACTCTGGCATTATTTATAAACTTCTTTACAAGGACTTGACCTTGGTGAAACATCCAAGATGACCAACTTGGCAACACGACATGCCTTGGTGAATGTAAATTTGTTGTAGCATTTTATGCCGGGGATGGTGAATGTAAAGAGTCCATCGGAGGATGTTCAGGAACCCAAGGACATGTCATCACTTCATTCTTCAGAATATTCCATAGTATTTGTCCACGAAACGCGGTCATTCCTACGAAGATGTTGGCTTCAAGGCTCCACGAGTGTCAGGTGGTTGTCTCCTTTGCAGTCACATGGCGAAGTGCGGCAAGCCCCAAGAAAACATTTAGCAGTCGTACATAGGTATATCAAAGTATTGTGTGATTCAATGCGAGTGTGTTGTTCAAGTATCTCCTTGCATGAGATCTACTGGATCTACCATCTCTCCATAGTACATACAACTGCCTCACATCTGATGCAAATACAACAACATAGCGCTCCGCGCGGTGAATGTTCAACAGGAGACTTGGTGATTCGGTAGAGGCTGTAGTTCTGCCAACCACTGGAGAAGAAGGGTTTAAAGAGGCTTGTCGGATTAGAAGTGTCTTGAATCACTTCTTTTGGGAAATTAAGATGTTTCGATGTCGCGGAGTCAGGTTCTGCGACTCGTGGGCAACGCATATGGCCCATTTCTCTGGATCATTCACATGAGGCAGTCTTTGGTTTTCACTGTGCGAAAGCAGGTCCGACTCATTCGAGATTGGTACGAGGACTGATCTGATTGTTACAGTCTCTTACCTCCTCCAAACAACACACTGTGGTTCATATGTAAATTTACGCCAGAGATCCCTGAACGACGTGGTTATCGGCCTCGAAGACACTCGGCTTGCCCACCAACGCAGTTTCAAGAGCGCCGAACTGACGTGTGCATTCGACTGACCCTACGAAGACGACCTTAAGAAGACGACAGAATCATCACTCTCTGCAACTCCTGCGTTGCGCGAGGGGGATCACTGGAGATATCTTCTTCGATACGCCCCCAAAATCGGCATGAGGTTGGCTAACTCAGAATCTGGTCAGAGACGAAGTCTCATCCCAGCCGCGCTTCATACCACCAGCTTTCCAGGTATGCACGTGCTAGAATGGGGCTGTAACCTTCACGGCAGCACTCCTGGTAGACGGCACCGAGAAAGAGAGATGCTGACATTTGACAACCAGTCTTGGAGACCATGTAAAGAGACTTCGATGCAACAACCCGTTCGCAACCGCCAACAGCGTCACGAAATACACCGCAATACTGCGTATCGTGCTATCGGCCCGCTACTTGCAAACCTTTCCATGACGCTCTTTTCAAGACAGATTATGACTTCCAATCCCCCTCCATCGTCACCGACGTCGGGCACGCGTGGGAGAACGATCGGGTACCTCTTGTTCGGCAGCTTGGGGAGCCGAACAGCATCGCAGCGTCCTACTGCAACTCCCCAATCCAGCTCGTACACGCTCTGGTCAGCCCACGAGACAATCGAGATACCGTCATGCGGTGGGCCCAGAATGATGGAGGGCTGGTCTGGATTATGGTTGAGATATGCCAGGGTATCTCGAACACTGGCGTCGTTGACGCGATTGAGAGACGCGCGTATTGCCGTGGCGACCCGCGCTACCGCGGGGACAGAGCTTGAGCCTGCATCGTTGGAGAGGGATATGATGTCGTCGCGCAAGGCCGTGGCACTGGTCATGGCGAAGGCAGCGCCTAGGTAGCCCTGGGGAAGGGGCGGGTGAAGCTTAGAGCGGAAGTCCACAGGGAAGCCGATCGTGCTCGTGGCCTTGCTCAAGTGAGTGGTGGTAGGATTATGGTCATGATCGTTCAGTTCAGCCCCAAGAACAGCGCCCCATAGGAGCGTAGTCAGAGCGTCCCAAGTTGATACCCAGCCAGCAGTTCCATCAGAGACCAGAAGCTCGTTCACCTTCCGTTTCAGATCGCGGAGGCCTCGCTGTGGAAAGTAGAAAATGGCCGTTTGCCATTCTTCACTGCTTGACCGAGTGGTGACGCGTCTTGAAGCCTCCGCAGGTGTCTGGATATGAAGCAGCCCGGGGATGTTATGTGGCGGCGTTCGGGTAGTATTGTGTGGCTCGAGGAGTACTCGCCGGTCCATCCAGCTCGGATCAAACCCAACTGGTCGGAAAGACCCAGCGCGACAGTTTGAAGCCCATATCTTCAGCAGGGTATCGAATCCCGTAATATCAGTGGTGCTGTGGTGAAGAGCAATGCAGAGGAGGAAACCGCCCTTCACCAGAGACAGCCTCGCACGGAAGACCGGCGCAGGATCCGGGTAGGGGGGTTGCGTGTCCGCAGGGACAATGCCAGATGCCATTAGTGCCGCAGGGGGGAAGTTGTCCGCCTTCAACTGCGCATATTCAATATGACTTGAGAGGTTGTTCCCTGTAAACAGGTCGTCTAGAGCCTGGCAAGGTGAGCTTAGTGCAGCTGATCTCTGTGATGCCCCTGCTCCGGTACAGACAACGCTGGATTGTAGGTATGGAACATCTCTCACTACTCCAGCCAGACCATCTTTGAGCGCTCTCAAGGCATTCGGATCTGTTGAAGGAAAGCAGAGTATCTGTCGCACGTAGACTCTCGGCATAAGCCTGTCAAAGGGCGACAGGGCTGTCTCGCTTGCAGTCGCTGCCATTGTTTCGTCTAGTTTGAGAGAAGAGCAAAGCTTCAATTGGAAGGATATTATGGCTCTGTACGGTAGAGAGTGTTTGCCAGGCTGCCTGTTGCAGCATGTGGCCAGGGCCCAGGTGATACTCACACGTCGACGCTGTAAGCCAATTATGGCGCAAAAGCGGGAAGTACTACCTAGGATAAGGGAGTTTCGGATACATGCTCGCTATGCGTGACTTGGTCTTATTGAGCAGCATCATATTCGCGTGGATTGTTGATGGATGGGAAAGGAACCGGGTTGACGGTGAGGTGTCTGGAGATAGATCAATTTAACTCCATCCCGATTACCGACGGAAGCTGTGGCTGGTGGATGTGGCTGGTTGTGGCTCAGCTTGGTCATTTCAGCATCGAAATGCCAATGCCAAATCGCGTCGTCATGTTGGCGACTATCTGCCATCTGCCATCTGCCACTTCAAAGCACTCGACGGCACTGATGACTTCCAGGTTGTTGGATGTTCCCATGTTTAGATTACACTTGGTCGGCGCTACCCGTAGTCTTATTTCAGCCCTGGACTAGTTTGACTAGCTGGATGTTGTTTGAGTTAGTCGACAACTCAAGCGTCACCATCGTCTCAGGATGAAAAATGTTCACCTTGGCGTGACATATTGGACCCGTTGAACAGTACACACAGCAGTCGCATCTGATCGTCCCGTCTGATGAGCTGACTGGGAGAGACGATGAGGGCTGCTAGCGGATGGATCGACATCGACGAGCGTCGCTCCATACGGTACTGTCCAATGTCCATGCGCTCGTCACGCATCAGTGCTCATGCTACTATCTAATACCAGGGGACATCCCCCAGCTATTTTGCCTACGAAGTTATCCGAGGCCGACTAGTATCTAGAGCATAAGCTAAAAGTTTCTAGAAGCCCGAAAGAGGCATTCACCAGGTCTGGTCCACCCCATCCGGTCCGTTGCGCTCGGCTCTGATTGCGACGGTTGACGATGGTTTCACCAACATTCGCAATATACCTAGGCGTCGATCTGTTTGTTCCTGTGGTTACTGCTGTGCTTTACAGCCACTGATAAGCTTTGCCACTCTGAAGCCCAACGGAGTCATCGGCCTATTGGTGATCTTGATGAGAGCAAGGCCGAAGCTAACAGACAATTGCAGCGCTCATCCCGACAGACGATCTGGGGTGTCGCGTGAGGCTTGCCTTGAGCTCAGACGGTGCTTCATCTGCACTTGCCGGCATCTCCTTGTCTCTATTGCCTGCGAAGGATGTGGGTTTATTAGAGCAGCTGCTTGATCTGCACCAGGACCAAATCGGAGCTCCGTCTGAAGAAGCACGGGGAAATAAATATGACATACGTTCCCTAGATACTTGCCGAGATGGTTCTTCAGCGTAACTCGTAATCCTCCTGCACTTTGAACTACTGGCTGGCCCATTTTATACACTTCACAGTCCTGCTAGGGTTTTGTTATTCAGCATACAGGTACCCTTCCTTATCGAATTGAAATGGCACTTCGCAACACTTCACTTCCTCGTACGATATCAGGCGAATTGCCCAGTCTTAAAGAACAAGAGTCAAAGGAGCAGCTTGCCGAGTTGGCTGCTCAATCTGGGGACACTCTTCACGCTCCTCGGCAATCGTATCGGGAGCAACTCTCCTCAGCATCGCACCGGTCCGTGTCCCCGAACACGACGGGAAGCACCAACCAGGAAACCGCAGAGCCAGAGCCTTCCTCCTATCTGCAAGTCAAGCCCGCAGCTGATAGCGCTGGGCAGGCATCTACTCCCGAAGTGCCGCCTATGAACCCCAACCGCAACTCCTTCGCGGAGTCCATTCCGGAAGATACGGCCACCCCAACGGCTCCACCGCCCAGGTCAGCATCCCGTGCGAGCTCGCGCACACCGAAGCCCCGAAACCCGAGCTACCGGGCGCCGACAAGAAAGCCCGTCCCGCGGAGCGACAGCACCTCGGAACTCGACACTGCCACCATGGTCCCCCCTTCTGCTAGCTCAATGCGCTCTGTCAAGCCTACTTGGCAGGAACCCGATGAGGCGGAAGACGATTCCTACGAGCGAGAGGATGGAGACCGGGATGACGGCCAGTACTACGAGAGGACCACGCCACGCCAGACCCGACCCCGTCGAAATCGCCCCGTCTCCTACCCGCCGCGCACGAACTATAACCGGTACTCATACCACGATGACCGAGACGCGTCTCCTATCCGTCCACAGCTCACGCCGCAGCAGCAGCCCTTCACCAGAGCTCCGCGCATACCAGATGAGGAGATGGCCGTAAGACAGCCGCAGTTTGAGATGCGCGGCGCCTACCATGGCGAGAGCGCATTCGACCAGCAAGGCTTCGACGCGGCCCCGGAATTCGGATGGAAAGACCTCAATGTAGAACAGAAGGCCGAGGTGTTGCGACTGCCGCTGACCGCGTGGATGAATTCGGACCTGAAGCACCACTTTGTCGCGAGCCTGGGCGAGCTAATCGGAACCACCATGTTCCTGCTGTTTGCGTTTGCCGGAACCGAGGTGGCCAACATCCGCTCGCAGACCCCGGCCCAGTCCACGACGGGCGAAGCGGTCGGCTTTGACGTCAACGTGCAGTTATACATCTCGCTCGCATTCGGCTTTTCCCTCCTGGTTAATGCCTGGGTCTTTTTCCGTATCAGCGGTGGCCTGTTTAACCCGGCCGTTACCCTGGGCATGTACCTGGTCAAGGCCATTCCGCTCACCCGCGCGTGGTTCCTGTTCGTTTCTCAGATCCTCGGTTCGCTTCTTGCTTCGGTTATCGTGCGCTATCTATTCCCTCAGAACTTCAATGTGCGCACGACTCTCGGGCAGGGGACGACCGTTGCGGAGGGCGTGTTCATCGAGGCCGTCTGTACGGCCCAGCTGGTCTTTACCATTTTCATGTTGGCTAAGGAAAAGCACCGCGCTACGTTCATTGCGCCTATTGGTATTGGCTTGTCGCTCTTTATCTCCGAGATGGTTGCCGTACAGTTCACTGGGGGCTCGCTCAATCCGGCGCGCAGCTTTGGTCCTTGCGTGGTTACGCTAGCGTTCGATAAGGAACACTGGATCTACTGTAAGTTCCAGTCCAGCCACGTTTTTCATGCTTGCGCTGGCAAAACAAATATACTGATAATGTTCCAGGGCTGGGTCCTGTGATCGGCGCCGTAGCAGCCGTGGTATTCTACCGCTTCATCAAGACTCTGGAATACGAGGTAAGCCCACGTTCCATACCCTAAGCAACCCCATTGCGCAGTCACTAACCGGTTCACGCAGATGGCAAACCCCGGTCAAGACGACGACATCGACGTAGAGGAACTGGCCCAGAAGGACCCGGAGAAGCTCGAGCAGCTCCGGGCCGGCCCCAACCGCAGCCTGTCGTTCCAGCCGCGCCCTGGCCCAGGGACGCCCAGCGTGCGTACCAATACCCGCACCATGTCCATCCGCCAGGGCTCGGAGATGGGACTGAGCAACCACCGGCTGTCGTTCCCGCAGCCGAGTGATGTTCGGGCTGGCAGTACGGCTTCTTTCCATTAATACGCCTTGATATGGGATTAGACGTATATAGAAGATAGAGGTTCATATAGTCGCATCTAGCACGACGGACGAGATTCAATCCGTGTGGGCGTCGTCATTCTCCACGGAGAGCTGCAGTGAATGACGATATGACAGTGTACGTCATTGGGCCCTAAAAGTTACTATTAAAATTAATCACATACTACTTTATAAAAACCGATACCTTTGTAACTATGTAAAAGTTCAATATCGATAGAAAATATATTATGTAATAATTTATAGTAATAATATCTTTATATTAATACTGTAGGTAGGTATTAATAATTAAAGCCGTATATGTTGGCACAGGCTTGACCGATCAATCATAATACTCGAGTATTGTGACGGCCTGCACAGACCTTCTCACATGACAAGTGGATACTTCCCAATAGGGGAAGGATCTGACCAGAGGATCCCCTTAAAGGGGCAACCTCCTACTGTACCTATCTCTCTCTCTTTTCCTTTTCTCTCTAGTCTTGATATTCTCGTTAATAGAGTAATAGCTGCTTGTTGCAGGCGATGTCCCAACTCCTCAGTATGCTCGCCGTGACATAATATCGAGACTAGCCCATACCAAATTAGAAGCCTTGTGTTCAAATCACCACTGTAAGGAGTTTTGCCTCTAGCAGTGACAGGTGCAGTGTCTCCAAATACCCACCTATCCCAAGACTTTATTATCCCACTTATTATTACCACTGATTCTGTCCAACACATTATGACGATGAGTACCATTATCATTCCAGAACATCAGGATAGTTCTAAAGGGACTGGAAGACCAGCTCAACCTATCCAAACATCCCCCAATACCAACAACCTTCCCCCAAAGAAACAGAGAACCAAGGCACGAGGGGGCCGGAGCAAGCCAAACACGCGATCAAAGGCCGCTTTGACCCACAGTAAATCTCCCTTAAACGCTTCATCGTCTCCATCTTCCTCCAGGATCACATCCCAGGACCCACAGACCCAGCCCATGGCACCAATCATGAGCGGTGCTCTGGCCGATCAGACGACCCCTTGCTCTTCAACCTGGATGTGCTTACACCAGAGCAGCTAGCCAGACTACAAACCAAACTACACAGCCGGATCCTGAGGTCTGAGCCACCAAGGCCCACAACAGAACGACAGTCTGTGCATTTCAGCGCACCACAAGAAGAACGAGCCTTTCCTTCTTTGGAAACAGGTTCTCCATACACAATGACCCCAGCTTCTATGGCATCAACCTCAAATGCCATGCGACATTCTATCAAGCTGGCAGACCCTACAAAGCTGAGTGACGGTCAAAACCCAGCTTTTGAACAGTGGAAGAACAGCACTCAACGCAAGCTACGGACCCAATACTCGAGTATTATGATTGATCGTTCAAGCCTGTTCTAACAGCTTTAAATATTTCGTTTACTATTTCACGGTAACGATTAATCCGTATTATATAAGCCGCTTTTTTAATATTATAATTAAAGAGGTTTCTCGTAAAGTTTATTATATATTTTCTCGTTTTTTTTTCGTTCGTTATTAATAATAATATTAACTTATTACCGAAATTATTAGCTTTATTTATTTTGTTTTTATTATCGTCAAATATATTATTTATAACGACCATGTTTTATATGATTATCATATGATAATATTATAAGACAACGATTAAGATATTTTATGTCGTTTAAATTCGGACTGAATATACCTTATATTATATAAAGACTTATAGCTTATATATTAATATATAGAGTTTCCATTTTTTAATATAAAAGCTTACGTTATATGTTTTAAAGGTTCGTTATTGTTTCGATTTTGATTAATACGAACGTAACATTTTAATTCAATAATCATTATTTAAAATTGACCTGATTAATACTTACGTACGGTAATTAATATAAAGATATTACTACTGTTGGATCCATGCGATTCCAGACTGCAAACCATCTATACCAGGACCCACATGTATGATTAGATAAGATAAGATAGTGGATTGAGAGGGCACTTGGCCAGACCTTCGAGTCCAGCTAGATTCCTCTCAATCCAACCATCAGCAACATCATGACCTTGACCCCATACTCGAGTATTATGATTGATCGTTCAAGCCTGTTTCAACATATTCAATAAAAAAATGATTATAGTTTTTTATAAACGTTCCGGTATAATTATTATTATTACTCATACGCTGACCCGCCGTATGGACATCTCGGAGAGTCGTCCGGCATGCAGACCTCCTACGATCTATCTCCGTGTGATAAAATCCCGCATGGGATGAAAACCCCCACGCTACGGTCTAGTTCTGGCTTCGTTACGGCGCCGCCGCGGTTTGCTACAGTTGTATGTCATGACCTTCACCGCCTTGATTAACCTGATAGGGCGCGCATCCCTTGGCCCCTGAGACTTCTTCCCCCTCGTGATATTTCCCCTCCCCCTTGTGATATTCCCCCTCCCCCTCGTGATATTTCCCCTCCCCCTCGTGATATTTCCCCTCCCCCTCGTGATATCCCTATTACCATATCCCCCCTCCTTCTCCATTCTATCCGGTACTGTTCTATATCCTCTGCGGTCCGGCTCTTTGGCGCTTGTTGGGCCACCTCGTCACCGCTTAGCTTCCTTGCTAGTGAGAACATCCCCAGTAGCCCTAGTCTCAAAAACCACCGTATAAATTTTGGGGTCTCGTCCGGATCTGACAATAAGCTCTCGAAGTCTCTCCTTAACCGCAACGTTCTCGTCCCAAGAGAGGCTTGCAGTCTGCCTCTTTGGGCCGCGTATAGAGGGCATCGAAACGTCACGTGGTATGCCGTCTCCTTCTCGCCGCAGTCACAACGTGGTGTAGCCTCTCCTGGCACTCTCCTCTAGAACAGGAAAGCCCTCAAGCCGATGGTCTCTGTCCGGACCTGGCATAGGGCAGACGCCTCGTGTTTCTGCAGTCCGTAGTAATACTGCGGGACCGCCCCTACGAGCTCCTGTGGGAATTCTCCTTGAGCTGCTGGCGACCTCGCAGCAACTCCCGTCTGGCTGGCTCTTGCGACGGCAACTATCCATCGACTCCTCCACGACCTCTCCAGTGCCTGTTTCGGGTGGTCTTGGCCCAGCCACTTTAGGATCGTCTCCTTCCGGTCCGTTAGGTTATCTTTCTGCGGGGACGCTGTTGCGTAAGGCGACCGCCGAGACCGACCTCTCCCCCGCCTGCCGCCTTGCGCGGGTCTCCTTGCGGCTTCCATTACCGCCAACCTTGTGTCTCTCGCCCTCTCTTCCACCTTTCTTGTTTTGGCAGTAACGTGTCTACCGGCCTCTCCGTACATTCGACCTTCAAACACCGCCACCCTCATATCCAGGTATGCGTCCAGCAGGGGACAACCGGTCTCTGTCTCTAGCAAATGTCGCAGCGTGGCTTTAAAGGCCCCTGCCACCACCCTTAAACACGCCGCTTGCGTGGTGAGCATCTTCTTCGCTAGCCCTTGGGCCTGGTTGCTCTCTGATGGCGTATGCCACGCCGTCGCGCCAAAGGCGATGGCGCTTTGTACCACTTTGGTGTATACCTCCCAGGCTCGCGCCGCGCTACATCCCCACGTGGAGGCCGCTATCCTAGTGAGGCCGAAGATCTGGCGTTCTATCTTTGCTTTCATCTCTTTTAGGTGCCTGTTCTATCGCAACTTTCTGTCTAGGTATACTCCAAGGAACCTAGCTGACGGTACCGGCTTTACCAGGACCATCCCGTTTCGGACCGGATCCAGGATTTCTTCCCGCTGCCGCGTAAAATGTATAACCTCGCTTTTTTTTTTTTTGAACTGCATTCCGTGGCGAACCGACCACCTCTCGCATACCTGGTATGCCTCTTCAAGGACTTCGCAATTCCTCTTGGCGTCCGGGTGGACCGCCAGCATGTTGGTATCATCAGCAAAGCCCACTACCATCATGGGCAAGCCTGCTGCTTCAAGCTTCTCATACAGTGTGGCAACATATAACAGGAAGAGGATGGGGGACGCTGGGGACCCCTGGGGGACTCCAGGACTCAACTCTCGGGCTGCTGACTCTTTTTCATCGAAAAGGAGCTTAGCCAACCGTCCGTTAGTATAGCTTTTCATCCATCTGATAATTTACATAGGGTATCCCTTCTTCCATAGAATGTGGCAGAGCCGCGTAAAGACGATGGCATCGAAGGCCCCCATGATGTCCAGCTGCATCAGCGTGGCTACCGCACCGTAGCTCCATCCTGCATAGACTGCTTTGACTACCATGCGGATCGCATGTTCTGTTGACCTGCCCTTACGGTTCCCCATTTGGCCCTCGGGAAGGAGCCCGTGTGTCTCCGCTGCCTCCATCATACGGTTACCGATAACTTTCTCTATGACTTTCCTTATGCAGCTAAGAAGCGCGATAGGCCGGTAGGCCCCTGGAAGGGTCTTCTCTTCTGGTGTCTTTCCGGCTTTCGGTAATACCACTATTAATGCTGTTTTGAACTGCTTTAGCCACTTGCCCAGAACAAACGAGCATTCCGCGACCTCTGCCAGGGCCACTCTCAGCGGTTTGCCGCACATTTTAAGGAATCCTGCTGGCAGAAAGTCCCAGCCTGGGGCCTTTCAGGGCTTCATCAAGTCAAGAACTGCCTTAATGTCCGTCTCGTCTACCTTCCTGCTTATGGCAAACTTCCCTTCAAAGGGGTCTAGTCCGGTGTCGAAATCTTCCGGAATATTAGACAAGTCCGATGTTGGGGAAGGGAAGAATTTCCCTGATAAGATATCTACCTGCTCGTTGAACTTAGATGTCAGGCCTCCCATTGAGCCGGGTTTCCTTAAGGACGGGAGCGTTCCCGCCTCTCGTGGTTTGAACCCGCGCAGCCGTGCCGCCCTTTCAAGGTCCCAAAGCTTCTTATTATCTTTGGACGCTGCTGCTGTGAGGTAACGCCATGTTTTTGTCTGGGCTTTATTGATGGTCTGTTTCTGCACCCGTCTCGCCTTTGCTAGGCCTTCAAAGTCTCGATCCGACCGGGAGGATTGATAACGTTTTCTTGCCGCTTTCGTATGTGCCATTGCACGACCGACGTCCTTGTTCCACCACTTCTGTTCGAACCCGGAATTAGGCCCTTTTTTCCTTGTGGAGGCGTCTGCAATGTCTTGGAGCTGCTCAAGCAGCTTGTCGATATACTCTTCCAGATCCTTGATAGATCCGGCTCCTCCTGGAGGCGCAATCTTCAAGCCTTCGACTTGGACCGTTGTTTTGTCCATTATCTTTCACGACCAACCTGGCAGGGCCGCGTTTTGTTTCGATGTCTCGGTGTGAATTTGTACCATCTGTGGCAGGTGGTCTGAGCCCTCCCACTCCGGTGGGATCTCCAGCTCTGCCTTCAGGAGTGGGTGGGCCCAGATGAGGTCTATCGTGGAGTCCCTCTGATCATGCCCCATCCTTGTGGTCATTCCTCTTAGTGTCACTAGTTCTAGGTTCATCGTTTGAACAAGCGTTAAAAGTTCCTCGGTCTCTGTACCTAGCGTGGTTCTTCTGTGTGTATCCCATATCGGGTGGTGGAGGTTAATATCGCCTGCTAAGACAACCCTGCCCTCCCACCTCTTGTTAGCAATCGCCTGGAACAGGGGTGCGCGGTTCCCGCTCGATACCGGCTCATTATATAGCGATATAATGTTCAAGACACCTTCCTGCAAGCGGAACGTGACCGCTGCCCAATTGTGCCCTGCGCGTGCCTGCCATGCCTCCGAGGCGAACTTCTTGTTAATGTACAGCATCGCCCTGCCATGCCCTGAGTAGATCGGTATGTACTTGCAGCTGGCCGGGCAGTAAATGGCATTCTCAGGGCCAATCCATGGCTCCTGGATTGCGATCACGTCCGCCGGTCCCTTTATCCCGTCCTTATCCTCCCCACCCCGGATTGCCAAGGCTACGTTCTGTTTCGAAGCTCCTGCGTTCCACTGTGCCAGGTGTACCGGCATCAAAGGACCGAGTGCTCGGGTGTGTCAACGCTGTTACTCTCGGCCCTATCCTGGGTGCTTGAGATGTCGATTGTCGGGATGTGTGACAGTCCGTTTGGTGTTGCCTTTCTTGCCGCTGAAGTGAAAGAGATTCTGGTTTGTGAGGCGCTGACGTGTATTGGCCGGCCTCTTTTCAGTGTACTTCCGTTCGTATGATGGTGGCCGCCTTGCTTCCTCTTCTGGACCACCGTGAAGCCGTCCGCTCCTGTCCGGGGCGGGGCTGGGTCTTTCTGGATCTCGAACTGTCGGGGTCGGTATTTGTATGTCTCCCGAGCCGCCTCCTCTCTCTCCCTGTACACACGGCACCTTTTATCCCACGCCATATGGTTCCCTGCACAGTTCCTGTACTTAACTCTCTTCCGGTCGGTGTTTGAAGGGCAGTTAAATTCCCCTCCTTTGTGTGGTGCTCCGGCACATCTGCCACACCTCGGTTTATTTTGGCAGTATTTTGTCGGGTGTCCAAAGTCGTGGCACTTGTAACATTGTTCGACTCAGACGTTCTTTGTGAACAGCTCGCAAGAGTAGATTGCCGCTTTCTACACCAGCCCTTGCTCGCATAGCTTTTGGGCCTCCGTTATGTCATTCACCCGTAGCACTAACATTGCGTGTCGGTGCTCCGGGTTTCTTGGGAAGATGGGGTGCATTTTCCCGATCTTTGGTGCATGTTGCTGTATCTCCCCTAGAAGCTCTTCCGGCTTTGTGTGAACCTCCCACAAAATGCGGTACAGAAGACCTTTCGCTATCACCGTGAATTCACGGCTCGACTGTTCTGCCGTTGCCCTAAGGCCACTCTAATCCACGCTGCTGTCCCCTTCTTGTACTTGTTTGCCGTGTCAAGGAACGTAACCGCGACATCCCCGCTGGGAAGTCGGCGGGCTGCTACCGCTTCCTGTATGCCAATCGCCATGTTCACTGCTTGTACCGTTTCGACGGCCGTCCTCTTCGTCATCTCTGGGATGCTTCCAGAGTTTTGAATGATGACCTCCCGCTGGATCCGCCCCGGCACGAATACTTTTGGCGTGTTTGTCGCTACGGGTCCGCCTGCCGCGGCCACGTTGGCCCAGGATCGTGGTCCTGTTGTCCCCGGTACTGCTTGGTGTGTCTTTAGCATAAAGCGCCGAAATGCTGCTTCGATGGACCTGTTGAGTTCGTCTCGCGTGATCGCTTTGGTGTTTCGGTTTCCTGTCGTAATTGTTGCCGTTTTTGCGTTGGCCTCGGTGGCCTTTCGCGCCTCTATGGCTGCATACCTATGGACTATCTGGATGACCTCCTCTAGCGCGCCCTCCTTCACTAGGTTAGCCAAATCTTTCTTCAATGTAGTTTGCTCCTTTGCTCCCCCACGCTGCGCCTCGCTCACTGCCGGTGCAGTTGCGTTGGTCGCGCTTCGTCTGGCGTTGGGATGGTGCAAACTCTGCTCGAGCCCCGCCCTTCCCTGATTGATTACCATTGGTTCATCCGCACCACCGTCTTGCGCCATTGCTTGGTGATCTTGAAAACCACGCTGCAAGGTCAATTTGGGAGGTAGGAATGCGAATCTTCAAATTATTTGATGTAATAGTGTGTTGTTCCAGAGTTATCCGTCTATTAATAAATTTAATACTTGGTCTCCGGTATAATTAGCTTTGAAATTTTATAATAAAATTACTTACTAATTGTCACAATGCCTGCGGCGTTGTGCCGGAAAACTTATGACATTTCAAAAATAACAAGGTAAGGAAGGAGAGGAATCCAGGTGTCTGTGCACCCAAATGGCTGCAGCACATATGGTGGTGTCCTTTTTCATCTAATCTACACGTGACCTGATGACTCAGCATCCAACCAGGTGGATACAGGTGCTGGACCGTCACATTAATAAAATTATTATTGTTTACATTATTATCAATTGTGTATGTTATTTTTTACTATTCATATTATATAACGTAGCTGACAAGCGAGTTGACATTACAAGCGAGTTGGCACTCGTCATGAACTTTCCAACCAATACGATTCAAACCATCATATCTCCACCAACAACAATGGCACCGCGTTATAACGAATCAGACTTGCAGCTAGCTGTTCAAGCTAAACGACGTGACCCTCATATTCCTATATTTCAGCTTGCGAAACTCTTCAACGTCCCTCGTTCCACTTTGAGCAATAGAGTCAAAGGAATGCCATCACGACGCGACAACATGCCCAATACTTTGAAACTTATGGTTTCCAAAGAGAATGCCATTTGTTCCTTCATTCTCGATCTGGATGCGCGAGCATTTCCGCCCCGGTACAGTTATGTTGAAGATATGGTGGATCAATTATTGGCGGCGCGTGGGGCTGGACGCGTTGGAAAGAACTGGACGCGGAACTTCATCAAACGTACACCAGGCCTCCGGACGCGTTTTCATCGGAAGATAGACTACCAGAGGGGCTTGAACGAGGATCCAGACGCGTATCGCGCGTGGTTTTGCCAAGTTGCAGCGGCAGCCGCGAAACATGGTATCCAAGACGCGGATATTTACAGCTTCGACGAGACTGGGTTTATGATGGGCATTATTGGGTCCGGCATGGCCGTTACAAGCGCCGAAAGACGTGGCAGGCCTAGACAAGCTCAGCAAGGCAACAGGGAATGGTCTACAGCAATCTCTGCTGTTAATGCTGATGGTTGGGTGGTCCCGCCATTCATTATTCTACAGGGCAAAACCCACCTCGCGTCATGGTATCGCGACACGATATTACCACGCGATTGGAAGGTGGCCGTGTCTGACAACGGGTGGACCACGAATGAGATTGATTTGGAATAGATTCAGCATTTCGACAAGTATACCAGACCGCGTATGACTGCCGGTAAACGCCTCCTCATCCTAGATGGTCACGAAAGCCACCATTCCCAGGTCTTTGAGGATTATTGTCAGAACAATGGCATTATCACCCTTTGTATGCCTGCCCACTCGTCACACAGGCTCCAGCCTCTAGATATCGGCTGTTTTAGCCCGCTCAAACGAGCTTACGGTCGCATGATTGAGGATCTCATCCGGCGTCATATAACCCACGTTTCAAAGGAGGACTTCCTTGCAGCGTTTTGTGAAGCACACAACGCTGCTATGACGCCAGGAAACATTCGAGCAGGTTTCAGTGCCACTGGGCTTGTTCCTTTTGACCCAGAAAGTGTCATTTCAAAGCTGGATGCTGTCGCTGTCATACGAACACCGTCGCCAGACCCCAATCTGCCACCCACTACTTGGACTTCGAAGACGCCTACCACCATCAACGAAGCGGTCAACCAATCGGTTCATATCCGAAATCGAGTCAGAAACCACCAGGGAAGCTCACCTACATCAATAATTGATGCGTTGAGCTCGTTTTCAAAGGCTACATATGGTCTTATGCACAAGGTCGCTTTGGTTGATTCCCGGGTCCGCGAGCTAGAGGAGGCCAATCACCTACTAAGTAAACGCCGGAGGACAAAAAACAAACGTCTAGTGAAAGGAGGAGTACTTTCCGTTGAAAATGCAGTAGGTCTCCAGGCTGTAAAGGATGGTGGTGAGCTGGCAAGACAGGAAATGGGTGAAGGTAGTCGTCGTCCGAGGAGGGCGGCAGCGCGTGGGCGACGGTGTGGCGTTTGCGGCAATACTGGCCATAATGCGCGAACTTGTACAATAGAGATAGAAACCTCTGAGGAAGAGGAATCCGATTGATTGAATTGAACTAAATGCGTTGTGATGAAGTTATTTGACATGGCAGTTGGAGAGTTCATGACGAGTGCCAACTCGCTTGTAATGTCAACTCGCTTGTCAGCTACGTTAATGGTTAAATCCGACCGTAATATTAAGTCTTAACGCTTTTTAATCTTAATGTATATTTACGTTATTTATTACTTTTATTTTTAAAATCGATGTTTAGAATAAAAAGGTTTAAATATTTGGAGAATAGATTAACTTTACTCGTAAATATTATTATTTAGCTGTATCGGTATATTAACATTAAATATATTTAAGCTATGAAATAAAAGCGCTTATTGAGTTTTATCGTAAACGTTTTCATGAATTACGTTTCAATATAAACGACTATATTGATATATTGTTTATTTAAGCATTTGGAAAATAAGCGTTATAATGATAATAAAATTTATATTTAAAAACTTATATTTTTTATCATAACGTAGGTCACAAGCGAGCGGCAATTACAAGCGAACGGCAACTTTTCACCAATCTTCTAACCAACATGTCAAATAACTCGACCACAACGCATTTAATTCAATCTAATCAATCGGATTCTTCTTTTTCAGACGTTTCTATCTCTATTGTACAAGTTCGCGCATTATGGCCAGTGTTGCTGCAAACGCCACAACGTCGCTCACGCGCTGCCGCCCTCCTCGGACGACGACTACCTTCACCCATTTCCTGTCTTGCCAGCTCACCACCATCCTTTACAGCCTGGAGACCTACTGCATTTTCAACGGAAAGTACTCCTCCTTTCACTAGACGTTTGTTTTTTGTCCTCCGGCGTTTACTTAGTAGGTGATTGGCCTCCTCTAGCTCGCGGACCCGGGAATCAACCAAAGCGACCTTGTGCATAAGACCGTATGTAGCCTTTAAAAACGAGCTCAACGCATCAATTATTGATGTAGGTGAGCTTCCCTGGTGGTTTCTGACTCGATTTCGGATATGAACCGATTGGTTGACCGCTTCGTTGATGGTGGTAGGCGTCTTCGAAGTCCAAGTAGTGGGTGGCAGATTGGGGTCTGGCGACGGTGTTCGTACGACAGCGACAGCATCCAGTTTCGAAATGACACTTTCTGGGTCAAAAGGAACAAGCCCAGTGGCACTGAAACCTGCTCGAATGTTTCCTGGCGTCATAGCAGCGTTGTGTGCTTCACAAAACGCTGCAAGGAAGTCCTCCTTCGAAACATGGGTTATATGACGCCGCATGAGATCCTCAATCATGCGACCGTAAGCTCGTTTGAGCGGGCTAAAACAACTGACATCTAAAGGCTGGAGCCTGTGTGACGAGTGGGCAGGCATACAAAGGGTAATAATGCTGTTGTTCTGGCAATATCTCTCAAAGATCTGGGAATGGTGGCTTTCGTGACCATCTAGGATGAGGAGGCGTTTACCGGCAGTCATACGCGGTCTGGTATACTTGTCGAAATGCCGAATCCATTCCAACCCAATCTCGTTCGTAGTCCACCCATTATCGGACACGGCCACCTTCCAATCGCGTGGTAATATCGTGTCGCGATACCATGACGCGAGGTGGGTTTTGCCCTGTAGAATGATGAACGGCGGGACCACCCAACCATCAGCATTGACAGCAGAAATTGCTGTAGACCATTCCCTGTTGCCTTGCTGGGCTTGTCTAGGCCTACCACGTCTTTCGGCGCTTGTAATGACCATGCCGGACCCAATAATGCCCATCATAAACCCAGTCTCGTCGAAGTTGTAAATATCCGCGTCTTGGATACCATGTTTCGCGATTGCCGCCGCAACTTGGCGAAACCACGCGCGATACGCGTCCGGATCTTCGTTCAAGACCCTCTCGTAGTCCATCCTCCGATGAAAACGCGTCCAGAGGCCTGGTGTACGTTTGATGAAGTTCGCCGTCCAGTTCTTTCCAACGCGTCCAGCCCCGCGCGCCGCCAACAATTGATTTGCCATATCTTCAACATAAGTGTACCGGGGCGGAAATGCTCGCGCATCCAGGTCGATTATGAAGGAACAAATGGCATTCTCTTCAGAAACCGTAAGTTTCAAAGAATTAGGCATGTTATCGCGTCGTGATGGTCGGCCGGCGATTCTAGCCTTCAAGGTATTGTATGGGACATGGAAAGTCTTAGAAAGCTTGCCAATGGTAATATGAGGGTCGCGTCGCTTAGCTTGGACAGCAAGCTGTAAGTCTGATTCGCTATAACGCAATGCCATTATTGTTGGTTGATCAATTAGGAGCCTTGATTGAAAGGTTGGGTGGCTGGTGAAAAGTTGCCGCTCGCTTGTAATTGCCGCTCGCTTGTGACCTACGTTATATGAATTATACTTAATATTTATTTAAGATTAAAACGTTACATATACTTAGTATTATTAATATTTTTCAGAATATTTTATAAGACCTGTGATGAATCTTACACCCATAAGGTGGTTTGGTGGGGTGGACGCGTTGCCCCACTACACAGATAGATAGATAATTGTGGGTCGGGATTTGAGATCTATCACACCACCAGATTTGACTGGTGCTGCAGATCTCTCTTCTTGTTACAAACCAACAAATACCACGGCCTCTTGGAAGGCCAAGGGGAGTACACCAAGAACCAATGGAATCAGAAGCCAGGAACGGAACAATGGGTATTACGGATTACATAACAAATAACAAAAGGTCACATGACAGATCACTGAATCACGAAGTGAGCCTGCGAGGATCACTAGATCACAAAGTGAGCCTGCAAAGATCACTGGATCAGGGAGTGAGCCAGTGAGCATCACTCTAAGACAAGGTGATCCTACTCCATCAGTGAGGGCGAGATTGGATATATAAGGACAGAAATTTCCCAACTAGATAGATAGACAGTCTCTACCTCAGTGATCAATCTAAGCATCTTAGCCAACCCTAAGGTGGGAGAAATCTCCTGATGACTCGACTATACAGTGAACCCAGTTCAGACCAAGCCCTAGCACCTGAGTGTCTTCTAGTGGACAGAAGCCTCTATCGTCTTTTGTGTTGACTTATCTCAAAACATAAACCCTATAAAACCCTTTAGCCTTATAGGTTAGACGGCTCGTTACATAAGTAATTATTTAAAAACTTATTACATAAATATAAATTATATTAAAATCATCAACTATAATTAATGATTCTTTAAATTATGTATAATATGAACATTGTATTAAATAATGAATTATTAATATTTTATTTATTATTTATTCATTAATATTATAAAAAATAAAATACAAAATAAAATAATGAATAAATTATTAAATTTATTATACTGATGTATTATTGTGCCATTTTTTTATGCATTAAAAAATGCTTATAATTCGAAATTCAAATATATATTCAGCTGTATAATTATTTCCAATAATGGATTTTTATGAAAATTGTAAAATATATATTAATTATAATACAATATATTTCTTACTTGATGTTATATATTATAACTGTTTTAATTAATTTTAATGCTTAATAATTATCGAATTTCTTTAAGTAAAACTTAATGTTTTTTTATATTTTTTAAATAGTTTATGAGTTATGAGAATATGTCAAAATTATACTTAAAGATTAGATTATAAAAATTAATAAATATTTATAAATTTAATACTAAATATAAGAGCTTGTATAAGTTATTATTAAATATACTTAAACTTTATAGATTTTGTTCAATTTTTAAATTCCTTTTCTTTTATAAATATATAAAAAGTTTTAAAATTAATTTCTTGTTTAAATTTTAATATAGTTAAAAAAATTTAATTTTTGAAAAAAAATATTATAAAGTTTTCCTCTTATAATTTATTCTATCTAATATTTATTCCTTTTACTTTGTTTTTTTATTAGTATAATTTATCATGATTCTAGATGGCGGGTGATTCTTCCATTGGCTGAAAGCATGTGAAAACGAGGAAAGGTTGTGTGGTCGCATGAAAGCTCCATTGTCCGGCCTGCGGGTTCTTGTACCAGAATCTTATATGCTGCAAGGAGTAAGAGTACAGCCACATCGCAGGTAGTGCTATTTCGCAGTCGATGAGATACCATTATCTTGGGGCCCGTACCGCTTCGACCATACTCGAAACGGCGGCCCATTGCTGTTGCCCTTGTTGGTTGGTCGATCCAGATGAGCCAAAAGCAAAAGCAAAAGCACCAGCTAGTGCTGACAGGAATCGATCCTAGGTGCACCTCGTTCTCGCTCTTGGGACCGCAGCCCGCACGCATACGTAATCCGCCTGTCTGCGCCGCTGAACCCCAGTCTCAATCTAGCAGTCTCAGGGAGTCGAGCTTACCTATCAAACCTGAAGCTTATGTAACATCGCGATAGCCAATTTCACCCCATGTGATCTAACAGCATGAAGCAAGGGGGCAGGCCGGGGGTGGGAGGCCATCATAAACCCAGCCACGCCTTTTGTCTTGGCCTTCGACAATCTGCAATGAGACTTCGCACCCCAGCCCTCGCCACCGCCTTTTGATCTGACCAAAGGGCCCTTGGAAGTGGATCAACCAAGCTTCACTGATCGTATCGCACTTCAGTCTCTGCAGTCTACTACATCAGAGTGCTAGCAGCTTGTCCATTCTCAAGTCTCATACCTCAGCATTTCCCCATCATGGCGCCTAACAATAATTTCTCATGGACGCAGTACTTCCCGCCCAAGCCACGGTACACCATCGAGGACATCCCCGTCAGCCTCCAGGGGAAAGTCTACATTGTAACGGGTGCGAATAGCGGCATGGGCAAAGAGCTAGCTCAAGTCCTCTATGCCAAGGGTGCCAAGGTGTATGTTGCCTGCCGCTCTGAAGAGAAGGCTTCCCAGGCCATCAATGAGATCAAGCAAGCCGAGCAGAAGCAGAGTTCCAAAGGCGACCTGATTGCCCTGAGCCTGGATCTCAGCGACTTACGCAAAGTCCAAGCAGCGGCTAAAATCTTTCTCGCCAAAGAGAGCAAGCTCTACGTATTGTTCAACAATACTGGGGTCATGGTTGGGGACAACAACAACAAGGACCTGACGCCACAAGGCTACAAGGAGGCCCTTTGGGGTCAACTGCGTCGCTACTTTCCTATTCACCAAGCTCCTGACTCCGACGTTAGTCGCCACCGCCAAATCCGACTCGGAGCCTGCCGGTTCTGTACGCGTCGTCTGGCTATCATCGTTTGGCCTGGAGCATTTCGCGCCCGAGGGACGAGGCGTCGACCTCGACAATCTGGATCACCACACGCCCAAGATCCCAATTGAGCGGTACGGTATGAGCAAGGCCGGGACCTGGCTGCTGGCGGTCGAATACACTCGGCGATACAAGGATGTCGTAAGCGTGGCTATCAACCCCGGCAACATCAAAACAAACCGAGCCCGCCACCAAGGCATTGCGCTGAAACTCATTGCCGGTGCCATTGTCTACCCAGTGATCAACGGGGTCTACACACAGCTGTTTGCAGCCTTCTCGCCCGAAGTCACCACCCAAGTTGACTGGACTAAGAACTGGAGTAAGTCATCCATCCATGCATGCGTACCTACAGCCATATGGCAGTCTAACGCGTTGCCTGCCTGCCAGTCATCCCATTCGGGAGGATTGCCGCATTCCGGCCGGATCTCACCAAGGCAACCCTTCCGGTGGAAGAGGGCGGGAATGGAAATGCACAGCAGTTTTTGGAATGGCATGAACAGCAAGTCAAGGACTATCTGCAGTGAGCAACCCAAGCCTAGCTGCAGTAAACCTCGTCGAGGGACTGCTGATGTGGCTCGTCCTGTGGGTTTCGATTAGGAAATACCCCTATTATTAGTATGCAATGAGACCTGCGTCTTCAAGCCAACAGTCGCACCTGGGAACATCCCGTCATGCGCCAGGGTTAGGGTTAAGGGTATGTAGGCATCCTCAAGGTCAATCAGCCGAGTCCACGAAAGTTGACGGAAGCGCTCCTACGGTTTTACGTCAGTAACTCCATAGAAAAGGAAAACCGACGCCCAAGCGATCCGTTCTGGACGATTGAGCCTGAGATCATCTTTGATGACTGCGGACGACAGCTGGTACCACGCCTTGGCATTATCGACGAGTTGATCGCCCGTTATAACTCGGGGCGCAGGCCGGTCATGCGTGACCTGAACATTCAGAATTCATTGCTTGGTACCAAGCTGCAGCTCCCTAATGTGGCAAACGACACCGGCTCCGTGATTCAGGACGCAACCCCTTACGAGACCGAGTTGTGGGCACACGCGAACGACTCCGATGGCTGGCTCAAACTGGAGACCGCACATACCGTTCTGTCTGCGATCAAAAAGTCCCCTTCGGATATATATACTTGGTGCTGGACTGCAAGTACGGACCGCAGTCTTATATATTGGTGTAGTACGCAGCCGCCTCCTGGCCTTTGTCATGCACGTAGGTAAGGGCCACCCTACTGCAGGCAAGTGCCAAAGACGGGATATACTGCAGTCTGCATGTGGGAAGGTGCAACGCACAGTAGGAGACCATTGTATCCACGTCTCGCTAGCCCTGCGGATCCCAACTCTCCAGCATCAATACCACTACCAATCCAAAACAGGCACAGCATCCGGGCAATGCTTCGGCATCACCACCCGCATTGGCTTAGCTTCCCAATCTTTAGTCCCTCATAGATGTATGTCTTCTAGTATCCTGTCCAAGTCTTCGTCGTCTCGTCCAAGCGTTTGGGTTTTGGGGAGTGCAAGTTGGCCCACGTTGACGGTTGGATGTTGGAAAATGTCAGACCTCGTCAGTTAATCCCTCACCTTTTCATCACATGTGGCTGGACCTAACCCACCGGAAAGGAACTGATACCGAATCGACCAACACCGATCAGCTGATAGAACAGCAACTCTGTGGCCTAGATACGAGCCATGATCGGACGGAAGCCATGTTCGCCACAGTCGCCCAGACAAATGGTACCACGGCGTCACCTTCCCACGCTGAACAGGACGACTCGAGGTGAGTGCCAGACCAATTGACTCCAACCTCACGTACCGTGCGTGCTCTGACTGTTCCGCAGCCCGACAACCAATACATCCGGAGGCTTCTCCTGTCCGGAGTGCGGCAAGATCCTCAGCCGCATAGACCTCGTGAGCAGACATAGGAATACAGTACATCAGTTAGGTCACCAGTATTACTGCAAACAGCCGAGATGTTTCCGGAAGAGCAAGGGCTTTGGCCGATTCGACAAGTACAGGGAGCATATGCGAACCACACATCAGATCATCATTCCAGCTCAGCCCGTCGGCGTCGGCCGAGCACATCCCACTCAGGCGCCCAGCACGGGTGTCGCGCAGGCACGGAAACCGGCGCCTAAGATCGACATTCACACCAACCGCACTCCGTCAGCTGCTCAGCCCGGCGGCCGAGCACATCCCCCTCAGGTGCCCAGTACGGGTGTCGCGCAGGCACCCGCACGGCAACCGGCGGCTAAGATCCGCCAGGCTCTCCCTTCAACCTCAATGCGACGACCAACCGACATTACCGGAAGCTTGGAGTTTCTGAGCCGGGAACGGCCGTATGGCGCAATGGTCAAATGCGCCTGGTTGTGTTCTCGTTTGTGCGGTGGGCGACGAGAACAAGTGGGTTCGAATCCTGCTATGGCCCCCTTTCTGACCCGGCTTGTGCGAGTCGATAACCAGCACACGACAGTGGAGAGGCCCCATTTTATCGCAGAGCCCGATAGCCAAGCAGCTTGTCTCCACAATACCCACTCCTGCGAGGTTTTCCCCCTTGTGGTTTCCCTCGCCAGCAGATAACAAACACCTACTTCACCCACCAATGCGACATATATCGAACGGCTACTGGAACGATATGTACACCAGAGAACTGAGGTTCACTGGGTCGCTTTGTCGCTAGATAGGAGGTTTTTCTGACGGAATCGTGCTTGGGTATTGACTAAAACCATCTGAACACTCCAGATTGGTACCGCTACAGCGAGGATAGGCTCGTGCGCGGATCTGAATGTATCTAATTTGACACCTCTACAACCTTGCGATGCAATGGCTCTGGGAGGCGTGGTTTGCACTACTGAGGAGCTACCCCCCACGTTAAATACAAAACAAACAAACAAAACAAACAAAACATTCTGAGCCGGGAACAACTCATAGCCATGCTCAGGTCAAAAACGCTAGAGTGTAAGCAACTCCAGCAGCAGTTGAAGATAGCGACTCTGGGGAGAGACGAATATGTGGAGGCCTTGAGTCTTTCCGAGGAGATGAGGAAGGAGCAGAAGCTTCCTGGAGCTTGACCTACCTGTATTTGGCAACGAACAGAGGGAACGAGGACAGCTTGGGAAACCGGGAGACTCTGTCGCAGAATTATCCCCTGGCACAATTGTACCCCCGAGATCGACCGCGGTCTCGTGATGTCATTATAGGTGGCTATACCGGTGAGTCATGCCGCCGCCCTAGATGACTGCGGTTCTCTACTTACCTATTTCCAGGCGACAACGCCACAGCTCAGCATACCTAATGGTATCATACTGTCAGTAAGGCTATCACATTGTCAGTACGGATATTGCGGGTGTCTGCAAGTCTCAGTTATGGGATGCAGGAGCTGAGGTGTAAAATACCTTGCACAAACTTGCACCTTGGACGCTCTGGAGACTGTCGCTGGAGCTCGGTGCAAAGTGGTACCCCCTTAGATTGGAACAAGTCACTGATTTGAGAAGCACTGTTGCAAGAGTATCGGCCCTTGCCAACCCATGTTTGACTTGGGGTTCGTCTTGTGGCGCTTACAAGGGGGAAAGTTGCGAGTAACGCTTCCTGACAGATACCTGTTGAGTCATAGCCGTACCCATCCTCAATTGAGAGGCTCTCTACCTGGAGGGCCCCTAGTATGGTTCAATGGAAAGCGTACATAGTATGAAAATGTTGCGTGATCACGTGACCCACTTGGGTTGGCATATTGCCCACATCCACTGCAGCTGCGCACCACCTCCAGACCTCAACAACAACACCCATACAGCAGATATGCAACCTTTTGGCTTTCTTGCTGTGCAACAGAAGAATGGTCGAGATAAGCAGTGCTCGTTATGATGTGCGTTGATGTCTCTATGTCGCACTTACCGGTGCGGATGCTGTGCGTGGATCGGAATTGAAACGAATAAGATGTTGCTGTATCGGACTACGTTGTGGTCTGGCCACCTGGATGCCATGGTATCCTTATATGCGACGATCTGGGGATCTGGGAATCTGGCTGTTGGCCGGAGGTGAACTCCCTATTCAGCTACGGAGCCCCTATTCGGTTGTGGAGATCCTATTCCGCCACATTTCAGGGTTTATAGGGGAAACAGAAGTGCATGACATATAGATGCGTGGAATCCACGACGAAAGCAATGACATCCAAAGGAGCCTGCTAGATCATTGACACGTAGAGATTGCTTGGCACTCACTTCAGAAGTTATCACAAGGCGGAACACCAACGGAGTGGTCGTGAGATTATATACAGACTCACTATGCGGTGAAGATGATATGTACAGCGAAGCATATGCTATGTTTCCCGTTGCCAGGGACTTGAGAGCTCATGAAGCTAGAATGTCTTCCGTAAGTACCTTAAGCGACCACTGCGCGTTTGAACCTGCCCCAGCAACGTTTCGTGAGAGCTCGCTTGCCTCTTCTGCCATGTAAAGCAAAACTAGCATTTAAATTTAAGCTACTTGCTTTGGGTCCACCTGCAGTCGAGGCCTCATCTTTCTGGTCCGAGTGGTCGGGTAGTTGACGGTCCTCCCCCGGTTGGGTTGTGTGTTGACTTGAGCGTTTAGACTGCTGACGTCGTAAAGCCGTGGACTGTGTATCGTGCTCTGCCTTCAACCGTGCAGAAACGTCGGCTAGTCCGGTGACCGGCTCTAGTGCCGGTACACCTTGTAGCACCCTGGAAAGATCCAAGCTGGTTCTCCTAGTCGTCTGGAGATTGGTGAACTGCGATGACATGGACTCGCCCATCGTCAGCTGGGATGGATGGAACATACTTCCGCCTTCTTTTCTCGTGAGCGTTGGCAACGCCGGCGTTCGAGGTGTTGGGTAAGGTCCAAGATGATCTTCCCCACTACCACGTGCTAGTATGTAATCATCTCCATCCGCAACATTGAAGGGCACAGTCGAGGCTGTCGATTGTCTTCTGGCTTCTGGTGATTCCGTTGTTTGCTGAACCAGCTTGCTCATCACCTGGATTGGTGTCCCGCTGTTTGCTGCCCTTATCTGATCCGTTTGCTCAAGGATCTTCCTAATAAGCCTGGCAGAATCGTCGCTGTTTGTATCGATGGGCTTGTCCGTGGTTCTCTGTTTTCGTTAGCAATTATTCAGTAGCATCATGTGGATATTGACGTACGTTCAGCTGTCCAACTATACTACGAGTATCTTGTACATCATCAGGCGCCAGACTCAGGCTGCCCCTCACACAGTACGTGGTATCGTCCGAACACTTTTTCACTGTTTTCTCTAAATCTGGGTGGAAATGCTCAATCTTTAAACGAGTTTGCTTGTTGGGATCTATCAAGTGCCCTTCGATGAGATCGAGGAAGTCTTGGATGCATGGGGCACATGTGTCAAGTCTTCGAAGCTTGGAGATCCACTGCGTTCGTCAGTATCATGTAAGCTATTGATACAGGGTAACCGGACACTCACCAGCTTCACTGAGTTCTTAACGATCGGTTTGCCGTTGTAGATATTGAAAAACTTTTCTTCGCTTGAGTTGTCATCTTCCGTCCTAGCTTTGCTGAATATCTCCCGAGTTTCGTAGTATCCGAGAGGAAGCCAGGAGACGACTCAAGGTAGAGACAGCCCAAGCTCCACATGTCGTACGCTTGAGATATGTGTGACCCCATGCCGAATCCAGGTGGCCTGTACGTGAAAGACAGACTGCCGACTTTCTCGGTGGCCACAATTGAAACTGACTTGGAAGAGTGGAAACGATTCAAGCCGAAGTCGGAGATGACAAGACGATAATAGTTCTTTTTGAGCGTATCGAAGCACAGGATGTTCTGGGGTTTGATATCCCCGTGACGTCCCATAGGTTTGGTGTGGTCCAAATTCCGGTCTTTGAACCATGAAGTACGCCTGTGGATCTTTTTGAGCCCATCGTCCATACCCAGACACTGATCAAACACCCAGCGGATATGCTGCAGTGAAGTTGGAGACATTGGATTCTGCTCCCAAAGGTCCTCTAGGTTCGAACGGGCTAGCGGGAACACCAAGTAGTATTTGTTGCCATGCTGAAAGGTCATGAGAAGACGGATGAGGTGAGGATGGTGTTGAATGGCACGCAAGCCACCGTGGCGTTCAAGGAGGTGGCAGTGCACCAACAAGGCCAATAGGGCATTTTTAGGCCACTTAGCCCACAGCAGGATTTTCACACAGACACAGCAACAAGGCTGATTACACCAGAATATATGTTTTCACCCATCTAAAAGCCCGCATGCTCTGTTTGACAGATGGCCTTTCATGGATCCGCTGAAACGCTCTAATACCCTAACCTCATCCTTGTATCCCTGATATCCATCAGATGGGATTTCCTTTACTGCGAAGTAGGGATTCTTGTCGACGCCTTTCTATTCAATGTCAGTATGATGTGTGGTTGACGGCTTGAAGGATTGCGTACAGATGACATGAAGTTGTGATGTGCTGGATGGATTTGGGCCTGGAACGGCGACGGGCCCGAGCCTTTGACACGAAAGGCGAGTACGGCATTTTGGAACGCTACCTCCAGCGAAGCTTGTTGTGGAAGCGGGATGGTAGCGCCAAATTGAGACCCATCGATTACCCGGAGGATCGCAGGGTCCCGTCCTGGTCGTGGATGGCTTACAGCGGAGGCATCACCTACGTGGATGACATCGACGCAACGTTCAGGGGCGTTGATTGGTGCAGCGACAATATCAAAATCAACTTCAGAACCGATCCAAGTCGCACCCCGGAGAAAGGGGACTCGGCAAAGTCGATACCAGAGATCCAGGCTCTTGCGCGGGATATCAACATGGGCGCTGGCACTGTCGAAATCCTGAAGCGGATTAGCCTTGATGAGGTCACTATTGATGATCTGAGCTCTTTACGCTGTGTTGTCCTCGGACAGAACAAGGCCGGTGGAAAAGAAGGACGAAAGGTTCATGTACTGGTCATAGCCCCGCTCTGTCTTGGACGGTGTAATGGGGTCTACAAGAGAGTCGGCGTTGGATCTCTCTTGTCGCGGCATATCGCAGACAGCCCGGGCAAACATGTTAGCATCCAGTAGATATTGTTACAGGAGATGACGATGTCAGCAGTGAGCGCCGAGCTCGTGACGGTGATAACTTGAGATTGGAAATTGGAGGTTCTGGTTCACCGCTGAAGGCGACTCGAGAGTCACCCTGAACACTCCAGCTTCCGATAGACTGTTGAGCAAGCATGTTTCCATATCATCAGACTTGATTCGGCCCATGATGGCTTGTTGGATTGGTGGTGGAGGCGCGGTGATTGTGAAAAGGGGGCCTTCAGACAGGTGCACAGACCACCGACAAGTCGAAGGGAGCAAGTCCCACTAAATGCATATGGCGTGATTGCACGTGACTGCAGTTCTTTCCGCTACTCTGGAGCTATCAGCACCCTCTGCGGCAAGACAGACTCTACTCGCGCTGCCCAATCAGATACGCTTCGGCTTGCTACTACACCATGGCAGGCATTGCTGTCTTTCGTCCACTCGCTACAGCACCAGGCAGGGTGCTGGCGAGGACATATGCCACCTCGATACCAGCGATGGCGCATCACCGTGTGGTCATCGTCGGTGGAGGCACTGCTGGCGTTACAGTGGCGGCCCAGCTGCAGCGTACCCCTGAGTTTGAAAAGAAGGATATCGCCATCCTGGACCCTGCGAAAACGCATCACTACCAGGTGAGCCTTGTTTTGCGATGGTTATATGTGTACTGGAACCGACCTCTGATATGTGACAGCCCGGATGGACGCTCGTGGGTTCAGGCCTGAGGCCCATCGAGGACATGCAAAGATCGATGCGCTCCGTCATCCCGGAAGGCGTGAAGCACTACCCTCTCCGAGTGTCTACGTTCGATCCAGAGAACAACGCCATCAAGACATCCGAAGGAGTCGATGTGTCGTACGACTACCTGATCGTCGCCCCTGGCCTCGAGACCAACTTTGCTGGTATCTCTGGCCTCGAGGAGGCTCTGCAAGACCCTGGTAGCCAGGTCTCATCCATCTACTCGGAGAAGACCGTCGAGCAGGTGTGGAAGAACGTGCAGGCTTTCAAGAAGGGGCCTGCGGTCTTCACCCAGCCCGCCGGTATCATCAAGTGTGCCGGCGCTCCCCAGAAGATCATGTGGATGGCTCTTTCGCAGTGGAAGCGGGATGGTGTCAGAGACAACATCGATATCTCTTTCGCGACTGGGGCTCCTGGCAAGTTGACCTGAATTTCTGTTGGATGACCTCGTTGGCTGACTTTAATGTAGCTATGTTCGCTGTGCCCAAGTACTCCCAGGCACTTGACAAGCTGCGCAGAGAACGTAACGTCGAGGGTCTGTTCCAGCACAACCTCGTTGGAGTAGATGCCAAGAAGAAGGTGGCCACCTTCAAGAACTTGGCCGGAGGTGGTGAAGTGCAGAAGGAGTTTAGTTTCTTACACGTCGTGCCGCCCCAAAAGCCCTGGGACTGGGTCGCCAAATCCAAGCTTGGTAGGTTGAGCCCCTTTCCCGTCATCCATTTGTACAAGTGAGCCCTGCTTGACATAAGCTGACACTCTGCAACGCGTAGCCGATGCAGCAGGCTGGGTCGACGTCGACAAGTCGACTACCCGCCACAACAAGTACAAGAACGTCTTCTCCATCGGCGACGCGTCTAGCCTTCCCAACAGCAAGACCGCGGCCGCTATCACGTCGCAGACCCCAGTCTTGGTCGATAACCTCTTGGCAGCCATGAATGGCAAGGATCTGAAGGCTGCTTATGACGGTTACGCAAGCTGTCCGCTACTGACTGGCCACAACGAGCTGATGCTGTGTGAGTTCAAGTACGGCGGCGTGCCCAAGGAGACCTTCGCGGGTATCCTCGGAGGTCAAGAGACTCCCAGACGGTCGTTCTATCACCTGAAGAACAATGTCTTCGTGAGTGATCTGCTCCTTGTGTCATTCGTCGAGTTAACTGACAATATTGCAGCCATACGTTTACTGGAACCACTTCCTGAATGGTACATGGTATGGACCAAGTGGCTTCTTCAGACCGGAGACTGTACCATCCCAAGCTTAAATCGGGTAGGTTTCAACTGCATCGGAAGGGCGTTGGTGATAGATGAGGACAGCATGTAGACTGTATTATACCATCACTTACGGCAGTCCTAGCAGGATATCTGCTTCGCAAGCAAAAAAGGAATGGAAATTTGAGAGTAAGAGACTCTATAGTTATTGATGGTGATTCCAATGCTTAATGCGCCTTTCAATATGGTGAGGATCATGGTGTTTTCGGGCGCGGCGGCATCTACCGATAGGTGCGTTGTTACAATGGGGCTCATAACGGCGCAGCACAAAACTGAATCGCGAGAAGCTTCCCTCCAAGCCTTCCACCACAAACCCCGGTGCTCTCCTCAACCAGCATCCGAGACGAATCAATGCCGAGTTTCAAGAGATGGCTGCGGGAGAAACGGGACTCAAGAAAGACTTCGCAAACTCCACACAACATGGTGCCGTTCCTCCCAGCCGACCGTCCCGCCACATTGACGCCGTCGCCCTCCCGCGAGGACCTTATCCCCGCTCCCGAAAGCTACGGCGCCTTCGGGACCCTCCCCTTTGAGATCCGCCGACAGATCCTCACCGAGGCCTTCGGCAACCGCACGCTGCACCTGAGTCTGTCCGCTCAGGTGCGCGCACACAGGCCTTCTCCCGAGGCACCCACGCAAACGCATTGCGGTCTTGGCGCCGAGCGCGCCACCTTTCCGCGGGCTTCTCCGCGCTGCTGGCGCTGGTTCAGCTGCGTGTGCCATCGCCGCGCCGAGTGGACGGACGAGGAGGTCGAGCGGACCTTCTCGCGCAGGATCCACGTCGGCGGTGACCGGTGTCTGCAGGGGCTGCTGTGCGCGTGCGAGGCGTGGGAGGGCGAGGGGCCGGGCAAGTGCTTCGTCGGCGCTTTGGGTTGGCTGCGGAGCTGTCGGCAGGCGTGAGTCGCACTCCTAAAATTCCCTTTTTATTTCCCGTACTGATCCGCCCGTTGCGTAGATATGTCGAGGGTGTCGATGTCCTGTACGCGGCCAACACCTTCCACATCTCGTGCGGGCACAGCTGCGGAACCTGCCTCGTCTGCTGCTCCCGCAGCGCCTCCGAGACATGAGGGCCGTGATCCTGGAATGGGACGTCCCTGGGGTAGACCTGCCGCTCGATCGAAGCCGGCAGGCCTCCTGGCTCGAACCCAAGGCTGACCCAGACACGCCCCTGCACGCGCTATGTAGGATGGTGCTGCAGGCCTTCCCGAACCTCCGCAGTCTCCACATCCTGCTGTACGGTTGGATATCGCCGTACTCCCCACGGCCCGCGGACGACTTCGAGCTCAGGGCTGCGGAGACCTTCGTTCTGGGCCCGGTCGAGGACATGCTGCGCGCAATGGGCCCGGGGATAGAGTTTAATATTGCGATTCCCAAGTCGGGCTGGAGGGATTTGAGGGATAAGTATCTGAGGGCGGATTCTTTATTGAGACTTGAGTTGGACGGGCCTTTTAATGGGCGGTTCTGGAAGGCGCTGGATGGTGGTGGTGAGTTCGGCTATTGAGTCTGCTCGGGATGGGACGACGTAGCTGGTTATGTGCTTTGTTGTTCTGCTTTCTAGCATGTGCGGTCATTTGTTGGTCATTTCAGAGCAGCCGATTATTACTGACCAGTCGGCAAAGCAGGGACAGCCTACCCATCATCTACGTTCGTACTGTGTTCGGGCACTGCTTATCCTTGGGACCTAACTTGAATATTTAGTTACAGATTTGAGTGAGAAGAGTTCCACTAAGGAATTGGTGAAAGAAGGCTCTGCAACACTCGTATGGTAGCGCTTGGAGATGACATAGTTGACTTTCTGCACCAGCCGGATCATCGCAAGGAAGATAAAGAGCTGGACTGCCATGGCTATGGTGGAGGGCCAGCCCCATGGCGCCGGTCGAGGCACAGACTCCCTCTGGTCCACGCAGCCCAAGTTCCTTTGGTTGGAAGCTGTTAATAGATCAGACTTAGTGTACTCGGTCGCTTTGTCGGTGTCTACCGACTTACCTAAGTGCATATGTTTCAGTATAATGGCTTCGACTTTAGGCTTTATCCGCCTCACAAATTTTAAACATTGACAGTCAGCACCTGGTACAAGACTCGGGGACGTATATAGGCCACGAGCTATCAGTCCAATGGCCTTGCTAATTGACGACAGCGACGAGTGGAACTCGCTATGAGTAAGACAGGGGTGCCTCGAGGGGGGGGCATCTAATGTAAAAAGTGGCCAGTTCAATCAAGTAGCTACATCGCAAGCCACCGCGAGTTCAATCGAACTCTATTTCTCATACCACAACAATAAGAAACACTCATGCATTATACCGTAACGTCCTTTCGCTCGTAGCCAAGGCTGACAAACTTACAGGCCCCAATGGGACAACAACGCCGTGCTTTTCTTGGAGCCGTCCGCGTGACGCCGTTTCCCCCTCATGGTCCTCTCCCTAGGCGAAGACACCTGCAGCCCCAGCGAACTTCCCCCGTCACCCAAACCCTGTGCTTGGGCCTTTCTGTCCTTGTCTCGCTTCTTCCTCTCATCCAAGATCACAACGCCCGGTTTAGTCTCGCGCATGTGAAACTTCTCCGAGAGCTGCTCTGCTAATGCCAGGCGTGGGGCACATCGCTGAGAGGTGAAGATGTCCAATATGTTCGTGCAAGTATCCTTATCGCTTGGCCGGAACTCCTTGTAATGGGCACCTCTTTCCATCATACTCCCAAAGACCGAGTCCAGAAGCCCTTCCATTCGCTCCCGAAACTGCCCTTGCTTCGCCGTGATCGCTTGAGTTGACAGAGTGTCCCACATGGTGCTGCATATGACGACTCGACTGCAGAAAGCCCTCCCGACTACCGCCTTGATGATATCGAGGTTGAGTCTGACATTCCCGATCATACGGGTGTCGGTGATGCGATGGCAGTAGACTATTCCCACGACGCCGTCGAGGTATTCTTTGATGTTCTCCAAGATGCTGAAATCATCGCGAGATTGGTCGTCGAATCCTGGAGTATCAATCAGCTCGAAGTCCGCGTCGCCCGCACGAACTCTATAACGTCCGCAACTCTCCGTGCCTGAAGAAGGGTCAGCACGACGGTGGTAGTGACATCATCATGGAGCACATCTTACAGGATTCTCCGCCGTGGCCGATTCCAATATCGCGGCCCACGGCTGCTGAGATGAACGATGACTTGCCCGCTCCAGTTGGGCCGACCACAAGGACTCGCTGTGCGGCTATCTCCTTTGGACGAGCAAGTACTGGGCTGGTCATTGTGATAGTTGGAAAGTTCACGAGTTCTTTGCGTGAAGGTGCGAGTCAACCGTGGGGAGAGTGCTTCGGTATGAAGGGAAATACCGCCTTGTACCTGAAAGGCCGGAGAGGAATCCAAGAGAGTAATGATACTCGGTGGACAAGGCTTCGGAGAGGCGGGCGCGGCTCAACTTCCGGAGATCATGACTACTCCCAGTGTGTCATTCTGCAGAACCAGTCGACCGCGTAGGGCAAGTATTGCGAGAAACCCTTGCGACTCTCTTGCTGTCCTAACTGGCTAGCTATGTGATGCAGGATGCCCGAGAGTGCTCGATGATTACAAGGGGTCAAGATATGAGGAGGCTGAATGGCTAATTTACGAAAGCCTTCTCCAGCAGCTGGGATGTGTGACTCGGTGAGCAAAGCCGCCCCCATTCAGCCAGCAGTAATCCTTCTTGGTCCAATAAAGGCGATGTAATCAATGAAGCTAACCACCGCCTTCGGTTACACTGCCTGCCTACCGGAAGCACGTGAAGTATACATCCCTTTTGACTGGTTGGCGCGCGCCTCGAATAGCAAAAGTGCATCTTTTTCTTGCATCTTGTGTATCAGACAGGTGGTGGTGAGCAACAGGGGTGTGAGTTGGGGGCATTGGTGAGGCTGAATGATGAACCCGTCCGCCCCCGTCGGTTCTCCCTCAACTGCCTAGTCGCCTCCCGTAAACCTTTGGATAAGTAGTTCTTCCTTTTCGTTGGAAGCTACCAACTACTCAAGTGCCGTCCGCAAGTCCAACTTTCGCCATGTCAGACGGCATTCTTCGGCTTGCTGTCTTCGGGATGACCGGGGCCGGCAAGACCTCTTTCATCAACAAGGCCACCGGAGCTCAGTTGGAGGTAGGAGGCTCTGGGAACTCTTGTAAGTAGGCACGAGAATCGGTTCGAATTTGAGACATGAGCTAACTTAAACCCTGATCAGGTACCAAGGACGTGCAGTATGGAGAGACGACGGTCAATGCGAAGAAAGTACTCCTGCTTGACACCCCCGGCTTCGACGACTCCGGGGGCCGGGACGCCGATATCTTCGTCGAGATCTCGAAATGGCTAGCAGTTGCCGAGGCGAGTGGGACAAGTGTGGACGGAGTTATAATCATGCAGCCCATCAACAAGCCCCGAGTCACCGACAGTGAGCAAAAGAAAACCCAGCTATTTAAGAAGATTGTCGGTGGCGCGTTCTATCCAAAGGTGGCATTCGTGAGCAGTTTGTGGGACCAAGTCCGGGAGGACTTCGGCCGACAGAACGAGGCAAACAGAATCAACAACAACATGTACAGGGAGATGTTCCAACGGGTGCGAAGGTGCTCCGCTTCGAGAACACGGAGAGGTCGGCCCGCGACGTTGTCCTCCATTTCATGGGTCTTAACTCCAACCCGTACCCTCGGACGCGATTATTGCTCCAAGAGGAGCTGGTCCAGGCTGACGGTCGACTGAACGATACAAGTGCTTGCCGGGAGCTGGACATCATGCTTGGCCAGAAGACGAGAAGCTTCCAGGTACAGATCAACCAGGGTAGAGTAGCGTCCACACCAGAGTTACAGGGCAGAGTCAACGACATCAGTAAAAAGAGATCTTGGCTCAAGACAATCAAGGTCGGTACCATCTCCTCCCGCTTGGCCTTTTGGTTTCTGTTGCTAAGTTATGTTCATCCCAGATCAATGGGAAGGATCTGTTGAAGACGTTCGGGAAATGGGCGGGCGGCGCGGTGGTCTCAACAGCTTTGGGGCTGCTGTGTGAGGTGATGTAAATATAATCTAGCAGGGCATAAGCAAACAGTCCTTCTCAGGTCTAGCCAAACATGTATCATGAAAGGTGCAAAGGCCGCCTTTTGATTACCATCAACGTAACTAAGTATGTTGCGCAACGTGGAAGTGTGGGTCTCATGATATCATTAAGGTCTCATCAAATTAAATACTCCGGCAGAGACACATGAGATGGAGGGCAACATACTTGTAACGGTCGACGAGTTCTGAGCATGATGTGTGCTGGGTTGCAGCCGTACAGGAAGGCGACAAGAACAGAGGCAACAGCACCGTTGCAGGAACGTCCCGAACGTCCCCAGTCGGCCGCATCTTCGAGCGATGTTCCCTTGAATCCCGAGGCCATGAGAAGAGTTTCACGCTTGGATGAAGTAGATCGGTTCTGGCGTTGAGTCTGGTCCACTCGCTGATCGAACGCGGGACACCAGTTTCATGGAAGGAAGCCCTCACTGAGCGGTCGGACTTCGCATAATCGACAATCTCAGGAAGCAGGATCTTTTGCGCAGGTCCTTCAACGAAGCGATTAACTAGATTCTCTCGTGGTAAGAAAGGGGACTTTTTGGGGGTCACTATTTCACGAGCGCTCTCATCGTCCTGGGTAAGCTTAGTACGGGATTCCGGCGGCTCATGCCCTTGGGTTCAGCTGTGATCAACCATCAACTGAGCGTCAAGTCACCTTGGCCGCGATGATCACCGCATCATTGAACTCGGTAAACTTCTTGATATCCCTGATCACCAAACCTGCCCTGTCTAACAGCTGCCGCCAGTGAGCTTCCCGCCTCTCCTGTGCGTTGAACATAGCTTTCATGGCCAGATTCAGCCCAGCAGTATACTCATTCGGTGGGCCTGTCGCTGGGGATTGGCGATCCGGGAGGACTTTCTCGTCGATGATGATAACACTGTGCGCGCTCATGGCGGGCAGCTGGGCTCGGAGGATTGCGACGCATGTATCGTCGTCGTGATTATGCATGATCTGGCGGAAATAGTACGCCCGAGCTCCTGTCAAACTGTCAGCGGGTACAGGAATCGGTCAAGATCGTTCGGCATACCGTGTACGGGTTGCTCCGTCATGAAGTCGTACCGCATCCTCTCCAAGCTTTCCACCTCGAGGGCTTTGGCCAGGACGTCCGGCCGATCTTGTAGGTTGACGCGGCCCGTGAGATCCGGGAACTTGCTTTTCAGTGCCACACACTGCGAGCCATTGCCACCTTCGAAGTGGTGTCCTGCGCAAACTCCGACTGAAATTCAACAACATCGAGCCATGTAGGTAGGCTGGCGAACTGAGCCTCCATGAATCGGAAGAAAGCGCCTTGCTGGACCGGATGGGTTTCCATCCAGGTGTAGAAGTCATCCGATGTGCGATGACCCTGTTGGAATGCTGTCACATTCTTTTCAGGGGCACTCAGCACAGCGTTCAATGAATTGAGGGCTGGAAGGACGTTGTCGTGGCTATTCAAGTCAACACAGGCTCTTGCGAGTGCCTCGCCCGTTCTCACCAAACTCACAAGTGTGTTACTGCGTCTGTGACTAGTGGTGCCAGCAGGAAGTGAGTGAGCTTGGTGGCTCTGTAATGTCCTGTCTCACTCAATTTCGCCATGTTCTGTGTACACAAGTACTCCATGGTAGACTCAACAACACCGCCATTCAATTGGCTTTCTTGGGCCAGGGCCTCAAGGTCGGCACCATCCTCATTCGCTGCCAGTGCGGAAAGAAGTTTCTTATCCTGGGCAATCCGGGCCGTCACCAACGGCAGAGGCTGATTTCCATCAGCTGGCTGCGCGTGCAGGGTGTCAGATGTGACATACCGAGTACGCGAGGCGTTGGATGGTCTGGAAGGGGGTCTCGAGCAGGTCTGCCGCTTGACGTCCGAGCTGTCTGAGCTCTTGCCTCTGGGTTTCATCGCCACAAAAGACCCCTGGTTCAGTCACCAATAGCCAAAATTGTCGAATGAGGAGCGCCGGGTCGGCCGTGGTTGTTCTTGTGTCTATGGTACTTCGTATTGTTCGAAGAAGAGATCTTGGTCAGACATTTGGGCGGAAGAAACGCGGGAACGCCATCGGGAAAGTTGGAAGATTTCCAGACAGACAGAGCACCGGGGACGACCCGTTCTACAAGGGTTGAGTGACCGAGGCATGCGCGCCATTGGACCGCATTGCGTGACTCCCCTTGCATGCGCAGGCCTTGGTGTTCCCCGGGCGCTTAGAGACCCGACAACCTGGGCCTACAATCACACGAATTGCCCTGGCTCGCCTCACGCTGTCACATCGTGATGATGTGACACAGGTCTGGCTGCTTTCACTGCAGTTGGACCTGGCAAACAGAACACGTTTGGGTGTCAAACCCTCCCGTCCTCGAAGACAACAATGAGGATGTGGCCGCTCCCCCAACTTGTACGGCGATTGGTACTTTCCAACGTTTCAAGATATTCTATTCTAAAGAAAGGCATCCTCAAATCGACCACAGCCCACAGTTTAAGATCGTTTGGTTTGGCTCATCCGTTTCGATTGAAGAGCTCACAAAGATCATGATCATTTCCATCACCGATGTGCTTGCATTCTTACTATACCCGCTTCCCCCTCCTTGGCTAGGCAATATGGCCTCTGCACGTCCGAGTACCGGTGACAGCGTCGCGGACAGAGGTCCAGGCTTAATCACTTTGATGTGGGCACTGACTGGAATCGCGTCTTTTACCGTGGTACTCCGAATCACTTTTCGCGCCCAAAGAAAGCTGTTCGGTTGGGATGACCTGTTCATGGTCATTTCGATGGTACGTGCGCTTCTTCCACTGTTCTGAAACGACAAGTCGACTTATACATCTCAAGTTGTGCTTCATCGGCTGGAGTAGCGTCTTGAACCTTTATTCGCAGCACGGCGGAGTTCGACATTTCCGGGATGTCGGGGAACTTGGACCTGACAAATTTGCGCTGGTGCAACTGCTCAACTGGACCAGCCAGGTTTTTGGCATCATAGGGGTTGCAGCAGGCAAGTTCTCTGTATCCGCTCTGCTGTTGTCGATCATGAAATCCACCGAGTTGAAATGGCAACGCATATACATGTGGACCTTCACCATCGTCCTGGCGGGAGGCATTGCGGTCTCCTGCTCCATCCTTACGTTCGCTCAATGTCAACCTATGGCAGCGTTATGGACCTCCGGATAGAGGGGAAGTGTATAGATCCACATGTGATGTCCAGCTACGGTACCTTCACGGGAGGCAAGTCACTAGGTAATTCCTCAACGCAAGCGGCTCTCGTGAAGCTAACTTGTGGTCATCAGCATACAACACGTTTGCCGACGCCGGTCTGGTAATCCTCCCAGCGACGATCTTCCTGAACGTGCAGAGTAACACAATACAGGAATGGCAACTCAGCATCGTCTCCGCGCTCAATATCCTCACGTGTATCTGCTCTGGCATCAAGACACAATTTCTCAGCGAGTTGTCCAACAGAGAAGATCTCACCTGGGCGACTTATGATCTATTCGCCTGGGTTACGGCCGAGCTGTTCCTGATGATTGTCTGCGGCACTATCCCCACCCTACACCCTTTGCTCACGCTGTGTCGATCGGTCCTCTCCGACCTCAAGAGCGCCTTCTTGGTCTCGAGATCACAAGCCCATAGCTCTGACAGCAACGATGTGAAGTCAATCGAACTTGGCACAGAAGGCCACCATCTTGCGCACGTAAGCGCCCGATCAGCGGTACAATCGCACAGTGAGGGTTCGGAGGAGCTTGTTGGGAGACACGAGTGCTTGGGGGAAATTGGACGGACCGAGTCAATCCACATCGAGAAGAGCTTCAGCGTGTGTCGGGGATAAATGACATGTGGTCATCATGGTGTTTGTTCATGGCAAACAAAAGCCGGGGGCAAATCCATACGGGCATGCCGACCGCTGCTGGCTACACAAACATCGAATCGGAGGGACGAAACTTGTGACATGAGGCTCATCATTGATCCAATCCCCGTTGTTGCTCTAGAGTGAATTAAGCACCGTTGAGTCCCACAGACAGTACCACTGGAATACTTGGGAACACTCGCGACCAAGTTAAGAATGCTTGCACAACTCACCGATAGGTCACGAAGTCCAATCTCCAAACGCGCCTATTGACTTGACAATGCGAATTGATCCATTAAATGGGCATTGAGGAAGTCACTAAGGTAGGCGGGAAAAGCTACCACTGCCTTCCCTATAAGTTAAATCTTTTTAAATTAATGTTACGTATATTAAAACAAAATCCATTTTATGTTAAACTATTATAATTTGATTACTATTAGCTTTAAAAACAACTTTATTAATATATTTAAAGAAAGAAAGAAATTATAAAGCTGGCTCCGTAACATAATCAAGTATATATAGGGGTTGACCCCTGGGGCTGTGAGGCTGTCGTCGATTTGTTTTTATTTTTTAAGCTCTTCGACCGAAGGGAGGAGCCAAACCCAAATACCCCAAAAGATAACAAAAAGCAGAGCCCCCGTGCTGGTACGCCATAGTGCCGTGATATAGTGCAGTGAAACATGATAGCCCCCGCGATATCCGGTCCCTTAGAGTAGAGCTGACGGTTCGCATACTGGCTGATATTCAGGTAAAGCGACGAGTTAAGACCGGAGCTGCCACCCGCGGTCGGGAACTTGACGATGGCCAGCTGCGCGACGCTCAGGACCTCCGAGACGTTGGCGATCAGTTCCTGCGGGGTGGGGCCGACGCCGGAGCCGTATGCGACGTTGTCGACGCTGCTGTAGTTCGACGCCGACAGGATGGTTCCTCCTGCGCTGTAGATACTGCGTAGTCTTGAGTCAGCCGAGAGGTACAGTACGGGGTGAGGTCAGATGCTGAATAGGGGTTGGTATCACTTACGCGACCTTGGGCAGGAAGTCGTTGGTGGAGATCCACTCGAGCTCAAAGTCGGACTCGTTGTGAGTGACGGGAACACCAACGACTCCCGCGGCAAAAGCCGCTACAGCAGCAACAGCGATTCGAGGGAGCATGGTGATCAAAAGCGTCCGAGGAGTCCACGGCCGGTCATTTCACTGAATGTTGAATGGCAGAGACGACAGACACAGCGGCATGAGGAGGCTCTTAGGAGTCCCAACTGAGCGGCGCGGCCCCAACCGCCAAGTCTTACATGCCCCGAACACACGACTGTCCGGCATGCCGGCCAACCGTCGCGACGCTGACATTTCTGAACAGCTATCGTCAAGCCGATTATAGAGCTACAACATGGGCAGTATCTCCTCATGCGTGGGCACATTACCTAGCTTCCTGGTATAAACCCCCACCGGCTCCACCGCCTTATCTTTGCCAGAGCCGGAGCCGATGTATTACGGCGCTTCGGCATCGTCCCAAAAGCAGGATATTCGACTCGCGCGCGGGGTTGGTGTCCATGATACCAGCGAGGTGGTTCGTTTCTGGTAGTACTCTACCCGTGCTGCTCCGTGGCCAAGCCAATAGTAAGAGGTTGGACCCGGGCTCGCCCGGCTGTCTCCGCAGTTCGTCAACACATCGGGTGTCCTGGGCAGTCGGTATGGCTGCATGATCCAGAAGTGAGCTGTAAAACGCCTGTCCTCCTCCCTTGAAGAAAGTGTTGCCCCCGATGTGAATTATAGAAGGCTGCAAATGAGCGAGAGTAACACGACCTGGGAACACTAAGGAATGTCGGGGTCGGGCGATTCTCGCCACATCCATTACTCCAGATGAAGCAGCTTCAGCTATCAGAAAGCATTCATAAGTCATGAATCTGAGACTTACAGGCGAGTTCGTGTGGGTTCACATGCTCATACCTTTTCCTACTCGTACATAGCATGGTCACCTCAGCCAGTTGAGACTGGTTTTAAGGGGGTCACATCTCGAAGGTCGTCGCTTATACAATTCATACACTATACCTCCCCTCGGCACCATCTGGGTCAGATCCCCTTTCCATAGCAGCTACTCGAATACATATGCGAGAGGCCGAGAGGCAGCCTGAGTTCACAACAGGTCGCTCACCAGCTGAACGATGATTTATACAATCGAGAGCGATGTGCGTTTTCGTGTGCCAACATGGCGATCCGGAGACGGCCAAAGCCTCACCCGGAGAAGACATGAAGCCCAGTTAATCCGGGTCAGTGAACCGGGCTCTCGATGTCCCTGGGTACGGCTACTTACCTAAGACACGCTTGGTCAGTTGGTGAGATCGGTCTTGTCCCGAGCCACGTTACGAAATAATGCTCTACCATTAGCAGTTAGTTGCTATAGCATGGCATCCTGAGCAGCTGCGGCTTGTCCTTGCGACGCTGGACGACCGACCCATGTATATTGGAGCCCGGGGGTGATGGTGATAGCCAAGGTGGCGTTACCCGAGACTGCGTGCATGGAGACGCCGGTGGTCGAGCTCACCAGAATGCCTGCTCATCATCTCGGTCTCCATCTCAAGGAGTAGCAGTGTATGAAGCGACCTAGGCAGCTAGGAAGCCGACTGATGCGGAGGTGGGTTGATAGAAGATCGGCATGAGAAGGTAGTTCCCAAATCTCCTCTGCTCCACAACCTCCTATTTGACCGAAGCTCCCAAAGCTCGTCATCCAAGAGCCAAAGGGTAGCCGGCATTGTGGTAACTAGCTCCCCGGACCTCGGGACGTGGCTTACCCGGGCCCCTAAGAACCACAAGCCCACAAAACTCTATTTCCCCGGATCTCCCCAGACCGGCCAAGGTAGCGCCGGATATTTCTCGTCCGAGCCGGTCTAGAGAGATGCCGGCATCGCCTCTCCCGTCCACGAGACGTCGCCAAATTTCACGATGGATCCCCCATGAGTGGCCGTCCGCACCAGCTCACCAAAAACTAAGTACAGTACATCGTGGATCTCCCGTAACGGCATTCGGTGCCCTGTAGCCACTGGTCTGACCACTTAGAGGCCTCCATCTTCGGCTTAGGGTTGTTCCAAGCACAGCGAGTGGTTTATTACAGCGGGTTATGTGACCCGGGGTGTAGTCTTGGCCGCACACTACGACTTGGTGCGGACTGCCAACTCAAGGGAATGGACGAACGTGATACTAGCATCGTACCTAGCAAGGCTCGGTGTGAGTAGCTTGCTTGTTTGGGCTGGCTAGCAGATATCATGTTTCCTATCCGAGCCGGCCTAGAGAGGTGCCGGAAGCTCCTCCCCACGGAAGACGTCGGCAGATTCACGCATGTAGACGGACGAACGTGATGCTAGCATCGTGCCTAGCACTATTCGGTATGAGTAGCTTGCTTGCATAGACTGGCTAGTAGGATGTTGCGAGCGTCGATGCCACGCGATGACCGACGGGGTCCTTCATCCATAGCCGAACTACGAGGGGAAAACCAGATCAGCAGTGTTGATGTTGAGCGACGTATATATAGTCCCTCATGTCACGAAGAGAAAGTTCAACCTACTCCCTTCCGACCATCTAAGATCCAGCCTACTCCAGCAGTAATATTGATATTAATTGCATTCCCACCTTCCTCTCAGCAGCACTCGTTACCATGCGCGCCTCATCCCTTGCCCTCGCCCTAGCGGCCTCAACCACCAGCCTTGCTGCTCCCCTCACGAAGAAGGCCAACTACGACCCCCTTCCAGGAGGAGACATCGACATCCTGAACTATGCCCTAACACTCGAATATCTGGAGCGCAGTAAGTGTTCACCCGTAGAAATCCAATGTGGAACATGCTTCGAGATACTGACTCGAGTCGACAGGGTTCTACCAGGAGGGCCTGGCGAACTACACACAGCAAGACTTCGCCGCCGCCGGCTTCGATTCTGTAAGAGCTCCTGCATATAAACCCCAAACCAGACACCCACCCTAGCTAACACCCCACCCAGGTCTTCTACAACAACCTCAAGACCATCTACTACGACGAGCAGCAACACGTCAGCTTCCTGTCGGGCGCGCTCGGCGCCAACGCCACCAAGGAAGCCTCCTACTACTTCCCCAGCACCGACGCGGCCTCGTTCGTGGCGCTGGCCTCGGTACTCGAGGGCGTGGGCGTGTCGGCGTACCTCGGCGCCGCGGCCGTCATCGCCAACAAGGCGTACCTGACGATTGCGGGCTCGATCCTGACGGTAGAGGCGCGGCACTCGGCCTACATCCGCGCGTCGCTGCGCGAGGGCCCCTTCCCCAAGCCCTACGACACCCCGCTTGACTTTAACCAGGTGTACTCTCTGGCGGCGCAGTTCATTACCGGGTTCGCGCCAGGGAGTGCCGCGCTGCCGTTCATGGCCTTCCCGCCGCTGACGGCCGTGCCGGACGCGGCTGTGGTTGTTGCGGGCTCGACGGGCGTGATATTCGAATGCGCGTACACGCACGCCCTTGATGGCGGGCTGGTGACGTCTGGGCAGACGGTGTATGCGGTGTTGTTCTCTGGACTGGACACGTACTATGCGCCGGTGTATGTTGATGGTGACAGTGTGAGTACCGACCCCTACCTTTCGTGCCGGAGCTTGACGGCGTGATGAGGCGTTGTGTTCATGACCAGTGAAATTGATGCTGATACTCTTTTCTCTTATGCAGTACCGGCTTGCCCAGATCCCCGTGGGTGCGGACGGCCAGCTGCCGCCTTCTGGTCAGGTCTATGTTGTGCTTAGTACCGCCGACGGTGCTACCAACGTGGTGTGTGACGACAACACCTTGTCCGGGGTTGCTGTTCTGGAAGTATGCCTGTGAAGGGCAGTGGCATGGTCGCCTTTGCTAGCACTATAGTCACGCAGGGATGTTAAATAGTATATCAAATTATTAGTCATTCGGGAATTGTGTTGTCGATATAAGCGTTGTCCACGGTATATCATCTGCTCTGTCAGTCATTGATACTTGATTACGAAGTCCACATTCTCATGCATTGAACCAGCAAATGAGAGAACAAATAAGTTAGCAGAGGTCATGTTTGGAAGCAGGCAAGATCTAACACAAAGATTGTCTGCTATAAGATACAGTGCGCAGTGAATCCAAACGCGGCAGGACTGGCGAACTTGATGCGGGTCAACACTCGCACACCTGGGTCCAATAATGGAAGGGCTTTCGGCCTGTCCATGACTTGTGGTCCTCGATCATCGACTCGTGATACTTATTCGCGGGCCTTTATGGATGGAGGCATAGATGAGGCCGAACGACTTCTGGAGACACTGACTCCAGTTCTCAGTGCGAACGCAACTATTTCAGACGGGTGAACGACTTCTCCTTCGTCTACATGATAACCCTCGTGCGTCCCCTTTTCATATCTTTGCTCAGTCGGCAACGGCGGCGGGTTCAAGGTGCCACTTTGGAGCAAGTCAAACGCACGCGGTCGTGAATCGTACGGAAAGCAACCTTGGACTCCGAACAAGTCATTTTCACCATCGCGGGCAGCACGTGCCAGAATTGCCCAGACGGACCGCAGTGGTGTATCCGGGCCCTTGGAAGCGGGAATGGATGCTTTGCAGTTGAAAGTCACAGGATCTGTCCAACGCCTCCCAAGGACGCAAGTCACAAGAAACATTCCATCGATTGACATGTGAAGAAGCAGCTAAGCAACGCCGCTAGCTGAGCTGCCGCGGCCAATGGGAAAGCTGCTGCATCGTGCCTCGGCGGCCGGTTGGCGGGGGGCCTTGTGACACCAGCGTTAGCGCACCCCGGAACGGTGCAGCAGTAGCAATTCCAAAGTTCCCGAGGTCCAGCGGTCATGAGATCAGTCAGTCAGTCAGTCAGTACCTGTACCTTAACAACCCTACATACAGTAATATTGCAGTGTCTTTAACAGCAAATCCTACCTCGCCCGAACGATATCTACTCTGAAGGACACCTGCAGATCCCTACCAGTTGCTTTTGTGGACCGTCCGGGGTATTAGACAGACAAAATGGGTGGTAAGTCCTGCTCTGCTCTCCATCTCTCTTTCTACTCCCAGGAATACAAAGTCAGCTTCACAAGAACGACGTATACTGACACCTCGGTTCAACATGGCAGCTTTTGAGCGATTATCACAGATCTCGGGCCAACTGACGGGCTCCAAGTCGGCACGGGAGAAGCTGCTGGTCAAGAGCCCCGACGACGTACGTTCCGTTCCCCATGCCCCGACTTCCTCCAAGCCGTACCACCCGCGATGCCTTCCTCTCCGAATACAAGACACAATGGCTGACTACCCTCCGACCACCAATAGATCGTCGTAACAGCATGTCTGCGCACAGCATTCACCAAGGGCGGCAAGGGCGGCTTCAAGGACACGGCGGCGGCGGACCTGATGGCCGGCGCACTGAGGGGCGTCATCGAGCGGTCCGGGATCGACCCGGCCCTAGTAGAAGATGTTTGCGTGGGTGAGGTCCTCGCGCCCGGCGGTGGCGCGACCGAGATGCGCGCCGCGGCCCTCGTGGCCGGCCTGCCCGAGTCGACGGCCGTGCGCACGCTGAACCGCCAGTGCTCGTCGGGCCTGCAGGCATGCGTCGACGTCGCGAACCAGATCAAAACCGGCATGATCGAGGTCGGCATCGGCGCGGGCGTCGAGAGCATGAGTCTGCAGTACGGGTACGTTGCTTTGCTCTCGCCCACCCACCCCCTTCCTTGCCCCTACATACTTTCAGCTATTTGAAGCTCTTAGAAGACTGTCCCCCCACGCTAACATGGTGATTCTTCTTCCTGCCAAACAGTCCCAACGCCGTAACCGAGTTCTCAGAGCTCCTCGAGTCGCACCCCGAAGCCGCCAACTGCAAGGTACCCATGGGCGTGCTCTCAGAAGAAATGGCCAAGTCGCGCAGCATCGCGCGCGCCGGCCAGGACGCCTTCGCCGCAAGCTCGTACCAGAAGGCCCTCCACGCCCAAGAAACCGGGCTCTTCGACGAGGAGATCATGCCGCTGACCGTGAAATTCGAGGACCCGAAATCCGGCGAGACGCGCGACATCACCGTCAGCAAGGACGACGGCGTGCGCCCGGGCATCACAGCCGAATCGCTCGGCAAGATCAAGGCCGCCTTCGCGGAGGGCGGCTCCATCCACGCCGGCAACGCCAGCCAGATCAGCGACGGCGCGGCCGCCGTGCTGCTCATGAAGCGGTCCACGGCCGAAAAGCTCTCCCAACCCATCTTAGGAAAATACGTCACGGCCTCCGTCGCGGGCGTGAAACCCCTACTCATGGGCATCGGCCCTTGGAAGGCGATCCCGAAGGTCTTCGAGCAGACGGGCCTCACCAAGGACGACGTCGACATCTTCGAGATCAACGAGGCGTTCGCGAGCCAGTGCCTGTGGTGCGCGAACGAGCTCGGCATCCCCCTTGAAAAAATCAACCCAAAGGGCGGCGCCATCGCGTTCGGTCACCCGCTGGGGTGCACGGGCGCGCGGCAGGTCAGCACGCTGCTGTATGAGCTGAGGCGGCGCGGGGAGAAGATCGGGGTTACTAGTATGTGTGTTGGGACGGGCATGGGCATGGCTGCTGTGTGGGTTGCTGAGTAAATAGGGGCTTCTTTGACTTGGGGTTGCTTGTGGATTCTGGTCTGAGATAGGGGCGTAGGCATAAGGGGTGATGACACACGGCGGGCAGTACTCGTTGTACGAACTTGTATCGTTATGGGAATTGCTACTTTGCCAAACATGCATACTTCTGGCATTCCATGTATTACACCTGGTACTATTCGTAGAAGCACCGGTTTGACTTCAAAAGCCGTCGGCAACGGTATCATTGATTCGCCTAAAATCGAAGTTCACTTCTACTTTTCCCCTTCCCGTCCCTGCTCAAAGCCCTTGACATGCAATGCTAAACCCTCCCAGGGCCCTTCCCCTGATCTCTACATCATCCCTTTTCCCTCCTCTGAATCCCCGTCCAGGCACGCCGCACCCGGCTGCAAATCACTAACAATAGTAGCCAGCGGATTCTCCGCACTAACCTCCTCCTCCTCCTCCTCGCCAGCGCCGACCCCATTCTACGGGGCCGCCGACACAGAAGACTCAGAATACGACGACAAAGACTCGGGAGTCGAGCTGCTGAAGTTCTCGACATGACTCCCGACGCCGCGCTCCCTGGCCAGCCGCACGACCTCCAGCCCCACCACCAGGTCCACCAACCCCAGCCCGACGCTCTTGTAGATGACGTTGCCGGACGAGAGCCAGCGCGCGAGGTGGTCGTCGCGCTTCTGCTGCTGCGCCTTGTCCTTGTGCGGCCGATGGTTGTCGGCGGAGGAGCCCTGGCTCGAGGCTGAGCCGCGGCGCAGCGAGGGCAGGTGGAAGCTGCCTTTGCGGCTCGAACTGCTTTTCGGACGGCTGGGGCTGCGCGAGGATGAGCGCTTGGGGTGGCTGCTCGCGTCTGTGGACGAGTTGTTGCCGCCGAAGACGGTCGACATGGCCGGGCCTGGGCCCGAGGATGAGAGGTCCAGCTTGTCGAAGGAGTTGCTGATGGCGGAGGAGCCGTCGGTTGCGGAGTCTTCGTCTTCTCTCAGCTTGTGGATCATGACTAGTTCTCCGAGTCTATGAAGTGACTTGTTAGTATTCAAAGCTCCCATTGCTTCGTTTGGATACTTGGGAATTGGGGAATCGGGGATTAAGGGGGGCGGGTGGGCAAACTCACTCAACCAGCTGTTTCGGCTCCAACTCAGCGTCGATGATCTCACCGGCCTCCTTGAGCGCCCCATCCAGCGTATCGACTACAATGACGCCGCCCTCCGTCGCGTGCTTGTGGTAGTGCATATGCCCCGCCGCGTGCTGCTTCGTGGCCTGAAGCAGCAGCTCCCGCGGCAACTCGCGCATGTCCGTCGTATAGCTTCCCACAGCCACGATCAGCCTGCCCTTGCGCCGCCCCTCGTGGCTTGTCAGTATGCTCGCGTCGAACAGCGCCTCCGTGCTCGGCGTGCAGCAGTAAATCACGTCGGCTTCACGAATGTGCTCCTTCTGCAGCCGGCTGTACTCGCCGTACGTAGGCGTTAACATGCTGAACTGCGCTTCGGTCCAGCCCTCGCGCTGCTTGACGGCTGCCGGCACCGCGTAGAACTGCTTCAGAATCGTCTTGGCGTTGTCGCTGAACCGGCGGTTGATGATGTTGACGGTGCGGATCGTGCGGCCCCGCAGCATCAGCGCGAGCCGGATGTGCCAGTAGGCCTGCAGGCCGGAGCCGAAGACTGTAATGGTACGCACGCTGGCGCGCTTGGTGAGCAGGCAGGATGAGGCGAGCGCCGTGCGGAATGCTGTGAGGGTTTGTGCGTGGAGGAAACCCAGCGGGCTGCCGGAGGGCGAGTAGAGTGTCACGGAGCCCGTGGGCTTGATGGTCGGGAGGGAGGGATCGGCGTGCGGCGAGGAGACGGTGACAACTGCGTATGTCCACGACACGTTAGCTATCGCTCAAAAACAGCACCTAATGATGTACTTGCGCACAGGACTAGCAAGGGAGACGTACCCTTCACCCCATGCCCAACCGGACTACAGGAGGGCATGAACAGTGTGGTTGCGCCAGTGGCATTCGAGGTAACGGAGGTCCTCTTCGGCTGGTGGATGAGTCCCGCGTCGATCGACTGCGTGCCGGTCGAGTAGTCATGGAGGGCGCATTTCAGCGTGTGTGCGAAGCCTTCGGCCTCGTCGTGGCTCAGGGTCTCGAGGAGCTCGCGGATCACCTCGTCGGAGAGCACCGCCAAAGACATGGCTTCCAGCTCCGGGTTAGTCGAGCAGGCGTAGGTAATAAGTTCGGGTCTGTTAAGGTAGAGACTGATCAAGGCAAGACGCTGCTAGCAGGATGGAGTCTGGCGATGCTCAAGCAGCTTTGATTGTCTCCTATTCGGGTAACCAGGCGCTCTAGAAGGGCCCAAACGATGAGAACAGTTTCCAGAAAGAATGGTCTAAAGGTTTCAGTTGGTCTTTGCGAACTGGTGGCGGGAGGACCCGAGTTAGGGCAACTCGTAGGTCAGGGTTGGATGTCTTACGCAATTGTCGTATAGGATGTCCCGTCATCAAAGAGTCGGGTCGAGCGTGTTTGTCGTCAGCGAAGACTCAAGACTCAAAGTCTCAAATCCACTCGTGGGGTTGATCTTTTTCTTGACCCTTTGTCCCCATACGGCCCTCTTGGCCGCAGACTCCAATTGACCCGTTGTCCATTCTCACGCCTTGGCAATGGAGTCACCCCGTCACTCGAGGGTGTCTCATTGTTCGAAAATGCGAGTTCAAGCTCGCGATAATCCCCAGTGTTCGCAAGCTTGGAGAAAGCTACCCCGCCATGTTATAGTGAAAATCCACCCAACAGTACCCCAGTGACGTATTCTGGAGGGGCAGCTCAAGTCTCCCGGGCTGGACCGGCACCTCTCCTGCATGTTCCCGTCGCCTCTGACGAAAGTGCATTGACAGTAATAAAAAATATATAATTGTTCATTTATCCATTTTCAAAGAATCCTATATATAAGCATGCCCCAGTCAGTTGTTGCCGTTCTCATCTTCAGATACCACGCCTCCGCGCCCTGTTTCGCATCCAGGAGTCCCAACAACAGCAACCTCGCCTCGGTGGTAACTCCCCATGACAAGTAACGTCAATGAACACCATTCATCCAAGGACACCGTTCCCGCAAAATGTCGCTTAGCCCTTGCCCGTTCATCTCAAGCCCAGGAGATCAGATCATTTCATCCAAGTGACACCGACACCGGTCTTTTGAAGTATGCAAAAACTCGAAATCGCTCAAAACACATCGACGACTACCAGCCCGTTGTTACAGAGCCTGCATGCCAGCGCCGTCATTCCTGAAGACGAGCATAGCATGCTTGCCCTTAACAACCTCAGCCGTACCGTCGCCGCCGCCGCCGCCGCCCAGCGCACCACCACCAGAACCGCCCTTGCCGGTGCCAAAGCCCAGGTCGTGAATGCGCCCCGAGCCGATATCAAACAGGGTGCCGTGGACCTGGAGCCCCCTATCGCGGATGGCCTCCTGTATGGCCATGTTCGCCATGAGGACCTGGGCGCCGGCCTCGACGTTCAGCTCGGCGATGCGCACCGCGCGCGCCTTGTCGTCCGAGATCGCCATCAGCTCCTCGCGGTTGGCATTGCGCACGGCCTTGAGGGGCGTCAGCCAGGTGTCGAGGACGCCACCGACGCGCTCATCGCTCAGGGCGGCCGCCGCGCCGCCGCAGGCCGAGTGTCCGCATAGCACCACGTGCTTGACCTTTAGGTAAATTACTGCGTATTCGATGACCGCCGACGTGTTGATGTCGGTGGGCGATATGATGTTGGCGATATTGCGGTGCACAAACACATCGCCCGGTTGCAGGCCCAGGATCGTCGTCTCGGGGCAGCGCGAGTCGGAGCAACCTAGCCATACTGTGATGAAAAATTACAGTCAGTATTTTTGGTTTGCTTGCTCGGCTCTGTCATGAAACGCATAGGTGGGGCGCTTTTGCCGAGTATGCGCGCTGATGCTGGGAGTGTGTTGAGTGGTCACGGCGAGATATTGTCTCAACTCGTCCCTCAACATTTGCAGGGTGAGGTGGGATGAGGGCGATACTCACGAATATTAGGTGATTGTCCCGAAGCCAACTTGGGGAAGAAGTCTGGGTTCTGGTGGCCTTTGTAGCCGGCCCAGGCCTGGTTCGAACTCAGCGCATAGGCGAAAGGATCCTCTGAAGCGTCCATAGTAAGCAACTTGAAGTTGAGGTATTTCGTATACTCGAGATCTCGAGGGATAATGGTATAGGGAACAAGGGCTCACTAGCCCGCGCGATAATGGGTTCGGATCTCACTCAGCAGTCTTTGTTCGGCGGGGCATACAGGATCTGATATCTGAATCGAATGTGAACTCGGACTTGAAAGGAGACAACTCACGCTGGGGACGAGGCATTTCCTCCTTCTCTTAAACTGGGAAACTCGCCTTTCTCCGACCAGGCTCAGGAATTATATCGTTCGAGGGAAATAGGCACAGGGGAGCGAATAGGGCCGCGCTGTGCCGCCACAAAACGCAATTGTTGAGCGAATTAGGAAATCCTAAGCTCGATTGGTGCAGGTTTGCCGTGGTGCGCCCACGTGGGGAAGACGGTTTATCTCAGAGACTCCTCCTTCCCGCGTGAGATTGACCGATGATTGATCGTCCAGAGGATTGTGGATTTGTGTGCTGGGGAATTGTCGTAAGATATCGCACGAAGGCTCGGACCCTGCGGATAGACTCTGGACCAAGCAACGGTGGCGTCCGCCGACGAACGCCCAGGCGGGACAAGTGAGATGTACAGCACCGAGGATCGAGGCGATGACTATAAAGAGTGCAATAGGAAATAGAGGATCGCAGGCTACCAGCCAAGAAAAAGAGGCAATTTGGAAGAGGAGGAGTAGGAGAGCGGACAGGTAAGCAAATTTAGACGAGGACGAGGAGAGTCCGTAGGTAGAATCTGTAGGAATATGGGTAGGTTCCGGCAATGAAGCAATCTGATCTGAGGTGAATACCGGTGAATTATGAGGTAGGGAGCGGTGTTATTGAAGATGGATGCGGGCGTTGCTTATCTGTGTCCGGAGTCCGGGGTCGAGATAGACGGACAAGAGTCAGACAGACCTACCATGGTTCCTTCCTGGGTACGGCCGGGGATGAAACGTGTCGGGAGTCAAAACTCACTGGACGACGGCGCACAGAGGCAAGCGAGACCAGAGCGATGTGCTGTCCCATGGCTGATGAGTCCAAAGCACTCACTCGGCGCTCGTTCCCACTTGGAACCAAGCTTTTCTTCCCGTGCTTCGTGGAACGGCAGGTATCTCCGGTAGCGGCGCTGTGGTTGTGTCAGTGTGGTTGTGGGGGAACGGACAGGGTGTGTCAGCATCAGCATGGGAAAAAGCTTGGTCCCTTCCAAGGTTCTCTTATCAGGAAAGAAAGGTCCATCCCAAACACCAGACATCAGCTGCCTCCTGATCGCCCGCCCAGATATCCAAGGGTCTGTCATCCCCATATCCTCCTATTGGGGCTCCATTTGGAGGGAACCGAGGGACTGCATGCCGCAGTGATCCTGTGATCAGGAACGGCTTTTGCTTTTGAATCAATACCCGTTTTGTCCTGCCAAATGTGACGCAGTCGGGTAACAGAGGACTTCGGGAGCTTGCCCGTCCAACTCCCGCGGCTAGCCAGCTTTCCCCAGGTTCATGAATGACGGGGATATACTGATGTGGCTACTCAACCCATTTTCCAGCCACAATGACGGATGGGTCACGGACCAGGATACAAGGTACCTTGGAGCCCAACGGGTACCCGTTTGTACCTGATTTGTACCCAACTGGGATGATAGCTACTTCTGGGATGGGGACACCACCCATCCCTTCTTTCAATCAAGCAACTTCCAGAATACAGACCAATAGCCACCTATCGTGACCCTGGTCCTTATTCTGGATACCGCTACCACAAGGCACACTGATAATAACATAAGCATAAGCGAGGCTTATTAGCGGGCCTCCTTATGTGAATATGTATGGTGAGATTCAGATAAACTGCTCTCGCAAACATGGGATTTCCATGTGTCCCATAGTTCGACTCTCAACATCAGCCAATTGACAAATGCCGCAAAGTAGTTCCCGTTTCGGCTAATGTTAACCACCTTCTTGTTGGTTGCTGAACGTCCGCTTTCTAGTGAGCATAGGATCGACTATACGTATGGAAATGCTGGGTGAGTGAGGGCCGAGCATCCATGCGAGCCCGGCTACAGCATATCGCGATTGAAACAATGCAGCAGGATATGAATCAGTTATTGATCAATCGTTTCATTCATCATCACATTGGTTGTCAAGCCGGTTTGAAGAGGGTGGAGTAGGTTGCATGCAAATCCAGGGTGGTTGGTATTCCATTTTGCCTCCTCCAACGCCGGAACCGTGCAAACTAAAGAACTCCTGATCCATGACTGAGCGCAACGCTTAGCATGCTTAAACCTTAAGGGCCTGGTCGGCGGCCTTCTTGATCTTCGCAATGCGCATGTTAGCCTTGGCACCCATGATACCACCACCCCACTGCTTGCGCGAGTTCTCAGTGTCGGCCATGTAACCCTCCTTGATGGCGCTGACAAGCTTGGACAGCTCGCTCTTGTCCTCGGAGCGAACCTCGGTGACGGCAAGAACAGCAGCGGTCTTCTTGTGGACGACAGTTCCCAGACGAGCCTTGCCCTTGATGATAGCGTAGGGGACACCCATCTTTCGGCAAAGAGCGGGCAGGAAGATGACCAGCTCAATGGGGTCAACATCGTTGGGGATCAGTACGAGAGCGGCCTTCTTGTTCTCGATCAGGCCAACAACCTAGACATGGGGGTTAGTATCGTAGTACACCTCGTAATTTTCGACGGATACATACGTGGTTCAGACCGTACTTGGCAGCGTAAGGCTTCTTGCTGACGTCCTCCTTCTTCTTGCCCTCCTTGATAGCAGTGGCCTCCTTGACCAGACGCTCCTTCTTCTCGGCCTTGGTCTCAGGGCGGTACTTGTTGAGGAGCTTGAAGGCCTGGGCGGCGGTGTTACGGTCGAGAACGTGCTGGAACTGGGAGATCGCCGGCGGGACCTTCAGGCGCATGTTGATGATCTTGCGCTGGCGTTGAAGGCGGACATACTCGGGCCACTTCACCATGCGGGACAGGTTACGCTTGGGCTGGATGTCCTGGCCGATACCGAAGTTGCGCGTGCGCTTCTCGATGAGGGGGTTCTGTCGCACATGTCAGCAAAACTTGGGGGGAACAGAAGCAAAGGAAGGGGACTTGATGAGTTGACTAACCTTGGGAGCCTTCTTGCTCGACTTCGCGGCCCCAAAGGGAGCCGGAGCGGCCTTCTTACCGGACTTGGGAGGCTATCATTGAGGAAAGAAGACATCAGTAAATGTTTTGCATTGACTGTAGTCTTCCTTGAACTCTAGAGAGATATCCGCGCGTGGCATTTCTGCGCACGGCGAATGATCTCAAGCCAGTTCTTCACCTGCGTCCCGAGAGACGACAGGCGGCAAATGGACAACTCGACAAGGGAGTGCCATTGAAGTGGTTGATCGAGTGCCGGAGCACAACGATCTCGGGGTATTCAGGAGCTTACCATGGCGAATGCGTTGTCGTGTGGTCGTGATGAATGAAGAATCGACCGAGGTTGAGAGGTGTGAGGGAAGAAAGGGAATCTCGTGAAAAGTTGCGAGCTTCAAATTCTCCAGTTGTGGTTGTGCGGGCCCGTAGGGCTTCTGCTGAATCGAAAAGCGGTGCGGCGAAACATCGGCTGCGCTAGCCTCGAAAGAGCGTTAGCCTAATTTACCCCTCCGGCTGTACCTTGGTACCTGAGTGGTGTCGAACCCCACTACGTTTGGTCGATGAGGATTCGCTTGATGGTTGAGTCATCACTGGATTTCGCAATAAAAGCTTGAGGCCCTTCGACAGTTGCGAACATCACGTTGCGACTTCTTGTCCATATACCATTTTCTTCGATTTCTTGCTGCACGCTCAAGGATGCCTCCAGCGCTCTGCGCAGTCTGTAAGACGGAGAGGGCCCTGATCAAGCGACCCAAGAACCACCAGAAACTCTGCAAGGGGTGTTTCATTGAGATATTCGAGGATGAAGTTCACCACACAATAACATCGTCCCAGCTCTTCTCTCGGGGCGAGCGAGTGGCTATAGGGGCGTCAGGTGGCAAGGACTCGACAGTCCTGGCTTCGGTGCTGAAGACCCTCAATGAGCGGCACGACTACGGAGTTGACCTAGTGCTCCTCAGCATTGACGAGGGCATCAAGGGCTACCGGGACGACTCTCTGGAGACTGTGAAACGCAATGCCACCCAATACGACATGGAGCTGAAGATAGTCGGTTACGACGAACTATACGGCTGGACCATGGACCAAGTCGTCGAGACTATTGGAAAGAAGGGAAACTGCACGTACTGCGGCGTGTTCCGGCGACAGGCGCTGGACCGAGGTGCAAAGATGTTGGGAATCAAGCACGTCGTCACGGGTCATAATGCGGACGATGTTGCGGAGACTGTCTTGATGAATCTGCTTCGAGGAGACTTGCCGCGGTTGTCACGGAGCACGAGCATCGTCACCGGCAGTGACGCCAGCGAGGTGAAGCGCAGTAAGCCTCTGAAGTACGCATATGAGAAGGAGATCGTCCTCTACGCACACCATAAGAAGCTGGATTACTTTACCACCGAGTGCATATACAGCCCGGAGGCTTTCCGCGGGAGTGCGAGGAGTCTGGTCAAGAACCTGGAGAGAGTTCGTCCAAGCGCCATACTGGACGTTGTACGGAGTGGCGAAGACATGGCGAGACTAGTTCCTGGAGCCACACCGGATGCCTGTGGCTGCAAGGGCAAGGCACCACCACCACCTCAGAGTGCAGCCGACGACGAGAACGTGGGCGGGTGCGGTTCTTCAAATGGGCGCACAGTAGGTGGAGATATGGCCGCCATGGAGAAGCAGCTTAGGGCGAACGAAGCTGCCGAAGCTGCCGGTCTTGAGACCAAGGTCTCTGTCTCCAGGACTGAAGCTCAGCGCCCCAATAGCCAGAAGCAGCAGCCAGAGCAACAGAAGACGACCGGCACCAGGCTTCCCATCATCACAAAGCAGACGTTGGGCAATTGTGAGAAGTGCGGCTACTTGACGAGCCAGAAGCTTTGCCAGGCTTGTATGCTCCTGGACGGACTGAATAAGAACCGACCCCAGATCACGATATGAACTTGGGTGTAGTCGTTGTAGCTGGCATTTCCGTGTCTGTACACACAATTGGATGATAGATAATAGATGATACCCACTGGACATGGTTTTACGGATCATGATAAAAGGATTGTGTATCATATGGTATTGTATTCGTGGACTGCTGTACAGGTTGTGGTTGCTTTATTGTGACTGACTTTCCGCCTTGCTTCCGGCCATCTACGACATCCGTTTCTCGACCTAAATTCCCCGTCAGTAAGATCCACTTCTGTATGATGTAAGGTTCGGGCACACGACGTACTCTCCAAGGGTTGTTGAGCTCGAAGCCTAGCGGTGCTATAGGGGCGTCGCTTTGCCCTCGCAACGTGCCTGTGAGTCTTCGATCTCGGTCCATCACTGGAGTATTATGTCAGTTCCATGTTGTATAGCTTGGGTTTTGCATCGCAAGTTCGTACTTTGCTAGAGAGGCGCAGTGTTAGCATCAAGATCAGGACGGATCGAGACATATAGTTGAAGGGGACCTACCCTATCCCATTGATCCAGCGAGCGTCGCTGTCTCTTGCCGCCGTTCTGCCAGTTCCGGAACTTGGACAATCCAGCGCCAGTCGCGCCAAACATCTGTTATGTCCCCTCTAAGCACGCGTTCTCCGTGGTGGTTTCGGCTTTGGTCATGGCTGCGCGATGGGGCTTACGGCAAGGACGATTCCATAGGGAATCAGGGCTTCGAAGGGGACGGGCATTGTGATCGATGGCGGCCGGCACTAGAGAAAGACGTTGTTAGAGTAAGACAATAGGTGATAATGATAGCATAGGGAGTAAAGCTTACATTATTCTGATGTCGACCGTAGTTGAATGCTTCGTGATGGGCGTAGCTGTCGACGGAGTGTCGTCAATTGCCAATTGCCAATTGGTGGTGCTCTTCTTTGATTAGGTCAGGCTAGTGGAGTCAGTACCGGTGATAGCCTGACAGCCTGTGGAGTGTGGACAGCTGAGGCTGCCGGTGTGTGGTCCAAGCTGCAGGTCGGCTTGGGGGGGATGAAGCCACCTGCACCAATGACGGGAAGACAATCACTGAGTAACAGTGGGACAGGGAGCTGGAAGCACCACTACTGCACCACAACACGGGTCGGACCTCGTGCATTCAAGACGGTCGCGAACAGCAGCCCATGGTCATTGCCGTCGAGCGCATCATTCACTGCACCGCACGCCCTTGAAGCCCGTTCTCTAGCGCATCACGCGCCGATTTGCATATTGAATCTCAATCGTCCAGAAGCAAACCAAAACACGCGGCTCACTGTGCAATCGTGGCGCGTTCAACCTTCTCCAATACAGTTCGCAATTTATCCCTACCTACCGAGAGACCTAATGCATCAAGCATCGCCAGCCATCAGACCGACAGCCGTTGATCTTGATTCCTGTAAAGCCCCGAAAGGGTCGATTGCCCTGCGACTCAAGATAGGCCATGCTACAAGGCCTCTCCTGATGTGAAGCGGCAAGAGTTGGAGGCCCCTGGGAATCACCACTTGCAATAGTCGGCGCGAGCTCTCGACTTCCGAACCTTACCTCTCCAATTCTCCAACCCGACGAACCGGCGAACGTTTCGCTTGAACCACAAAATGGCGAATGCGCAACTCATGGAAGAGGAGCTCCAACAAAGTGTCGTTCTTTCCGAGGAAGACGCCGAGTTCGAAGAAGACGTCGCAGATGACGTTGCCATGGTCGATACTGGCTCCTCCATACCTTCCGGCGGGACTACAGAATCAGTCTTCCACGAAGAGCAGGCATCTGACGCCCGCCAAGGAAGCCATGACGAGGAAGACGACGAGGTCGGCCCAATAGCCCCAGATCAGGTCGCGTCTCAAGATGGTCAGCGTGGCGATCTGGAGGGCGTACCAGCCGATGATGAGGACGACGACCAGGAAGACCATCTGGAAGACGACGAGTCTTCCAGCCAAGAGGGAAGCGTTCATGATGACGATGAAGTTTCCGACGTCGATGCCGAAGGAGAGGACGATGATGAAGAGGATGTCGTAATCCAACCACCGGGTCAGGTCGACCCGAATGGGCTCTTGATTGCCGAGGATGACGAGGAGGCCGAAGAGAACGTCGCAGATGGAGAAGAAGAGGACGACGACGAAGGTGTTGGTGCCGTCAAGATAAAACCCGGCGAGACAGACGACGAAGAGAGCGAGAGCGAGGCAGACGTCAGCTCCGCCTCAGGCGCAACTTCCGGATCGGACTCTGACGATAGAGGCTCGGCGGTCGAATGGGAATCTGGAGCAGAAAACGACGACGACGATGAAAGAGACGAGGACTCCGAAGCGCCCGATCCTAATGCCTGCATCTTCTGTAAGAAAGTTGAGGAAACCCATCCGGCGGAGGCATCTGAGGCCTACCTCGCATGTAAAGGCTGTGGTGAACACGGTACGTCCTTCTCATCCGGGGAAGAGCAGAAGGTATCGTATGGTCTAACGCGTGATTCAGCACACCAACAATGCGCTCGTGATGCTAACGCCCTTGACGACCAAAACGGTGAGCTAGCTTTAGCTGGTGAATCTTGTTTGTGTGTAGGCAAATGCGCTAATACGGGCAAAGGTGCATCGAATTGGAAATGCCCGGATTGCGTTGATTACGAAGAGGAGGATGCGGAAGCCGATTCAGAGACGGAGCTGACCGATCAGAAAATGGATGGCGAAAGCAACGTGGATGTGGAGGTGGACGCGGAGATGGACATGAATAGCGATGCTGAGGATGGTGATCTATCTCCCACGTCGATTGCCACGCGCGCCTCGGCCCCTAAACTTGCCCGCGACTTGCTCCCTGCGCAACGTGGCGCCAACAAACCCGACTCCCATTCGGTCTTCAACCAATTAGTACTTAATGAGGACCCTATGGATGGCTCGCGAGTACTGAGGAAAAGGAAGACGTCCTCCGCCGAGCCCGAGGAGCTCATGCAGTTGCGGAAACGGACTAGAAACACGTCTCTGGGGTCTGTCAAGGCTGATGCGGCCCAAGAACAGGTGAATGGTGCAGCAGAGCCGCCCTCGGTCCGGCCACGGTCGTCGCGCTCGCTTCGACTCAAATTGTCCAGTCCGGTGCCTCAGTGCAGCGTCGTCAAGAAGTCGCGTACTAGCCACTTGATGAAGATGCGAGTGGATGCCGCCGCACTGCAACGAATTCTCTCCAAGAAGCCCAAGTCCTCGAGGAATCGCGCCGGCCGGGCAGTTGCATCTCGGCCCTCCCGCCCTGCAGCTGGACGAGGTGGTACATATACTGCTGCCGCCGCCACCGCTGTTGCGGAACCGCCTGCAACGGTCCCATTCTTCGCTTCTAGTTACTCCCAGCCGTTTTACTCTTTCTATGACAAAGAGACGGATGAGCTGAAGGGCAAACCTTATGGCGGCATATTGACTGAGGAACAGGCGGATACAACGAAGACACTGCCTACAAAGGAAGATCGGCGGCGGTTCGATGAGGCTAAGCAAAAGGCTGAAGAGGAATGGAGAAACCGGCTGCTGGCCGTGCAGGCCGAAGCCGATGTCCCCTTGAAGAAGTCAAAGAAGACTTCCGGACCGGCAAGCCAGATCGAATGCATCGAATTCGGCGGCTGGGAGATCGACACGTGGTACGCAGCTCCATATCCCGAGGAATACAGCCGCAACCGTGTTCTATTCATCTGCGAGTTCTGCTTGAAGTACATGAATTCTGATTATGTCGCCTGGCGGCATAAGCTCAAATGCCCCGCCAAACACCCGCCCGGCGACGAGATATACCGACATGGGTCAATTGCGTTCTTCGAAGTGGACGGCCGAAAGAACCCGGTATACTGTCAGAACTTGTGTCTGTTGGCTAAGCTCTTCCTCGGGTCCAAAACACTCTACTATGATGTCGAACCTTTCCTATTCTACGTACTCTGCGAGTATGATGACCTCGGTTACCATTTCGTCGGATACTTTTCCAAGGAGAAGCGAGCGAGCAGTCAGAATAATGTCAGTTGTATTCTGACCTTGCCCATCCATCAGCGCAAGGGCTACGGCCATCTCCTGATCGATTTCTCGTACCTGCTCACCCGAGTCGAGCAGAAGACTGGGTCGCCTGAGAAGCCGCTCTCTGATATGGGCCTCGTGTCATATCGCAACTATTGGAGACTGGTGCTCTGCAAGTACTTGATAAATCGCGTTCCCGAGGACAAGTTACGGAAGAAAGGTACTAGCCTCAGGCAGATATCTGACGACCTAGGTATGACGCCAGACGATGTCATTGCGGCTCTCGAAGCACTTCGCTTCCTTGTGCGGGATCCTGTCACTCAGGTTTACGCATTCAGGGTCGATCTCCTATATTGCCACAGAGAGGTAGCAAAGTGGGAGGGAAAGAAATACGTCAAGCTCAGCCCTCAGGTCCTGACATGGACACCATATGTGATGGGCCGAAGTAATGCGACCAACTTCGAGCTGGGGCCTGCTCTTAACGCGATCGCTCCACGGGAGGAGGATGAAGACACTAAGACTGTCCATGTCCTTGCTGATAGTGGCATTACAAATGGCAATTTTGCAGCTGCCAAAGAGATGGTCCAAAACGCAGCCTTGCAAATCACCCCAGCGGTTCTCGAGTCGACTGAGCCTAATGACAATGCTGCCGCCGATGACAAGCAGTCACCAAAGGTGAATGGGGTTGACAAGGAGAATGCGGAGGTGCACCCACCCACCCAGGATGATGCAATGGCGCCGGCAGAGGGTGTTGACGATGCCCCCGAGGAGGCGGACAACTGGATCCAACAGTATGACAACATACCAGTCAGCAGATTCCAAGTCTTCCCGCCAATCAATGCCCGACGTCCTGGGGTGTCTCGAATAAGTTCCAGCATTGCAAGGCCGGCTGCTCTTCCGCGTACTCTATCATCGACGGTTCGAACACCAGCAAGACCCAAGGCGCGACCTCAAGCCCGACGATCTACTGGTGGAGCCAGCTCACGAAAGGCGGCTCCGAAGAAGAACAGCACAGTCAAGCGCAAATCTGGAGGCACCGGGCGAGGTCCTGGACGATGGCCAAAGGGCACCAAGAAGTCCGACTACGGCAACGCTGACAGTGGCCCAGGCCTACCGCCAGGCTGGGAGGAAGAGCGTAAGGCAGTGCTTAAGCGTTCGGGAATGTCCGAAAATGACATCAAGGAGACTGTTCAAGTTGAGACTGTTAAAGCACAGGTCGATGCAGCTAACAGAAAAAGGGGTAAACAGATCGAGACTGTCTTTCCTGGATTCGAAGTCAGGGGCGATCTGATAGGCGAGGGGAGTGCGCAGGCGAGCAGCGCCAGCGGAAGCAATTCTAAAACAGCCGGCGAAGATGAGGATGCCGAAGGTGACCCCGACGTGGCCATGGGCGAGGATGGAAATGCCGCTGCTGAGGGCGTTGAGGAGTGATACGCACGATAAGCACTCCTCCTGGCATGGGCAAGAGACCTGTAGACTTGGCATTGTACACTTATGGGAAAGGACGTCCAGGCGTAAAGGAGATTATGGTGGGCAGCGCACAGCTGCGTTTTAGGGAGTCTACGGCGTTCAGCGGGATTTCGTTGACGAGCCCCTGCGTTTTCTGTTCTTGGGCATATGTACCTACCTATCTACCTAATGCAGGTTGGTTTGAGAAAAGACGAGACGACCTTCACCTGTCTTTTGTGTCGTCCTTGTAATGACTAGAGCCTTTTTGTGTGAGATGACTTTTGTGATCCCGAGTAGTAGGGGATATATGAATGGATATTTACTTACATTGCTCTCATACTAAACATCGACATCGCATAACGGACTGGTAGTCGTTCTTTGGAGTTAGATAAAGTTATCTCTATTGTTTGGTCAACCCCTATCGGTGGCTACGGAGGCTACGGGGGCTGTTTTGGGGTGCAGATATCCAGGTACCCGAGCTCTCCGCACCAATGATGAAACGCTGCCGTCGTAATATGTGGGGCGTATTGCTTCCTCTCCAGGTTTCAGCCTCCTTGCAGCAGTGCTCCATCATCTGGCAATTGGCACGGCTAATCAACTTGGAGTTTGTTTGTCCTCTCCCTCGCTCGTTAACAATCTCACGGACAATACAGCGCATCTCGTTTCGACACGTCTTGCTGCGAATCTAGGTAACCTCTGGTAGGCCGACTCAAGCTCGATTGCACTTGCTCACGGTTATTATGAGTGGCCTCTCGGGTTTGAGGTGACGAGACACAGCTTGAGCCATCCCGGCAGCCATGAAACGCCACCGTTCATCCGCATCACATCCGCCCCAACTCACCTCACCACTCTCAGCCTCGTCAATCCGGGCTCCAATGTCGCTCCTACTTATGGTTCTACTGCAACCGCTGCTCTGGCTCATTGCGCCGGCGGCGGCCTACACCGCGCTCTCGGACTTCTTCCTACAACAAGTCCCGTCCGGCGGCAGCGACTTCGACATCGACTCAGGCAAGCTACTGGCGCCGATCCTGATCCCGCGGGTGGCAGGGACGCCGGGCCAAGTCGCAGCCCAGGAGCACTTCGTCAACTTCTTCCGGGACGAGCTGCCGGCGTGGAGCATGGAGTGGTTCAACAGCACGTCGACGACGCCGGCGACGGGCTCGCGCGAGCTGCCGTTCGCGAACCTCGTGTTCCGCCGCGAGCCGCCGTGGACCAAGCCCGGCCAGAGCAACCTGCTGACGCTGGTGGCGCACTACGACAGCAAGATCGCGCCCGAGGGGTTCGTGGGCGCGACCGACAGCGCGGCGCCGTGCGCGATCCTGATGCATGTCGCGCGGAGTATTGATGCATACCTCACGCAGATGCACGACGAGATGCAGGCGCTGGGCGAGGGCGGGTCCGTCGAGATGGATATGGGCGTGCAGGTCTTGCTGCTGGATGGCGAGGAGGCGTTTGTGCGGTGGACGGATACGGATTCGTTGTATGGGGCGCGGTATGTTATTCCTATCTCCTTAACCCCTCGGGTCTCTACAATGGCCTCTACACGCAGCACGTAGTTATGAGAAACGAGCACTAACATGGACAACAGAGCACTGGCCGAAGAATGGGAAAACACCACCCACCCCGCCATGTCGGGCTACGCCAACCCGCTCGACCAGATCAGCATGTTCGTGCTGCTCGACCTGCTCGGCTCGGCCGACCCGGTCGTGCCCTCGTACTTCGCGACGACGCACTGGGCGTACGCGGCCATGGCGACCATCGAGTCACGCATGCGGGCCCTCAACCTGCTCGAGTCCACGCCGAGCCGCGGGGCGTTCCTGCCTGACAAGGACAAATCGGCGTCGCAGTTCGGCCGCGGGTTCGTCGAGGACGACCACGTGCCGTTCATGCACCGCGGCGTGCCAATCTTGCATCTTATTCCTACTCCGTTTCCCAAAGTGTGGCACACGATGCAGGACGATGGGCCGCATTTGGACCTCCCGACGGTCAGGGATTGGGCGCGTGTTGTTACGGCGTTTGCGCTGGAGTGGCTGGATATGATGGAGGTTGAGCCGGAGGGGGCGGCGGTGGCGAGTGGTTGATGTGTGTGGTATCCATCTTATGGTGATACGCTAGCTTATAGATCTGGTATCTTACGAGCGGTTATGCTACGTTTGTGCGATATTTGTGTGTATGAGCGATGTGTATACAGCGACTGGTATGGAGTTGAGGTTACGGAATATCAGCGTTGATTCTGCGGGAGCCTAGATGTCTCGTGCGCGTACACTGTGTGCTGTTTCTTGGCTTGTAGATCCGGGTCGGAACTATGTGTCTTACTTTTGGGTTTCTACTGTGATACTGGCAGCCTACGGGCGAGGGAAGAAACGTGGTCTGGAAAAGAATGTTAATGGGACGCCTGGAGCTGCTCATGATGGGAACTTTCCTTGAACTGCTCCTGGTCATAGAAGGTGGTGTTCGAAGACCCCAAATTCCAAGACTTCGCAATAGTATAACTGGTTGAAATGATGTTCTGCTTGAACTCAATCTAGAATGCACTTGTCTGGCTATACGACCCCTGGAATGTTCTTTGGTCGACGTGAACCATCCCGATGGGTACGGACCTATGCAGATGCACTGCTCTTTATTCGTTGTTGTACCCTTCCGTCCTTCTCACCAGTTGTATTGGTGGAATCAACTTCATATTCCATATTGATTTTGTTTCTTCTCTCGTTATATGACTGGGCACTTTAGATACCTTTGAACAAATTCAGCTCTGATACACTGAACCTTCAAACGTCTCCGTACACCCGTTGTTAAGCAAGCGAAAGGTGTATCTACTTTAACTAGAATAAGCACTCTACAATAAGCATTTCACATGGCTAATTGGATTAGACCTGCTATCACAGGATGCTTATTCCAGTAATATAAATGTGGCATTGACATCTAAGACCTGAGAGTGGCAAGCCGGACGGAAATTTAAGGGGGGTGAGGGTATCTCGAACTTCTGAACGACGGGATCCCAGGAGACTGTGAAGTTGAAAAACTGAGATTTGGCACGTAGCCCCAGCCCCTCCCTGTCTCGAGCCACCTGCTCTGCCGCAGACGGACCTTTGTCGTGCAGATAGGTGGAGTAAATGTGCGCGTGGGCTGCACAGCCCTGACCATGCATACCAGAAGGCTCCGTGAGAGGCTGACGGATCTCAAATGTTTACTCGGCCGGACTGCCCGCTTGGCTGGGTGCTACCGAACACCCGATATGCCGGCATGCCGAGCTGTGACACTTACAGTCTTAGAAGGATGGACAGGTATCTCATGAGGTGGTTACGGACAGCAAGCAACATTAACAGTAAAGCGAAGTGGAAGAGTACAGATACTTATTTGGACATGTCAACTTTGCAGTATCCACGTGCTACGTCACGTATATGTCAACTCTGGACGTCTCAAGGATCGGTGAAGGGCAATGCGAACCAAGCTGCGAAAAGAGCCGACAGCTGTTGCCGCTGCTGGCGCGTCATATTGGCCACCAGAGGCAGGCCAAAAATGCCGAGTAGGGTCTTTGCCGGCCCCACCTGGCAGCTGCCGACTTCCAGGTAGACACATCACAGACACGGATCCCATCAATCCCATCTCATGCTCTTGCTGAGACAGGTGGTGAGTTGTCATTAAGGTATTCACTGCATCAATCAAACATTGTTTACTTTTCAGTTTTTAGGCTTTTCTTTATTGCATATGAAACCTTACCTTCAATTGGGTTGGGAAGTCTTCCAAGGTTTCTTGGTACATCCGCTTGGGGCACGCACACACTGGGTGACTTGGCCAATAAGTGCCAAGACTAATTCCAACCAAGCGGCCCAAGTCACCTGCATTACGATACCAGACCTTACCACACCCAAGCTTGGCTCCCCTCCCAACCTCATTCATCATCTATCCCTCTCAACCTCCCACCGCCGCGTAAGAGCAATCAACTTCCGTCGCTCACTTCCATACGTATCGCATCACCCATCAATTTCTGCTGTGCCGCCCGAAAACCGACGAACTGCCAACGCTGCCCGACCACGCGAGCGCCGCCCTCGCTCCATCCCAGACGATAATCCACTGGTTGGATTGCGCTTCCATTGCGCCGCCACCTGACCACCCGGCGATCGTGCCATAGTCCCGACACATACCCCCGATCAATCTGACTACCTATCTCAGCTATCCGAGCCCTCCCTCCTTCGTCACCGGAAACACCGCCACCATGTCCAAGGTTATGAGAAGTGTGAAGAATGTGACCAAGGGTTACTCGAGCGTCCAGGTCAAGGTGCGCGAAGGTGTGTTTGCCACTGCGCATCCCCATCACGTCCAAGTGCCTGACCCCGGTTGGATGCTGATACTTCTCGTGTAGCGACGAGCAATGACCCATGGGGTCCAACCGGCACGCAGATGAGCGAGATTGCTCAATTAACCTTCAATTCGTATGCCCTGGCCGCGCCCATCTCCACTCGAGCCCGTCGGACCATTCTGACTTTCCTCCTAGGTCTACCGAGTTCTACGATATTGTCGATATGCTCGACAAACGTCTGAATGACAAGGGCAAGAACTGGAGGCACGTCCTGAAGGCCCTGAAAGTGCTGGATTATTCTCTACACGAAGGGTCGGAACTGGTCGTCACCTGGGCTCGCAAGAACGTCTACATCATCAAGACATTGCGCGAGTTCGTATACATCGACGAGGATGGACGGGACGTAGGGCAGAATGGTGAGTCAAGTCACAAGCAAAAGTAACGGTTTGGTTTACTAAAAGACCGCAGTTCGTGTTGCCGCGAAAGAGCTCACCGCTTTGATTCTGGACGAAGAGAGACTTCGCGCCGAGCGAAACGATCGGAAAACTTGGAAATCACGGGTTACCGGCATCGAGGAATTCGCTCCAGAAGGCGCAACCGTCCCCGCCAACCGCCGGCAACGTCCCCGACCACAGAGTGCCGACGAAGACGATACTGAATACCAGCTGGCTCTCGAGGCCAGCAGAGCCCAGGAGGAGGAGGATAGAAGGAAACGTGAAGGCCGACAGGGGGGTAGCAGTGGTGCCGGTGCTGGAGTAGAGGACGACGATGACCTGGCCAAGGCTATCAAGCTCAGCAGAGAAGAGGACGAGCGACGGAGACGGGAATTAGAGGAGAGCAACTCCAGCTCTCTTTTCGACGACGACCCAGCGCCGAGCAGCGTTCCACAACCGACCGGTATGAATATGGGTTATCAGCAGGGCAGCAACGTGGACTGGCTCGGTAATCCGATTGACCAGAACCAGATGATGCAGCAGCAACCCACTGGATATATGAACAACGCGTATACAGGATTTCCCAACAACGGCTACCAGAACGGCTTTCAACAGCAGCAAACTGGTATGTACGATCCATATGGCCAGCAAAACAACCAATTGCAGCAGCAGCAGCAGCAGCAGCCGCAGTTCCAGCCGCAACAGACGGGATATAACCCATATGCGCAACAGGCGTTCCAACCTCAACCTACAGCGACTCCTGAGCCAATGCCTCAGTCCGGCAGCAACAACCCTTGGGCTTCCAACAACCAGACCCAATCGGCTATGAAACCGATGCAGACAGGCTCCAACAACCCTTTCGCCTCCAGCTTTGGGAGACCCCAACCGACCACAGCCCCAGCCGTCCCGACCCTGAGCAGCCTGCAAAGTCTTCCAGAACAGAACACCCTTCAAACATATGCGCCTTCTCCTCAACCTTCCTTCAATCAATACCAGCCGCCGCCGCAGCCCCTACAGCAGCAGCAGCAACAGCAGCAACCGCAGAAGCAGCTTAGTGAACATGAGCAGAGACTGAACACCCTTCTTGCCAGTGGGGAAGGGATGGACACGTACGGAAACACTGGCGACCTCCGCATTCCCTCCCAACACACCGCACCCGGTACTTTCGTCAACTCGACTGGGTCAGGTGCTCAGAGGCTGACGGCTGAAGCCACTGGCAACAACCCCTTCCTTCGATCGCAATTCACTGGCATGCCTCAAACTTCGTACGGTCAGCACCAGATGCCCGCAGCTACCGGCCCTGCAGGTATGAACGGCATGGCTGGATATGGCGGACAGAGCAACCCCTTTGGAGCCAGGCCACAGCAGCAGAACCAGCAGCCAGGGCAAGACCTTATCCAATTCTAGACGCCTACTTCTGTGGAGGATTGATGCTTTTTTTTACCGTCCCTGCAACGAGCATCGTCGTAGACGGGAAACAGTTCATTTCCGTCTTGTGAGAGCTCTCTCGAACCATTCTTGGTCCGGCACAAATGCGGGTTAGGGTCGGCCGGCAGGCGGCGGGCCATATGATACGTTCACGAGGGAGGTTAGATTCAGGGATATCAGAGTGAGTGCGTACGCCATACGTGGCGTGACGTATCATCTCTCCCACCCGGAGTTCCACCAAGAAAGCTCCGTCTTGTGGGGTCAAAGGAGAAGGTTAGACAGCTGGAGTTGTTGTTTTACTTCTGAGCTGCGGCCCGTACGTAGTGCAGTGCGAGAGACGCAATACTGGACGATGAATTGACACTCTTCTTCTCTCAATACTACTTTTTCTTGGTTCGGATCCTCATTAGGCACGCGCATCAAAATCTAGCAGTCCCAGACGGTGATGGTAGGTGCCAGAAAATAGCGTGGCTTCGATTGTATCTCCTCGCATTGCGCCTCGCTCCTATGCTGCCTCCTATGCTGCCTCCTATGCTGCCTTTGTAATGCAAACACTATCATATGGCTTGGGACACGGCGCTCCCTCCCTCTCCCGCGCGCGCGTGACTCCCAAGGCTGTAACCAAAATGTGGTGGTATACGCAAAGTGGTATCGTATATACAAATTTTCCCTCCCTTCCGACGTACATAGGTAGCGATGACGGCCTCGGACTGCTGCTTGCCCCTGACAGGCTGGCTTTCTGGCTTGCTTCCGCATTAGGCCGTCGCTGCGGTCCTGGTGACTGACTGAGTTTCAGTCTGCGGAGGATCGCCGGCGAGCGGAAACTCCAGTTTCTCTCGTCCCTTGTGACGCTGTCGTCACCTCTTCTTGTCTTCGTTCTGTCTAGTTCTGCCTCCTCCGACTCCGACTCCGACTCCGGCTTCGTCTCGCCTCTGCTTCTCCTTGGCTTGCCGCTTCGTTGTGCTTTCAGTGGCGATCATCGTCGCACTGCCTGGCTGGGTGAAAGAGGAAGGGAGTCGAGTAGCTCGTACGCCGGACTCGTCTTTTTCCGCCGCCCTTCCTCTTCACAGCTGTACTGTTGTCGTCTTGGCGTATAATTTTGTATGTATCGCCCCTCCTCAAGAGAGTGCGACCGCAGTGCGATCAGGGTCACCGATCCAGGAAAATGCCGACGAACTCCTCGCGGCTCACGCCGCCCTTGGCCTCGATGTCGAACTGGTCGACCATGCTCAGGATCTCGTTCTCGGGCACGTCCTCGCCGAGCTCCTTGACGACGGCGCGGAGGTCGTCAACACTAATAATACCCTTGCCGGCCTTGTCGAACAGCGCAAACGTCTTTAGCACCTCCTCGCGTGGGTCCCGCGCTGCGATGTACCCGCCGGCCACGGCCTGGAAGCTGGGTAGCGAGAGCCGCAGGTCGACGACGCCGGGCGTGGGCGAGGGTGGAGGTTGGTTGGGCATCGAGGGGAGGGGTGTCCAGCTCGGCCGCGGGTGCGCGGCTGACTTGAAGGAGGCGATCAGGTCGGGCCGCGGCACGTGGCTGAAGCCGAGGGCTTGCATTGCGTATCGGAATTCGGAGAAGTCGAGGAGGTCGTCTTTGTTCATGTCGAAGAGGTGGAACTGCAGCGCAAGAGGTGTTAGTTGGCATTGTGTCTTCTCTTTCTCTCTTCACCTCTCCTCTGCTCTTCCAGACCTGCCTCCCGAGGCGCGCAACCAAATTGCGACGCCAGGTTGGTACATATGTAGACATGGGAGGGGAGGCGCATTGCATTGAGAAACTTACGCAGTCGTTGATCTCGTTCCGGTGCTCGTCGCTGATCTGGTCCCATGGCTCGGCGTGCTCGTTGTTGTTGTTGTTATTGTTGCGCGCCGGCGCTGGCGGCGCGTACCGCGATCCCGGCCTAGACGACCCCGGGCGCACCGACAGGCTGTGCATGTTTGCGCCCGCGTACTCGTTCATGCTGCCGCTGGCGTAGTTGTTCATCCCCGATGCCATCATGGGCTCTTCTGCTGGGCGCGCGCAGCCTCGGGAGCTGCCACGTCTGCGCGCGTCTTATTGGGTGGGTCGGGCGGGATATGGGGTTGTTCGTGTGTAGGCTTGGGTCGGAGCCCTAGTCAGGTATGCTAAATGCCGCGCAAGTTTTCGTACAGGATATTCTCGGCGTATGCAGGAGGTGCGACAGCTCGGAGTTGCAGGAAATTTGGTGCTGACGTTGTGGCTGGCGATTATGTGAGAGCTCGGTGTGTCGGTATGATGGCAGGACTGTATTCGAGAGCGCCGAAGGGAATCCAATGGTATCGCAGAACTGTCGCAAAGGGTGTTTTCGTAAAATGGTATATACAACGAGGATTGAGCTTTGGTTCCCAAGCGCTGCCAGAGCTTCAGGATCTTGGAGGAGCGGGTTGACTAGGATGCGCGGAATTTCGTGGGTGACGTTCAAAGCAGCAGTGTTCAGCAATGTCCATAGCGGTTTTCGCAACGAGGCTTCAAGGTGGTAGGTAAGCAGTTAGTTTTCTTAGGTGAGACCCGTGTTTATGCGATGATTGTTTTCCTCGCGCTGTGAAATTTTGGCATGATGCGAGCTCAGCTCAGCTCAGCTTCGTCGGAAAGGTCAGATGTTGATTCACGCTCAATTGAGTGGCTGGGACGCTTTTCCGGCGCGTGTCAGGGATTGCCGTTCGGGAGACCAGCACCGGCCTTCACTGGACCGCGCTTTCGACCACCGAGGGGCAGGCACCCGGTCGCGACTAGCGCGTCCAGCCATGCAGGAAACAAAGTGGATCCCGATTTGGACTTTGACTACCAGCTTACTGCAGCTGTAAATCAGCTGCCAGCTGCGATTCTGACTTCACTCTCTGGCGTATCACGATGCCGAAGCAGATGGGTTCCTAGTTTATTAGCAATAAATCGAGGCTTTGCCACGGCCCTACGCAAGCTACGGGGCGGCCGCACCCAGGAGAGGTAAGATAAGCTCCCTTCGCAATGGATAACACGACTGCGCGAATGCCCTACGTGGCTGGCCTTGGGGGCATCTAAAGGGTAGTAGTCCGTGCGTTGCCAGCCAGCCAGGGGAGCCCTGGAAAGACCAGAGCCAGCCAGCCAGTGATTCAAAGTAAGTAGTAATTGATGTTAGAGGGGTCTGATCTTGTACTGGTACATATCCCCACTACCACTCGGCCATGCTTGCCCACGCTCGAGCCAGCGCCGAGAGCCCACGATCTATCCAACGTCCATCCATCCACCAATCTAGCCGCCGCCACTCTGGTTTGACTCGAATTGTGCGTGTAGTTGCGCTCGAAAATGCTCTTTTTGCTGCCGACGGGGATCAAACCCGGGTGTTGCGTAGAGTAAGGTTCTTGTGTAACACGAGACTTGACCGAGTCTCTCCCAGGACACCATGATTCAAAGTGGGTGGTAATTGATGTTAGACCGTGTGTATTGATGTTATCTAGTTCTGGTTCGTCCTAGTACATATACCGTATTAAGAGGACAGATATTTTTCTAACAGTCAATTAACAGTGTATATATAGTTGAAAACCTTGAAACGTGTAGCGGTTAATAAACTATTAAGTATATATTGGTTAAATTTACCAGTCGTTTTAGAATAAATGTTTTAATAATTATAAACGTTTTAATTATTAGTCGTTTAAAGCCTTATATCACGGTGCCTGCGGCGTTGTGTGGGAATCTAGTGTTGTATTCTGAAAATAACAAGGTGAAGAGGAAAGGAAAGCCAGCCAAAGTGTTGTGCGTACACCCACCTTATGTAGTGGTCCCGTTCCTTATTTAGTATACACGTGACCTAATGACTCAGCATCCAACTAGGTGGATACAGCTGTACACCGTCACACTTTAAACGTTTAAATTTAATTTAAAGGTTTATATACGTTAAGAGTTTATAAATTTAAACGTTTATACGCGCTTTAACTATTTATAAATAGTTAGTTATCAGTCGGCAGCTATTTAACTAGCCGTTGATATATCTAGCCGTTTGTATATCTAGCCGTTTACTGAGCTATTTAATTAAAAAGGTAAGATGGAATTTAATTAACACGCTTAAAATTTGAACCTCTTATATAAAGCTTATATATGAATAAAAACTAGTTAAAGACTTATATATTATAAGTAGTTATAGCGATATTGTTTAGAGGCAGGGTTGATGTCATGTACAGCCAGGTCTGTGGCATGTAAAGGCCATCGTTCATTTTTTGTTACTTTTTTTCGTCTTTCTGGACAGCCACTCCTTTCTCATAACACATATAATTGAGCGATAAGTTCAGACACACATTGTATTATCTCTATGTGAAACACCCTTCAAATTCAATGCGTGGCTTTGCTAATGGCTCTTCTTCCTTCTTCTCATATCCATTACATAAACAGCCCTACTGTGGGTGTTGTTGCTGTCTCTGACTCAATATATAAAAATTAATTCTGAGTTACGAGGATTTATAACATAAAATCATTTATAGGTCGTGTCACGATTCCGTAAATGTATTGGAAGGATACAGGGACCCTTATTGACTATTGACGTATAATAAACTCTGGTTAAAAAAAAAGAAAGATCTGTAGATGCACCCGAATTGGTGGGCAGCTAGATGTGGGCAGTCGTCCCCCACCAGACCCACTATGGCATGGATTAACCTGTTGTCCAATCAGTCACGTGCTTAGTCACGTGACCTGGGGACCATAGGCACCATTATTAGACCTGATGGATGGTGGAACCATCACGAGTCGGGTTACTTGGTAAGCGTTTATATAAGTAGTATTTAACGTGCATAAAAGCTAGGTTTATTGAGGTTAATTAAAATTCATTAGCAATTAATAAGTATCTCACCGACTATATACTATTAAACGTTATATAAACGTTTTAAATTTTATAAACGTTCAATAAATCTTAACGTTAATAAATGTTTCAACATTATAAAGCTTTAACGTTAACCAATTTAAACGTTTACTAACTTCAAAGAGTTAATTAACTACTAATCAATTAAATATTATTAGCCAATAGTTTATTAAAACACTTTAGTTTTAATACAATACCACTTTACTATTAGTTAGCTAGCTTACCTAGCTATATAAGGCCTAGCGCCGGAGCGGGATTTAAAGCCTTCGTATTAATTAAATCGTAAAGCTTAACGTAAAAAGAAAAATAAGTGCCGTTTCATTCTTTTACTTTATTTTAAAACTTTACTTTTATAAACGATAAGTCTTTTACTTATTCTTCATTTTAAAGCTTGTTTTTCCCATTGTATACGGCTTCTAAAGCAGCTAGTATTTGATATTAAGGTACAATATCTTTATAATACATATACATTAAAAACAAGGTGCTTTTTTTACCTTTATAAAAGCTTTCAGTAGTTTAAATTAATCGTATCTTATAATAAGGCCGATAATTACCTTGATTTCAAGCTTAACTATATATATATATACTTAACATATAGTTATAACTTTAACAAGGTTTATTGATATTATTATATTCAATATAAGCAGCTTGTATATTTATTCACTTTAATCGGTTTTTAAGTTACCACCCCCCTCTTTTTTCCTCTTCTTTTTTAGCCGTTAAGTTATTTAACTCTTATAAGTTAAGCCTTATATAATGTGTTTACTTTAACTATATACTTTAACTTTTTTACCGGGTTAGTATCTCTGATAACCGTAACTTATTTTAATAATTTCATTCCTTTAATTATAACCACGTCATTTACAAGTAGTAAGACTGTTATAAAGCTGGATTTTGAATATTTTCACTCCACCTTGTATACTTGCAACAGACTTAGTCATTAGTTCTACATACTGATTTCCGTTCATTCTGTTTCATGTGGGCATCTTCTCAACCTACCGTCTATACCGCTAGCTTTGATATCTTAACTAGGCATGAGGGCTTGTCCTTTCATCTAAAAGCCACCTCTCTGCCGATACACTCCCAAGCGCCAGAACACGTCGGTTTTATGATCCTGTTGGATAACAGGGGTCATGAAGATGAGCCGAGTCCGACCGGAAAAACCACGGTACGGCGGAGATGACCAGCACCAAACTGGGAACCGATCAGGGGCACCTGAACAGACAGAACAGATACAAGACACTACATGCAATACACGAAGAATCACCCTCCAATCACTGAACTCGCTTGAATCCAACAATTAAGAGTCTCATTTGGCTTGATCACCTAAGTTAACCAACCAACGACAAGCGACTTTCAGTCAATCGATACAATGGCACAATCAGCAATGAAAGACTCGAGCGTTTTCCACGGCCCGGAGAATTGGGAGTCGTGGGACAGAGAATTTCAATCGAGAACAATTGCTCTAGAGCTCTGGGATCACATCAATCCGGACGATGAAGAACGAGAGGAGTGGCCAGAGCCTCCCCAGAAGCCTAAATACAAAGATTACCCGAAACGTCTCGATCACGACACTCGAAGCCGAGGTACTTCTCACACCTTAGACGATACTGCACCAGAGAACAAACGAACCGAACGAATTGATCCAAATAGCCACCCACGAGCGGTGTCCGAGATGACGACACAAGGAAGAATGCTATTCAACGCAGACTGGACTGTGTTTGTCTACGAGGATCGGAAATACGAGACCCATCGCAAGAATTACAAGGAAATGGTACAATGGGTGCTCGACAACGTGTCAACTCATTACAAGGACACAGTCTGCCGACCAACCAAGCTGCTTGACGTGTGGTATACAGACCTGAAAGAAATCGCAAGTGTTAGCGTGGCACAACTCAAGCCTGCAGCTCGAGACCGATATCGAGAAGCAGTCAAGCCACTTAACAAGCTACCCAGGGATTTGGCTGCATGGATCAACAACTGGGAAGCTGCAGTTGCTATTGCCAAAGAAAAAGGCGTTGGCGATGTAGCAGATTCCGAGTCCATCTTCTCGGACCTGTCACGGGCTCTACGCAAAGTCATTCCGGAATGGGTCTCAGCATTTCGAGCTGTAAATCGAAACAAGCTAGAAAGAGGGAAGATGAACTTCAGACTTATCGCCTCCGATCTCCGAGAACATGCAGCAATGCTCTACGGAGCACCCACGTCTTCGAAAATAGCCAAAGGTTCTTTTGCAGCACATTTTGGCGACGAAGCGGATCAAGAAGACCAGGAGAACCATTCCGAAGATATTCGCAGTACCGACTACCACGAACAGAAACAGAGAAGACCTCAGAGAGGTGAGAGACCTCGAGGAGGAGGTACCCGAGGAAATCGATCAAGTTCGAAAAGACCGCAGGCCGAGACACTCACCAACCCAGACAGAGCAAGATGCAAGGCCTGCCTCGGATTCCATGAGCTTTCGCAATGCTTCTACGCGGTATCAAGCAAAGCACCTAAGGGCTGGATTCCAAACGAAACCAGCAAGCGACTTGTTCAACAACGCATCAAGGACGACTCGAATTTAGCAGAACAAGTTAGCCGACTCAACAAGTCCACTGCGCCGACAATGACGGAATGACTAGCTCGGGAAATCGGACGTACGCACGGATCGTTTCTCATTGCGAATCCTGCGGCATTCGGTACATCATCATATCCCTTAAAAAATTCAGCCATTCTCGACTCTGGGACTACCCTACACATCTTTAACATGATTACCAGGTTCCTCAATTTCCGACGAGCACCTCCAGGAGATGTGGTCTTCGCAAGCGACACAACAGTACCCATCCTGGGATATGGAGACGTCGATATCCAAGTGACTGGACCAACAGGTGTCAGGATCATGCGCCTCCACGAAGTCGCATACTGTGAAGGTTTCGCATGCAACCTGGTATCCCTACGACTTCTCAGGCGCCAAGGGCTCTGGTGGGACAACAAGAGATCTAACAACTACCTTCGGAGAAAGGACGATACCATACTGTGCGAACTATTTGACAAATATGACCAGTTTGTCATCGAAGACGTGCCAGAGACACTGACTAAACAGGCCTTCTTTACGAGAAGGCACAAGTTCAACTCCTGGACCGAGAGAGCCCCAAACACGGCTGATAGCCTTCGATGGCACTTAAGAATGGGTCATCCAGGACCTGAGGTCTTGAATCACCTTGCGGGCCACTCTCGGGGGGTGAAAATCAAAGACAAAGCTCGAATCCCTACCAACAAGTGCAACGCCTGTGGCTGCGCGAAAGCCAAGAAGATGAATCGACGTACTTGACGAAATCGTCCGGCTAAGCCTGGCGTCAGACTTGCGGTTGACTTCCATGACCTAGAGGAGACAGTCGAAGGTTTTTCAAGCGTTATGCTCGTGACCGATAGATGGTCAGGATACAACTGGGATTTCTATCTCAGCGACCGATACGCCGAAACACTAATCGCCACATTCGAGCTCCTGTTTGGAATCCTGGAACGACAACATCAAGTCCTTCCCGAAGTCATCGAGTGCGACAACGAGATCACGGATCAAAAGCACGAAGTTCGAGACTACCTGTCCGTCACCAAGAAGATACGGCTTGAGCCCTCAGCCCCCAATACACAGGATCAGAACGGAGGAGCAGAGCGCTCGGGGGGTGTAATCAAGGAGAAAGCACGCGCAATGCGACTAGGAGCTAAGTTGCCCGCGTTCCTATGGGTGGAGATTTTCCGAACGGCAGTATATCTGTACAATCGGACCCCCAAATACATCTACAACTGGAAAACACCCTATGAGAGATTCCACACTTACCTGATGTGCAGGGATGGCCAAATTGCTGACCACAAGCCCTATCAAGGGCATCTTCGAGTATTCGGATGCAAGGCATACGCCATGACTTCCGAGGCTCAACTCAAGAAGAAACGAAAGCAGCGTCTCAATCCCAAAGCGTGGATCGGCTATCTCGTCGGGTACAACTCGTCGAACATCTATCGAATCTGGAATCCCTTGACCAACAAGGTCATCGCCACGCGCGACGTCATCTTTGACGAGGACAGCACCTTTTCAGGTGACTTGGGTGAATTGAAGGATGACCTCCTTCACATCACCGAAGATGAACTATCCAACCTGCTCAGCAGAGTTGAGATATTAAGTGCTTCGAGCCTTGGAAATGGACCCGCTATTAGCAAAGAAGACGAGGACGTCAGTCCCCCTATTGCAGACGATGAACACGGTGCTGTCGCTGTGAGCGATGACGGAGTGAATTCGGACGTACATGGACAGCCACAGGCTTGCTCTGAAGATGCACAAGGGACTGATCACCCCTACACTGATGCATTCTTTATACCGTATCCGACGCCCGATCACACTCCGCCGCCCGCGTCATTATTCACTGCAGTTATCAGAGAAGCTGATGAAATGGGGTCTGGAAAGACAGCGGAGCGCCACGCCCATGGATTCCTGAATGACCACGCGTCGTTCTGCACCGGAGCAGCACTTTGTCAAAGGAGCTGGGAGGCCACGTTCAATACAGGACGCCTATGCTCCACGGAGATATTGCACGGTGAGCCGGTGAGCAAGGCCAAGAAAGCCCGGTTGGTAAACCATCCAAGACGCCACCCTGAAAACACTCAAAATGGACCGTCTGTGAGACAATGCCCGGACACACAGACTGTACCATCCGTGTGGCTCAATAGCCCGGATACTCAAAATAAACCGTCTGACAGGTCATATGACCCAGACAGGTTAAGGTGTATGATAGCTAGCAGAGCGAGACTACATCGCCGAGACCTACCTCCCCCTCCAAAGACGCATAAAGATCTCAGATCCCACATCATGCAGTCAGGGTTTAGAGGAGCAGAAAGAGCTCATCTTGCGAGCCACCGCGAAATGAATACATGGAAAGAAATTGGGCTGACAACAGCACAGGGCAAACAGGTGCTTGATTGCATGTGGGTATACGTGTACAAATTCAATAAGCATGGCTGGTTTCTGAAATGCAAGGCTCGCCTTGTGGTCAGAGGAGACCAACAGCCTCAAGGCGAATACGAGAACACCTATGCATCAACCCTCGCCGGCCGCTCATTCAGAACACTCATCGCAATTGCTGCGCGATTCAACCTGGAACTTATACAGTACGACGCAGTTAACGCGTTCGTCAATGCGAAACTGGACAAGGAACTGTACATGCGGATGCCCCCAGGGTACAGGAAGCCACGCACAGTGCTGTGACTCCTGAAAGCATTATATGGACTCAGGGAATCACCCTTGCTTTGGCAGAAGGAGCTAACGAAGACTCTCACAGGCTTGGGATACATACAAGTCCCCCACGAGCCTTGCTGTTTCACCCGAGATGGTGTATTGGTCTTCTTTTACGTGGATGACATCGTCATCGCGTACAGGAAAGAAAAGGAAGGCACAACAAACCACATGGTCAGCCAACTGAAGCAACGTTACCAGATGACAGGAGGAGACGACCTTCAATGGTTCCTTGGTATTGAGATTGTTCGAGACTGCAAGCAGAGATTGATTTGGCTCTCCCAATCGTCGTATATCGACAAGATCGCTAGATTGGTCGACAGCAGCCCTCGGAACAGAGAAGATACTCTGATGAAGAACAAGGAACTCCTTCCTTACGACGAGATTGCCACGCTGAAATCCATCAACAGTTATCAAAAGAAGATCGGATCAATCTTGTACGCAGCAGTGATCACTCGCCCAGATGTAGCCTTCGCCGCTTCCCGACTGTCACGTTTCAACATGAATCCTAGCCCCGAGCACCATCACGAAGCCGACCGCCTCATCCGATACCTTATGCGTACCCAACATCATTCCCTAGAGTACGGCGGTTCCGACCTCTTCGAAGTAGCAAGCGATGCCTCCTTTGCCGACAATACCCTCGATCGAAAGAGCTCCCAAGCGTACGTCATGAGATTGTTCGGAGGGATCATTGGTTGGAGAGCGAACAAGCAAGCTACAGTGACTACTTCTACGACAGAAGCGGAGTTGTTGTCCCTTGCGCAGGCTGCTAAAGAAGCCATGTTCGTATCTCGCCTGATCAGGGAACTAGGCGTGCGTTTGGATAGCTCCCGCATTGTCATTCAATGCGATAATCGACAGACAATCGGATTGGTACACAAGGACATCGCTACTCTTCAGACAAAACTCAGACATGTCGATATTCACAACCACTAGTTACGTCAAGAGGCTCAACGTCGAAAGATAAAGGTGGAATACGTGCCAACGGACAGTATGGTTGCTGATGGCTTGACCAAGGCTTTGCCAATTTAACAGTTCAAGAGATTCGTCGGTCAACTGGGCTTGGTGGACATCCGTGACCGCATCCAACAGAGAAGGAAGAAGGAGATCACAGATGACGATCTTGAAGAATTGGAAGATATGTTACTTGGAGAAGAGTGCTCAGACCTCTCAGATGATACTATCATGACAGATGCCCCCTACTGAATAGGCCGGCATCTGGGGGGGTGTGTTGGATAACAGGGGTCATGAAGATGAGCCGAGTCCGACCGGAAAAACCACGGTACGGCGGAGATGACCAGCACCAAACTGGGAACCGATCAGGGGCACCTGAACAGACAGAACAGATACAAGACACTACATGCAATACACGAAGAATCACCCTCCAATCACTGAACTCGCTTGAATCCAACAGATCCCTTGATTACACGCTTGAAAGAAGATTACTCAATTAGTACAAGATCGTTATTCACCTCACACTGGACACCCTTGGTACCAAGATCAGTGTGCCTAAAGCCGGGTTTCAATGCAATTGGGCAGCGACGCTCTTCTACGATTATCTTGTGCTGAAATAGTCGCGATTTTGGTTGGCCTATAGGCAGCTTTAGAAAAGGACGCACGCATGTTAGCTGTGCTACACTTGTCTCACATAAGTCTCCGTACACTAGCACCACTTCAATCTTCTGACAAAAACAACAACGCCATACCCTTATCTTGCGATAAATCATAAAAAAACAATTAACCATAGATATCAACAAAATTGGTATGGTTTTGAGCGGCACTCGCCAGCCGACCGGTGAATTCACTTTGGGAGGTGTGCACAGGTATTATCACAGTGCATACAAAGTGCCGCGGTCGTAGAGATGTCGCATGTACCTACGGCATAGAACGTATTGAAACCATCTCTGAGATTTGCTCACGGCCAACACCACCAAAACCACGCGCACTGCACAATAAAAGGGAACTCTCAGGCTTCTTTTGCATAGGTAAGAATGCCATTTAGTTGATTTGGCTCAGAGGTTTCCTCGTCTCTTGTGAGAGGTGTTCAAAGTCAAAGCACGCGTCACTTGCCACCACAGAGACCATCGTGAGGGCTCTCTACCGCCATGGCCTCAAGAAATGGCGCGCAGTGAAGCGAATCTCTCTCACAGAAGATGACACCACAAAATGGCTTACTTAGGCATGAAAATACCGTACGTAGTGCATTAAAAGGGAGCTAATGATGGCCCTCTTTTCTGACAAATATACCATCCAAAATGATCCTAATAGACCTGGCGAATGGGTCATCAACCTCTCTAAAAAAACAGTATTGTAAGGATCTTGTGAACCCATAGAACCACCGGAGAGCCCGTATCTCGATAATAATCTCGGGTTTAATGTAATTATGCAATGACAAAGGTAGCCTAGGCAAATTGGTCTTCTGTGAAGGAGATCCGGATGTACCATGCGGAAGAGTATTTGCTAAGCGCTATTAACAGGTCTTAGAGGAAGGTCTGCTTCTTTTTTATAAGGCAGAGGACCTTTTTTAGCAAGATAATGCTCCTATGTATATCAAAGGAGGCTTATTAGAGTGGTTAAAGGATCACAGGATCTGGACTATCGACTGACCTCCTCACAGCCCTGATTTGAACCCCATTAAGCATGTTTAGACAGCTCTAAAGAGAAATTTAAGGGAAATAGAGCCTTATTTTCAAGACCTAAAGGACAATATCGTTCATCAGGCGTGGGCTAGAGAGATAATCTAAGCTGCATAGTCAGAGTTAGATACTGACCTCCTGAAGAAGCTCATCAAATCTCTCCTTAATCGGATCACGGCAGTGATTCGGGCGCGAGGCTGGTACAACCACTACTAAACCCCTATCAAATGCATATTTTGTTATAATTTTCGGCCTTATGATGCCTTCGCAGTCGAGCAGTGAATGTGGTGGTAATGGTGTGTAGAGGGCGCCGTACGGAGACTTGTGTGGGGTTAGTGTACTGGTAGTTACCGGCCATTTGCCGCCTTGACGCCTCGAATAGCGTCAAGGAATGACATCACTTGAGCAAGTGAGTTCAGGCTACGGGGGCTGTATATCAAAGACAAATTCAAAACCGCGATGAAGAGTATAATCTTACGAATCGAGTGAAAATACACTATTAGCGACTCGCCTCGTGCCTTCACCCAATGCGATAGCATTTTGCCCCCCGGGATGATCAACACTGACGTACCTTCAATGCTATAACTTGGGACACTCAAGATTGCGAATCGGCTCGCATGCGACGAGCAATGGAGGCAACATCACCTGGAGCAGTCAAACGGCGCCGAGGGCATTGGGATGATCAGGGGATCCATGAGCACCGCTCTAGTATATCACGTCGTCAAGGTGGTCGTCTCCAACTTCTCGTGAGCTCGGGCTTGACGAGGAGAAGACTTCGTGGTCCGGTAGGTAGGTTCCCAAGGGCGGCAAAGTCAACGAGTGCGCGATAGTACCTGCCTATTCATGATCAACATCGATGCAGTCTGCAGTCTTATCAGGCACTGGGATGACAGCTGAGGTATGAGACACTGCCTCGTCTGACTTCTGACTAATCACGGTTTGTTGACCTTGAACACTCACGATTATGGGATTTCGTCAAGACTGTCTCAGCCAAGTCAGAGCAAAATTTCGCATAGCACTATACCAAGTAGAACAACATATGCTACCTTAAGTCTTTTGGTTAGAGCTCCTGCTAGAGGGACGCCGTCTCTCAAAGGGGCTTAAGCCTCTCATGTGAACTTGGTCTACCTTCCCATATTGTGTGGAATTTCTTCGATACAACTTTCGGAGTGGCTTGCTGGGTCAACTTTATGAAAAGACGGCGTCGCTCTAGTAGGAACTTTAAATCAATGCCCGCTCAAAATATATCTGGTCAGTCAGCTCTCTAGAAGGACAGGTTGAATGGGGCGATAATACAATTGCTCTTCAAGACACCTGTTTACACTTGAAATGTTCCAGCTCAGGAAGCGTATTCTACGTGCGCGTTGGTTAGTGACAAGAGGACAAGAGGAATAGGAGAGATGGTGGTGGGTGCAACTTTAAAACACTATACGGACACGGTGCTTAGGCATGGGCAGTGGGGGCCCAAGCCCCAAGCTCTAGACGGGAGGCAGCAGCAGCAAGTCACCACTCTGCCACTGCAGGTCACCTGCAGGCAGCCATCCATCTCGGAATCTGCCTTGCTTAACAATCAGGTGTGACACAGAGCGTGAAGCCTGATAAGAACCAGCATATAAAAGATAGACCCAGATCCCTCTACCTGGACCTTCTGAGTTTCCCTTCACTCCCTACCTACCCACCTCCTGGCACCTGCGGAAGGAGAGATGCAGTGTTTGAGTCGATACCAATAGCTCGTAGGCTCATCAGATAGCAAGCAGTCAAGCCAAGTCACGCCAAGTCTAGCCTCAGATCAGCTGCGTTGTGCATGCTCATATCCCCTCAGGCTTCTACAAAGGCATTCTGAGCTGCTAGAGTGGCATTCGTGCATTGACCACCTTTGGCTTTGTCTGCTCTGGATGAGGCGCCTCCCAGCAGCTGGCACTCAGCTGGCAGCCCAACCACCACCAGCAATTCCACAAGGTGCCAGGTCTTTGGGGTGCACCCTCCTGACCCTCCTCTGAACGCAGCCGTGTCAATCCAGCCCTGGGAGCTACCTTTCCGAGCTACCTAGCTTAGAATTATCTCGCCTCCATTCATCCAACCTTCAGGCTTCCTCACATCACGACTGCTCCGGCGTGCCTATTTGCACAAGCCCTTTCCCTCTCATTCAGATTCTTCCAGACGCGCATCCTGCTGCTAGTCTGTCCCAATTCTACCCCACCTCTTTGACCCTTTGGTCTGATATTTCTGTATCGGGCATTGCGCCTTGCCCACCCAGCCCACCCCGGTTTTGAGCATCGGGTCGCAGCAAAAAAAAAGTCCAAGCCTTGTTGTGACCTTCGCGCAACCAGCAACCATCAACTCCGGACGCACTCTCGCGGTACATCCACTAGGATACATCCAATACGTACTGCGGCTATTCCATAGTTCGCGTTCTCCCATGTCTCCATTCGCATAGCTCGTCACATCAGCACCTTCCTCTCACGCGTCAGACGCGACGCTGAATTGAGAAGCCGGCACCATGTCGTTTGGCGGCTTTGGCAACAGCAACAACGCCTTTGGTAGCAATACCAATAATACCACTGGTGGTTTCGGTGGCTTTGGCGCGACCAACAATACCAACACCGGTACAGGTAAGCTATCGAAGCATCTCTAGAACTTCGCAAGACCTTCCCAGCTAACCTACAACTCTCTAGGATTCGGCGCGAACACGAATAACACCACTGGTGCCTTTGGTGCCACCAATAATACAGGTGGTGGTCTATTCGGCAGCGGAGGAACGTCCACAGGGTTCGGCGCAAATACGACCGGTACGCTCAATTTCGCTACTTTCATCGCTATTCATCCTCCTCACCTCGCGAACACGTCCTACGGCTTTTATCATGGTGCTAACATACGGGTCGTATACAGGTGGCTTTGGCACCAACAACAACGCTGGTGGTTTTGGAGCCGCGAAGCCTAGTGGTTTTGGTGGTACCTCTGCAGCTGGTGGTGGCATGTTTGGTGGTACTTCTACCTCAACTTCCGGTGGCTTTGGCGGCTTTGGTGTGACCAACAACAATAATGCGTCAACGTCGAGTCCCTTTGGCGGCGGTGGTGGAGCGGGAAGTTCTCTCTTCGGCAATACCAACAAGCCTGCCTTTGGGACCACCACGACCGGCACGACTGGTGGCCTCTTTGGTAGTGGTGGCAACACGACTACCAGTACCCCATCTACCTTTGGCGGCTTCGGTAATACAACCAATAATCCTGCCAGTACAGCCCTGGGCCCGGTTGGGGACCCTCCTGGTACCGCCGGTATAACGAATTTCCAGCCCATTGTCGAGAAAGAGTCGACTACCAGCAGTGCGCAAAACTCATTCCAGAACATTCTCTTCCAAGACCCGTACAAGAAGTGGTCTGCCGAGGAGCTGAGACTGGCCGACTATGCCGGCGGTCGTCGTTATGGCGGGGCTTCTGGAAGCACCTTTGGTGTTGGAACCGGTTTCGGTAGTTTCGGATCTGGCAACCAGCCGCAGGCCACGAACACTTTCGGAAGCACGAATACGAACACTGGTGGAGGAGCACTATTTGGCAGCGGCTCTACAGGGTTTGGCCAAACCAATTCCAACGCAGGTACGTCTGGCTCTGGCGGTGATGGTCTCATTGAAAACAAATCTAACTCTTACAGGTGGTCTTTTTGGCGCCACTACTTCGCAGCCTGCGCAGCCAGCACAGTCGGGTTCCCTGTTCGGGGCAACGGGAACTACTGGCTTTGGCAACACTGGAAACACCGGGACTGGGGCATTCGGAGCATCGAACACCAATACTGGTGGCTCCTTGTTTGGAAACACCAGCACTCAGCAAAACAAACCCGGCTTCAGCTTTGGCAACTCGACAACGAACACGAGCACGGGCGCATTTGGAAGTGGCACTGGTGGTTTTGGCCAGCAGAACCAGCAACAGCCTGCTGCTGCTGGTAGCCTCTTTGGCAACACCGCTACCGACACCAATACTTCTCAGAATACGGGAGGTAGTCTGTTCGGAAACACTGGCCAACAGAACACCGGTGGTTTCGGTACTAGTGGCGGCTTCGGCCAGCAGAACCAACAACAAACTGGCGGCAGTCTCTTTGGCAACACTCAGCAAAAGCCGGCAGGTAGTTTGTTCGGCAACAGCAACACCACTACCGGAGCGACTGGCGGCAGTCTCTTTGGCAATTCCAATAATAACACTGGTGGTGGTGGCTTCGGCCAGACGAACACCAATCAGACTGGAAGCCTCTTCGGAAATAAGCCCGCGACTGGTTCTACTGGGATGTTCGGAAACACTGGTGCGAATCAGAATACCAATACTGGTGGTAGCTTGTTTGGCAGTCTGGGTCAAACTAATCAGAACCAGCAGCAGCAACCTCAACAGAGTTCAGGTCTGTTTGCCTCCCTAGGACAAAACCAACAGAAGCCATCCATGTTCGGCAACAGCACGCAGGCCACAGGAGGTGGCCTTTTCGGCAACCAACACAATCAGCAGTCAGGTTTCGGGTCTTCGATGCAGCAGCAGCAACCGCAGAACAGCATGATGGGTAGTTCTCTTTTCGGGAATTCCCAAGGTAACCAGTCAACGCCTCAATCATTAACAGCAAGCATCAATGATCCTTCGGCATATGGTTCTCTGTTCGCCAACCTAGGTGCCAACGAAACTGCTAATCCGGGACCTCTGGCAACGCCAACGAATAAGAGGCAGTCTAGGCGACCCTCGATTCTCCCCTACTACAAGCTGAACCCTGCATCCGCCTCCCGCTTTGTCACTCCGCAGAAACGTGGATATGGCTTCTCCTACAGCACGTATGGAACGCCAAACAGCCCCTCGAGTGTGGCGAGCACCCCGGGTACGATGTCGCAGAGCTTACTTGGAGGCAGCCTGTCGCGCAGCCTCGGCAAGAGCGTTTCGACTAGCAATCTCCGACGCAGCTTCAACGTCGAGGATAGCCTGCTTGCGCCAGGCGCCTTTTCAGCTAGCTCCGGCCCCAGATTCTATGGCAATAACAGTGTCAAGAAATTGGTCATCAACAAAGATCTACGTAGCGATCTATTCTCGACGCCTACCAAGGACAAAGCGTCGTCGGACGCTCCAAATGGCGCTCGGAAGTTGAACAAGCGGGTGAGCTTCGATACGAGCAACGTGGAAGCGATTGAGGATGGAGAGATTCCTAATGGCTCACGCAACTCTACGCCAAGCGCAGAGCAACTGGGTTATGTCAGACCAAAGACCACTAACGGCGTGAATGGCTCCAAATCCGATCACTCATCATCTATCCCTGAAATGGAGCAAGTCAAGGGCAACGAACTTGCCGTCGTGCATGAAGAGGAAGCTGCGTCTCCTCCCGTTCGAAGCTCCGCCACACCGCTGGGTGATGGCGAGCCTGGTGACTATTGGATGACTCCCACGAAGGAGGAGATTCAGAACATGAACAGGGTCCAACGCCAGAAGGTTGCTGGTTTCACCGTGGGCCGAGACAACGTTGGCTATGTCAGGTTCAAGGTCCCGGTTGATCTGACGTTCGTGGATATCGATGACATCTTGGGCGGCATCGTTAACTTGGAACCTCGTACAGCAACCGTTTACCCCAATGCCGCGAAAAAACCGGGCGTTGGCAAAGGCTTGAATGTGCCCGCTCTGATCACACTCGGGAATGCCTGGCCTCGTGCCTCAAGAAGAGGGAAGGTAACCTCAATCAACAAACATGTTGAGCGTCTCAAGCAGATCAAGGACACAAAGTTCGAGAACTACAACTCGGAGACTGGCGAGTGGACCTTTTCGGTCGAACACTTCACTACGTACGGTCTTGACGACAGTGATGAAGAGGATGAAGATGTTCAGCCTGGGCCATCTGATGACTTATCGGCATCCCATGCCTCGAACAGAGACGCATTTGCACCTCCTTCGCCAGTGGTCTCGGACTCGGGCTTTCATCACGAGGACGGTGTGGAGCACAGATCGAGTCGACTCAGCCTCCCCGGTGCCTTCGAAGAGGCACCATATGAGAGCGAGAGCGACGAAGCGGAGATGGCAGAGGCGAACGGACGTCGGCCGTCTTTTTTAGCTGATCGCTCCGCGGGTTCTGCGTCCAAGACTCTTGTTCCTATGGAACAAGATGATATGGACGATGAATATGAGATGTCTGAGGCAAACGAAGATGCGAGTGCTTCCCTTGGACACCATCACGCCGCGGAGCAGGACGAAAACTCGTTCGATGGCAGCCAACTAGACATTGGACACGAGACGCCAGCAGGAATCATGAGAGCTAGGATGCGTGCTATCAAGAGTTCCGCGACCCCACTGAAGGTGCAGGTTGCGGCTGGCGACGATTGGATGGACATGCTCAGCAAGACCATCAGCCCTCGGAAACGCGACCGGGCACTGCTGCGAAGTATGCATGAGGCGGACAACTACGCAATGGGGAAGGAAAGCACACGGGAGAAGTCGCCCATGAAGAAACGTATTGTTCCAGACGGTCGTGGCTTTGCAACCAGCATTGACCTGATGAACTCTCTGTTCGAGAAGGCAAAGACACCGGCAGAAAACCTGCAGGCTTCCGTCCGGCCCAAAGGCGTGAAGGTCCGTTGCTGATTTTATACCTTGCGCCATCAATGAGCCCACTGCACGATTTTGTACATATTATCATTTCAATCAAAACTATGTTTGCTAACTACTTCATTGACCTAGTGGCCCTACAAGCGCGTTACGAAGCACTTGGATGAAGCTGAAATGGACGACAGTGATCGAGTCTGGCACGACACGATGCGTCCTACCTGGGGACCCAGCGGTACACTGGTCTTTGCCGCCACCCCAGCCGCTTCTCCCTTTGGCCGATCAAGTCGCATTACCGAGAAGAATGGTTTGATGACCGTCATGAAGGATGGTATCGTATCCGAGTCTCAGGACATCCGGATTGCCAAGTTCACGAATGAGGTATGTGTCAAGGTCCACCTGGTTGAGTAGGAGCCAACTAATCCCAATCCACAGATGTCTGCCAAAGCCATCGATGCTCACTCGAAGCTAGTGCAGGTCCACCTCGTCGGCGATGTTCCAACAGTTCGGTTGAACTCTAAGACCAGCTTCAAGGACTTCTCCGTTGGAACGGGAGCAAAGAACGCGGCCGAGGAGCATGAGAAGCTTGTGTGGGACCTTGCCAGCGTTTTGTTCGACGACATCAAGGTCCCCACCGACATGCAAGACGATCCCGACGCCCATGAGAAGCTGCGGCGTGAAAGCTTGTCCCGACTGTGGGAAGGTATGGTAGAAGGTCGCACGAACAAAGCAATTGCGATGGCAGGTTCGAGTGAAGAGAAAGCTCTGGCTTCTCTGTCGGGTCATCGTGTTGCGGAGGCCTGCAAGCATCTTCTCGAAGGCAAGAACTTCCGTCTTGCCACGCTGGTCTCCCTCATTGGAACCAATGAGGTTGTCAAGAAGGACATGAGAGAGCAGGTCAAGGAATGGCAAGAGGCGAACGTACTCTCTGAATTCGCACAGCCGATTCGGGCGCTGTACGAAATGCTCAGTGGGAATGTCTGCGCATGTGAAGGGAGCAAGGGCGCGCTGGAAAATCGCATGGAGTCCTTTGTCATCTCGGAACGGTTCGGTCTTAATTGGCAGCAGGCGTTCGGGCTGCGACTCTGGTACGCCACGTCGATGGAGCACAGCATTGCCGATGCGGTTGAGAAGTTCAAAGAGGATGTTGAACAAGACAAGGAGTTGCCACCCACAACGTGGTTCCTTGAGAATGGTATCAAGAGCATCTGGAACGATCCTGATCAGTATCACCGAGAAGACCTGTTGTGGGGTCTTCTTAGACTGTACTCGGATGACAGGGCTGACCTCGAAGCGGTTCTGCGACCTGAGAACTCGCAGCTCTCACCCCTCGACTACCGTCTAACCTGGCAACTGGGACAAGCCTTGACATCCATTGGTCAGGTCTCATTTGGTAGGAACGCCACAGAGAAAGCTGATGCGGTCACTGTTTCCTTTGCCGCGCAACTGGCCAATGAAGGCAGCTGGCTTGAAGCGACTTTTGTTCTGCTCCATCTCTCTGACCCGGACGCGCGCTCCCGTGCCATTCAGGAGCACCTCTGCAGACACGCCGGTGTCATCGGCAATCACGATTCTGCTAGCTTCAAGAAGCTCGCCACCGATTTCAAGATTCCAACCCAATGGATCTGGCACGCGAAGGCCCTGTTCATGCGGAGCGTCAAGAAAGACCCGACCGCGGAAGTCCAGTGCCTACTGCGTGCAGAATCGTGGGCTGATGCGCACCGAACTTTCGTCAAGGAAGTTGCTCCCGTCGCCATCATTGAGCACAATTATGACTCTCTGGCCGATGTTCTTCAGCAGTTCGAAGGCCGTCATGGGCTTGTCCCTGACTGGAATGTTGGCGGCGAAGTGTACAAAGCCTTCCTCCAACTCATGGGTTGCCAGCGACGTGCAGAGCAGCCCCCGGCGATGCTGGTCAATGGATTACTCGAAGGCCTACCTGCGATGCATGGCAATACACCAGAAGCCGGCATCATTGAGTATGCCGCTTTGACGGAAATGGCGGCAGAGGTGGCAAAGATGGTCGCCGGCATGGCCAAGGCTGGAAAGGTAACACCTCGTCTTCGAAATCAAGATCCTCGAAATCCTACTAACACTGCTTTGCAGATGGAACACGAACGAATTTTGAACCTTCCCCTGACAGAAGATGTTCTTCTGAAACACTCGAGGGATCTGGCATGGTCCCACTACATGGCCGTTGTGGCTGGTCATTAGGAGGAACCCCCAACCCCCTTCTCGAATACAGACTTGTCAGATTTAGACGAGGATAGGGTGCTGGTGGACACCGATGCGAAACGACAAGGGCTGCTGGAAGTGCTGGAAGTGCTGGAAAGAATCAAAGCGGAACGACAGGAGTTATTTGCCGGGCTTGATGCAGGGCTACTGACGTCCTCTCAGAACACACCCAAGGGCAATCGAGATTCGTCTTAACGGACGGACATGCGCGGTCTTTCTGCCGACTACTTCACACCCAGCCCCGGAGAGATGTGAGGACGAAATCCCGACGCCGCCTGGTCGACACAGAATTAAGGTCCCAGACTGCGGCGAACGAAGTACCTCCCACCCCCTGTGTACTACACGCGGCACACCATTGCCCGCACTGCATCTTGTAGATTAGTTTAGGTAGCATAAAAAGCTCTAATACCCTTAATGTCTTATATTCGATCGTGACATCATCATTCTTTCAGCCTCTGATGGATTCATCGTGCGCTGCTGATACATTCCTTTCCACCTTACCTGTCCTCGTCCTGGCGGGAGAGCACCCCATTGAGCGACTTTGGCTCTCTCTAGGTACGTTGCACATTATTATTGATGCTTTCATTTGACCTCCCACCCTGTTACTGATACGCTCTCGTTCGGCCGCCCACGTTCTCGGTCACTGTTGGCACCATGTATCGGGCCCTATCTGCCTCGTACGTAGTTGACAGACATCCCTATGAATGCTTAGAGTGGAGGCCGGGAAAGGAACTGGGGCTTGTACTTGAGTTCTGTTCTGATGTTGAGCCATGGAAGGGGGACGGATTTATGTGGAGAAAGCTTCCTGTTTGGCTTGTTGTGTGTTAGCGCATTGGATATCATTGTCCAGAGCTGGGGAAGCTCTCTGCGTACAATCCAGCAAACCTTGACCACCACGCCAATGTTCCGGACCTCCCATTAAAAGGATGCCGGATATGAAGCATGGCAGCCTGACATTCTATGATAGTATATATATGACGTCCTCACGGCCGTCACACCTTATTAGACTCATGAGTTCCTTCCCCTACCTTGCAATAGATGTCTCCTAGCATAGATTCAGAATTTCTCGTCATGACACTTGAGTCTATGATAGGTGGGACGAAGTGATTGAGGTTGGTTGTTGTTGTTGTTGTTGTTGTTGTTGTTGTTGTTGTTGTTGTAGCATTTAACGCCGGGGGGACTGCCACGTAGCGGCGTCAACCAGGGGCTCTAAGAGGCCGTTTAGGCGTACTAGGCTAGGTCTTCTATGTACATACACTGCCCATCTAGCAGGTCAAGTCCGTAGACAGCCACCACACTTAAGCGGCGGATATCACCGTGTCCCCCTTCCTCCGGGTGAGGGGAAGTATCGGCTGAGGTAATAAATGTTAGTTTTAGGGCGCACTGCCAGGTTCAGTGCTCTTAAAGCTACAATAAGTGCCGCAGCATGCCGCAGTGATTTTCATGCGCCCTGTAATATATTAAAAGGAAAAGATAAAAAGATAAAACCCCTAGACACTGTAATAAAAGGAAAGAGTGAGTATACCCTTAGCGAGGAGGGCAGATGTTGCCGTAGAAGTCAGTAGCCATGGGTAGGTCCATGTACTCCCGTGGGGAAGCCATGAGTTCGTCTAGATACTCGAGCCTGGCTCTGAGCTCCGGCCGGGATGCCGGGGCCCTCGGCCAGACCATATACTGTGCCAGAGTCTTCCGGCAGTGGATGAAGTGCGTCAGAGTCTTGCTCCGGCCGCATGAGCAGTCGAGGACAGCGTCCTGATATTTGAACTTAACATGACATCAAGAGAAGTCACCATGCTCTGAGCGGACAGTAAAAATGGTATAATAACGGCTTATTGAGTACCTATAGCTCCTCGTGATAGCGCAGTTTATACTTCAGGTCTCAGTACTTATAGCGGGCCGATAGCTTGATCTGGGTCTTGATCCACCACATGTCGCGCGAGACTTCGAGCTTGAGTCTCGCCTCTGCTTTGATGCCGTATGCCGTCGGCGTACAGTCGGAGTCGACATTGGAGAGCTTAGAGCCGGCCTTAGCCAGCTTGTCTGCCAGCTCATTGCCCTTAATGGCACAGTGTTCCAGGCACCACTTGACGTTAATATTGCGGATTTCAGCCTTAGCATGGAACTTTAGGTAGGCCCACTGGCAGGACACCGCGGCATTGCCGCAGAGCCCCCAGATTGCTCCTGTGTTGTCCACACACACCCAGATCTGGCGCTGACTAAGCTCCGGGGGTGACTTGACCACGTGCTGAAGTCCCTTCAAGGCTCCGAGCACTTCTGCATCAAACACGATAGAACACGGGTCTAGACGACCCTTGCCAGTGGCAAGCAGGCGCCCGCCCTGATAGATCGCATAGCCGTATCCGACGTGCATCCGTTCCTTCGAGCCGTCTGAGAAGACCACCACATCATGTAGTGGCAGAGCCTCAAACCAGGTCTTGAAGTCTTTGGCAGCCTGCTCCTTATCAATACCTCCGGTTGGATCGATCTTGCAGCCAGACGTGAAGCGCAGCAACACCAGTAAGGGCTGCTGTACAGGAGGTAGCAGGCGAGCTGCTAGCTATAATTTGGTTTTAGGGCATTGGAAGCCGCCTGCACCGCGGCCCCGTATAATCGCTGATAATTGGATTCGCTTGACAAAAGGATGCTTCTTGTCTATAGTACGTAGCCTTAAAACAAACCGCTATAGCGCTGCATTAAGCACTACCTCCGCCGTGTGGAGGCCAGCGTCCCTGAAAATGACGTTCTTTGGTGTGGTCCGCCAGCAAGGCAGTGCCGCCCGTGCCGCCATTGTGATGGATCTCTTCAGGGTATTGATATAGATTTCTGACCCGTATAGCGTCATGAGGAGGACACAGGTGATTACAGCCTTTAGTAATCCGGACGCCGGGGGTCCGTACTTGGTATTGGCTAGGTTTCGTATATGCCGGGATAGCTGCATGGTTTTGTTAGCATGTTCCTGAACATGTTGCTTAAGGGTGAATTTCCGATCAATCTAAACCCCAAGCCAGTGTAGTGCTGGCTCCTTCCCGCTACCCTTGGGTTCTAGGACAGGGTCGACAGTAAGACGGTCATCTACCACCACAAAGGGGTTCGAGGTATTTTGGCTTCTGGTGATATGAACCAGCTCGCACTTCTCAAGGACAAAGAAGACCTTGTTCTCGTCTCTCTACTGCATGACCTGCTTGGGGTCATCTGCTAGCATCTCAGCGTTCCGCTATAATGACTTTGATACCCTGCAGAGGGAGAGATCGTTGGCATACCCGAAACGGAGCTCCGGGTCTTGTAGGAGGAGCTCTGCCAGGTACAGCATGTAGAGGACTGTGGACCACAGAGAGCCCTGGAGGGTGCCACACTTGATGTCCTTAAAGTTCATAGAGACACGTTCAAGCCGGACTTTGGCCCTCCGCTTTTTAAGAAAGAACTTAACTAGCTTTAGGGAGGCTAAGGGCCAGCCTTGCTTCCGCATGTATTCCAGCAGCCGGCGCACTAAAAGCGTATTAAATGCACCCTGTACGTCAATTGTAATGAGAGACCTTGAGTCCCTTAGCAAGTGCCGCTTCAACCTCGTGGGCAAAGGACAAAACGAGGTCCATGCATGACCGTTTAGGCAGCGCGCCCCCGTATTGGGCACTGAGGATACCTTGAAAGAGCGCCGTCCAGGCCATTTGCTTTGTTAGCAGCCATTCTAGCCCCTTGCCAAAACAAGAGAGTAATACAATCGGCCGCCAAGATCAGATCAAAGAGCGGCCCTTTTTCCTGACCTCAAAGATCATTGATACCTCTATATCCTGCCGGGTTGCGGGGAAGTGCCGTAATTGCAAGCAGAACTTAAAAATGTCGCACACGGCGTCCTTGATGTGTTCCCAGCAGGCCTTGAGCAGCCTCACTGTGATCCCATCTATGCCGGGGGAGGTGCTGGTAACCCTGATAGTGTACTGCTCGACTTCTTCCAAAGACACTGTGGTGTCCCAGTAGAGCTTGGCTTCAGAAGGCTCCTACCCTTCCAGTGGATCACAGTCCAGGTCGTCATGATCTGAGAAGCGTGCTAATACCTCTTCTGCCAGCACTTCTGCCTTCTCCTGGGTGGACTCAACTACCCTGTCGCCCACTTTGATCAGTAAGGACTTGAGTAAGGTACCTAGCTTATGCCAGCTGATGATCTTGTACAGGTCTTTGTCAGTATGCGTAGAGTCAATAATCTTTTACCAGTACTCTCGTTTGGCTTTGCGGATCACAGAAAAGAAGGTGCGATGCTCCTCTGTGAACTCCATCTAGTCGCTGGGCCTGGTAGCTTTTGAGGCTCTGTAGATACCGTAGGCCTTCTTGCAGTCTTCGGTCCACCAGGGGGCTCCCTTACCATTGCCTGTGGCGGGTATGTTGACGGCTGTGAGGGCCGATCGTAGCACTTCTGTGAGCTTGTCCATGTAATTATTTAAGTGCTACTTAGACTTGATATCCATCTGGTTAGGCATAGAAGCCATTCCTATCTGTACAAGGGCAGAGAAGCATGGCAGGTTCTCTTCCTTGACCTTATAATGGTACTGTTCTAGCAGTTCAGTCCCCCGGCTGGGGATGATAGTTAACGAAGTGTTGTGGTCCGATCCACTGGCCAGTTCCTGGCACACCTCTGTCTCAACGAAAGGAATGTTAGTAAGCGCTATGTCAACGACATGACCAGCGCGATGGGTGGCTTGCCCTGGTATGCCTGTGAAATACAGGGTGCTGTCAGTCATCCACTTTATCACGTCGGCCCTTCTATTTTGGCCTTCCATTCCGGGCTCAAACGTATGATAGTGAACATTCAGGTCTTCTCTGACTAAGAAATTAGCCGGTGCTTTGATGCTAGTGAGGTAGTCGATCATCTCGTCAGAGCGCGGTGAACGGTAGATATTGAGCATGATATACCCATTGTCAAATATAAGCACTGACTTGATGTCAGTGTCAATCCCTTTTGCCTAGCGGCTGCATCTGACACCCATTGACATCCAGCCAGAGCGCGTCTCGGGTGCAGATAGGTCTCTTCTGTTGGGCCTTGATCCTCTGCCCCTTCTTCACATCTGTCATGACCCGTGGGCGATCCTGGGTAGTATTCCATGAGTCTACCGGGGCATATGATTCGAACCCCGGGTGGTTCTGTGTCCTTGTCCCCGGGCCTGTCCAAGGCTCGTTGACATGAATGACATCAGCGCCCCGCGCCTATAAGAGCTCAAGGATAGTGTTGTGCTGTGGCATCTCCTTGCCTGTATTGTATCAGATCACACATAGGTCAGGTGATTTGTATTGCTGGCGTTGTCCCCTGTGGCGGTGCCGCCCCCTACCTGAATGTTGGCGTCCTGGTATTATTCTTTAGGGAGTTTGGGTTGTTTGTGGGTCCAGCCTACAGGTGCTATAAGGGCGGCCTTGTGCTGGGAACCTTGTGGTAGCCTTGGCCGGTCCGGGAGAGGCCTGAGAGGACGGCCCGGGGGCCTGTGACGGTCCCAGGGCGCTCATCTCAGTGTCTCTGTCCTTGTTAACTGAGTGTCTCTCTAGGGTGGTCCCGTCGGGGGAGCTGGAGATCGTGCTGGTCGCTGATAACGGCGTGTGGTTGGGCCGTGAGCCGGTGTCCAGTGCCCTCTTCTTCCCCTTCGCAGTGGCGCTAGGGTTGTTCTGGGTCGCAAACAGGTCACTGGAAGGTGCGTTCCAGCCCTGGGAGGACGGCGCACTGGAGGAGGGTGCGTGCCTGCTCTGGCCAAGTCCTTTAGGCGCCGACGACGTGACGTCGTGGACCTCTCTGTAACGTTTGGCTCCAGCCCGTCTGACAGTCTAGAGCTGCTTCTTATTACAGTGCACAAGCTCTCCATGCTTGCGCTTGGGAGCTGCTGCACAGTTATTATGTCCTGCTGGGAAGGGGCCGTGACAGTTTGCACAGCGGGAAGGTTGATCACAGGGCTTGCCTGCCTCGTGGTCGTCTATTCTGTCGCCGCAATTGTTGTAGCAGTGAACCCGGTTGCACTTCTTAGCGAAGCAATAGCCCTGATATCCCGGGTTATGGATACTAATGGTGGGTTTCTTTTCAACCAGTCTTGAACGCCTGCTGTCGTTAAAGAGGCTAAACGGCCTTATAGGTATTAGGAAAGAAATCAACTAGTTGCCTCTGTCTGTGGCGGGGTCTGGGCCTTATCTAGACGGCTTGTATTTGACAGGGCGTGTTTTTGTCTGGGCATATAACATCTCCCACCCCCCTGCGGACCACCCCCCCGCGGACCAGCGCGTTCTGACCCATAAACGCGTAATTCACCAACCACCAGGATTATGGTGATCCACCATCTACACCATCACTTTTGCATCTTTTTTTTCACAAAGCACACTATTTGAATCCTTATCCACTGCTGAATCTCATGATGTCATTTTACGACCGTCAAATAAAAGCTGAAGCCGCCATTTTGGCCATCCAACGCGGAGCTCCAGTCCGCTCGTCAGCCCTTGAATGGCAAATCAGTCGCTCGTACGTCAACCGACGAATCTCTGGCACCCCAACGCGGAATGAGACCAGCGCTCTCTAACAGGCTCTCTCACCGTATCTCGAACATAAGCTAGCAAGCTGGGCCCTGGGGCAAGCACGGCTAGGGTATTCTCCGGCGGTCTCTAAGTTCTGTCTCATGGCCCAGCGGATGCTCTATGCCACCGGGGATGCTCGAGAATTAGGGAAAAATTGGGCATCCAAGTTCCTGTCTCGAAACCCGGAAGTCAAGATAATGAAGTCTCGTATTATCGACTACAACCGAGTGAATGGTGCTACAGCGGCAAATATCAACATTTTTTTTGATCGGTGTGACGCCCCTGACGTGGTTAACCTCATGCCAGCACGCTGGTACAACGTCGACGAAATGGGAATCGCCCAGGGGGTTGGGGACTCCCATTGGGTGGTCTCCGAGGCCTCCGGCAACGTGGCTATAAAGAAAGGGGTCGAGAAGGGTGAATGGATAACTGCCCTAGAGTGTGTAAGCGGATCTGGTGAGACCTTGCCGCCGCTGGTGATTCTCAAGGGGGTTAACGTACAAGCCCAGTGATTTAGCAACCAAAATGAGGGCAAATTCACCAACTGGAGGTTTATTATATCGCCCAATGGATGGACCTCGAATCCCATTGCGTTAGAATGGCTTCAATGTATCTTTATTCCTCACATTCGGGAGGTCCACGGCAACACATGGGTGGTTTTGGTGTGTGATGGCCACGACTCCCACACGAATAACGAGTTCCTAGCCACCTGCTTGAGAAACAAAGTATGGTTGATCTTTTATGAACCTCACTGCTCCCATATAGTCCAGGTGTTAGATATGGGAGTCTTTAATTTGGTGAAGAAAAGGTTGAAGACCTTACTCCAGGAGACGCCCAGCGGCCGTCTGGGACTCAGGCCATCTAAGGAGGAGGTTTTGGAGTGCTACGAGCAGGCCCAGAAGGACACAATGACGCTCCTCAACATCAGAATTGCCTGGAAAAAGACTGGGATTGTTCCTTATAACAGAGCGGAGGCATTGAAGTCGAAATATGTGATTCTGGAGGACAAGGGGGTGGCCAGGGCACGCCAGAGGGACCCTAAGGCTTCCGAGCGAGCCACAACACTAGATTTTCTCGAGATGGTAGCTAAAACCATTGTCACAACACCCTCTGAAAGCCGGGCTTTGCGGGAGAGTGCTCGAAAGCTCGAAAGAAAGGACCCTTCCTTTGGGGGGCCCTCTGAGCCCTTGTTGGTGCAGAAGGCTGGCAAGGCCATGGATGTTCAGGCTGCTACCATTGCAAATCTACGGGCCAAATGTGAGCTGCTTGAGGCTCAAGTGGCTAAAAAGGCTAATACCACTCGAAAAGCAGTCAAACCAACACCAGGGGAACAATTCGTCACAATGGCTAACATAAGGGAGGCCAAAATGGAGCTGAGGAACAGGAGGGTCTATAGGGACTCCGCTGCAGGCGAAGAGGTCCCACAAGAGGTCCCTGGTGAAGATTTAGGGTCGGAATCGGATTCTGGGAGCTGTATTATGGTTAGAACACCACGACCTTAGTGTATTTAGCAACTGTGGTGGTTGTAGATGGCTTCATCTGAATGAGAGTGGTGTGGTGTGGAGTGGTCCGTGGGGGGGTGGTCCGCAGGGGGGGGTGAGATGTTACCTCGTCCTTGATCACGTCTTGTGTCTGGATGTGGTTGCCCAAGTTCACGTAGTCAGGAAAGTTCCAGGGGATGTCTGGCACCACGTATGTGAACCAGCGCTCTGGAACATCTATTGCTGCAGCGTTTGTAACTTTTCCTAGACCCAGCTTCGCTTCCGGACTTAGCAGCTGTTCCCTAATCCGCCTGGTTGTCACCCTGATAGACCAACCAGTGTTGGTCAGGCTGATACCCGGCACGTCAGCCAGGCCTAGCCCAAGGTCTTTAAAGTCCTTACAGATTACAGAGCAAAGAGTGGAAGGCTGTTCCTTCCGCATGCACCGATCTTCATCTAGGCGTATCAAAATTTGTGTCTTATCCCTGGCTAGGACAGACGCTGAGGCCCCGGGGCGGGACGTGCTGGCGGAGTGTCTGCCACTGGTATGGGTCATAACGTTACCCCTTGAATTCGTCATGTGGCCTGTTTTGGCCACTCCTGCCCAGGAGACCTGCTTAAACGACTTCCCCCTAGGGCCTTGCCCGTACGCATTCGTGATGTTAGTGGTGATGGTGGTGGTGTCAATAGGCCCAGAGCTTTTGACACGGATAAGCGCATAAAAAATGCTATTAGTGTTAGAAAAGATAGCAATATTTAAGTGACTATAAATCATCTCAATCACTAAGCGGGCCTCCTTCTTGTACTCGGACTGTTATGGTCTGTTATAGGTGCTTACATAGTCGTCTAGGCAGCCAGTGAGTTGTTCTAGAACCGTTCGTTTGATGCAGGCCTAGCGCTCAAGGTCTTTTAAATGAGATACAAAAGCGCTAATAATAATGTCATAATATCCAGTAGCAGGCTTTCTAGTGAGGTCAATTGTCAGGGGAGCCTGGACATTGGCAGGCTTCCTTTTCTTATTCCGCTGGTCGAGGTTGGAAGGGGTAATAGGCTCAGGTTCTTGGGTGAACTGAGCAACGTCCGCTGTGACTCTGATAGATCGCTAGAGGGTTGTAAGGGCTGTTATCGTTGACCGCTGGTTTTGTCCCTTTTGCAGGGAGCAAGGCGGATCTCGAGATTTTGCCCTTAGTGTTTAGATTCAAAATAAAGGCGCAATGCCAAGTATTAAGAATGTTGTTGTGATGTGCGCAGATGTACTAACAACTGCAAGCACACGGATGATTTTTACCAGGAAAGGTGAGCTTGTGATTGAGGTTGGTGACATAGCGGTGCGACGAAATTGTTTGTGCTAAAATCCCTTTGTGACTGGTCTGCTGGCTACAGACGTATGTTGCCCCTAGATGCAGCAGTGGACTGACTTTCAGCTCTAACTGTGTGTTGGGTACGCTTATCGCAACTGGAAAAGCTCTTAACACTTCTTCGGCTACTCTTTAAAATACATCCTACGCCCTCAAAAACTTTTCCTTGTTCCCATCGCAACGGGTTCTTCGGCTTTCAACGCCTGTCCAGCAATTCACCCACAATCCAGGTCATTTTCTCACTCCAGTCCTCACGTTTTTGTCACGCGCCATTCACAGCAGACAAGCGATACTCCATGCTCCAAACTGTTACGGTATAACATAATACCTCCACATATTTATGTACATATATATCCCTAGCTTCCCCTTTCTCTTCCGACATTACCTCTTCTTCCTTAGATATCGTTGAATCTAGATATTTCATCCCATCAGCCCTGGCCAGCGCAGCTGCAGGCCTGATTGTCACACAAACTGCGCCGGCCCTTTGGTCTCTACAGTTTCATCTCGCACGGTTTGTCTGCAGCTTCATGTTGTGCTACCCTTGACGCGCCCGTCATACTGACGCAAATCAAGAATTCAAGATGGCATCCGATGAGCCGACCCTTTCTACCATGGTCCTGTACCACAGAGGACGAAGAGGAAGGAAGCTTCCAAGATGCTGCCGAAAAGGTCTACGGCAACAACCAGATTCTCGCCCTACCCCCGTGACCTATAATGCCCGAGATCATCGTCCATGGAGTCAGCCGTGCCTGCTTCCACGACAAGCGTCTCTGCGATCCGCGGGTGAGAATACACAGCAGTCGATTGAAGATGTCTCTACGGTACGTGCTGTGCCTGTTTCGCTTTCCTCCGTCTCTTCCCAGACTGACACTGCCGCAGAACTCCTAGGTGAACCAACAATCTGGCAGCCTCTTGTACAGCCTGCCGCAGGATTTACGCGATGACATATCCCGGCGGTTCTTCAGGTCCACACCACTGCGATACGGATTTTGCCGTTGCTGTTAAGACAACAAGCGGACTCGCTGTTCGACCTCCACCGCAGCCGGGCGTCGACCCCCTTGTCCTCCGCTCCGATGTCTGTAAGTAAGTATCTCCAGTCTTGATCGAGTCCCTCTCGATGTATTCACGGGAGTCTTCCATGATGCGGTCCGCGAACTCTGGGTCTTCCTACCATCCACTCGACGGCATCGAAGAAAGTGCATTCATTAGCTGATCCCATCATATCACAGCAACTTCTCTCCAAGGTTGGACCGGAGACAAAGACTTCAAGTGGCTATTCTATAACGCCCTTTTGCGAGGCCGATGACTGGGCTTACGGTTTCACCACGGGTCAGATTGACGCCAGGTCAATACAACTTCAAGCTCTGGGGTTCCGCAACCCTCTGTACTCCTCTCAATCGATCGCAAAACTACTGCAACCTACGTCTCAGCATTCGACAACCACGACAGTTGACAGGGTTTGCAGTGGATGGTTTGCGATGCATTTTCCTATAGGTACTTAAGGTAGTAATTTCTTTCACCTACGATTCGATTCGATTCTTCTTCCGCGGCTCTTAATACCACCTGGGGCTTCCAAGCACATTGGCAACAGATGTTTCTGGCCCAGTTGCTCGCTTGCAGAACTGGGATTGGTGAACGAGGCGAAAGCTGCTGTTGACAAGTAGATGGGCCGATGGATCGTGAGTAACCACCCACCCTCCTCCCCCCTGGAGCCGACACATGGATCATGCTAACTCACCATCACTAACTTAGTGATCATGCATGAATATTTTGAAGCTTGGCCGGTCTGGCGAAGACTTGGAGTGGGTTCCGAGAGTATGGCGAAATGAGTGAAGAGATGTTTCTCTCGTCTGGCAAAGGGCAACCACAGTGGTGGAATCCATCCCTATGTCTACGTGGCGGAGCCAACTCCGGAGCCTCGGTCGATTTCTTCCTCTCGATGATTGGTTATACAGACCATCTAGGGCTAGGGCACGCGCACGGCCCGACAGTGGTCCTATATAAGGGACCGCCGCCAGGCCGGCTAGGACGGGAAGGACTTCCCTTCTTCATCTCATCAAGAGAATCCTTAGCGACTCGTTCATCACCATACCCGCCAAGGAGGAAAAGTCAAAGTGGAAGTCGCGCACCGCCTTCGTCACCATCAGCGCCACGGCCGGCTTCAGACCCCTTCTCGAAGAGGTCATTACGCCGAGTTCCTCATGATGCTGCGGGCCCTCGGCTACACCGACCTCGTCGTGCAGTGTGGCGATGACCCCTGCTGCTGTCCGCGACTACCACGTCAAGCATGCCAGAGAGCCTGACTGGAGCTGGGTAGATGAGAACTGGAAGCTTATAGACGAAATCTTCCTACAAAATGAGCTAATCTCTAACAAATCTGATCAGGGGTCCTCCGGTGCTGCTCAGTTGGAAGCTCTATCTGGTCGCAGGGATGGTAAATCGGAAGTGGCTGCGTCTCATGGGTATACGGAACGCGGAACAGATAGGAACGCACTTGTGCGTCCGTTGTACGGGGTCACGACGGCACGTAATTTTCGTGATCTCACCCGCCCGCCGTCCCTCGCGCAGTGTAATCGAGTGGAAGGAAGGAACGTCTAGATGGTGATGTTCATGATTTTAGTACGCCGGGATATTATTTTATGTGCGTATGTGGGCTGCTTCTAAGGAGCCTGGCTGCAGGCCACGGGACGACGGCTGGCTGAGCCCCTGGGAGTGGCTTAGTGGGGGGAAAAAGATTAATGAAAAAACAAACACTAGATTTGAACGCGCTGCTTACAAAAAGATGATTCGTCTAATCTTGGAATCGAACCAAGGTATCCGGGTACCCTTGAGGATTTATAGGCTAGCGTCCAGGGCCCGAACCAGACCTTTCTTCCCCGACGTGTTACCACTAACAAATCAGACGTTGTTTTGTTGGTTGATAGAAAATTTTGCTCCAATTCAAATCTATATACTAACAGTCCCTCCCAATACATGCAAATTCTCTTAACCACCGGTAGCCCAATCATGGGTGCTGTAGAAGGGCAGGTGGTGGGAAGACGTTGACAGGACATATCCATCAGAGTGTGAGGTGTTCCGACCTATGGTCAAATCCAAAAGTCGTTTATACCATAACCCCACTGAGAGCTTATGGGTAATGTTTTCGTCGTCGTGATGAAGCGAGGCGCACGCGCCCGACTACGCGGAGAGATCAGAGGCCCCCAGCAGCTAGGGCGACATCTGTCGGCACTTGAGACACCTCAGCTTCTTCCAGATGAAGCGTCTGTTACACGATGGGGGCACCACCCCCGTGGAGCAACGCCTGAGGGCTGCGATGAGGCAGGTGATTTGTTCCCACCCGGATGCTGACGGCCCAAGCCGGTGAGGGGTGTACGGGGTGATAAAAGCCCCGACCATCTTAGGCCAATTCTCACTGAGACACTTCGAACCAAACATCCCGAATGGCCCGCAACTTGTAACCTGGCATGTTTGGTCTTGGGTATCTTGTCTGCCGGGTACTTTACATACAGGACATGTCCTCAAAGTACCCCACATAATACGCGGTCCTTCGGCCAATCAGAAGCTGTTTAGGTAGATAGGGGGTCGGCTAACCACCCGGCCTGTATCATGTATGTAATTCTCCGTGCTCGATCCATCACCGAATCAACACCATTGAGCTCAACTTGTAAATAATTCTTAAAAATCCGGTCTACTTGCAATCGGCATACCTGCGTGAGGGGCGTCGAATCTTTACACAAGGAAGGGCCACCGTGCTGTCAATCATAACGTCGAGGGTCACAGTACCTACATCAAATCAGAGATGATCACGCCTTCAATTAGCAGTTAATGTGAGTATCTCAGACAACTAATCTGGGGAGAACCATAGCCTTCATTATAAGCACTGGTCTTATGCTTAGGGCGCTGTCCAGAGCCAGCTATCGCACCTGATAGACTAGGTACGGTTACGTCCAGCTGGTTGTAGGACCTATAGGTTGGCCATGGGTTCTTCTCCTATATTACAAGTGACTGTGGTCAGAAGAGTCTGCAAGTCTTGGTATCTGTAGATACGGGTGGCCTCAAGGCCGACTCGAGCCAACGCCTTGAGAGTTGGGGCCCATTGCCTGACCACCTAAACACTCGATCCATCACCAGTGCCCGCTCGAAGAAGCTTACGCCGCTTCCCATCCTTGAGATTGTGGGCAGCGACTTTTTGTTACTCCTCTTCATCAGCCTCCTCCTCCTCGGCCTCCTCCTCCTCGGCCTCCTCTTCCTCGTACTCCTCTTCCTCGTACTTCCTTAGTTCGCGCTGCTGGCAGTTTTGAACGATCGCTTTGAGGGTCGGTAAATGCCGCTAGTCGTAGTCGTCGAACCTTGGTTTGACAAAGCCATCGCATCCGAGGGCGTATTCCATGGCGTACGACAGACAGCGCCAGTCGAATCCGTTGAGAGGTTGAGGGCAGCCCGTGGATTGGTACTTGAGCGGCGAGTAGTTCACTCTGACAGTCTTGTCGCCTTCACTCTTCAGCCGGGGGAACTCTATGCTTTTGACCGTGTGGCGTTTGAGTTCGAACCACTGCTCGGTCCACAGCCGCTCGTGACACTCGTCCCAGAAATTTTCGGGCCCGAGCGGTCTTAGTGTGATTTCGCGCAGTGCTGGGAAGTGCGATGCTAGTAGACACTGCGTGACATGGAGAGCGGATTGCACGTCGTTATGGAAGGAACCGGCGAACTGCTCTCGCAACTGAGAGCGATTTCTCAAGCGTGGCACGAGGAACTTTGCTCTGCCCCAGACGCCGGGCCAGTGGTGAGCATATGTCTTGGACAGCAGGCCAACCGGAAGCCATTCGCGCACGGAAATTTGCTGAAGACACCGGAGTTCAGGACTGGTCTTCAGCTCGTGCGTAAGTCGCGGCTGGCAATCGCGACTTGCAACGAAGAGGATGTTAATATTGAAGTTGATTCGGATCTTGATGGGAGCTGCGATTGGGAAGCGCGCAAAGCTCCAGGCGAAGTGCAGCAGCGTCTCGTCTCGGGACTCTCTGTTGACGAATGCCGATGCTGGAAGTCCCTTATTGGAATTTGCGAACCATTCTTCATTCGGGTAGTTATTGTGAAATACCACAATATTTCTCGGGGCCCAAGAGGCTCTCCAGACGGATCGTCGCAGCTCGGGAGCGAGCTGAGAGAACTGGTGGAACGACTCCGTGACTAGCTGTCCGCGTGAGAGACTGGTCCGGCAAAGGGTAAGCATTAGTGCAAAGAACTTGAAGTGTGAGCTAGCTGGAAAGTTGGAAGGTGGGAGCTGCTTCTGCTGTATGCACAACATGGACTGCATGCAAGGTGTTTTGGCAAGGCGGTGATACACTGACCTGATCGAAATGCGAAGGTGAAACCTGCAACTTGTATGTCGTGGTCGGGAAGCTCGGGAGTGAGCGTTTGGCAGGAGCTGTGAATGGGAGGTTTGTGGCGATTGTTCGTGGGTTACGAGCGGCGAGAAGAACTGAATGTGTTTTTTGTCTGGCAGGGCCAGCTTGCGGTGAGTGGTTCGGCGATGGGAGAAGAGTGAAGGCGCCTTAGGCAGCGGCACGTGATTAGTAGAAAGTTAGGATTTGGGCGGGCCTCAAGTTTTTATACCGATATCGATGCAAGATTGTTACTGTAGCAAACACGTGTTTTGGTGTGCATTGACACTGTCCAAGTAAGCCGAGGCAAGAGAGACATCTATGAGCTTTACCGTGCTCGAATGCTAACCTGGGAGGAGGGATAATACCGAACCAAAAGGCACTCGCCTGGTTTTCTTCCCAATATAACCTGACGTTATCATCTTCATTTAAAGGAAGTGATATAATTACTGCACGTCTAAATGATGCGAACTATATGTAGGTATTGTCTATCTCTTCGGCCCTGGGCAACAGCGTGAAGATGAATGATCAGTGTGAGGATTGTAGTGGCTTTGGTGGTTAAAGGGGTCAATGGAAGCAGCTGGATGAAGGAGCTTTATCAGATGCTTTAGGGATGGGCCCTGCTTTATGGCTTAAGTGTGTATTTAGTACCAAATCAGGCCCCCTGACCTATAGCTAGAACAAGCAAACAAGAAGGGGATCTACCCCCATTCCATACCGACATAAGATTCCCGACAATTAGGAATATATGGAGTTGGGTCCAGCCCTGAACGGGGCCCTTGCCAAGAGTTCGGCATTGCCAACATGAAGAAGAAGGTATGGTGCATACTTTCATAGATCACATCGCATCAAAATCGCATTCGTTTTCTGAGGCGTGCAAGTTTACAGTGGCAAGAATTAGCTGGCTGTCCGTGCAGTAACTACCTACTATACTTACTGGGGAACCCGTACCCTCAGACTTCCACACTCGAGAACTTAGCACTTCCCGTAAAGAATCCAGATTGACCGAGAGTATATCTTACCCGGTCACGATATCGTATGGTCGAGAACCTCTTTTGGTCGTGAAATGCCGCCAGGATGGTATGATGTCTGATTGACCCGTTAGGGGCGAAGAATATACTTGCCCGTCCCATGCGCACAGAACACCGCCACCCCAGCAACGCACGCCAAGGTGCCTCGTATGACCAATTGTCAACATTCCAGTCGAATGTTTGGAATGGCTGGTGGATGCCTGCCCGGAGAGAATCCGGCTCATGACATGTGCTTCCCAGTCCAAAGGTCCTCTTCTGAATATGGGGGGTGCCGAAACCCGGTGTCGTTACTTCGCAGCTTGAGCTTGAGGTTGCGGATTGCGAATAGCAATGGCATGGGTGCGGCGTTCACGTCTAAAGCGCACAAACATCGTAGCTGAATTTTGTAACGTCCTGACTGACGGAGATGTTCAATGTCGTCTTCTCGTCGAAGGTGAAGTAGTACCCGTTGATATCCGTGTCGATGAGTCGAGGGTCTGCAGCTGGTGCCTTGATTCGCAGGCGGCCGAGGTTATCGAGGCTTGTGTTCGGATCGATCAGTTTGGCCGCTACAAGATCTACCGTTTTGTACGGGCTAGCCCGTGGTTCCCATTGGCATCTGTACGTGGGGGCCGGATTCGTATCGCGGATCGGCTTGTCACAATGGTAGGTGAATTGGCAGTGCCCGAGGCCACAAATAGCCATCTCTCTCTCGTTCAGGACGAATCCGTTTACATCGGTGTTGATGATCGAATCGTCAAAGGTTAGCCAAGGCGGCGCATCGTAGCGGGCGCGCCACTTGCCATGAATGTCTCGGGCGGTGGCCGGGTTGATCACGCCCATGGCGACAAGGTCGGGGCGTTTCGACAAGTTGGCAATGCGCGCAGCGCTGGGTTGCTTTTGCGTTTCAGGTTGGTCTTGATGCGTAGGTCCTCTTCCGCGACGACCTCCTCCGGGGGAGGCCACTTCTGGTTACCGAACTCGTCCATGGGGTCCTCCGGAGTCCACCAGAGGCTCTTCTTGGTCGGAATGGCGCCGGTGCTGGCACTCATGGTAGCCTTAGAGTCCGCCATGATCGATTGGTTGCGGATCTGCGCTACTGTCGGTATTATGGGTGTCGGATGGTGGTTGATGGGGTGTGCTAATGAAGATGCTGTAACTACTCGGGAAGGCGGAGGGGTCGAAAAGCTGACAGTGTGTCAAACGGATGGTGGCTTGGTTGAACGACGATAGTATCGTCGAATTGATGGTGTGAAAAGAGGGCGGCGAGGCCACAGAGCGGTGATTTGGTAGAGGAAGAGATATGATTGAAGAGAGTTTGTGGTTGAGGAGAGTTGTGGTGGGAGAGAGTTGTGGTGGGAGACAAGCTGGGATGCAATATATAATCACAGACCGACGTGGGGCTGGGTGCGGGTGCCTGAGGGTGCTGGGCAACAGTGAATGGAGAAATTTTCAGCGCATAATGCCCTCTTCAATGGACCGGGAAATTTGTTTGCCATTGTGTTCTATTGTTCGGTGATGCAACCCATTGTCTCTAGGGAAGACCACTTTCCGACTCGAAGGCACCCAGAGGAATACCTGCAATATAGTAGAAAAATCTCTGCACCACTTTCCACCGCAACCGTGGCATTGATGTTGTCTCTATAGTAAGTAATCCCCAGTAGGAAATTAACGCACGAAGTCTAGAAGCAACACAAAACACCTGCCGACTTTACAGCAGAGGGAGAAGACAATATGCCGACTTTAACATGTCATACCTGTTCGGGATTCACCTGTCCAAAGCGTACACGTCCGGTCTCCTCGACGGCGGCCGGGTTGGCGGCGAGAAAGTCTCACACGTATTATTGGAAAAAGGGTTCCACGGTCGCGGATTCTGGAATCTGGAGAACAGTGAGGTTCGTTCCGAAAGTGAACCTCTACTTTTCTCGGGGCTTGGTTTGCAACATTCTGACAATTTGATTTTGCTAGGTGATATACAGTAACAAGTGACAACTGTGAGAGTATAAGCGCATCAGTTCTGCTCTCTCCAACTTCTCACCGCGTGGCGTACCGGGCGTAACTCCATGGCCTGAAAACATCACTCTCGCGTCGAAAACCGCCCAAAGTGCGCCGAAAGCAGGGATTGAAGTTCTTACTCGTATGAAAGTGCTATCAATATAAGAAATCTTCTCAGAGCATCTAAATGGTACTTTCCCTCCTGTTCCGGTCCAAAATGTCTCCGAAGTCGATATTGTTTGACGCGAATGGCGGACCAAGAGCCGGGTCACTGATCATGTCCTTAACCAACATCTCTGTGTCCGTGAGTAGTTCAGGCAACGCTCTGCAATCGTCCAAGACGTGAGTGGCGATCTTGTGGATCGGGTACCAATGTTTGAAGCCAGCTGCGTTTCTGGAGCCGATAGGTAGACCGGGCTTGATTAGACGGATGCAGTGTCTGATTTCGTGTGGCTTGTTGCACATTTTGCACTTCGACTGTAACCCTCCTCCGACTGGGCATATCGTCGTCATTGTCGACCATATGCTGCAGCACCTCCACTGCCCGAATATGCTCGGGCATGGTGGCTCGGACTACTTTACGTTCGTATCTATAGTATGTCTGCTGTGTCCCTTCGAAGGCGTCGGTGTTTAGGCCACGGTAAATCTTTATTATATGTGACTAGTTAATTTTCGTGACAGACTCCACGGTGAAGTTGTAAGCGACCTTCTCGTCGTAAGTAAACCAGTAGCCGTTGATGTCGGTATTGCGATACTGCGGATCGGGTACTGCTGTCTTGATCCGCAAGCGAGCCAAATTGTTAAGGTTAGTAGTTGAGTCTATGACTTGCCTGCTGTAAGGTCCGGCACTCGGTAAGAGGTAACCCGCGGCTCGTACTAGCGCCTGTCTATAAGTTATGTGCAGGACTGGTATCCCGGAGGGGTCTTCGCAATTGTATGTGTACTGGCAGTTTCCTTGACCGCACAAAGCAAGTTCTCGACCATTCATAGCCAAGGAAGCTATTAATGTCCGTATTGACGACGGAGTCATCGAAGCTGAGCCAAGGCGGTGCATCGTACCGGGCACCTAAGCCGCAAGCGAACGACTCGCATGCTTCTTCCGGCAAGGGGCAGCCGACCACCTAACAGGAAACGGCAAAGGCAGAAAAGTCGCGAAGCTCCCCAATGACGAACCAGCTGCGTGCTCCATGCACTATTTACGGGCCATCAGCAGCATCACCTCCTTCATCGCCTCCTTCATCACCGTTCTCGGAAGAGTCCTCAACGAGAGCCAAGTGGTGCTACGCCGGAGATTAGCTGGTGCTTCGCAGGGAGGCAATAACCTACTTACGACTTTGACATAGTTGTCGCGAAAACTCGAGAACTGTAATAGCGTGTATTCTAATGATTTTTAGTATGTGTGTATCTGGAAGAATATTTGAAGTGATTCATTGGGTGAAGTGGCCGCGGTCTACCGAGATGAAATTCGTCGGCAATCTAGCTAGAGATATGTGATGAAGACCCGCCCATGTGACGAAGACCCGTCCATTTCTCCTTCAAGGACGTTGTAGGTATATTCGAAGCCGAACAGGATGTGAACAGCGTTTGGAAGAAGATTGTACTTTTGGTAGACTGGCAGCTAGCCGGTGGTGGGAGCCAGTGGCGGCTGCAAAGTGGTGTAGTTACTCTGGAAACAAGATACAAGGGAAATGACATTTCTATACATTAAATTTAGGGAGAACCTAGAAGCCGGCGGTGCCGTGCATATGTTTGCAACATCTCGTGATGGGATCACCCACATACATGCTAGTATATATACGTCTTGTCTCCGCCAATATTATAAAGACTTATGTCATGGTACTCTATATTTTGACATGGTGTTACAATAATTATTTGTGAGCAGATAGGTATGCAGGGAATTCCGCATTTATACCCCCGTCACGAGTCCAACCTGAACTCAGCTATGACTACTACTCGTGCATACACCAAGGCAAACCTATGCATGTTATATGCCATCAAGTCAGTCATATCTATAGATCGAGCATCACGCCTTGTTAGGCCTCATCAAACGGGGATGCGTGGTCAACCTATCATCGACATGGGCTTATACAGGGGAAAATCGCACTTATCAGGTTTAATCGACATCGAACATGTCTCAAACTCTGATCACACAACTGCAGAAGCTACAAAAACCGAGATAACTGTCAAACATTCTCAATTGCCCAAGTCTTGCGGTTTTATCGTTCTTACCCAGGCACTCTCTCTTGCTTTCCCACGTCGTCCCAGCGTCTGGTTCGTGAAGCTCTCTTCATCGTGTGAACTGGGATTGACCCCCGCCAGAAGCTTGGCCCGTGTGAATTTGATCTCCTCAATGGCCCTGTTGAATATTGAAGTGTTCTGATATTAAAGGAAGAAGAAGAAGTCCTCTGGGATGGGAGTGAAGGCCCCTGTTATATAGCCATACAATCCCATGTGATCCCTCAGAGTGACCAGATAACCACGACACCTGTTGTTTGGACAAATCAGAAGCCAGCATTCTCAGTGCTATTGATACCCTGAGGGGTAGCTCGGCAGGGAGCTCGGCCATTAAACAAACCTTAAGTCAACTGTAAACGTGTCTTAGCCGGTTATCATATGAACACCATGTGACATGGTATTCAACAGGCCCTAAGCAAGGAGCAGGTGGCCTTGAGTATGTAGCCATGTTATTGCTCCCGATAGGAATGAGACTAGGATCAGCCACGAGACTAGGGGCCTAAAGGAGCGCTTCGGGAGGCGTAGTATGAAACAAGAGATAAACGTATCCTCGGGGTAGTCAATGAACAGCCAAGCCATTCCTGGTTCTGAACCGCCGCATCCCCAATGAAGATCTTGGTTTCATTCTTGCACCGATTTCTGCCCTTGCAGGGTACTAAACGGCTGCCAACCTACCACACCTGTTCTGAGCATGCTTGACTGGAGGGGAAAATGTGTGGTTGCTGGTTCGCTCAAATCGGATAGAATATGATGGGGTTTTTGTTTGAGCGCCACAAGGAACAAGACCAAGGGTCAAATCAATTACACGCTAGTCCACTGGTGTACACACTAGTGGAGCACTTTGGCGTACATCCACTGGAGCTGAAGGGGTCATCCATTACATTCAAGGCTTAGTGTAATTGACGTAATGGACGAGTGTATGACAGTGGATGAAATATGGGCTCTGATTGGTCCAAAAATCTAAGAGCCCCGTTTTTTACAAAAAAAAAAAATCCCGAGCTTCCTATAGGATCTGAACGTAGCCTTTTCCGCAAGGCAAACTTTGCGCTACCATACCACTATACCAAGATGATGCGCATTTAATCAAGAGTTGGGCATTATATCACTGGTAGAAACATTGACATATGATTTCAACCACCTAGCTAGCTAGCATGCAAATTCTGAATGCAGCCACCAAATGGCACAAACAACATTCAGACCACGCAAACCACTCCAAAGCAGGCAAATCATTCAGATTCACTCGAATACGACCCAACCACTCGAACTCACCTGTTCATTCAATTTTTTCGCCTCGAATTGCAAGCAGTACCCTCAGCACGCTTCACCATGGCCGGTACACCCGAATCCTCGATACACGGTGGCTCCGAGCCTCCCAACGACGTCCCTTTGTCCGCAACCCCCTCGCCAGCACCCCAATCATCTCGACGAGAATCCCTCCGCCACGGCATCTCTCAGGGCAACGAAGCCTTCCTTTTTGCGTGTTTTCGTGGCTACACGTGGGCTCAGTGGAAGCGAGGTCTCAACTCCTGGGCCTGGGATCACGGATATGACATCCAGAAGGGTAGGACCTTCAAATGGGTGTGCCGATACTGTATCACTCGCCGCAATCCCGTACCTGATTCTTTCACATCTGCAGGCCTTCAGAACGCCATACAGCACCTGTATCTAGTCAAATCGATCTCTGCCCCTGGGGGTGAAAAGACCAGATCCAAGGCACAATTACGAGCCGAAACAATCAACAATACGAGCCAACAACGGCTTCACCGATATCTCTCCGTCAACCCAGAGAACCCTCGAGACCAAGCAATAACCAATAACATGCTGAAGAACTTCGATCGAGATACCTTTCACCGCCTCCTTATGGAATGGATCGTCGAAGAGAACCTTCCTTTTGCTACTGTGAATCATCCCAAATTACGCCTTGCACACGAATACCTCAACCCGTGTATCACAGACCAAAGCGGGCACATCTCCTCGACCGGGCTACGTAAAAAAATCATACGCGAATTCCAACGGCACAAGGGAGCCATCATTGAGGCGTTGAGGGCTTCACCTGACAAGATACACGTATTCTTTGATGGCTGGCGGTCAGATAATCATCGCGCTTTGTATGGCGTAGTCATCTTTTTCAGAGATGAATACAACAAGCCTTGTAAGCTAGTTCTCGGCATCCCCGAGGTCTCCATTCGTCACACAGGTCAAAATATTGCCACGCAAATCGTCGAAGTCTTGAAGATGTTTGGTATTGACCATAAGATCGGCTTTCTTATTCTCGATAACGCTGCCAATATGGATACGGCATCAACCGAGATAGGGCTAGCCCTAGGCTTCGAGGGCAAGAAACGGCGTGGCCGGTGCTTCGGGCATCAGTTGAATCTCTCTGCCAAATCCTTATTGTTTGGTACTGATGTTGAAGCATTCAGAACAGAGATCAGCAAGGTCGAATCTCTTTCGGTTGCTGAACACGCGTTGTATCACCGATTAGGCCCTGTTGGCAAGGCTCACAACCTCGTCGTTGATATCTGGCGATCTGACCGCTTGCATTACATCCTTCTTGACGTCCAACGGCAAGATGTCCTCGATTTCACAGTTCCTCACACCAGGGCACTGTGTGTCATCCTCGATAACGACACTAGATGGCTTTCACAGTTATATATGATCCGCCGTCTCATCAAGCTTCGCCCGTATCTCCCTCGAATGATAGCCCAATTTAATCAGGAATGGGAAGACCAACACAGATCCAAGAGGACTGGCCTCGTTAGTGGCAGGGCCATGGCAAGGCGGCCCCGAATCCTCAAAGAAGAGAATCATCTAAATGATCACGATTGGACCGTTCTTGAGCACACTGCCGCTATCCTTACTGACTATGAACACACCGTGAAATTACTCGAAGGGAATGGCATGCAACGCAAGCGGAAAGGATGGACCGGTTCGTATGGTAACATCTGGGATGTTATCTTTGGATTTGAATTCCTTCTTGGCAAGCTTGAGGGTTATAAAATTACTGCTAACAAGCTTCCTGACAGTGAACACTTCGTAGCTAACATCAACCTTGGTTGGATGAAGCTAGACGAATATTATCAGAAGCTCGACGAGACCCCCCTCTATTACGCGGCTATAGCCCTTCACCCCCGATTCCGATGGCACTGGTTCGAACAGAAATGGAATGATCAGCCCGAATGGATTCAGAAGGCAAAAGATTTGGTCCAAGAGCTATGGGATACCGAATACCGTGATCTCGAGATACAGAACACCCTTAATGACGACGAGCCTGCCCAAAAGCGCCGTAAAATCGATCTGAACCCTCTCGAGAAATTCATCCATCAACAAGCAAGCTCGGCCCCGATTTCATCCACTCTGGGAGACGAATACGAGATCTGGCAGTCTCACGAGACTGTGAATAACGCAATATTCGATCCTTTAGCCTACTGGCACGAACGACATCACCAATACCCTCGTCTCTCACAAATGGCGCTTGACATCCTCACAGTTCAACCGATGTCTGCCGAATGTGAGAGGGTTTTTTTGGCAGTAGGGCGGATGACAACTAGCCTTCGCGGCGCCCTAGATGCTATGATCATCAGTCTCTGCCAGGTACTGCGTTCGTGGCTACGAGCTGGTGTTATACACGAGTTAGACCCCGTATTGCTGTCACCCGACGAGAAGGATGAAGTTGATTACGTCAAAAGGATGTCCTCTGACGAGCTCGCAAAGTGGGCAATTGCGTGGATAGCAGTTAGCGAAAGGACACGTGAAGCAGACAACGAAGAATACTGCTAGCAGTTGAACGAGAGGCTATTACACCCTTTCGGGCAAAGGGACAAATATTACGGCTTTAGCACGAATATGGGGGTGTCAGGGCCATCCCAGATGAGGAATTCAGCTTTACCACCAAAAATATGTACATCCACCATCAATTACATCCATTTGGGGCTTCAGTGGACCACTATTTCGTGGATTTGGTGTAAATCCTTACATCCACGCGAATCCGTGGCTTCGTGGATGTAATGTAATTGATTTGGGCCCTGAACAAGACCATCCGGCTAAAGCCTCAAGAGACGGCACTTGGGAGTCCTATAGTCTACTACGGAAAGCTCGAAGGGATTCTGGACAGGGCGACCACCTGCCATGACTGATGAAGCAAAGTATAAACGCGAGTATACCCCCGAAGCCAGGCTTCCATGCATCTGTGTGAGAGCCTCGCATGTGCTGCAGACATTACTGAGCACCTGGGGATACCATTCCATGTTAATTACCCCTCGGTCGCTTCATATCAGCGGATCTCCGCCATCCCAAAGTCCTCAATAGCGCGACATTGCTATAGAAGTGGCTAGCTCAGCAGCTTGAGCTTGTCGCTCATCTCGAGGATTGTACTGCCATGATCAAATGCCAGGGTACAAATGTGTAGGAGCACCGTTGTTCTAGCCGAACCAGACATGTATCGATCGATGACCTGTCCAGCGTACGTAGCCTCACACGACGCTCAAGCACCGTGGAGCAGTCAGTCTATCGTCCGCTCAAGCACGTTGCTCGCTACTTGCACTGGATCTGCACAACTGCCCCTAGGCATGCGATCTTATCCTCTCATGGCAAGGTTGGCCATTGCAATATAATTCAGCTGCAGACCTGCTCAAGGGTCAGAGGGTTACACGGGACCAATCGTCACCTTATGAAGCGTGCCACCCGGTGTGGTCGAATTTGGGGGCCGAAATACCGCTTGCATGAGTGGAGCTGCACGATGATTCGGTCAAGTGGACCGGCGACGAATGGGGGCGGCACAAAACTAGGACTCGTCGACTATAAACAAGCTCCATCTCCTTCCATGTCTCATCTGGTGAATGACGATCTAGACGTAATCGAGATCCAGCATATGCCAGCAGACACAGATCTCGTAAAAGGGCAAAGTCCGGACAATAGCTGTCGTCTCTCGACTCTCCCGCGCTTCTCTGAACCATGTGGCTCATCGACACCCAGACCTTGACTCTCAAGCAGGAGGTCAATCCCGCACCAGGCTCCTATGCCATCCTGTCGCACACCTGGGAAGAAGACGAGGTGTCGTTCCAAGACTTCCAGGATCTAGCCTCAGCTGGACGTCGGAAAGGCTTTGGAAAGATTCAACGTACCTGCGATCTTGCCCGGGAGAGGGGCCTGAAGTACGCATGGGTCGATACGTGCTGCATAGACAAGTCCAGCAGCTCCGAGCTGTCCGAATCCATCAACTCGATGTTCAGGTGGTATCGAGACGCGGCTGTGTGTTTCGCCTTCCTATCCGACCTCGGCGCCGATGTCTCTTTCGAGGCTGGCTTCAGCAAGGAGATGTGCCGATGGCTCCGGCGCGGCTGGACTCTCCAGGAACTGATCGCGCCCAAAGAGGTGGAATTATACGACGAAGCCTGGTCACTGAGGGGAACGAAGTCGCAACACATCCCTCTCGTGTCCAGCGCGACTGGCATAGACAGCGACGTATTGAGAGACTCATCCAGGCTCTCCCAGATCCTCGTCGCTCGGCGCATGTCGTGGGCTTCCGACCGCGAAACGACAAGAGCCGAAGATCTCGCGTACTGTCTGCTGGGCATCTTCGACATCAACATGCCCATGCTCTACGGAGAGGGCGAGAAGGCCTTCATGCGCCTGCAGGAAGAGATCGTCAAGCAGAGCACCGATCTATCCCTCTTTGCCTGGCGCGCCGACGCGTTGTCCACGCAGAGGTTCCGAGGGATCTTCGCAAGAACACCGCGAGAGTTTATTGGGTGCACCCAGATGCGGAAGGAGATTCCTGGCGCCAGGGTCTTCGGCGGGGGGTTCACGGCGACCAACATCGGCCTGCAGATCGAGACGGGCTTGTGGCGGTGGGGCAACATCCATAATCAGCAGACTGCTGTCGAGATCATGGATCTTCACGTCCTTGAGCCTATCCCCAAAGCACCTCATATCAGGAATCCGCTCTGCATATATCTGACCAAAACGCCACAGGGCTATGTGCGACTCAAGCCGCAGGAACTATGCCGACTGCCCACCCACGAGAGACAGCTCCGGAAGAACCACAGGAAGGTACCGCGGGCCTCGATCAGTATCCTCAAAGACGTCCAGGATTGGGAGCAGGACTCGATCGACAGGCAGTCCGAAGGCAGCGTCTTCATAAAGACGCCCAAAGACTCTCTTTTCATCGACGCAGAGCCCAAGGAGCTGTGGGATAACTCCTACCGCGATATTTCATTCATAGGCCCCGGGACGGGGCTCACAGGCTACGTCGAGCTGGTGTACCTGGGTGCCAAGATCTTCATATTATTCTCGACCGTGCGTCCCGACAGGCCGTGGTGCAAGATGTTCTCCGAGATCGAACCCGCATACGTGCCGGAGTCGTTGTCCTGGGGCACTATCCTGTACGGGAAGATGAAGGAAGAGCTGCAGAAGTACCACACGGAACTCTCGGATTGCCTTCGCGACTTCAGATACGCTTCGGATAGTTACTTTCTTATGCCACCTCGCGATGATGCTATCACGCGTGATGCAAGCTGCAGAGTCAGGAATACAAGCGATGGGAAGACAGTCGTTATCACTGCACACATTGCTGTGCTCCTGCTTGGAGAGGCTGGTGATGGGAGCGCCAAACGTTATGAGATCACGTTCACGGTAGATAGAGGGGAGGAACAGACGACGCAGTAACTTCTCAGAGATGGAAACAAGCGTATGCGCAACAGCTTGTGCTGTTGATTTGCGTCATGATTTGCGTTAAATGATGGTAAAAGGAGTCGCCTGCTACTCAGGGCGACCACTAAACCATTGGCTTCGCCCTCCGAGTTGTCAAGCGATCAAGCGAGCTTCTCAAACCGAATATACAACGAATTGCTCTTTGGGTGACCCGTGTAGGCATCGGTCTGCTCGATACCTTCATCATTAACGATGTGGGTAGTGTAATTGGAGTAAATGGCCGCGATAGTGAGCTTCATATCTGTAGAACATCAATTAGCGCGCTGTCAAGACAGAGAAACGAGCAACGAAGACACACCATGCATCACGAAATTGGACCCAAGGCACATTCTTCCGCCCGATGAGAACCCCCAGAACTGCTTGTCGACGTGCTTTCTCGATCGGTCGACTGCTTCGGCCGACAGCCAGCGGGTATGGTCCCACTTCTCGGGATCCGGATAGATATTCTCATCACGATGGATATTATATGCAGAAGCCGAGACTCTGGTTCCACCAGGAACTTCGTAGGGGCCAATATTGCAAGAGGGTGAGGGTGTGACTCTAGGTTCCGGACCGCCGGCTGGTGCATACCTCCTGACGGTTTCCATGATCATGGCATGGAGTATTGGCAGATTGTCAAGCTGCTTCGAGTCTGAAGTTGCGATCTTGCCCTGCTGGAGGCTCAGGTTGGGCTTAAGTGATAGGAGCTCGGTCCTTAAGAGACGTTGAAGGTCGAGCGATTGAGAGAGATGGTGAGATAAGTATGTCAGAGCCACACCGGTGGTTTCCTGACCGGCTAATACATGGTCGAAGACTTCAGATGCCACCGATAGCTCTGGTTGGAGGATTGCAGTCGAGTAGATGGGTGATTCTGGCCCGTTGGCCTTCTCTTTCTCGAAGCCTGACAGAATGGCGCGTACGACGACCGGATCATCCGCAGTGTTGGGAGTGACGTTTTCTGCTTTCTGCAGGGCAGTGACAGTGGCATCACTGAGCTTCTTACACCATGACTCCAGCTCTCGGTTCGTGGCGGTGACCCAGTCAGGAGTCAGGTTGACTCCAAGGTAATTGGCAACTTTAGAAAGCAGAGGAAGTTCTTGGGCGAAGAAACCATATCCCTTACGGGTCGTGTAAAGCTTCAACCAATGCTCTCGATACGCCTTGTTCTGGATGAAGTTGGTACTGCGGCGGATGCCAAAGCAATACGCGGATATGAAGTCCATGGCAACAGCACAAAATAGTGAATGAACATCGAGTCCATGTGGAATTTGGCTCTCTGACGTGGACGAGTCCAGCAGGGGCATCAGTCTGGAGTTCAGTATTACATCAGACTGGGCCGCAAGGGACGCCGACGTGTTGATGTAGGATTTGGAATAGACATGTGACACTATCCGCTTCCTGGCGGAATGATGCTTTCCCTGCACAGATGAAAACATACAAGGAACTCTGGCCTACGTCAGCGTAGATTCCGTATTCGGGAACTGCAGTGGAGTATCTTAAATACCCAAAGTTGTCGAAGACAGAGTACCACTGGTGCTTGTCAAAACCACCCTGGTAGACAGTCTTGACTGCCTCGATGTTGTTGATGCTCAACTCATTGGGTCCGACGCGAACAATAGGCCCGAGTTGCTTATGTGCCTCGTACAGAGTACGGTTCTCCCTGCCATCGAACCTAGCCCGGAGAATCCAAGCGGGGGAGATTGAGCAACTCCAATGGGCTTTTGGGACTTTGACCAACGGTGACAGGATGGCGGGCTGGATGAGGAAGTAATACAGAGACGCAGAGAATATGGCTATAATCCCCGGAAGGTAAAGCTCGGAGGCGTTGATGGCGGACATGGTGAGCGGAGGCCAGGTTGCGCCACTGGTAGCAAAGTCGCACTACAACTGCAGCGATCCAAAAGGATCACCTGGTAGGGAAGTCGACAGTACGAGTGTTCTGTTCATCAAGCACATGCTGGTTATCGAAGAAGCGGGATCACATGATGCGCTATATCTGGACTTGTTGACACGAAGAGCAAGAGTGAAAGGAGCGAAGCCCACCTCGAGCATATCCCGAATGGCAGTGGCAGAGGGCAGTGTGCCTTGTGGTAGCGGTATCCAGAATAAGGACCAGGGTCACGATAGGTGGCTATTGGTCTGTATTCTGGAAGTTGCTTGATTGAAAGAAGGGATGGGTGGTGTCCCCATCCCAGAAGTAGCTATCATCCCAGTTGGGTACAAATCAGGTACAAACGGGTACCCGTTGGGCTCCAAGGTACCTTGTATCCTGGTCCGTGACCCATCCGTCATTGTGGCTGGAAAATGGGTTGAGGAGCCGCCGCAGTGTGGGTGATGGTGAAATGCATACCCTCTTTTGTATAATATAATGGCGTACGAGAGAGCCATATCACACAAAAGGGGCGATGACGTAATACCATCAGTGCAGGTGGTCATCCCACTCAGGTGGACTCATTTCCATTTCACCCAACGGTGGGGGCGTTTTTGCTCCGCTACCTGTGACTCAACCACCTGCAAGCATCGCCATATCTGTCACGACTCACCCATCATGAGAGCCATGGGTTGAAAAGGTGACTCGTTTTCAAGACTCATCCACCATGACGATTTATCGAAGCCGTGTGCATTTCTGACCCGCTTTTCCCCTGCAGAACCACCGATGACGGCTTGGTTCTTGATGCGCATCACGATCGGTGCAGAAGTAATCAACTGGCATGCGAGCAGCTGCGTATAATACACATCGGGAACATCGCCATGATATGACACTGAACCCTCCCGAACACTTTTTACTTACCCCAATCATAAAAGCACTCAATATCAAGACGGACTGCCTCGAGGTCATAACCTCCCCTACCATTACACGCATATGGAGTCGTTAAGGATATCCGAGTCACCGAGACTCGACACTCTACCTACCGACATCCTCCTGATCGTGCTTTCATACTTGGATACTGCCCGGAGCATAGGCCGGCTCGCGTCAACCTCCCGCGGGTTGAATCAGCTGGTGCTGAGCAGCGGGTGGCGCATCTTCGTCACGACCTGCTTCAGGAGCATCTCACTTCCGCCAACCAACTCTGAGGAGGCCTGGAAGGGGCTTGCGAGGTCTTTGACGGCGCAGTCCCGGGATTGGGATAGGCGTGCTTTCGTCTTCCACTCTCTTTCGCCACCAGAGAAGCGTCAGCCAAATGGACGGAGATACCATCACCCTAACCTTCAGTCAATACCCGGCAATATCATCGTGGATGCTCACGCATGGTGTCGAGGCGGAAGCGAACAGGAACTCGTGGTGTGGGGCGCCGGTGAAGACGTCATCGCTCGCCTGAGACAAAGGCATCATAGCAGCACCCATGGTCCTCAAGAAACATGGCAGAGCTACAAGGGCTCTCAGTCAGGTTACTCTGCTGGAAAGGACGACACGACGGCCATATCTATCCTGAGACGACCAGAATATAAAGATGAGGGTGTTCTCGTCGGCAGAGCTAACGGTGACCTACAATTACTATCAACGGACGGCGCAAGCTTCGGTCACACTGTCAAGCGCTTTTCGCCGTCATCGACGGCAGAACGTGCTATCGAGCAGAATGAAATCCAAACCCTCGATTTTCATTCCAGAAGGAGCATGCTTGCGGCTGGTACCAAGGAGAACGTTTTACTCTATTCGCTCGATGGACAAGCCAACCACGAAGAGTCCAATGCCGTCCATGACGGTCTAGACCCTACTATCGAGCCTACAGAGGCCATATCCCTCAAGACCGCGTCCGGCTCAGCACCATTCGAGTTCATCCGGTCTATGAAGTTCCTGAACCAAGAGACGTTGGCGGTTGCTTTGAACAGGAGCTTCAGCCCAATCCAGTACCTGACCATGACTCCAGCTGGTGTCGAGGTTTCCAGTTCTGCCAAACTGGCAGACGAGTATCCCTCCCTGAAGTCCCACCCTCGGACAGTACGATCACTTCTGCCGATAGATATCAGGTCGGTTGCCGGTGGTGGGGGCAATGCTCTCTTGAGCTCATGGGATGATGGCACAATCCGGCTTCAGGACCTTCGGACACCGTCAGCAGTCGACCGAATATACCAAGACAATTTCGAGGTTTCGACGCCCATCAACGCTCTAGTCTCGCACGGCCTTGAGAGGTTCGTTGCGGGGAGCGCCTACTCCCATATGCTGAAGATCTTCGATTTTCGCTGGTCCAAGGGGTATTACCAATCGGAGTCATTACCCTGTAGCAACGACCGCCCCTACCCTACTCCCAAGCCACCTACCATCGTCGCCGAACCTGATTTCTCCGATGACCGGCGGCACTGCCATTATGTGAAGGGCCGCCCGTGTCGGTGGCATGCTTTGTCGAGGCATGATTTCTACCGGCCCAACTGCAACGTCTATCTACCCTTCAAGAACTACGCTAGCTCGCCTATCTATTCGCTCGCCAAATCTTCAGACGCCTCTCCAACCATTTATGCCGGGCTGTCGGGGTTGCTCGTCGAGGTTACGCTGAAGAGCGGCATGGGGGAAGCCCCTCCGCAGTCCGCCACCGCTGCTTTGTACTCACGGCAAAGGGGCAAGGTCGCTATCCTTGAAACAGGTGACGGGTCCGCGATAACGGACATCAGTAAATGCCAGCGCGTACCTGAGATCCGACGTCAGTCTTTCAGTGGCGACTATACCGATAATCCTATGGCAAGGCGGCGGCACCGGCTTGACGAAGCACTTCAGAATTCCTCGGAACTGCCTATTGACGAACCCAACACATGATCTTAAGAGACCGGCATCATTGGACTATCATACACCTCGAAAGAAATAGATTGCCGATGCAGACAGTCGCTTGAACAGGCCTTTTTAGAGCCTGTGGATCAACCTATAAACCTAGAATGCGAAGCCGGAATTTCTCATCCATAGACATCAGAACCCAAACCTGGAAAATCGATACCCTCAAATTCACCACGATACACAGTGAAAACGCGCATGATATAGCACGAACACACCCACCGCTTTCTGCGCATCCCTCCCTTATCTACTCTTGTTCAAATTAGTCAAAGAAAGCCCACGTATCATTCGCCGCAAACGTTGTTGTAGCCTCTCTATCCATCGGCTGCGGCGTATGCTGCCCATCGAAAGTAACCCACGTAACGGGGTAGCAACAGCCCTCATATACCGTCTTAACATGCTCACCACTCCTGCTCCCGGTCGCCGTAATACGCGGTCGGGCCCTTCCCGCCATCGCACCCGGAGATCGGCCCGCCGCTCAGCACGGCTACGGCACGGGAGTGTTTCGCGCGGGCCCAGTCGATCGCGTAGGACATGACGGCGCCGTAGCTGAAGCCTGTGCTGCGGCGATGCGAGGTGTCGATGCAGAGCTCTGCCCCGAGGGCATTGCGGCCACTGCGGGGAGATGGGAGCCAATAATTGCATGGCTGTAGGTATTCAAGGGCCCCTGCCAGTTACATTATTTCAAGGATAAAACTGTACTTGCTGGGTGAGCTCAGCTCATCTTCATCCAGACACGAGCACGTGAAGGAGCCCTTGGAGGCGGGGCAGTGCCCGCTTCTCAAAGGTGGTTGTCACCTATTCTCGCAAGATACATCGACGTCATACACCCTCGGGACGGTACCATGAGTACAAACGCGTGAAATGGTCCCGAGGCCACCAAAGACAATGGAATCATTCCAACAGGATCGCTTGCCCAGCCCAAACCACTTCCGCATCCTAACGCTCCACCCCGGCATCACGACAGCACCCCTCCGCGGCAGCCTTGCAGTCCACGAGTTGACGGCGCCTCCCGCCTACGAAGCCATCAGCTACGCATGGGGGCCCACGACGCCCACCGCGTTGCTCGAATGCTCCGGGAGAGCCCTGCGTATCACGGGAAGCCTCGACACGGCCCTCAGAGCTTTCCGTTGGGGCGACAGGCCGCGGGAGCTGTGGATCGACCAGATCTGCATCAATCAGCACGACACCGACGAACGCTCGCAGCAGGTGCAGCGCATGCGGGACATCTACTCGCAGGCCAATCGGGTCCTTTCCTGGCTTGGGGAGGACGACGGCAGTGCTCGGGGTCCGCTCGCTAAGGACTTAATCGCCAAGATATGCGCCGTTGTGCGCCGTCACCAGGTCTACCGCGAGAAGAGGTTTCCTCCCGAGGAGTACCTACGCGTGCATGGGCTGCCGCTCTGGGATGATCCCTCCTGGTGTGCGATGGGCGACATGCTGCAGCTTCCTTACTTCAAGCGCGCCTGGGTCATACAGGAGATTGTCATGGCCAGAGAGGCGAGCCTGCTCTGGGGCGCCACGCAGATCAACTGGGAGTTGTTCAGGGTGGCTTTCTACTGGACGGCTCTCAGCTCTTGTGGTGCCCAGTACCTGGAAAATGGAAAGATGAGCCCGATGCTTGGCTTTCTCCCGTCACTGTATCGCGGGAGGCTTCGTCCCTCCACGTTGGAGGAGATCATGCTAACGGACGCGAGATGGTTCGAAGCCACGGACCCTAGAGACAAGGTGTATGCTCTGATTGGCCTTGCGGACGATGGAGGGGCTATCTCCGTGGATTACCGCAAATCTGCGGCTCAGGTCTATGCGGATGCTGCGAGATATGTGATCAGAGGCTCGCGAAGCCTCCGCGTGCTTTCTTTGGTAAATGCAATAAATACCGACCATATCGACTTCCCTACGTGGACCCCCCGATGGGATACTAGGTGTGATCGTGCCTACTTGTGGCTGAGGAAATTTACGGCTTCGGGCTCTTCCCAAGCGGTCCACGTGGAAGACGGTGCAAGCTGGAGAACTTTGACCCTTAAGGGAGTAAAGAAGGGAGTACTGCGACACATATGCAGTACTTCGGTCCCAAACCGATACAAGGGGGCCTCGCCTACATTATTGTTACTCAAAGAGCTCTTTGACGAGCTTTGTACCAAATCAGGTGCTGCGAGGAAGAGGTGCGACGGAAGTCTCTTAAACGTCTTTCTCAGGTGCCTGGTAATGGAACGAGATACCGAGGAAGCCGTCCCGACCGGCCTTTTGTTTGCGAAATTTATCAGCTGGGCTTGGACCAAGCTGGCTCAAGAGTGCACTAACATTTCGCGAGCGAGCGCTGCGCGCGCGCAGCGCAATGACTTCGCCGCATGCTACGCAGCTTTGGAGTTCATACAGCTGGCACTTGATACAAGTCCGTCTTTGTCCGACGCCCCCCCAGATGAATCAACTGTAGTTCAGGAAACTCAACATTGGGTGAGGGTGGTCGTTGATGCATTGGTCCTCGCCAGTGGTAATCCGTCCCTTAGGTCAGATCTGGGCGACTGCGTCATACGTATATGGTCGCGCCAACGATGTGATGATTTCAATGTCAAATTCGAAGTCGTTGGGTCGTACTTTGAAAGATTTTTCGTGGCAGAGAATGGGGAGATAGGGGTTGGGCCGGCATGCTTGCAGACAAACGATATCCTGTGTATTCTGTACGGTGGATCCACGCCATACATCCTGCGGCCGACCTCTACACCCGGGGAGTATCTATTCCTCGGTGAATGCTATGTCGCCGGTATCATGAACGGCGAACGGCTGGACGGAATTGACGTGGACACCACTGCTGAATGGTTCCATCTAAGATGAGCAATGTTCGACGCCGACGCCGGACTCCGGCTCGCAGAACCGGCGCAGAGGACACTCGATGTTATGCCCAATCGTTGGTGCGTCGTGACTCCCTAGCAGGCGGCTGTGCTGTCGTTTCGGTTCGCGCCTGAGGATGAGTGCGATATATATCAGTGAGCTTACTTGTATAATTTCCGGGACCATGAGAGACGAAGCTTGCTGGTAACAGAGGAAGTCATTCAGTGTCCACCTTGACTGATAGACCTTGACTTATAGGGAGGAAGGTGCAGTACCGGTATTTGAAGTACATGAAAGGGAATACCTGCACTCCGCGCCTACCAGTCACGTCTTATCTCCTGGCTTTCACTTGCCCTACGAGCCTACGTTGTGTAGGTCGTAGATTCCGCGTGGCACGAGCGAGCTACGCAGCACCTGCAAAATGAGCATTTGCAGGGGCAATGAAGTACTCCCCCATCACTCTCATCGAGCCTCGAGCCTCGAGCCTCGAGCTTCTTCTTACAACAATAGCCTTCTAGCCTATGCTGCACTTAACGAGACAAGAACGTCAAGGAACTCAAGCCCCCAAATATAAACTTCACCATCACAATCAGGTGTATCTTCAGCTTCAGTTCTATCTCCCTCCCAAGGCATACCAGGCAACCTCAATACGTCATCGCAATGGCCACTCATCCCTATCTCTCCAACATCTCGCCTGAGAAGGAGATCAGTGTGGTTGACTTGCTCCGCCAAAGGTTTCGAGCATCTCCACCGGCCATCTCCCCGGCCGATGTCGACCTCAGCGGCAAGACAGCCATCATCACTGGGGGTAGCTCTGGACTCGGCTTCCACTGTGGCACCGAACTCTTCAAGCTTGGTCTCGACCGCTTGATCATCACCTGCATCGCCGGGGACGAAGCCAAGCTGAAAGCGGCAGAGGTTGCCTTGACCTTGACCATCGGCAAGTCGATTGGAACCACCACTGAGGTCTGGCCTCTCGATCTGTCCAATTACGACTCCATCACCTCCTTCGTCGACCGCGTCAAGACCCTCGACCGCATTCATTATATCATCCTGAACTCCGATGCTGTAAACTCCGACTTCGAGCAGAATGCAAGCACCAAGCACGAGAATATGCTCCAGGTCAACTACATATCCAATGCCTTGCTTTGCATACTCCTCCTCCCAATCCTCAGGGAGAAGAAGGACGGAACGCCGACCCGAGTCGTCTGGGTCACGGCCGACAGCCGGGCCTCTTTCAAAGAGGATTTCACGACGCCTATCTTCGCCGCGCTCGATGAGCAGCCGGTCAGATGGGACTTTGCACAGCGATACGCCATGACAAAACTACTCTGTCAGCTATTCATCGTCGAGCTCACCAAGCGTGTCCCTCCGTCCGTGGCCGTCGTCACGGCCGTCAATCCCGGGTTGTGCCGGGGGACGAACCTGTATCGCGCGATGAAGGGAATACCCGGCATCATGAAAGCCATAACGAACCGGATCGTCAGTCGCTCGTCAAAAGTCGGGGCCCGCGAATTGACAGATGCCGCGGTAAAGCATGGCGAAGAGCTGCATGGACAGTACCTCATGCACTGCAAGCTGAAGCCGTGAGTCTCGCCACGTCTGCCTCGCATCTTGCCGTATAGCCCGCGTCGTCGGAGTCTGCTCACTGACTGAACTAGGATGGCGCCACTCACGAACACGCCCGACGGGGCTGAGCTATCGGACATGCTTTGGGTCGAGCTGATCCAGGAACTGGCACCATTTGATGCGGGAAAGGCCGTCGCCGAGATGGGCGTTTAGAAAGCAGACGTCATGGTGTCGGGAAAAGCTACCGGGGCAGGAGAGTCCTCCGGGGCACGAGACGGAGTCTTTCTCGTGGGTGATTCAAGTTAAGAATGCATGGGCGTACTATCATTGTCAATGAAGGCCATGGTCAATTTTCCCCAAGACGTTTTTTCGTCTGAGCGTTTACATTCGTCTACCCGGTGAGCCCCTATTAGGTAGGGCTAGGGCAGGGAACGCCGGATTTTGATTTGTACAGAGCTATGGACGACACATAGCTGTTGGACTATCCACCAAAGCGATTACACTACCAGTACGGTTCTATTCATGCCCTTGGTCTGTAAATGCTCCAGTCAGAACCGCTTCTGTCTCGTGTGACTCCCAACGGCGGAGACAGCTCTGGACCAGGCCCTGTGGCGCTTGGCGTACAGGCTTCGAACTGTGGACAAGCTACACCCTCTCACAAGGCGGATCGACTTACCGGCCATCACACGGGGCCGGGGTGCGGGCGGGTTTGAACGACCCAAGACCAAAGTCCAGGTGGTAGCACGCATGCTACCCCCAGTGCAACGGCCCTTATTAATGCCACCAAGATTCACGAGGGACTGCAGGGCCGACCCAATAAGGGGTCAAACTAAAGAGCAGGCGGCAGAGCCCTTCAAAGCATGGTTTCAAACACTGTCCCCAGAGGATGTGGTGGTCTTTTCGGACGGATCAAAGGACAGAACATACATAGGATACGGCTATGCGGTTTACCAAGGCGGGCAACTCCTCGCCTCAAATAAGGGCCGCCTACACCCGTGCTTCATCGTATTCAATGCGGAGGTAGTAGGAGCCTGGAAAGGGCTCTAGTACGTGACCAAGGCCCCTCCAGAGCTGAGCCAGCGCCGGATCTGGGTATGCGTGGATAACACAGGAGCGATCTGGGGGCTCCGCAGCAACGCCGCGGTCTCCTGCCAATAGGCCTACCTAAAGTTCCACGCTGCGGCGGAGATCCGGGACATCACTGTTAAATGGTGTCCTGGCCACTGTGACATAAAAGGCAACGAGCTTGCAGACAGGCTGGCCAAGGCTGGCTCCAAGCTGCCTGACATCGACGATGACTGTACGCCCACAGCTTACGGCATCAAGTCCATGGCGAATAAAAGGAGCTACAGCTCGTAAGAAATGGTGGGACAAGGCGCAAACAACACTGTCGTCTTGCTACAACGACTGGAACCTTGGTTATCATCTGCGCTGTCACGAGGAGCTACAGGTGCTTACAAGGCCAGCATTACATCATTATCTCGCTACCCGTACAGGGCACGGTGACTTTGCCTGGTATCATGACAAGTTTGGACGCCCAGACGCTATCCGCGAATGTTCTTGCGGGAGAGAAAAAGCCCCGGAGCACATCGTCCACTGCCAGAAATCCATCAAGCAGTTCAAGAAATGGCCCCCATGCCCCTCCCGGCGACCTACCAGACCAGAATGACAGCGCTACTTGCATAAAATTATAGACACTCCTACAGGTTACTATGAATTACTTATGGCCACAAAATTATATAGTGACATCTGCCCTTGTTATTGAGAGTAATAGGTTTTCTTTTTGTTTGGGCGGCGTCCGGGGGATCTACTTTAAATCTCTTTCCTTTATGGTGCACTTCCATATGAAACAGGAGCACCAACTCCGCAGAACTTACCTTGCAGTGCGAATCAAGCTATTTAATTTTGGGGATATGCTATGAAACTAAGCATTGGGAACGACGTCGGCACCATCCCTCACCCGGAGGAGGGGGGACACGATGGGAACCGCTGTTTAAATACAGTGGCTGTTTACGGACGAGACCTGCTAGCTGGGCAGCTGTATGTATATAGTATAAGACCTAGCCTAGCACGCCCGCGCGCCCTTTTGGAGGCCCAGCGCCGCCGCTATGCGGCAGGCCCCCTTGCATTAAAAGTTACAACAACAACAACATTCTGTCTCGTGTGCGGTCTGCACTGCCATGCAACGGGAACATTTCCATTCAGCTCAGTTCAGTTCAGCCTCGCAGAGCAGACCAGTGCGGGTCATGTATACCAAGACGAGGAGAGATCAAATTCTCAGCTGTTGTCAATCTCACGCCGTTTGTAGTACGCATTTGGGTGCATTGATTGTTGACGATGAAGAGATCCCGTTCCTGGTGCCCAACTGAACTGACAAATTTTACAGCCTGTAACGATAACCCCTTTTCCGGGTAGACCATTTTACGACCAGTACCACCCCGTAAGCGGTCGATTCACGTGCCCAACATGACCATTGAGACCTGCCATGATACGTGACACAGGGGAATGGAGGTAAGGCATTTGTTCCTCATAATATCATCTGGTCAACTCGGCCTTCATCGTCGCCGTGAAGCATTTCGTCAACTTCACCTCGAACCCAGGTTCATCCTTGACGCATACCGACTCTACGACGTGATGGGCATGATAGCCGGATAAGAGCATCCGGAAAGTCGGTCAGGCGGATGGGTAACACTCCCAGAGTATCTCGTGGAACTGTGCTGCCTCCTCGGCTGAGAAAGGCGTGCGCTGAAGATGGCATCGTAATCCCCCAATTGGTCTTTCCCTGGACACAATATCCAACAAACACCATGAAACCTCACACCCCTTTACGGTGGTGGCGCGGTGAAATATATACCGGTACACCGGTGGCTTCGGTGAGGGCTGTGCTGAGCCTCATCGAGTAGGTGCAAATGACGCAGGTTGTCAGAAGGCAAACCATATGGGGGGTGGCAGGGGGATAATGACCTGTTGTTCTGCAGAGAGGCGCAGTACTAATCAAGCGTGAAAGCCATGTATACCTATATACAGATGGTTCCTTTGTTCCCTGTCTGCTTCCTGACACAGGTGGCTTGGTCGTGCGCGAAGATCTTCAGATCTTGGTGAGACCAGCGTAAACAGCTGGAGATGGCACCGGATCCAACGAGAACCTGGTAAGGACGAACGAGTTCAGCTGCTCTCTTGCGCCTACCATATGTAGTGGTTATGTTAGATATATGAGCGACCCCATGCGTCGGCATCTTATAAAGGGGCTCCCCCCCTTCCCCAGCCACTGGTACCGGTCGTCCATCTGCATTACATAACTTACCTCGCCGCATCACCCACCATGGCCGACGCCAGTTTCCCCTTCAACGCCTACCTAACCAACGTAGTCCAGCTGCTCGACGCGATCCAGCACAAAGACACGAGCTACACCCACGCCGAGCGCGCCCACCGCCTGCGCCACGCCTACAGCGCCGGGGCACAACACTTCGCGCAGTCGCGCGTCCAGGCCGCCCTGGCGACCAGCTCGACCACCAGCCCGCAGCGGCTCGAGGCCGCGCTGCGCACCACGGCGCGGATGGTGGTGTGTGCATGGGTCGACATCAACCCGGACCTGCAGGCCGTCCTGACCATCTTCTGGACGTACCAGACGGTGCTGGACGACGCCACCGCCGCCGACCCGCGCAGCGTCATGGGAACGTTTGTCCAGGATCTGGTTTCGGGCACGGAGCAGAAGTCCCCCTGGTGGAGGCTGGTGAATGCGTATATGCCCGTCCTGCTGGAGCACTATGGGCCGTTCTGCTCTCTGAATATCTATCGGGGCGTGGTGGACTGTAAGTTAGGGGTTTCCAATTCTCATATCAAATATCAAATATCGACGAACTCTTTTCCTTCTTCGCAGGTGTTCATCGTGCCATACGTACGATACCTAGCCTTTATGTCGTGGCGATCTCGTCACGATCCAAACAACGACCGCAAAACCGACTAACTCCACACGCACAACAGACTTCCAAGGCTGCTGGATCGAGCAGCACAACATCCAGGGCTACCCCGGCTCCAGCGAATTCCCCGACTTCCAACGCCGGCTCAGCGGCCTCGGGCCGTCTGTCTCCGGCACGCTATTCCCCAAGGCCAGCTTCGACGAACAGCGGCTCATGGCCGAGATCGCAGTCGCCACCAGCACCATCGACGTCTACCTGGCGCAGGTCAACGACCTGTTCTCCTTCTACAAGGAGTTCGACATCGCGCACGACCAGACCGGGCTCGTCAACAACTACTGCCACGTCGACGGCCTCGGCCGCGAGGCGGCCCTCGGGAGGCTCACGCGCAACGTGGTCCGCGTCGCGCGGCAGATGCTGGCCGTGTTCGGGACCCTGACGGGCTTCATGCATGGGTACGTGACGTGGTACTTTCTCGACGAGCGGTACAGGATGAGCGAGGTCTACCAGCGGGCGGGGAACGACGACGACGATGCCGTGGGCTTGGCGTTTCGCCGCTACTATGAGGCGGCTTGGGAGGACGCGCACGTCTATCTGGCCGAGTGGGCGGAGCCGAGCTTGACGTCCCTCTTGATGGGGCCTGACTCTGCCGGATATACATAAGGTAGGGATCATTTAACTGTCAACTATATTTCTATGATACTTAGTTGCTATATCTTTTTGACCGTAACGAAGACTTACTGTACCGTTCCGTGAGTGGTGCCCTCCTTTCATCAGCAACTCTACAGGGCTCTAGAGGAGCAGAGGGGCTACCCCTATTCAATTACAACCCCCATCAATGCCCGAGCAACATGCTCCAAGCCAATGTCGAACGGAGCCATTCAGACCAGAATTGGGGCCGATGTTACCTATGCACTTGTGGCAAAACATGTTCATCAAACCAGAGCAAGCGTCTTGCCGGCCATACTTCTGTTGGCCAGGTAGCTAGACCAGCACCCGGACAGGCATCAACCCAAGCCAGCAACGTGTTTCTTTATCTAGCCCAAAACAGAATCTACACGGTTGGTAAGGAGTGTGGCAGGAAGCTATGCAAAGTATGGTCTACTACTAGACTGATCGTGTCTGTGTTCTTCTTCTTTCTTTTTCTTTTTCTCCCCCTTGTGTCGACGTTTTATCGAATGACTGTCGTTACTCTGTAGGCTGCTGTGATCTAGAAGCAAACTTGGCGAAAAAACAAGTCTCGGCCCAAGCACCATCCTGCGGTTCCCCCATCGAAGATGAAAGGAAAGGCAGCATGCAGAAGATACCGAATAAAAAAGCAACAACAGACGCTCACTTCTCACCACACCAACAATCAGGTTATCACGATATTACCTCGTCCTTGGCACTCTCCACCTCTTTCACCTCATCATCCCCCGGTTTCTTCTGAACCGTCTCCTCCAAGATAGATTCACCGGCCATATTGGTGACAAGCGATTTCGTCTCCTCGACCGTATCTTTATCTGCGCTCTTCTCGTTGGGCTTGGGTTCAGTTGATTCTGATTCGTTTTGCAGCTTCTTGCTTTCCGATCCTTCGTTCTTGATCTCAGTAGGCTTAGCTTCTGTCTCGTCCGCAGTCTCGGGCTGTTGTTCCTCAGGATGAATCTCTTCAACCTTGGACTGGAGTACCGGTTTCGACTCTGCTTCCGGACCAAAGTCGTCTACCGAGACAGTGCCTTCCTCATCAATACTAAACAGTGTACGGGTCATTGAGAAACTGAGAACAGGCTTGCCGCCAGACACGGTTGGCAGAGTGGAACCGTCCGTGCCAGGGTTGGGACTCTTGCTCTTGGTCGGGGCTCTTCGCTGAGGGCCTCGGGCACGACCTTTCCTTGCGTCAGGTAAAGGTGTCTTCTCCTTCTCCTTGGGAGCCTCTTGTTCAGTCGTCTCTTCTTTCTTGGGAGCTTGAGGACCCAGACGCAGACGATTGTTAAGGTCGGACATGAAGCCGGCTTGGAGCGCGGCGATCTTACCACCCACGGGTCTTGCCGGCACCGCCGGCTTCTGCTTGGTAGCCGCCTCGGGTTCCTGAGACTGTGAGGCTGGCTTCGAAGGCCGGGGCTTTGGGCGTCCAGGAACGATGGGCTTCGATGTAGCGTCGTCGCCGGATCCCTGCTTCTTAGGACGAGTGGGAATTGTGGGCTTGTTAGTGCTAGTAGCAGGATCTACCGTGAGCTTTGCCGCCTCTCCAGCTTGCGAGTCGTCGGTAGACTGCGGAGTGGAAACCGTGGTCGTGAACTGGAGGGAGTCGGGCGTATCTTCCCAGACGTCTCGACTAGGGAATCGATTCGCCGTGTTGGGTCGACTTTGCATCTCCTTGGAGAGATGTGGCTGGTGTGATGCCCAGGACGTTGGCCTCTGTTGCCGGTGCAAGAAGCTGTCGGGACCGAGAGCTTCCTTCTCAGCCAGTTCCTCTTGTCTCCGGGCGAACGCTTGAGCAGGGGTCTCGCCGTCCCTCGGCGGGACATCGGGGACGGCACCAAAAGACCTCGAACGAGTCCCAGTTGGTTCCGGGGTCGAGACTTCGGCAGTGCTGTGTACGCTGTTAGGGGCATCTTCCCAAATATCCTGACTGGGAAATCTTCGGCGTTGGTCCTTCGACTTTTCAGCCTCCGTCGTCTGCTTCTTTCCACTCTTCTCATCCTCGGGGAAAAGTGGTTCGTATTCTTCCACATCTGCCAGTGGTGTAGACAGCATATCTGCCGGGGGAGGACTGTAGATACTACCAGGTCGACTCGTGGGCCGGCTTCTAGGCTCCTCCATCTCATGTGTGCTTCCGTGTCGTTCCCGAGTAGGTGCCACTGCTGGTTGAAGTTCGTATGGAGTAGGGTCCTTGGCAACCTCATCGGAGGCCAAGACCGGGTGGAATTGATCCTCTTCAGCATCATAGCCGTCGGCCGAGTCTTCGTTTCCATACTTGACAAATGCCTTCCGACGACCTGGTTCATCGACGTGAATAACATCATCGTCATCTTGGTCCATGGCGCCGGTGTCTTCAACATCGATGTCAGGCACGGAGAAGCTAGACTTGCGGGGTGACGTGATCGGAGCCGTGGACGGCGGCCGAGACATGCGCGATGTGTATTCCTCGGACGCTTGGAACCCGACTTGTTCACTGGGAATTCCAACATAGTCCGTAGAGGTACCTGAATTGCTTGGTTAGAAACACTCCAAAGTTATGTGGCGGTTTGCTTTACCGAAACCAGCACCACGGCTGGCGGTGTCTCGGACGATCTTGTTCAGATCCTCACTACTCATGGAGTAGTCTTTGACACGGTCATGGAGATGGTTGTAGTGCTCCCTCTGTCGCAGATCAGGGTGCTTCTCGTAGTAAGCCTTCTCAAGCTTGTCGCTGGATGCGACACCATGGCCGTGAAGACCGTAGCTGCCAGGCGGAAGCTCGTTGAAGCCACGAGAGCTCGATTTGCGAACATGGTGGCGACTCGTAGACCTGGCAGTGCTGTCGACACTCGAAGCTCGAGGTGGGGCGGGCGAGGGAGCCTGGACGTCACCAGCAAAGGCGAGCATAGGAACTCGCTGCCCAATTTCGGGGATGCCGTGGTCTTCTTCGTGGTTCTCACTGTGGTGGGAAAGCTGACTTGTAGTACTAGCCTTCTTCTTCAAGCTTCGGCTGCTCGAGTGAGGAGGTTCTTCAGTGCTAGGACGTCCAATGCCGAAAGTAGCAGCCCTGTCAGAGTCGGTACGGGTGACAGCGGCGACTCGCTGCTTGGCACTTGCAGCGGGCATGGTGGGTTTCGGGGCGTGCAGCTTGACGTCCTCGCCGACAGTTCGAGTCTGCTCAGGAGATCCAGCCGGTCGACGGCTCTCGTCAGGAGACGAGCTCATCTCCTCGAGGGCCGCAGCATATTCCTGGCCCTCTTCGCCCACGTTGGGCATGCCGACGCTCGTAGCACGTTCTATGGAATCGCCGAGATGGCTCTGGCCGGGTCGAGGGCTCTTTGGCGTGAACGGGCTCTCGTTGAGCGGCGAGGGAGCGAAGCGATCGGGATTGGGCGAGATGGAGCGGTTGAAGCGCTTCGAGGGACGGGGAGGAATTGAAGGCCCCGAAGAGCCCTCGCTCTTGTCCTGATTCCTCGAAGGACGAGGCGGGATAGCTGGAGTCGATTGCATGGTGGCAGCAGATGTAATAGGTGCAAAGAAAGAAAAAGTTCAGTCGTTGTTAGCTGAGGTGCTCGAGAGTTTTTCGATTTGTATGGGGCCGGTGGCAGTACGACCTAAAGCGATTGACAGCGCAGGTCAGCTACTGTTTCAATTAGTCAACGAGTCAGGACAGGGCCAATTGCAATGACTGCAATGGGGATTTTGGTGAACTAATGATGACGAGGGTTGATGTGACGACGAAACCGTTTTGCGTGTAGCTCCCAAACTTCATAAAAGAGAGTCACGGTCAGGGGAACTGGGCAGTGAGTGGCAGTGCTCGACACAAAATCCACCGTCCAAGTTGCAAGCTGCGAGATACAAGTGTTCCAGGCAATACATACCGCATTAAATGCCAGTAAGGCCTCTGAAATTGTTCTGGTTGTATGTACTGGTTTATCGAGCTAACGCGGCGCCGGTGCCTGACGATTCGTGGTAGTCGCTCGTGTTTCGTCTCTTTTTGTTGTGTGGTTATCTCGATAGCCGGGGTGGTTCCCCTGGGAGCTCTGGCCTCGTTAGCTGAGTTCCGGGCAAGCGGTGAAGAGATAAAGTAAAGATCAATCTCGTACTGTGCACGCTCAAGGAATGATAATGATAAGCTCGACAATTGAGTCGTCAAGAAAGGCAGAGAGATAAAGAAGAGAGGGGTCGATTGGCGGCTTGGGTTCCTGTGAAGGTTCCAGACAACGGAAACGGCCAAGGCGGTGTCACCGAAGCTCAGTTGGTAGCTTCAAAGCAGATGCAATGGCCGTTGGAAAGAATGTGTGTGTGTGCAGGGCCAACGGGTGAGTAAATGCTCAATGCTCAATGCTCAGCTTCGCGTCAGCCCTACGCTGGCCATGATGAGAGGGATATCCGGCGGTCCAGGAACATGACTGACTTTTTGAAAAAAGGGGACGAGGTTGAGTTCGAAGCGGTTCAAGTTTAAACGAGGGACGACCCAAAACAGAGCAAGAAGCCGCAGAGATGGCGGATGGAGGATGGAGGGGTCGTGTTGGGGTTGGGGTTGGACAGGAACAAAGAGCTGCCCGCATTGACTTTCGGCCACTTACACGTTTGCTATGTTCGGTGTTGGGTTGGTGCCGTTACAGCCAACTTTGTTTATTCCAAGAACGAGGTTGATCGTTGATGCTGTTCTTCTCGATATTGATGCTGTTGGTGTTTGTTGGTTGATTTCGAATGAAGATGGGAAAAGGGAGATGGGATCAGAGCAAGGTGGTGGGAGTATTCTGGGTTTAGCTCGTTTGAAGCTGTATGATGGAATTAGGTAAAAAATGACAGTTGGGATCACGATGATGAAACCACGAGGGCCTCAGCTGACTTTCATACAGTAATACTGCAGGCGGTACTACGGGTTTGCATACTCGGCTCTTTCTGCTCTCGATGGGCATGGAACCTGTCCTGATTTTCTAGTACTGTAGCTACCGGCAACCTTCTCCGACAGAGCAAGGATCTCTGAAGCTGGCCCAACGAGAAGTCACGATGAGCTGCAGCGCGGTGTACTGTCAAGGTACTGAAAGCCGGGCCAGGATGTATTTCGTCTTGTTCCTGGCGGTAGGGTGTCATACAATAGAGCTTCAAAGCATCGTGATCGATCTGCAAGCCGGAGCTACCCAGCTATCGATAAGCATCGCCAAGGTGGTACAATTGGGGTACGCATGATGCCCCTGGCAAGTCGACGGGCGGTCTGGAGGTCGGACTGGCCAATGATGACGCCGCAATGGCCAGCGCTGGAGTCCACTGGACCTCGTCAGCAGGCGGGCAGGCGGGGATCCCTCGGCGCCCATTCTAGCGTCTGCACGCACGCAAGCGTGGCTGTGGCTGCCATGGAGTCCATGGCATGGACTGCATGGCGGTCGTCGTCAACTTGTCAACTTGCATCTCTGGTTGATGCAGGTGATGATGACTGTCAACTTCATGTTTTCGGTTCTCATGAATGTGGTGTCTTCACCTGCTCTATCGCCTTTCTAGTGCCAGTGACGATCTGGTTCAGATCCAAATCTCGAGGTGGTCACTGCCTGTCTGGTCCGAGTTGTGAGTTATTTGACCAATGCCAACGACCAACGGCCATCGGCCAACCTCAAGCCATCATCAGCCTCATCCGACACCATCGACACTTGTACCATCTCCACACCCCCAGGACTATTCCGTTTCTGCAATACGGTCAGCAGACCGACAAACTGCGCTTTGGATAATCCGAACTCTGAGCCCAACACTCAAAAAAACGTGCAACTGAGATGCTCGTTACTCTCGGAAGCTGCGGTTCATAACTTCCCGAGTCCCGGGTCGAGACCGCCTGTGTGGGTATTCTATCGAGTAAACAATGATGCGCAGAAATGCGGCCGGCCGCTCTAAAGACAAAAGAAGGCGACACGCCCTGGAATAGTGGGCTTCCTGTGGCGCCTTTATGCATCATGACGGTCACATTTCTTTCGTCTCCAATTCCATCCCCACAGCAGAAACCGGCGGCCGCCAGTCGGGGCAACCGGTGCACTTGATCCCTGCCGTTGCCAAGCGGCCAAGTTGGGCAAGTCTCGTGGACATTTTTGAGGTCGATGCACTGTGACCATGGGCACAAGGGGGAAGAACACGATGTGAGGAAACCCGCAAAGTGGCAGACAAGACGTCGGGTGAAAGGGGATAGTCATGAAAAGCATCTCTACTTCGATATAGCAATACAGCTGCCGACGAGATGCGAGTTCCTGGGACCTGGAAGCTCTCCCGGTAAATGACGGCATTACGGAAGAGGAGTGCGGCGGACCTTTCCCCACGATTCATTCTGGTCACTCAGGTTTTGGCCTTGGCACGCTCCCCTGATGACCTAACTGGGCTCTACAGTATGGAGCCAGGAGAACAGAAGGACGAGGGAAATGGGGACAGAGTACCGCAACGAGTTGCCTCTTATGAGCTAGGCCAAACTGTTTACCTTTATTAGCGGAGGGTTTACCTCTAGTTCTTGTTATCATGAATGTTGGACAGGACAGTACGGAAGTAACTCGAGCCTCGAGTTGCTTCGTCAGTATCAGAAACCAAGAGAGAGAAAGCCGTCGATTGAGTTCAGACATGTCGAGACCCGAAGGTTCGACATTCGACGTTCTAGATCATACAGGCCGGGAAGCTCCTTATACCCGTGTTAGGTACTTTATACTCTTCCTACTTGTACTGGACCTCTGGTCCCACCATAACTGAGTGACCTGTGGTCGCAAGTCACAAAACAAGATAACTCGATACCCGTGTCACACGATCGATGTTTCGAGCCTGCCGAGAGAAATCAAAGAAAAGAGTCCCTCGGCTGTAACTGTTCGGGTTGCCTTATTCGACCGGCTGCAGGCACGATCGCCGAGCGGGAGCAGTGGACTTCGGGATCTAAGGATACAGTTAAGGTATAGTTGGGTGACTGACGCCGCCTGCATGAAGCTGGTCCTGTCGTAAGTTATAATGCTGCACGTTGGCTGTAGGTCAGCAATTCCTGGTCCCCGGAATGTTGATGTTAGAACCAAGTCTATTGGGTACAGAGGCAACTCAGGAATCGAAGGGGTCGTACTACGTTCAATTTCATTTTGGGGCATTCCCTAGCCATTGCTTCATCTTCAACACCTATACTCTGCTCTTCCCAGCCTAGGCAAAGTGGGTGAACGTTTGCGTACGATACTCCCTGTATCTACCTCCTTTCCAGACACAATCAGATCTCTTGCGGTCATGTGTTGATTGTAGCGGAGAATTGGCCGCAGATGTTTCGTAGAAAATCAACTTGATTCAAAAACTCAAGGTATCTCCCGAGCCAGACGCATGGCATGAACATAACAATACGACACTCCAGGCGCAGGTCGATCCGTCCTGCCACGTACAATGGTCCGATACGCCATAAACCCCGGACCTGAAAGAAATGCTAAACCATCATTTTCCTCTTCCTCCTTCCGTGTCTCCTTTTCTGCTTTGCTTCGCTTCACAGCAGCTTGTACCCCTCGGCCCAACTCCCAGCGCCGCCATGTCGTCCATGGAATGGTTTTTCTTACAGCCAATATCGCTCTCCGAGCTGAGTATCGGGTGCTTTCCGTTGGTTTCGTCGAGCCGGTTATACGATCATCTGAGCAACGCCTTGGCCACCTAGAGTCTTGCTCCCAACGAAAGCCTGGCCCTTGACGCCGGCCAATGCGTAGCACGCGGCCGTCAGCGTCAGGACTACGGCAGCGGCGATCAAGCTGCTGGTGTGCACGAGGATGCTGAGCCACTGGACAAGGGCCATGACACCGTAGGCGGCGGCACGCATGTAGTTGGACGAGACCTTACGGATAGCGGCATCGAAAGAAGAGGACGTCGGGCAAATTCGGAGCAGGAGCGGGACCTCAACGAAGAGGATGACGAAGAACGAGACACTGTTGGGGCAGACGCTAGTTAGACCTCGTCTTCGAGTGCGGGATGGCTGGTTGCGATGGAGAGCAGACTTACAGGGCAAGGATGGCGAAGATGATGAGGAGAGGCTTGAACAGGTTGAAGAAGTTGGCAATGCCTAGCGCAAAGCATAGAATCATGGACAGGATTCCGAGCCTATAGTTGTAAACGTCGTGTTAGCTCCCGATGTGTAGATATTGATAAGCCATCGAGACTGGCAGATTTCGCATTCGCTCCAACCCCAGTGTAGACAGCCGGATAGGCAAGATCGCCTCACGAAGAATCTCGAGCAAGGTGGCAAGGAGGATAGGGCAGCAGAGAAGCCCAGCGAGGCTTACCATTGTCCGTAGATACCTTGTATGATGATTAGCTCCTGCATCTTCCCATCGCAGTCGCAAAGCGAAGCACGCCGCTTGCAGCAGTGGTAGGTGACTTACTGAAGTTCCTCGTCGCGAACTCGTCCTTGATAGACATGTTGTCTGGTTATTTCGGCGTATTTGCGTGGTGTAATGTAGAAGTGCTTATGATGGCGGCGGCAGAAACGGAACAGAGACAGCTATCAATGCGCGGAGGGCGGGCAGGACGTGTTGGAAGGGATATTCGGGTGTGGTGTCGTTTCGTAGAGGTGCTTCGTAAGGGTGTGTCACGGTATGTTTTGAATGGGATGTTATTGCGTTGGTTGGCTCTGGGACGGAACTTGGAAGGACAAAGAAGCTGATGTTATTTTGGAGCACTTGAGGTTGATGAGGCTAGTGTACTGTAAAGTGTCCTGAGTCTATTTGCAGTTCAATTGGGAAGCAGAGCTCGGGTGGATCCCCAGCCATTGGATCCATCCATCTTTCTTCAGCCTGGAATTCGCAGCCATGTCCCTTGGGCCGACGGCAGGAAACACGCAAGCGCTTGGCCGCAGCAGCCAGCAGCTCTTGCCCTCGGGTGCTTGCGCAGGGGCCACCAATGAAACAGCCTGTTCAAGAACTCCGACTCCGCTGCCTGTCTCACATTCAATGTTTCTTGCACCTGCCATCTACCTTCGGCACCATCAACCACCTGCCAAAGCATTGAATCGCAAAAGATTCTCGAAACACCAAGACAGCTGGAGTCATTGGTCACTACCGCAAAGCAGTTTTTAGGCACCTGATATATCCTCAGTTTTCCACGGTTGCCAAGATGGTAGATTACGCACAGGGTGACGCAACAACATCCTCTGCCTATCTACATAGCTACAGTAGGCTCTCTTACGTTAGCGCAAATCTGACTCATTGACAATGGAATCATATACGGCACATATCTGCTTTGCTCAGAACACTTGATTTATGAAGCCTAGAAGTGGTACTGAAAGACACTATGTAGCCCTGTTGCCGGCTCTTATTTAGTACTCAGACATATGCCCTGGGTATGGTTTAAAACTGCCTCATTATGTGTTTATTTTATGTTTTGAATAGGTATATTACGGGGTTTATAACGGTTGTTGGTCGACTACTAATTAAATTAATCCAGGGCTAAACATCTCACCGTTAGTCGGAGCGCCGGCGCCGACGCTGACGCCGATAACAATCGCCAGCCGATCCATTCGATATACCGTGTCGTACCAACAACGATCTTTTAACCCAGCCTTCTGATTTCAACGTTAAATTGTCGCTATAAATCCGAACTATAGCCTTTAATACACGGTACTTTTTGTAATCTACGCAGCTTAATAATCTATTACTTAATACCGTTGTATAATTTATAAGTGTTGGATGTGGTGGCTCATGGTGTATGTTGAAGGTAGTCTGTGTGTGGGGATCAGAGTGGTCCAAGCGCCATGAAAACGGTCGACTAGCGACCGTTGCTCCACTGCTCAGCTGCTATTCGAGTGGGACGCGCTAGGTGTGTATTTTTATATAAAACCGTCCGCCCTAGGTAGTAGTAGAACACTTAGAAAAACTACAAACAAATAAACAGTATTCCGCACAACAAAGTTTGACAATTAGTTTAGATTTGTTTAATATCTTTATATAGTACGGTTGATATATTTACGTTTTATTTTTAATATTTTAGGTTTAAATCTTTTTGTATTTTATTTTATAAAAGTTAAGCATATTAGCATTTTTTTCGTTTTAATCGGCCGGATTAACGGGTAAAAAATATTTAATATATTAATGTGACGAGCCGTCTAACCTATAAGGCTAAAGGGTTCTATAGGGTTTATGTTCTGAGGTAAGTCAACATAAAGAACAATAGAGGCTTCTTTCAACTAAAAGACACTCAGATACCGGGGCTTGGTCTGATCCAGGAAATCACTGAATAGTCGAGTTATAAGGAGATTCCTCCCACCTTAGAGTTGGCTAAGATGCTTAGATTGATCACTGAGGTAGAGACTGTCTATTTGTCTAGCTAGGAAATATACATTCTTATATATCCAATCTCTCCCTCACTGATTAGGTGGCTCACCCTGGAACACCGGTGATCTAAGGTGATCCAAATTCTTAGTCATGTGACCCAAATTCTGCTGGTCACGTGATCTGTGTACCGTTGCTCCGATTTCTTCACTGGTCGGCACCCCACTCACTGGTCAACCTGTTTCCAATCGTCTCCTCTTGGCCTGTTATCAGGCCGCACTGTTTGTTGATTCGTAACAATTAAGTATTAAAACGTACGTAATACGTAATTTAAATATATACGGGCTTATAAACTTACACTAAGATTTTAATTATTATTTAATCGTTTTATAAAATGTAATAATAAGAGATATATTTATAAAAATGTTTTCAATTATAGTTATTAAAGAAAAAAAAGAAAACGGCCGTTTTATACGCGTTAAAAAGGGTTTTTATTACGATCAGTTAAGCGTAAAGTTTAAGATTTTTTCGATATAACTTTAATAAGTCTTGTAGCAGAGTTTATAAGTTTTTAACGTAACGCGCCCTTAATAATCTTTTTAACTATCTGTGATAGATCAGCTATCTATCAGGTGACTTAGTGTTGAATACACGGATGTTGATTGATCATATTGCTTGTTTTGCTCTGCGTGCAGAGATTGATTATCTGTCTTCTTGGTGGGTCAGATGCCCTGTGCGTCTCTGCCCCATTAAAGATCTTCCGGTGTCTATCTCCGGCTCCCATTCAACACTTTGGTGGGGTAGACGCGTTGCCTTACTACACAGATTGATAGATAATTGTGGGTCGGGATTTGGGATCTATTACTCCACCAGAATTGGCTGGTGTTGCAGATCCTTCTTTCCTTCCTCACCAAAATATTTTTGTACAATTGAGGAAATTGATGGGCATTCTCGTCCTGTTTCCCAAGCTGCCCCGTGACACTATACGTTATTTCGTACCTTTTCCGCGCTATTAGCAGTGATTATTATAATCTACGAATATATTTAAAGTTATTTTATACGTTCATTTATGTCTTAAAATATTTTATATTAAATAAAGCAATAAGTGAAGCCTTTTAATATGTTTTTATAAAGGCTTTAACGGCATATATAAGCATGTAACGGCCTGAACGGCATGTGTAAGCAGTGAGGGAAATTAAAATTAAAATTAAAATTTAAGAGTTTTTTTTTGGTACTCAGACTCGGTCGGCCGCCGAGATCGCTGTCCAATCTCTAGGAGGAACGTCTTGTATAATGCATTGCAAGATATTGCCCCTGACCAACTTGACCACGGGCAGGGAGGCGACCGAGAACCATCAATATACGAAAGCTGTTGGATCCATGCGATTCCACATTCCAACCATCCATACCAAACCCACATGTATGATTAGATAAGAGATTAGATACCGGATTGTGAGGTCACTTAGCCAGACCTGGGAGTCCAGCTAGACCTCTCAAACAAAACCCATCAGCAACATCATGACTTTGACCCATACTCGAGTATTATGATTAATCGGTCAAGCCTGTTCCAACAAAAGCTATATTCAAGAGCTGATAAAGGAAGCCCCAGATTGTGTCCACCTGTCTTTATTCAGCTGCAAGCAAAACAAAACCCATCGGGTCAAGCATGTGGCGCTCCCCCTGAGAACCAGTACTCCGGCAACGACGTTTCGTGCGAAGGCCTTGGATGGCCCAAACCTGCACGCTTCTCGAATGTTTCTCTCTGCTCGACTCGGCCTGCCAATTCATCCGTGTATCCATTCGCCATCAACCTCAACTTCAACAGGCTGCTCACTTGAATGTATCTACTTGAATCCGCAAACTTCGAGCACTCAGAAACACCCGAAGCAACATCGATCAGGTTTGCGTGGATGAGCTTCATGGGATACAAGAGAGAAGAGTGGCCTGCTTCACTACTAACAAATGGACCCCCCGTAGGCGGCAATGTCCATGGCTACACCAACTGCAAAGGCGGCAAGAGAGAGCTCAGAGCTATCCGCATGACTTCATGTGGCAGATCTTTGAATTTGAGCACGTCTCCAGTGAAGTCTGAGCCGTCACCATCGACATCTTGAATGGGCGCAATGGACTTGGTGTGCAGTTTGCGAAAGCCAAGTTCCAAAACAGGCGTCTCGGGCAAGGTAGAGGGTCTCGAGATGGAGTTCATCGAGGAGGGTATCATAGCATTTGAGAAAATAGTGTGACAAAGTCATGTGCGTTGCTTCATTGATGAGAACAATTGGTATTCATTGCTATGATATGACAGACCTACGAGGTTTCAGCAAGAAAGATTTTCTGTTGGGGCTTAACCATATGGGCGACCACATAACATCCTGTCTGCCCTTGTTAAGGCCAGCTCGAGACCGCACGTGAGAATGATGTCCAATCGAGCGCCGAAGCACACCCACACATTGCACTGGACATCGGAGGCACGGCTGGACTCGAGCCAGAGGTTGTGCAGCCGTGGCCGTGATCTCAGCTTCAGACAGAGAAGCGCAACCTAGTTTCACCGTCAGCATTGAGGACTGTAACGGAGATGCAGTGACAGAATGGAGGATGTAGGTTGTGTAGTCAGACTGTTGAGCTTGATATATTGTTTGAATCAACATGAAAATTCAGTTGGCCGTTCTTAAGGGCAGAAGTTATGTCATCATAGAAAAGTGCAGAGTAGAACACTCGGCGCACGGGGCGAGGTTGCAAGAAGGAAAAGCTGGAACTCACACTTGCTGCGAACCCAGGACGTGTCACTGATTGCCTGGTGTCATTGGCATGAAGCGTATCTGGCGTGTCTGGAGCAGAAATATTCAGGTTGTGGGAAGAGAAGTGAATGTTGAAGGACAAAGAAAAAGGTGAATGGTTTTAAAAGCAACCAGTCCCGCTCAGAATTTGGATGTGGGCACTGATGACCTTGCGTCACGTGCGCCCCACCTTTTGCAGCTAAGTCGCTCACCTTACCGAAACGCAGCGTCCAAACCTCCGACTTCAATCTTCAACCACCCGACCCCATTGCGAGCCAGAGGGTCAACCAACTCGAGTCACCCGACTGACCCCAATCTCCACTCCAAGCGCCTCGGCAGCACAACACCCCCTCAAGCCAATCACCTCCCCTTCCTCCTGACTATCTACCCGAGGGAGACGGGAGCCATCACCAGATCAACGTCAAGTCGAGTCAACTCAATCTCCCGATCAATACCGAACAAACGTCGCCACACCACCGACGACAACTCCCAGGAGCAACCACTTCTGCCCAACAAACGACAAACTCGAGACCACCGAGACAGACAGACAGATAATCACCAACAATGCCCGCCGTCCGCCCCAGCACCGCCGTGCGAGCCACGCGCGCCGTCCAACAGACCACCGCCACCACCACCCCTCAAGTCCAAGCTGCCACCCGCAGCTTCAGCGCCAGCGCCCGCACGTCGGCGTCGCACGGCCCGCAGTACGACCCGCCGACGGGCTGGCTGTTCGGCGTCAAGCCCGGCGAGAAGTACCAGAAGGAGGGGTGGGAGACGCCGTTCTTCTACGGCTTCTGCGGCAGCCTGCTGCTGGCCGGCGTCGCCTACGGGTTTAAGCCTGATACCTCGTGAGTAGCCCCCCAAGACCTTACAGGTTTCCTTTCTGTTTTTCCCCTTACTTGCTTTCTGGGGCCATCTGAGCGGTGGTTGGGTCTGGTTTTGAGGAAGGATTGGAAGGAGGCAGAGGGAGGGAATGAGGAACGCAGGAAGGATGACGAGGAGGCGATGTGCGAGGGGAGGGTTATCAAAGTGACTCGGTGCCCCCGTGTGTTCGTTGTGATCATGGTTACGGATATCCACTCTACCACGCTGCCACTGGAACCCACAGAGGAAGAGCTGCTTCTCTCATTCGTTTGCCACTTGGTTATCGAAACACAGCTAACGCATTACATCATAGAATACAGACCTGGGCCCTCGAGGAGGCCCGACGGAGGTTAGAAGCCGAGGGCATCCTGGAGGATCCCCAGAAGAAGTAGATGTGGTGGACGTTGCCTCTTGATGACGGCGCTGCCACAGGGAATCAACCATCCATCCACCTTTGCTCTGTAGACGACGGAGTAGAAATGGGGATAAACATCACAATCACCAGAAAAGACCAAATAAACCTCTACTACATTACTGTACATGGCCGTCTATTATTCTCATCTGGAGGGTAAGGACGCTGGGTTAGAAGGAGCATCATAGCGGAGTGTTCTCCGACCGGTTAGAAGATGTTGCTACTGCAATTGACTTCCTTTTACTGTTCTCAACATGCCACATCCTGATCAGGGATAAATCTGTGAGGAATAGCTGTATCGAATCTCAATTTGGGAATCTCCCTGAAATAGAAAGGCTATGTACGCCCCTCTGCGCCGTCTCCCCACCGTCTTGTCTATATGATATGATATGAAGCCCTGACGTCTCGACTCGAGACGCGAATGCAAAAGACTCGCTTCGCCTATGCCCTCTCCCCCACCTCATAATCCTCTAGCAGACATGACTCCATTCGCTCTCCTCGTCTCCGTACTGTCTCGCCTCAATCCAGCCCTTCATCCGCAGGGCGATCTCGCCCGACTCCTCGTGCTCGCTCAGCCCGCAGTCGACCATGTTGCCCTTCCAGCTGATCTTGCGCACGGGGGCGACGATGGCGGCAGTGCCCGAGCCGAAGACCTCCATCATGCGGCCGTCGAGCGAGGCCTCATGCAGCTCGCCCATAGTCATCTTGCGCTCCGAGATGCGCCAGCCCTCGGGCGCCAGCCTCTCGCGCGCCAGGGCCAGTATCGAGTCCCGGGTCACGCCCTCGAGGATCGTGCCGTCCAGCGGCGCCGTGATGAGCTCCTTCTGGCCCGTCTCCTTGTCCTTGATCGCCACGAACAGGTTCATGGTGCCGACCTCGGTGACGTACTCCTCGGGGCCGAAGAGCCACAGGTTCTGCTGGAAGCCGCGGCTGGCCGCCTCCTGCTGCGGCACGATGCACGGCGCGTAGTTGGCGCCGAGCTTCTTGTCACCGACGCCGCCCGGCCAGGCGCGCACGGCGTAGTCGGTGGCCTCGAGCGATATGGCCTTGAAGCCGGTGGGGTAGTAGGGGCCGACGGGCGAGGCGATCAGGTAGAGCAGGGCGGACCCGGGCGGGCCGACGCCCAGCGTCTTCTGCGTGCCGATCATGGTCGGGCGCAGATACAGCGAGTAGCCGCGCTTGTCCGGGATGAACCGCTCCTCGAGCGCGGCGAAGCGCGATATCAATTCGATAAAGGCGGTGGGCGAGAAGGTGGGCAGAGCAATGCGCGCGCAAGACTTGTTGAAGCGCTCCATGTTTTTGTCGGGCCGGAACAGACGCACCTGTCCGTGTTTGTCCTTGTACGCCTTCATGCCCTCGAAGGCCGTGAACGCGTAGTGGAGGACGCTGGTCGCCGGGTCGAGTGAGAGGTTCTGGTACGGCGTAATCGAGGGCGCCAGCCAGCCGTCCGTCTTCGTCCATTCGACGGTCAACATGTGGTCCGTGGTCTGTGTGAGTACATGAGTGGTTCCATTGCGTAGACTACTGGGTCGTCCTACCTGTGAACTCCTTCCCGAAGACCAGTGTGGCTGGGTCATGCGGTGTCTTCGGCGATTGCGTCTTGGTGATAGATAGCTTCGCAGGGTCCAGGTCCAAGACCTTCGACGTCGATGCCGCTGTCGGTTGGATGCTATACCATCTCACTGCTTGCCATGTCGGTAGTATGTGCGAACGGCGTGTTGCGGGTGCCCTCAAAGCTCTCCCGCATCGCGGAAGAAGCTGTCGAAGCATGTTCGGAGGAGATAGATATCAGAGCTCTCGGCCGACCTCGTATCCACTGAGAAAGGGCCAATGTGAGGCAAAACGAGCGTGAGAGTATCTCGGTAGTTCTAGGAGTATTCTAGCGAAACGAGGGGAGTCAATTGAGTCCTTCTATTTTGTTTTGGTGAGTAGAGGTGAGGCAAAGCGTCTGTTCCTTGGGCCAACGAGAAATTGTGCCATGACAGAGCCGATCGCAGGAGAAGCTCAGGGCGACCTCGGAGGGCGCACCCTGCCACCCTGCATTCTCGGGCTGGTAGGCCCTCGAACCCCGGCCCACGGTGCTGGCACAGAAATGATAGCCAATCATTAGGCGAGCGTTGTGTCAGTGACTCTAGTTACTAATCATCAAGTGCTCTAGCCACAACCGAGGATATGTAGATGTGGCTTGGAAGAATTGAACATCCAAGGTTGTGGCTCAGCAGCGGACCCCTGAGCGTCGGCGCTAGAGGTGGGACAAGGAAGATGGAAATGGAACAGGATACCTGGAGCTTATTGTATTGCTGAGAGCCAAAGAGACCTCTTGCGACTGCAACCAACATCATACTCCCGCCAGATTCGGCACGTCGCAAGCTATAATCAGCAACGCAGATTACTTACTCTCTAGCAATCACTCGTTTCCGTCCCGACGACTGCCCGCGCGCACCCTGTAGTCCCACCTAGTTGACTGCCGTGGAAGGCAAGCTTTCCGCAAATAGACCACGAGACACCACGCAACACATGTCTATGCCCGCGCGCAACGCTACGATATGAGGGTTTCTACCTGCCACGCCATTCGCTATCGCCCATCATGTTCTCCTCGTTGAAGAGCTTCACCTCCAACATCAACTCCAACTACTCCGTCTCCCAGACTGTGTCCTCGACCGCCGGCGCCTGGAAGATATACGATGCGAAGAAGAAGTCGACGGGGAAGTCCTATTCGGTCTTCGTCTTCGAGAAGAAATCGCTAGATTCACATGGTAGGAAAACCCCTTGGCATCACTCTCCAGATCGTCGGGCGTAGTGACTGGGCGCATTCGGTACCCCAGGCTGCTCTATAACTACCAGATGGTGTTAGGCGATCGGATACTCTAGACATAGACACGGACAGCCGTTGATTGTGCTCTATAGGAAACACCCTTGGTCGGTCCAGTGCCTCCGCCTTCAAGCGCTCTACTGAAGAGGTAGGTGGTCATCCATTGGCAGCAGACTATCTACGGCTAAATCACCGTGGCCATTGTCGCTAACCTCTTTGTAGGTACTCGAGCGTTTAAAAAAGGAGGCGTCGTCTTTAGCACGATTGCGGCACCCCAGCGTACTCGAACTTGTCGAACCCGTGGAAGACACGCGAGGAGGAGGACTACAGTTCGTAACTGAACCCGTGACTACATCTTTGGCGAGTCTGCTGCAAGAGAAAGATGACCAGGAAAGGGCCGGTGGCATTGGTGGCCGGTCCAGTCGCTATGTCACCGAAACATCCGAGGGGGTAAGACGGAGGCGGGAGCTAGAAATCGACGAGCTCGAGATCCAAAAGGGGCTGCTCCAGATTAGCAAGGCGTTGGAGTTTCTCCATGAGAATGCTGGCCTCGTCCATGCGAATCTGACCCCTGATTCCATCCTTGTCAATTCCAAGGTCAGTCTTCAATGTTGTCCGGAATCAATTGTTGCCCGAGCGTCTTGCCTGTTCATCATTGTCCAAAGATGCCTTGACACATGCTCTTGTGAAATACGTTTTGAGTTGTGATGCTAATACTGCTTCCAGTCTGATTGGAAACTCAGCGGTCTCGCCTTTTCAAGCCCCTTTGAAGGCTCGACCAAACCGACTTCTGTTCAACCCATCAGCCTTTCAGAAGTACTTAACTTAGATCCTCGTCTACCCCGGCATGTACAAATCAATCTTGATTACACCTCGCCCGACTTCGTCCTTGACAATAACCTCACCACGTCTGCCGACATGTTCTCCCTTGGCCTCCTGTGCCTTGCGCTGTACAATTCACCACACCGATCGCCTATAGAGAGCAGCGGAAGCGTGTCCGCCTACAAGAGGATATTCACCTCGTCCTCAACCGTTCCGAATCCGGGTAACGGTTACCTGTCAAAAGGAAAGCTGCCGAAGGAGCTCTTAGCTCATGTTCTACCACGTTTGATAACTCGACGGCCGGCGCAGCGTATGAGTGCTCGGGAATTCCAGGAAAGCGAGTATTTCAACAGCACGCAGGTCAGAGCTATTCGTTTTCTTGACGCGTTTCCTGAGAAAACTCCGGGTGAAAAGTCATCCTTCTTGAGAGGTCTGAATAGGAAGTTGGCAGAATTCCCGAAGGCGGTGCTGGAAAAGAAAATCCTTCCGGCCCTCTTGGAGGAGTTGAAGGACAAGACACTTCTGGCACTCATTCTTCAAAACGTCTTCAAGATATTGGATTTGTTGTCCAATTCCCAACGCGCTTTTGGAGAGAAAGTACGCCCAAGGCTGAAGGAGATATTTGTGGTCAATCTCAAGCAGCCACAAGAAAAGGACAATGACCGAGATGCCGGCTTGATGGTGTTCCTGGAGAACGCTTCCCTAATTGCTGAGAACTCTCCAGGCAAGGAGTTCAAGGATGGTGAGTGTTGTCTTTTTCTTGAACTTATGGCCTACCTTGCCATTCCAACCCTTAGAACATTACCGTCAGAAAGGCTTTGTGATAACCGCACTGTTCTTATGATCGATTGAGAGGTCCTCGAGGCCTGAGCCACTGCTCTTATCCCATCATCCGTTCAATGTATGCCGCACTTTACCACTGACACAACCTCTCAGATGTCCTACCGATACTATTAACCGCCATTGAGTCGCCAACGCCTTCTCTCGTCGATGCTGCCTTACGAAGCCTTCCAGCCATATTACCGGTTCTGGACTTCAGCACCATCAAAAATGAGCTGTTCCCCGTTATTGCTGCGGTGTTCAGCAAGACCAGTAGCCTCGCGATAAAAGTGCGTGGGTGTCGTGCCTTCGTTATTCTCTGTGGCGGATTAAACGAAGCTATGTCAGTGGACGATGGTCTTGATGGTTTGATTCCCGACAAAAAGAAAAAGACGTCATCCTCTAGTGCTCTCGACAAGTACACAATGCAGGAGAAGATTGTTCCTCTGATCAAGGTCATCAGGACTAAAGAGCCTGCTGTTATGATGGCAGCCCTAGATGTTCTGCGAGTTGTGGGAGACGTGGCAGACGCAGATTTTGTGGCGATGGATATCCTGCCTATTCTTTGGAACATGAGCTTGGGTCCACTGCTTGACCTCAAACAGTTCCAGCAATTCATGGATCTTATCAAGGTGCTTTCAAGGAGAGTTGAAGACGAGCAGACCAGGAAGCTGCAAGACCTGTCTGTGGCGAACGGAGGAAGGGCGACTTCTCCCAACGAAGACTTCATGGCATTCGGAGGTGTCACTGGTACGACGTTCGATTCGACCAACGGCGCGGGTGAAGATGACTTCGACGCGCTAGTCGGAGGCAAGCCGACCCAGACTTCGAATGACCCGATGAGCGCTGGATGGGATGCGGCCCCGGCAGTCGCGCTAGCTTCGCCTCGGGCCAAGTCGCCTCAGTTTTCATGGTCAACCCCAAGTTCTAGCATCAATGTTGCACCCAACGACCAATTCGGTGCGACCAAGGCCCAGTCTTCTTTCCGGACGGTGACGCCAGACCTAGCGTCTTTTGGCACTCTAACCCCTTCATCCACACAGTACTCTCAACCGCTCAAGCCCATGGCCAGCAGTACAATGCAGAACCAACCCGCTGCGCCACAGAGTTCGAGCAGTGTTAACTGGCCTTCTTCAAGTACCGCGACAGCCAACCCCTGGGCAGCTACTGGCACGGCTGCTCCCTTATCACCACCGGCTTCGGCCTTTGGCAACATGTCATCGAGCATGTCGACCATGAGCATGGATCAGACAAGGCCATCCATGAATCAGAGCTCATCATTCTCTCTTGCGCCACCGCCATCAAGTAGCAGCAGCACGCCCTCCGGTTTCAGTCTACCTCCCCCTCCAGGCGGGATGCAAAGGCAGACTTCTTCGACGTCCTTTGGCCAGCCCCCGTCTTCACTGGGCTTTGGGATGGCGCAACCGACTGGAAGCTTGAACACTATGGGAAGCATGAACAGAGGGATGAACAGCATGAATAGTATGATGGGGGCTGGTGGCATGAGGACCATGACACCTACTCAACTGGCATCACAGCCACAGCAGCAGCAGCAGCAACAACCACCTCAGAAGTCGGGTTTGGATAAATATGATAGTCTGATATAATGAGACGATGGGCGAGGATGACATCAGCGGGACTTAGCGTTTTATTGTAGAGAACAACCAGCGTACCTAATAGACATGTGCTTGTCAGCCAGCATGTATGAATGAATTAATCAGGGACCTTAGGGTCTTTGCCAATAGAAAAGAAGTTCAATGTGGTTTTTGGTTTCTCGTTGGGGTGGTATCGTGATATCCCATGGCTTGAGTTGGTGTCCTTGGCGAGTGGGCCTGCATTCTTCCTAAGCTATCCTACGGTCTACGTCCAACGCGTCGGTCTGCCACTGTCGGGACCTAGCCAGTTTGAATTCGGGTGCCACCGTTTTCGTCTAGCTGAATCTCACTTCGCTGGGATGCCAGGGCAGCAGGAGGGCTTGGTTGGTTGGTAATCTGTCTGTCGGTGAGGTAAGGTAAGGTACGTAGCTCGCCCGTCAGATCTCTCAATGCCTACTTACCTACTTACTCGACGGCTTCCATTGCCTTCGATAAAGAGCAAGCCGCAAACGGAAGGGGCGATGAGGAGAACAGCACCTAGCAGACCCAACATCAAGATGCTGCTGGATTGCTGAGCTGGTTGGCTGTCGATTTCGTGTTGGTGGTTGGTGTTTGGGTGTTCGAAGTTGAGTGTTGGTTCGTCGAGTGGTGGTTGGTGCTACTCCATGCCGCAGCAGACAGCAGACCCGGCGGGTTGGTACGCGTGCCTGCCTGCCTGCATGCCGATGTAGGTACAAGCACATACATACGTTTGCACCTCGGGACGGTGGGCACGCGGCCGGTTTGGGGGTTTGGGGACCAACAACTGGATTTCACATTCTTCAGTGTTTGGCTTGACGCGGTGGGCAGGTATCTTCGCTGGTTGGTTCGCTGATTGACCTCTTGGACGGTACTGGGGGGAATGGCCGTGTGACCAACCGACCATTTGTTCGTGTTGGACTCTGAATGTCGGATCGCGTGACAAGTGCTTTCGTTGACTTGGTCAGTGTTAGTGTTGGTGCCTGTCTTTCAGACAGGAGATGTGGTTGGGTTTGTTGTACTTCGTGCAGGTATCTCTTATTGAACACTACCAGTTATCCGGCGGCTGGTTTCGGACCTACGTGGCTGTATGCTGGATCGCTTGATCTACGGCCATAGCGAAAGGGTGAGCATAGCGCTCCTCCGTTGCCTTGCTGTTTCAGTGTCAACATAACATAGTGGAATCAGGTAAAGACAAGGCAAGGCATCCGCGCGAGTCTTGACGGTGCCTGCTATTGCCTGATAGGTACCCAGACACATGTTGAAGACCGGCAGGACTGGCACACCCGTCCCGCAAACCGGTAAGTCGCTATCCATGAGGAGCGCCCCGTACTCAGAGGTGGTTAGTCGCATCAGTTCCGAGGCAGGAGGAACTGTACTATGCGTAGATGTTCTCGCCTCGCCTCGCTGGACTTGCCCTTGCGTTCTTTACCTATCTGACTTGACCCTTGAGTGGTGGAGTGCGACGCTCTCCTGTTATAAGTATACCTTGGACCTAGCAATCACGTGTTGCGATGGTCTATGACCACAACCTCTAATCACCTCCACGACTGTCAGGAGTGTGGTTTATGATCGATCATTGCTCATCTAGCTAGCCTATGACCGGCGGAGACCTGGTGTCGCAAGACCCGAGGCAGCGTGTTTCACATGACGGAAGATGTCTGGCGATAAGCGACTAGTAGGATAATGAATGTGGTGAAGCCAGCGGGAAAGACCCGAGGTGGCATTTCGGTAGTCGGTGGACTTCTATCAAATATATAGAATTCCGCTGGGTATTGAGCAATGAGCATCCCGCGATGGTGCCATCGTCACCAGTTTGCCCAGCTTCGTTAGTAGCCGAGGTGAGGGAAGCATCTGACAAAGGGAAGATCGACGACGTTCTTGTACTTTCAGCATATAAACAATTGCATAAGAACCCCTCAAAGCGCTTCTTCTTCATCTCAGCGATTGGCAAGCCATCACTATTTAACCCCTAATAAACGTGTGCAATAGCGACTCCTTTTTGCTATCACCTCCTCAACTAGACTACACTCGCTCACTACCTCCTACTACCTGCTAGGATACCACAATTACGACAGAAAAGACCCGTACTCCGCCGAGGAGAATCTGGTCCAAGTGTCTGAAGAACCGTGCCGTAAAACAAGGAACACACTCCAGCGCAGCAGGCAGACTGGTCCTCTCTCTCTCTGCCAGCATCGAAACCCTCCGTCTGCAAGTCGACGTCTAATCGCCAGGTGTTCTGCTCTTTTTTTCTTTCTCTCTGTCTCTCTCCGTCTCCATCCAGGCTCCGACCAGTCTCGTTGAGCCTGTGCCTGATACCTCTTCTGGTTTTGTCTGCCATAAACGAGAAAGAAGGCTGGCGGTGGCTGGGTGTATCTAAGGTAAGGTAAAACTCCAACCTAGCCGGTATCTTCTGCTGCTTGCTTGCTCTCTTCCAGTGCCCCGCCCCGCTTTTAGGCTTCTGGTTTGTCTTTGTCCCCTGTCCGGCCGCCCGCCAACGCCCGACACAAGTGCTGTAGTGCTGTAGTCTCCGGCGTAATGGCGTGAAAACAGGCCAGCATCGTCGGGTGACAGCGCACTCGAAAAGCAAACCATGGAACGCCTTGCCGGAAATGAAAAGATGTCCTCCCATGTAACTCCGTATGCCCTATCATCGACAGTGTCCAACAGACGTAGTGGTTGTTATCGCCAAGTGACAAGTTGATTAACAGTTATCGGTAGTCGATTGTTTAGTTTGGTTGATTCAGCGCAAGGTCGCGCTGCTCGCCACCGACCGCGACCGCGTCTCACCCGCCTTGTCCGCCTTCGCCTTGAAGATATGGCGACTCGTGTAGCCCTCCTCGAGCTTGATGTGGACCTTCTGGTTCGGCGGCACCATCTCGTGATTAAGGTCCCAGCCGGCGCGGCGGCACAGCTCGGCCACGATGACGTCGCAGTCGCCCAGCAGGTCGATGTCGAAGTTGATGTGGCTGACGGGCGTGCGCGAGATGTAGATCTGCGGGATGTGCGCCGGCAGGTACGGCACCACCTCGGACACGGGCGCCACCTTGAGCGACGTGCCGATGACAATGACCAGGTCCACGGCGTCGCGGTCGTGCTTCACCAGCCGCTTCTCGAACTCGTCCGGCAGCGCCTCGCCGAAGAACGTGATGTCGGGCTTCATCACGCCCGTCGAGGGGATGTCGTACTGCCCGTCGTCCTCGTCGTCGTCGTCTTCTTCCCAGTCCTCGAGGCGGCGGGTCTTGCGCGAGGTGCCGTTGCTGGATCTCTTGCGCTTCAGTTTCGGTTGCGCCTTCTTAGTGCGGACGGCGGTGATGCACTTTTCACATCGCGGGATTTTGCCGGCTTTGACGTCAGCGAATATGGCGTCGCCCGGCACTTTGTAGTGACACTTCTGACACGAGGCCGTGGCGAAGGAGCCGTGGCACTGCACCAGCTTCTCGGGCAGGATGCCCGCGTTCGCCTCGATGTTGTCGATGTTCTGCGAGTAATTGGTGAGCAGCTTGCCCTTGTTCTGCAGCAGCGCGATGAAGGCGTGCGTGGGCGAGAAGCGCTTGGTCGCGGGTAGGATGTCCTTGGCGACCGAGTAGAAGATGGTCGGGTCGTCGCGGAAGATGTCGATGTTGAAGACCTCCTGCGGGTCGCTGATGCCCAGCCCGAGCTTCTCCAATTGAGAGTACAGGCCCGTCTCCTTGGAGCGGAAGTCGGGAATCCCGAGCGACGTGGAAATGCCGGCACCCGTGAGCACGACGATGTTGCGCGAGCTCTTCATCAAGCCGACGGCGTCGTCGATGGTGTTGTACTTGGTGAGTTTGGCGCGCTTGGCCAGCTCACGCGACATGGCCAGGGTGAGCAGTGCGTAATACGACTCGTCGGGCATGCCCTCAAGAAAGCCGGGCGGTCGGATTCCAAAGGCAGTGAGCAGCTTCTTGGCTGTGATCTTGCCGGTGTCTATGTTGGCCTTGCATAATCCCTCGGGTCCAATTGCACGCAGTTGCTGGCGGTAGCGGACTGCTTGCTCCGGTGTGCAGGCGTCGACTGTAAACAAGTCAGAAAATGAACAGTGACGGAGTATAAGATGAGTAGGATAAGAAATGAGGTAGTTACCATCGTCAAATGAGACTTCCTCAGCCTCGATGATGTCCTCAAAGAGCGACTCGGTTTCCCACGAGTCCCCGAGGTCGTTGACACGTTCGCCGAGCTCAGATAGCGTGTGGGCGGGCTCTGCGAGGGTTATGTGTCCCACCTGCTGATCGTCGGAAACCTCTTGGACCCGGACCTTGGTGTGCCTCTTGGACGCAGATGAGTCCTTAACGGCCCAGGTCTTGCGAGGGCGACCGACGGGACGCTTACTGGCCAGCGGCGGCATGACTGCTTGTTGTGAAATGTGGGAGTGAGGGGAAGAGAAGCGAGGCGAGTTTTGAGTTTTGGTGAGAATTGCCAGTTCCCAGTTGCGCGGGGGTTAATAGTTGTGCGGGTTTGGTGTGAGTGTCGCCCGTGTGGAAATTAGTGAATGGTGGATTAAAACACCGGACGTGAAGAAGGCAGAGTGGGTGGGAATTACGGCCCGATCACGCGATGGGTTGAGAAGGAAATGAAGAAGTGGCGTTGTGCTTGCTTGACGCGCGTAGAAATCGACGGGTGGAAGGTTGGAAAGATTGGGAAGGTTGTGAGATGAATTGGTTATGTTAGGCGGTGTAGAGAGCAGCAGGCGGAACAATAAAAGTGAGGAAAGATTAGAAAGATGGCGAGGGCAGGGACAGACAGGATTCGGAGACAGGACTGGAGGAAAGAGTCTGAAACTCGAGGCAGACAGGTTCCAAAACTAAGCGAGCTCAGTGCTGCTGATAGGCCGTAGCTGCGTAAGTCGCCCGAGGGAAACAATAGGAACATTATTGAAGCACTTGACGTCTAGCACTACCGTTGACCCCTGTAATTGTCTACAGTCATACACGTATAACAAGGTGGCCCGCCCTCGTGTCTACTTGCAAGTATCTGTCCACCTTATTTGTTTCGCTTGCCCAGCTTACACTGTAGGTAGTGCACCTGGCATGGCGACAGCTCATCGGTATAATCCAGTAGTATCATGTTGGTAGGTAAAGTAATCTTGTTCCCTTGCCCGCACAGAACTCGGTGGCTTACGTGAATCGTGTAAAGTCTAAATGTTCTATGTCTGGTGGGTGTCGGTACGTCCACTTTCCGGCTCCGAGAAGCTCAATTCCACCGTTGACATTGTCAGAAGACGACATGGGCCACGCCCGCATCTGCGGCTTCTCTTTTCTAACATGAGTGAAATATATTCCAATACAATGCATGCTGATATTGACGTGCTCATCGTACATGTTGTTCCATAAAAGGTAGTTGACCAAACTTAGTTTTATTGCCTCACCAAGCCACCATCCTATCACCCGGGGTAATGTTACCTTATCTGCGGTGGCGCGACCATAGTGGACAGATAAGTTACGATTCCAGCACGGTTTATTAGGTTGGACATGGGCGATTGATTACTTACCTAATGTACATGGATTCCATTGAATGTTTGACTCAGCTTCTGCGGTGATGCTATGTACATGTACCTCTACCTCTAACGTGTAGACGTGCTTATTGTAAGTACATACCTTATGTAGCTCATGTTGTTGCACCTTTGACGTCGCACCCTCCACGATGGTGCAAATGGGTAATGCGGGACGAGCGACTCCTACGTATCCGCCATAGATAACTTTAAGTTTCGCAGCGACCACAAGAACACTTTCAGGAAGCGTGAGTATCTATTTCTTCTCCATGCTTCAAGTTCCATGTTATCGCAGGTACTATTATTAGGCAACTGCATGCACACATTGCTGACCGACATAAAAGAACAAGATCCGGCGGCCGTCAGCCTGTCAACCACCGATGGCCCGGTTACCTGTCACCGGGCGCTCCCGCTATTTGCTTCCAAATCCGGCACTGGCCCAGACATGACGCTCTCTTCTACACGTGGCCATGTCAAGGTTTAAGGAATCTCGTGTTACCAACGAACTTCATTCTTACTTGTACAGATCTGATCCGGGTAGAATCAGCACTGCAGAGGAAAAGCTAGGGTCGCATGCGGCACAAACTCACCAGCGATGACGGTGAATCGAGTTGGGGCTTACAGTACCTAGTTGCCGAGTCTGCTGCCATTTGATGGTGACGAGTCACTACCGTGATTCACATTGGAAGGAGTTGAATTCGGAAGTCTAGCAGTCACCGACGTTTATCGCCCGAGCCCTAATCATTGACCGCTTTTGCTATCAACTCAGGTGAATCCATCCATGGGCCCCCTGATGAGGGGTCTGGTGTTTGCTTGAAGCCAGGACCCACTAACGTCTATCGAGCCGGAATGTCAAGCGATCTCGCTCGGGACTTCAACGGCAAAGTACTACGACGAGAAAGCCGATACTTTACATTAGATCCAATGTGCAACCAATATTTACCAGGGAATATGGTATGAAGCATCACCAGTATGTTACTCTCTACTTAACGCCCAACAATAACCCATCTACATGGAAAGCTCTACGTGGCCGATACTACCGACTGTTCCCAGCTGGCTGGGCCGCATTCCTCCATGCCCACCAACACCAAATCTCCCGTCAACATTCGCACCAAACCGAAAGGGTTACATTGATGAGTCCTACGTATCCACGCCTCGCAGCAGGCAGCCGGCAAAGTCCCAGGGATCACCAACAGGGACTCGCTCAAGAGGTAGCCAACAACATCGGCTGGAACGCGCACACAAGCTCACCAGCACCAACAACTGCAAGGAATCCGAGAACCCAACAACCGCAGGGAACCCAACAATACAAGAAACCCCAGCGGCTCAAGGCGGGCCAAGTAAATGGCAGAAGTTGTTCCCAGTTCGGGGCAACTCACACACACATAACACAACCGTCTCCCGGATCCGGACCAAGTAAAAAGGGAACCAACAACAGCACTCTGTTCCCCCCTCCCAACCCGCCACCCGCCTCTACTACCAACTTGAACCTCTTGTCCTAGAGGTAGTTCCCCTCCAAAACCGTCCTCTTTCGAGACGACCAAATGACATAAACCCAAACCCCCACACAGAAGGAAGAGGTCAGACATGAGACCCAAGATGTGAGCAAGATGCAAACATCTCTAGACATGCACAAGACAGATTACTCGCATGGCCACGTTGCAGCGATCCGACCCGTACAGCCTCGTCCTGAGTGAGCGTGAGCAGTGGCATCGGGGAAGTGTCCCGCTCCGCCCCCAAATGCCAAATGCCTACATACCCACCTCAACATGCATGCTGGAGGGTGACAGATGCGACCCTCCCTAACTTACCCAAATAAAAGATGCAGGCACGCGTCCACGCCATAGCCTCTTGCACATATGTATGTAAGTATGTATGTCATTACACAGCAGGCACACCGGCGCACTCAGGAAGGACTTCGATCCATGCCAACATTACACAGCACCTCCCCAGGATCATGACCCAAAGGCAAAACAGTAAAGGCAAGGCAAGGCAAGGCACAGCACTGTACTCACGACATATCCAGCAGCGTATTAGAAATTCGGATTCTGTTTCCCGGTTTACTACACATTGTATCTATGGTCCCCAACCAAGCCCGGAAGACACAAAGAGAAATAAGGCCACGTGGTGGCAGCATGCGGCGCAAGCACGGGGAGGTCAGTCCGAGAACACTCCCCCTTCTCGCTCCCATGGAGCACCAACGAGCGTCTTGCTTGCTTGCTTGCTCTCGTGGCTAAGCTAGCTCCTAGTAACCAGGTATCTCCCGACAGGATATTTCCGACACCGATGACTTCAGGTTCCTCGGGGGGATGGGCTGCAATGCAGCGCACCGAGCTGCGCCCTGTTTTGGCGCACCTCAAGCCGACCGTAAGGCTGTGGCGGCATGACCGTATCACTAGGTAGTGGGCGGAGCAGGCAGACTCTACAGGCATATCCGGGTCAAGCCTCCGAAGAAGGGAACCAGGCTATAATACAAGTCGCCTCCATTGCTCGTGCTTAACGGGTCCAGCGGATTCAGATGGATATGTAGCGGGTAGCGACGTGCTCGGTTGATCTAAACAAAACAAAACAAACATCTCACGCTGCCTAAGCAATAGACTTTGGCTTATGTGAAGGTGGTTGAGGCACACTGAGCCGCGGTACGTCTGCTGCTCTCGACTCCTCCATCTCCGTGGGCTCCTCCGTCAATGCGGGAGAAGGCTCAAGTTCGTTGTGAGCCAACGGGGAGGGCGTTGGGCGAAGGGGTTGCGAGAAATCGCGCTCTCCACTCTTCTCAATGGGAGACCATCCAGCAGCCACGCTACCAGCAATGATGCCAGCCATCACCGTCGGCGCACCTAGTGCTGAGTTCGACCGTGATCTCATGGACCTGGATCGCTTCCGGGAATCCGGTGTGGGTGCCGGTGACGGTGTTCCGAAACTATCTTCACCAGTTGGGGTCTGTGGTGCTCTCATCGAGTTGGAGCGTGAGTGAGAGGGGCTCTTCGTCTTTGCCATGAAGTCGCGAGGGTGCTTGACGGCGAACCTCAAGTTGTTCAGACGGCCGCCCTTGAGCCGTTTAAGGAAAGCCAGCTCATCTCTGACGTCAGAGAGTACTTCGGGGTAAGCGTCGAATCGCTCTTCATCGGAGACTGTGAACCCGGGAAGCCTAGACTTGCGCTTGAGAAATGCGGGGACGCACTTCTCGATCAGATCGTCAGGGATGCAGCGAATGAGCATTCCTATTGGGATCGAAAGTAGGCCCAATATTATCGCAACAGCCCATTGCGGTCCTGTCTGGGTTGGGCTCAGTTGTGAAATATTGAAAGGAGTACTTCCAACGAATATAATGAGCACTTGAGCGCCGCACATAGCGAGGTTGATTCCGACAAAGAACCAATTCTGCGTCAAGCCTTCAAAAATGTTGAATTTGTTGTCTAATCGGCGGTTGCTTTGTGTTCATTAGTACGAGGTTCACACGATCGTTGACTGAATTTCCACTTACTTCCACTGGTTGAAGATCTGCATCCAGACAAAGGTGTTGAATACCAAGGTATCCCTTCGAGTCGATAGAACGTCGGAGCCCTCACGCGCAGCTATGCCAATTGCGTACGCGGCGTAATACAGCACAAAAGTGACCACCAGCTGGTATATCGCCTGCCCAACGATCATTTTCCACATGGTGATCGAAATGATGCTTGAACCTCTCCTTTCCGGCTTTCGGTCCAGGACGCTGTCCTGCGGAGGATCGGTAGCAAGAGCAAGAGCAGCGAGAGTGTCCATGATCAGGTTAACCCACAGAAGTTGCACAGCCGTCAGTACAGAGCCTTCGTCACTGCTAGAGACAGCCGTGATGAAAGTCAGTGCAACGGCCGTGACGTTGACGGTCAACTGAAACTGCAAGAACTTCTTCACGGCATCGTTGACAGCGCGACCCCACTTCAGCGCCTTGACGATACTGGCGAAGTTGTCGTCCATGAGAATGATAGCGGAAGCCTCTTTCGCGACCTCCGTACCAGCGATACCCATGGAAAATCCAACATCTGCCAGCTTCAGAGCCGGCGCATCATTTGTACCATCACCAGTGACAGCCACCGTCTCGCCCAAATCTTTCAGACGGCGCACCAGAATGCGCTTGTCTTCCGGACTGGAACGGGCGAGGACCTGAAGCCGGGGAATTATCTCGTTCTGTGCGAACTTGCTCAGATTCCGGAACTCGGGTCCTTCCATCACAACCCCATCGGGCTGCAGGATTCCGCATTCCTGAGCAATGGCTTGAGCAGTCAGCTTGTTGTCACCAGTAACCATGCGAACCACGACGCCAGCCCTCTGACATTCCTTGACAGCCTCAAGGACACCATCACGGAGAGGATCTTGAATTCCAACCATGCCGATGAAGGTCATCTTGTTGAACACGTCTTCAAAAACAATCTCGTTCCGTTCACCTTCAACGCGCTTCGCATTTCGCGGGGGCCATTTCTCGAAGTCCTTGTAGATAATCCCAATGGTTCGAAGCGACCGTGATGCGTAGTCGTTGATAAGGCCCTTGACAGTCTCATCGTTGTCGTTGGTCAAAGACACACTAGACAGATCTTTGGCAGGGTCGACAAGCATCTCAGAACATTTCGCGAGAAGGATCTCCGATGCACCCTTCACGTACATACGGGCCGTGCCATTCTCGAGCTGAACGACTACACCCATACATTTCCGGCCAGAATCGAAGGGAATGAGCTGCAAAACTTTCACGCTTGAACGCTCCTCGCTGACCGGTCCCATGCCGAGATGATCCTTCGCGAATTCCAGCAAGGCAGTCTCGGTCTTGGAGCCGATAAAGGTGTTGACACCGTCGACGTCACCTTCAAATGCGGTGGAGTTAATGGAGATGGACTTCAACAGAAGCTCGCGCGCGCCGCCGCAGAGAGCACTGGCAAACTCTTTCTCGGAGAAATCTGCGGAGGCAGCGTTGGTCGATGCGGACGTCTCCTCGACGGCCGCCCCGCCACTTCCGAATCGATGTGTTGTACCGATGGTTCCTGCAACGACCTTCATCTTGTTTTGTGTGAGAGTACCTGTCTTGTCCGAGCAGATGGTTGAAGCATTTCCCATGACCTCGCAGGCTTTCAGGTGGCGGACCAAGTTGTTGTCTTTAATCATACGAGTTGTCGCAAAGGCTAAAGCCAACGTGACGGCCAGTGGTAGCCCCTCAGGAACTGCAACGACAATGATGGTGACTACCACGATGAAAATCTCGATGAATTGCTGACCCTTCTCAGATGGAGAGGCAGTGCTTGACTTCAAACGAACGAGAAACTCGATGAAGAGCACGATGAATAGGAGTAGACCAGCACCACCACCAAGCTTGGCAATGTATTCGGCGATAACGTTGAGCTTTGACTGTAATGGCGTAATCTCGGGGTCTTCGTTCAAGGACATCATCGTCTTTCCGTAGCTGGAATAGATACCAGTAGAAGTGACCATGAAAGTGCCCACGCCTTCCATGACGCGGCCACCGGACTGGATGAACGGATCGAGCTTCTTCGTGTTTTCGCCATTCTCGATACCCGCCATCACCTCGTCAGCCGGTCTCTTGCGTATGATATCCGACTCTCCGGTAGCTTGCGACTCGTCGCACTTGACGTTGAAGCCCTGGATGAGAATGCCATCCACGGGGAGGAGATCACCAGGTTCCAGATGCAGAACATCGCCAGCCAGGATGTCGAAAACCGATATTTCGACAGTTTTGCCTGAGCGAACCGCCTTCACTACTCTGTCCTGCTTCTTTTTGTTCAGCTTGACAAATTGTCTTTCCTTCTGCCAATCGTTCACGGATCCAACGAGTACGACAATGACAATGGCAACAATAATGGCCACGCCCTCGATCCATTCGACCCCTGGGTTGCCCGGTTCGTGTACGGCTCCAAACGTCTGGTACAGTCCGATAGCGAGCGAGACAACGGCAGCAACGGAAAGCAGGATGAGGACCTTGTCGTTGTAAGTGATCCAGACCAACTGTAGGAAGCTCTTGCCCTTCTTCTCAGGTAGTCGATTATCCCTGTAAACCCGTTTTCGGTCGGCAAAATCGTCGTCGGATGCCTGTCTCGGTGCTGTTCCAGTGCGAGCAACTGGCGTCTGCGGGCTTTCCACTCCCTCATTGGCAAGCTTGGGTGGTGTACGATTAGTCGCCTGCTCGAAAGACACTGTACCATCGAGATGCTTCTCATCAATACTCAGTCCCGTGTCCCGATTGCTACGCAGCCCCTTTTCGATTCCGACAAGGCCACCAAGCTTGTAGAAGGCCGATAGACTCTTGGGGTTGAACATCTTGGTGAGCTCGCCGGGACTAAAGGCGAACGGGTTGTTCTTAACCTCGAAATCAGCCTCTTTTCCTTGATCGGGCTTCAGAGCAGCTTCGTCCTTCATGATCTGGTCATTATCGTGAATGTTCTTCGCGGCACTCTTTTCACCTTGCCACGAGGTAGTCGCAGTGATAGTGTCACCTTGAGAAGAGGCGAACGATCGGGACCCGTCCTCAGAATCAACGGAGTTCTGTCGTGAACGGTGGTTGGTTGGTACTGACAAAAAGGCCTGGCCCTTCTCATTCCCTCTCGAAGTGACAGGACTAGAGACATTGTGGGGACTCGTAGGCCGGCTGTCTTTACTACTGTCAAACGAATTCGCAGTCCGCATTTCGTGAGCCGTTCGCTCGGATGATGTCCAGCTAGCTGTCAGTGCAGTCGGACTTGTGGTTACGTCGGTAGGCGACACCGGTGATCGTGGAGCGGCATGAGGGGTGGGCTCAGAGTCATTCGTAGTATCAATCGTGATTGTGGGCCTGGAACCTGAAGTTAGGACATGGACGTTGCAGTAATTGCAAGCATCGCAGCCATGGGTTAGGAGCGGGAGTTCGACTTACGCCCGTGGCCTTCGTGCCGGTCCTTCAGCACCATCCTTGCTGGGATCGGACATTGTAGCTGGGGTTTGGAAGATTTGCTAGGTGAAGGTATCCGGGATCGACAATTCGCGGCGGTCGAGTAGAAGCACGAGTATAAGCACGAGTGAAGCCTACTGACAGCTTTGTTGTGACAGGGAGGCTTGGTTGTGGTCGTGTCCGTCCGTTGAACCTGGCCATCGGCTGTCAGGGAAAGGCGAGGCTGAGCACGTAGTCGGAACAGATTTTTGAGTTGACCATGTCAGAATGACAGCAGGATATAGAGGTGTAGCTTCGTGTAGCTTCGTGGAGCTTTGAGACTATGGCGGTAGACGGATCCTCCAGGCTGCGAGGCGCGGGCTGATGTGGCGTCTTTTGTCTTTGCTGCGGCCTGCATGTGCCTGAAGTGAAATGCCCAACCCTAACTCAAAGGTCGCGACTAGCTCTCCGTCTAGATACGCGAGGGATCCGTGACAGATCCGTCACAGCTCCGTGCCTCTGATGGGGAGAGTGGCCGGGCCGATGACGACGGAGGACTGATGTTTGGTCGGAGGTGGGGGCGGTTATCAGAGGTGTCGTCGATGTGGCGGGAATGATAGCAGGTAAACAATAATACGATTATGAGTCTATGGCATGAAGTAGAGGCTACCGTTTGGCATGTTTCGGGAAGGGGTTTGCACTGCACAAACGGGGCGCAGTCGGTTTGGTAGGTAAGAATGCCTCTCTGGGACAGGCACAGCTGCTGGCGAGAAGAGGCTATGCAAGCTGTCCCGTAAAACTGCTGATGGAAAAGCTGGTTACCAGGTCGATCGATCCAGTCAGAGGCGTACACGATGACACGAAGAGTAGGGAGGGAGGGAGGGAGAGGAGGAAGCCTGGGCGAGGCGTGTGGTGATTTGCTCCACTGAAGTCCGAAGGTACCGTACAGAGAAGAGAATATAGAAGTAGCGATTATAGAAATAGAAGTGGTTACTGGTCAGCGGTCAGCAGTCAGGATGCAGGATTACCAATGGCAAGAGAACAGCCAGACAGGCTGCACTATAGAAGAAAGAGTGAAGCGGCAGCGGCAGCGGTCGAGAAGAGGGAGCCACGACCAATGGACATCTTGAAAGTTGAAAGGGCAAGTTGACGTGGTGTTGGGGTAGTGGGTAGTGGGTGGACCGTGGATGAAGAAATACAACCTTAACCTTTAACCCCCCTGCACTGCACTGCCTACCTAAGGTACCTTAGGTACTGGCTACCGCATCGCCAAGATCCATTTGATCCCATTTTGAACCAATTGGCGCCACGGGCCACAGCGACCCCAGCGCCAGTTCCAGGGCGCTACCTAAACACTAAATAGGTGCCGGGGTGCAGTGGACTGGAGATACATCCCGATCCACAGGCTAGAATCAGGGGACCGACCTGCCGACCTCACCTGCAGACTGCAGTCTTTCATGTGCCTCTCGGTATGGCTGGATGGCAATACAGCCAGAACAGGTTGACTGCAAGTGCACCTCTTGACTTGTCAAACTTCCACTTCCATATCTCTTTCTGCATCCATCCCCTTTGTGCCCTCCACCGAATTATAATTGAGCTTCCATTTCCACCAGAGATTGGAATCCGTTGCCCCGTCGCTCTTGACTTGTCGCGGAATGGCTGCACGACGTCTGGCGAATGAGATGGCGGCCCGTAGAGTGCCAAGGGAGGCTGTGTCGGTCGGAAGGCACAACAAGGTAGTACTACCGTAGTAGTAGCAAGAGGGGTCAGTGACCCAGTCCCTACCTACCCAGTCCCTACATGTACCCGATCCCTGGGTGCATCAGGGATCTACCTTGCGGTCCGCCTGCATTACCACGGTACCACCTACCTTAGCAACTTTAAGCAAGTGATAATTGGGAGTTTCTTCTCCTTTCGCCTCCTTGTTCCATCATCATCGCGATTCTAGACTGCTAGACTGCAGGCCGCCTCGTTAGACTATCCGGAGTCAGATGTCAATTACCTTACCTTAGTTTAGTGGGAACGCTGAGCTATCGTGGCCGCGGCTTTCACAACTTCAACTTAAGCTTTTCATGCGTAGCATCCCATGAAGTTCGACCTCAGCTTCAAAAAGCCTCAACCACTGGGCTTGGCACATAAGAACTGCATTCGCCGGTGAGATGATAACGGCACGTCAGTGGCTTAGGTTTTCACTGGTACCTCTTGGAAGACCGCTTTTCCACCTTGGTCAGTGACGGTGTTGTGGCCAACACTTGGCGATGACCAGAAGACCTGCTTTGCCGATTGCCAATGCAAGCCAAGCTGCTCCAGACCGTATGTCATGTCAGGAACGCACACATCGCCAATGCTGCGATTCACGCCATCATCTGAGAAGTGTAGGATCATCATATCAACCACCAACTAACTGCCTGGAGGTAGATTGTCGCGGAGTGTCTGCGGAGTAACTTTGCACACATGAGAGTAATAAGACTCATCAGGCTTTCTCGTCAGCCTGTCAGCCTCGTGCTCACATACTTCCAGTTCCAACCACGCAAGATGTGTGATGGAAAATTCAAGGTCGTCGTCAATCGACTCTGTCACGAGCCTGCATCAGTACATACCTTAGGTATGTAAGGTATTATGCTGTCCCGCATCAGACCCACTGCGCTATAGGTCTAAGGTAGCACCCGGGCTCCACGTGGAACGCCCCCTCGATGACCATACCACCATCTTTCCTCCTCATATTGGAGAGAAATGACAAGACGTAATAATAAAATATCTGGTCGGTGGTCTACGGCGTTCATAGTAGAGATTTCAGAAGCGTCATTTCTTCTACGCTTGGAGATCGATTCAAATCACGTTGGCACTTGCCAAGTGCCAAGGGTCTTGACTTTACAAATGAAATGAAATACAATTCCAGAGGCAACCGGAGGCAACCAGCCAAGCAGCAATGCCACCGCCCAAATCTTGCATGTGATGATGTGAAGAACAAGATCAAAACAGCAGCTGGTGAAGCGCGGCGCGGGCAAGCTGGCTACCTCACGCAAGCCTCGGAGATGACGGTCACCGGGCCCCCAGGCGGGTCCCCGTCTTCAACTTTCAAAGCAGCTCGAACGAGGCATCTTCTCCGCTTTAACCTCAAGGGTCTGCGAAGCTTTGGTCGCCGACGGAACGATTCCGAGCGAGTCGGCGCGAATGTCGAACTTAGCAATTCTGCCGAATGTTTGGAATTTCCAGTGCGTGGATGTTGAAGGCGCGTCTTCCGCCGATCTTCGTCTTCTTTTCTAATAAAACTTCGTTTCCGACGCGATGGGATCTCTCACGGATCTAACGCAGCTACCACGTACTGTAATAGAGACGAAGGGATGGCAGCTCTTCAATTCAGGATCTGAACCGCTTCAGCCCCTTGCATGCGGTACCCAGCTCTCCTATTCAGCAAAACATTGCCGTAGTTCCAGCCTGACGAAAGCCAAGCCAGCGACACATCTCAAATTGCTCGTATGAAGATCCAGATGTAAGCGCGAGGCGCAGACATGAGATATATAACCAGCCAGCACGCGTGACGCAGTATGTACCGGTGCAGAGGCAGGCAGGGATTCCTCACCATCCCAATACGTGCGATTCGGGTCGATCCTCTCTCCCGGGAACGACGGACATCTGGACTTGCACATAGAAGCAGGGTGTGAAAAAGTACTATAGTATTCGTACGATACCAGGGTGGTACGATATTAGGGTGACTAAGGTAAACGTGTGAAGACTTTTAATTAATCTTAAATTTTATATAATTAAAGTTAAAAAAACGTAGTTTAAATGGCTATTAAACGTATAATACAAGAAGTATATATTAATATATTAATTATAAAAGTAAATTAAGAATATCAAGTTTTATATCTTATATGATAAATAATACTTTTATGCGTTGCATAAATCTTTATAACCGATTAAAAATAAAGCATAATATATACATCCTAACCTTTTTATTTTTAAACCAAATAAAATACTTTTTACTACGTTTCATTTAAACTTTTAATTTTTTATTTAATCTTAGTTTTACAATGTATTTTCTTGTTTAATAATGATTTTATTTAATTATATTCAATCACGTAACTAGTATACGATGGTATACGATAGTAGTACTATAGGTTAGCATCGTATCGGCCTAATACGATACTAGGGTGAGTGATTTTCTTACCCTGCATAGAAGTTAGAACTCGGCACCTACATGAGGCGTCGCACGGCAGCAGCAAGCATGACGGCAGCGCATACGCCTTGGCGAAATGGAGAACACCGGGAAATACCAGAAGACAGAGCTGATGACGAATCGATCATAACACATGAGCCCTCCCTGCGCTGTCAAAGAGCTGTCCAGCTCAGCTTTGCTTCGTTGTCACCACGGCGCTCGCCTTCCTTCCGCCTTGCGGCCCTATTATCATACTCACTCTCACTACGATCGTACATGTCCGCTAACCAGCGTGTCGGATATTCATCTCTCACACCATCTTACCAACTTACCTAGCCGTTGCGAAAGTACCCTACAGCAGCCAAAATGTCACCCAAGCATGGCTGTGCTGGATATATGTCATGTTGTGTACCTCACCTCACCTCACCTCACCTTACCTCACCTCGTCACGTCTCATCTCATCTTCTCCCGTCTCTTATAGGTACTTAAAGTAAGTAAGCAGCACAGCATGCATCATCACACCATGGCCATAACCAGACTCATCATCATCTTATAGGTAGGTACGTAGGTAGTCCACACCAACTGTCCATCACACCAATCGCTTGGAGCCTGGAGTATATCGAAACAATGCATGTCCATCCACAAAGGGACCACGAGGCAATGACATGCAGCAACTTCATACACGTAAATAGAATTGTTTCATCCCATCGAAGGTAGCCGATCCCATTGTACCTAGATTCTGTTTCCCAACCCAGATCCTCCATAATACGACACTCCCACAACTTCACAGCCTCACCAAAGCGTAACACCATCGAACTAAACCGTCGCGAAAGGCCCACGGCATCGCGGTGCTCCGCGACGCGCAGCATACCTTACAGTACATGACACAGCTTGTGCCTCACTTCTCGGCGCAAATATATGTATCGAGACCGTCATCTCGTTCTAAGATCTGCGCACTTACACATGCGTTTCATTTTCAGCCCAGGCCGCCCGCGACTGTCCGTCTCAACTTCCATAGTTTCCAATTTTCCCCGAGGGCCGGGTTCAGGGGCAGTATGTTCCCGTAGCCTCACTTGCTCGTAAGATTGAACGAAACGTCCCGAGTCGGGACAGCCACCCGGCACGCAGATGTCCCGCGGGCGCGGTAGAATTGCAGGACTATAGGCTGTCCCATGTTACTTGAGTTACTGGTTTACCTACAGACAAAAGAAAGAGGCGTTTCGCGTGGGCATAGTGGTGGTGTCCAACCGGCCACGTCCTTGTTTCCCCCCTTTCTTTTTGTTCAAGCATATGTGAAGTGGTATTAGATAACTATGGCTACAGGTCCGTCCGGGTACGCATAACTGACTGTCAGGACCCCAACATTGAGTCTCGCTTCATTACATAATACCTGTCACGATGACAGTCCCGTACTACGTGGAAGCCAGAGTACCTACCCGACGGCATGGTTGTTCACTCTGCGCAGAGACACATCCAGCGTACAGTACACCTGGCCGCCACTTACTGCTCCTTTCACGTCGCCCACTCATACGCATAGGCACATACGTAACTATAGTCCGTCATAAATCCCCGACTTTTAGACAACCACCTATCGACCAACACGGAGGAACCCAAGACCAGCCCCAGCGGGCAGAAGATTAGGTACATATACGGTGAGTATGCCCAACCTTCGGTCGTGTCACCATCTCACAGCCCCCTTCCTCCCCGCCGCGGCTCGCCTGCCGACGGCTGCTGGGAGTCAAAAGACGCCCACCATCAGATGCGCGCATCATCCACCTGGCACCGAGCGGTGCACAGAGCACAGTAGGTAGGCCGTGGCGAGTTACACGACAGCGCACTACATATGACGGGACGTGATGTGATGTGATGGACCTCTCCCTCCTCCCTCTGTGTGTGGCAAATGAAGCCTGGGCTGCTTCGTCGAGTCACACGATGCCATACCAAAGTAGTTTGAGTGTGTGCTAGGGTACGGAAAGGTTGCCATTGAGTCGCCATGCAGTTTTCTTTCAACTGTAGGAATCGTTCAAGACCGGTATATATGTCGTAGAGGAAATCATCACCGAACTCTCCAGCGATATGGGTGTGCAGCTGTTTAACCAGAAGAGATCAGGAGGGTCGGTGAATATGTTGCCCAGTTCGCTCGGCAAACTGTTCGATACTCAGCTGCGGCCTCGCAAGGGGCTTCGGCCGGACACAGCCAGTTGCTTCTGGCGTCTAGATAGTCTATTGTGCCCAGGTGGTGACTAGGTACAGAGGCATGAATTTTCCTCATACACACAACATCACCACAAGCGAGCCCCTATCTACCCACCTATCTACCGCCCCAATTCCACCCTTCGAACCAGCACCAACCCATCATCCTCCTCCTCCCCCTTTCCACTCTCCCCAACCCCGAAGAAGCCCCCAACAGCCCTCCCCAACACCCCCCTCCAAAGCCCCCCAACCAAACCCGTCAGCTCGTCCCCCGTCTGGCGGAAATCCGGAAACGCATTAACCTCCAGCAACCAGACCTTTTCATCCGCATCGACCAGAAAATCCACGCCAAAGACCTCAAACGCGTTGCCCTGCGGGCGGAAGTGCATCATCATGCCCCTGGCCGCGGCCTCGAAGACTTGACCCGCAATCTCGCTGATCTGCGCGAAGATTTTCTGTTTGGAAGAGGTAGGGAGGGAGGAGGCGGGCAGCTGCCAGAAGGACTGCACGGTGCCGTCCGCGACGCTGCGCTGGAGGCAGGTGTTGGTGAGGTGGGCTTCGAGGTCCAGGGCGGAGGAGGAGGAGGAGTTGGTGTCAGGGCCGTTGGGGTGAGAGTGAGAGGGAGACTGGCAGGGAGCAGAGCGAGGCGCCACATAAGGCTTCGCGGCAAACAGCGCCAGCATCTGCCGGTACACATAGACGTCGAGCGCGCCGACGCACGCGACGTAGGTGCGGATGTGGAACTTGCGGTTGCCGCAGCCGGGCAGGAGGAGCGGCGGGTGGATGTAGGGCTGGGCGACGAAGTGGCGCAGGTGCGAGGTCGTGATGTAGTCGTCTGCCTCTTGTTGTTGATCTCGACTACTACTGCCCGCGGTACCAGTGTTCCCATCTTCGTCGTCGTCGTCGTCGTCTCCTTCATCCTCGTCCTCGTCCTCGCTATCCGGCCTCTCGGCCTCCCACTCGTCAAAGATAGCCTGCAGCTCCGCCATGGTGCTGAAGAGCCGGATGCCCTGCCCGCGGTCGCTCATGCTGGGCTTGAGGATCCACCACTCCCTCGCACTCTCACCCCCGTCACCATTATCCTCCTCCCCCTCCCCATACAAACCCTCATTCCGCCCCAAACTAGCCCTAAGATCAAAAGCCTCCACCAGCGCATCATCCAGAAACTCCGCATAATCAAGCTCGAACGCCTCGCTGCGGCCGACGTGGGACGCCAGCACGGACGTGGGCCGCTTGGCCGCCCAGTGCTCGACCGTCGCCGCCAGGTAGTGCTTCCGGATCAGCGCCTTGCGCAACATGTAGCTGTTGACAAGACAAGTGCGCGGGTGCGCGGCAGCATAGTCCCAGTCGATGGCCTCGTAGGGCGTGAGTTGCAGGACGCGGGCGTCAGGGTCGGGGAGGAGGTCGGGGAGGGATATCACGCCCTCGTCTGCATCAGGGGCTGAACCTGATCCATTGTGTTGTACTTGCTGCTGTTGCTGTGATGTTGGTAGTGAAAGCAGCGTGTACGATTCGGGCGGGAACAGCTGTTCTAGCGCGTCTAGGATGAGAGGTTGGACGTAGGCGTCCTCGTAGGCAATCAAGGCGTAGAAGTGGTTCTCTGGCCGATGAGCCAGCGTCGATTCTTTAATCATGGTCGTGGCTGATGGAAGTTCTTCAGATTTGTGATTATCCCTACAGCAGAAAGAAGTAAGATACATGCCGCGGAAGAACCATATAAGCACGAAGCAAACGCTATGTACGGAGACACCTTTGACCGCACCTATGCAACTAGAATCCTGCCTTCCATTTTCAGAGTGCGACCAGGCCACCATAGTCCACAGTATGGGATTCTCCCTTTTCGTCTAGGTTTTCCTGGCCGACCAAAACGCAAAGTCCTAGCTGTCTATGATAGCCGACGTCGACACCCTCATCTGGGACCAGAAGCAATGCAGTAGTAGTAGACTCACAATTCTAACTCCGTCCCATGCAGGTGTTCCGCCGCCTGCCAAAAATTCGCCCTCAATGGTGTTACACTGCATGATCACCCGGTCAGCATCTCGAACTCAACAGGTTCGGAAATTCCAAAAACAAATGTCTGTCACCAGTGATGGAGAGGCAACAGAAAAGACGAAACGTACCTGGTGAGACCCCGATCGACTGCCCAGCCATCGTTCCCGGGAGCCGCATCCCTCACGCTCTGATAGACATCCTCGAACCGCGGCTTCCACCTGAAATGCCGATGTGTATACCCCTTTTCACCGTCCTTCTCCACGCCTCCATCCGCTTTACCATCTGCCGCAGCCTCACCCTCACCCTCGCCCTCCCGTATCCGCTCCTCCTCCTCTTCCTCATCGCCCACACTGCCCTCGACCTCCTGGAAGCAGGCACCACCGCCCCCAGCCCAGTAGTTCTGCAGCATAGGCGTCAAGATAGGCGCGCGGTCCTCCAGACTCCGGGTCAGGGGCACATTGACCGAGTACAGATCCACGCTGCCGTCCGCAGGCCACTGCGCATAGAGCTTCTCGACAACCTTGACGCTGCGCCTCGTCGCCGCCGCGATCACCTCCGGATCATGCCAGTCCGCGCTGGCGGCCGCCGCGTCCGGGGTCCCAGTTCTAAAAAATGCCCAGCTGAGCGCGACGGCCTTGGTGCGGCAGACGGCGGCCTCGAGCGCGCCGCCCAGTGTGCCCGAGCTCAGCGCGAACAGCGCCGTCGTGTTGCGCCCGTAGTTCGGGCCCGATACCACGAGGTCGACGGGGCCCCGGTTGTTGAAGAAGTGGTGCAGGCCGATCTGCGCGCAGCTCGCGGGCGTGCCGTCGACGAGGATCCATTCCTCCTGCACGTCCTTGCCCCGGCTCGGCCGCGCGTGCGTCGTGCCCTGTGTTGCTGGCGCGGTCTTCTCGCGGGGGTCGAACGTCTCTGGGGCCCGGTAGTATAGCGGCTTCACGGTCTGCCCGATCATGTGTGCCTTGCCGATCCAGGAGCGCTGTGTGTGCGGTAGGCAGACGGAGACGGTGTGGCCAGCCTGTTGCAGTGCGCGGACTAGGCTGTGGACGTAGGGCGAGGTCTTTGGGGACGGCGGGCCGTCGTCGTTGATCACGAGGATGTGCATCGTGGCGGTTATTGGGACGATGGAGGGCTGCTGCTGAGGTGTGGAGGAAGCAATTGGCGTCGAGGGCATTGGCAAGAGGTGATAGAATGAGGCCAATAGCTTGTGAAGACCTGATATGGGTATCAACGAGTGTAACGAAGGGTTCAATGTTGTTTATGTATGGGAGCTGCGGTTGCGGAGCCGAAGTGAACGGCGAAACTCGCTTGGTGGGGGCGGGGGAGGCCCATTGCATCATTAGTCCAGGAAAAGGGCTGATACAACCGACAGCTACATCCATAAACCCTCCTTGAGACTGGGAGGCATCTTCATATAAGATGTAGGATGTGCCATATTGGGTCAGTGACAAGTCTCTTTCTTCGCGGTGAGAGTTGAAGGCTAGCTACCACATCGCACTTTCTACATCTTAGCAGTGGCTTGATATGTCACACCTACCAAACCTCTTCACTTTACTATGTACTTTATAAGCAGGTCAAGTGTGTGTCTCAGCGTCGTTATTCCAACAAGAGGAGAACAAGGTTTGTTCCTCTGGCCTTCTACTTCTCGCAAGAGCTGTACATGCAGCTTGACCTTTCCCTCCGAACACATAATAGTCCCGAAGGATACCTACAAAACAAAAGGGGAGACATATAGATTATATAGACTCAAAGGATCCCACGATCTAGCTGCCACTAAAGCTTGGCAGTCTACACGTGGCGGAACATGGCTTCTTTCACGTTGTTCAGCCTCAGGCAGGCAAGAATAAGGGCATGGCACACTAATCAATTGTTTGCGGCGCGTCATACTAATCTGGGCCTGTTCTGGCCATCGGATAACTCTTGGGACTCCTTGGTCTGGGTATGAAATCTGCATAGCCATGTCCATGGCTCCATCTCATGAAAGGCCGTTGCAGGCGGTCAAAACACCTTAACACCATAGGCTGATCCGAGATCCCCTATTCCAAACCGATTCATGACCGCGCCTCGACCGACAAACACTAAGTAGAATATGAAAAAGCTCTGGAAGCCATCGCAAACGTAACGCCCGTTCACCTGAGTACTCTGAATGCAGAAACCAAACCGTCCTCCACAGTTGCGAACTAGGCACGTTGACGCTTCGAAGGCGCATCGGACTTTGCAAGCGCCTCGCCCTCTCGCTTCTGACCGTGGGGCTCTCCGCGACTCTTGGAGCGACGCCAGTCATCGAAGGGGCTACGAGGCTTGCTTGATTTCTTCATCGGCGTGCCGTCCGCGTGATAACGCTTGGTTCCAGTTCGACTGGCGCGCGCGGTGGTGGGGGGTGAAGCAGGGGCAAATCGAGGTGCCTCGGGAGTATCCGGCTTCTCGTCAACCATCTCTAGGGGCGTCTCGGGAGCGTCGGGGTAAGCAACTTCAGCATCTTCAGCAAGGAGTTGATGATCTTCAATGTCGGTAGGAGCTTCTTCATCTTCGATGTTGTGAGCAACTCCCTTGCCCTTCTTTTCAGCAGCGAAGAGCAAGCGGGGTTTGATGGCCGAGCGAGCTATAGGACCTTGTCGTATGGTCTGGTCTGCGCCGTTCACGTCGACCTCGTCATCTTCATCAGCGTCGGCGAATGGGCGCCAAAGAGGCTTTCCACGACTATGTAGAATGTGTGGTTAGTTGCACTTATTGGTGAAGCTCAGGCGAGGTCTGAAAGAAAACCGGGCGAAAACTTACAAAATAACGACCATTCCCTCCTCGTGGTGGCGTGTGGCCTCCTCGATAGTCTGCTTGCCTTTGCCGGGGATGGTCACCTGCGTGCGCTTGCTTCGTCTTCTGGGAGGCCCCTCAGTGGTAGACGCGGGGCCGGTGACATAGAAGGGGTTCTCGGCGGTGTTGTCTCGCTCGGGAACGCGGTCGCGCGAATCGGTGAATATCGGGATGTCCTCGACCATTTCCTCGGCAGCGAAGCTGCCCAGCCCGAGTCCACTGTGCTTCTTAGCAGCCTTCTTCTTTCGCGGAGTCGCAGCGGAGTCGTCCCCATTTGCGAACAGGTTACGCGCAATTGCGCGAGTGGCAGCTTCAGTCTTCGCGTTGGGTTGCTTCTTGGGGGTCTTGGCGGGGGTGGGGAGCATGCCGGTGTTCTGAGACGCGGAGGAGGCCTGGGACTTTTGATGCGACTTGGGCTTGGGACTGATGCCGAGATGGTCGGCAGCATTGGAGGTGCCTTCGGCAGTCAGGGCGCCAGATGCGCGACGAACGGAGTCCATGGCGGGCATGCGCTTCTTCTGAGGTGAGGCAGTTGGAGTCGAGAGGAGGGTTCCAGATTTTCTCGGGGTGCGGGTGGGTGGTTGACGGGAGGAAGAGTGCGGCGACGGAGTGCGCTTGTTCAGTTGCTGGGAAGAGATGCGTGCAGATTTGCGCGGCGAGTAGGGTTCCCAAGGGTCGCTGTAACCGTGCTTGGGTGTTGCGGGGGTGTGGACTCGGCTGGGTGGTGAGGGAGTTGAGGGTGCAGGTGCAGGTGATGAGGCAGAGGCAGCAATTGAAGCTGAAGCCATTGTTTGCTCAGGCAACCCGTCCACGGTTGGCGTGGTGGGTGCACGCAGCGCGCGTTCCAATTTCATCCCAACTCTCCAACTCTCGCAGTTCAGCACGCGCAAAGCTCAGGTACCTTTCCCTCTTTCGACTCAAAAACCGAACCAAGCTGGCTTCTATCGACTGAACCGAAGCACCAAAACACTACAGCTCGGTCACGACGTTGATGGACCCGGGGCGAAGCACTTTGACGTCGGTGGGCACCCAATTGAAGCTTCGACTCCCCCTCTCTCAATTCGATGATCGGAAGACTGTCGAGTAATAGAATATTATGTTGAAAAAAGACTTCAAACGTAAGAATTGCACGTACGGATGATGGCAACAAGAGAACTTAGCTATGGGTGCTCGAGTTGAAAACGGACCGGGAGGTCAAAATACGTGCGGAATGAAGATGTGTGGAATGGGCACATTCTAGGAGCTGGCCGGGCATTGAAATGAAGTGGCAGAGGACGAGCCAGCGACGTAAAGTCAAGTGGCTGGGGCTGGTCCTTATGCAGAAGCAGGGCTGGGTAGTGGTCCCTCTGTCCCTGCGGTCTGCCAATCATAATGGCAAGGGACGATGAGTCTAGTGAGCGAGTTTTGATTGAAACTGACTGCCCGTTACCTAATCGAGCTAGTCTTGACGCCCTGCTCCAGTTCTTGGTGTGATGAATTGGTTTAACTTTCCCTCCCACTCCCAAGACGCGATGCGAGCTACCCGGGACGCGTCGCATCCATCCCCGCCATCGGCTCAAGCCCTATCGATTAGCAGTCATCATGGTCAATTGGCCGCATGGAAGGCCAACACATCGACACCCCCACACAGCAACACCCTTTTACTGTTTTACACAACGACGCATGTCAACCATTACTACTGACACTTGAAACACCTCCCTCCAGCTTCCATGTGCCCGCATAATACCGGCCCTACCTTACGTCACTGAGTCAACATACAGCCTCATTGGGATCCAGTTTGATCCCTTGCCCAATTTCATCTGACTATAATCCTGTCATACATAGTCTTGAAACAACCCCTCCACAACCATGGCCGACGACCACCTAGACGACTCCGACAACGAGGACCTTTTCGCATCGCCATCCAAAAAGCCCGCAAAGGAGCCCGAGCGGCCCAAGACCCCCTCCAACCCAACCAACCGCTATGACGACTCAGAAGATGTGCGCGAGGCAGCCTTGCGACGGGAGCTGGACGGCGTCCGGAACATCAACGAGCTGATCGAGGGCGTGGTCGGGACTCTGGAGCGGGCGAAGGGCAACATGCATGTAAGCCACTCCCCAACTGCTTGCCCAATCTCATCTATTAGACTATTACCAGACGAAAGAACATACATATAGCCACATAACTAACAAACAACCCGCAGACCGTCTCCAACACCGTAAACACCGCCTCGACTCTCCTCAACACCTGGACACGCATCCTCTCGCAAACAGAGCACAACCAACGCCTGCTCCTGAACCCGACCTGGCAGGGCGCCAGCCAGGACCTCGCCGAGCTCGAGGCCGAGGCCGCGCAGAAACAGCAGGCGGCCGAGCGGCGCGCTGCCGACGACGAGCGACGGAGGGCCGAGTCACGGCGCCGCCACGAGGACGAGCAGCAGCGCCGGCGCGAGACGCCGGCCGGATCGACGACGACGACGACGACTTCTGCGGCACCACCGACGCGGTCTGCGAGTACGAGGGCCGCGCGCGGGGTTAGGGGCACGAGGGCCTCGTCGAGGGCCCGGGCGGCGGCGTTGACGAGGGCGGCCCCGGCGAGGGCGGCGAGTACGGGGTCCGCTGCCGGACAGGATACTACCTCGTCGAGTATTGCGAGTGCTAGGGGCGCTTCCAAGATCGGGAGGGGTGGTGGCTTCTTACGCAGCGGATCGAGAGGGACACGGGGGTACTGAAGATAGTACACGAGGAGCATGAACGTTGGTGCTGATATGCTAGCAATGTCATTGTCTCTTCCAAGTGATGGCAAGATAGATATCATGTGGTTCAGCCGAGCTCAACCCAGATCTGATGATATGGGCTATGTGCCGTATACAAGCAACATACAGCCCAGTACTATACATACAATGCCTCGAGCTTCATAATACCCAAACACCTCACGTATCCATCATGGTCAATGCATACATACATACAAGCGCAGACCGGATAATGCAGCCAAGCCACCGCACCCTATCACCGTACCCCCCATACCTCAAAAACTCACTCACGCCTTCTTCTTGAAGAAATCGCTCATCTTCCGCATCCCCTGCGTATTCACCTTCTTCAGGTCCCGCACGCCTCGGCTCTCGCCCGCCTTCTTCTTCGTCTCGTCCTCCTCCTTGCGGCGCTTCTTCTCGGCCCGCTCGGCCAGCTCCTCGTCGTCCAGCACGCGCTTGCGCGAGTAGTCGCCCGCGGACCGCGCGGCAGCCGCCTCGGCGCGCAGCCGGGCGATCTCGGAGAGGTAGGTTTCCAGGGGGGTGAAGTCGACGCCAGTCGTTGTTGTTGTTGGTGTTGTCGTTGTGTTTGCCGCTTTCTTTTCTTGTTGTGATTGTGATTCTGCTTGTGGTTGGGATTGGGATTGGAGTCGGGCTTTCAGGACCGCCGCTTGCGACGGCGGCACGTAGCTCGAGCAGATGAAGTTGAACGCCGTGCGCAGGCGCTGCAGCCGCACCACCTCGTCCGAGGCCTGCATCGCGGGCGCCAGCTCTGCGGTTGTGATGGTGGCTGTTTCCTCTTCTGTGATTACTGTTCCTGCTACCGACGTAGCGGCCGTCGACGCCTCAGACACCAGACTCGCACTCGTCTCCGTCGACGAAATCGAAGACTGGCTCTCCGCACTCTCGATCCTGGGCGTCGACGTCCCGGACTCCGGCACGGAACTCGACGCGGGAGCCTCGGTCTCGGTCGGAGTCTCGGGCTGCGAGTCGGACTTTACTGCGGTGGTAGTGGTAGCAGTATTCTCCCGCTTCACGCCCAGCACGGGCGCTTCCAGCACCCGCGTGACAAACTTCTCCTCCAGGCTCGACGGCAGCACCATGCGTCGCGCCTTGCCCAGCACTTCTGCTAGTAACTTCTCCTCGCTGAACCGGAACATGCGCTCGTCGCCCGCCTGCGCCGTCTCGCACACGGCGGCCATGCGGGCCTCGAGCAGCGCGCGCACGCGGCCGCCGCCCCAGCGCAGGACCTCCCAGAGGTGCAAGTCCGGCGCCGCCTGCTGGATGCGGTCGAAGTGGTCGTCGGCGGGGACGAAGAGGGCGCGTTTCTGGGAGGACTTCTTGTTCTTGGGTTTCGAGGGGGGGGGAAGATGCGGTGGTGGTATTATCGGTTGGGCTGGGTGTGAAGGCCGGCAGTACTAGGAATAGGGGGTCGATGGGTGTCGAGACGTAGAGGTCCGCGCCCTTGGTGATGTAAGTGCTGAACTCAGCGCCGTCGGCTGACTTCTTCTGCTCCTTCTTCTCCTGCAGGACGTCACCCGTCCCGTTTCTCCGTTCTATCAGCCAGCTCCGCGGCGTTGACATCGGCGCCACGATGCGCGTGAACTCGTAGATGCCCGTCTCGGGACATACTAGGTATCGGGTCGGTTTGGAGTATCTGGGGTTGAGCAGTGACACTACGCGCGCCTCTTTCGTGGCCTTTTTGGGGAGGATGAAGATCTTCGGCGGGTTGGCGGACTCGGGGGAGAGGGCATATTTGGACTGTGATGTTGAGGTCTTGGAAATTGAGTTTGATGCTTCTGCTGTTGAGGCGCCGGCGGCCTTGGATCTCGTGGTCCTTGCCATGGTCGATGATTATATGCCAAGGTATTGGCCAAAACTCTACCCGAAAAGATAAACTGATCCAATTGGCAATGTCGAAGAAAACAACCCAAAGCGAAACGATCAATTGGCGTGTATTACGCTTTCAGTAGTCAGTATCATGAACTGTGTTCTCTGAACAGTGAACGCACATGATTCCAATTGACTATAATTGCTACTTGGAGAAGGACCCCTGCCAATCAACACCCGCCAGGCGCGTCCAAGTCGCGTTATTTCCTAGTGCAGGATCCGATAAGGCGCGTCTTCTCCGCAATCTCTCACACTTTACATGTGCGACTGGACTATCCTCATTGGGAAAGGTATCTGACCGAGCTCAATGCGCATATTGGCAATTGCTTGTGAAACTTGACTTTCCGGTGCCAGAGGGTACTGTCATTATTGCAACACTTGGAAGAGGCTTACTGAAGTATTCCTTGGTCTTGGAATTCGAACTGTTGTCACATGTCTCCAGATCAGATAGAGATATTTCCATGGTAGCCAACCACATCCAACAAGCCGGTGCCCAATCCATCGGACAACGCGTGTTGGATGCTTCCACCACATTAGCCAATTTCCATACCGAGTGCCTGATATAGCACAGGGCCCCTGCAAAGTCTCGTTGGGGTGCGAGGAGGAGACGAGATTCTGCAAATTGAACAACAAGTATAGACCACTATGCATCCTAGTATGCTACGGAGCTCGATAACACCTGTCTCTCTTGACAGTTTGCTTACGATATGACAGGATCAGGCGCAGACCCGGACGCGCAATGGCCGCCGAAGTCACCTCACGACGTCCTGATGAGCACCCCCGGCGGACGCGAGCGATTGCGACGGCTAGCCGAACGAACATCCCCATCACCATCACCAAGCAAGAGATCCAGAGCAACGCCTGCGCTGGGCGCAAGATCTGCGAACCCAAGACGGGACGATGCGGAAGTCGACGATGGTATCGACGTAGATGACGATGAAGACGAAGAGATGCTCCAATTGAAACTGGCTGCCATACAGGCGAAACTCAAGCTGAAGAAGCTGCAAAGCGCACGGGCGAAGAAAGATGTCGATGTTGAGCCTAGTTCATCGCGACCCGAGCCGGCGTCTATACCCAATCATGCAGCAACGAGCCGATCACAATCCCGCGCCGAGGCCATGCGATTGGGCCAGACACTACCACGGCCACAGTCGCAGGTGGAGGTACAAGTCCCGGCATCACCAGTCAGAAGAGCTCAGACAGCGCAAGGCCATACATCTCCTAGTAGAGTACGGCTGGGCATCGACAAAGGCCTGAAGGCAAAGGACATCTCCTTGAAGCGGGTACCGAGTGTGAGGAGACCTCAGGAGGGTCAAAACGGATCACAAGGAGGCTATCTTCGGAGAGCACGCACACCAGCTCCGGGCGCAACGAACCAGGAACGGCCAAAGACTTTCAGTGAGAGGCTGGCAGAATCAAGGGCCGAGGAAACAGGTCGGCGGGAGCGTCAAGAGAGAATAAAGAAGCTGAGGACGAATGCTTTCGACCTTGGCAAGCAGGAGATGGATCAGTTCAAGAACAGTGCAACAGAGATACCCGATATATCCATAGAAGCAGAGCAGTACAGTCGGGATGAGGTGGTGGCTGGCGGCGGTATTAAAAGAAGCAGCACGATGCCCAGTCTAGGGCGACAGGATGAAGACCAATCAGCAAACAGTTTCGCAACCTCAGAACCCTGCGAGTACAGCGGCACGACTACTCGCAAGAATGTCCCTCCGTCTGAAGTCCCAGAGGAAGAGGCTTCAGCGTTCGAACCGTACTCCAGCGTCCATCTCTCGAAGCGAATCATACCACACCCAGTATTGACACGCAATCTAGCTGGGAAGAAGACATACGTCATCAAGGATCTCTTGAAGCACGTCAAAGCGCCAGACTTCCAGTTGGCAGAGGTCGAGCAGGACATAGTGGTCTTCGCCATCCTGGCCTCCAAGTCTGAGCCTCGCGCACACAAGAACACAAGCAACCTCAAAGAGAAGACGGAAGTAGACCCGGCACGCGGGAAGTTCATGGTCCTGAAACTAGTCGATCTACAATGGGAACTCGAGCTCTTCCTTTTCAACACCGGATTCGAACGTTACTGGAAACTGATCCCAGGCACACTCATTGCGATACTCAACCCGACCATCATGCCGCCCCCACCAGGCCGCACCGACACGGGCCGGTTCAGCCTCGTCATCAACAGCGGACAGGACACGATCCTGGAGGTGGGCAACGCGAGAGACCTGGGGTTCTGCAAGAGCGTCAAGAAGGGCGGCGAGTACTGCAGCAGCTGGGTGAACCGCAAGCGCACCGAGTACTGCGAGTTCCACATGAACCTAGCCCTCTCCAAGAAGCAGCAGGCTCGCCAGGACGTCAACGCTTTCAACACGGGGCTCGGACCCAACAGCAAGAAAAAGGGGAACTCGTACCGTCTGCCAAAATGGGAGGAGCACGCCAACGATCCCAAGAAGAGCAAAAGGGGTAAGTACGACCGCGAAACCCACAGCGCCTGGTTCATGCACAAGCCCAGCGCGGCGGCCATGCTCGACAACGAGGTGCTGGGCGGTAACTACGGCCAGGTGACCGACACAGTCGAGCGCAGTCAGGCACTGCGGCGGCGGTTGGCCACCCAGGAGAAGGAGCGCGACATCATGAAGAAGCTGGGTCAGGTCGGCAGCGGCGCCGGCAAGGAGTACATGTCAATGGGGCCGCAAAAGCCGTCGAACCCCAAAGACGGGTTTGGCTCGAGCATGGCATCCAGCACCACACAGGCGACCGAGGACGGCCGGCCGCCCCAGCTGGACGCCAAGGCCCTGGGCCTGGTCCATGAGAAAGGCTCGGATCGGCCCAAGATCCACCTCAGCCCCGTGAAGAGGAAACGCGTCGACAGCGCCATGTCGTGGAATGCGCCGAATTCGTCCGCGCTGAGGAGTAGTTCCAGCGTACAGGGAACGAATACCGCGAATTCAAAAGTCGGCCTGGGCTGGGGCGCCCCTCTCAAGGACAAGCTGTCACGCATGAAGGAGGGCGAAAAGCTAGCTGGCCGCAATAGCAATAAAGGGGATGAGGGGGACTCCTCCGAGGTTCAACAGGTGCCGAGTTCGAGTGTTTCTGGCGGCGCTCCTCCCGCACTCAGGGCTACTACTACCGGGGATGGGAACAAAGACAGAGCCCGGTCGCCGGCTCGAAAGAAGACTCGTTTCGTCACTGAGAAGGGCATCCGCGAGGCTGGGCGCGAGAGCCTGGGCGATGAGCTGGTGATTGCCAATGCCAACGTCAATGCTTCGGGCGCCGATGCTGATGCTAGGAAGGGAAAGGGCTCCTCTGGAAAGGCAAAGGGGGTCCGCATGCATGGGCGCGGGATGGTCGTGCTTGATGATGACGATGATGACGATTTGCTTATCCTTGATTAGGTAGGTAGTGCCGGCGGGCGATGGACCGCTGGATACGGATGCATGCCCGAGCAGAGCAGGGCTTGTTTGGAACTGCCATGTTTGGAACGGGAATGTCCTATAGAGGGAAACTATGAAGGGGGAAAACAAGAAGCAAGGAGTCTGGGAGCATGGGAGCAGCCTGACACGGCCACAGAAGGGGGTTAAGGAGTTCCGGGTGTCTAGAAATCAGGGCAGTAAGGTAGTCAGAGATGGGTCACGATGACCCATTCACTCGCACTCTAGTGTACTTCAATGTTACTACTCGGGCTCCTCAAAAAATTCTCATGTGGTAGAGAGCATAAATAAGTCATGTCAATGGTCTCGAAAACTGGCAATTAAGTTTACGTTCTTGGCTATCCAGATAACGGAGTAGAAGAACGAAGTTATGTACCATACGGAGCACCATCAAAGCGATCAAAGCGATCACCGTGGTTTTTGTCTTTATTTCAAGGGAACATGCAACAGCGTCATGTATTTATGGACGTAAGTACTGCTCGTTAGTCTGAACGCTGGTATCGACGACTATTCTCATCTTACCATGACGAGCTTCTGTCCACTTGTGACGTGTACAGCAGCTCAAATGGCTCTTCGCCATAACTTGACAGCGATCTCGTCATTCGGTCGGCAGTGCAACACTCGAAGTAGTAGTCTGTAAATGAAATGAGTTCGGGCAAGTGCCATTCGAGGCATGCCTCACGGGCCGCTGTGTCAGAGTTCGGTAACATTAGCTGCGAAATCTGGGAAATCTGCGAAATCGAGGTGTTTTGAGTGACGGCCTCAGTGCTGAAGTCCATGCGAGCGGACCGTCCATGCGAGTATGATCATTCCTCGCGCTTCGCAGTGATTGCACGAACAATGGTCATCTTGGAGGTACCCTTCAATTATGCGTTCTCGAGAGCTCGAGTCCCGACTATCCACACGAGTTCGAGGTGATCTATGATGTTGAAGAGAGCATTGTGGCGTCTATCGTGGTATCCATTGCGTCGTATCCTCCCATGCTTGCTCCCTCAAACTCATACTCTTGCCTCTCTCCACAGCCGCAGCCAAAGTATCCTCCAGCCACAGCGTATACTTAGCCATCACTGCCCTCGCCAATCCCGCACGCGCAGGCCTCCAGACCTCCCTCAGAAACTCGGTGCTCTCTCTCCATTGCTCCCTCTTATCCCACACGTCGTTGTACTCTGCCAACCGCTCCGGACCCTCGAAGCACACGCCGTAGAATCTGCAAAAGCTCCGATACTCCAGGGCACAGTCCACACTCTTGCCCATGAACAGATAGGGCCACAGGTGCTCCCAGACCCGGCCGACGATATAATCGGTCCAGCCCGTGGCCACGAGCCACCGCTCAGCGCGTTCGTACTGTTCGCGCGGCCGGCTCCGGATAGCTTCCCTCGTCACGGCGAATTGCGAACAGCACGGTCCAGCCAGGATCTCAGGGACCTCGACTCCGTCGCCGAAAGTGGCCTGGAAGGCCCCCTTCACCCACGGCTCTTCCTGCTTGACCGATTCCGCGGCCGTCTTGGTCGTGTTGATCCAATCCGGACACGCGTTCTGCCAGTTCGTCCGCAGGTTGTAGTATCCGCGCCGCTTCACCTGCTGCAAGTCCAGCCGCGACAGTGCGAACGTCATGGACTGGTGCAGCGCGGGATCCATGTGCCAGGGCCGCTCGTGCGCGTGTATGAAGATGGAGATGTCTGGGAGCGCGTCGTAGAATTCACTGATGTACCGGAAGTACATCAGTGCCTCGCGACCCTTGGCGACGGGCGGATGGTAGTGGGCCGAGGCATTGTCGCTGACGTAGCGGATGACTTGCATATTGGGCACTCTCAGGTTCCACACCCAGTCGATGTCGTCCTCCTGCGTGGAGGCGACGACGAGATGGACTTTGGTCGAGGCGTCGGCAGCGGGGTATGGGTAGTCGGCGAGGTCATGGTAGTCTAGACGGTGGAAATCGAAGCCGTCGTTGTGCCACGCTGGTCGGAGGTGGTAGAGGAGGAAGTACGCGAGCGGAGCGAGGATGCCAGCTGCGAGGAGGGTGGTGCGAGGCCGGAAGGGGCTGACAATCATGGCTTGTGGTGATGGGCGAGCTTGGCGAGACGTCTCCCGTGCACCGTGTTGATCGTGACATGCACATGCACATGCACATGCACATGGTCTGGCATGTCTTGGCCGCCGATGGTGGGCTGGACTATTATGCTTGGCGGGCAGGGGGACAGGGGGGACGCATCGATCCACATAGTTCTAGAACACTGCCCAGTGGCGCCGGCGCGACGTCTTCCCTCCGCTCTCGCGACACCATGCAGTTCAGCAGCACGCTCACGAGCATCGACAAGATGAACGGCGTCTCGAAAATCAGATTGTCACCCTCGAAGAATCCCGTCAGCTGCACAATCGAACCACTGCAGTTCAGCACCTAATCAAACCATTTCGGGACGACGATATTCGAGCAAGCCAAGACCTACTGCTGCGGAAAGGATAAAGCGGTGTCGCCGCGTCCAAGCAATTATTGCAAAAATTCGATGTTTGGAGACGGCTATTGTGACGTACAGGTAAAAGAAAGGTCTGCATGCGGCCGAGAACAGTCTGTTGACGGGTCAGCGTAATTATCAGTAATGGACACGACATTCATGACTGCAAGCGGACGGGACTGACGGATGGCATTGCGGCGAAGATGGCGCCGAACTTGCCAAAAATGCCCATGAGAATGATCATCACGCTGGCACAGTACCCGGCCCTTCGACTCTGTGAATTGAGTCAGCTACCTTCCTCACCCGCTCGGGGTGCTCGAGACTCACTGCGTTGCTGGTGACGACAATGACACCATTGTTGCCTGCATGGCTGATCATGCGAATCGTCATTCACAACCCGTTACGGGTGTTGAGGGGAGGGTTGCGATGCCGTAGCCCTGGATGGAAAGGTGGGTTTGTTAGATGGAGTTCTTTATGTTTGTGAACAGATCATAGGGTACATCAGTGAAGTCTCCCTGAGACTCCCGAAATTGGTCGACCGTGACTTGGGGATCGTTCTGGCATAGTCGGAGTCTCCGCGCAATACCATACCAAAAAGACGCTTGGCTTCTCCTCTGTAGAGAGAGGATGTGAGGGATGTTCCTACGTTCGACAGAACTTCGACCACTGCCAAGCCCGTCCGCTGAGCGACAGTCCGAGGGCCACCCAAGTGCCATAGGACCAAAGCCTTCCGAAAGCGACATGTCTCGACCATCTCATGCAGCTTCTGATTAACTTCACTCCGTCCCTTGCATCCAATACACACATACGCCCTTGTCGCCCCTTTCCATAACGTGTAGCCAACGAAGCGCATGAAATCTCGAACCAGCTCAAATTCTCCCACTCACCTCAGCCCCAGTACCTATCGTCCCCACACTCCAATAGTAGCCTTAAAATACTCTATCTTACACGGTCGCCAATCTCTGATCTTCCGGCTTCAAAAATACCACCTGTTTCCATACACCTTGACGACCAGATCAGCGTCGATCTGCATGCTCCCCTCATTGGCATGGTTCCCAAGCTTGGGCTGGAGCTCAGTCTCGTCCTTCAAGGCTCCCATCAGGCCATTGATGATCTCTTCCATGGACTTCTTGGCGCCATCCGAGGTGTCGAAGTTTCCGGTGTCGGGCACAGCCACGTAGACCTCCATCCTCTTCAAGTCGAGGTCCCGGAACAAGGTGGGCCAGGATCTGGTTGTCCTTGTTCCCGTCGTGCTGGTCGCCGATCATGGCGATGCCGATGCAGCTGACCAGGTTCTCTGTCCACAGTCTGCCGGAGCGGGCGGTTTTGATATCCCCAACTTCAACATTGGTGTATCCGGCAGGGGGCCCTCGGGCCACCAGAAGGCTGCGCTTGTCATCCGAGTTTCTACAGATCTTGCCCAGCTCCTTGAGGTTCTCGAGGTTGTTGTACCACTCGTGTCTGCGAGCGAGGGCGGCATCTGAGTGGCTGTAAACGAATCAGCAACAATCCAAGTCTCGACGACACGTCGTGATTATACTGAAAGATTTCGAGTACGCTGCAAAGGGCAGACGAGACCATAAGGACGGTCACCAAGAGCGACGACATGTTCAGAAAAAAATGCATTGTGTTGAACCTGATGTGTGGATAGAGGTGAGTAAATGGGGTTTAAATATTCGCGATGAACAGAGGCGTCTATTGTAAATTTTTGTTCTGTTGAATTGTCGATAGTGAAGAATGGAAAGACAAACGCTGCGCCATTTATTTAGAACACACCAGCTAAAGTATCAACCAAGTCTTCATTTTTTAGTTTATTTTCAACTATGGACCACACTCTTAGGGTTTACTCCTTTTCAAAGATCCTCCACAGGTGTCTAGGATGGTAATGGTTACGGTTCTACATTTCTGGAAGTTTTATGGTCCAGACTTTACCTGATTAAGCATGCAAAGTTTTGATCTATAATTATCTGCGATAATGTGTAGGACTTTATGGAACTCTACGCCGGGCGAACATCTCCTGGAGTATTATTAGCATAGATAGACCTATGATCCCAGCCGGAGGAACCGTTAACCATTACCATCCCGGATACCTATATTTTTGGTGTTGTGGAGTTATTTTATATATATGTTTGTTTGTTTTGTATTTAACGTGGGGGATTGCTCCTCAGTAGTGCAAACCACGCCTCTCAGAGCCTCTGCATCGTAGGGTTGTGGAGGTATCAAGATAATAAGTACAGTCAGTCCCGCTCACAAGCCCATCCCCGTTGTTGTGGCGGTATGACCTTGGGTTATCCATCTGGTCCTTCAAGAACAGCTATCTATCAAGGGCAGATTGATGAAAAGAATTTGCTCTTCTCCACGAATTTTGCCCATATTGTGCTCCTCTCTCCTAAGTATTATAAACAAGCTGTCCTAGGCGAGTACCTAGGCAGCAGCCAGTATTTCCCCAGCCTCTTACAAAGGAAAATGTGTTGTGGTGTTTTCTTTTCACCACAGCTGCAGTGATCATTTGAATCTGTATGCCCAAAGCGTTCGTGGTATCTGGCAAAGTCGACATGTCCAGATCTAGCCGTTAGACGTCTGTATAAAGTACTCCTCTTAAAAGATATAAGGTCTCTTTTAGTTATTATATGTGAATATACTTCTTGATATTTAGGTTCTGATTGGTCTTTTTATCATTAATTGAACTCTTTCTTGCCCTTTCTTTTGAGATCTCTCTTGATCCATGAGATTGTGGGAAGATTTGTTATGTCTGTTTCTAGCATGGCACCCTCTTTTGCTAGTGTGTCGGCAGCTTCATTGCTATCAATATCTCTGTGTCCAAGAATCCACTTGACGGTCACTCCAGGAGTGTGTGCCGTGGCAAGTTCTTGGAATCGTAGAAAAATGTTCTGTGATGTCTCAGGTGGAGTCCCATTGAGCCTATCTATCATTGCTGTGTTATTCAGACAGACATATAGTTGTTTTCCGTGTCTAATTGTACTGGCTGTTACAAGCCCTTAGAGAGCATCATGGACTTCAGCATCTATTACTTCTGCTTAGAGAAGTCTGCCCTTTCCCCGGTATACTTCTTGTGTAGTGTTGCCTTTCCTGATGGTGTAGCCCCATCCAGTGCGGGTTGTGCCTTTGTCGTCCAATTGTGATCCATCTAAGTAGATAATAAGGTCAGTGTTCATATTTTTCTCTTATAATTATTCCTTAAAGAGCTCTGTCTTTTGGTCTTTTTCCTTTAAGATTGGGGGCTTTTTTCATGATGTGACGGCCTGCACAGACCTTCCCACATGACAAGTGGATACTTCCTAATAGGGGAAGGATCTGACCAGAGGATCCCCTTAAAGGGGCAACCTCCCACTGTACCTATCTCTCTCTCTCTTCCTTTCCTCTCTAGTCTTGATATTCTCGTCAATAGAGTAATAGCTGCTTGCTGCCGGCCATGTCCCAGCTCCTCAACACGCTCGCCGTGACAGGCGAAGGTCATGGTGGGCTTTACTATCTCTAGCCCCCCAGGGATGGTCTTCCTTTTGGGCGGATCTCGGGTTTCTAGCCACTTGCTCAGACATTTAGAGAAGAAAGCGCTGAACTCCTTGGCATGAGAGTATAGTTCGGTTCCAACTTTCTTAAGTGTCTTATTAACCGCTATAGCACACTCTTGAAACATTGTCATCCTGGCTTTATAGAAGTGCTTGTCTTTAGCCAATATTCTGGTAACTTGATCCTAGCACTCTGAAGAGAAGGCTTTATTCCCTATATCGCGTGTAATGGCTTGATTTGTCGAGATTTTATTCAATTGAGGTTGTTTCATTCTAGTGGTGCTGTTGTCATTGATATTTCAGGATTTTCCTTTCAGAGGGGAAATAACGGTAAAGTCAGCCTTAGAGACCTGTGACGGACTGCTGCTGATGTCGTCAAGCAGCGCCTGGCGGAGCCTGTTTAGAGTTGCCGGGCCGTATGTCTTTCTGGGGGCCGGGGATTTGAGCATGCCGCCGGTAGTCGTCTTTGGGACGGCCATGGGCGTGTTTGGGGGCCCGTCGTGAAAGGGTGCCATCCGGCTTGTGGGAAAAATTCTCTTGTGTCTTGGCAAAGATAGTCAGTTACTGAGAGAAGTGCCTGTTTTAGTGCAGATATCGAGGTTGCGCCCTAACAGCGGGGCGCCAAGAAAAATAGTTGTTTTTGTTTGGTTGATTTTATATATAAAATAAAGGGGCCACCCATCCTTAAGGATCCTCTAATAACATATTTTTAGATTCCAATCCTCTGGCCTAGCTGGTCACATGCCTACCGTGCCTTCAAAACTCTCTGACATCAACCACCACAACAGCATGACGTTGCTAAACAGCGTCTATCAACCTCCACTGGAATTAGATCCAGCTGGCTCGTTATGCTTTCCTCAGTTCCCACTACTACCCCCCGAGATTCGGTTAAAGATATGGGAGCACTCCCTGCAACGCCACCTCCTGGTGCAGGTCAGCATCAAAGCCAAGCGTGGGCTGCAGAAAAGACTGGCAGCCTGTCAACCTCCCTACTCTGTCAATAATGAGCTCGGGATACCCATCAGCGGCCCACGATACCTCGCAGTCGTCAAGGGGACGACAGCCATACATACGTCGGATCCAATCCAACGCACGCCGCTCGACTTTGGGGGCGGCTGATCAATAGATGGGAGATCCACCACAAGCATCCAGTCGACTACCGCATCCTCCTAGCAGAGGAACCGAAGAGCGCGAGCTGGCGAAGCACAATCCACAGCGCCGAGGATGCAGATAGGTACATCCAGTACGAGAGGGGGACTCAGGCCGGCGCTGGCGAGTTCAGAGACACCATGGACTGCAACAATGGCACCAGGGAGGAAAAGAAGAAGTTATATGCCGACATGTTCAAGGCTTATACCCCTGGTAGCGACACATCTTGGGACGAGTTCAAGAGGGAAGTAGAGGCGGAGACGGAGACGGATACCATGAAAGCGGAGGGAAAGCTGCTCGAGCAGAAGGTGCTTGCTGCAGAGACTGTCAAGACGGCTATGGGTTTTTGGAGTTTTCCACTGGAAGCCCTCGGGATTGATATGGGAGCCAGAGACGATGATCAGTGGAGTGGAGATATGGATACCGTGGTGGACATGTCGGGATATTGGCCAGACTTGGGATTATCGTGCTTGTCGTAGGTATACATATCAAGCAGAGCAGATCACTAGGGTAGTACAATCATAGCGTAAGGATGTTATGATGGGTGGTATACCGTGCCGAGTGAAACAGATGGAGGGACTCTGTACAGGATGATCACTGTCACGACCCCAATCGACTTGTCTCGTGGATCTATGGCCAATATACACAAGTCACAAGCCTCTTAGTAGACCCTGAAGTTCAGTCCAGCATTATAAGCAACCCCTTCCTTGCGGTCAAAGAGCTTAATAAAAAAATCGCAAACCAGGTAGGGGGGTTAAGTATTCTTGAAGCACCGACAGCGGTTTCACGAGAACCTCATCAGTAGAAACCCCATGTGCCAGTGGCCACAGCAACATTGGACACTCGAGACGGTATCCCATCGGCTGGGTTTTCATGAGACTATTTAGACTGCCGTTACTTAGAAAGTGTCCCCACAAAGCCTACTTTACAGAGCACTGAGTGGAATATAAGCCATCGACAAACAATCAAATACTTGACCTACTTAACCCAGTCCTAGTTCATTTAATCTGTTATAAATACCCCCTAGTGGGTTCCAAACCGACATAGCGTTAAAGAACGTCATATTCGATAAGGGTTCAGCGCCGCGGAGCTCACGCATCTAAATAATGGGCTTAGCCTGTCCGCATTTCAATCTCTAACCTCCATTAACGTCGACCTGACACACTACGATACAGATCCAGTCGCTTCCAAGCCTAACTAACCCAGCCCAAAACGCAAGGCGTAATAGCGGCTAGGGTTTCACACATTAAGCGTAACTTTACAAAAACATTTCAAGCGCGTTAAAGCTGATCATACGGTGTTATAATCCGACTGCTAAAAGACTTTAAAAATAACGTTATCAATATACGTAAAGAAAGAAAAGAGCCATAAAGTTAACTAAGAAATAAAAACAAGTATATATAAAGGTTAGTTTATAAAACTATATAGTTAATATTCAATGCCGTAATGATACCTTTTTTTTAAACCGTAAGTGACCGTAATTATAATGATAAAATTGGTATTTAAAACAGCTAATATAAAGCCGGAACGGTGCGGGTACTTAGGGTTGTTTAAAGCAATTTTACTCCGTTTTATAGCTTTTAATGTTTATATTTTAATTTCTTTTGTATATATTTGTTCAATCTTACTTTTGAAGATTAATAATTATAAATAGCTATTAATTTATAACCGAATTAACTTATTTAAACTTTGTTAGATCTATGCAATTCCAGCCTGCAAACCATCTATACCAAGACCCACATGTATGATTAGATAAGAGATAAGATACCGGATTGTGAGGTCACTTAGCCAGACTTGCAGGTCCAGCTAGACTTCCCAATCCAACCATCAGCAACATCATGACCTTGACCCCATACTCGAGTATTATGATTGATCGTTCAAGTCTGTTCCAACACTGATCAGTGTTGTCTCCCAAGACAACACAGATAAGCAAGGAAAAGAAGAGGTCTTATAATATCAACGTTCTTAACACGAGACTCGGGATACAGCCAAAGATCTGGATCTTCTGTCGCAAACGTTCCTCAAGAGGCGATTTGAGGCACAGCACGAGATCCGAGGTTTTCTACTGCAAACATTCCTCCAGAGGCAACTCGAGGCAATAGATTACGCTGCAATCACAGCAATACTCATATCCCGCGCGGCAGCACAGACTGTTGACAGAACCCTCCCCCACACATCCATCTGACGCGCCCGTCCGACATACGCCCATCCGACACCTGCCAGATTGTTGACAGAACCACCTGACACACATCCATCCGACACGCCCATCCCACACGCCCATCCCACACGCCTATCCCACACGCCCATCCGACACGTGCCCATCCGACACGTGCCTATCTGACACGTCCATCCGACACGTCTATCCGACACGCCCATATCCAACACAAGTACATCCGACACGAGTACATCCGACAAGATGGCCTCCAGCAGTGACAACAGCGAAATCCAAGTCGCTCAAGACCCCGCTGACATCCTGAGAGATAAGAAGCTACGATACCTTGGCAGGCACAATCTACATGCCAACCTTGTCGACTCCATCGACCTCGATATGATCCATCCAGTCGATCTGAGAGATGACGACACTATTCACATCAACTCGTACACCCTAGCCTGCATTAACCGCTATAATGGCAATGAGAAGCCTGTCCCTTACGACATCTTTGAGAGCTTCCAATGGACTTTGAAGAATGGACAAAAGACAACTTCGAGAAGATTGAACGAACCATCCGAGGCATTTTCCGAAAATGCCTTATTTCTCAAAGAATCTATCTAGGCAAGGCAAACCACTCTATCGCGGACGCACTTGCCAACCTCGTAACCGCAGAAAACCTTCCTGTCTGGGACAAGATCACGCTTGACAGGACGAAACTGTTATATCCAAACCCTGACCTGTAAAAAATGGTTGAAGGTTACATGGCTATCCAAGCACAGAAAAACGGTGATGACGCTGATTCATCCAATACCAACACACCTGGTTTCGATCTTCAAGACGAAAATGACCCCCCTCCTGCTAATACTACTAACCTCGAACCTACCAAGCAGCATGTTTCATAGAGCCATATCGCGTTCCAGAGCATTGACAGTAATCAGTTAAGAGATACTTTACGAACACCTGCTCCGATACGTCCCTAATATCGGAATCCCTCACAGACTCCGCAAGCCGGATTCATACCTGGACAAACCCCAATGGCATACGCAATTGACTGCTTCGTTCCCGGTCCTCGACATGTTACTGTTACACCGGACCCCGGTTTCAAGACCTATCAGCAGCACAATCAATGGCTTCAGAACCAGCCACCTGACCCATATACGCAGATCCCCCCTGCCCCGGTAGCGAACAAAGATCTTGCTTTTGCAACCATCGCTACGTTCGTTAAGATATGGACAAAGGAAGACTGTTACTCCGGAAGACCGTATGATATCCTGGACGACAAGATGCGTTATTTCCTGAACACGTGTTCTACCATTGGCATCAAACCTGGTCAATTCCACGCGGTATTCCCTCAAGTGCTTACTAGCACAGCCTGAATATATTTCATGCACCACGTTAGCCGTCACTTCATGTTTTCTGACATGTATAATCGTCTCAAGATACATTTTGACACAGAGGTCAACAGGACGCAGTATCATCGTGATTGGTCTGCAATTACCTACGGCAATTTGAAGGCACGACCCGAGAATGCCAACAAGTCCAATATGGACGTCCTGGAGGCATTACTTGACAAGCTGCAGCTTTGTCAACGCGCCCTCGGCCCATCATATCTCGGTGAGACACAGCTAATTGCAGCTGTGGAACGCGCCTGCCGTGGCGTCAAGGAACTCGAATATGCATTGTTCACCCCGTCTCATACATTCGAGGCTCTTGCATCCAAGCTCCGACAATCACTCCAGACCTCTGAAGACTCAACCAACAGCGCCCAGCATGCTGCCAATCAGTACTTTACTGATCGCAAGTTCCACCGGCAGAAAGACAAGCAATACAATAAACGAGATGGCAATATTACCAGACGTTGTTACATCTGTAGTGACCCTGACTGTCGATCGTGGAAGCATTCTCCAGAGGAACAGCAAAAATCCAAAGAGAAATGGCGGCACAATCAACAGTCCCATGGACGACCGACCACAGGCCCTGCCTATATTCACTTCCTGGCTGACTACAAGCCAGATCTTGACTCCGACCCCGATAACACGCATGATCAACACGTCATGGATTCTGGAAGCAACAGCAGCAACGATGCTGTACAGTACCTCATAGCCACCTTACTTAGTGACCAAGCGTTTCAACATTCAATTACTGCCACGGACAACTCCCAGGTTGGGTTCGAGTCTAACAGCTTCATACTGGATAGATATGCCAGTTCTACATTCCAAGGAATTATGCCTGATTCTGGCGCTGCTTCTGTTTCAACAGCCGGTAAGGGTCAGTTCCTAGCCTTATAACGCGAATTACCCTTAGTCTCACTTGATAAATCGCGCGCCGGAGAAGCTACAGTTCAATTCGGTGGAGGAGAGCTTCTAGATTCTCTCGGCACGATCTATGTTAACACCCCCATTGGAGACGTGACGTTTCACGTCGTTGATACCCAGACTCCCTTCCTCCTCTGCCTAAAAGACTTCGACAAGCTTGGCGTAATGTTCGACAATATTGCCAATAGGATGATCCGACTGCGAGATGGCAAGTCCATCCCAATCACCCGCAAATGGGGTCACTCCTGGTTCTTCCCCTCAGCAATGACAACCGTATCAACCGGTGTTTTCCTAACAGAAGTGGAATTACGACGCGTTCATACCCGATTTGGACACCCTTCTGTTGACAAGCTTTACAAGCTCTTGGAAAAATCTGGCAACGAGGCTGATCGAGATGCCATTGCAATGATCAACAAGTTTTGCCATCACTGTCAGGTCAAAGGCCCATCACCACAACGCTTCAAGTTTTCCATCAAGAAGGATGTTGATTTCAACTATGAAGTCATCGTCGATGTCATGTACTTGGAGAGCAAGCCCGTCCTTCACTGCGTTGATGCCGCTACAGCCTTCCAGGCAGCCCAATTCCTCCCCAACCTGTCTGCCAAGGAGACCTGGGAAGCATTGAAACGATGTTGGATCAACACCTATCTTGGTCCTCCAGATGTCCTAACGCACGACGCTGGTACCAACTTCGCAGCCACAAAATTCCGAGCTGAAGCCCGATTGCTTGGAATCACCTGTCATCAGATTCCCGTCGAAGCTCATTGGTCGATTGGCAAGGTTGAACGGTATCATACCCCCATTCGACGCTCTTACGAGATCATCCGAGCTGAATCATCCGGGATCTCTCAAGAAGCTGCCCTACAGATGGCAGTAAAAGCCATGAACGATACCGCCGGTCCTGATGGTCTTGTACCAACACTCTTGGTCTTTGGAGCCTATTCACGCGTTACGATGGATTCGCCCCCGACACTATCACAGCTTCAATGTGCCCAGGCCCAGGCCAAAGCAATGGCCGAACTACATAAGCTCTGAGCTAAGCAAAACGTTCAAAATGCTCTGAACATAAGGAACGGCCCTGATACAACACCAACACTGTCTCTCTCTCTTCCCATCGGCAATGAAGTCCTTGTCTATCGCAAAAAAGACAAATATCAAGGCCTGTACAAGGTTCTATCGGTGACAGACCGAGAAGTGACCGTTGAGATGGTCAACGGACCGACCCTATTCAGCCGCACGCACGTCAAGCCGTACAACCGTCACTCTGACACGACCTTCGATACTGAGAAGCTTAACGACCACGATGCCCCCATTCCGTTCGAATATCCAGAACCGACACTCCCCCGCCATCGCGGCCGCCCTCCGAAGCTCCCTACACCCGTCCAAAGCACGAAGCGACTGCGAGGCCGGCCCAGAAAAATATACGTGGTACACATAGCCATTACGACTACAAGTAAAGAGGAGAACTTTGCTGGCTCCTTTGTCCAGCAAGATGAATATGGCATTTTCCTCTCGCACACGGAGCGTGCTGACCACGCTCTCGCCCTGAAACTGCGCACTGAAGGCAAGATCACAGCCCCTGGAGCACCCTTTGAGCAATCCGATGTCCTTGAGATTGAGTCTCTATTTGCCGATGAAGTGCTTGTCCCCATTCTGTTCGACAGCAAGATTCACGGCGACACCCGACTGTTTAACTCTCGTCTCGTCCGCACTGTTAAAAGCGTCAATGACCGCCCTTACAAGAAGAGCAGACTCGTTGTATAAGGATATAACGATCATGAAAAGCACGATATCATAACCCAAGCTCTGACAATCATGCGATGCAGCCAACGACTAGCAATGGCCCTGACACCGTCTTTACGACAGCGAGGATGTCTTGCTGCCTCTTGAGACATCACTATGGCCTATACGCAGTCATGACACCCAATGAATCGTCTTGTCATATGCAAGCTGCCCATTAAACTAAAAAAGAAGTATCCAGAGGGTACGATTCTTCGTGTCGACAAACCCCTGTACAGAATCGCAGAAGCTGGGAATCATTAGTATGACACATACTCCGCCCACCACAAGGAAAGACTAGAAATGGAGACATCCGCTTATGACCCTTGTTTATTCATTATAAAGAAAGGCAACGACTTCGCTATCGCAGCCCTTTAAACTGACGACACCTTTGTTATTGGCACTACCAGCTTCCTAGAAAAGGAAAAAGACGAAACGAGGAAAGCGGGCTACAAGACGAAACCACGAACCCAGTTTAATACTGGTTCTTCTGGCGACTTCAACGAATGCCGTCTAGAATTTCAGACTGAGACCATGACAGCGACTCAAAAGGGACAAGCTGACAAGCTCGTCCTGATTGACATGAGTGACAAGGATTATAAGCAGAGATTCATTGAGCAACGAGCGAGAGGCGCCTACATTACCTCTATCTGTCAACCAGAAGCCGCATTCGACTATTCTGTTGCAGCCCAAGCCCAAGAACCCTCCGACAAAGATATCGAGATATTAAACAAACGTATTCAATGACAACTGGACAATAAGTCACGTGGACTTCGATTTGTAACGATTGATCTGTCTATTGCTAAACTCTTTGTGTTCATTGACGGATCATTTGCCAACAACAAGGACCTATCATCACAGATCGGATTTGTTATTATCCTCGGGAATGAATCATCTGGTAATGGCAAGACATTTACATTTAATCTGACCGGAAACATTGTTCATTGGTCCTCTACTAAATGCAAGAGAGTCACACGGAGCGTTCTAGCTTCTGAAGTATATGGTATGGTTGCTGGCTATGATTACGGATACGTGATTCACCGTACACTGGCAACTATCTGCCAACGCCTTGAAGTACTTACGATCCCCCTGATCCTCTGCACAGACTCATACTCGTTGTACCAGTGCCTTGTCAAGCTCGGCACTACCAATGAGAAGCGTCTGATGATCGACGTCATGGCGCTCCGGCAGTCATACGAGAATCATGAGATCACAAAAATCCGATGGATCCATGGTGAGGATAACCCTGCTGACTCGATGACCAAGTCGTCTCCAAATAAAGCCCTTTATAGTCTTATTTCTGATAACAAGACAACGGTTCGAGTTGAAGGCTGGGTTCAACGTTGAGATCACCTGGATGGATGGTTTGGTGGAATCGCAATCATAAAAGAAAGAGTATCATGTGTTGGATCTATGCAATTCCAGCCTGCAAACCATCTATACCAAGACCTACATGTATGATTAGATAAGAGATAGATACCGGATTGCGAGGTTACTTAGCCAGACCTTCAGGTCCAGCTAGACTTCCCAATCCAACCATCAGCAACATCATGACCTTGACCCCATACTCGAGTATTATGATTGATTGTTCAAGCCTGTTCCAACAAACTTTATATTTCTAATTGTCTTTTTTTTACTACTCCATACCCAATTATACATTAAGTAATTAAATTAATTATAATATTCGTTTTTAGTTAACCCGTTTCGTTTTTCCATTTTCTTATACTCTGAGTTATTTTTATATAAAATAGCTATACAACATTATTAATGCAACAAAAATAATCGCTCAAAAAGCGATACTAATAAGTTATAATGTTCGATCCATGTGATTTCACAGTCAAACCATCCATACAAAACCCACATGTATGATTAGATAAGAGATAAGATACCGGATTGTGAGGTCACTTAGCCAGACTTGCAGGTCCAGCTAGACTTCCCAATCCAACCATCAGCAACATCATGACCTTGACCCAATACTCGAGTATTATGATTGATCATTCAAGCCTGTTCCAACAAATAAATTTATTTAAATACAATATTTTCTTTTATATATATATTAAAACGTTTATATTTATTTCCGCTTTATTTTTATAAATATTGTGATGGTCTGACCTCCCATCAGGTCTGACACCCCATCTGCAGTGGTCAGTGCGCTGCATCAGGTGACCTGGCGGCGCACAGGGCGTGTTGCCTTAACTGCTACTAGATTAGCTGGTGGGCCAGATCCTTCTTTCCCTCTTCACCAAGAGATTCTTACACGTATGTAGTGAAAGCAGGACTGTTACGTCCACTCCATATTTACGCTTCGTGACAATCTCTCGGTCTCTTCACACACGTCTAGGAAGACTGTAAACTCCCTGAAGAACGATACTGAACGATACGCGTTTGACGCACCGAAAGAGAACCGATACCGAACAAGACACCCCCAACCCGATACCACGATCAAGATGCCGCGCAGCGAAGCGGATCGACAGCGCGTCGCGCAGGCCGTTGAGCTGGCCAAGAGAGAAGTCCATTTCACTGATGATGAGTATCTCCGTCACAATATCAAGCGTACTGATGGGCCAGGGTTCGAATCCTGGCCGTAGCAAAAGTCGACCGAGTCTTTTCACATGTCGCATGTGTACGCCTAATTGACAGAGGGCCGCTCCTGGCTGTGGCACACAAGCTCCATGGACACAATTCGCTGGCGCGACTACGGTCGTTTGTCCAGGTTCGTGGGCGAACCTTGTGTGACCCGGGGGGTTGTCATGGTCTGGTATAGGTAGCCCATGTGGTGAGTCCTGGAGCCCGGACATGAGTACATGTACCACCATTGAATGTCAAGCTGCCACGCTTGATATTCGACATCCTTTTGAGATGAACAGCCGTGGCATGGTGGTTATGGTGAGCGTTCCGTCACACATGCAGTTAGCTGTCCAAGCTAAAAAACGAGACCCTCATATTTCTGTTCAAAAGCTTGCTAAAACTTTCCATCTACCAATTTCTACACTGGCTCAAAAAATCGCCGGCCGACCATCACGACACGATAGCATGCCCAATTCTTTGAAACTTATGATTTCCGAAGAGAATGTCATTTGCTCCTTCATACTCGACCTGGATACGCGAGCATTTCTGCCCCGGTACACTTATGTTGAAAATATGGCGAATCAATTGTTGGCGGCACGTGGGACTGGACGCGTCGGGAAGAACTGGACGGCGAACTTCATCAAACGCACACGAGACCTCCGGACGCATTTTCATCGGAGGATGGACTACCAGAGGGTCTTGAACGAAGATCCAGACGCGTATCGCGCATGGTTCTGCCAAATTGAGGCGGCAGTCGCGAAACATAGTATCTAAGTGTTACGGTATTACGTAATACCTCCACATATCTTTGTACATATATACCCTATCTTTCCCTTTCTTTTTCTTACCTTGTCTCTTCTTCCTTAGATATCGTTGAATCTAGATATTTCATCCTATCAGCCCTGACCAGCGCAGCTGCAGGCCTGATTGTCACACCAAGATACAAACACCGTTGCCAGACCGCAATCTGCCACCCACTACTTGGACTTCAAAGACGCCTATCACTATTAATGAAGCAATAAACTAATTATTTTATATCCGAAATCCAGTCAAAAACCACCAGGGAAGCTCACCTACATCAATAATTGATGCGTTGAGCTTGTTTTCAAAGGCTATATATGGTCTTATATATAAGGTCACTTTGGTTGATTCCTGGGTTCGCGAGCTAGAGGAGGTCAATCACTTATTAAGTAAACGCCAAAAAACTAAAACCAAAAATTTAATAAAAAAAGGAGTACTTTCTATAAAGATGCAATAGGTCTTTAGACTATAAAGGATAGTGGTGAGCTGGCAAGACATGAAATGGATAAAGGTAGTCGTCATCCAAAGAGGACAGCAGCGCGTGAGCAACAGTGTAGTGTTTGCGGCAACACTGGCCATAATGCGTGAACTTGTACAATAGAGACAGAAACCTCTGAGGAAGGGGAATCCGATTGATTGAATCGAATTGAATGCATTGTGATTAAGTTATTTGACATGGCAGTTGGGAGGTTAGTAAAAGTGTCCCGCACGCTTGTGACCTACGTTAAAACTTATTATATTTATGTATAGGTTTATTTTTCTCAATCGAAGTTTAGATAATTTTTTTTAAAAGCGACTATTTTTAAAAGCCACTCTTTTTTCTCTCCTTTCAATCTAGCGTTTTTTCGATGTTTTTAAACTTTTACCTTTTTTAAATCTTTTTGTCAGATGTTGGATCCCAGATATAGTGCCCTTGGGTGCAGTACCCACTAGGGGGCTATCAAGGGAACAGTGGATCCATCCTGGCATAGTGCAGTATGGTATTGAGCTGTAGATTAGCCCTGCCAAGCATACTTGAGAATGACAACAACATTTGCAGCGACCGTTCACACCCCAAAGGCTTGTGACCCTTTTATAATCTCACCCTTTTAAAAATATAGTGGATTTTTTCGTTATAATAGTTATAAAGGCCTTTTCGACAGTGGTAAGCCTTCTTATTAACGGTAATAAAACCGTAAGAAATGTCAATTTTATTAAGATTCATAGGTTCGCTTTATAACGCTTTTAAAATGGAATTGTTTTAATTATAATAAAAAGTAAAAATAATCTTAGTTCTATTTTTTAAATGTTATAATTAAAACTTTATAGTGTTACTAGTACAATTACGAGATACTTAAACTCATTTAGTGAAATTTACGCGATTGAGTCGATTAAAGATTAAAATAAAACCGTTTTATAAATTATAAATAAATTTCATCTTCCAATATTTCGACTTGTCATTTATTAATAGCGTCAAAAGCGTTAATATATTGTTAGACGTAAGAAATAAAGTCGATCAACGGCTAAATTTTTTATCTAAAATGTTTAATATTTTAAATAGTTTAAACCGTTTTATTCATTATAATACAAGTTAAATTTAAATATTAAATTAAGTTATCAAAGTTAGGTTATTTTAAAGGCTATATGATATTTATTTTATTTATTTAAAAAAAAAGGTTGTTTTGAAAGTTTAATACGATTAATTTCATTTTATTTTAAATATAAATGAGGACTGTTTTTAACTGGTGTTATAAATGTAAAAAATGCTTAGGGTTAGGGTTCCGTCCCGATCTAGCCCCTCTGGCACAAAACTGCCACGGTCGCACAAGGACACTTTAGACAGACGGAATACACACACACACACACACTTCACTCTGACGATTGGCTCAAATCTGACAACTATAGGCTCCGGACCGATTAAGTTACACTTCTAGTAATTTACACAAAGCCTTACCAATCCACCCCTATGGTCAAACTCGGCTCTTAAATGAGGACATAGAAGCATTCGCTAGATATTCTTCACGCCATCGAGAAGAGATCGATCTTTCCAAGAGCCTCGATACGTGCTTTTCAAGGCCCTCGGTAGTAGGTCCAAATAGGTACTTGCCATGCCCGGCTAAGCCAACCGGTCGTGGCTTCAAGGATGGTGGATTACTATGAGTACGGCGTGCTCGAGCGCATATTCACCCTTCCTGCTCGAAGCCTTGCCGGGCTGATCAGTGGCAACACAGGCCATACTCACCGACGATAACTGTAAGCTCCTTTGGGTTCGCCTCATCAACGCGTCAAACATAGCCATGCGGCCTTCCCGTGACCCAGTCTAAGTGTCGTGCGAGGAAGTGTAGTTTTACAAGATAGGAAATTTCTTCATCTTCGCAGCAGATTTTCGCGCTTGGACCATATACTCCATTATATGTTTTGTGTGAGGAGTCACACAGGGGTCAGGACAGGGGATGGATCAGGATCGGGTTGGTTCCCTTGTTCGTGTCGGGTCGGTGGTCCAGAAGGGACGAATCGCTATCTAAATAGGTGGCCTGGAGCCCTGACCAACCGTCTGTCAGACAGGTGGCTGTTTGGTTGCCACACAACACCCGATTGCTGTCACACACCCCATGGTGACGCACGGACCACGTCAAACCACACACCAGAGCCACCATCACATCTGACATTTTGTATATAATTATAACTACTGCAATCATGATTCGTCCAGCGTGATCCTTCTCCCTCAACCGGGTTTGGGATCGGCGTGTCAGCCAGGAGTCACCCGGTAGCTAGGCATCCTCTGAACTTAACTAGACTTTATATGCTGTGAAGCTTGGAATAGCATAGTATGACGAGTGCCTTGAGGCTCTACCCCATTTGTAGCAGGCATAGCATGGGATTTTCCTCCAAGACTCGCGATCGCCGCAATTGCCACCTCTAATGAAGTTCCAGTTTGTGAAGCATACTCCACCTGAGCTTATTAGTTGGCTTACGAAGGATGATGCGTTAGCTGTTCTACCGCATAGGAAAAAGTTCCTTTTTCGTTGCTGACTGGCGCCACTCGGCTGCGCCGGTGACCGAGACTCTGAGCCCCACTCATGAGAACACTTCGATATCATGGGATGCGTGGCAGGCAATCCCTTGGACGGGACTAAGACAAAGTCATGGTGTACTAGACTGGGTACCTAGGTATATATAAGAAGTAGCCGCGTTATGTTCCGTATCCGAATTGGCAAGCCATACCATCCGAAGCCTCACTTAAAGACCCATAAACCTGACACCGACTAGGGACAGGCATTTGTGCTTTATAATCAGACTCTGACCGTACTACTTGTCAACATGGCAATCAGCTTCGGGTACGGGGTGCTGGCTGCGTTCTTCGCCATAACAGCCGTCTTCGCAAGCCCTGTCGCCCTCCCGGACGTCAATACCTCCTCCACACAAGCTCACACGCAAAGAGACTTCATGATCAACAAGAACACCCAATACAGTAGCCTGGGCTACACCTGGCCCAATAACAAAGTCACATGGTGCCTCAACGCCGACAAAGAGGCCGACTACAAAACCGTCCGCGATATCGCGGACAAGAGCTGGAAGAAGTGGAAGGACGTAATTGGCGAAAAGTCCAGCCTCAAGTTCGCGCCCGTCGACGACAAGGAGCTTGAGTGTAAGAAGTACCGCGGCAAGGTGGACATGTGGGAGATCACGCTCAACTACAAGATGCACGCCGGGTCTGCCCACTCGGGCTACATGTACCAGGACAACCGGCTGAATTTCGACCCGCGCCCTATCTACAGCGCCATGGACGCCGTGGTCAACTTCGCGCACGAGATGGGCCACGCCTTCGGGCTGCTGCACACGCACCAGCGGCCCGACGCCTGGCCGTCGCTACTGAAGCTCAACTGCCGGAACCTCCGGGACTACGACAGCCTGGCGAAGAAGATCGGCAAGGGCAAGGTGGACGATATATGCAAGACACTGAACCGGCGGTCGGCGGCCGCGGAGGGCTTCTCGGCCGCGGAATTGCTGCCTTACAGCAACTACATGAAGGACACGTCGAAGGAGATCGTCCAGAACGGCGACTTCGACTGGGACTCCATCATGCTCTACAATTCGGAGGCCGGCGCCAAGGACGGCACGTTGGCGCTGGTCAAGGAGAACGGCTCGAAGATTGGGATCAACACGGAGGTGTCTAAAGGAGACGGCAAACAGATCGAAAACCTGTATCCCAAAGGGAAGTGATAGCAACAGCGACAGCGACAGTGATTGATTGCTAACGCAACGAGTTTTGTGGTTTTACTGTACGATATTACGCTATGTTAGAGTAGACAGCAATAAGTAGATGTATTGTAAGGCATGCGGGTTACCTCTGCCCTTCCAGTTAAAGAGCTTAAAAATGAGATAAATAGATGCACGATACTTGCAAGAAGGCCATTACCTAGTTCATCACTCTCCTCACCGCAATCAACTTCATTAAGTCACTGTAGGCGTCGAGATGACGACCTCTCCATGTTTTACTGCCTGCCTACCCGTTGCTCCTCAAATTGTGAGCCACGGCGGCAGTAACTTGTGTAAAAACATTAAAAGACACTTAACTATATCTAAGATACAACGATGATTCAAAACTATCAGCTTCGATGTTAATTGTCGGCTAACATAAGGTAGCAATGGGAAACATTAAATGAATAGGCAGCCATTGGTTGTACAGTCATTCGACGACCACTAATAAAGCCGTGGTCCGAATGCACGTGTCCGATTTGATTTAGGGGCTGGACAACTCCGACTCACCCCGCCTTTTCCGCCCTCGCCTCATCTCGGAAATTTGGGACACTCTCCTTTCATGTTTCCACAACATACACACCTCTGGCCACATCACATCATCGCCCCTACAAACCGCGAACGCACAGTCAGTCACCGTATCACAGGAACTTAAATTACCGGTAACACACCCACACGAAACATGGAAGAGATGGACCAAGCAGCCATAGACATGCAGTACCAGCTCCTCGCCGGCTACCGCACCCGCACAGCGCAACCGCGGTCCTCGGAGAGCGAGCGCATCCGGTACCGCGCCTACACGGACGACGACATGGCGGCCGCGGCGCGCGCCATCGTCGAGGACGGCATGTCGCTGCGGCGCGCCGCGGTCACGTTCAACGTGCCGCGGACGACGCTGGGCGAGCGCGTGGGCGACGCCCGACCGCGCGTTATGCCCGCGCGCAACAAGCAGACCGCCGACGGCCAACGCAAGAACGCCACGCGCTACACGTGGAGCGAGGCCGACATGGCCAAGGCGGTCGCCGCCGTGCAGGAGAGCGGGACTGATGGCGGCCCGGCCCCGGCCCCGGCCCCGGCCAAAACCGCCGTCAACGCCGCCGCGAAGCGCTTCGGCGTCCCGGCCAGCGCCCTCAACGCGCGCATGCGCGGCCGCGCGCCCCGTGAGCTCAGGGGCGAGACGAGCCGCCTCACGCTCGAGCAGGAGCGCCTGCTGGCGGACTGGGCGGCCGCGCAGGGCGCGCTCGGCTTCCCGCCGGCCAAGGACGACGTCTTCGACCTGGCGGACCGCGTCCTGAGGAAGCAGCAGCTGGGCCAGGGCAATGCGGATGATAAGAAGAGGCTGGGCAAGCAGTGGATCAACCACTGGATGCGGCGCCATCCAGACGTCGAGGTCTTGGAGTGGAAGGACCACTCGGCTCCAGCTCGGCCCCCGCGGCCGGCGGTGCTGACGGCGGGGGCGAATCAGGAGGCGAACCCGGAGGCGAACCCGGAGGCGAACCCGGAGGCGAATACTGAGGCTACTCCTGAGGCGTTCTCGGCGAGTACGTTTGAGGTTGTGGATGGGTAGTTTATCTGGTGCATCTGCTGCTGTATTTCGAGCGACTGCCATGGTGGACCAGACTTGTGTGGTGTAGATTGGCAACTGCACATTCCTGGAGATGTGTTACATCGTGAGCGTCCATTTGGCTTCATCTTTGCTATCGTGGGTGTCGCATTCGACAGAGAAGCATCAACGCGGCGGTTTCATCCTCAAAACTCTGCTATGACGCAGCAGTGCAGCTCATTCGAGTTCAGATGAGGGGATCATTGCACTTTCAATGGCGAATGCCCCGGCGGCTACCTTAAGAGACCGCCATCTCATGTCTCATTGCGGCAGACAATGAAGCAAACGACGAGCCCGCTTGCCGGCACCTACCAACCGGAGCCGGACGTCAGCCGGCAATCCGTGGTGGAGTTGGGAAATGTGGTCGGGAAATATCAGGCGGCTCTGAAAGCGCCTGCAGCCATGCCATAATGCGCAACTCATATGGGTCTCGACTCAGCGAGGCTCAATGTTGGTGGGAGCATGGCAATGCATGATATCTTCGTCAACTACCTGCTGTGGCACAGTACCTGAGGTACGCACTGCTACGTTATGTATGTGTTGCCATGAACCAACACACGACCCCGACCTTGGATTGCGGTCTTCGAAGGATTGGGTAGGGATGGGATGTAGGGTCTAATCACCTCCCAATGTAACCCCTTCAGGTCGAGATATTCTAGAGAAACCAGACTTTAATAAGAAGGAGAGAAGGACCAAGCACGAAGACGGCATAGAGAACGGTGCGCACTAGATCGCTTTCTCTGCTAGGCTAGGCAAGACTCTAACTCCATACAGGAATAGTAGTAGTGGGTAAACCAACATAAGCCGGCTTGGGCATGGGAATGTCCAACACCGAATCCATCGTGTCTATCACAGCCCTCTTTTCCTTTCGCTTCTCCTTGAAAGAAACCTACAAGCTAGATGCAGCTTGTGTGTCCGCTGTCATGACACCTTGTGTATCCTGGACCCGTCTGGCTCTGGAATGTCAGAGTCTCATGGGTGAGTCGGACCTTTCTTATCATGGTTCCGCGGTCAAGGCTCCTCAATGACGGGCACTATATAGCCCTTGGTTCTCTTTAGGGTATGCTCCTCCGTCGCCTCCGCCTCATACTTCTTGCGATTATTCTCTCGTTGTTTTCTCGCCTCCTCTCTCTGCTTCTTGCGAAGATCTGCTCCGCGTTTCTCGCCTCCCTCCTCTCAGCCATTCGAGCTACCCTGCGTTGGCAGTTTCCGACAGAGTGCCACCCGCTGGGTATATTGCCTAGGATAGCGTATAGACGGGATTTCGTCGATGATTGAGTAGAATCGGACTCTGAAGCGGAAGTCTAAAGCTCCTCATCGTCCTTCTCGTCCTTAACCATAGGCTGCTGAGCTTGCTTCTGCTGTTGGTCTGCGCTGGCGCTAGCTAGCACATCGCCCAGAGCAGACGGGAAGTTGGCTGATCGATCTTGTGAGTCGTCGCCTGCCCGCTGTTTCTTCAATGGACTTCCAACTGTCGATTCTTCATTGAAGGCTTTCGATAGGAGATTCGAGACCGAATCAGGCACAGGTCGATCGTTCTGCGTTGTCTCGGTGGGTGTTGCCTCTCCAGCATTGGTAGGGTCAGTGCTGGGAGATTTCTGATAACTCGAGCCAGCCGCACTGTCTGGATCCGCAGAATGTTGTCGCTTGAGCTAAGAATTGAGTGTTAGTCAGTGAAGAACACAATGACATAGTTGGTCTTACCCGAATCCTGTCTATGCCAGCTTGCAGCTCCCCTGTGACCTTGGCATCCTCTGGTGCGAGATGAGTCTTGACGATCTTATCGTCAGTGTCCTCCATTTTGGCGAGAGGATCGTCAACGTCGTCATCATCTTCGCTGTCTTCATCCATTTCGGCGCCAGCGTGCCCATTGCTCTTCCGGCGAGCCTTGCGTCGTTTAGCTGCTTCGGCATCCTGGTCTCTGAACGCTGAGAATCCAACGGTACCAGTCGACTTGAGCGGACCGAGTCCCGAGAAGTCCAACTGAGTCGACCGTCGTTTGCCCGCTGGGGTCTTCTGGGTGTCTTTGGCACTCGGATCCAACCCCATCTTCGAGAGCTGCCCTATAGATGTGTTAGTACCACAATCCTAGTCGTAGAGAGAACTACCTACTCTGCCCGCGATAGAAAAAGGTAAATACAGCATACGGCTTTTCTGGACCGTCGATACCGGTCACAGTTTGCGTGCTGATCGTCTTGGGATCCAACGTCTTGGGCTTGGCAAAACTCGTGGTGTGCTCGACATCCGCGTCAATTGTGCCACTGTTTCCCCCCTTGTTACCGCCGTCACTCTCGTCGTCGTCATCATGTGCGTCGAACTGAGGTGAGTACTCTCCCTTCTTAATCTCACCAGAGGCTATTACTCTGAACATCGCAACCTTGATCTGGCCAGTGGCCTCCGGAGGCTCGTCATCGTCGGACATCGAGTCGTCATCTGAACCATCGGGACTACCGAGCGGTGACTGCTCGTCTGCACCATAGGCTAGTGCGTCACGGGCGCGATTGGGCTTCTCGAGGTCTGTACCACCGCTTTGAGACGTTGACTTCTGGCGACGATGACGTCGCTCGAACTTCTGTCTTCGCTTCTCTACCTTCTCTGCGGCGTCATGTCCTTTAAGGTCTAAACCATTGAGCCATCTCTCGAGGCCGACCTCGCGAAACAGGAACTCCCTCTCGGCAAGACCACCACCCTCGCTCTCAGGGACCTGAACCCAGCGGCTATTGACCCATGTCTCTTCGCCGGGACGGAGTAACGTAGCGACTTCTTCCTTTGCCCGGCCGTCGAAGTAGATGTAGGCAGCGATGGTCTCGTTTTCCGAGTTTGTCATGGGAATGTACGGTACGATTGCGTTGGCATGTTTAGAAGGATCGGAGCTTGTCGATGGCAAAGATCCGGCATATAGAGATTTGGGATAGGGGTTGGTAGCCGAAGGCTTCGGAGCCGAGTAGGGGATTGGATGGCCAGGCGTCAGCAGCGTAATGGATATGGCGAATTTGGCTGCCTCGTGTTTACCGGTGTCGGAGTTCAGCTGAGGCTGTGGAACGGGTATGTAGGTGCTGATGCGAGAGAGGCGGGACTGTTTCTGCAAGCCAAACTCGTTGAGAGGGGCAGAATTAGCATGTATGCTGACTGCGATGCCCTTGAAGCAGGGCATCGTGAACGGTGGTTCAGGGCGTTTTCAGTCAATCACGAGGACGGGCAATAGGGCGGTGAGCCGGCTTTGTCGCAACGGGGAACTCAAGGCAGGCCTCGTATATGGCCAGACCGTGTCGTCGCGAGGGCGACCGGTTTCAGATGGTATATTGGTCTGCTACTCGACGTGCCTGTATGGGTCGGTGAGGAGGTGAGAGCTCCACAGCGGTGCCAACTTGGAAACGAGAAGTGAACGATTCAGGGAGGAAACAGACTGCTCTTCTCAGTCTGCTGAGCGGCGCCAAATGCGGTGAGCTGAACCCGTATTACAATATGGATCAGGCGGCGTCTGGAGGTGCAACAGCGATGCCGTCGACTACGGATACTCGTTGGTAGCAGCTGGCGGTTTGCGTGTCCGGCGTGCAGAGTCGAGCTCGAATTCACGAGGGGTGATGGCGGCAGCCAGCGTGTGGTGCGGGTGTGGAGGGCTTCGGATGTAACGCGCTGTGCCAGGGCTCGATGGACTCGCCGGGACGAAGACCAGGTCGTGGTCGAGATCAACACGCAGAGCAAGGCAGAGCTGGTCGCGATACTGCTGCTATCTAAGATGTCGGCGTGGGACCAAAGATGTTGAAAAGGAGGTGTTCGAGTCCTCTTTGCTCGGATGTTGAATGAATGGCGGGGGAGATGCACAGAGAGAGGCGATTGGTCGAGCATGACATGGAACGGGGCGACTGTTCAATGTGCATTGTGCATTGTGCAGTATGCATTGTGCAGCAGTCCACCCGCCAGTAGTAATACAGTAGAAGAGTATACAGTGCGATTCTATACACACGGTGCTGCAACCCCTTGCTTGGACAGGTGCAGAACCAAGTCTCTCACCTGCAAAAGAGCAGGGATATACCCTCAAGATTGGCCTGAAGTCAGCAGGAATGGCAGGGCAATTAATTTGAACAATGTGATGTTTCTCTACTCGTCAAGAAAGGAGTACTGGAACACTCGTCACAGTCGCTCAGAGCCCGGGCGAGTAGAGTGAATGACTTGCTGTGAACCGACAAGATAAAGCCAGTCTGATGATCATCCCACGCTCTCAAGACGATCGTGAAACGTACAGTATCATTGGCCTCGTAGTAATTTAAGCCAAAAGAAGGGTGGATATCAGATACAGACATTCCAAGCTCAAGACAACAAGCACACCCAATACCAAGCCCTACACTTCCGCCTCAAGCCTTCCCACCCCGCGACGACCGTCTCCGGAGCGAGGTATCCCCCTTGCCATCACGATCACGATAGCCACTCCCCGCGCCCGACTCCCTCCACACATCCTCGCCATCCTCCTCATCGTCCGCGTCGCCAGCACCAGCATGATGACGAAGGGGCTGATCAACAAGCGTCTCCTGCTCCGTCATGCTCTCCTTGATCTTCATTTCCTCCTCCTCCTCATCATCGTCAAAATCCTCGCGCTTGATGTCACCAAAGCCCTTCCCTCCCTTCTCACCCACAGCAACAGACCCAACAAATCCCGTGCCCGAATCCAAGTCCCCGGCTCTACCAGCCGCCCGAAGCCGATCCTGCTGCTGCTGCTCGCGCTCAACCAAACCCTCAGCCCGATGATCCGAGAAAAACCACCCCAGCACCAGCCACGCGAGCCCCATGGAAGCCATCTCGCAGACCCAGAACACCGCCGTGCACACGACGAACGAGACGACGCGGTGGTTATACATAGCCCAGCGCACGCCCGACAGGCGCGCCACGAGCGTGACGGACGTCCCGTAGACCTGCAGGTCCTGGCCCGCCTGCACGTCCACCAGAAGGCTCAGCGGCAGCACGTCGACGAACTCGACCAGCTCGCCCATGGGCACGACGAGCGTCGCGGTACGCTCGGCGACGGGGAATAGCACGTGCCAGCCCAGGAACAGCAGGCGCGACGCTGTTGTTACTAGAGGGTCGATGTAGTGGAGCAGTACCGGCCGCCGCGCGCTGAAGACGACGTTGTCGCGCGTCACGTGCGCGTAGGGGTTCGTGGGTGGTTCCGTGTGGAAGGCGAGGGCCGGGTTTTCGGGCTGCGAGCGCATGGCGAAGAGCGCGATCATGAAGTTGCCGCGCTCGAGGTTGGGTGGCGAGCGCGGGAGCGTGAGCGTCACCGAGACGTCGTAGGCTTGCTCTAGCATCAGGTTGGAGGGGATCGAGGTCACGCCGTAGGGGTTGAGGCCATCCCTTTGGGGCCTGGTCAGCTAAATCGGGACAGCATTGCAGTACACATCAACTCATGTACATATCGCAAGTGACTCGAGAACCAAGACATAATGAGACATGAGATGAACCCCAAAAAAGCAACGCAACGCAACACCACTACTGACAAAAACACCAGGCAGACTCACCCATACTGCAAGTGCACCGGCAGCTCAATGACCTTCTGCGGCACATAGTTGTAGTAGAAGACCGGGTACGCCAGCGACGCAACGCCCAGCAGCACCAGCGACGTGACCAAGAACAGCGCGGTGCCGAGATACGTCCTCTTAGCCGTCGGCGACGTCGCGACGCGGTACGGCGCCTTTACGTATTCCTGCAGTGAAACTAAGCGGGTGGACAGCATGCAGTGAGTGAGCAGCAGCGAGCGAGCAGGATTGAGTGCACGGTATAAGGACAGCAACGGCAACACCACTCCATCTCAATCTGCCCTCGCAGAGTGTTATATACAATGCATAACGCAACCCACGAACGAACTCACCATGGTGCAAGATGCAGACGAAGCAGACACGCCATTCGGCGGCACCGCACTCCGAGTAGTTCCAGTTCCAGCTCCAGCTGCTGGTGGCGCCACCGAAGCCTTGGACCAGGACGGAAAGATGAGAAGAGGACCAGATCTGACCGTGTTCAGATGATTATGGTTGTGGTTGTAGTTGTGGTTATTATCATGGTTGGGGTGACGGTGGGTGTGGTGGTGGTTGACGGAGGTTGTGGTTGCATGTGCAGGTGGCATGTCCGCGGCGTTCTTGGCAGCCGCCGACGCGGCACTAGAGGCACCTGTAACGTCATGGTGCTGGCCCGGGCTGCTGCTGCTGCTGCCGCACTCGGGCTGGTACGACGACTCGGCCGACGCCCAACCATCGTCCACAGGGAAGTCGTCCATGACTGACTGCAACTTCATGGTTTCAATCGCAGACACCAGGTAATATTCAATTCTCAAGAGAGAGCAGCAGATAGTACACCTTATAAAGTCGTTGGTCAAATCAAGTTCATAAATACAATCTCTCCTATTGACTCCTATCCCTTTGACCCTACCGTCAATGAGATATGTGACCTACAAGTTTCATGAGGCGTGAACATTTCGTTCCCTTATACAACAGGCAAAGAATCCAACAAGCAGCTACCCGCTCGCCCATATGTGCGGCTCCTCCAAATGCCATATTCACATTACACAGACTGGCTGCCCTTTCACCAGAAGAAGGGTGTCATTGTCTCTTTTCTTTCAACCCGACAGACAACTCAGCAATCGCCCTCTGAGGCCAGGCTAACACGGCTGCAGATAGTTACTAGGGACCAGCCCGCTTCGCCCGACCCCGTTCCCGGCGTGGATCTCAGCCTCCCACCATCCGTCATCCTGGTGCCGAAGGACGGCCAGCGTATCACCTTTGGCAAATCCGAGTTCTTCGGGGATGGCTGCCTGGTACATGTACAGCGCCCGGGCTATGTGGATGTTAGTTGCTGAGGGTCTGTCAAATCCTGATGTTGGACACTTACCGTAGTGCAAGATGGCACGACCATCTGGAGTGTACTGCCGGCCTGGGTCGGCCACACTCTTACTTCGCTGCCTCGACCCGTCTACCGCTGGGTCCCGGCCATCATAGAAGCTCATAGCGCCGCGAGAGCTGGAAGATGTCCCAGGCCTGCCACTGCCCCCCCTTCCGCGCGCCGACCCATACGCTGAACCCTCCCCTCCAGCCGGTGCAAGCTGAACCGCCATGGGACCGCGACTAACAGGACGGTCATATTCTCCCCTGTACGGAGATGGCGAAGGTCCTCGTGCCATGTCGTTTGGCGAGTTGTGCCTCTGGTAGCTTGTGTCCGAGCCACGCGATGGTGGCATGCCACTTTGCGGCGACGCATGGTGTTGGCTGCCGCTGTATGGGTTCGGCGACGCAGAACGGTGTGCTTGGCGCGTGTCGGGATGCATCCCGGGCCTAGGGGAAGCACTTCGAGGCGCTGCCGGCGAAGTCGCACGAGGCATGTCGGTACCTCTAGCTGCTGGCCGGGACTGGCTACGGCCATACGTGCTCGCCCCTGACCGATTCTGGTTGAACATGTCCCTGGTCTGTCCCGTGTATTTCCGCGAAGACTCCTGCATAGCCTTCGATGTACAAGCCGGAGGTGGCACGCCCAGTCGCTGCACCGGCTGGTCGTACGACGGAGGAGGAGTGCCTCTCATGGCAGCAGCGACATCGCTACCTCCCCTGGGGACGGGCACCGAACGTGAGAAAGCCTGTGATCGCTCGTGCGGTCGGTCGGGAGCCGGCGTGGCAATGCCGTGATAGTGATCTGCTGAGATCCGTCCAGCCGACTGTTTGTTGCTACCGATACCCTTCATGCTACCGGCACCCTTCAACTCTGCCAATGCGAGGGCAATGGGATCCATATCCTCGGGTTGCGCAGCGCTATCATCCACGGTTTTGCTGCGTTTTTTGTCCGTGTTGGCAACAGGGAACACGTTCTGTCCCACGTTCAGCGCCAAGCTTGCATTTGCATCGATAGGGTCTGGGCTGGCCGTCCTTTCTCCGAGCGTGTTGCGTGGCTCCGGCTGATAGGCTTGAGGCGTGTTGTGTGGTTCCGGCTGGTAGGCTTGAGGACGTCGAGGACTTGCCGAACTCTGAGTCGTCGGACCCCAGGTGTTGCGGTTCGGTGGTTGGACATCTTTGGTACTCTTCCTGCGGAATGGGCTGTGGTTCTGGAAAAAGCCACTTTTCTTCTTCAGAGAAAGGGAGTGCTTGTCTACTTGGCCCATGGCCACGGGCTCTTGCTTCGTAGGGGACACTTGACCGCTCGGTGGTTCCTGACTAGAGAAGGACGTCGGGTTCGAGTATTCACTATTATCATCGCGACTCAACGGCCTTGCTGACACGTTCGAGCTTGTGGCCGAGTTCATGCCATCCGTACGGCAGAGCATGGTCATTCCATGCATGGGGTAGGGGTCGTGTGGTACTGATGCGAACTGAGCAGAATCATATTGCTGCTGCTGCACTCCATTCATCTGCCGCCGGTTTTGTGAGGGGAGCTGAGAAGCATCATGTTGCTGCTGCTGCGTTCCATTCATCTGACGCCGGTCTTGTGGGGGGATGGTAGAGCCCGAGACCTTGTGGGGGGTCAGAGTCGCCTCCCTGCTTAACGATTCCATAGGGTCTTGGTGTCTGCTTAACGATTCCATAGGGTCTTGATGTGCTAGATCCCGAGCCAACATAGAGTTGGGGTCATGGTGAGACTCGAATGTTGAAGGTTGAGGCGAGGAAGTGCGGAAAGCAGGATTGATGTTGCGAGGGAACTGTGCGACCGAATAATTGTCATCGTCAGAGACCTCCGACTGGTGGTCATCCACGTCCCCCCGACAGAAGTTGATGTACTTGGGCGCGTCCGGGATCTCTTGGCCGGTGCCTCGTTCATTGATGAAGTTCAGAATGTCCTTCTCCACATCCATCTTCTCGAGGGAGATTCGGATCTTCTCACACGATGCATCGTCGCTAACACAGACCGTAGAGGCGATGTTCGCAAAGGTCCACAAGCTGCTCTTGCTGAAGTCCAATCTCTCCTCTTCCAGATCCTGGAACTTGTCGGCGGCCGCCTTCCACTCACGGTTCCATCTACCAGTGGTGTCTTCGAGTGCCTTGACCGCACTCTCGTATTCGCTGTTCGATGTCGCAAGACTGATCTGTGTCTTCTCCAGCTTGGCCTTGTTCTTCCGTTCCTCCTGACCCATGACCATGTGGCCCTGCGCCAAGTAGCCTTTGATCTTGAGACATTCCTGTTCATAACGATCGCGAGTCTGCAGCAACCACCTGTTAGCATCTTTGGGGGCCTAGTAGTATCGGCGCAGCTCACCTTGTTGACCATCTGAGTTTGTTGAATCTTGACCTTCAGTAGTTTCTCGACTGTGTTCTGTACGATCTTGCGGCGCTCCTTCATCCCTCCGGCAAAGGCGGCGAGAGGCTCCTCCAACTCAGTCTTCATCTGGGCTGCAATGCTGCCGTGTTGCTTCGCCATCTGTTCAACCTCGCCACGAACTGTGTCCAACGACGACTTGAGTGTCCCCATCTCATGTGATCCCAGCGACTTGCGGCTTAACGACATCAATTTGTGGGCGTAATCGTTCTCGATGGAGGCTCGGGCTGGTGAACGGACATAATTAGCAGGAAGATCATAATACAGAGCAGGCAGCTGCGGACTTACCACTATAGAAGGATCGAAGCTCGTCGCTGGTCTGCTTAGCAGAAGCCATGCGATCGAGCAATGGCCCGACGCCCGCATCTTCTCGACCCCAGAAGTTGTTCGCAACTAACAATAGTATCAGCAATCCGCGGTACAGCTAGATTCAACTCGTAGAAGACGTACAGGACAGCGACACTGTTGGTCCTTCCGTGGCAGCTGGCATTCTGCCGGTTTGTCACAGGAAGCGACAGCAATGATTCGTAGGGTTGTCGGAGTCGAGCAGTGGGATGGGCACTTTCAGGTGCTTTCGCAGAGCTGGCGCCTGCTCTCCAACTCGGCGAGGAAGGGTCGATCTGGAATGTCTTGGGTGTGTCGATACGCAGAAGTCGCTACAAGCAAGCAAGGAAGATTAGACTTCCAACGGCTTTCGACAACTGAATGCGACCGCTCTCTGCCTCTCGTTGGGAATGTGAATGGCGTCAGACGAAGAAGATACAGTTGATTGAGAGAGCAGCTGGAGCACATGGGCAGGGGTCCGGCGAACAGAGACGGGATATGTTTATCGAGAGTGCACACCGCTGGTTGCCCCAGTGACGCCGCGCCCGGACCACGTGCCCCTTATCAACCCCACACCATCGCTATCGAGCACGCGAAATCACACATCGCAGTCTGGGAGTTGTGGACTCCCCAATCCGGGGTTTTCTACCCCAACAATTGCTCCTGTTTCTGATCAATAAATTGCTCTTGTAGGCCTGTTCTCAAAGCATTCAAACCTTTGAACATTTGAACTGGGGGACAGGTCTCGTTGCGCAATTGCTTCCAAGACATGGTTTCAGTGGACCTCCTTTCACAAAGCAACAACAGCTTTGCATTCAGCAAGTGTTGCTTGAAGATTTGTCCCCGGATCGCATCTTGGTTGAACATACAATTGCTGATACTTGATGGCACCCGGGGAATGGGTCTTTAACAAATTCATCGATACCAATCAGTTGTGTCGTCGTCGACAGCTGTATTGACAAGTCGAGCCCAGACGGTCTATCTCTTCCAAACGTGCCGAAGCCAGCGCCCCTGAATATGCCTCAGCAAGCAGGTCACGTTAGCCTTCTCAAGGGCGTTCATGGAGATATTGTTACAATGATCTCCACTGGACCAACAGTCCTCACCCCAGGTGATCATATTATGCTGTTGGGCACGCGAAAACGGTAGCCGCAGGCGTGAGATCACCTTCACAATGCCACACAATCAACGCATGAGCATGGGCGTATATGATCTCATGGCAATTACCTGCTATGGGGGCGCTCTTGGTTGGAACAGGCGTTGAAGAGGTCAGTCACAGAGGGTTGACTGTGAAAAGGGTGTCGAGTGACCCTGAAGATATCACATTCTCTGGTGCCGACTTCGCAAGGAAGAAAACAAAATCGCTGGCAGATACATGGCAGCAGGCATCGCGAAAACAGCACGAGCAACCGTTGTGTGCTACGGAAGGGCGTTCCAAATATAGTCATCGACATTGTCGTACGAGTCGATTTCTTCCCCACCGTCACCGAGTGTATTTTCATCCCCGTCGTCACTTGGCGGGTCGGGGCGACTCTCCTTCCAACTCTTGTCCGGCTTTTTCACTTGGTAATCCACCCCTCGCCCTCTCCTCACAATAACTAGAAGCTCCTTTTCTCGCTCGCCGGCCACCGACAGCAGCTTGTCTTCTTTCGTGCCATACGGAGCCTCTTCGGCTTGGCTTCCATGGCTGATGAGTTTTTGCTCGTAGGCCACTCGGGTCTTCTCCTTCATCCCCAAGCCGTGACCGGCTCGTTCTGCGCGGTATACGATGATTGATGGGTTGCTGGCAGACCCGTCGCGATCTATGAGGAGTTTCGCCAACCGTTCGGCTGCGGTTCACGCGAGTGCGAAGTCTCCAAATGCGTTCCAATGTACCTAGAGGGGATTGCAAACCCGAGCATCGTCGAGTCGTGGCACAGGTAGCGCAGCTCTTTCCATCCATCGCCCTCCGCAATCAGGCCGCTCAAAGTACCATAACCGACAGCGCCGCCTCGGCCCTCCAGCACTGTAAGTGTGTCCAGCTGTAGCCCGGGCAGAAGCGTAAAAACCGAGATCATATGGTGACTGAACGTACCGCCATCGGGCGACCTGAGCATCCATCTTATATCTCCATTAGTCCGAAGGTGTCTTATTTTGGCCAGGCTATCAATTGGAAGCGCGGTCAATTTGTTGAGCATGGTTTGGTAGTCCTCGAAACTGAACAGGACTTGGCCAAGCCATGTGTCCCCAATCTCGGCCCTGATTCGACGACATGTGCGCAGCAGTGAGCGCGCGTTCGGTGCAGGTTGATGCGTGAATCCCGTATTCGATGCGTGTACGTAAGTAGCCTCAGCCCGTACGACAGCCTGGTTCCACGGAAGACCTGAGAATAAACGAGGTCCCGAAGCTCTTGTGGAAGCTTCTGAAACAGCGGGCTGCCTTCCTGTTCGTGGGTCGCCCTGCTGGTATCCGTCTTCTGCTTCTTCTTGTTCGCCATGGGGAGGTCCAATTGATCGCAGGCGCGGTGTGTGCTCTTGGGTGGAAGGCGAAGTAAGAAAGGTGAGTGAAGTGGGGCGGAGAGGGCAAACTGACAAGCGCTATGCGTGTGTGGCGGTGAGGGGGAAAAGCGGTGACCAAACCCACCTCCTGATAGAGCACCTGTTCCCAGCTGCGACACCCAGGTTGCGAATAGGGGATAGGAGACAGGGGCTACATACCTCTACATAGGTACCGTACGGTAGCTCCCATTGACCCATTTATATCCTGGTGTGCCGCTACGCTGGCGGTTCTCAGTGAACCTCATCTATCCATTTCACGAATCACGATAGACCCAACCCGAAGCACCAGACTGCTCTACATCCAAGCCAACCAATTCACGAAGAACAAAGATTGCACCGATAAAGTTCATCAACAAGCACGAACTCCCGGCGAACAAACCTCTGGGCCATCCCCACGTCAACCACGGCGTATTCACCGCGTCGGGGAGCCGAGATGAGTTCCGCCCCGCGGACAGCATTGCGACCTTCCTGTACAACTACAACCCAAAACTACTCGAGAAGTTCCTCGATATCGACGGGCCAGAGGTAGAGATAGCATGCAAGGCTCCCAAGCCATTCCAGACACTGCACATTGCACGGATCGGAGACACGGTCACGGCGAGTCGCCACGTTTTTCATCCCACGGAAACGCAAGTATACCTAAAGTATGAATGGGCTAATAACATCGGGTCTCCAGTGCAGATACCCCTCGGAAGGAGAGATGGTCACGGTAGTCGACTGTCTCATCGAGCACAATGGGGAGCGGACGGCGGTGTCTGCCTCGAACGACGGATTTGAACCCGCGAGGCAGGAGGCCAAGGAGAGAATGGGCGCGGACTTGGCCCAGTCGATTCTGCTTCGCAGGCAGTGGGAGAGGGATTCTCCAGGATTTGAAATCAGTATCTTGATCAACGAGGTGACATGTCATGACTTCTGAAAGAGATAAGACACGACTTATATCGTAGGGGACTGCTCAGTGGTGCCAATGAAGTATATTTGTTGCTGTATAAAGGGCCACCCTTTGTCAACTATTGCATGCCAGGACCACGTGCTTTATGGCTCCCACCGGAAGATCCCCGACGCCAGCTGCCAGCCGTGCCATTCGCTATCCATCATGTCAGACCCAGCCGTGTCTGGCATTTCTTCCAAGACTCGATGCCGCGTCTAGCATGCTCCCCCGGCACCCGCTCCCCCTCCTCCACCAGCGTCCGCGAGAACAACTCCTGAGAAACAAACCCCTTATACCCCAACCCCCCAAATATCGCCTTGGCCACCTTCTCAACGGGCAGATAAGCGCCCCGTTCCTCCTCATACATGAACGTCCGCGCGTTCCGCGACCAGCTCATGCGCGCCGGCTGGCTCGCATCGTAGAAGGCGTGGCCCTCGACCAGCGGCGTCTCCATGCGCTCCGCGTCCACGATCTGCACGTAGAATACCTTGGCGACGTCGACCTCGCGCACCAGGCGCTCGAGCGAGGCCGCGAGGTCCGCGTCCGCGTTCGCCGTCTTGCCGTCCGCGTTCGCCGTCTTGCCGTCCGCGGCCGTGGGGTCGCCCCACACGCGGCCGGCGATGTTGAAGGTGTCGAGGCAGAGGCCGAAGTTCGGCCGGTCGACACGCCGCACCATGTCCCACGCCTGCTCCCACGTGTCGATGCGCGTCGACCAGCACAGGTTCTCGTACGCGAAACGTATGGGCGGGTCCTGCCGCGCGCCGAGGTCGGCTATCTCGCGCAGGTCCGACGCGATGAGCGACTTGTCTTCCGTGACTTGGTCCGCGGGCAGCATGTTGGCCGGGATCCCGATGGCGTCTGTGCGCAGCACCTTGGCGAGCTCGAACCAGAATTTGAGCTTTTCGATCATGCGGTCGTGCTGCGCCCGGTCGAGCAGCCCGTCGTAGTTACCGAAGGGTTGGAGGCTGAGGATGGTGAGGCCGAGGTCTTGGCATAGTTGGTGAATATGTGCAGCGCCGGCCTTCAGGTCCTCTGACGAGGGTGAGTTATTCTTGGATATTCCCTTGGCGGCGTACTCGAGGTCCTCGTAGAATAGCTCGATGCCTTTGAACCCCTTGTCGGCGGCTTGCTTGAGCTTGTCGTCGAGGTTGTGGAGCCAGGCTCGGCCGAGGGAAGCGGAGAAGATTGCGGGCTGGTAGTTCGCCATGCTGTGGTTCTTGTTCTGCAAATTGATGTGCATATTGAGAGGGGAGTACCTGGTCGAACTTTATGCTTTTGAAAGTTGCCAGCCTCTCACTGATCAGATTGTGTTCAATGTGCTGCAACTTCAATGACTCGATGTCCGTGACAAGAGCATGGACGTCATGGCGGCTCCGGATGAAGGAATACCCACCGCAATGCCCCGCTGCCCCGTCTCTACAGACCGGTGTCACAAGAACGGTCAACTCAGCAAGGCAACTCAACAAGGTACCTAAAACTGCAGGTGGTCTTTCATGTTTGAGCGGTGATGCGAATTTCATATCGACTTTCACCAATCAAGCGTATGTTTGTTTGTTTGTTTGTTTGTTTTGTATTCAACGTGGGGGGTAGCTCCTCAGTAGTGCAAACCACGCCTCCCAGAGCCTCTGTATCGCAGGGTTGTGGAGGTATCAAGATAATAAGTACAGTCAGTCCCGCTCACGGGCCCATCCCTGTTATTGCGGCGGTATGACCTTGGGGTCATCCATCTGGTTCTTCAAAAAAAGCTATCTATTGGGGGCAGATTGTTGAAAAGAACTTGCTCTTCTCCACGAATTTTGCCCATTCTGTGCTCCTCTCCCCTAAGTATTGTAAACAAGCTGCCCTAGGCGAGTACCTAGGCAGCAGCCGGTTTTTCCCCAGCCTCTTACAAAAGAAAATGTGTTGTGGTGTTTTCTTCTCACCACAGCTGCAGTGATCATTTGAGTCTGTATGCCCAAAGCGTTCATGGTATCTGGCAAAGTCGCCATGTCCAGATCTGGCCGCTAGAAGTCTGTGTAAAGTACTCCTCTTAAAAGATATAAGGTCAACACCAATCAAGCGTAATGACGCAAGTCTCTAAGACGGGCGGTGGAGACACATCTCGCTATAGGTACCGCCACAAGAGCTCGCACAGCTTAACAACAACGATCACGCTGTACGGGCGAGGGTCCTCAATGAACATAATTCAAATCTCTTGGCATACATGTAGTCATTTGCTGATAATAATATCGAGTTTCATACGCGGGCTGCCAATGCTACGCAAGTACTTGGATGACAAAGGAATGTGTAAGTTATGCATTTAGCCCCATCACTTGCGCTAAGAATATGAAAGCTAATGTCAGTCCATTACGGTACTCGTGTGCATCTCTCCCCTTTGGTTTGGTTCCAATAACGAGTGTCTGTAATGGAGCTGAACCTAAGCTGCCGTCCCCTCCGCGCGGAGCCCTCGCACCGTTTTTGATACTCTTAGATCCCATTGACACTCTCATCGTGTCCCCAGGCGCCGCAACGCTCCGAACACTGTGAGCTGTCTCCGTCGGAATGCACTGGAAGCCTTGTAGTCAGTACTCGCTCTTTTGTCATGACTAGCTTTGAGGAGTCTCTGGGGCATGTCTGATGAGCTCTAGCGGCAGCCATTAAGGGATGTCACGTACACAGCCTCATGACCGACTCATTACGGTTAATATGACACGGCCGAAGAAGGATTGAGCCCCATGGTGAGCTTCAAGCCAGTGGCGCCAAATGGACTCGCCGCTGAAGAAGGATCACGCTGTTGCACTCGGGCGTGGCGCCGGTGTACTCGTTGCCGCCATGCCCCTTTCGCGACTTAGCAAACACTCCATTCCTGATATCATAACTTTCACTAGTCCCGCTCGTTGACATTCATGCCAAGTACCTAAGGCAGCTCCTCCCTTCCGGTCGAAGAGCTTGAAAAATAAAATAAATCGTAAATCGTCGAGGCAGGCAGGTGACAAGTCGAGGTTACGTAAGCTGCGACCGACTGCCTAAAGAGTAGGTTCGATGGACAGCCAGCCTCTTGGATCAGGTCGTGGTAAAGCTCCGTTATGCTAAGGACGCCTATCCAACCAAAATCGGACGAGTGAATCCTTGCGTGGGTAGTATCCGCTCATTGTCCGTACCACGCTTAGGCGATTCCAGTATCAACTGTTGCTCGAGGGCCCTTACCTTCCAACATTTACGAGTTTTGCAACCGAACGATCAACTACCAGTTAAGTCACTACAATGAAGGGTTTGATTACATTTGAACGTTGAGATGCCTAACCATCCTTAGCCCTTGATACACCGTCCATAAATGGTATGCGAATTCTGAAACCCTCGAGCATGCGTTGGCTGATAAACTGGGTGGACAAAAGTCTCCGCCCGACCCACCACAATCTCCTTCAGATCAAAACAACGCGTCAATCACCCTTCGACTTCACCACTCTCTCAACACCGCAATTGATAATGGATTTACGATCTTTTGGGGACGAATTAAGCGGTAACCGCGTCGCTAACGGCGAATTCACTTCAGAAGCTCGCTCGGCAATCGTGGCGGCGCGAATCGACGGCAGAACGCGTAGGGATGTTACAACCGCGTTTAAAACGAAGCACCTGAAAACCATCTCTGATATTATCACCAACTTTGAGGCCATTTCTATACCGAAATCTGCCCCAAGGAGCGGTCGCCCACCCGTTTTGAATACTTGCGAACGCGCTCATGTGATCAAAAAGGCGAGAGAGCTCCCCAGGGCAACGTGGCAGAAGATTCGAAACGAAGCCTGCGTTTCGTGCTCTCCCAAGACTATCAAGAGGATATGTCACGCACACGGCCTCCAGAAGTGGCGCGCAGCAAAGCGAATCAAGCTCACAGATAAGGACGCTCAGAAGAGGCTCGCTTTTGCCAATTATTATAGCACACCAGAGCGCCTGGAGGAGTTGTTGTGAGCTATGTTCTCAGACAAATATACGGTCCAAAACTCATCCGATAATCCAGGCGATTGGGCCATCCGATTCTCTTCAGAGCGGTACCGTTATGATCTCGTGAACAAGACGGATCACGGCAAATCTCGTATTTCGATAATGGTGTGGTCTATGATCTGACTACGTGGCGGAGAAGGAGGACTAGGCAAGTTGGTCTTCTGCCCACTCGATCCGGATGCTCCGCGCGGAGGAGTATCCGCAGAGTCATACAAATGGGTTCTTGAGGAAGGCCTGCTTCCGTTCTACGAGGCTAGAGATCCTTTTGTTCAAGATAACGCGAAAATTCACCTCACTGGCGGTGTTCCGGAGTGGATGGAGGAGCACGGCATTCACTGTATCGACTGGCCTCCTCACAGCCCCGATATGAACCCAATCGAGCACGTTTGGCGACTTCTGAAGAAGAACATACGTGAAATTGAGCCTGAATTTTCTGAATTGAAGGATAATATCCCCCATTATCACTACGCACACGAGTTAATTGAGCAGGCGTGGTCAGAGATCGATCCGGAGCAGGTTCGGGCCTTGATGGAGTCACTGGAGGACCGAATAGCTGCAGTGAGGCGCGCCGGTGGTTGGTATACACACTATTGACTTAGTTATTGAATATAATTTATTTGAGAATTCTATCACCAGAATTGGATGCGTTATGGTTCAATTGAGTTGGAGGGTATAGTAGATGGAAGGGCTAAAATTGGGGATCGGGCGGAGACTTTTGTCCACGCATTGTACCTGTAGATTCTACGCCGGGTTTGCAATCGCGTGCTCCAACTCCCGAGGATCCGCCCGCCAGAACTTTGGAGAGCCATCCCATACACCGCCCGCGAAACTCTGCAAAAGCGAGGTGCCTCGGAGAGAGCCCAGCACCGCCGAGGTTGGACTTTTGATACGGGTGTTATGTGCCACTCGCATACAATCAGATCTCGGGCGGTTTATCGGCATGTGCGGCTTCAGACGAATCGCCTAAAGAGCGTGGGATGCGTCGTCAACTCTCACGAACAGATGGAAGTAGGTTGAAGAGACTCTGGGTTGAAGGCACCCCTCCTTCTCGTAGACCTCGCCCAGCTCGACAAAGAAGCCCTCCTGGTCCTCGGCCACATAGGTCTGGTAGTTCAAGGTCCGGTAGTCCATTTTCATAATAGGATATGGCATATCGTCTGCCACAAAAGCCTGCAGACTTGCTTGATAAGTATTAGGATGGGCCGCGGCATATTCAATGTTTATACCATCGTCTGGCGCAGGCTCAATACGAGACGATGAAGCGCCACCACTCCGAACGTAATAGTCGGGACAGTTGTCGTTCCCTTCGAAAAGCCAAAAATCGCGAGTCTGTTCCAGTTTCTGGAAAGCGAAGAATTTGTCGACGTCCGCGTGATTGCGGAAGTCTATCGACTGAAGGAAGGCCCAGTAGTCACGATCAGAGACATACTGGACGACGGGCGCGCTCTGCGAGATCCTCATAGACTGCACTGTAGATGGTGTGGGGTCACCAACTCGAGGCTGGGCTGCGAGGGGGAAGTCGAAGTGGATATGATTGTGATTCTGAACCTTCACGGGAGGAGGGCTGGCAGTCCGCTCTCGTGCCTTCTCCAATGCCTCCACCTTGTCTTCAAGGTCGAAGAACCATGTTTGGAGTGTGGCGTTTCTGCTCTTCAAGACTCGCATCTCCTCGTGGTAATGGTCTTGGATGTTGCGGATCTCCTGCATGTCATTGATGATGCTGACGGAGTCATCCCTGATGTTTTGTTCAAGCCCAGAGACGCGGTCTGCTAGCGTCGCAAAGTGCCGGCCTGCTTCCGACTCTCCTCAGCACTATTTTGGCAAGGTTCAATGGGCTCATTTGCGTCGGAGCCTAGCCATCGAGGTCAGTCTGAGTCGAGGAGGTAATGTGCGTTCCGGGTTGGCTCACCGCAATTCTGTCTCTTGGACGCGCGATTACTTTCATCGCCTGATTCTAGGGAGGCACGCCGTCTCCTGTTTCCGAGCATCTCCATTGCGTGTTTGAAATTGCGAAACCCGGGACCTTGAAGGCTACTGAAGTCTTGAAGGCTCCTTAGTACGGCTAAAGCTGGCGATGAGAGCCGGGATATATCCAGTGCGCGAGCTATACGAGGGTGTTGACCTGCGCTAAAATAGGGAAGACTGGTATCAAAAGTCAACAGGATCGCGAGATGATGGATGGAGGTCGTTGAGAATTGAGAACAAGACGCGTCCAGGCAATCCTGGACGCGTCTTATTCACCTGGCCTGTGCGTGAAACCCCCTAAGGTTAACCCTGGTCCCTTGCATTGTCCACTTCGGAAAATATCGAAATAGTGCCCTCAGTGAGGGTAAGGATGGCGTCTAAAAAAACACGATACAACACAATTCCTGTGTTGTATTGTGTTGTATTGTATCTTTCAATAGAACACGTGTGGTTATTAGTGGTAGCGTAGTGGATAGTACCTGGTGGTACCACGAACCACCCAGATTTAGCTCGGAAATCTTCGGCGGTCGGAAGAAATTGTCGGCAGCCGATAGTTATGTTTTTAGATAAAACACGGTGTTCTTCCACCCCTAAGTGGGGGCATCGCCATCTCCATCAAACGCCGCAAAAACCAAGCGGTCCGTGTCTGTCAGGCGCTACACCGCCTCACAATTACCGAGGCACACTAAGGGACCTCCACCATCGTAATGCCCGCCTCGTATTCAGCTCCGGTATCCGGTTGCTGCCAAAAGGCGTGAACGGACACGATGGAATGATTGAAATCTCTTCTAGGGCTGGACGCTACGGCGGCTGTATCCGACCGTTGGATCCATGAGGTTATGAGATGCCTACCGTGGTCAATGCGACGCTCGGTTGGTATATAAAATGTGGTTGTCCGCCACGTTATGGGATGAGAAGTTCTGATCACCGCCGTCTGCTCCCACCCACAGGTTCATTACATTCACTCGTTCAAGATGATTTACAACGCTCGTTCGTCACTCGGTGCCATTGCGCTCGCACCTCTCGTTTCGGCTGCAGTCCTTGACCTGCCCATCACATTCAGGAACACATACGTTGGTCATCCACTCCCATACCCGATTGGCAGCCAGCTGACAATCTCCTCATATAGGCTATAGTCGATGTAGCAATAGGGACACCCGCCAAGACCCACTCCTTGATGTTCGACACTGGCAGTGCCACCGCGTGGATTGTCGACGCCGAGTGTGCTGAGGATTGTAACAATGACAGCGGGTGAGTACTCCAGCAAGGTCCAGAGCCCGACATTGAGCACTAACGAACGTGGACAGATGGTCACGAGATGGGTACAACCGGAACGAATCGTCAAGCTCATCCGAGCTCGGCACATACGCCGAGATCTCCTACCTCGGCGGTGTCACCTCTGGCCCGGGCGTGGCAGACACCTTCTCCCTGGGCGACGCAAAATGGTCGCAGTCCTTCATGGATGCCAACGAGAGCTCATGGACCGTTTTGCCCGCTGATGGCTTCCTCGGGCTGGCCTTCTCCACCATCACCGATGCCGGGACTAAGACCATGGTTGAGACCATGATGCAGGCCCACCTGCTAGACGAGCCCCGATTCAGCATCTACTACGGCACAGAACTCAACGACACCGGCAATGCGGCTGGCAAGGGCGTGCTGACTATTGGAGGCTCGGAGGAGGAGAAGTACGTCGATGGCGACTTGACGTGGGTCCCGCTGCAGAGGATCAATGGCGAGTACGAGGTGTGGCGATCAACGCTGCGCATTTTAACCGGCAGCGAGGGTATCAGTGGGAACGGCTCGTCGACAGACACGCAGTTCTACCCCGACGACGCATGGGGCGTCTTCGACAGCGGCGCCGGCACCATCACCGTGCCGCCGCTGCAAGTCGACGCCCTCTACCAGTCCATCGGGATGAACTACACGGCGATCCTCAACGGCGACCACATCCCGCTCTGCACCGAGTTCAACTCGTCCTGGTCCGTGTCTTTCACGTTTGGCGACGATGACGCGAGTGCCAGCACTGTGACCATTACCGGAGACCAGTTAGCGCGTCCTGGGTTTGCCTACCGTGACGATGCGTGCAACCCGCCGTTCGACGGTGGCCACACCGATGGCTTCTTTCTCTTTGGAACGGCCCTGTTGAATCAGTTCTATACCGTGTTCGACTTTGGAGCCGAGAACGTCGAGGACTACGAGCCGCGCGTCGGATTCGGGCAGCTGAAGGAGGAGTATGCACCATGGGTGCCCAGATTACAACTTTCGTGGCCAATACATACATGACTTTAGCACTTTTGAGCTCACACAGCTTTTAGGTCAGGACTGCGAAAAGTAGTATAATAGCGTACAGGACGTCAAGTCCCCAGGTCCCGCCATGTAATCTGCTACAGTAAGGACTCTAAGGTCCGTTTGGTACAATGATCGCCAGGCCGCCGTCGCGCCGGCCACCGCTTGCCATGGCAAGTTTACATGGTCTATTTCTGTGGATCCAGCTTCTCTACCATCGCAACGACATAGGTGGCGCAATTGTTGTCCTTGACATCGAATTTCGGATGGGCTTTCTTGTATTCGTCGGCTGTGAAGATTAGTACCGTCCGGCTTGACTCCAGTCTGGGCGACACTCACCAAGTTTATCAGCATCGTCCGCGTTCTTGTCGGTCTTGCCCAGAAACGCCAAGTCTGCATTCTCCGGCCCATTCCAGTCTGACGGTCCACGATACCTCGAGAGAGTGAGGTCCCAGGCATTGGCCTTAAAGTGCCGCCAGCCGCCGCTTTCGGTCACCTGGCCTAAGACAAGCCAGACATGCGCAAACCCCAGCTTCTTCTGCAGGGCCTTCACGTCCTCCGGGAGTTGCTCGTAGGCCGCCTTTTGTGTTTCGGTGTAGTCCTTCTCGTAAAGCGTCTGCTTGAAGACGTACCACTTGCCTACGTCCAGGCTGTTGTGCCATTGGGCGACTGCCTGGTATGCGTTTGTTCCTTTGATATCGCCATCGCCGCGCTTCAATGCGGGTAGGTCCCTGGTGGCGAAGGGTTCGTGCTTGAAGACGGGGTTTGCGGCGGCCAGGCAGGCCAGGAACGCGGTGACGAATAATGTGAGCTGCATCGTTGCGTCTGTTGGCGATTGTCTAAGAGGTGGTGAATCTCGAGCGAATAGTGATTGATATAGTTGTATGAAAACAGGGGAACACGATCTGCTTGCGATTTGTATACCAGAGAGAAAAGCTGAAGTTTAGATGGTCACCGTTCAACGCCCTTTATATGCCGGGACCTCAAGCTCGCTCAATAATAACGACAAGTTACTTTCGGGCAGAGCGCATATCTTAGTTTGGCATATTACTATTCATAGTTGCCGCCCAGACCAGGTTGTGGTTAGTGATGTTACTATCAGATGGCCCGTGCAAGTCACCAGCATGGTAAACAGTACCGCGAACGCTAGACCAGGGGCCCTAGACGCGTATACCGCCTATGATTTTATATGGGAAGATACATAACGCCGCGCTACTACTTACCATGCTGGTGACCTTTATGTAAATAAGTGGTTCACGTCTCTATACGTCTCCATCGCTCCTTCGCTCTTAATATGTGTTGGTAGGATGCCAAGTCCCGACGTCCACTCCACCTCCCGGCAGTGCCGCGGATTAGTAGGGCTGAAGGAACAGCGGCGCGGTCAACTGCTAACAATACTGCCTCTAACAAGCAGAGTGTCCAGCCCCACACCACCTTCATACGCACACACATACACAATTCTGAGCTAGTACTAGACACGGTATAAGTACGATTTTTTTATATTACTATTTAAAACTATACGTTCAACATATATAACCGTTAATTTAAAAACGTAATCGTACTTTTATCGTCGTTATTACTAGGTTAATACGTAAAAAAAATAAAACTTAATATCTTTTAATAACTATACGATAAAAGTACGCTTTATAACTACTACGTTATTATATTAACGTCGTAAAACCCGTTTTAACTATATCTTCATAATTACGGCTTAAAGCCAATAATATACATATATCTCGATATATACGACGTTTTAACTATAATAACAACTTTAAATACTATACTTTTATCGTTATTAGTAACTATTACGTAACTATGCAACTATATAACCACTTTTTTAACTAGCGTTGTGTATATTACTGCGTATATGTATTATTAGCTACGATTTAGGGCTAATAATATATATATACGTAATGATGTATGCGACGTTGGTACGGGAGCGTTGTCATTAAAAACGTACTTTTTGGTTGGCTGGCACCAGCTCAGAATTGTGTGTGTGTGTGTGTGTATGTGTGTAAAAGTAATGTGGGGCTGGACACTCTTCTCGTTAGAGGCAGTATACGCATTGTAGAGTACAAGTGGCCAATTCACATGGTAATCGCCGCAAAGCTGGTGTAGTATTAACAGCCGTGGTCCCGCCCATATTATCACATCGTCAGTAACTTCCCATTCCGATATTAGTGGTGTATGAGGGACCGCGGAGGATTCTGACGCCATTCTGTGCCGTTCTCGTTCTCCGCCTGTAATAGTGGGGGAGGATTAGTTGCCACTCGAGGAGGTCCACCGAGACTGACTCCGCGCCTCTTCGATGCTTTGAGCGAGGCAGATTCCGGGGGCGATCTCATTTGTCCGGTCCGTGCCACGGCGCAATAAGTTCGAGCAATAAGTTCGAGCAATGAAGGAACTTCTTGTCAGCTGGTTGCATCAAGTGGCGAGTGAAGTGGATACCTAGGGCCGCATACCACCAGTGTATCCTTACGATCTGCCGTTCAAACGGGCGACCGAGTCCGCTGACGACATACAGCAGCACAGTGGGAGGAGACTCATGGCCGAGACGTTCCCGAGCGCTGACTTGCCCGTGAACTCTTACATGTTCAACGTGTATGCTAACGGTGTTCCCGCGGTCTAAGGGGCGACCCATCACCAGGAGTTAGCGTTCCTTTTCACCAATAATTAGGCTTGTGGGTATGCCGTCAACCCGTTTGAGGGCAAGCCGGAGACGTTCAAGCAGTTGGCGGATATGATGAGTCGCATGTGGTAAGTTCTCTCGGTCTTTTTCTTCTCCTGCTTCTTGTGACTAACACGTTTTCTGTAGGGTCGCCTTCATACACAACGGCAATCCCAATCACAACGGGTCATAGTGCCACATGTGGCCTCAATATATGTCACGGCACTAGATGACAGCCCCACAGCCCCAGGGGCTAACCCCTATATATACCTGATCGTGTCACGTAGCTAGCTTCACAGTTTCTTTCCTTCCTCACGTACATCAACAAAGTCGTTTCTAGAGTCTCTAGCAGTCGGACTGTGACAATATACGCCTGCCAAGCCGGTCAATATTGTCTTTGACGTGAACGTGGCCATCCTTGGCTACCCAGCGGCAGATGAGTATATAAAGACGGATATCTCGTTTCTTCTACATGATTCCTTCATTTAGTCTCAAGATACCTGTTTTCTTCGTCTCTACGAACATAATTGTAGCTAATTAATCCAGAAATGGAATCCCTTGAGGTGACGCCAGCGAACCTGGAAGAAAATCTTTAGTTCTTGATCGATGTGTCTGACTTGGCCCTTTGCATCGCTGCTAGATCTTACGAATCGCCACGTCGCCGAATACTCCGCACCGGGAGCTATCCTGTGTATGTGCCACCTCGTTGATGACCTAGCTCCGATTGGACTATGGTTATCTAGTGAAAGAATGATCCCGCTCGTTCGATGCGCCTGGGAGGGGTTGGGCCAATAAATATCACCACTACCATGCCCCACCCACCACTCGGACTGCAAAATCTACTGCCACACACCAAAACATCAACAACTTCACTTATAGCGGAATCAGTCAATTCATGGTGTTTTCGGCTGTTAAAACGTACAATCTACTCGTATATGGCGGTTTAATTATTGTATCTAGCCGGCCGGCGACTCTGTCGGCGCAAACGGGTCTCTACAGGGGCCACAATCTCCTCTTCTTCTTCCGAATCAGAGCTTTCATACTTTTTCTCTTTATCAGTGGTATCTTTAACAACAACTGGCTGCGCGGCCTTGCGGCCTTTTTGAGGCTGTTCTTTACTAGCTGCCAGAATATCCGGGATATTTTTGAAGTATTTATTCATATTGGGGATCTTTCTGTGTTTTTTTGGACGCATACGCTTCAGTTGGCCTCCAGGCTTTCGATCTTCTGGTCCTTTAGCACTATCTCTGCTGATTGCTTCTCAAAAGCATTCACAACCTTGTGTAACTTCAGCCGAGTGGTTGGGGACTTGTTTTTGCCCATATCTATGATTTGGCGGCTATTTTTGTGCGTCTGGAAGTCTTTAGGTTCTGAGTTTTCGACCTGTTCAGGCTCAGGGGTTGCGGCCTTATCCTGTTGGATTTCTAGATGCGACAACGCTTTTTTGCGGTTAATAGGCCAACTACCAGTAGTTCTGAAGCCAGCCTGGCAAATTTTAACTGTCAGGCCATCCTTCCTTGTCTTCGAGTAGCATCTGATGAAGTTGATCTTGTCCACAGGGACAGCATCAGTTAGAGTAGCTAACTGAGCAATATGCTTGCAGTAAGCAGCTTTCACGACGTTAAAAGGGCCGTTATCAAGTAGTTGAAGCCCGTGGGAGGTGTGTACTGGAAGAAAACAAAGCTGAACGTTATTTAAGAAGCACATGGTTATGAATTCATCCTACCGCTAAATGGTTAGCTATATATCTATTGATTTCCAAAAAAAAAAAAAAAAAAGGAGTTAATACGTACAGAGGTATAGCCCTTATGCCCATTAAGAATCAAGAGTACCGCTTCAGAATTATCATCTTCTCGTACCTAGTTAGCCTGAGAGAGGAAAACACTCTCTAACCACTCTACGGTAACTGCGTTATCCGTCCAGCCATTATCAATGCATATATAATGTCAAGGGACAATCTCTCTGAACTCCCAAAGGAACCACTGCGCATGAAGGTCTTTTTTTTTTTTTTTTTTTTAAATATAATGCCTGGTGTAAGGGCCTTGCCTGTAGCAGAGATGGCCTCAATAAAGGAGGTCCAGCCGCGGCCTTGGTCGCTCTTCAGGAAGGTCTTTTTTGTCTCTGTACTGCCTAAAATGAGACCATCAAGCCTTAGATGGATTAGTTAATAGATAAAGGTAACATAGGATTATTCAGGTATTAATCAGGGGCTTTCCCGTACTGAAACCCGCTATGATACCGCCCTTATCCACATTGTACATGTTCTTGGGCTTTATCCAATAGAAATCTTCGCGATGATCAAAATACCAGTTAACAGACTTCAACATAAAGCCCTTAAATCGAGCAGCTTCCTGTCTGCGGCTAATTTTTGTCTTTATTGTTGAGGCGGTCAGACAGGGTCTGCTTAGGGATACCCCATTTCTGAGCGGATTTTTTGACCAACAGCTTGTTACCTGTGACATCTAGTATAGCATCTGCCATATTATCCTCCGTATAAGAAGGCATTTCGAGAGTCACAATACTGCGTTGCATACAGAAGAAGAAGAGAACGGGTGCATAAATGGCAAATTTGCCCTTATGAGGGGTAGAAACCACGGGTAGGGGGACCCCTTATCGCCGGGTCTGGCTAAAAGGATCTACATTGGGATAAACCTTAAGAAAAGAGCTATTCAGCGAGTTAATTAAATTACAAATCACTTCAAAAATAGCTGATTTCGGTGTACGTGAAGTTGTTGATGTTTTGGTGTGTGGCAGTAAATTTTGCAGTCCGAGTGGTGGGGGTGGCCGAGTGGTGGGTGGGGTATGGTATAGTATACAATGCTACTCTGAAGATGCGGAATGCGGAGTTGCTGGGGTGCTTTCGAAATGGGCAACTGATCGCGATCTTCAGTGGCGTTCATCACTGTCCGTATTCGATGGAGTGGTGGTGAGTGGCCGAGGAGCGCATGCACTCTGCTCCTTGGCACATGAATAGCATAAGATCAAAATTGGGCCTCAAAGCTGGATGTACGGCGCAACGCAGACTTTGGAGGACTCAACCTTGTCGCCCAGATGACAGCAACTCCTTCCAGGCCATCCCTTACTATACACACTCTGGTCATAATCGAGCAACTCGGTAGGCCGTATCCTCATATCCTCCGCCTAAATGCTGTCCCAACTCTTGTGTCTTCTGGCCGGGCTGAATGTGCTGCTTCTTATTAGACGCACCGTGAGCTCTCGGGCACAGTCTCCGCTACCACTTCTGCCGGGTATGAATGCTAGCTCTCTTCGTGGTCTCATTTAGATGTAGTGTTAGTCGTCTACTTACAAATTCAACATATGGCCCCCTCCTTTGCCTGTCATTGGCAACCTCCATCAAGCTCCCAAGTCTCACCCTTGGCTACAATATTATGAGTGGGGCAATAGCTATGGGCCAATCCAATATCTCAATATGGGAGGTCAGCCCATAGTGATACTGTCGTCGATCAAAGTAGCACAGGACCTGATCTCCAAGTATGTGCTTCCTGAAATTTGTCTGGCTCGGGCGTCCCAAGCCTTAGAGCTACGGGAGAGCCTCAGATTCAGTTTGTAGACTGCAACTTCTAACAGTCTATGCCGCAGGCGAGGGTCCAAGTACGCGGACCGCCCCCGACTCATAGTCGCGAAATTAGCTACCAGGGGCATGAATATTATGCTTCGAAGCCATGACGAGACATTTCGGCTGCACCAGAGATTGCAAGCACCTCACCTGGCACGGCGGGCCGCCAAGACCTACCTGCCGGTGCAGGACTTGGAATCGAAGCAGCTGTTATTCAACCTCATGACCCAGGGTGAGTCCGACGAGGGAGTCGACTTTCACCACGAGTTCGAGCGGACGACGGCCAGTATCATCTACGCGCTCATCTACGGTAAACGACTAAAGACTGCGTATGACCCTTTTCTGGTCAGGGCGCGCGATGTGGAGAACCGTTCGTGAAGATGCTCCAGGTCGGCGCATACCTCGTCGACAGCTTCCCCTCGCTGCATGACCTACCACTTCCCGGCTTTCTGACCCCCTGGAAGAGAGACAGGGAGGAGAATTTCCAGGCGCAGCTCAAGCTACATGTCGCAAACATGCAGCACGGGCTCGAGAACCCCGCGACGTGGAACTTCACCAAAGAGTTTGAGAAGAGCCCCGAGCGCGGACAGTTGTCCACCGAGGAGGTCGCCTTCGACCTGGGGATCCTCGCCGACGCGGCGCTGGACACGACTACCATGACCCTGGATTGGTTCGTCGTGGCATGGATTACACAGCAGGACACGGGCTTCGTGGCCAAGGCGCAGCAGGCCCTCGATGATGTGGTCGGGCGCAACCGCTTGCCATCGGCCGCGGACAGGGCCAGACTTCCGTACATAGACGCGATGGTGGAGGAGATCCTGCGGTGGCGGCCCATCGTGGGCACCGGTGTGGCCCACGCCGTGCGCACAGAGGACGATTATGATGGCTACCGAATCCCAGCCGGTTCCATCGTGCTGATCAACCACTGGGCTCTGTGCCGCGACGCGGCATTCGGCGAAAGAGTGGAGGACTTCGTGCCGGAGTGGTGGATCGTCGACGGGGAGGTCAAAGACTATTTCGGGTCGCCCGTGTTAGGGTACGGGCGACGGATATGCCCTGGCCGACACATCGCGCGGAACAGTCTGTGGTTCCAGATTGCCCGGATGTTGTGGGCGTTTCGTATCGAGCCCGCGCTCTCTCTCCGACAGGCCGGAGGTTCGCTGTCCTCCCCAACGCTGGAACTGATTCTCTGCTCACGAAGCCTTTGCCGTTCAACGCGTAGTTCGTGCCGAGGGGCGAATGGGCACGGGACCTCATTGCAAGGGAATGCAGTGACGCGGTGGACTGCAACCGTACCGAAGTTCTCAATCAGATAGGGGTTAATAACTCCTAGCTTGTACCCAATAGGCGGAGCTCTTGTTCGGTGAAGTTATCACCCGGGACACTCTGTGTAAGTGGTAAGTTAAGCAGTAGTTTTTCTGGCTTGCGAGGTGCACGACCACCCCCTGGGTAGTTTATCACACGGAGAAAATTTCCTATAGCAGCGAAATAACATGGTGCGAGGAGTACAATCTATTCTCGGCTATTTGACTAATCATTCTACATCATGTTCCTGCCAGTGCGCTTCCTCGAGTGACCACTCACAAGAAGTTTGCCAACTGGTATTCCTCGTCATTATGACCAATCTTTCCTAACTTGAAGCGGTTGCGGTTTCGGTTGCGAATGCGTCGCACGGTTTCAGCCAGATTCCGGGTGTCATACAACTGGATGAGTACCGGTTTCATCTCCTGCCCCTTCCGGTCCACGCGGCCGAAGGCTTGCGTTTGCTTCTCTACGCTCCCGGGCACTTCAGACAGGATCACGTGGGAGGCTCTCTGCATATTGTGTCCCTCGCCGCCGTTAATGAACGTGCCTAGGAATGTTTTCATCGGCGCGTTTGGCTTGCAGACCTTGTTCATGTAACCACATAGATCGCCTCTGTTCTTTTGCCCCCCGTGGGCGTATATGAACTCGACATTTTCCTTAGAGAATCGCTGGTAGAGACACATGAAAGTAAGGAATGTCGACAACGGGGAGTCAGAGAAGACGAGCACGTGCCGAGCGTTCGAGCCGTCTGGGGGAGGCGGGCCAAGCGCCGCGACCCGGTCGTCATTTGCGGTAACACTCGGAGCTTGATAAGTTCGGCGATGTTGTCCCCAATTGCCCTTATCTTGGGAGACGCATCGAGGAGTTCCCGTCTGTGGTCGTACCAGGGCGACTGCTCGAGCAAGGCGAGATCATCTCTCTGGTTTGCTTTCTGGCCTCTGAGGACTGACGACAGAAGATCGCTAATCTGCTTTGACAATGGGCCAAGCTTGTCTACGAGCATTTGCTCGTATGCTACCGTATCGCTAGAGACAAGTCGAGCTACGGCAGGAAAGCAGGAAGCGTGCATAATGATGGAAAACGAGCTGTTCCCGCCAGGCGCACCGGGTGCACTTGCAGCCCGGTCAAGAAGCCTTCTCTCAACGGCTCCTCGCTCGGGTGCTTCGCCTCTTTGACCGTCCTTTTGCCACTGCTCGATTTTGTCCTTGAAGTCTTTGTCAATTCAGGCCTCCACATGTCCAACCAGTTCGCGGAAAGCATTGTAAACGGCTCCTTTATACATGTCGTGCTTTAATTCGATGACGGGCGCGGACTTGAAAATAGGAACGCCTCTGAAGAAGGAGTCCTTCTTTCGGTCCTGCATCATGATCGGGATGAACTTCTCGAGAAATGCCTCGAGGCTGTCGTGACGGTTGTCGTAATCACCGCTTTTCTTGCTGTCTTGTGTGTTGAAATGGTCAAGGAGATACCGCCAAGTTGTCTGGTATTGGTCAAGGTCAGAGACTCTCTTCAGCCCTGCAAGATCCATCACCCATTCTTGATTTGCTGCAACGTTGAAAGCATGCTCTACGAAGGGCCGCCAAAAAAGCGGATTGCTTCTCAGTGAGCCCGACAAGCCTACAGCAACAGTAGGGTATTTGGAGTCCCAAGCAATCTTCTTGAGGAACCTAAAGGGCTCCGTGAGACTGTCCTTGCCGCCTCGATACCCATGAAATTCATCGAAGAAGACAAAAGCTGCGGCCAGCTGGCTCATGTCCATATTTTTCGATCGAAGCTTGCCATCGTCGGGTCCAGCGTAGGTGGCATTCTTCTTGACATACTTGGCCCTCAAGCTCTCAGTTCCTAGCCGACTCACAAGGATGACTCTCTGTGACCCGCGGGTGTCTCTAGGAACCAGGTCGTAGGTCGGCTTCGGTGCTGCGTTCGGGTTATTGTCATGAGCATGGATCCAATCTATCTTGGCTTTGGTGAGATCCGTAACGAATAGACTATGCGCGTAGTCCGATTTATCGTATGACGTATGGGAACCGGATATCTGCATTCCCCTTGAAGGGCTCCCTACGCTCTTGCAAGCCACTTACCAAACTCGCTGACCCAGTTCGGGAGGAGGTCCGGGGGGCATACGACGATGCTAGGAAGGGAAGGCAGCGTCATAGCAATCTGGTGAGAAGGACCCGAAACGACGCAAGGACACAGTATGCCCCGAGGTCTTTGACTAGGGCAAGCGACGTCTTTGCCTTGCCTCCCCTTGCCGAGATGTTCTCTGGCTACGACAGGATGTAGGGTTCTTTTGGTGTCCCACTCACCTAACACCTCCTCATATTTGACGTGGATGATTCGAAACAAAATCAAAACGCAGATTGACATGCCTGTTTTATCGAACCCCACGTCGTCTCCGATCATGAAAGATGCTATCTTTCTAGTTACTTGCCTGAGAGTGAGGTAGACCGCGTACATCTGGTACGGTTCGAGAGAAAGCAATATACCGTCAAGCTTAACCTTCTCAGCTTCGGGAGCGCAGTTGAAGAATTTGCATACTTCTCTCCAGGTGTCGTCATCGACGGTGTTGTAGTCGAGATTCATCTGCTGCAAGACCGAATCCTCGCTTACGGACGATTCGTCCTCGCTCAAACCAGCTTGTGGGGCTGCGGCTTCTTCTTCTGCTTCTTGGGGGTCATTTCTGGCCGGGGAATCATCTCCAGCCGAGGAGGCAATTTTACCTGCTGGAGTGGTTGCGCTTTTTCTGGAGGAGTTGGTATTGTTTGGGAGTGGTGAACCCTGGGGACTTGGTCGTTGGCGGTTAGGAGTTGAAGGAGCTTGAGACGGGAAGTCCAAAGGGTTGATTAAACCTGAAAGATCGTCTCCAAGTCCGGACCTACTGCCAGGTGAGTCAGTAACCTCCGAGTTCCTTCCAAGTCCTTCCAGTGGGCGCGGAGTTCGGCCAGGTCCTGCTGGCGAAGAGGAGTCGATAAAAATGTTATCGGGATCCGAAGGCTCCGACGCACCGGGATCCCCTAAGTTCCCTGAAGCTCGCGAAGACGTTGTGCTTTCCTCACGCTGTGGCGCCGACTCCGAATCGCCTTCTCCCTCATTCATACTAAATTCATTGGCTGCCTCCAATGGAAGTGTTGGAAGTCCGGTCTGAGGGTTGATAGTGAGCGGTACACTACCCCTTTGGATCTGTGTCAACGCAATCCAGAACGAGCTGGTGCTATCGATGTCGACCATGCGTATGATATCAGGTCGAGAAGGGCCGACAAGCGGGCCGACAAGCGGGCGTCCAGGAGGTATCGCACTTTCAACTTCCACCCATTTTCGAAATTCATCATAGTCGAAATCACTGCTCACACGGATGCTCGACGTCCGGCCTCGATCACTGATAAACTGGGTCAACGCGGCGAACACATGGCTCCTTGACACTGCCACAGAGGGGTCTCGTAGTTACCTTCTAGACTCCCGGCTGGGGATCTGGATGAGTACATGATTAAGATTCGCCTCTTGAGGTGCATTAGGCAGACCAAATGACGACATGTTGCAGGTATTGTATGTGGATCTGTAGGCGGGATGGTTGACAATTAATGGAGCTGGGTTGCATATGATTCGAATAAGAACGAGCAAGTGGTGTTGTCGTACTTGACAGAAGTACTGAGAGATATGGTTAGAAATGAGTATGTATTGTGACGAGCCGTCTAACCTATAAGGCTAAAGGGTTCTATAGGGTTTATGTTCTGAGGTAAGTCAACACAAAAGACGATAGAGGCTTCTGTCAACTAGAAGACACTCAGATGCTGGGGCTTGGTCTGAACTGGGTTCACTGAATAGTCGAGTCATCAGGAGATTTTTCCCACCTTAGGGTTGGCTAAGATGCTTAGATTGATCACTGAGGTAGAGACTGTCTATCTGTCTAACTAGGAAATGTCCATCCTTATATATCCAATCTCTCCCTCACTGATGGGGTGGATATGTTGGATAACCTTGCTATCCAAGCTATCCTGGATATGTTGGATAACCTTGCTATCCAAGCTATCCTGGATATGTTGGATAACCTCGCTATCCAAGCTATCCATCACGTGATGTCTTGATCACGTGACCTAGACGTTTCCTTAGCCCGTGCGTTCTCCCGGGTTCTTCCAGTTACTGTCCATCTTGTTGGGCCTGCCAGCGGGCCTCATTCCCTGTACGCCTCGTTGGTTCGTAACATGTATCAGGCCAGTGGGGACGGGACGCTCTTATATATACAAGTTACTGCTTCGCGACCTAATAGACCCATACCGCGAATGCTACTAAAATCCCTTATTACACGATAAGAAGCCACGATTCTTTCTCATGATATAGTGAGCGGCAGCTCTCACAATGAGATTGTGTACTACCCCTGAAATAGAACAATAACTTATGCTATTTCGGGAGCTCTTGGTAGACGATCAAGGCGTTGTGTGTTTAAGGGTGAGAAAGAACCATTCTACCGAAGACAATGAGTGCTGCAACCTTTGTACGTATTCAAAGGCCTCCTGGTGGTAGTCAAAGATGCTAGGTGTGGTCCTGACATGAAAAGTCCGAGGTACCCGAAATTCTCGACACTCAGCTAATAAGTAAACAATTTTCTAAACGAGTTGTAGTAGAAGGTACGCGCAGGTTGCCACAGGTGTTACTATTGAAGTTTCCAATCCTCATCTGGCTTTCTTCGGGCTTTCAAGCAGAAAACACACTTTGACGGCGGTATATTATAATTCCCAGGGTAGAAGTCGTGGGGACCGTCTAGATTGGCCCCTTTCGGGCCGTTCTGATGGATGCTAATGTAACCTGACCTAAGTGAAGCATGAAAATCCCTTGTCTCGAGATCCAGTCGTGGGTCATGGCATTTTTTTCAATTTCAATATGTAAAAAAAACGTCCATTAAACGGCTGCTATCGGAGTAGCAATGAGGGATCGTTACCAATAATCGTAGTCCGATTGGCTTGAGTCATTGGGATCGTCGCTCTTGTTTGACCCATGGAAGTTTCAGAAGAGACCCATCTTTTCTCTATCGGACCCAGCGACTCGCTGGCTGTGTTTGGCATTATTTGCGATTATGGGAGTTTCGCCGTAGTTGGAAGTTTTGACCTTTTAATCGATTTTTTTATGCCACCTGTACTACTAAAGTCAACCGATGCTCCATGGATGTGAAGATGTTTTTTCCAGTCATATTGGCTACATGAGAATTCACTTATTAAGCCTCTCAGTATGCGTGAAATGCATTGCTCCCAGCGAGATAATAATGCGCGACCTTTTACAGATTCCCCTTCCCCTAGAGCCTTGGCCGGTTGCGTCGGTCCTTCAATGGAAACGATGAAAGGCTGCAAGCGAGCTAGGTGAATGCCATATAACAGTCCGCCAATTGGCGCCTTCTCGGTAAAAAGAGCACTCATTGATGGCTGCTCGGTATTGCCTCTAGCAAGCAACTGCGGACGATGAATCCAGCGTGTTTCGCCATTCTAATGTACGAGGCAAATCAACAGAACGGTCCCATATCCGCGCCGCCTCTTTTTGAGTTACAGTGTGGTCCACCTCACGCATTAAAACTCTTCCTCTTCATACGGGTAGCGAGAGTGGTTGTTGATCAATATTCCAAGTCCAGTGGCGACCAATGATCATCATGTCCTCTTCAACAGACCTGAGACTAGGTGTTTTAAGCCAAGTATAGCTCCTCAGACCTCCATCATGCCCTGATACCTCAGGAAGCGTTCAATCCCAAATGTTCATACTACTATATAAGAGGCCCATGCCTATGCCTAGGTGGCAGTTCATGTTAATCTTTCACCTAGCCAGATTCTACTGTCCTCTTATCAAGGCGAGTAAGTACCTATATATTTCGTCGCTATGGTTAGGTCACCCAACAGGTCTGATGCAGTAGATGGTGCTCCCAGGTACATGCGAAGTTCATTGCTTGGTCAATTCTGGTACGTGATCGATACCGGCGCTGACAAGTACCAATGCTGACTAGTACCGAGGACGACAAGCACCAGGAGTTCTAGTGTTCAAAGTAATTTGCCCCTGACAGCGAAAGTCCCAGCGGCCGTTCACATCGTAATTGCACTCGATATTATTCTGTACGTGGGAAACACACGTGACTCTCTTCAACATCTGGGTCTCGCAGCAGGAGTCCTGGTACTTGTAACCCCCCATTAGGGTGCCGGAAAATGGAGGGTTCGTAGCGTGACATGCAGTTTTCAGTGGAAGCCGCTGTGATAAAATCAGTGAATAGCAGATGCAAAAGGCAGAGACACGTCGTGCAGGGCCGTAAATATATCGCCAAAGCAGTTCAGTTGAGAACAGCCAGCCACATGGGGTCATTCGAGCGGCTGCCCACTTTTTCGGGTTGGGATCTGCTATCCGTTTGCTTTAACCAGCTTGCTTCGTCTTACCAATCCCCGGCTTTTTAGTCTCCACCCAAGCATCAGCAAAACCTGTTCGCCGACTCATGTATGTATATTCCAGCTTCGTCTTAGTTGTGGAGTTTCAGCAAACGTCAAGGGGTAGCCGTGCACTACTTATTGCCTTGTAATCATACGCCCAAGCCCAAGCCCTTTCCGCGCATCGATTTGGCCCCCTGTGTCAAATTTCTCTAGGTAGATACAGGCCTTAAGCGTTACGAGTCGCTTGAACCTTATCAGGACGTTGTATGTGTTAGCGTCATGTATAACTTGAGGAGAATGACATAATTCTCAACCCACTAGGTCTACTTACTTGAGAACCATTGGTTCCTACATCCAGGGGCCACGAACATCCTGTGGTCCAAGAGGATTGAAGTTCAAGTTGACCTGTATATCTATCTGGGCTCATACGTCGCTTAAATCCTAACTCATCTTGAATTCGCGGTATGTCGTGGCAAAAGCTCCTTGCATCAACATCATGGTCTGTGCAATTTCCGCCTTATGGCCTTTCAGACCCATGGTTATTACGATTTAGACCAGGGGGCAAAGTCTTTCGGAGCGCTGACTCTGGCTCCTTAAAGCGGTTTGCGAATAGCGCGTTTTGGGGACAGAGTGTTCTTAAACTTACAATTAGGTGTTTCCCCCCTCCGAACCTCAGTGAAGACACCGTCGTGGGACCCTCCACCGATGCGCTGTTGGTGGTATCAGGCTATCCCAATTTACGACGTCAGATACAGCATATCAGAGAAACATGAACTGAACAGTGGCCACATTTAACGGCTGAAGAAATGGTCCGAGCGGAGGGGGCAAAAGGTCTGATTGACATCTAAGACCAACTCAATATCTGAAAACTACGATCCTAGGATAAGCCCACTCGGAGCTTTGCTCCGAACTGTGGCTGTGAGAGGACAAAAAACCAGGCAGAAGAGGTCGAAGCGAATACGTCGACATCACCGTTATCCGAGCAATACTACGCTGCACATTGGCAACGATACGAGATCCGAGTTGATGATTCCCCCTATCCGACCGCACCACAAAGCTAAATGCTCCTAGCCCTTACCGGTGCTGCCATGGGTCGGATAGAAGCTTTGGTGATGCCCTTTTAGACTTTGGGGCAGAAGCCATACTTGCACTAACGCAGATCACTATGCATTGCTAGGCAACCTTATATCTGCTAGGCCCTACTCCTCACACGTCATGAACCCAAGTCTCTGGACCAACATTCACATTTGGCCAGGGCGATACCCGTTTGGGCTGTGCACCAGGACACTGCAACACGCCGTCAAGGATTGATCCTTGGGACCATGCCCCAATGTGGAATAGAGGAGACCCGGACTGCACCCTGCAGTGACAACGCCTTTACTGAACTATCACTTCTCCGGGAGGGAAACCACTCCATCGGTAGGTCTCCATCCAGCTGCCACCAACCAAACTATGTGACCTAGACCCGTAGAGCTTCACCATGCTGAGCAATGAGATGGGAGTCGTTAACTTACTGGCCTGCCCGCGTAGCTGTGCTACTTCGATCCGCAGCCGTAGAACACAGTCTTCTTATTCAACCAACCTCCATCTGCTAAACCAATCGGCTACCAGCTGGGAGGTTGGCAGCAATGTACCCTGTGGTTTGTTCTCATACCACCCTCAGCTTCGCGGTGGCCATATTGCCGGTTCAATGCGGTCCGGGCTAGGCATTAGATCTTGATCAAGTTGTAAGCAGTGGAGGCAAGGAGATACCCAATATGCTTCTCAACTTGCGCCCCTTGGCATCCAACATCTAAGCGTCTCGCCTCATCATTCTCCACCCCAACTATAACTTCGCCCATGCTTAGTGTCTGAAGAACCTACATATCGGCGTTGTTTTCCCCCTTACACCCCTGCGTCCTGTCACTTGCCACCCTAATCTCTGGCGTCCGTACTCGAGATGACAGCAGCAGGGTTGATAATGCGTGCCTTTGATAACGGCCTTGGTGTGAACGGCTTCGCTGGCGATGACTGTAAGGTATGCGTCCCAAAGGTTTAAACAGCTCACTGACTTCTACCAGCATTATCCCCCCTCGGCTCTCTACATGCTCCATACCTACCGAAATGCATCATGGAAAGTACCGATACAGAATGTCCCTGGGGAGCCTTCGATGTTACCAACACCAACCAACTGACCACCCGTCCCGAGACGAATGTCACCCGATACTATGATTTCAACATCACGAGAGAAACAGTAGCCCCCGACGGCGTCGAGGTACAACTTTTATTAGTCAATGGTGAATTTCCAGGGCCGTTGATGGAGGCCAACTGGGGGGATTGGCTCGAAGGTGAGTTCGGCACGCAGTGACCACATCGACTGGCCGTCACTGACCGACCACCAGTCACTGTTCATAATAACATACCAGAGGAGGGCTCGACGTTACACATGCATGGAATCTTGCAGCAAGAGACACCATGGATGGATGGAGTACCTGGTATCTCTCAGTGTCCGATTGCGCCGTATGGCACATTCACATATCGATTCAAACCCGACTTATATGGTGCTTCTTGGTGGCACTCACACTGGGAAGGTCAATATGTCAGCGGCATGTCCGGACCATTGGTTGTCTACGGGCCGACTCACGTCGACTACGATATCGACGTCGGCCCGGTCTTCGTCACGGACTACTTCCATGATTACTACACGAGCATAGCTGCCGGCTTCATGGAGAATGTAATCGACGTCACTCTCTCCGACAACAACCTGATCAACGGCAAAAACTCATACGACAGCAATGGCGCACCACTTGCGGCCTTCAACTTCCAGTCAGGCAAGGTGCACCGACTTCGCCTCGTCAACGGTGCCGCGTTCGCTGTGGAGAAGATTTCCATCGACGGTCTCAACATGTCAGTCATCGCCAACGACTTCGTTCCAATCGTGCCCTATTCAACAGATGTGGTGACTCTCTCACCCGGCCAACGGACGGACGTGCTCGTCCAAGCGACAGACGACTCTACAGACTCTAGGTGGCTGCGAGTGTACAAGCCACCGAACTGCTCGCCCGGCAAGGAGGGATCATACTTGGCCCTTGCGGCCATCTTCAACGAGGGTGCCGACCGCACCAAGGCGCCCACAACGGAAGCTGGGCCCAACGCCTACAGCGCCTACTGCGGCAACGACCCTCTCTCACTCACAGCGCCAGCGCTGACCTTGACGCCGCCGGAACCGGACGTCACCGAGATCCTGCCGATCGAGTTGCGTCCGAACGGCACGTCCAACCTGTGGTACATGGCCAACCGCACGTTCCGCGTCGACTACAACGACCCGATGCTGCTGAACGCCAAGAAGGGCGACCTGGACTTCCCCCACATCCAGAACGTCCACGACTACGGCAGCAACGCGTCGCTGCGGTTCATCATCCAGAACACCGGCTTCCAGCCGCACCCGATGCACCTGCACGGCCACAACTTCTGGGTCTTGCAGGAGGGGGCCTGCACTGATAACGAGACCGTGTTTCCCCGCGGCCAGGGACGACACGGGGACGGGGAAATCGGACACATGAGGTCGCCGAGCCAGATGTCTAATCTGTTTGGTGGAAGACATCACCACCACAAGCTCGAACTTGCGGTCACGCCCGTCGAGGAGCACATGGTGCGACGTTCCGACGGCTTGAATTTTGGCAGCAGCGACTACGGGTCCTGCTGGGATGGATCGATCGTCAATCCCACCAACCCCCAGCGACGCGATGTGCAGATGCTTCTGCCCGGCAGCTACATCGTCATCCAGTGGATGCAGGACAACCCGGGTCTCTGGCCACTCCATTGTAAGCGAACACTTCCACATTGATCTGGGAAGGAGTCCATTGCTAATTGTTGGGGACAGGTCACATCGCCTGGCACTTGACTGCCGGCTTCAACTGGATGATTCTCGAGCGCCCTGACGATATCATCAGCGGTATGCCGATCCCGGACGCCGTGGCCCAGACTTGCACAGATTGGAATGCTTGGACTAGCAACCATATCGTTGGTAAGTCATTGTCACGCGCTGCGCTGTTTCTGTTGGGCGCACTAACGATGGGATAGAACAAACGGGCGCCGGCCTATAGCCACGGAGTCCAAAGGGGAATACCGGCTTTTGATATTCATATCGTGAATATTGGGAGAAGGAGACGAAGGGAAACAGCGCTGGAGACATCAAAGCAATATCTCTTTATGGTTGTGACATTATGAAGCCTCCGTACTGAAAGTAAAAGTAAACGGACCAGATTAGGATCATTATAAACGGAGTTGGATGTATACATGAATTTTTGTAGCACTTGTGTAACTATGGTTTACTCTGATACCGGTACTCGTAATATGTAGATTATCATCATTTCTCAGATCAACAGCCTCTTTAGTCTTCACGCGTTGCTATTTCTGTTTTTGCGATAATCGATCCACAGTGGCAGGTTAGACGACACTTCGGTGCACGATGAGAGCGACTCGTCAGACTTCCTCAGGTAATCTATCAAACTGGATGGTCTTGGCAGACTAAGAGCATACGAGAGGAAACAGTCGACTCCGTCCACATGTCTGAGCTCTCCAAAACTCCGAAATTATCCCAATGGACCTTAGATAAATATTCATGTGTTTCGGCTTGCGAAAGACAGTCGCAGACTAGGCAACTCCATCGTGAAGTTATCTCTGGTACCCGCTTCCAAGTACTCAATGTCCCCAAACTCACTCGGCTTGACATCAAATTTAGTTATAATCTCTGAAATGGTGTTTCGTATATTCTGCAGTGCCAACTTCTTGCCAATACAAGCAGTGGTTCCTGAGCATCGTTAGTTCTGTGAGATATTGAGCGGATAGGAGGTGAAAATTGGGTCAGTACCATGTGAGAACGGGGCGAAAACTCTCTTGTCCGCGACCATCTCCGGTCTTGAGGACCATCTCTCCGGAATGAATGAGTTAGCCTGTTCATATAAGCTCTCCGCTGTACGTTGGGGCAGATTGTCAGCAACGGAATCTCTCAGAAAAACGAAGCTCCGGCAGAACTTACTGCGTCCTATGGCATACTGCGAGCACCACACTGTCATGTCCCCTGGGACATGCACCTCCCCAACCGTGATTCCTTCTGATGGCGTGCGACGAGGGAGGGCCGTGGGTACCGGTGGGTGAAGCCTCAATGTCTCATCTATCACGCAGTTCAAGTGTGGTAGACTCTGGATCTTCTGAAAGTCGACCTGTCCATCTGTCATAAATGGTGCGAGCTCGTTCCTGATCTTTTCGATATGCTCGGGGTGCTTGACCAGTTCATATAGCGCGTGTGTTAATGTGGCTCCCGTCGTATCGCTAACACGTAGGACAAAGTCAGTTTACGGGCGGGCCCTCTCAACCTGGGGCTTGTGGCCTCAGTACTAACCTTCCCGCAACAATGAGCAACCTTGAGTCGCCTTGCAGCAACTTGAGCCCACGTTTAGGCATCGGTGCACCCTCCCAAGGTTTGAGCAGAGTGGACATGATATCTGGAGTATCAACCTTGGTCTGTTTCACACGACGTATTAGAATCGCCGCAAAGACACAAGGGAGTCATGATAGCTGGTAGGTACCTTGATACGCTTATCAAGCGTGTCGCAACAGAACGAAACGTAACGTTGAAAGTCCCCGCCAAGTCCTGGAATTGCCATGAAAAATCGGAAGAACCACACCGGAGCGTGGATAGAGAAAGCTCTCAATCCAGCGTGGAGGATCGAGATGGCCCAGTGTTGTTGAGACGTCGCCAGCATGTCGAAGGAGCGCCCGAAAGCCAAGTCTCCCATCACATCGAACGTGTAAAAGTTGAACCACAGCGTCATATCCACGGGCTGCTCTTGGGAGACGGACTGGGATAGATGACTTATGAGTCTTGCCCTGTAGCTCTTGGTCCTTTCTTCGTAACCCCTCACAGCATTGTCACTGAATGCATCACTCCAGATTCGTCGGTACTGGCGGTGTAGGTTCTTGTCTCGTGTCGACTGTAGTGAAAGCATGGGGACGGACAAGTCGTACCATGCTCCCAGATCACAGCCCGACGCGGTTCCATACACTGCAGTGACGCCATCGGGATGGACGATGGAGAGGTCTGAGGAGCCAATCCGAACAAAATCCCCGTACTTCTCATGAAGCTCCAGAACCTTCGTATGGGCATCGCCCTTCCCGAGTTGTGTGGAAAACCACAGGCTGGTCAACTTGGCTGCAGACGGACCGGGGAATTTGTTCAAAGGGTGGAGCCATTGACGATAGACAAGCAAGCTCAAAAAGATCCCTCCAATGTAGCATGCTGCTGCCGACAGAACCTGGCTTGATGTGAATGGTGCCTTTTCTCCGATGACAAACGGGGCGCATGACAGTGCTACAACGGCTGTACCAAATGACAGCACATACTGCATGCCATGTAGGTGGTGCTCTCCGCGATTGAAGAACAAAACATGGCAAATCACCCCTACCGCTGTAGCAGTGATAGCCAAAGAGGCCTCCATCACGCCGAGCGTCCCAGCCGATTATGGTGGGCTGGACGGGTTTCGTGGCCAAGAAGTATTCGAAGTTCGAAGGGCTATAGCATGTAGGTGATGATTGGTCTGAGAGCATAAGAAGACGCAGCTTAGAAGACTACCCAGCCTCCATGTGACGGTTCTGAAAATCCTCATATATGAGCTCGAAGCTAGGGATGAACGCGTTTCCCTTGGTAAACCAACCAACAGTCAAACTGCAGGTGAACCATTTGGACGTAACCAACATGCCATCCGATTATCAAATATATACACCCACCCCTCCTCCAGCAACGACCACCCACCAAGAGCAATCCCTTTAAGGCAGGCTGCGGAGCAGGGGAGACTGCATGCTTACCAACTGCATGTCGACCCTGCACGAACCCCCCCTTGCAAGTTGCCACCCTAGACGAGCTCCCCTGCAGGGTCACAACTGATGTCCACGTCTGGAAGAGTTTGTCAGGCGATCCGAGGCAGACCATCCGACCTCGAAGCAACCACATTGGCAGGCTATACGATGTCAGGCAGCCATAGAGCCATGCATTGACTTCCTTGCCCGTTAGATGTTCGTAGAAACAGCGCCGCAAGGGAATTGAGGATTACACTATGTAACGTTCCACAGTGAGTGCCGAGGAATCTCCGAAACATGTCCATGAGTCGACTGCAAAGCGCACATGTCAGGTTCCGGTCACGGATTCAGTACCTAGTCGCGGTATTCCCAAAACTTCAGGGGCAAGGCGGCACCTCGTCAACTCCTGAGTCCACGCCAGCGTTTGAAATCTGGCTCCAGCTCCACGACAGTAAAAATGAGGGGCGTCTTCGAACTCGCACCCCCTGAAGCATATTTCATCGGTCTCGGTTCCGTCACTGGCATCTATGCCCATCACGGGTTCCTCATTCATGGGGAATGGCACTTATATGGGCCAGATCTGGCAATTTGGCACGTGGTTCCCCTGGCTTTGTTGTTCACAGCGAGAGCCTACTACGGTGGCTCTGATGCCTCCTGGATACTCTATTGTCTCGCTTTGGCAAGCTACAGCTACTTCATCAGTCTCGCGACAAGCATTGTGCTCTATCGAGCTTTCTTCCACCCGCTGACAAGAGAGAGATTTCCTGGGCCATGGTATGCGCGCGTTACCAAGCTATGGCATTGCTGGGCAGTCCGGCATTCAAAGAACTTTCTGGTCTTGCACGAGATGCACGCTAAGTACGGTGATTTTGTGCGGACAGGTCAGTAACACACAATTGTCCATATTTGAATCGCTCCTCAGTACCCTTCGCTACTAGGCCCCTCCGAGATCACTGTATTCCGCCCTGAGGTTTTCATGGCCATTGACGGTCCTCGATCCAAGTGCGTCAAGGCCGATTGGTACGACCTTCTTCACCCAGACCAGGCTCTCGTTACGGCGCGGAACAAGGCTAAATGGAGTGAGACGACGAGTATGGAATCGCGGGTTTACAGCAGACGGTTGGTACATCCCCTGACATATTGATCCTGCATTATCTCATTGTCATCCTGAGGAGAAAAAGAACTGACCCGGCTACCTTACCTGTCAGCTCGCGCAGAGTATAACGCAAGAGTGTCAAGGAATGTTGACCAGCTGGATAAATGTATCGAGTCTGATGCGGAGTCGGACGCCCCAACTAGTGTTCGCGATCTTGCCTACTTTTTCTGCTTCGACACAATGGGCGACATTTCCTTCAGCAAATCTTTCCAAATGATGCAGAACCAGGGATGGCACCTCACGATTGCCCGCCTGCAGCGTGCTCTATCGCTACTCGGTCCCACTAGCCCTGCCCCGTGGCTATTTCATATTGGATTCCGCATAGCTCCCCGAGTGGGCGTTCTTCGAGATTGGTTTGAGGCGCTTGCTTGGTGCGCTGAACAGATGCGGGACAGGCTAGAGAATAAGCACTCGGAGCAGCCAGCTGGCGATCTAACGCATTACCTCATGGAGAAGGGAGGCCAAGTTGGGAATGACGACGCTGAGCACTGGCTCACTGGAGACAGCTTGTTTTCGATTGTGGCAGGAAGGTAAGTCTCAGTATTTGCCCGGTGTATTCCCACCCCCAGCTGCGCTTCCCCTTATGTTCTCATGTTTACAGTTTGACGCTAATGAGTACTTGTCTGATGTTTCTAGTGCACCTGCTTCTGCTACCTTGGTATGTATCCTCTTCATGTTGGCCAAGCACCCTCACCACGCGGAGACGATATATTCGGAACTCAACATCGCCGACATAACTGATCCAAACGCTTTGAGCCAACTTGTGCACCTGAATGCCGTTATCAACGAGACAATGCGTCTGTATCCCGCAGCCCTTAGCAGTGGGGCAAGGAAGACTACGGAGTGTGGAGTAACCATTGGGAAGACATTCATCCCTCCTGAGACAACAATACTCTGTCCGCGGTACACCATCAGCCGAAGTGAGAACATCTTCAAGTCTCTCTTCATTTATTTCTCTTCGAGCCTCTTCGATCCCCGGTGGCTGGGGATGAGTACGTACTTATCTAATCAAACTTGTATACTCAGGGGAAGACTGTTTCGAACGTGCGACAGAGTTCATACCAGAAAGGTGGAGCACACGCCTCGAGATGTTGCGAAACTCAGCGGCCTTTACCCCTTTCGGCACAGGTAAGATACAACCTGACCTTACTCCAAAAGGCCTGATGTATTCACCTCGAATACCGGTGCCCAAAACCTTGACCTAATGCTTGTTTTGACTTTATACAGGCCATCAAAGCTGTCTGGGCCGGACCGTAGCAATCGACATGATGAGACTGGCGGTTGCTAAGCTGGTGAAAAAATACCAGTTCTCACTTGTCCCGGGCAATCGAGTTGAAGAGGATATGGTTGATGAGTTTCTAATGAAACCGGGCAACTTGTCTCTGAAGTTCAATTTCCGAAGATAGCAGATAGGGTAAGTAGGTACCTAATTAACCCAACTACCAAGCGGATCGTAAAACCTCCGTACCTGAGAGCATCATACATCACCGATGATTAGCCATCTATGCACCGTGACCAGGTCCAGCGGTTAGCTGTGCAGTGCGTACTGGATCTGATCTGGTCGGCACCCTTCCCTGTGGTCCTATCTACGGGATAGCCCGCATTTCCCTGCAAGACTCATCCATCCTTTGAAGGGATGACAATATCACCCTGGCCAAGAGCACTGTAGAGCATTCCCTGCCGCGTTGAACATGCACGGCACTTGTGTTGGGGCGGGGCTTACTCAAGGTGCAAGTAAAGCCTGACATCAAGGTGCAAATAGTAAGACTCGAAAGAACCATGCAGTAAGTATGGCAACAGCCCCCTGCTCCCTGGGGCGGAAGAGAGGCCGGGCCCGGGGGATAAGGAGTGGGGCTCAAATGAAGTGCTGCTGTCCTCGCAGCCTTGTTCTCGCGCTCTCGGTCGTCGCTCTATGGCGGTTTTCGGCCTCTGTGGTCTGTCTTCTTGATACCGATGGTTATCACAGGATTTTATGCCGGTACATTTCATATACTGCTTAAGCGTCTTGAACAGGGTTCGATGCATGAGGCCCAGCAAGCGTGCGCGCAGGTATCCGAAGAGCCTCAATGTTGAAATGTAGCGTCGTAATGACTAGTTTCTGATCACTCGTACGACGGCTTCGACTCGTTGCCTTCAACGAGCGGTGAGCTCGTCAGGGGGGTTTGCGAAGCCGTTGTGTGTCGGAAGGGCAGGGGTTCCGGAGGCCAGCCAGTCACCAACCACCAAGCAGCGGGGGACTTGCATGAGCTGAAGGAGTATTGAATGTTGTGTGACAGCCTTTTCTGCCCCCGGCTATTCATGAGGCCGTTTCCTCCAACGCCATTGGTGAGTTAAACGACGTCTACCATCCCCCCCCCTACATCTCGGACACCCCCACATCTCGTACAACAAAACCCCACCACCACCACCTAAACCCTATATGTTCACTTATACGCTTTCAGCCCAATATTGAAGGTGCTCAGAACGTATTTAGTGCTCTAGATAGCCCTGATCTTAAGGTTTAATCCAATGCAGAATTCACCCCACGCAGCGTACGTGATTGGCTGTCTATTACCCCGCGTTTCCTACCCCGAATAGAGATTTTCGGGTGCTGGAGCCTCGTCTGAAGCCTTGTTCTGTATGTACCGCAGCATCGTATAGCCGCCTAGAATGCCTCCCAAACCGTATACAGAGGATCAGATGGCGAATGCTATCTTAGATATCACGGATGAGGGCCTTTCGTTGCAAAAAAGCGCTCAAAAACACGGCGTCCCTGTTACAACGCTCTCTGACCGACTTAACGGCAAGCCCTCAAAAAGCGAAGGCCATATACACCAATAAAGACTCTCTTACTCAAGAAAGCACTATAATTAACTGGATTTTGCGTCAAGAGAAGATAGGACTAGCCCTTTTGCACTCCCTGGTGTGTGAGATCATCGTAAAGGTGTTGAGAAAGAACGGAAATTTAGGCCCCCTTGGAGACCACTTCATGACCGGCTTCAAACGCCGCAACCCACAAATAAAGACCAAAATTGGCAAAAGGATGGAATCAGCGCGCTTTAAGGGCTTCATGCCAAAGGCAGTTAACTGGTTCTTTAAAATCTTAGAGGATTACGGCTGGGTCAAGCCAGAAAACACGTATAATGTCGATAAGGGCGGCATCATGGCGGGTTTTGGTGACTATAACTACCGCTTTAAATCCGTAGAAATTCTAATTAGCTTTATAGGCATTGATTCTCTCGTTTTAGGTAGTTTTGTTACTAAGAAGGCCTTCTTGAAGAGTCCCAAGAGCCGTAGCTGGACCTCTTTTATCAAGGCCATCTCTGCAACTGGAAAAATCCTCAAACCAGGTATTATCTTCAAGGGGAAGGACCTCCAGGCCCAGTGGTTCATTGAGGAGGTTCGAAAGACCGCCAATTGGTATTATATATGCTCAAATGACTGGACTTCGAATAACATAGCTTGCCGGTGGTTAGAAGATGTCTTCATCCCATAGGTAGACAAGATACAAGGAGAAGATCAAGCTGAGCCTGTTCTTTTGATACTAGATGGCCATGGTAGCCACACCTCCGTACGTATATGATTTTTCCTTATTTTATATAGACTTCCTTCATTTTTCCCTGATTTAATATAGGCTAACGCGTGTTATAAGGACGAATTCATGACCATTTGTTATTTTGTTAATATATTGCTCTGTTCCTTATTTGCGCACACTAGTCACGGTATGCAACCCCTAGGTAACAGGCCCTACAACGCCTTGAAGGCTCACTACCAGAAATTCCTCTCTCAGCTAAGTTCTTTGACGGATGCCTCGCCTGTTAACAAGATCAACTTCATTCGGTGCTATAGCCAGGCCAGAACTGCTGCTTTTACTAAGGCAAACATCCTCTCTGGCTTCAGAACGACTGGATATTATCCTATCAGCCACAAGAAGTGCTTAGCGCATCCCGAAATCCAAGAAGAGAAGCAGAAGACCCCTAAGCCTGAGACCCCTGAAAGCTCTGAATTAGAGGACCAACGGACCCCTACTACGAGCCGCCAGATCATGGATTTCGGCAAAAATAAGTCTCCTGGCACCTGGCTGAAGTACAGGAAGATAGCCACTACGTTCGAGGCTAAGGAGACCGACCTTGTTATTAAGGACAGGAAGATCAAGGCCCTGGAGGCTGAACTAGAGCGGCTACGGCCAAAGAAGCGCCAGAAGATCCCTAATCCTAACAAGAAGTTCAGAACAGTCACGGAGGTAATAATTACGGGTGGTAACATCACCCCTGGTGCCTCTGCGAATGTACCAGACGTTGTGGTTGATGATGACGAGGAAGAAGAAGAAGAAGAAGACAAAGACTCGGCTGAAGAGGCCGCTTTGGAGGCCATACAGAAGCCTAGGCAGACCCGTTCGGGGCGATCCATTCGGGTGCCAACTAGATATTACGAATGAACAGCTTCTGCGCTCTCGAATGATAATTTTGTTGAATTTCCCTGACCTGAATGACTTCTTTTACATGTGGGTGAATAAGGGGGTGTTTTGGTGGTGTTGGTGGGGTTTGGCTGTACGAGATGTGGGGGTGTACGAGATGTGGGGGGGGGGGATGGTATTCTCACTGTACCACAGGCATGTACTGAATGCGGAATGCCTCATTGCAACAGGTCCAGCGAACAAGCCGCAGCCAAGCTTGACGCATCAATTTAGAAGAGGGAGTTGAAATGCAGATCACGACACAGCACACAAGGATCCATACATAGAAGGAGGTACTCCGCCCAGGAACAACACTGGAGATCCTACCCCACGGAACACGGAACGGCGAGACGATATGAGGGATCCTGATGCTTGTACATATACTATCTGAATGATAATGGATTGCTTCCTTGCCCAAGTACGCTCCAACAATGACAGAAAGCGTTAGCTAAAGTACGTGATCCATGTCGTCATTGTCGTGAGAGTAAAAACTTCACCCTCAACCTCTCTCCAGGTCATCAACGGCCCACGGGGTGGTACAAGTCATTTCCCTGATACCATTGCTGAGATTCAATGTCCCTTCGGACGTGAACCACGCGGTGCCCTTCGTCCAGCTTCGGTTGTCCATAATAAGGATCTGAGGTAATCTCCGCCGTGATCGCCATCCCCGGGGCATGGTCATGTAATGCCACGAAATCTCTGTCTCGTGACTCGTCGAGCTCGCTGTATAACCCTCTAGGACGTTTCTGCTTGAAACTTCTCAGCTGGTGCGAGCCAGCGACTCCTTGGCTGCTGTGATTCCCTGTAGATCTCATCTTGCTGATTGCCGGCTTCACCTTCAAGTTGAACACCGGTGCCAAGGTAGGTAGACAGCCCACAATGATGCTCAGCCAGACCTCGAGCAGACTGACCAGGCCAATAGTCGACAGGTAGTAAGAAAAGTCGAGGGGATGTTTCGAGGCCTCAATGGTGACAGCGAGCCTCCACCCAAGTGTGGCGATCGTTCTAGAGACATGTGAGCGAGTCACATCTAGGTGAGTACGGGTAGACTCACATGATACCAATGCTGAACATGAGGGTGACAATGAGCTTCTTCCGTTGTGGCATGTTAAGACTCCATAGTGTCGGCATGGGCAATGTAACAATTGCAATGTCAAGAGCCAAGTTAACACCAATCGTGCCAAACTGCTCACCGGTCACATCTCGACACCAGCCACCTTTCACTGGATCCCACAGCTGTGAGATTGGATGGCAGTTCGTCTGGTAGGCGACCAGGAAGGAGATACCATAGCAGACTACTATCCCCATAAGACCGTATGCCCACCGCCTGAACTGGTCTGTTACGAATATTCGGCTGTAGAGCCAAAGGACAGCCAGCTTAACGAAGACGGAGCCAAGTAGCCAGAATATCCCGCTCAGGAAATATAGCTATGATCAGAATTAGTTGGTTACGTGGAACACTATGTGGTTTGTGTATACCTTGCCCTGAACGGCCAACTCGTAGGCGTTGAGCTCTGCCGCCTGCTTCCCACAGCCGTTGACGATGGCCCAAATGACCACACCTTCCAACACACATGTACTCGTCTACAAGCAACTCGTCAGATTCTGACGCAACAAGCATCTGCGATTGATGGCCACTTACAAAGGAGAGGCCTATGAAAGCATCGTCCGGATAAAAACTCCTTCGAGATATTCTAGCTGCCCAGAAGCGCAGCCCCAGAACCGTAGCACATATTACCGTAAAAATAACGATGAAAACGAAAAGGAGAGCCCCGCTGGAACTGAGAGAACGCAGACCGGCCATCATGGATGTAGCACAGCCTTGAGGGTGGTAGTGAGAAGAATAGGTACGGAAAGAACAGAGCAGCGTGATTGAAGCTGATGATTGAGAGATCTTGCTGACAAGGCGTCCCGAATCAGCGCATTTGAACAGGCGAAATCTTCAGCAATCCAGGGGCTATCCTTTGACGGGAACGCAACGGTCCGAAAGCAATGGTCCAGCATAGGGATTCCCAACAATCCTCATCGGTAGAGTGCATCTAGCTGGAAGAGGGGTGTGGTCAAGTGGAGTGGTGAAGTCAGCACCCGTCCAGGAGCTTTCCCCATCCCCAGCAGGTGAAGGCGGACCTAGTTCGGTCAGATATGTCCTCATGTCACAGCTGACTGCATGTGCACTACTAGGGCGCAGAGTCGCATTTATGCGGAGTTGACGGGGGCTGAGTGGTGTGCGAGTACGACGAGTACGACAGACTGCTACAAAAGGTAATGTTTGTTTTGTATTTAACGTGGGGGTAGCTCCTCAGTAGTGCAAACCACGCCTCCCAGAGCCTCTGCATCGCAGGGTTGTGGAGGTCTCAAGATAATAAGTACAGTCAGTCCCGCTCACGGGCCCATCCCCGTTGTTGCGGCGGTATGACCTTGGGGTCATCCATCTGGTCCTTCAAGGAAGGCTATCTATCGGGGGCAGATTGTTGAAAAGAACTTGCTCTTCTCCACGAATTTTGCCCATTCTGTGCTCCTCTCCCCTAAGTATTGTAAACAAGCTGCCCTAGGCGAATGCCTAGGCAGTAGCCGATTTTTCCCCAGCCTCTTACAAAAGAAAATGTGTTGTGGTGTTTTCTTCTCACCACAGCTGCAGTGATCATTTGAATCTGTGTGCCCAAAGCGTTCATGGTATCTGGCAAAGTCGCCATGTCCAGATCTGGCCGCTAGAAGTCTGTGTAAAGTACTCCTCTTAAAAGATATAAGGTCTCTTTTAGTTACTGCATGTGAGTATACTTCTTGATACCTAGATTCTGATTGGTCTTTCCACCATTGGTTGAACTCTTTCTTGCCCTGTCTTTTGAGATCTCTCTTGACCCAAGAGATTGTAGGAAGATTTGTTGTGTCTGTTTCCAGCATGGCACCCTCTTTTGCTAGTGTGTCGGCAGCTTCGTTGCCATCAATATCTCTGTGTCCAGGAATCCATTTGACGGTCACTCCAGGAGTGTGTGCTGTGGCAAGTTCTTGAAATCGTAGAAAAATGTTTTGTGATGTCTCGGGTGGAGTCCCATTGAGCCCATCTACCACTGACGTGTTGTCCAGGCAGACATATAGCTGTTTTCCGTGTCCAATTGCCCTGGCTGCTGCAAGACCTTGGAGAGCACCATGGACTTCAGCATCTACTACTTCTGCTTGTAGAAGTCTGCCCCTTCCCCGGTATACTTCTTGTGTAGTGCCGCCTTTCCTGATGGTATAACCCCATCCAGTGCGGATTGTGCCTTGGTCATCCAACTGTGATCCATCTGAGTAGATGACAAGGTCAGTGTTCACGTTTCTCTCTTGTAACCATTGCTTGAAGAGCTCTGTTTCTTTGTCTTTGTTTTTGCGGATTGGGCGCTTCCTCCATGATGGCCTGGTAAGTATTGGTCTCTGGAAGTCAGGGACTAGCTGGAAGCTTCTTTGTAGCCTTGTTGGATCCTTGCGAGCTTGTATTTGGAGCCTGCCAACCAGAGGGTGTCTCTGATCTATTCGTCCTAGTCGGAGGCCGTGACGTCGTCTTATTGACTCTGCAAGAACTCCTGCTGGGGGAATCTGCGATTCAAAGTGTAAGATATGTCCAGGGTGTGTTTTCCAGACTGGCAAGATAGCCCTGATCGCCGTTCGTAGTACGGCATCTATTGTTCCAAGAAGCCCCTTAATGCGACATGCTGATGTCTCACCTAAGCTCCCAGTTTTCTCGATTCCTGGGTACCAGGCCTCCAGGCCATGTGTGAGAATAGGAATAACACAAGCTTTCACAGCCCTCTTGGTTGACTTTACTGGAAGTCCTTTGACTGTGTTGCATAGTCCTCGAAGGTGATTTGCTACCCTACTAGCTTTCTTGGCCCAGTGAGAAACATGGTCTTTGAAGTTTAGTTTCCTATCCAGAAGGACACCTAGCCATCGCATGGAATGCTTAGCTGTTTTGTTTATTGTTCCGTGGCAAACTGGGGGATTGTCTGAGTTCTTTTTCCGTGAGAAGTGCATGATCTCGGTTTTGTCGGGATCAAATTCAATAGCATTGTTATGTCCCCATTGGTTGAGCAAATGAAGGTTTTCAGAAGCCTCTGCAGCTGTTTCTTTAAGGTTCTTTCCAATGCAGAGTGTTGCTAGATCATCTGCATATCCAAAGCGTCTTCTTTTCATGCCAAGTCGGGCACAGATTGGCTCTGTATACAGCATGTAGAGGATTGGAGAGACTGGTGAGCCTTGTGGGAGCCCACAAGTGAGAGCTTTTATATCGGTCACAGTACCTTCAAACCGAACTCTTGCGGACCGCTCGGACATGAACGACTGGACCCATCTTATGAGAAAGCCTGGCCAGCCCTGTTCTCTCATGCGAACCACCAGCCGTCCCATTAGGGCAGCATCAAAGGCCCCTTTCACATCTGATGTGACTACCGTTGCAACGAGGCCTTGGTCAAGGGCCTGCTCAATATCGTGTATGAGTGCAGCTACCAGGTCAGTGGCAGAGCGCTTTGGTAGAGCTCCAAAATGTTGTGGGGCTAGAATTCCAAGTTTGACAACAAACCAGGTAATTCTTTTCGCAATGAGTCGTTCTAGGCCCTTGCCAAGACATGACAGTAGCGATATTGGTCTGTAGGCCCTGGGATTGGAGTAGTCTTTCTTTCCTGGTTTTGGGATCATCACCACCTCAGCTACTTTGAATGGTTTAGGGTGGTGTCCAATCAGTAGGCAGGTCTGGAAAAGGGCTCTGATATGTTCACCAATGACTGGCCAGCAAGCTTTCAGAATCCGTACTGTGAGGGTATCTACTCCCGGGGAGTTGCTCTTGGTTCCTAAAGTGCACCCTTCAGCCTCTTCCAGTCCGACGTGGTATTCAAGGGGGATGTGTGGCTTGGGTTGTACGATCTGAGCGGACCAGGGGTCGATGATATCGTTGTCTGAGGTACTTCGTTCAAGCGTGGCTGAGCGTAATGCATTTGCCTTGCTCTCTTGTGACTCGAATATTTGGTCTCCTATGATGATTGGAGGGGAACGCAATCCTGCTGATAACTTGTGCCAAGAGACGATTCTGTATAGGTCCTTTGGCTCAGTTGCTGAATTGATTAGAGTCTGCCAGTACTCTCTCCTAGCTTTCCGAACCACGCCGCGAAATTCTCGTCGGGCTGAATTCCGTCCTTCTTGGCTTGTAGTCTGTTTGGAAAGGGCCCTGTATGTCTGAACAGCTGCTTTGCAGTCATCATTCCACCAAGCAGTGGGCCTAGATTGACGGGGCCTCTTGCCCACTGTCCTGATACAGCCTTGGATCATGTTGATCAGGCTTTGTGTAAAGGTGTCCACCTGGCCAGGGGATACACCCAGCCGGGGGAGTTCATGAATCCTGGTTTGGACATTATCTGCCAGCTCCTGTAGTTTATCGTCCGGTACTATCCAATGATTGGCCTTGGGTACTCGGTCCAGATCTCCCTGGATTGGAATGACTATTCGTAATGTCTCATGATCTGAGGTGCACTGAAGTGCATCATTGACTGAGGCTTCAGCCATGGGGACATCAGAGAACACCAGATCTAGTACATTTCCGTCATCATGTGTCGGGACATCTGGTTCAGAAATCAGATCCAGTCCGTGGTCTGCCATAGTTTGTGCAAGTATAGTACCACCATGATATCCTGGATTGCTTGAGTCCCAGGATGTGTCGCCAGCATTGAAATCTCCAGCTATAACGCAGCCAAAAGGTGGAGTCCATACTTCCAGAATGTCATCCACTTCCTGTGGGTTGTCACATGGCCGGTAGACACTGGCAAATGTAATGCCTTGTACCTTGACCCAGGTGATGTCTCGTGTAGCATAGGGCCGAAGTTGATCCGCTTGAAGGTATTTTCTCACATAGATGAGAGATCTGGGCCGTGTACTGTCGCTGTCCCAGGAATCCACTGGGGAGTATATATCGTAATTGGGGTGTGTCTTTACTCCCATTCTCCTGCCTGGTGGTATGCCAACCCAGGGCTCTTGCATCAGAATGATGTCTGCTTGTTCTCCTTTATAGTCAGCCAGGTTGATGGCTAACTCTGTAGGGCCTGCACTCTTTTGTCCCCCTGCTGTATTCACAGAATGGATGACTAGATGCCCGTGTCGATGTGTTTCGTTTGATGTACCTAACATTGACTGACAACAATGGTATCGGCATCTCTGGGATGAGTTGTATCTGTTGTGTCGATTTGCATTGTGGTGTCTTTGTTATTATTGTTAGGTGTTGACCCAGCTTGGTTTCTGCCTGCTTCGTTGAAGGCCTTGGATCTGGCTCTTTCTCCGGCTAGCCTTATTTCCTGGATTTGCTCCCATGTGTGCTTATGGATGGTACCTTTCACAACCTTGGGGCGGGCAGGGCATTTGTCGAAGTTGGCAGCATGAGGTCCTTTGCAGTTGACACACTTTGGGATTGGTTTTTCGCACTCTCCCTGGTGTACTGTGTTGGCGCAGTGTGCACATACTTGCTTTTCGCATCGGTAATTCCTACCATGGTATCTGAAGCAGCTTGCACACTGGTGAACCTTGGGGGTGTGTTGAATATGCCTTGAGGTCATTGAGTGGGCAAAAAGCGTGAATGGTTTCCTTGCTGCACTGGGCAGAGAGATTATCCATGTAGTTTCTGGATCAGAATCAATCGTGTTCTTTGAGAGTATGCACCTCAGAGGTCTGTCGCCTGTTTGGGCTTCAACTTCATCGGCAACAACAGTGTCAGTAATATCGATTGTGAACCCTTCTGCACTGATGACCTTTCTTGGGCATCCATTGACCTTGTAATGATGCCAGACTGTGTGGGTCTCAATCTTTTGTGCCTTGAGAATGTCGGCAATTTCTTCTTGGAAAGCCAGAAGCTTAGCCTGAGTTGGCTTGTCCCTTGGGTGTAAGGTAAAACCAGAAGGACATCGTGTCACTTCTCTAAGCTCCTGAGGGTGGAGCTTAAGTCTTCTGTTCAGTGTAGACTTGATTCCATAAGGCTCTAGGTGGCTATTATCCATGCGGACAAAGACCCGGAGATCATCCTGCTTCTTCTTCAGTTGGTTGGCAGTGATGAGGGCGCCAGGCTGTGTTTTCTTCATGGTAGTGTTGACTGTCCATGGATGCTGTCGTTGGCCAGAGGAGACAGCTTGGGCGAAGGTCATGGTGGGCTTCCCTATCCCTATCCCGCCAGGAGTGGTCTTTCTTTTGGACAGATCTCGGGTTTCCAGCCACTCGTTCAGGCATTTGGAGAAGAAAGCGCTGAACTCCTTGGCATGAGAGTATAGTTCGGTTCCAGCTTTTTCCAGTGTCTTATCGACTGCTGCAGCACACTCTTGAAACATTGTCATCCTGGCTTCATAGAGATGCTTGTCTTTAGCCAGTATTTTGGCTACTTGGTCCTGGCACTTTGAGGAAGAGACCTTGTTCCCTGTATCGCCTCCAATGGCTTGGTCTGTAGAGATTTCGTTTGATTGAGGTACTTCCATATCAATGATGCTGCTAGTATTAATATTTCGGGATTTTCCTTTCAGAGGGGAAACAATGGTGAAGTCAGCCTCAGAGACTTGTGACGGGCTGCTGTTGATGTCGTCGAGCAGTGCCTGGCGGAGCTTGCTTGGGGTTGCCGGGCCATATGTTCTTTTAGGGACCGGGGATTTGAGCACGCCGCCAGTAGTCGTCTTTGGGACGGCCACTGGCGTATTTGGGGGCCTATCGTGAAGGGGTGCCATCCAGCTTGTGAGAAAAATTTTCTGCGCCTTGGCAAGGATAGTCAGGTACTGAAATAAATGCCTGTTTTAGTGCAGATATAGAGGTTGCGCCCTAACAGCGGGGCGCCAAGAAAAATAGTTGTTTTTGGTAAGAGTGTGTGCTACAAAAGGTAATGAATACCCAATCCGCGTAACACACTCTTGCCAAAAACAACTATTTTTCTTGGCGCCCCGCTGTTAGGGCGCAACCTCTATATCTGCACTAAAGCAGGCATTTGTCTCAGTACCTGACTATCCTTGCCAAGGCGCAGAAATTTTTTCTCACAAGCTGGATGGCACCCTTTCACGACAGGCCCCCAAACACGCCAGTGGCCGTCCCAAAGACGACTACTGGCGGCGTGTTCAAATCCCCAGTCCCTAAAAGAACACATGACCCGGCAACCCCAAGCAGGCTCCGCCAGGCACTGCTCGACGACATCAACAGCAGCCCGTCACAGGTCTCTGAGGCTGACTTCACCACTGTTTCCCCTCTGAAAGGAAAATCCCGAAATATCATTAATAGCAGCACCATTGATATGGAACTACCTTAGTCAAGCGAAATCCCTACAGACCAAGCCATTGGAGGTGATACAGGGAACAAAGTCTCCTCTTCAGAGTGCCAGGACCAAGTTGCCAAAATACTGGCTAAAGACAAGCATCTCTATGAAGCCAGGATGACAATGTTTCAGGAGTGTGTTACAGCAGTCGATAAGACACTTGAGAAAGCTGGAACCGAACTATATTCTCATGCCAAGGAGTTCAGCGCTTTCTTCTCCAAATGTCTGAATGAGTGGCTGGAAACCCGAGATCTGACCACAAGAAAGGCCACTTCTGGGGGGATAGAAATAGGGAAGCCCACCATGACCCTCGCCCAAGCTGTCTCCTCTGGCCAACGACAGCATCCATGGATAGTCAACACTACCATGAAAAAAAACACAGCCTAGTGCCCTTATCACTATCAACCAATTAAAGAGGAAGCAGGATGATCTCTGGGTCTTTGTCCGCATGGATAATAGCCACCTTGAGCCTTATGGAATCAAGTCTATACTAAACAGAAGACTTAAGCTCCATCCTCAGGAGCTTAGAGAAGTGACACGGTGTCCTTCTGGATTTACCTTACACCCAAGGGATAAGCCAATTCAGACTAAGCTTCTGGCTTTCCAAGAAGAAATTGCTGACATTCTCAAGGCACAAAAGATTTAGACCCACACAGTCTGGCATCATTACAAGGTCGATGGATGCCCAAGAAAGGTCATCAGTGCAGAAGGGTTCACAATCAATATTACCGACACTGTTGTTGCCGATGAAGTTGAAGCCCAAACAGACGACAGACCTCTGAGGTGCATACTCTCAAAGAACACGACTGATTCTGATCCAGAAACCACGTGGATAATCTCTCTGCCCAGTGCAGCAAGGAAACCATTCACGCTTTTTGCTCACTCAATGACCTCAAGGCATATTCAACACACCCCCAAGGTTCACCAGTGTGCAAGCTGCTTCAGATACCATGGTAGGAATTACTAATGCGAAAAGCAAGTATGTGCACACTGCGCCAACACAGTACACTAGGGAGAGTGCGAAAAACCAATCCCAAAGTGTGTCAACTGCAAAGGACCTCATGCTGCCAATTTCAATAAATGCCCTGCCCGCCCCAAGGTTGTGAAAGGTACCATCCATAAGCACACATGGGAGCAAATCCAGGAAATAAGGCTAGCCGGGGAAAGAGCCAGATCCAAGGCCTTTAATGAAACAGGCAGAAACCAAGCTGGGTCAACACCCAACAACAATAACAAAGACACCACAATGCAAATCGACACAACAGATACAACTCATCCCAGAGATGCCGATACCATTGTTGTCAGTCAATGTTAGGTACATCAAACGAAACACATCGACACAGGCATCTAGTCATCCATTCTATGAATACAGCAGGAGGACAAAAGAGTGCAGGCCCTACAGAGTTAGCCATCAACCTGGCTGACTACAAAGGAGAACAAGCAGACATCATTCTGATACAAGAGCCCTGGGTTGGCATACCACCAGGCAGGAGAATGGGAGTAAAGACACACCCCAATTACAATATATACTCCCCAGTGGATTCCTGGGACAGCGACAGTACACGGCCCAGATCTCTCATCTATGTGAGAAAACACCTTCAAACGGATCAACTTCGGCCCTATGCTACACGAGACATCACCTGGGTCAAGGTACATGGCATCACATTTGCCAGTGTCTACCGGCCATGTGACAACCCACAGGAAGTGGATGATATTCTGGAAGTATGGACTCCACCTTTTGGCTGTGTTATAGCTGGAGATTTTAATGCTGGCGACATATCCTGGGACTCGAGCAATCCAGGATATCACGGTGGCGTCATACTGGCACAGACTATGGCAGACCACGGACTGGATCTGATTTCTGAACCAGATGTCCCAACACATGACGATGGAAATGTACTGGATCTGGTGTTCTCAGATGTCCCCATGGCTGAAGCCTCAGTCAATGATGCACTTCAGTGCACCTCAGATTATGAGACATTACGAATAGTCATTCCAATTCAGGGAGATCGGGACCGAGTTCCTAAGGCCAATCATTGGATAGTACCGGACGATAAACTACAAGAGCTGGCAGACAATGTCCAAACCAGGATTCATGAACTCCCCCGGCTGGGTGTATCCCCTGGCCAGGTGGATGCCTTTACACAAAGCTTGATCAACATGATCCAAGGCTGTATCAGGACAGTGGGCAAGAAGCCCCGTCAATCTAGGCCCACTGCTTGGTGGAATGATGACTGCAAAGCAGCTGTTCAGACATACAGGGCCCTTTCTAAACAGACCACAAGCCAAGAAGGGCGAAATTCAGCCCGACGGGAATTTTGCTGTGTGGTCCGAAAAGCTAAGAGAGAGTACTGACAGACTCTAATTGATTCAGCGACTGAACCAAAAGACCTGTACAGAATTGTTTCCTGGCACAAGCTGTCAACAGGATTGCGTTCCCCCCCAATCATCATAGGGGACCAAATCTTTGAGTCACAAAAGAGCAAGGCAAATGCACTACGCTTAGCCATGCTTAAACGAAGTACCCCAGACAACGATATCATCGACCCCTGGTCTGCTCAGATCACACAAGCCAAGCCACACATCCCCCTTGAATACCATGTCGGACTAGAAGAGGCTGAAGGGTGCACTATAGGGACCAAGAGCAACTCCCCAGGAGTAGACACCCTCACAGTACGGATTCTGAAAGCTTGCTGGCCAGTCATTGGGGAGCATATCAGAGCCCTTTTCCAGACCTGTCTACAGATTGGACACCACCCTAAACCATTCAAAGTAGCTGAGGTAGTGATGATCCCAAAGCCAGGCAAGAAAGACTACTCTAACCCCAGGGCCTACAGACCAATATCGCTATTATCATGTCTTGGCAAAGGCCTAGAACGACTCATCACAAAAAGAATTGCCTGGTTTGTCATCAAACTCAGAATTCTAGCTCCACAACATTTTGGAGCTCTGCCAAAGCGCTTTGCCGCCGACTTGGTAGCTGCACTCATACACGATATTGAGCAGGCCCTTGACCAAGGCCTTGTTGCAACGGTAGTCACAGCAGATGTGACAGGGGCCTTCGACGCTGCCCTAATGGGACGGCTGGTGGTTCGCATGAGAGAACAGGGCTGGCCAGACTCTCTCATAAGATGGGTCCAGTCATTCATGTCTGAACGGTCCGCAAGAGTTCGGTTTAAAGGTATTGTGACCGACATAAAAGCTCTCACTTGTGGGCTACCACAAGGCTCACCAGCTTCTCCAATCCTTTACATGCTGTATACAGAGCCAATCTGTGCCCGACTCGGTATGAAAAGGAGACGCTTTAGATATGCAGACGACTTAGCGACTCTCTGTATTGGAAAGAACCTTAAGGAAACAGCTACAGAGGCTTCTGAAAACCTTTATTTATTTAACTAATAGGGACACAATAATGTTATTGAGTTTGACCCCAACAAAACCGAGATCATGCACTTCTCACGGAAAAAGAATTCAGACAATCCTCCGGTCCGCCACGGGACAATAAACAGAACAGCAAAGAACTCCATGCGATGGCTGGGTGTCTTCCTGGATAGAAAACTGAACTTCAAAGATCACGTTTCTTATTGGGCCAAGAAAGTTAGTAGGGTAGCAAACCACCTTTAAGGACTATGCAACATAGTCAAAGGACTTCCAGTAAAGTCAACCAAGAGGGCTGTAAAAACTTGTGTTATTCCTATTCTTACACATGGCCTGGAGGCCTGGTACCCAGGAATAAAAAAAATTAGGAGCTTAGGTGGGACATCAGCATGTCGCATTAAAGGGCTTCTTAGAACGATAGATGCTGTACTATGAACGGCAATCAGAGCTATCTTGCCAGTCTGGAAAACACACCCTGGACATATCCTACACTTTGAATCACAGATTCCTCCAGCAAGAATTCTTGCAGAGTCAATAAGAAGACATCACGGCCTCCGACTCGGACGAGTAGATCAGAGACACCCTCTTGTTGGCAGGCTCCAAATACAAGCTCGCAAAGAACCAACAAGGTTACAAAGGAGCTTCCAACTAGTCCCTGACTTCCAGAGACCAATACTCACCAAGCCATTATAGAAAAAGCCCCCAGTCTGTAAAGACAAAGACAAAGAAATAGAGCTCTTCAAGCAATGGCTACAGGAAAGAAATGCGAACACTGACCTTGTCATCTATTCAGATGGATCACAATTGGACGACCAAGGCACAACCCGCACTGGATGGGGCTATACCATCAAGAAAGGCGGCACTACACAAGAAGTATACCGGGGAAGGGGCAGACTTCTACAAGCAGAAGTAGTAGATGCTGAAGTCCATGGTGCTCTCCAAGGTCTTGCAGCAGCCAGGGCAATTGGACACGGAAAACAGCTATATGTCTGTCTGGACAACACATCAGTGGTGGATGGGCTCAATGGGACTCCACCTGAGACATCACAGAAAATTTTTCTGCGATTCCAAGAACTCGCCACAGCACACACTCCTGGAGTGACCGTCAAGTGGATTCCTGGACACAGAGATATTGATGGTAACGAAGCTGCCGATATATTAATAAAAGAAGGTACTATGCTAGAAACAGACACGACAAACCTTCCTATAATCTCTTGGGTTAAGAGAGATCTCAAGAGAAAGGGCAAGAAAGAGTTCAACCAATGGTAAAAAGACCAATCAGAACCTAGGTATCAAGAAGTATACTCACATGCAGTAACTAAAAGAGGCCTTATATCCTTTAAGAGGAGCACTCTACACAGACTTCTAGCGGCCAGATCTGGACATGGCGACTTTGCCAGATACCACGAACGCTTTGGGCATACAGACTCGAACAACCACTGCAGCTGTGGTGAAAAGAAAACACCACAACATATTTTCTTTTGTAAGAGACTAGGAAAAAATCGGTTGTTGCCTAGGTACTCGCCTAGGACAGCCTGTTTCCAATACTTAGGGGAGAAGAGCACAGAATGGGCAAAATTCGTAGAGAAGAGCAAGTTCTTTTCAACAATCTGTCTCCGATAGATAGCTATTCTTGAAGGACCAGATGGATGACCCCAAGGTCATACCGCCGCAACAACAGGGATGGGCCCGTGAGCGGGACTGACTGTACTTATTTTCTTGAGACCTCCACAACCCTGCGATGCAGAGGCTCTGGGAGGCGTGGTCTGCACTACTGAGGAGCTACCCCCCACGTTAAATACAAAACAAACAAACAAACAACAAACAATACCCAATCCGCGCCTCAGGCCGCTGTGTTCCTTATCTGGAGTGTTACATTTATTTTAAGATCTTGTGCCGTTCTTGGGCAGTAATGCAATGGCACCCCACGCGGAAGCCTAGTATGGAAATTGGTACCGTAACAGGTGCTGACTCTGCTTTACATGCCACCCTATCACACTGTAGGTTTTTTGTCATCCTTGTATCGCCTTTAGACACAGACACCAAGAGGTATTTCCATGAGGCTCAAAAGGTATTTGGCAGGCATATGGCGCAACCCCTTGGTACAAGAGCACCAACGAGAGCAGGGTTCCGTAATAAATAGCATTAGAGCACCATTGCGAGACATGTTTCTAGCGTACACAAATGCGCGTAATGGGTACCTGATACTCACGGTGATCTTATTGAGTCCTGCCATTCTCAACCTATGATAGCCACCCCTGCCTCAAGCTCGTACATCCAACACCATACACGAATCGCACGACCGCTTACCAAACCTACGAATCTTGAATCCCGATGGTTCCAAACAAGCCTCGTGCAGAAATGGCACCCAAATCAATTCCGAGCATTGCCAAACGAGCGTGCCGGGCCATTGGCCTGATATGGGACTTCACGGAGAGCAACTTCGGTACCTTCGTTGTTCCCAACACTGCATTTGGCATCCTGGGCGGATTCGCAGCAGAAATACTCATCGAGGGCCTTCCTCGGCAGCCTTCACCCCAGGATATCCTTCAGCGTCTTCCGACTGTCATCTTGTTCAACTGGTGTAACGTCTTGATTTTCGACCTCGCCAACCAGAGATACCCCGAATCCGTGCAAGAAGACATCCTCAATAAACCATGGCGACCGATACCCGCTGGAAAAATCACCGCGGACCAGACCCGCCGGGCGATGCTTGTCGCAGTTCCAATGACATTAACGCTGAATTACATCCTCGGTGTTTGGAGACAGGGAATAATCATTCAGCTCCTGACCTGGCTGTACAACGATCTTAGGGGAGGCGACGAAGTGATTCGCGACCTGATCATCGCTGTCGCCTACGGCATGTTCAACAGCGGCTCTCTGGAACTTGCTACTGGCTGCCAGGAGTCCATCAGCCAGAGCGGTATCGTTTGGGTTTCTGTCATTAGTGGAGTGATTTTGACAACGATGCAAGTACAAGATCTGAAAGACCAAGCAGGGGACTCCAGCCGAGGACGCAAGACTGTAGCCCTTTTCCTGGGAGAGCAAGTGTCTCGGGTCTCCATTGCTGTCTTCGTTTGTTTTTGGTCTTTGGTATGCCCTTATTTCTGGTGCCTGGATATATGGGCATACGTGTTGCCGGTCGCGTCGGGCGCTGTGGTGGCGGCAAGGGTACTGCTGAAGCGCACGCCAGCTGAGGACTCTGATACATGGAAGTGGTGGTGCTTTTGGACGGTAACACTCTACCTACTGCCAGTGGTGAGCCTCATGGGAATCTGATGCGATGTTGAGGTTTCAAGATAAAGAAACGAGGCAGAACGCGGGCGGCGGGCCGTCTCGGCAAGCAAGATGACTTTGCGCGTCGAAGATACCAGACTGTGAAAGGTTCAGGGACTCTATGTATAGCAGCATTAGTCTCTGAACCTATCGAGGTCGCCTTGGTATCGACGCGTCTGGCTATGTCTCCTGTCGAATGGCACGCAAGCCACCGTGGCGCCAGGGAGGTGGCAGTGCCCTCACTGTACAGGAGCCATTAGGGCATTTGCACCAAATCGGGCACAGCAACAGACCTGCAGAACAACACAATCAGCACAGAATACACGAATATACACCACATGGAACATCTACGCACTGTTTGACAGCTGCCTGCTGAACATGTCGCGTTCACGAATGACTTATCTCCAGGGCTGCAGGGTTGATACCGAGCACAAGCATAGTCCCCGGCCGGAATTACGGCGCGCGAACATCACCCGGATCTAAGAGCGCTCGCCCCGACAAACTTCGGCTTCCACAACGGACACCCACTTTCCAGGAACTTCATCGGCAGCGTTGATGCGAGGTGTCGATTAAAGCATGGCAATCCTCGACAGAAGGCATCAGCTGGATATCCACTTCCCCACACTATTTTTTAAGATTATAAAAGTTCTTACAGGCTACAGGTCAGCTACGTGGAGGTAATATATACTCTCTACCAGATCCAGTGGGAATATACCGCCGATCATGGGTTCGCTTCGTAAAAATGTTATGTTTTATATCTCTACAGGTATCGTTGCATACAAACCAATAGGGGAACTACCTCTCAAGACCCCTTAGCCTGTCATTCACACTGCCATATCCGATGCTGGCCATCTCTAAGCGTGACGCCCCGAATGTATCAAGTCGTCATAAGGGGGTGTCGTATAATAAAGGCATCGTTTCCGTTGCAGATCAGTGCCTCATCAGTCCCGTTCCTCAATCCCGTTCCTCAGTCTCTTGCAGTCTTCAAGTTTCGCCTCATGCTCTCGCACACATATTCTATACCCAGCGGAACCATCAGGAGAATATGACAACACAAGCCGACTACGACCGCCTAGGCGGCTGGGCCGTGATGCTAAACCCAGACGCCGGCATCGACCGGCACAAATGCACGCGCACAATACCAATGGAAGTGCTATCCCTCGGCTTCTCCCGCACAGCTACACTCAGCATGCAAGAAGCCTTCAGCTTCCTCGGCTACCCGGACCCCTACCACTACTCCAGCATCTTCGCCAACATCAAGGACCCGGACATGTAGCAGGAAGCGCTCAAGGCCAAGTAGCGGGGCCTCGGGAAGCCCTTCGGTCGCAGGGAGTTCGACCAGCTGCTCGGTCACTGCGGAGCCGTCACCGACGCCCCGGCGGTCTGTTTTCGGCGGGAGCTGACGGAGGCGTACCCGGAGGCCAAAGTCGTGCTTGTCGAGCGGGACGAGGACAGATGGTACAAGTCTTTCGAAGGCGTGCTCGAGGGCGTGCTCGACCCGTTCTTGGTCTGCGTCTTGCGCTTCACGGACCCGTTTTGGCTGGGCCGCATCGTCAACGTCGGCATGTTGTGGATCGAAGGCTTCACGGGCAGCACCGATCTCCAGCAAGCCAGGGCGAACGCGCGGGCTGCGTACCGGAAGCTATGCAGAGATACGAGCTACGGTGCCGGAGGAGCGGTTGCTGGAGTATGATCTCGGCAGTGGTTGGGAGCTTTTGTGCAAGTTCTTGGGCAAGCCTGTCCCGGACGTGCCGTTTCCGAACCGCAATGATGCGAAGACGCTGGCATTCGGGCTTTCATGTTGTGGCTGGAAAGGCAGTTAGGCATTCGTTGGTCATCTTTGCGCTGGTCGTTGGCATTGGAGCGACTGTAGGCGGTGCTGTGTGGAGCTATCTGTGAGAAGCGCCCTTTGGACAGCTTACTTGACGTTCTTTGCGGTGGCCCGGATCATTGGGTAGATGTTTCAATAGGTGCGTGGACGCGGCGAAACGGCTGTAGGTATAGTACACAGCTTTGCCATCGGTGGACCATGGTGGCAAGACGTCATACCCCTGAATAAATCCTCTGCACCGATTGTGTGATCATCAAGTAGTGACTCGTCCCTAAAGACATTATTCATCTGGGACACAAGAACAATTTAACTTTCATTCTCTTCGCGTACACAATGGCGGGATGCTCCCCCTGACTAGTGTACACGCTCCGATATGACAGCGGGCTGAATCCGTGCATTATTCCCATCTCTATGCTCTTTGCGGTCTTTGATCGAACGCCCGATAATATCAAGCTGAATAGTGCAGCCCGGTCGTCACATCTCCCCACCGAGCATGCAAATAGTCCAGCGGTACATGGCCCTTGGGTCTCCATGGTCCGTGAGACCCGGACCTCGGCAGACGGCTTTCCGCTTCTTGTGAATACTATGCCATGTATAATCAGCAATGGCTCTTCTGATTCGGCCCATGAGCCGCACTTCTCACATGAGGCAGGAAAGAACAAAAAGATTGACTCACAGTGCTAGACAACTTCCAGGTGCGCCGAGTATCAGTGACCGCGCCTTCCGGGACTCGCGGCACAGCGGCTCTCACCCCGTTGCGCTGCATGTTCTTCATAACGCGTATGAGAATATGCGCGGTGTCATCGGCGCCCAGGGTCCATGAGTGGTTGACATATCCCATCATGTAGACCATATTAGGCACCTCCTCAACCATCGCACCGTTCCACATGAACCGGTCACCCCAGTCCAGCTTCTGCCCGTCGACTGATATGTCGATGCCGCCACCAAGTACCATGGTCAGCCCCGTAGCCGTCACGATGCAATCGGCCGGGATGATCGTACCGTCTTCCATCTGGATCCCATCTTTGGTGACTGTCTCAATTTTACCCGTGACGATATCGGTGTTCGGGTTGTGGAATGCCTGGAAGAAGTCCCCATCGGGCGACAGACACACTCGTTGCTCCCACGGATTGTATCGCGGGGTAAAGTGACGATCGTAGTCGATCCGCTGGGGGAGCTTTGCGATGGTCATCTTGCGGAACAGTGCTCTTGCTTGCTTGGGGAAGTAGTGGCAGTATACAGTCGTTAGGTAGTCTTTGACCATGTAGGAAAGGCGAGTCCACGTCTTGACAGTAGATGCAGGCAGGTAATTCTGCATCCATGGGGCTTTTGGGACGCGGTTGTTCATCGCGGCGATGTAGGTGGGCGACCGCTGCACCATAACGGCCTGGGCAGCCTTCTTTGCCAAGTTGGGTAATAGAGTGACTGTAGTGGCCCCAGAACCGATCACAGCCAATTTTTTGCCTGTGTAGTCGAAGTCTTCGGGCCAGAATTGCGGATGGACGACCTCTCCCTTGAAGTCCTCTAACCCGGGTATCACAGTCTGGCGTGGCGTCTGGTAGTCGTAGTACCCTGTCCCGAGAACGAGAAATTGTGCTCTGAATTCCTTCGCGACGCCATCGTGAATCGCCTTGACCTTCCACTGCTGAGATTTCGACGACCACGCTGTGGACACTACTTTGTGACCGAAACGAAGATAGCGGTCAATCCCATGCTGCGAGACGCTGTCTTTCAAGTACTGCTTGATGAGTGGGCCGTCTGCAATAGGGGGGTTTTGATATGGCCAAGGGTGCCAGGCGAAGGAATAGTGGCGAAGATTCGAGTCGGAACGGACTCCGGGGTATTTGAAGAGATCCCACTGTATCACAGATGGTCAGTGATGACTTCTTCCAGGCGGGTTCTTTGGTGGCGCGTGTAGCTCGGGAGTAGGGTTCAGAATAAAATGATGCTACTCACAGTCCCACCAAGGTCATCTCGATTCTCAAGAACTGTGAAGGTGGCCCCGGGCAGTTGGCTCTGGATTCGATAGGCACAGTTGATTCCAGATATGCCAGCACCAATAATGACGACGTCAAAGGTCTCGAGCACGTCACATTCGTCTTTCATTGCCTTTGCCATCGCGAATGTTGTTCGACTGTTTTTTCACGGAGGCTCCGGGCTTCTTTCTACAGATTCAAAGTTGTGGCGAATGGAGGGTAGTAAGGCGAACGGGGGTCCCGCGGGTCCCGGGGGAGTGGCACAATGTTTTTGACTCTTGAGAGCTTGGGAGCACCAATAATCATTCCATGACGCACGTAGCACAGGCATGCATTCAATGCATCTCATAGATGAAGCACTGGACACACTCCTTGCATGCCATCGCTCATCATCATTCCCTAACGCCACCAGCAGACATGGATAGCATCATACCGAGGTTCAACCCCGCCTTGGATCGACGCCGCCGACAGTCCCGACGTGATAGTGTGCCCTTTACGTTGTCATGATTGGTTAGACCCGCCGTCTGCACGTTGGATTTAGAACGGCTCGATGCCGAGATCGTACTGGTGCGGGTAGCAGCTTTCCGTACTCCCCATGGGGCGCCTCGGCGGCTCGGTTGAGATTCCGACCTGCAAAGTGAAGGCGGAATCATGGATGCAGATCATCTTTGGGTTTGATAAGAGCATGGCACTTGCCTCTGCATTCACAGAAGAGAATTCATCATGCTTGCGGTGAAAAACGATATACGAGCATTGATCGGAGCCTCATACAGAAGGTTTTTTGTATTCACGAATATTGGCAAAACCAACATGACGCACAGACCACGTGCATAAGCCGGCTTTGCATCACGTGATAAAGCCTGACCTGGATTCAGTTCTTCATCTTCATGGTCATCTGAAACGGGCAACCCATGCCCTGATTCTGCGGCATTGCCGCAAAATACTCAGAGAACCGACGATCAATCCCATTCTGCTCCTTCTTGCGCTCCGCCATCTTATCCTTCGGCATCTGTTCCCACTCTGGCAAAAAAGCCACAGTCGGATCCGGGCCGAACATCTCCATCAACCACAAGAGCCAGCCAGACACGGTCAGGATAAGCCACTTCAAGATCGGGTTCGGCGGCTGAATACGATGCGTCGCCAACGTGCTAGGAAGAGATAGCGATTTCGAAATCGCGCGCCCAAGCCAACGGAAAGGCGGCGAGAACCAGCGGAACGCGAAATGCTCGTAGATGGCAGAGGCGATCATGTGGCCCTGGTCGGAGCCGGGCTTGTCCGCATTCTCAACTATCTCGCAGTAAGCGATGAGGCCGTCGAAGTCAACGGGCCAGTCTTTGAGGGGAACGTGGCTACCGTCGGGCGTGAGGCTGTAGAAGAGCTTGCCCATGTCCGTCATGAACAGGTAGTTGGCAATCTTGACCTTCTCGGGGACGCCGGAGAGGCCGGGCCGCAGCCGGAGCCGGTGCATGAAGACGGCGCTGAAGGCAAGCGTGTAGACGTAGTCCTCGTTGTGGGCGAAGTCGCCGGGGTATCTCTTGTTCCAGTACGCGTGCCGCTGGTTGATGATCTCGACCGACTTCTGCGTGCGCGGGTCGCTGGGGCCGTGCCACCACCAGGTGTCATTTTTCGTTTGCGTCTCCTCTACGCGTGCTGTTGCTGAGCCGAATACTTTGCCGCCGTCTTCGCGCCAGACAACCCGAGCGCCCCATTCCCACACGACGAAGTTCGGGAAGATGAGCGTGTAGATTAGGTTGTTGATAAAGTCGTTGGTGCCGTAGCAGGTCACTAGGCGGTAGATGTTCTCGTAGTCGACGTAAGGGTCTAACGTCTCAAGCTCTTTCTGGATCCATTTGTATGGGTTTTTCGAGGTATCAGTAGTCATCGTGAGGTCTTGGCTGAGGGTTGGTCGTTGTATATCAGTCTAGGAGGGAGGCCTTCCGGAAGCAGTGAGAATTTCGTGAAATACTGCTTCGGATTTCCTGCGTTCTGAAGATGGAGTCAGTGCCTGGGGGCGTCCACTGAGCCGCCACTTCCCGTAGACTACGGGAAGTGGCCGTATATCAAAGCTGATGAACCCTGGGTGCCCTTACTTTACAGACCCGCCGTCATTCGGGGTGTCGGGCACTTGAAACCGGTATTTTGAAGGCCAGCCTCGGGGCCTCGCATTTCATATTTGTCCGCCCGTATTCTATATCGATTGACTGGCAGTCTGGTACCCATCCAAGCTTTTACTTTGGGCGCACTCACCAGCCCTGCATGTGAACTTTATGAACCATCATGAACACATTCAATTCATGGCTGTTGAGCCTTCTACGGAGTTCCAGAGTACTCGTCGCGTCTCCGGCGAACGCTTTCATATCTGCAATCTGGGGGCCGTATATCTAGGTAACCGTCGTCGAGCCGCCCCTATGTAACATTGAGAGTAGAAGTGGGGTGGTTATGAACGGAATGTCCCGGGGGTGAATATGGAATTCGTTGGCGCCTCTAGCGTCGAGCCTGACAGCAACATTGACAACTCGTTAAAGGTACAAAGGATGCTATGATGCCGGAAAGCGAGAATGCCACTGTCGAGCTCACGGCGCAATGCCTGTGCAAGAAGCACACATTCACCGCCAAAGTCCCACAATCTTCGCTGCCCCTCAAGGCCTCCGCTTGTCACTGCAACTCCTGCCGCCATGTCACCGGCGCCATGTACGGCACCGCGACGCTGTGGCCCGGTGACAGCGATGCAGTCCAAGAATCGTCACTGAGCAAATACGTGTTCGGTGAAACCCTCACGACACTCTCCTGCGGCACTTGCAGCAGCATGATGTTCTGGGAGAAGAGCACCGAGAGCAAGCCACCCACCCATAGCGTCTTCACCGGTGCGTTGGCCAACATCGACGTGCCCGATCTCGTGCTGTTCACCGAACACAAATTCCTGGGAGACACGATCGACGGCGGCGCCTCTCCGTGGCTGCGCAGCGCAGGCAAGGACGGCGCCAGACCGCGATTGTGGGCGGGACAGACTCGGAACAGCGAGGAGCTGAGCCAAGAGTGGCCGCCCGTGGACTCGCTCCCCGATGCCGCAGCAGAACTGGACCTGGACAAGATCCCGATCCGCTGCCGATGCAAGGGGGTTGACCTTGTCCTCCACAGTCCTCACACGGCGTTCGCGGGGAAGCCACGGTCGGAGCTGCCTTGGTTCGTGGATCCGGTGACGCACAAGCTTCTGGGCAACTTCGACGCGTGCGACTCTTGTCGTTTGTCGTCGGGCGCCGATGTCTTCCACTGGACTTTTGCGCTGCTCCTCCATCTTGGGTTCGCGGGGGCGACCGAGGGAGGACACTCGGAGTTTCCGCGATCGACACCTCAACTCAAAGCTGCTGTGTCGGCGAAAGAAGGTCGTGATCCAAGGTGGGGCACCCTCACATACTACGAGAGCTCCCCGGACGTGCAGCGATATTTCTGCAGTCGTTGCTCTGCGTGCGTGTTCTATGCGGCGGGTCGCCGGCCCGAGATTGTTGATATTGCCGTCGGTCTGCTGGATGTTCCTGGAGGTGCTAGGGCGGAAGGACTCATTTCGTGGGCTTTGGGGGGAGAGTCGCCTTGGCGAACAGATATGTCCGGTGGGTGGAGAGAAGACCTCATCAAGAACATCGAGTCAGAGGCCGAGCGCTGGAGGATACATAGACGACATTCAAAGAACTGGTACAGGCTTGATGAAGAGAGGGCAAGGGCGAAGGAAGAAGCTCAATACCGCTGATGTTACTGGACATGCAGGTATTTTGAGGGGACCTTCCATGACGACAGGCTTCATATACGACATTCAGTGATTTATTTGGTTGTCTTACCACCTGCTGTGCTGAGAAGAGTCGTCGTATCAAAGGGGCCCGAACCACGTTTTCCAGCATTGCTTCAACCCATCATTTGTGGAATCTTTGTCTCAGAGAGTTGATGCTCCGGCATCAACCACGAGCCTACGCCACGAGCAGGCCAATCCAGCTTCTATGTCGATGTAATTGAAATATCAGAGCTTGATAGGATTTAGTGATGATCAAGGCTCAGGTCCGGGTGCGAGGGGTACGTGACATTCGATGAACCCTGATTGGTCGCCAGAAGCTTACATGACATTCACAGCGCGCGGCACCCCCGGGTCGATGTCACAGCTGCAACCGGATCGACACACCTGAATGGCGGCGACCCAGAGGTTGGTGATATGGTGAGACTCTTCGGGGCTTGGGTGAAGCTGTCTCTGGGGAAGGGGAATGAGAGGTCAGGCCCGCCGGTGACAGAAGGTCTGGTCGTTGTTGCGGTGGCATCGGAAGTGGCCGCGTCGTTCTCGGGGTTGAGCACCCTGGAGCAAATTAGAGATTGACCACCCATAGGGGCAGGGCAATATGGGATGACTGACTGATCCACAACATGGATGACACCCTTCTCAAAGGCATTATTCCAGTGGAAATAAGCGTTAACCCGACTCAGGTATTACAAACATGCTGTCTTGCCAGCTCAGTACCATCCTTTATAGCCTGAAGACGGCACTCGCGACAACGGTAGCGCAAACAATTCAGACACGTTGGATTGTAAACGTATGAAAGATTGCGAAATCCACATTCACACTTGGGAAATCAGCGATGAGCGCACATGGATGAATGTTCGCGGGTGATGCTTACACAATGCCATCGCACGCGGATGGCAGTCAGACGCATCTGGCCGCGACGGCTAGAGCCACCGCCATTGGAGCCACCACCATTGGAGCCGTCGTCCTTGGGGCCGTCGTCCTTGGGGCCGTCGTCCTTGGGGCCGTCATTCTGGAACCGTCGTCCTTGGAGTCACCGCCATTATTCAAGCCAGAGTCAGATGAACTGTTCTGCGACGGCGGCGACGAAGCCCCTCCAGACGTGTCCTTGGGAGGGGCCAGCACGGCCACTTGCCGGTCTGTTCTTTCTGTGACGTTTTCGTGGCCCGGCAGCTGCCGGGTCACGTCGCTGCGTATGGTAGGAGCCATTTGAGTTGTGTGATTGCGTGTGGTTCGTAGAGAAAGTCTCCGTGAGATTCCCGTGCGAGGATTCGTCTTAAAGCCATATGGCGTTGAGGACCTTGAGGTTGATGGAGACGAACAGAGTTCAGCCATAAGCCACCCAACAAAAACCGTTAATTGGTTCCTCAAGGTTGCGGCAGAGCCTGAATTGATATAGGTGTCTTCCCAGAGCTTGATAAGATTCTGCAATAACCAAGGCTACGCTCCAGGTCCGACCCAGGCGTTGATGATCTGATGAAACACCCCCCCTCCCCCCTTTCCCGGTTTAAGCGAAGCTGTCTTTGCGGAAGAAGATACGAGAGGTCAGGCCCGCGACTTCTCTTTCAGACTATTACATCGGCCGCATGCGCGATGCACTCGTGGCAACGGTTGTGCAAACATTCTGTGCATGCTGTATTGTAAATTCATGAAAGATCGCCATTCCGACAACCACACTATGGATATCAGCGATGGGCACAGAGATAACATCTCACCCCCCCTGCGGACCACCCCCCCACGGACCACTCCACACCACACCACTCTCATTCAGATGAAGCCATCTACAACCACCACAGTTGCTAAATACACTAAGGTCGTGGTGTTCTAACCATAATACAGCTCCCAGAATCCGATTCCGACCCTAAATCTTCACTAGGGACCTCTTGTGGGACCTCTTCGCCTGCAGCGGAGTCCCTATAGACCCTCCTGTTCCTCAGCTCCATTTTGGCCTCCCTTATGTTAGCCATTGTGACGAATCGTTCCCCTGGTGTTGGTTTGACTGCTTTTCGAGTGGTATTAGCCTTTTTAGCCACTTGAGCCTCAAGCAGCTCACATTTGGCCTGTAGATTTGCAATGGTAGCAGCCTGAACATCCATGGCCTTGCCAGCCTTCCGCACCAACAAGCGCTCAGAGGGCCCCCCAAAGGAAGGGTCCTTTCTTTCGAGCTTTCGAGCACTCTCCCACAAAGCCCGGCTTCTAGAGGGTGTTGTGACAATGGTTTTAGCTACCATCTCGAGAAAATCTGGTGTTGTGGCTCGCTCGGAAGCCTTAGGGTCCCTCTGGCGTGCCCTGGCCACCCCCTTGTCCTCCAGAATCACATATTTCGACTTTAATGCCTCCGTTCTGTTGCGAGGAACAATCCCAGTCTTTTTCCAGGCAATTCTGATATTGAGGAGCGTCATTGTGTCCTTCCGGGCCTGCTCATAGCACTCCAAAACCTCCTCCTTAGATGGCCTGAGTCCTAGACGGCCGCTGGGCGTCTCCTGGAGTAAGGTCTTCAACCTCTTCTTCACCAAATTGAAGACTCCCACATCTAACACCTGGACTACATGGGAGCAGTAAGGTTCATAAAAGATCAACCATACTTTGTTTCTCAAGCAGGTGGCTAGGAACTCGTCATTCGTGTGGGAGTCGTGGCCATCACACACCAAAACCACCCATGTATTGCCGTGGACCTCCCGAATGTGAGGAATAAAGATACGTTGAAGCCATTCTAACGCAATGGGATTCAAGGTCCATCCATTGGGCAACGTAATAAACCTCTAGTCGGTGAATTTGCCCTCGTTTTGGTTGCTAAACCACTGGGCTTGTACGTTAACCCCCTTGAGAATCACCAGCGGCGGCAAGGTCTCACCAGATCCGCTCACACACTCTAGGGCAGTTATCCATTCACCCTTCTTGACCCCTTTCTTCATAGCCACGTGGCCGGAGGCCTCGGAGACCACCCAATGGGAGTCCCCAACCCCCTGGGCGATTCCCATTTCGTCGACGTTGTACCAGCGTGCTGGCATGAGGTTAACCACGTCAGGGGCGTCACACCGATCGAAAAAAATGTTGATATTTGCCGCTGTAGCACCATTCACTCGGTTGTAGTCGATAACACGAGACTTCATTATCTTGACTTCCGGGTTTCGAGACAGGAACTTGGATGCCCAATTTTTCTCTAATTCTTGAGCATCCCCGGTGGCATGGAGCATCCGCTGGGCCATGAGACGGAACTTAGAGACTGCCGGAGAATACCCTAGCCGTGCTTGCCCCAGGGCCCAGCTTGCCAGCTTATGTTCGAGATACAGTGAGAGAGCCTGTTGGAGAGCGCTGGTCTCATTCCGCGTTGGGGTGCCAGAGATTCGTCGGTTGACGTACGAGCGACTGATTTGCCATTCGAGGGCTGACGAGCGGACTGGAGCTCCGCGTTGGATGGCCAAAATGGCGGCTTCAGCTTTTATTTGACGGTCATAAAATGACATCATGAGATTCAGCAGTGGATAAGGATTCAAATAGTGTGCTTCGTGAAAAAAAAGATGCAAAAGTGATGGTGTAGATGGTGGATCACCATAATCCTGGTGGATCACCATAATCCTGGTGGTTGGTGAATTACGCGTTTGTGGGTCAGAACGCGCTGGTCCGCGGGGGGGTGGTCCGCAGGGGGGTGGGAGATGTTAAAGGCTTGTAGGTGCTGCTTACACAACTCCATCGCCAGTGTTCCGGCCCGGCCGCGGACTTGTAACTCGGAGGCCCGCGACCGTCGGAGCCACCGCCACTAGAGCCGTCGTCATTGGAGTCACCTCCAGGGTTCATGGGAGCGTTAGATGAACTGTTCTGCGACGACGAAGCCCCTCCAGATGTGTTCTTGGGAGGTGCCAGCGCGCCCACTTGTCGGTCTGTTCTCTCTGTGACGTTGACCGAGTTGGAACTACTGCCCGGCGGGGGTGAGTCGGGATTGTTCGGGTCCATATGGTCAACCTAGAGGCAGAAATAGTAAAAGGTATACTACACGTTGGTATAATGTTGCTATACTGTGTCTTTACCATATATAGAGGACGTGAAAAAAACATATATTGGGAGGTTGGGATATTGGACACAGTTAGACGACTCACACGACAGGCAACCACTGAATCGATCTCTAAAGAGGCGGCAATGTCTGTCAAATCAGGCCTCCGAATCAGTGGCAGTGCCGGGGCGGAGTAGTGGCTGGGACTGCTTCACTGTCCTGCAGGCTGAAGTATCTACCTACCAAAGGGACCTGCAGATCGACAATACGGCGCGATGCCGGTTTTCTGGCGAGGTTGATAACGCGAGCCTTGCCATGTCATCTTTGAACTTACTGTCCCATGCCATACATACGATCCAAGGCGTTGCCATGAATGGGCACCAGGGCGTAGAGCTACATCCACTGTGAGTACAGCACGGCTGTTCAGGCTCCAGCAAATGCTATAGACAATTTTAGACCAGTTAATGTTCTTCTCAAGGCCAACCGCGGCCACTGGTACGTCGACTGGTACCCCGACACAACCGTCCAGCAACTTTTACCGGAATGGACCCAGTATTGGGCCATCAGATCTCGATGTTCAGTTGATGCCTTGGAAGTACGTCGGGTATAAGGGATATGCGCAATTCGTATCATCCGACGACGATCTGCTCGTTCTTAAGCGCTTCAAGTCACTCAATGCTCGGGTGGCCTTGGCACTCCAGGACAAAGTGTCCGCATTAGAAGAGAAGCTCGCCGCTCTGGATGAGCTGTATAGTGCTAAAGGGCACGCGCCCGTCAACAATGGGACTCTGCGAGACGATATGGAGGACCGCACCAGTTTGTTGGCTGAAATAAACAACAGCTTGTATCGATATAGTGAGTGAAAGGCCGTCATCGTCCTATATCAGCAGCAGGCTTTGAATATCCAATTCCTCAGACCTGAAGACCGCCTGTGTACGGCCACTGGGATAAGCTGATCTGGCAATAGATAAATTTCTAATCCAACAGGAAGCCGTAATGAGATTCCCCCGCGCACCACACAGAGACATCAGCAATATTCAAGCCTGGCACCGAAACCATGACGATCGTGCCATCAACGCCAACGAGCTCCGATACCTAGATCAAGAGGAAGACCTCGTATGCTTGGTCAACAAGAACAAGACTCCGCTAGGACGCTTGATTGATAGTTCGCCTCGAATGAGAACGCTTCCTCTATGGCAACATAGGGCAAGGGATGTGCCAGGGTACGACGCTCCGTACGTTGCATACTACTCCGACAAGCGCATGGACGCATTCGCTTCGGGCACCATCTTCTTCATTGGTGCTACGATGCTCGTCACGCCGATCTGGGTGCTTCAAGCCCTCGCGAACCCGGTCATGAAACTGGCGGTGATCACTACTTTTGTGCTGCTGTTTCTCATGGTACTCTCGTTCGCCATGGTTGCTAAGCCTTTCGAGGCTTTGGGGGCTACGGCAGCGTAAGTTTGGCAAACGTATCTGAGCACGAATGAAGGCTGAATCATTGCAGATATGCTGCTGTACTCATGGTGTTTCTGCAGCTTGGAAGCTGATGAGTTGGTCTTTGACGGTGGAATAGTCATAAAATCCTGGTATATGGTCTGTAAGTAACTGGATGCCAGCTTCTCATTATGGGAGAAGAACACTAGCACAATCACCATGACGCATTCTCGTCTCATGCCTGTACCCTTCAAAGCAGAGTCGCCCCACGGGAGCCATTCACTAACCTCCAGTTCACACCACATGCTTACCGAATCCCGGGTGCCATCCACATGACGCCCTCATTCTCTGATACACCCAGCCTCGCATTTATCGTAAGCATCTTCGGGCGTCGAGCTATAGTGATCATCGAATTCGGGGTACAAGGAACAAAGACTCCAGGCGGGGTGACAGGTTGGGGAAGGTCATCAAGATCTCTCCACTATCACCCATAGCAGTGTTCTAGGAAGTCAAGTGCGGCGGAGCATGCTGAAGAGCTCGTTAGGACTTTCATCGTGGAGGTTACCCACCTTTTAGGGCTCCTTGACCAAGTCATACAGCTCCTGGTCACCACTACACCACACCCTGTGCCGCACGCTGTACTCGTCTCCGCTGACGCGGGCAGCCTTGTATGATGTCCTCGGATTTTGTGATGGACCATATCTCGACTTTGACGTGCTCTGGGGATAAAGTCAGTCTCGCGATCCCCCTTCCCTAGCCTAGATGAGTGAAGGTGGTGGCTGGCCCACCTAACACTGGAGGCCATGCAACAGGCTGTGGAGGGCCTTCCCATTTCCGTTTGGGGACGCCTTCCCCCGTCTCTTCTTCTTCTCCCGAGAGCCGAGGACTGCATGAACAATGAAGAATATACGCTTCATACGCTCCTCATAAGACTTCAGTCAAGAGATTCGAAGCTACGAGGGTGACCCAAACATCGGCATCAAGAGGCTCCAGTTAATTGTACGGAGTTCTTTCAAGGCATCAAGCCACATGTCAGCTATTACGTTGACGGGGGTGTACATTCAAAGCCATGTTTCCTCCTCCGGTGTCCATAGCTTCCTGACTTGACCTCCTTCGTATATGTTTGATATTTTGCCATGTTGGTCAGAAGGAGCACCCACAAGCCTATTCTGCTTGGGGCCCATCTTATGAATGAAGAGTACAACTGGACATTACGATCCATTCTTCAGTCTCACCCGTGCTGTTTGAAGCACCTGCTAGGTATCATTTCACCCCGTCCGATAGGTTATCTCTTTGCGTCGAATCAAACCTCTCAGTAGGACGATGTCGTAGAGTACGACTACGTGATTTCAACACAACTTTCCAATTGTACTGGATATTCATGGGAATACTGGCACGCATGCTCAAAACCATTCGCCGCTTAAAATTTTATTCTTGGTAGATCTGTTCACTAATAAAGAGCTTGCTGCTTTTGTACCGAGACCTCATGCTGAAGTCTCTTTCTGTGTTCTGGTTTCCTATCGCACTTTTTATCGGCGAAGATGTGGTGAGAGGTATCTTGCCCATGAACAGCAGTTTGCCGTAAATCTCGCGTAGCCATTGGTGCCTGACGAAACGGTAAAGTATTGTTAGTGCTTATACTTCACTACTCACGTTTCTTTTTCTTTTACCGGTACCCTTACCATACTGCAATCTCTTATCCTGGTGTACATAGTCCGAAAAGTTCATTTATAGAGTTTATATGTCGTCCGTTTCCTATGGAGTAATATATGGAAAAGTTTTTCAAATAAAACCTTGTTACTACTCTGATTTGGACCTTACTGGGCCATATCATGACCTCGACTAAGACGTAATACTATCATGAAAATGGGATAGAGCGGCGGCGGCGGTGTCTCTAACAGGACAGGCCACGTCGAAGGTCCGCTTTTCCATCGCCTGGGAGGAGACAGGCTTTGACAGTGTCACGTCGCAAGCATTACGGTGAATCTGAATTTATTGCCTTTAGTGCCTGAAGCTGGTCACCTAGGCACCCAGACCATATGTGCCTGCACCCACCCATACTAGCAAACACATCTGCAGATGTGCTCCCCATCCGCACTCAGCACCTTACCACCTACGAAACACCTGACCACTGGCCCGACCGGACCAATCTTCAAACTTCAGTGTTCACTCTCAATTTTCTTTACAAACTCACCGATCCAAGCCTTGCTGCATCGCCTGTTGTTTACGGCCTGTTCACCTACCCGCAAGTCTGTGTGGGCATTGCAATCTTCATTTCCGAGACCCAGTATCTTCTTCTCACCCAGTAAGTTGCTCGCTGCCTCTGCAATACGGCTGTCCCATTCTCCAGCGATTTCCTTTCCACAGCTAATGACGACGGCACTAGCAACGACGAGACCAAACACGTTGTCATCAACGAAGACTTCGCAGACGTCAACCCAAGAACAGGATGGCGGATGAAGCTACCCATACCGTGATGGGCAACCTTGCTAATCATGAGATGGACAAGGCGAACGACACGACCCTGAGTGCACACTATGCAAGCCCTGACGAGAGTCACAGTGAGAACTGGTAAGCAAATATTGGTGAATCAGCTCGCAGCCATTAACTGAACATACTAGCAACGCTACCATTGTGACTGATGTCACGATCTACCACTGCCATAAAGAGGACCTGCGCCGAGCTTCGCTCTATTTTCGAGGCGACTTTCGTGGTGGCTTCGTGGTGAGTCATTAGATGCAACATTTATTCCGGCCTCGTCCCGCGACCTGTCCAGAGTACTGACTCCCCTCTGCCGCTTCAGGAATCACGAAGTGGTGTTGTGTACCTCGAGGACTTCGATGACTCAGCTGTGCGCTATTGTATCGCCTACGCACATGGTGGCTGTGAGTACAACTTTATGAATACTCCCTTGGGCCTGAACAAATGTCTAACGTGCCCAGGGGCCGGGGCCGTCAGCGCAAGCCGGGGCTTCCAAAAGCCCTTGAATCTGGTGTTGATGGAGGACCTTACCAAGGCCTACCAGGTTGCTGATTATCTGTTGATGCACGATCTCGTCGACGACATTCTCCGATTCCTCGAGAACTACTTCAAGCCCCTAGGAGGACTACTCAAGAAACGAAAAGGCCAGGCATCCAACATCAAGCTGTTCCAACGTCAAGCGGCAGTGGTTTCGGACGTAGCATTGGCTTTACTTGCCGTGAACGCCACGGTCCGCGAGCCAGTTCTCTGGAAGATAGTGCTATTCTTCCAGCGAAACCAGACCTATACCGCAGGTCTGGAGGGGTTCAGGGCCATCTTGGAGGAATGGCCTGATATGGCGGACAATTTATGGGACTGGAACCTCGTTCCATCCCAGCTGGACCGCAGAGTGAGACGTTAACAAACCCACGTACCTGCACACTGGCGCTGGGCGATCGAGAGCTTTATCAGGAAAGAACTTGACACGACCCGCGAGAGACCCCTCTGGTGCCCGGCCGAAGCTGCTCCTGGGAGTCATCTACTGCCACACTCGCAGTTGCCTGCTCCTCCCAACCGTAGTATATGGGCCTCCGACTTCTTATACAGCACCAAGGTGCCTCATCTTAATCCGAGAACTGCTCAGTCTATGTCATGACCCGTTACCGTTAAGTTGTTTTGAGCCGAAATAGTCAAATTCCGCTAATATCGAAATGGAGGGAAGGATTAGGCCTCGATGACTGTTTCACACAAGTGTCGACTGTACGACACGGGAATTGCTGGGTACCTTAGGGTGAGTACTCTAACCAGGGGCGCGATTCTGCGCACGGCAAGCTGCAGAACAGGAATGAATGACGACCATCGGGAAGGCATGGCGGCGAGAGACACCCTGAATGCTTTGATTGAGCGCAGCACGGCGAAAATGGGAACCGTCAATGTTTACGTGCTGCTGTGATATACGTCCCACGTGGATTTGCACTTCGCGATCGGCTGCCGTGTCCAAAAACTCAGTGTTGAAGACTATAGCCTTTGTTCTGGCGCTCCTTGCACAATGCTGCAGCTGGGGAGGAAGTTTCATGTATAGCACTTCCACATATCACCAGGCAGTTGACGTTTCAACACACAACCTGGATGATGCCTACGTTGGCTCGAGTGGTCATACCAATTCTATGCATCCACTCATGAGAAATACTTCAAAGTGGGACAGTCGGGCATTAGCAAATTTAACGCTTGTGATTCAGGTATCTGTCTAGAACGCAGCCGGAAGTTCTCGCCATTTTAGGTGCCATTATTACCAAAGATGAATCCGATTTTACCTTCAACATATAAAGCTCGAGAGCGAAAGATGAAGTAGAGAAACGCAGTTATTGTCCCACGTGCAACCCGATGGCGCTTCACATGATGACCTCGTTGGCGACATCCTGGGAGTCATGTCAGTCAAGTTACTCAGGGATATATGGGGTGCCAAATGTGGTAAGACTCACTCTCTTCAACTCCTTATAAGGCAGACAAACACAGTTCTGTACGCGAACCTCATCTCCAACTCCGACCTCCTTGCCCAGGATGGTGATGCTTTGCACCTTGACGCCGTTCTTGACAATGCTGGTGGTATGGCTCGTGACGGGGGTGGGTGTACCCTCAACACGAGCCCAAGCACCGACACGGCTGTTCCACCCAACAATGGAGTAGAGTACACACGCATCGTGCTTGATCTCTGCATCCTCCAGTACGATAGACTCCTTCACACGGGCGCCAGCTCCGATAGTTGCTCGGGGACCGATTGAGACGTTGGGTCCTAGCTTGGCAGTAGGGTCGACATGCGCGGACGGGTGAATGAAAACCGGCGGAAGGATGTTTGCTGATGGCTGAGCAAGCTCCTTGGATCCAGTCTGTAATGCCTTCTGCAGGTACAGGGCGTTGGCGGGGACGGCAGAACCAGCAGTCTTGATCTGGCGCCAGAAGTCCTTCGTCTCGTGGACGAAGAATTGCTTGCTGTCTGCCAGGTCACTCAGGATATCCTGCTCGAGACGAATGATCTCGTTCTTGCGCTCGTCGTCGTCATTGTCGGCGATGAAGCTGGACTCGAGGTTGTCGGATGAGGGGTAGGACACCAGGCGAGGGCGATCCGCTCTTCGCTTGATGGCGCTCTTGATACTAGGGAAGATTGCGTCGACGCTGAAGAGGTAAACTCCACAGTTGATCAGGTTCGAGATGTGGCTCTCGGGCTTCTCGACGTAGTGTAGCACACGGCGGGAGTGCTGATCCGACACAATGCAGCCGAAGTTGGTGGCTGCATCCTCGGACACCCGTGTACCCAGAATGACAGCCTCGGCATCTCTGTCGTCGAACAGCTTCGCCATGTCGTTCAGTGGGAAGGAGCAGCATACGTCGGAATTGAGGACGAAGATGCGCTCGGGCCGGCCCTTGAGGATGGCATCTCGGAAGTGGTACAGGCCACCTGCGGTGCCGAGGGCTTGGTATTCTCGTAGGTACTTGATGGGGAGGTTCGGGAACTCGGAGGCGGCTTCCTTGATGAAGTCTTTGAACACAGTTTCGTCGTAGTAGCCGATCATGCATACCTCCTGAATGGAGGGCACCTTCGCAATGGCGGTCAGGCAGTGCCAGACGATGGGGTGACCGGCGACATCGAACAGCGGCTGTGGGACATGAAGTGAGTTTTGGAGACTTCAGCGAAGGGCGAACACGTTGCAGCTTGCAGCTTACCTTGGGGGCATCGAGGGACAGAGGCCGAAATCTGGTTCCTCGCGAAGGGCCGCCAACCTGCAGAATGCGAAATGGGGTCAGTTCCGGTGGCCTGTGGGGTCCTCTCGAGCTCGATGCTAAAGAGAAGTGGGATTGGATACGCACCAGGATGACAGCTTTAGTGGCCTTGCCAGCGCCATTGGACTTCTCGCGGACGGGTACCTGAAGCATGGTGAATGGTCTGTAGGTACGATCGGTGGGTGTGCTGGTATGGCGGGCAGTTGAGGTGCAATTGCAAAGGATATCTGGTCAACAAATAATTACTCGTATCCCTTGAACTGTCAACATGAATGGTGGAGGGGCAGAAGGTTGACAGTCGGTGGGTGCCAGCGTGACGGCGTCCAGTAAAGTCCCCTGGACCAGCGATTCCATCAGGGATCATTATGCAAGGCTGTGAGTGGGCCGCGGGGCAGCGATAGATCATAACCTGCATCAGACATGTGCATAGCACCAAGTAGGCACGGCCTCTGATTGGTTCCACCGGGTATAGCACAGCTTATGCACAATAACCTGCAGCTTCAGAGCGCAGGAATTATCTCCCAGCAAGACCGTCATAGTGAATGGACCCAGTGAACAATGGGCTATTACAATATGCCCTTTACGATATGCCTTCACGAGGAGGGTCTCCTGCATGCGACACGATGAGCCAGCAAGAACTAGGGGTACACCATGTCCTGCCTCGGTATGGCCAACAAGGTATCCAGCAAAGGGACTAAGCCTGCGGACATGATCTTAAATTCTGTCCTTAGAAGACTTGTATTGGTACAATGGGTTCATCTGTCTCTAATGTCATGAACCACCTTGATGTGCGATGCAGAAAGAACCCAGCTCATTTATCCTCAGCACTCTCATCCTTTGCCAGGTCCTGCTCCTTCAACAAAGTCGTGATCTCATCCGCGCTCCAAAGCCGGTGGTAGATCTTGCCATCCTTGGTCTGCCCCACAGTCGCAAACTCAACTAGAGAAAATATTAGTATCACACAGCAAGGGCTGAAGAATAGGCGTGCGGCTTAGCCAGTCAACTTACTCTTCTCACTGCTCAGCTTGGTCGAGTCCATTGTCTTGCTTAGTACCTTCACGGCCATTGCGCAAGCTTCCTTCAACGTGCAGTCCTCCTTGTAGTCCTGCTTCAACAGACTGGACGCACTAGCATTGTTTGCGCCTGCACTCGTCGCCTTCCAACCGCCATAGTTGCCCGATGGGTTGCTCAGGTACAGCTGGAACTGTCTCTGGGGGTCCCATCCTGCGTAGATAAAGGACACACCGAACGGCCGTAGACCACCGTGTTGGGTGTACCCTTGCTTCAGATCACACAGTCTTCGCACCAGCTGCTCGCAGGGGATGTCTTCATTGTAGGTGAGGAGGTATCGTTGGGCGGCTTGTCGGGCGTAGTTGATGAGGATGTTGGCGTCGGACGTCATTCCGGCAACGGCGCAGATCATATTGCTAGAGTCGGTTAGTCGGCAGCCGCTACAAGTAGTAATATTTCTGGCTTGGTACACACTCGTTGAGGATGTAGAGCTTCTCGGCCGAGGTATCCTGCTCCAACAGCTTCGACGTCACCTTGCGCTCTGCGGCTAGGACGATGCCATCTTTTGCCAGGATTCCGATGGCAGTACCAGCGTGGGATATAGCCTCCAATGCATACTCAACCTGGTACAGGCGGCCTTCGGGCGAGAAGATGGTAGTCTGGTAGGTATGTGAGCTTCAATCCACAAACAGCTGTGGCCTAGCTCTTCAAGCTTACCCGGGAGTCGTAACGGCGAGACATGATGGCGACTTTGCCGTAGAACGAGGTCGATGAGCAGGCGAGTTGGGAATCAGGGTTTCTCGAATCGCTGTGTGGTTCGCCGTGTGGTTCGCTGATGTGCGCTGGCTGGATGTTGCAGTGTTGCGAAGTGGTTCAGGGAAGGCTGTCAACAGGAACGAGGCCAGCAGCAAGCAGATGCAGCTAGGCAAGAGCTTCAGACGCGTACATGCAACATGCAGCTTGGTGAGGCCCGAGCTTCAAGGTTTTGTGGCTGATGTCTAGTGGTATATTGATAAGCCACATCTCTGCTTACTTCATCCTAGTCAATAATAGCCGACGCCCGATCTTCACCACCCGACTTTACCTGCACTACCAACCTCCTCAGCTACCTTGATTACTGCCAAAGGCTTAGGTTATTGGGGAGATTTGTCGACCTGGCATTTCGAGAGCGTCTATTTCAGGTATAAAGACGATAAATGTGATAGAAGGCCCCAGGCACGTGCAGGCAGGCAGGTGCAGGCAGGCAGGTACACGTAGGTTCGTAACAGTTGCTGTTTCCCCTGGTCCGTGCATTCGCCAATCCCCCTCACGAACTTGGTATTTTCCCTTCAACCCCGACCCGATACCGACACCTCCACTTTCTCTCTTCCACCGACCCGGTTCTAACAGCAAAACACTCCCAAAACCACGGCGTTTTCTCACGATTGCCATCGCGCACCAAGCCGCCACAAACTACATACACGTCCCGACCGCCGGAAACTCGTGTCGCCCCCGTCAAGCGAGTACACAGAAGCACTCGAATTGGTTACATTGCGCCCGACAACAGCACACGCCGCACGCATCTGCCCAGCTATCACCGGAGTCGCGCCTTCCAAAGTTCGCGAACCCGTGGGAGGAGATAACAGCCTGGATATCTGCGCTTCACCAAAACCACGCGTCGCAAAGCAGGCAGAGTGTGCCTTGAGGTGTTTGTGGAGCTGCTTGAGTTGCTATTTGATTGATGGTGCCTCCTCCTTTGCTTCAATCGCCCTCCAGGTCATAGTTCAATCGAGCTCCGTAGAAGCCATGAGTGTCTGAAGCATTACTGCCCCAACCCAAAACTTCGCCTTGTAGACTCCGGCTCCGCGTATCATACAGCACTTACGCGCCCACCGAACACGTACACTGGTTCTCGTTGCGCGCGTGTCCAAGCAGCAGTGCCCATCATCATGTCTGGTAAGCAACCCTCTGCAGAAAGTCTGCGACAGGCCCATCCGCGACGGAATCGAGGATAGCATCTTTGATACTGCCTGGCTCTTTTCTTATTCGCGAAGCACCCCCAATCTCCCCTACGGATCACCACCAAAAGCTTTTGAACAAACTCTGACCCATCTTCCGCCCCTATAGGTGAACCTGAACCCCGCCGATCTGTGCGCGCCACCAAGGGCCAGCACACGAAAGCCTTTGATCAGCTTGAGAATGGCCCCGAACCCTCGAAACGACGCCAAAGCAAGAAGGGAGGAAAGAAAGCGACCGAGAAAGAGGAGAAGCCAGAGGATAAGCAAGAGGATGACGAGGAGATCATCCGCTGTATCTGCGGCGCAACAACCCAAGATGACGACGATGCCAACGAGCCGTGGATTGCTTGCGACAAATGTGGCGCTTGGCAGCACAACGTCTGTGTCGGCATGAGCGTTTTCACAGAGGATTTAACTAAGGATTACTTCTGTGAACAATGCGCCCCCGAAGACCACAAACAGACCTTGGAGGCCATGAAAAGGGGCGAGAGGCCATGGGAGGATCGACGACACAAGTACGAGGAAGACAAAAAGCGTAAGAAGGGGGGCAAGAAGGGAAAAGGAAAACGCCCCAGCGACCAGAAGGAGCGCGCATCGCCAGCCGCATCAAGTACCAAGGCGAAACCATCGCCTACCCCGGACCTGAAGAAAGAAGAAGCCGGGATCGAAACACCAGCCAAAGGGAAGCGCAAATCTCAAGACCAGTCACAGGGTCCGCCTAGCAAGCTTCGCAAGGTCACCGAGAAACAAGCAGTTGTGGCAACGCCCACGCCAAAGAAAGCAAAGCAGAAAGTGTCGACATACACTGCGCCCGACGATATCCCAGCATATGCAAAGGACATGGAGGAGGGGCCACGAAAGCAGGCAGTGTTTGCCCTCAAGAAATCACTTGTGACTGCTACCGAGCAAGCTAACAAGAAGGGCATGACACCCCCTGTATCCCCGACCAGCGACGTGGTTGGCTTTTGTGAGCGTGTTGCTCTGGAGCTTGAGCGTGCCTTCTACGACAGTCATCCAATACCTTCACAGAGCGCTGCCCAACTTCGTACGCTAATATTCAGTCTCAAGAACAATACGGAGCTTGCTTGTCGCGTCCTGGACCGATCTCTCGCGCCTCCAGACTTCGTAGTCATGACCGGTGACGCGCTGGCGACTAAGGAATTGCAGCGCGAAAATGCCGAGATGAAGGCTCGTGCCGAGAAACAGTCCATCTTGGTTAACGAGGATGGTCCTAGAGTAAGGAAGACGCACAAAGGAGAGGAGGTTGTTGGGGGTGAGGACTATGATGTTGCTAGGGACAACGTACCCTCACACAGTGAACAACAGAGTGTTAGGACGGCCGATGCTCGTCCAGGTCTTGCCAAAGAAGCCAGTCCATCGTCACGCGATGGCGATAAATCGGCGACTGAGAATGCTCGGCGGACCTCCACGGGACCTCTACGGGTCGACACTCAACCTCAGCAGTCCCCAAAACCATCCGATTTCGATATTGGCAAGGTCTTCTCCAGCGTGCGGTCACCATCCGCGTCACATCAACGACGTGCTTCGACTCAAATCCGATCCGTCGGCCCTGGGGAAGATGCTGATGTCGATCGTTTACTCCAAGACGAGGGCAACGACTCCCCCCCTTACTCACCGACCGACGATGTCGACCCAGATGTCATTTGGCGTGGCCCCTTGACTATGACTAATGTAGCTGATATTCCCACCGTTGCAAAGTACGTAGGTGGTGCCGACCTTAGCAAGGTGAGGGGCATCCCATGGAAAGACCTCATTCCACCTCTACTCACTGTGGCGGGTCGGATCCCGGAAGAGAAGGCAGTGCCATACCTTTGCGGTCTGAGGTATAACAACCAGATCGACTTGGTCATCACCAGCCTTTCCCCGGCTCACCCTGACAACGGAGATGACCGGAAGCAATTCACAGACGTGATAGACTACTTCTTATCCAAGAAGCGGTACGGTGTCGTGGGCGAAAGAAGGCTTGGTAATGTGCGAGATACCTATCTGGTACCCGTTTCGGCAGGCGATGGCCCGATTCCAGAGCCGATGCAAAACATTGGCGATCATTTGATTCCTCTGAAGAGAACTGAGCCTATGTTACTTGTTGTTTTCGTCGTTCGAGATGAAAAAAGAAGTCCGATACCGCTAGAACAGCTGAAGTCCGAGATCCAACAGACTCCTCTTGCTACGCAAGCACAAGCTACCCCGGTGCCACCCCCGAGACATCCATCGATGTCGGGCCCGGCTTGGTCGCCTGCCACGCCGCAGAGTGGTTTCGCCAGCTCGGGCTTTCCGCAGCCGCATTACAGTCAAACTCCCATACCACCTCCAAAGATTCCAGGCCAGCCAACACCACCAATGCCGCCACGTCTGGCTCTATCGGCAACTCCAACTCCGGCGGGTCGTCCTATGCCTCCTGTGCCCGGCAACCAAGATCCCAGCCTGAGAGCCATGCGAGAAGCGCAGGCAGAGGGCGAAATGAAGGCCCGACAAGTTCTCGGCCCACTCTTTGGCTGCTCCTCGGTCATTTTCCTGCTCCCGCACGCCGCCCGTATGAAGGAAGGCGAGTGGAACGCTGTTCGTCGTTGCCTTGAGCGAGAGCCCAGAGCCCGCGAAGACCTTCAGCTTCTTAGCAAGCTGTTGACTGAGGATGGCAACGAGGCCCGTAAAAATGGTCAGCCACCGCAGACTATTGCAGCATCACCATCTGGGGTGGTTCAAACCACGCTCGCGGCCGCTACAGCCAGCATACCAGATCCACCGGCGCAAGCGCCCCAACCCAAGGCTTAAAAGCTTCTGCATGCCCTTTCCATCGAAATGTCATTCCTGTTTGAGTACACGTGGCGCCAAACAGTCATATGTTATGATTTTGTCGGTTTTACATCTGTTGTGATCATCATCCCCGCTGGGAGTAGTGGCATCTCAGCCTTGCACTTTCACACTAGCAATCCACTCTCATGCATCGACGCATTACTCTCTATGGCGGAAGTAGAGTATATGAGTTGCGGTTGTGCTTTGGTGGAATCCTTTGCGGTATCATGTTACTAGTCAGGAAACTATCATCGCATTTCTTGATGGAAACCAGGTGTTAATAGCTACTTGATCCTAAGCTTACAAACGAATATACCCCAATTGCTTCTCTTCTGCTCATCTTACTGCTCTTCCCGTCAGCCACTGGCAAGGAGAGCACTGCTCGCAAAGCTTTGGGCTCCCAGCTCACTGACTGTTGTCAGCGAGCTAGTTACACGAATGATGGATGAAAGGCCCACTGCAGCGTGCATGCGCAACCAGCTAGTCTTTCGTGACTGGTTGGATACCACTAGTCGCAGAGGCTTTCCCGGTCGCACCTAGGGAGACGGGCATCTTGAGTAAGATGTTGGGCAGTTGCAGTCCGTCACGCCGTTGATCTCCGAGAATCTCAAACCGGGCCATCTTTGGAATTCGGCATCATGGAACGACTCTCCGAGCATTCGGACGGCAGTCTACCGACCAGAATGGGCCCAAGTACTCAATCTTGTGATGTTGCCTCATCCTACTCCACCAAACAGACGACGAACCTTACATCCTGGTCATGTCAGCAAGTCGACGTCCGTTCCAAAAGGCCGCCCCTGTAATCGACGCTGAAGACCGGTTGCTATACAGGTTCTCCCGTCGCCTGCTAGCCAGACCTGTACGGCAGTAGGCTTCGCATAGATAGTTCAGATAGGCAATCATGAGAGGTTCGGCCCGCTTGCTTTGTTGTTTGTTTGTGTGTTGCTCCATGTGACTGACTGCATCCACTGCATATCCGGGACTTCGATATTTCCAAGATGAACAAGGATTTATATATTAACCTTGCTTGTATATCACCCTCGCATGTATATTACCCCTGCAACTGCTGACCAGCAAGCAACACGACACTTCCGCATCCACCCCTTCATCGACGTTATTAACACTAGTCACTTTCACGTTTTGCGGCAGCAATCAACCCAACCAACCACAAGTGTTAACCCATAACCAACAACCCCAGCACAGCCAACAACCCCCTCGGCCCGCGCACCAGCGCCCGCGCCCCGGCCGTGTACATGGTCGTCATCGCCGTCCGCGTCGGCGCCGACCAGCACAAAGCCCCCGTCCCCGTCCCGTTCCTCCTCCCGCCACCGCTGCCGGTCGAAAACGTCGAATACGTGTCGTTGAAGTAGCCCCCTACTGGGGCGGTCAGCGTGCGCGTCGCGCCGGCTTCGACCTCGGTCTCTGTTGTTGTGGTCGTCGTTGTGGTGGTGATGGGCGCGTTGGGGGCGGCGGGGCTGGCGTTCGGGACCGGGAAGGCGTTGGAGGGTTCCGGTTGTGTTGTTGGGAAGGTGCTGGGAGGTGGTGTTGCGGTTTCTTGGGGTGGGGCTGGGGGTGTTGCTCCTTCCCCTTGACTTTGATCTTGGCCTGCTGCTCCTTGTCCTGTTGTTCCTTGTCCATCTTGATCTTGATTTTGGCCTGCTGCTTCTTGTCCATTTTGATCTTGCCCTTGGGTTTGATCCTGATCTTGGCCTTCTCCTTCTCCTTCGTTTTGCCCCTGCCCTTGATTCTGTCCTTGATCTTGACTCTGACCTGGACCTTGCCCCTGATTCGGCTCTTGATCCTGGCTCGAACCTGGTCCCTGACCTATATACGGGCTCCCCGAACTCGGGAACATCATCGTCGCGATGATGGGCGCGGATACGCAAGCCGTACACGTCTCGAGGCTCGTCGTGAATCCGAAGGGGTAGGGCGTCGGGTACACGAATGTCGGCAGCGTGGACATGCCCACGTAGGTCTCCGTGATCGTGTACGGCTGGTCAACTATACCGTTCAAGTGTTAGTACATCCTTTCTTCACGGTTCGCGCACTGTTTTTGGGTGTAAGATATCCATTCACGAGGAGTCCATCTTCCCAAGGCTGACTGGGTATAGGTCTGAGTGATGTGTGCTATTTTCTGGGCTCACGAGCACGTACCAAGCTCTGTCGGCGCAAAGCAAGAATAAGAGGTCGTGTAGACGCTCGTCAGCGTGCACGTCGGACAGTTGCACCCGACGCAAGGCGGTATACTGTAAGTCACGGTCCCCTGCGGCGGGTTCGTCTCTTGCGTGTTCGTTCCGTCGCCGGCGCCGGCGCCGCCGTCTTGTCCATCAGAAGCACTCCCTGCAGGTTGCGATGTAGGTGAACTCTGCTTGGTTCTGCTAAAACACTCCGTCACGGCGTATGTGCTGTAGCTTATTTGCTGTCCCAGGACGTGAGTGCAGCCCAGGACTAGTACAAGCAGGCGGAATGTGTCTCGCGGTCGCATCTTCCCTTAGCCTGTGTCTAGGAGTATGTACAGGTGCTGATGTTGCAGATCACATCTTTGAGACGAGGAAAAGATAAGAGGCCTTTGGCTCATCGCCTCGACCTACATCGCATATTATTACGCTGTCCACCAGTGCCGGCATTTTACACCTCGTCGCTGTTTCCAGCCCTGATGACGTTCCGGCTTGAAGTTTCGACGGAAACATCAGTACTCGAAATATCACTGGAATTTGAAGATGTCGCGGATCTCGGCACGTCCTGTTGTCTCAGCCGGGGCCGCGTTTGGACTCACAAGCTATTCTTGTATCTTCCCCGGTCATTTGAGACACATCGGCGATATGACATCCGTGGGATATGTTTCAAGCGATGTTGACAGCTTGTCAAGAAGGTCGGTCCTCACTGGGGGAGAAGACGGCGGGCCGATGCAAAACTCGCCACCTTCACCGCGGTCTTAAACTTCGTGACGCCACCAAGACACACCTGCAGCCTTCCTCTGCTCATACTGATCTGGTCAACTCAATGCACGACTCACTGTCATGCTACCGTACATCGCCGTGTTGGCTATCCTCGCTCATGCATACTATAGGCAAGATGCGGACACAGGTCCCCCCACGTCTGAGGTGGAACATATCTCCCGGCGTTACGAGGCCGACCTGCAAGGTCAGACAATATGCTACACATACATGACCACCGTTACCGCAATAGCAGCAATAGACGATGGCGGTGCCGGAGAGGGCACACTTGGACAGTCTAATCCCAGTGGCATCAGCGATCAAGGTCGGGTTGCACCCAAGCATGCTTTGATTTCTCTGCTAAAACTTCTTTCAGGTGACCATGGGACCCCTGGTCCCGATGACGGTGGACAGGAGCCGCTGACCATGGGCCCGGGTAATGTCATACCCGGGAATGGTTCCTGGAATCCGCCCGGCGGGATCGCAAGTTCGACCGGCGGGTCTCCGGGACCGGTAACTGGCGGAACGCCGGGCGGACCCACCCAGACCAGTCCCGTACAAGGCGGCGTCCCGCAAAGCAGTGACACCCAGCTTGACAGCTCGCTGCCCGCAAATGTGCTGCCGGGTACTTCAGCTGTAGGCACTCAACCCGCATGCACTCAACCCGCAGGTACTCAACCCGCAGGCACTCAACCAGGAGGTACGCAGTCTGGGGAAACTCAGTCTGGGGTAGCCCAGTCCGGGAAGGGTCAGCCAGATGGTACGCAGTCGATCGGTGCGCCGTCGGGAACTGCTCAGTCTGGAATTCCGCAGAAAGGTGGAATCCTACCTTCTGGTTCTCAGCCTGATGGTAGTCAAGCCAGTATTACTCGATCAGGCGCTACACAACAAGGTGGTTCGCAACAAGGTGGTTCGCAGCCTGGTGGTATACAGTCAGGTGGAGACAGTCAGACTTCTCAAGGTGGGAGCTTGTCCACTACTCCAGGAGCAGTAACAACGGGGCAGCCACAACCGGCGGGCAGTCTCCCTTCTACGGGAGTTACGACAGGTACCAGAACTCCAGTACAATCCGGTGAAATCAGACTAGTTTCCCAAGGCGAAACTTCGACCATGCCATCGGGTATAGCGGCAGCATCAGGATCAGGGGCAGGTTCCGGTCCAGCAGGTTCCGATCCAGCAGGTTCCGGCCCAGCAGGTTCCGGCCCAGCAGGTTCCGGTCCAGCAGCTTCCGGTACAGCAGCTTCCGGTACAGGGACTTCGGCTCTAGAAAGTACGGGCCCAGGCGCAGCTTCGGGTCCAAGTGTGGGAACCACGGGGACACCACAATCAATTGGCAGTCAAATTCAAGGGAATACCGGACCACCCTCGGTGAACAATTCCGGGCTTATCACCGGCTCTACAAGTCCACCCCAGACGGAACCGGGCTCCTGTGGGGGCATTACGTCTAGTCCGCAGTCTCCAACAGCGAGACAATCGGGATCGCCTGTAAGCAGTTCAGAGCCGAGCAGCACAAGTTTTGATCCCACACCTAGCAGTCCGTCACCAGCTGCCGAAACCGCCACGCCTTCCAACTCGGAATCGTCTGCTAGCTCCACTGCCCCAGCACTGTCATCTGTTGTACTCAGCATAGAAGTCGGAGTAGACAGGAACGCGACGATCGGTCGCCGCGATTTAGAGCTATGGGCTCTAGATGACCCTCCGCCGCCTGCCTCGAACTCCAGTTCTGGCTTCGTGGGAAAATCGACCTACCCGAACCCAGACAACTGTACCAATGCCAATATATACGTTAGTACCCCCTTGACTTGTGTCTTTCCCTATTGTTGTCGTCAGCGGGGTTTTATACTCCTGAGCGTTGGCTTACGAAACCGGTGGTACCCCCCAAGATATCACTGGAAGGACAGTTGCTGACTCAAATTGGTACAGGTCAAAGGCAACGGGCAACTCCATAATGTGGGGAGACCCCTATCTGTCGACCCGGGAATGCCGTACATCGACATCGCAAACTTCACGACCGGCTCTATCAGCACTACCTTCGAGGTTGCGGATGGCATACTGATCTGGAGCAATGCAACGTTTTATAATGGCACTGCTGGTTTCTGCCAAGTTGGTAGCGGCGCGGTTTATGCTACCTTCACTGAATCTGGCGGTCCCTTTAATTGCACTTCTATTGATTTGGTCATTCACACCGGTAAGTTGGTCGAAACGATGATTTCCCTTCTTTTTATCCTTTGTTCTTCCTGACTGCCGCTAATGCTTGTTAACGAAGTAAATCGATGTAAAAATGGGGTTAACATTGACGCTGCTGTCACAACCAGCACCACATTCACGCAAAGTTCGACGGAGCAATCTTGCAGCACCTCGGACACTAGCACCACAACGTCAGATGAAGCTGTTACACTGATAGCGCCTCGACTGGCAGTTCTACCGCTTTTTCATCGACTGTACTTGATCAATTGACTGATCCTCCAGACTCTGGTGGCACAGCGAGTAGTTCACCAGCATCAACTAAGAACTCAGATAGCTCTACCTCGATCAGCAGTGTCTTAGACTCAACGTCTAGTTCCAGCTCGACGATCAGCACAGATGATTCACTACCAAGTTCGAGCCTGGGTGGTTCTTCTTGCGTTACCTCTGGCCCCAGCGGCGACTCAACAGCGTCGACTGCCACGGGGAGTGGCTTGGTTGGCACCACCTCCGGACAATCCGAGACACCCAGTAATACTAGCGAGGGCTCCTCGACAAGCGGCATCAGCAATATTGCTACTGTCAGCACCACTGGCTCGGAGAGCGGGTCACCCAATAGTCCGTCTATGTCTCCAGTGGTTCAGTGGAGTCTGGCCAGTCCACCAGCGAGACTTCTGGCTCGATTCCCAACTCGACTCCAGCTCAGTCTCAAACCTCTACCGAAAGCAGCAGCGCAGAGCTATCTCCGGATACTACCACTACAACCTCAGCTGATTTCTCTTCCCCAGGCACGAGCGCCGCTGAATCGGCAGATATCGGCAGCACTAGTGAATCCCTTGCATCGGTCTCCTCGACGATAAATATAAAAATCATTGGATAGATATACGGGCTTGTGGTTTAGTGGTATAATACTCCCTTAGCATGGGAGTGGTCCGGGGTTCGATTCCCCGCGAGTCCATCAATTGGATGTTAAATTCATCCTGTACCATTAATGCCTAGGTACTCGCCTAGGACAGCCTGTTTACAATACTTAGGGGAGAGGAGCACAGAATGGGCAAAATTCGTGGAGAAGAGTAAGTTCTTTTCAACAATCTGTCTCCGATAGATAGCTGTTCTTGAAGGACCAGATGGATGACCCCAAGGTCATACCGCCGCAACAACGGGGATGGGCCCGTGAGCGGGACTGACTGTACTTATTTTCTTGAGACCTCCACAACCCTGCGATGCAGCGGCTCTGGGAGGCGTGGTCTGCACTACTGAGGAGCTACCCCCCACGTTAATTACAAAACAAACAAACAAACAACAAACGACGATAAATACATCCAGTCTGGAACAAAACAGCAGTTCAGCTAAGGGTTCGGGCACTCAGGCTTCAGAAACCCAGGGCAGCACTGCGGCCTTATCCACCAGTGACTTAATATCTACAGGCACATTCAGTCTGGAACCAAGCAACAACTCAGCTACGGATTCGGGCACTCAGGCTCCAGAGACCCAGGACAGCACGGCGATCTCGTCCACCAGTAACCTAGTATCTACAGGCACATCCAGTCTGGAACCAAGCAACAGTTCAGCTACAGATTCGGGCACTCAGACTTCTGCAACACAAGATGGCACTGCAACCTCATCCACTGGTAGACTGGAACATTTAGGCACATCAGACCAGACGACCTCTGAGGTCACTTCGACTTCATCATCTTCTAGTTTTACGACTACTACTGACACGAGCTCTGTTCTTACAACTGACAGTGCAGTATCTTCAGATTCCAGTTTCACAGCCACCACTAACGCGAGCTCCGCCACTACGTCTGACACTGTACCACCTTCCGAGATAACAGGCACTTCCATATTTGGCCCCTCGTCTCCACCGGGAACTACTACTTCCGTCCCGGGTCCCAACACAAGTGCAAGTTCGAGCAGCGCTCAGCAGGCAGTTGAGACCACCGAGGCCAGCACTGGACCAAGCACAGGCACGCCCAATGGAGTGACGGCCAGCTCCCTAGGAACTTTAAATAGCCTGGCTGAACTAAGTAGCGCCATCACCGCTAGCTACTCCACGGACACATCTATAAGTACTGACTCTAGTACGGAATCCGCTGGTAGCCCAACAGAGTCTTCAAGTAGTGGAGATACCGCTAGTGGAAGCATATCAGGTGAGGATACGACTACCACAAACACCGCTACCACTGGTACGGTAACAAGCTCGACAGTTTCGGGTGTCACGGGCACGGAGGCTACGAATGCAGCTACAACAAGTGCCGCGGACTCTACTAGCTCGATGACAGACCAGCCCTCGAGCACTGACTCCACCGTTGGAGAGCCAAGCACAACCTCCGATCCAGCTATATCTTCGATTGCGACTGACTCCATTAGTAGTTCGGCTACCACTGGAACTGATGGACTTTCTTCGACGACCTCGGAACCCACTACCATTGGAACCAGTAGCTCTTCCGTGGAAGCTGTAAGCTCAACAGCTCCAAGCGATATTGCTGACACTTCAGCCTCTGCAACGACAGAAGCTGCTGTGCCCTTCACGTCATCGGATGCCAGTGCAATCTCTACGGAGATTGATGTGAATAGCATTCAACCTGGTGCAAGCCTTAGCCTTACTCCTCCAATGGAGTCGACAGAGGCCGCGCACAGTAGCTCTAACCTATCTGATCTAACCAGCAGCAGCTCGTCAGAAGCCATCACAAGTGGTCCCACTTCCTCTTTGGCTGCCTCTTCGTCAATAGGGACGATGAGTTCTGGTTTCAGTTCATCTACGGACTCGGGCACTGAAACTTCAGGAGCCCAGACTAGCACTGGAACCTCATCCCCCACAGACAGCACGGCGCTCTCGTCCACCGCAATTACATCGGAACCTCTGGGCGCATCCGGTCTGGTAACAAGCAGCAGCTCGCCTACGGATACAAACGCGGTGTCATCGACGGCGTCATTCTCATCTAGCGCAAGTTCATCCATAGATATAGGCCAGGCGACATCAGCAGCTTCCAGTGCCCCAGCGAGTTCTTCTACGGATCCTAGCCAAGCAACATCGTCAGCGTCCAGTAATCCAACGACTTCTTCCATAGACCCAGGTCCAGCATCTTCGGCAGCGTCCAGTGGCCCAACGGCTTCCACGGACACTAGCCAAGCAACATTTGTGGCATCCAGTGACCGAACGACTTCCTCCGTGGAGGCTGGTCAAGGAGCATCGGCAGCGTCCAGTAACCCGGCAGCTTGTTCCACAGACCCAGGACTAGCATCGTCGACAGTCTCGACGCTCTCTATCTCAAGCTCATCTGGGGAAGCCAGTCAGGTATCGTCAGCAGCGCCAAGCTCGTCTACTGATAACAACCAGTCATCATCGACGGTCTCGGGCACGCCTAGCTCGGCATCCATTGCTGTAAGCAGCCAGGAAACGTCGATAGTCCCAAGCGTATCTAGCTCTACCTCATCTACGGAAAACAGCCTTGGATCGTCAATAGTGCCAGACACATCTAGCTTGACTTCGTCCACGGAGGTCGGCCGAGAATCTTCAACATTGTCGACTCCGTCTAGTACAACGTCAGTTATTGTAACCAGTCAGGCATCGTCGACGGTTCCAATCACCTCTAGCTCAACCCAATCTACTGAGAGTAGCTTCGGATCGTTCATGGTGTCAAGCACATCTAGTGTTATACCTGATATATCTTCCAGCTCATCCCCTAGCACGTCCAGTACAAGTACGACTCCTATTACATCGTCAGATATCACAAGTAGTTTGGTTTAATCTACGGGAACCAGTCAGGGCCCGTCAACAGCCTCGAACACATCCAACTCATCGACTAGCTCGTCCAGTACAAATACGATTCTTACTACCTAGTCAGATACCATTACTAGCTTGACTTTATCTACAGGAATCAGCCAGGGACCGTCAACAGTCTCGAACACATCAAACCCATTTTCATCTACTGCAGCTAGCCAGATATCATACACGGGGTCGAGTACGTCTAGCTTGGTGTTGCCCGCAAGTTCGTCCGTCGGCGCGACATCATCCTCAATCTCGTCCGCGGACTCCAGCACCATTAGCTTAACGTCATCGTCGGTTTCATCTCCGACTTCAATGCCAATTTCCATTCCGACTTCAAGCTCCTCCCCCAGCTCGTCACCAAGCCCGTCCCCCGGCTCGTCATTACCCAGCTCGTCGTCACCCAGCTCATTGCCCAGCTCGTCACCCAGCTCTTCTCCAAGCTTGTCGTCAAGCTCGTCACCTAGCTCGTCACCTAGCCCGTTGTTAAGCTCGCCCCCAAGCTCGTTACTTGGCCCGTCGTCAAGCTCACCCCCCAGCTCGTCAAGCTTATCTCCTAGCTCTTCTCCGAGCACGTCGTCAAGCTCACCTCTCAGCTCTGCTCCGAGCACGTCGTCAAGCTCACCTCCCAGCTCTGCTCCGAGCACGTCGTTCAGCTCGCCTATTAGTTCGTTACCTAGCTCGCCTTCCAGCTCGACATCATCTAGTACTAGCTTAGTGGGCAGCACAGGTATTGCGCTATCAAGTAGCACCACGTCAACCCCAAGTGTGTCTTTAGGTACATCCACTTCATCATTACTTCCAAGCTCAAGCAGTAGTATGACTACAGTGTCGCCAGCACCGAGTCCGTCTTCAAGTACCCCTACGACATCGTCACTACCACCAAGCACAAGTGGTAGCACGAGTGCAGTATCGCCAGCTATCGCTACATCATCCAGCCCAACATCGAGTGCGTCTTCAAGTTCCACCACTTCCATTTCGTCACTAACCGCCAGCCCAAGCTTGAGCACGACTACTAGTACAGCATCCTCAACGGGAACGTCAGCGCCCAGCTTGTCGTTGTCCAGTCGGCCCCTCAGCACGAGCACCAGTGCGAGTCCCGCACCATCGGCTAGCACGACGCCAACGTCCACATCGCCAGCGTCCACATCGCCAGCGTCGACATCGAGTCGACCTTCTAGCACGAGCTTCACCAGTTCGTCGTCGGCACCCAGCTACACCACAATCACAAGCCAGTAAGTCATAATACACCACTTTCAGACATCCTGAGAGTGAGGAACCCGATTTTGGCCCACGCTCGGTCCCATGTCGTATACTTGCTCTAAATAGAATTGTCGTCTCGCTTGATCTTGATATTTCAAAGCTGACTCCAAGGGCCACAGATATAGCGGTAATGTAACATCTACAACCACTGTACCGCCTAGCGGCACAGCACCGCGCACGGTTATCGTCCAAGTCCCAGCAAGCTATGTGACGACGACAGCTGGCTATACGGGCACTGTTAAGACGACAACGACGGTTTCACCCAGCGGGACGAGGCCAGGGACAGTGATTGTCCAGACACCGCTCGCAACCTTGAATTGCGATCCCTCGGGATATCTGATTCAGTCCAAGTCCCTATACAGGGTCAATATCACCAACGAAAACACCACCCTAGTGAAGATCGGCCTTGGCGACGGCACTCGCACCATAAACGCCATGGGCTACAACATCGCCGACAATTTCCTGTACGCGGCTATCGGCACTGCACCGACAACAAATTTAAATTTGATCCGCATCTCTGCTGACGGCACTTCCAACATCCTCGGGTCTCTGAATGTAACCTACGCCGTCAACTCGGGCGACGTGGACGGCAACTCTCAGTACTGGGCCACGGCAGGCGGCAGTCAATGGTGTAAGCATTCTTCTAAGTTTCTTCAATCTCTTTTGAGCACCTTAAAAGCCAGTAACGTCTATTGTGGTCTGTGTGTGTTGTCACATACCTAGCTTACTCTTGCCCCATCCCTGCTGATGTCATCGAGAGCAAACACTAACGCAGACCCGGCAGTACAAGTTGACCTGATGCCCGGATCGTCGACCTACGGCATGACGCTGGCTAACGGTACGGTCACGGTACCTAACTCCGGCACCATCATCTCATCGACTGGGCGTACGTACCCAACGGAGGTGATGCGCTTTACGCCCTCGCCTACGCCCCGCAATATACGGCCACGATTCTCGTGCGGTTCGACCGCACGACCCATGTGTGGACGCAGTTGACCAACTTTGGCAATATCGCCGGGGAAAATGCGTGGGGAGCCGTCTACGCCAGCGACGACGGCTTTCTGTACGGATCCCGAGAACATCAGCGGCCAGATCTGGCGGTTCCCCCTTCCGGCAAACGGCACGACCCCCGTACTGTTCTCCACGAGACCCGCAGCGAATAGCAATGACGGTGCGAGGTGCATCAGGGCTATAACTCTCATCTAGTATGTTTGGAATATCTGCCTGCGGGCGTGTGCTATGTGGCGGCGCCAAACGATCCGTTGAACGTCACTTGGAGCATCAATGTATCTATAACGGAAAACCTGACTGGAGTCCGGCTCATCAGTTCGCTAGGATATTGTTGGGAGACCTTCCAGGTAATATTTTATTATCCATTTCGATTTCCGATAGTAAAACCCAATATCCATACCCATGCCAGTCCGAGCTTGTGCTCACAGTCTAAGCCTCCTACATAACAACCCACCCACAAGATGCGACTAGTCTTTTCCTACACTAGCGACACAAGGAAATTGAACAGGAGTATTCGATGAAGTTCTAAGACAAGAAAAGCTTGAAATAACATATGGAAAACATGCGACGCCATCTGTGAATGGGCCTTCGAGCCAACGAAGAAAGGGAAGTAACGTCACTCATCAACCGGCTGGCGTACAACCCCAGGCCAGTACCATGCCATCCAGCGTACGAGTTCGCCCTCGTCCTCGTACATCGTAACGCACAACACCATCGTCATCCACGTCGTCATACCCGTCACGTCGTCATCGTCATCATCATCATCATCATCATCATCCGTCATGTCACCCACATTCCTCAGCCACACCTCGTGGCGCCCCCTATCGACCAACCCCCGACCCCCACCCAAGTCCCCACTCATAACGCCCCCACCCGACTAGCGCTCCCTTACTCCCCTTTCGCCAGCGCGTCCCGCGTGGTAACATAAACACCCCCCTTATCCGTCGTACTCCGCACGAACACCAACCCCGACGACGGCGAGCGGCCCTGCCTGCTCCGGCCCCCGCTCTTCGTCGGCGCGCGCGATGTGCTGCGCGACGCCGACCTCCCACCTCCGGCTTGTAGACGTCCTACTATGGCCTGTAGGTCGCGCACTTGACCGGCGGCGGTCTGGGCGGCTGTGCGGGCTTGTTCGAGTTGCTGGGTTGTGGTGGCGAGCTGGGCTGTTAGGGTTGGTATTTTGTCGGCTTCGGTCTGGAGGCCTTGGAGTTGCGTCTCGAGGTCGGTTTTGGACTGTGTGAGCGCGGGGATCTTGGAGGCTTCGGCTTGGAGGGTTGCGGTGAGGGCTTCGAGGTCGGTTTTGGATTGTGTTAGGGCGGAGGTTTCGGTCTGTAGGGCTTGCAGCTTGGTTTCGAGCGCGGTCTTTTCGTCGTTGAGTTTGTTGAAGGCGGTTCCTTTCTCGAGGTCTCTCGCGTGGGCCGAGAGTATGGTGAGCTTGTCCTGGAGGGTCTTCTGTGTGTCTTGCGCCTTGTCGACGTTGGACTGTAGGCCGTTGGCCCTCTCCTCGAGGGCGCTGTGGTCGTCGCGGAGCTTGTCGAGGTATTTGCTCTTCTGCGTGAGGTCAGCAGTCTGGACCTTCAGCTTCTCGTTGTCGGACTCGAGGGCCTTGCTGTGCGAATGGAGCTCGCTGAGCTCTGTCTGGACGGTGAGGAGGTTGGCTCGGACGGTCGTCAGCTCGGTGGTCAGCTCCAGACACTGCGACGCGAGAGAGATGTTGGCATCTCCGGACCCGGCGAGCTCTATGTTCAGACCGTCGATCTTCGATTGTGTCTCCTTCCTCTCCGCCTCGAAGGACTCTGTTTGCTGTTCAAGTACGGCCTTCGTAGCGTCAAGTTCCTTCTCGAGGTTGTCCTTGATCGTGACGAACTCTTTCCGGAGATCTGCCCTGATTCCCTCGAACTCCCTCTCAAGATCCTCCTTGGCCGTCTTGTCAGCTTCGATCCGCTGTCGGAGCTCTTCAATCCGCTGTTGGAGCTCCTTGTTGTCCGACACCTTGGCTTTGAGTCGCTGCACCAGATCCTCGATTGCCTTCTCGGCTTCCAGCTCCTCCACCAGCGCGTCGCTCGTCTCCAGTTCGGCGATCTCCGCCGTCAGTGTCTCGGTCTCTTTCTCGAGGACGCCGATCTTGGTTTGAAGCGCTTTGCTGTCCTTCTCAAGGCCGTTAACGCGAGCTTGGAGCTTCTGTTTTTCGTCCTCCAACGCCTTGCGTTCCTCCTTGAAAGGCTTCTGTCCCTCTTTCAGGGTCCTGATCTGCGCTTGATATTTCTCGGACTCCTTCCGCAGGGTCTCTCGCTCTGTGGTGAGCTCCTTCACCTGCTGGTCTCGCGAGCCAACGCGTTCCTCGAGTGAAGCTGCCGCGACCTCCAGCTTGGCGATGTTGCGTCTGAGCAGCTCTTCTTGCTCCTTCTTCTGAATATCGCGTTGCGCCATTTCCTTCTCGAGGCTGACGAGTTGCTCCTCAAGCTGTTCGCGCACATGTTGGAAGCTGTCCCTGTCCTTCTCCGCTTCCTGCAGCATGCCCTTCTGCAGCTGGTAGTTGCTCCTGAACTCATCGAAGAGCTTCCGCTGCTCCTCGAGGTCGCGAAGGACGAGCTGCTTGGCATTGCGCTCCTGGCTCAGCGCCCTGCCAAGCTCCTTATTCTCAAGCACCTTGGCGGAAAGCTGCTCGGAGGTGTCGTCGAGCTCCCTGCTCAATTGGCTTTGAGCATATCGGAGGTCGTCGTTGTCGTTCTCCAAGCGTTCGATCTTGTGCTGGAGATTTCGTTCCGGCTGCCTTGCAAGTTGCAAGTCCTGGGTGCTCGACCCGGCCTGTGGGAGGATCTGTATGTGGACCGTCCGTTTCCCACCTTGAGAGGGACTCCTAGTCACCTCCGAAGGGGGCCGGTTCCGTGGTCGCGCCTTGACGCGACCGACGGCAGGCAAGGGTACATGTCGCACATGTTTGACCTGGGTTGAGGGCCTTGTCGGCTTCTCGTCCGTAGTGTCTGATACGACACTTGTCGCTTGAGTGTTCATGGAAAGTTCCGAGCAACCCGACTGAGAGTCCGTCTCGGGCTCGAAGCCGGGGTACGAACTGTCGGAGAAGTACGTTGGTGATTGCAGAGGAGACGTCTGTTTCATGTGCTCGGGTCTCGGGACCCGGTAGAACCTTGCCGCCAGGTGATCCTGGTTGTCTCGTGGAGATGAGTTCTTGAGGATCCCTCTTGGGGGGTTGGACTGTGATGACGACCGGTTGTAGGAGGTGTCGGTCTCTTCAGAGTCCCTTGATGCCGCTGGCCGTGAGCTGGGTCGAGATTGAGGGTATCCGCCTGGCATCGTCGGCGCCCGGCCCCGTGGCCGTTGTGAAGCACCTTCCATGGTTTCTGGTTCAGTGGTGTCTGTCGAAATCTGGTGGTCTTCTGTCAATCTGAGGTGATGGCGATTCTGTGCAAGATGGTAGTTGTTTGTGTGAAGGATGGAGTACGTGGTAGCAGTTGAGCATGGCGTTGGTTTTGTTTGTTCTGACGTAAGACAGTGTGTAAGGCGAACGGTTCGGGTTCAGGTGCAACAGCAAGGCGGCGTTTGAGCAGGTCAGATGCAGAAGTACGAAAGAGGCTGACGGGCGTGACGAATGAGTTGGGATGGGATAAACAGAAAATGAAATATATCACATCCAAAGACGTAGCAGATCACCTACGCTGCGCCAGCTCGTTGGCGCATCGCTTGACTGACAGGGGCATGGGTGTCACGGCTGTGGGGGATTGCTGGACCTGAGTCACCATGAGGGCATCCAATCATAGCGGGGGGCGCTGCCCGATGGGTCGCAAAACTGTGAAACCACGGAGCCCAAAGAAAGAAAATGTCATCGTGCGGTAGTATGTGGTGAGAGACATCCCAACGTTGGGCGTTGGGGCGTATTGGGCATGAATGCAGCCGTGTTATGTGATTGGCCGCCCATCGGAACCCAACGCGCCCCCTGGGCCGGGGTAGTGGAGCACACAACATTGTCGTCCACTCCCCTTTTCCATCACCTCGTGCGACATAACACGGGGCAGATTCGCGCTGGCTGGTGACGTCGTTAGGTATTTCTTGCCCTATGATGTGAACTTCCTAAAATCTATGCTTGGCATCTTTTGCCGCGGTATCACCCATATTGCGCCCATACTCCGCCCGTTTCCAAGGGCACTTGAGCCAACGATATGCTGCGACAATTACCGTGGTCAACTCATCTCGAGGATCATTCTTTTCCATGCTGAAAAGTCCAACCGGCAGTGCCATGGCTCAGCAGAAGTTGTATCCTCCTTACTTGCCATTCGCCAAACGTTCAGGGATTCTTAAGCTTCAGCCTCAAAGCATTTGCCACACGTAGCCAGTATCTCTGCTCCCTCGCACCACACAGTCGCCCAGTAGAAGCCATCCTCCGCGAACGGCTCCGCCTGACAGTTAACGCAAAACCACGGTGCCAGGAGGAAATTCAATGGCGATTCCATGAATACTGCGTGTCCCCTTTCAAGGGCGTCGTGCCAGAAGGCCGGGATTGCCTTTGCTGATTCCACAAACTGGTGGTCTACCATGATGCAGTAGTGATCAAGCTTGAGAAACTCCAGGAAGGCTTCTTTGGTGATATCGCAATTGAGTTCATAGGCTTTGGCCGCGCCCTTCAGTAGTCCAACGATGTCTTTCTTCCGTACCTGGTCCCGGTGGTCAGGGCAGGTGTTGAAAGCCTTTTGGGCCCAGGTAGCCTTCTCGCGGATTCGGCTGCGAAGGCGGTCCAGCCAGAGTTGTCGCAAGTCGTCCAGGAGAAAGAAGTCCGCGCAACGAGCTAGAAGGACGTAGGACTCGTAGGCGGTGTCTTCAGCTTCGAAGATTGAGGGGTCTAGGGCTATCTGCATGTTAGTAGTTGATAACCATGCATCACAAGCAAGCTCACCTGAAGTGTTGATCCAGCGGATCATCCAGTCTACCGCGTTGATATCCTGGTCCACGAGTACGATGTCGTTGGTCTTTGCTTCCTGTATCTCTCCTGTCAGAAGATAGATCGAGTAGGGTACCTCTGATTGTGTTGCTTGATGCTTACCGTGAAATCGCCACACAGCGCCTTCTTGAACCATTCGGGTCGGGACACGAGAATGACTTTGTGTAGGTTCCATTTGCGATCCTCGCACTTTACGACGACGACTGCCAGGAACTCAGACTCGAGCAGCCTGTTCCATTGAATGTCCAGTCAATGAGCAAGGAGGGAGAGGCCGTATGGGAAACGGCAGGACTGACCTTGCATCGTGCTTGCTGTGAGCATCCATGTTGCCGCTCGAGTTGGTGTTGGGAACGAGCTCTTTGGGAAGAAATGTGGTCAAGTATCACGATTATGTTGCTAACAGAACGGCGGCAATGCAAGACGGCAGCAATGCAAGACGACGATGCAAGATGGTAGCGGCGATAGCGAAGATGAAGAACGGTGAAGGCAGATATGTAAGATGGCGACAGTAAAGATGAAAGATGGTGCAGGCAGAGATGCAAGAAGGTGGTAATGCAAGATGACGGGAGCAAAGATGAAGGTTGGCGATGGCAGAGATGTAAGAAAGAAGGTGACAATCTGAGATGGAGCACTTGTTAAAGGTGAGAAAGGCGACCTCAAGCTCGGATCACAATGTGACTCGGTGCAGGTCGCAGAAGGTGAAAGGTGGAAGGTAGGTATCTAAAAAATAACTTCTTCGATACCAGAAAGTCCGTGCAATCCGTCCTGTGCGGTACATTGGCTTGAACAGTGGGCTTCAACAATGTGTGAATCATACAAGACTCTACTCTGACATTCATCACCCAAGCCTACCGAGATGTGCCCGGCCATTGTGCTTGCGTGAGCATCCTGTTCACCTCCGGCCGTCATAGGGGAGCAAGCGTCAGCACTTCACACATCGCATAAAGTTAGCCCGGATTGACTCAGATTGCTCTGACGGGCTTCGCGGACGACTGAAAGCTTTCAATGGTGAACTGCCACAAGGTCCATGGTCGCTCCCCTGCGAGCTATACAAGGTTCGAAGCCTTGTGGTAACTGATAGTGTTTCTCTCGGCTTCATCTTCGTCCGAGTCGAAGAGATGCTCAAGATGATCTAACTGGGCAGGCTATGCTCGGGCAAGCCAATTTACATTCAATGTATACCCCAAGATTATATAGTTTCTCTGTATTGTGTCTCGGTTGTGGGCAGAATTCCCTGCTGTCATGGAAGCGGGTGACCTGGCCAGTGAACTAAGCTGCTCTCTATTATAATCAGTGTTACGAACCAACAAATACCACAGGCCCGTTGGCAGGCCTGAAAGGAAAAGGATGACCTACGAGGGAACCCAATCAGAACGGAGCACAACACGAAACAGCGCAGGGCACCCAGGCACGTGATCCAGTAATCCAGGGAGCCAGGATCACGTGACTAGAGTTGCTCACGTCTGCTCACGCGAGCAATGGTGAGCAAGGGAAGGTTGCTCACGTCTGATCACGCGAGCAACAGTGAGCACGCCTCATTAGTGAGGGAGAGATTGGATATATAAGGATAATTATTTCTTAGCTAGACAGATAGATAGTCTCTACCTTAGTGATCAATCTAAGCATCTTAGCCAACCCTAAGGTGAGAGAAATCTCCTAATGACTCGACTATTCAGTGATCCCCTGGATCAGACCAAGCCCCAGCATCTGAGTGTCTTCTAGTTGACAGAAGCCTCTATCGTCCTTTGTGTTGACTTACCTCAGAACATAAACCCTATAGAACCCTTTAGCCTTATAGGTTAGACGGCTCGTCACAGTCAGGCAAGTCTCCTGTCTAAGACTCACACATGAGCCAACATGCAGGAAACAATAACTTGTTTGTACGCTGATCAAAACCCATGAGGATCCCACAAATATCCTCACCGGTAAAAGCACAAACTACCCAACAACAAGCGCCACCGCGTTCTCCCTAACCAGGACCTTTGTATAGTTTCCTATGATCAAAACCGCCTTCCTAGTTCTAGTTGCTCATAGCACCGCCGTGGACACCTCAGCCACCACTCCAACACCTGATCTTAACCAGATGAAGCAATATCGAGGACGTAGAACACATGCGCCGGCAACTTTGACTTCTCATTTGGCCTCCACGGAATCCCAGGACACGAGACTGTAGACGCGTGGCGACAAGGTCCAGCAGTGACCTTAGAGAGTTCATCGGACATGGACAGTTTTTGGTGCAAAACTGTCGTACAGGGCTGGTTCATTAGATGGCTGATTGGGGCGTAGGCGCATGGGGCAAAGTCTTGAAGTTGCAATGGGGCAAGCGAGAATAAATATGCTACTGCTTAGCTGTGTGAGATTTCAAAATGTTCTATTAAGGAGAGGAATTCCAGCTACTCTGGAGCGGCCAGAGTGGCCCTATATATCCAAGATACTAAAGGAAAGGATACGTGGCCTTATGTGGCCACGTACGTGACAGAGTCACAGATGGGGATGGTGATCCTGAAGGATGACTATGGATGGGCTAACGTAGCCCAGAATCCAACAAGCTGTGGAAAGTGGTAGCTAGTCACGAATTTCCTTGTATTTAAACCAGTGTGACAGTTGTTGAACGACGAAGAAGATATTCTATATATTGGTTTCCCTAACTATTCCCGACCATCGTGGTGTGTGCGGCTCCGCCCCTGACGGTGGAAATACCCACCCTATGTCATTTAGCAAGTTTGTCCAAAGCCCAAGTGTTCACACATGTAAAAGACCTGAGTCTTCAATATCACAGTACATTTCTTTAATGTTAAATACGTGCTTACTGAAGATCTGACTTTGGGTGGTCCGTCGGCTCTTACATCTGATCGCCCGGCTCGGTACACATCTGACCATCACTGGCATGCCACCAGAAAGGGGGAAACAATACCGCCCCAGCCCTCCGTTGTGTAGATATATGTATTCAAGATTTGTAGCTCTCGCCACTTGACGCCTCCAGCTTGCACTGTGTCCAGTGGCAACGATCACATCGGCGCTTACCGGTATGTATTCTGAAGGCCCGGGCTGTCGCACGCAACTCACCCTCGACTGACCGCTCTCCATCGCAAGCTGCGCATGCCATGGTGTAAATCTGTGATCGCCTCAAGCACTGTGGCATAGCCTTCAGATATCTCACTATAAATAGAGAGAGGGGCAATGAATACATCCCGCAGCAGCGCAGCGATTTCCCTGAGGCAAAAGTGGCTTGAATCAATGAGTGGCAGTGTTTATTGTGCCTCTTCTATGTTGGACTTGTATGACTTTTTTGATCCCCCAATGAGAGCTGCCAACAAGAATGGCACTCGTCATCTTGGTCATCTGGCAGCCGGTCTCGCAGCCCCTTTACGAGCATTGAGCGGTGTCATAGAGCTACTTTCAGGGGTTATACGGCAATAAGGGGTTATAACCGAAGTGCGGGGTAACGGTATATATAAGGGGTGTCTTCTTCGCTCTTAAGAGAACTTCTCCAGGTTTAAACTGTATATAACTGTCTCTTTTGAAATGAAACACCTGTTACGCTACTAGGCTTGTTTTTATTTGATAAATTAAAACCTTTTTAGTTAATAAGTGTTCCGGTAAGTGCTTTCTATTATTTAATACCGATACCGATACTAATACTTTTCTCCGTCGTTTTATAGCGTTGCCGAAACTTTCCGCCGTCGTCTTACCGTTGCCGATATTATTACCAATACATTTCGAAACTCTTCGTCGTGTAACGACGTGCCTATGGTTTTGCGCCCCGTCGAAGACGCACCGAACCCCGTCGACGTGCCTATGGCTGGGCACCCTGTCGATATCCCCATGGTTGGGCGCGCTGTCGATATCCGCCCTGTCGATATCCCCATTGTTAGGCGCCATGTCACCCCAGCACCGAACCCCGTTCTGGTGCCGGCCGTGCCTCGAGCCGCTGCACCGGCCCCCATGGTTCCCATCCCCGGTCCCCAGGTACGCGCTATCGCTGTTCCCGCCACCCGCCGCGTACGTGGAAACCCCACGCCGCCCGGAGCTCGTCCTCGCCCTGCCACACAGCAGGAGATGGATGAGCGGGACGCACGTCGGAACGCACGTCTGAACCCACGTCGGGGCCAAGCTGCGCCCCACCCAGCTCCCGTTAGCACCGCTACTAAGCGGAGGCGCAACGAGCCCGACGTCGATGAGTCTTCCGATGATGAGTTTTCCGACGATGAGCTTCCCATGCCCATCTCTAGCGATGTCCATCGTTAGCCTTTCAGGGGGGACTATGGTGGTGTCGTTCGTGGGCCTCTGTGACAATCAGGCCTGCAGCTGCGCTGGTCAGGGCTGATGGGATGAAATATCTAGATTCAACGATATCTAAGGAAGAAGAGGCAAGGTCGGAAGAGAAGGGGGAAGCTAGAGGTATATATGTACATAAATATGTGGAGGTATTATGTAATACCGTAACAGCCTCCCTCCGAGAGACCCGTCACGCCATCTTCATCTTCATCCTCGATTCCCTCTCCTCCTCCGCCGAAGCGTCGCCGGACCTCTTCCTCTTCCGATGCGGACTACCGCCCGACAAAAGCCACGCGTCGCGATGTGGAGGAGGATCGCCGCACCCAGGACACTGTTCGCCGTTCGAGACGTCTGGGCAAGAAGGTCCAGCGTACTTACGCTGAGTCGTCTGGCTCCTCGTCGTCTAGCGATAGCGATGTGCCCCAGGGTGTGATCATCAACACGATCATCAAGACGACCATCACAGGCAATCTGCAGGGGTTCTCTTGAGGAAGACAGGTAAGTTGAGTGATGCAAGATCAAACCTGAAGAGGAAAAAGAAAAAGAAAAAGATACGACCGGGGAGAAGCCCAAATCCGTGAGAAACTAACACTCGCAGCTGCTCTTGATGATTCGACGATGACATTTGTTCTTGTTTCATTGCGCATGTCTTGCTCTACTGTCGAAGAGTAGCTGTTTGAAAATTAAGTTTGGTCCATGGTAAGTTAGCGAATTGTTTATGGCTGTTTCAATGTTCATGTTAGCCTCTAACCACCGTTCTGCCATTAATAATTCCTTGCACAAGTGAACGATGCGATGCGATACTACGCTTGCTTGACGGTGGACCTCGCACTGAGGGATATGACAAACTACGTCTCGAGCTACCGGAGGGTGAAGTGGGTTCCGGGCTCTCTGGCCTTTCCAAGCCGGAGCCCAAAGACCTGCATGATGCCGTATATTCGATCTTCCTCATCTCTCGTCTGGCGGCAGCCAGCAGCGGAGTATAACAAGACTGGATTATCACCCGCCTTGAGGCCAAGCCTCTCCGTACGGGAGACGATTCTGTCCGCTTCGTTCAGTAGTGGAGAGCGGGATCCGTTGCCTAAGAATATAGCGGTACTGTCAGTGTTCCCACAGACTGAAGAGTGTCGGTAGAGCAATGATAAGGGTAAGCCATGTGATATGTAATAGTATGTTGAGTGGTATATGGCATGACACGATCGATTACCCAAGCCGCCGTGGCGACTCTTCTATGTGACCCGTTTTCTCTACACCTAGTCCGTATGCAACCAAAGTGAGGTGAGATGCACCTCAGAAAGATTGTCACCAGGCCGACAGAATACGCATTGCCGAAGACCCGGGTAGCGACAGCGACGGCAAGCCGCTCAGCGTCAGCATCGGCATCAGCATCAGCATTCACACCCGCACTTTCCCGCGGTACTAAATTTACGAACTTCCATTCGCGCCGACTTCGCCCTCGGTCTTCTCCAGGTAGGTGACCAGGTCCTCGATGGTGCAGGCCTTCAGCCCCCATTTCCGCGCAAAGGCGATGCAGCCCTCGCCCCTCATCATCCCGGGCCCCTCCCGGATGGCCCGCCCATTGACCTCGGCGCCGTCATCGACGATCTCGCAGATGGCAGCGGCCTCGACCTTGCCCGCTAGACGGCAGAAGTCCACGGCCGCCTCGGTATGGCCCCTCCTCGCCCTGACGCCGCCCGGTCTCGCGCGCAGCGGGAACACGTGCCCCGGGCGGCGGAAGCTGGCTGCCGTCGCGCTCGGGTCAGCAAGTGTCCGCACGGTCAGGGCGCGGTCGTGGGGGCCAATGCCGGTGGTGACGGAGGGGTCGGCCGAGTCGACGGATACGGTGTAGGCGGTGCCGCGCGGGTCTTCGTTGTCGGGGACCATCTGCGGCAGCTTGAGGGACTCGGTGAGGGCGGGTGTTATGGGGGCGCAGATCAGGCCCGACGAGTACCGCACCATGAAGGCCATCTGCTCGGGTGTGATGCTGTCGGCGGCGATGATTAGGTCGCCCTCGTTCTCCCGGCCCGGGTCGTCCATTACGACTATGAATTCGCCATTTCCTGGACGCGGACGGTGTTAGTCAGTGCTGCGATGGGAGCCGACGGAAGCCTCGGCTACAGGATGAACATTAAATCGGCCATTTTGGCACATACGGAAGGCTGCGATAGTGTCTGGTATCGAGTCGAACTTGTTGGGATCAATTGCCGAGGCGGGCATCTTTGTCGAGGCAATTGAAAGGATAAAGGTCCTTCACCCAGTCGGGGAGGTATAAAATGGAGGTTTCGTAGATTCTGAGGTCAAAGGTTATAGGGTTGCGTCACTGCACATGCAGATCGTGAGCCGAGGGGTAGATGCGGTATAGGGTTGCAATCTTTCGACCTTCCAACTATTTCAAGGACACAAAACGTGTGAGTCTTCCAAGACGTGAAAGCACCTCAGAAGGCAATTGCGATGAGACATGCGACTGGAATCATTTGAGTCATCAGTGGTCCCTAGGTGCCCACATGCCACCCTTCAGCCCCGCGACGCTGCTGCTGTCACTCGGCGCGGCGGGGATGACAGAGGCTGACAAACCCCCGAAGGACCCGACTTTAGCGGCCTGCCAGCTGCATGGACACCCCTGACTGTCGGTCTCATGCAGGTCCACCGGTGACCGCGGCTGACAAGTTCCAATGGCCGGCCTTCTGGAACTTTTCTACGTTCCATGCTTGCAGGTGGTGTTAACCGAACACGGCGACAACATCAACAGCATCATCGCTTCACACAGGCCAATTGGGTGGCGGCAGGATTAAAGACTCACACACAACATGCCACCACGGAATGGCTCAAGAAGCCTGGCATCATCGGCTCGACTGCTCAGAAGACCGTCTCCAGCCCAAAACACCCGAATCGCAGCTACCAGTCTAAACAAGAGCTTCTCTACATCGACCACACGAGCCTCTCCTCCCCCAACTTCGCAACCAACAGACGCCGCCTTCACCACCGTCTCACCCGATGAGGTATCCCACTTCAACGCCCTCGCATCCTCGTGGTGGGACCCCCAAGGCCCGTCCCGCATCCTCCACCTCATGAACCCGCTCCGCCACGACTTCATCCGCTCCTGTCGCGCCTCGGTCCTCGATGACCCACCGCCTCCCTCGACAGGCCTGAAGTACCTCGATGTCGGGTGCGGAGGAGGGATATTCGCCGAGTCGGCCGCGCGCCTGCCGTCAACCGCGTCCGTGACGGCCATAGATCCGAGTCCCGAGGTGCTGTCCGTGGCCAAGGCCCACGCGCGGCGGGACCCCGCGCTCGCGGAGAAGCTGAGCTATGCGAACACGTCGATTGAGCAACTGCCGCTTCCGCAGACGCCGCAGGAGACGTTCGACGTAGTGTCCGTCTTCGAGGTCATCGAGCACGTCTCGTATCCGGCCGAGTTCCTGGATAGGTGCACGCCGTTCGTCAAGCCGGGCGGCTGGCTGGTGCTCAGTACCATTGCGCGGACGTGGACGAGCTGGTTGACTACAAATATCATGGCGGAGGATGTGCTGCGCATAGTACCCAGGGGCACGCACGACTGGCGCAAATACATCAACGAGGAGGAGATGCGACGCCATTTCCTGCAGAAGCGGACCGGGTGGGCGGAGCCTCGGTGCATGGGCGTGATTTACATCCCCGGTTTCGGGTGGAAGGAGGTCAGCGGGAGTGAGAAGTTCGGCAACTACTTCTTTGCTGTGAGGAGAGTCGCTGAGTCTTGAAAGGAATACCCAGGGGAATGACTACCTTATCTCAAGTGTACGATGGTGTAGAGATCAAGCTTGTACTATCATAGGAGGTGGTTCCATAGCAACTCGGCTCAGCAAACTTGGATGAGTTTGTGTCCCGATATCATCTCACCAGATACCCAAGCCTACTTCTGTCCAAGAAGTCACTTCACATTTCACTTGCTATCAATCTCGCGCGCGCAAATTCAAGATCGCCGCCAACGAGATGTCCATGCCGCCATACAGCGAAGTACAAATGTTGCATTCCCTGTTCCTTCTGCCACCTGGAGGTAGCCTGCCGGGTCTGCCTTGACGGTCATGCAGTTACACAGCGTTCTGCCTCTAGCAACTGTGCCGGCGAGGTTGGCGAGACCACCGTCACTTCAACGCTTATACCACTGCACAGTAGTCAGTTCAATACGTGGCAGTCCAACACATAGCTGTAGGCCCATACTACATGCAGCTCGATAGAAGTTTTCATAGAAGGGGTGTTGTGTTGGTCAAGACTCATTTTCCCAAAGGTCCCAAACACAGACAGACAGGCATATGGTGGCCAAAAAAAGAAAAAAAAGACAATGGAACAAACAAGAGTAGTTGTGTAGTCAACGAGGAATTAAACTTTCTATGCCTAGAATGATCAACGCTGTGTAAATATAAGCTGCTAGACCGTACCAACCCGGCTACCAGATTAACATGCTAAACAGAGCTATACCATGTGCAGGGAGGAACGGATGAACATGTGTCAAAGGGCAACGGGCTACCGTACCAGGTGGCTCAGCTCAATATGAAAAGAGAAAGGAGAGAGACAGTCCTTGTGGGAAGGACAAAAAGAAAAAGAGAAATTTTCAACCGCTAGGGGAGTCGAACCGCTGTGCCTAAGAATGCTTTGTGAGAATACTTCGCTCTTCGCTAGGCCGTACCAACCTGGCTACCAAATTTACATGCTAAATTTAGTTATATACCCTACACGGCTATGGGCATTGCAAAAAGGAAAGGGTGGACATGGGCAAAAAGTGCGCAAGGTGGCAGATCTCTATACGAAAAGAGGAGAGTGGAGAGGTTGGTTGGTTGGTTGCAGTCTTTAACGTCTACTGCCTACTGCGAAGCTGCGAGACAGTCCGCTGGGCCACAGGAGCGATGTGACGTGACAAGCGGTCCAACATCTATCTACGTATGCTAGCTACGTACATGTATGATGATGGCTCCCGAAGTCAACTCATGCCTCCATAAGGGGCGAGGGTACCAAGGCCTCCAGTCCTCGGGTGGGGAGGGCTGAAAGGAAAAGAATGTCAGCCGCTAGAGGAATCGAACCGCTGTGCCTAAGAATACCTTGTAAGAATACTTGTAAGAGTATTTCGCTAGGCCGTACCAACCCGGCTTATAATTCATCTTATTAACAAGCTCATATATCTTGAGCGTCTGTTCTTACGAGGACGCTCATATGCAGATGGAGGGAGTTATAAGCTTTGCGGCGTGCGAGTCAAACCTTACCTACCGGCAAGCCATGTGGTACAAACAACCTGTCTCTCGATTACACTGAGCATATAAATGAGTAAGGAGAACGCCAATTCTTCGTTGCTAAGAAAATGGGCCGATCAGGCGGTTGATATGATCTAGGATGTATAACGCATAGTAGCAGGTATCACTGGAAATAGTCTGAAGCGACTGTAGATCCCTGGATCGTAATTGTTCGAGCTCCAAGGGCACTCACTCAGAGGTAAGCAACAGGCGCCAGAAGGAGGAGACGCCTTTCTATGCCCGGACACGAACTGAGGATTGTGACTTCGTAATGAATAATAGCCGGAATGCTTCCATGAAGCCATGCCCAAGCATCGCATTGTAATATGCCATGTGGCACCGCTATCTAGAGCCTTTGACGCACACTTGTCTCGGCTCTGCGACGACCGAAGAACACATAGACAAGTATCATGAAATCAACGCGCGTTTCCAACGAGGCATCTTCAGCTAAAGATGAATCTCTTGACCAAGATCCACCACGGCGGTCTCCCGCCCTTCTCACGCCCATGCCCATCCGCGCCCTCCAACTCATGCACCCCACCCTGAACCAAATCCTCGCGTCTGCCCGTCACCAGATCCGCATCCATCAGGTCAACAAACTTAGTCCCCTTGAAGACCTTCCAAAACAGAAACAGCAGCGTAAAGATGACAAGAACGATATACGAAAACACGAAATCCACCGCCGCGAACCCGCCGACAAAGACCTCATACCCAGAAATAAACACCAGAAACAGGTTGATGAACACGACGAACCACGTTCCGTAAGGGAACAGGAAGGCGCGGTACGGCAGCTCCTCCGGGGTATGGTTTTGTGCGGCCCAGGCTTTTCGTAATCGTAGGTGCGTGATGTCGATGAAAGCCCAGGCGACGAACGTCGCCGCGCCCGAGATGTTGATTAAATATGAAAATACCTTCCCCGGGCTGGCCGCGATATTGAGCAGCGCGACCAGGCCGAGCGTGTTGGAGAAGACGATGGCGGCGACGGGGACGCCGTTGGCGGTGGTGCGCGCGAAGAGGCGCGGAGCGCGGCCGTTGACGGCGAGCGCGACGAGGCTGCGCGACGCGACGTAGATGGCGCTATTAACGGACGAGAACTGCGCCGTGATCATAACCACGTTGAGGAGGTTGCCGGCGCCGGACCACCCCGCCTGCACGAGCGCGATGGTCCAGGGCGACAGCGCGGATTTGCTGGAGCCGGCCAGTAAGCCCTCGCTGTCGTACGGCACGATGATGCCCGCGAAGAAGACCAGGCCGAGGAAGATAACCAGGATGCGCCAGAAGGTCTGTCGGATCGCCTTGGGCAAATCTCTCTTGGGATTCTTGCTCTCCGCCGCGGTCAACGCCAGCATCTCGGTGCCGGCATAGTACACGGCAGCCAACAAAAAGGTCTTGCCAAAGCCGGATATCCCGTGCGCGATGGCGCCCGGGTCGCGCCAGTAGCGGAAGCCGATGTACTCGCCGCCTATGGCGCCCGTGTTGACGAGGATGGCCACGAGGAAGCCGCCGACTACGCAGAGCAGCTTCCAGCACGCGAGGTAGAACTCCATCTCGCCGTAGACGACGACGCCCAGCAGCGAGGTGCACTGGAAGCCGGCCCAGAAGATGAGGATCCAGCCGTACGACGGCACGGCGGTCGTCCAGAGGCCCATGATGAGCGAGATATTGTTGTAGTCGTTCGCGATGTTGGTCACCCATAGGTCTGGTGGCAGCAAGGCGCTTTTGGTTAGTACTTTACCCGACGCATGGCTGTTGCACTACTTGAAGAGTCATCGATTTACTTACACTGCCCAATTGTTAGTCGTTACGAAACTGCGCGCGGAGAGTATATGCTAGCTGGTCATGATAAGACAGCCACCAAGCATTTCAGCAGAAGATGAGACTTTGGCTTACCCAATAGTTCCAGCCAAGACTGAAAGACAAAGCAGGATCAATGAACCGTCCAGCCAGCTCGATGAAGGCCCCCTGGATAGGAAACAGCGTGGCCATCTCGCCGAGACTCTGCATCACGAAGAAGACGTCGACGCCGATGATGAAGAAGCAGATGAGAGCTCCAATAGGTCCGCTGTATGCTATCGCGGACCCTGTGCCGTACCAGATCGAAGCCCCGACTACTCCTCCGAATGCTATCATTTGCTGAGCGAGTGAAAAGTCAGCCATGACTTTCGTGCTCTCCTGCTTGGTGCCGGGACTTACCAGATGTCGGTTCTTCAACCCCCGTTGCAAACCATCGTCTATCACGTTACCGTTGCTGGCCAGTGCAACTCCGTCTGCGTCGGTGGTGACGTTGTCCGGAGTGGAGGGCGTCTTCCTCTCATCGACGACATGTGACGATGCCGTTTTTGTCATTGCTGCGATGGTTCGAGACCGCCAACACGCAGAAACAACTTGAGTTCCTGCCCGAGACGCCGAGCAACTGGGTTCCCGTAGATCAAGCTCCAGTAGAGTGACCGGGAGAGCTCCGGAGAAGTCTGGGCGGGCAGATCGGAGGAAGAGTGTCCCATGGGAGACTCTTCACGTAAAACCGCACCTTCGCTGCCTCTCGTGCAATGACTCGATCAAATAAACGATCAACAGAGGATTTCGTCCACCCATCCAGACCCGAGGAGTGACTGACAGTACACTGAAGGCAATGATCCGAGTCTTCTACCTACATATGTATCATGCCGGACACCTCCGCGGTGGATGCTACCCCGCCCCTGTTATCGCATCTGCAGTTCTGAATAGAGGCCCCGTCTGGACTCGTGTGAGCAGTTCTGCTGATAAGAACATGGATATGGGCGGGTAGTCAAGTCGCGTCATCTCCCTCCGCAATGGCAAGACCGGAGCAGGCAGTACCGGTACTGGAGCAGATATATCGGCCCAGACTCTCCGGAGTGAAGCCGATACCTATTCGGTCGCGAACTTCGAGTTCATATGAACTGTCGCTGGACAGGCAGCGAGCGAACCCCAGGGCCAAAGCAATGTCCCACGACGTCGGCCAGTTTGTGCTCGACGTGGGCGAGCAGAAGTTCACGCCAACGCGCGACATGCTAGACCGAACCCAGACTTCCTACCGCTTCTCGCCGGCCGCTGAAACCCGACTCGCTTCGCCGACGTTCGACGTTCCTAAAGCGAGAGACTATGCCGCTGTCCTAGACGGCGGAGCGCGGGCGCGACAACGCTCGGGGTGACCATGATGAGCATGTGTGTGCGCTGGGTTGACGATAATGAGTATCACTGCTTCAACAGCGTGCGCCGCCGCCGTCACGCCCGGATTGGCGATCTCACCACCGCTTCCAGCACCGCACCGAGCGTGTTGGCCTACCCTTTGAGAAGGACCCGAAGGCGCTGGGCGCGGTTGTTAGCAGTATGGTATTTGTCCTTACTGGTCATGTCCGGAGATGATTGCATGCTGTGAGAACCGCCACCTTACCAGGCTACGCGAATGGTATTTGTCGTCTTTTGCGGGTGCTCTACTTGGTGGATATCGCCAACTCGAGTGATGATGACCTTATAGTTGGATTTGTCGTTGAACGGACTGTGACGTGTCTTACCCTCTCAACCAGCTAACATCCTCAGATTTTGTCCTGATGCTAATTACCATTGCAATATTTTCCTGCTTCTTCCTATATGTGCCCTCGTAGATACTGTGTACCCCTCTTTTCGGGCTAATGTCGCCAATTGGCTCAAGGACCCGTGACTATATAAGACCATCCACCCGCGCTGCTCCCGCAGGAGTTCTAGTCACACAACACTCGCATTCTTACGAGAACCGAATCAAAGAAAAGAAAAAACGACTCCAAAATGCGCACCTCTCCCTGGTCACCGCGCTAGCTGGCACGGCGAGCGCACAATACGCATCTGTGTACCCTAGTGCGATCTGATCTGATACCCCTGGGGCTTGCGGTCCCAGTGGTGGCGTTATCGTCAATTTCTCCGAAGACAGGAGCACTCTGCATGCCAGTTTCCCCGACCTCAGTCTTCAAGTACAGACACCATCGCACGGGCTTCCTCCTAGCCTATCTATCATGACCTGTACTGTGACACTAGAGTACGCCGAGGAACTCTTCTACATCGGCTCTGATTCGACGCGTTTCGCCATCAATGGCGTGACTTGGTCTAATAGCAACCTAACCTTGGAGGCGGGGGACGACTTCTACATCCTGAACACCAAAGTCGACGTTAGCTCAATAGATAAGCATGAACCGCTAAGTCAGATCACGGTAGTTAAGGATCGCAATTCGTCCACCCTTGTACGTCTATCAATTATTGGAGTCTGCACCGTCTGGTGCCCTTCGTGGTGGCTTCTTATATGGGATTCCACAGCTGACTGGACTTGGGACACAATTTAGGCCGACTTTCAGGCAAACCCAGCCATAGGCGTGGATGAACCTCACACGGGTGGATTCACATTCACGGCGGAAAATCCTAATCCGGTAGTAGGTGTTCCCGGAAGTTCTCTGCTTGTCCAGAGGCTCTACTCAGGGCATCATAATTCACACTTCTGGCCCGTCTCTGTGAATCCCAAGCCGAACGAGCTGTCTGGTGTTACGGCCTTCTGATGTTCTAACTTGTCTTGCAGTACACGGCGTGCCTCCGTGGTCGGTATGTCTACAGCGTCGAGCTTGCGATTGATATATATGTTGAAACGAGGAACGGAGGTGTCAGCTCTGGTATGTCCTTAATTCCAGCTTAGTTACCTCATGCTTCCTCTGCGTATGATGTTTCTCGCTCAGCTTGTCTGCAAGCCGACGCTTGTACAACGCGCCTCTTCAATCCCTCACCTGTTGTGTCGTGAATGCCTGGCCACTGACAGTTTATCTGTATAGAGGGTTGGAACCTGGATTTCGATCTTGATTATCAAACATGCAAATTTGACCCTAACGTCGCATGGGGTCAGACGCAGATACCGAACTGGGAGACATGCACCTACCGAATGGCAAATCAGACGTCTCTGAGATAAGAAGCCGGACTCGGGATGGCAAGGGGTGTGGTGCAAAAGGCAGCGTCTTCTCTGAAGAAAACGGTCGGATGTATGACTTAGCCAAGATGCTTTGAGTTTATAACGGGTTTTATACATGTCTTCAGCGGACCATGGCCACCACAGAAAGGCCGATCTGCACTGTCCTGAGCTTGGTGACGAATTCGTGGCTACCATGGGGTGTCTCGATATTTACGAGTCGCGCGTGACGCGATGTGAACTTCGGAAATTTCTTTTTGAAAGCAGACTTGCTTACCTTGTGATCTGCAGGGGGATACACGCCCTACTCCGTGCCCCTATTCATGTGCCCCTTTTCCGGCGGCACCCACGCTCCACACCACATAGTCAAGCTGTATCTCAAAGACAACCACCTCAGCTGAGGCTTCGCTCCTGACGCCATCAATACTCGGTGCCGGAACTAAGAGCCTTCCGCTTCTACTTGACCTTCTCGCAAGCTCCCTACAGGCGCGACGTGCTCTAGATTGCGCTGAATACTTGTAACGTTCGATCTAAAAGTGTTAGAACAACAGACATCGAGTAACTGAGCAGCTTCGCCGTAGCCACAGAGAAAAAGCATGCGAGCGGTGGATGCCGTACATTCCATTCTGGATTCATACAACAGGGCGTTCGACAGGGGCTTCGAGGTGCCCGGAGAAACGGAACTATTGATGTGTAGATATCCCTGAGACTGGCAATGGCGTATATACTTGAGCTCAAACAGTTTTCACGAGTAGTTCCCATTGAAGCGGTTATATACTTCGCAACAAGCCATTTTCTTGATTTTCGAATATGAGGCTCTATTCCTTGAAACCTATGTACTGGCAAGGTACGTAGACAAGATCATTAATATGTCCCTTTGCACATAAATTCCTGACCGTGGTCCGCCCGGTGATAACAGAACAGATCTTTGTAACGAATCTATGTGAGTGTTAAAAATCCGTATGCGTGCCCGGTTCATACTATGGACTCGCTGGCAGGGTGGCACGAACAGGACCGAGCATTATTTTCCCATTGAATTCACGGCAGGCTCTTATTAGTCAATGTACCCATGACGTTCCAAAGCTTAGAACACGGCGAGGCCCTCTCCAGGTTCTGGCATCTATCATATGTAGATGGCCTGGTTGAACAATTAGTCGAAAAACCCTTGAATACATCTTTAATTGTTTTCCTTCTTCTTTGAGAAAATATATAAGTTGTATTAAAAAGTCCCACTTTTACCCCTTGTTTAATACAATCGTATACGAATCATATACGATAGAATGGGTTCGTATCGTATCGTATTTCATGACCCTGCTTCTGAAAGGAGCCTTATACTCGTTCATGCACCTGGAACCCCGTCTAGTCCCTGCCGTTCCCGGCTTCCTCTGTATATTGAAACCAACTGAGTGGGCAAAGTCGACTTGTATAGCAGATTGAGCAGAGCTATGCCTAGGTGACTTACCCGCCGGTTCACCAACATCATCTCCTGGCAACTGTTTCAACCATCTGCATTCATCACCATGGCTTCGGGACCGCACTTGGCCTTTGCCTTGTTCGCCAACGCACTTTCTATCATCTTTCTCAGTATCGCGCTCAGCCATGGTGTCACATACAACGATATACCAACCCTCGACTCGGATCAGTTTCCAAAGGAAGAGAACTGCGTCTACACGAACTTCCGGACATCATTCAGACACCGCAATTCCGACATGACAATAGGTCAGAATGTGCGGACCGGTCTAATCGTGACCGGCAGTGTTCTTCTCGGAATGTTCGTGTATGGCGGACTATATGCGCTTGAGCACTACCTCGGAAGCAGGACCGAGTCGAAAACCTACCCGATTCTGTCCAGGTGTACACGATCAATCGTGGGCAAGAGACGGCAACCTGATGAGAAAGCAGCCAAACCCACAATCACCGGCTGGTCTTTTGCGGCCGTGTCTCTCACCGGCATGCTGTGCAGTGTCACCGCTCTGGCTCTCTTCGGGCCTCAAGAGACGACACTGGAGATGACCTAGCCCATATACTCAGTCTTGACGCGCGGCTACGCAGCCCAAGTGCAGGATTACGACCCGTTCGTCGACTACGACGTGGTCCAGTTGCAGCAGTGGCTCACCCGAAGCGCCCACCTGCACGCCATGATGACGAACTGGAGGACCCCCCGGCCCGTCTCTTGGTGGGAGGACGTGGGCTTACTGCAAAATCAGCTGGGCGATACTCTGTATCCGGAGCCCAAGACCCACGGCATCGGCATCAACGCGGCTTCTTGGCACGGGTACAGGCTGGCGGCGAAGCCGATGTACGACCGGTCGTACGCACTGCCCCCGTACCACAGGTTTGAGAGCCTCGAGGCGCGGGTGCACGGGACCGAGGTGCAAGTCCGCTGCGAGACGATAACGAACAAGTGCAACACGCCGCATGCGCAGGGCGAGTTTACGTCGTTGAACGGGCCTTCGACTGCGAAGCCGGCGCTGTACGAGTACGAGGTGGATTGCCGCATACCAGGAATGCAGCCCCTAGTCGCCATCCAGGGCCGCAGTCAGCCGCTCCGGATCGTCCACCAGCTCGTCCAGAATCACGACGACCTCGAGGAGATACCAACGCACTTTTTCGCCATCCAGGATTTGAGGTATGACAAGCAGCAGGATTGGTGGTATCAGCGACCCACGGTTGTCCAATGCAGATACGAGGGCTACGACAGCCTGGTGAATGTGAAGATGGACTCGCTCGTCCGACCCCTCGAGATCTCCGCAGACATGGAGCCTTACGAAGACCTCACGGCCGCGGATCCCAAACCCATGATCCAGAACATCAGCTCTATCTGGGGCTCCGATGCCGGCGTCTTCACATCTTCTATACCATTCGCCTTAAACAGTAACGGAGACTTATTGTTGCAATTTATATACGTCGACATCCTGTCGGCCACATTGACAGAAACGGCGCAGGCTTATTGGAGCCTCAACCGCCAGCACGCTGAAGCAGCTGGTTGGAGTGATCACGTGCCACTGAACGGGACGGCGATCCGCGAGGGCATCGCGCGGACCAAGTATACGGAGATCAGTGGCGGAGGCTGGGTATGGCTCACTTTTCCCATCGTTCTCCTTGTACTATGCGTCGGGATTATAGGCGGTGCCCTGGCGCGCTCACTTCTGGCTTTCTGGATACTTATGAACTCTACGGACGACGCCTGGCTGCCGCTAGCGCAGACAGACAACGGCGAGGCGCCGGGGGCAGCAACGGTCTTTTCAGACGATGACGAGCCCCCTTCACCATCTCAATGCGCACCATAGACTTTCGTAAGCATATAAACATGTTCAAGGTTCATCAACCCGAGAAAGCCTTGTCGAACACTTTGGACTGGTAAACACATGGGGTATCATTGAAACTTGGTCGGATTACTGGGTATCAACCTCTTCAAGACTTCTATCTGGCGCGCCTGCGCCTTATGTTTCAACTCTGTGATTCCGCGCCGGTCGAGTCGCCTCGTACCGTTAGAATAGACGACAGTGAAGTCCGGCACCTCCTCTCCGGGTTGTATTTCGCTCAGGGGCGTCAGTGTGCAGTGCTGTCAATGTGGCCGATTGTAAGCTCCTGCAGCCAGCCTCTTTCCTCGTTCGTCTCCAGGTGTGGATAAGTATGGTACGAATAGATTAGGAACTTACCTTCCCCAGCTTTGCGCCGCTCCCGATCCGGCACCCAATGCCCACCACACAGCCCTCTCCAACGACAGTCCCGCCCGCCTCGACAACAGCCCCTACCTCCAGAGTCGCGTAGTCGCCAATCGTCACGCCACCTTGGGTATTCAGTATCGTGGGATCTGAAGCGGGCGCGGAAGCGGGCGCAGCGCCGAGACTCGTCCGCTCGTGCACGACGCACCGTCGGCCAATGGTGATGCGGCCGAGCGCCGAGTCGAGTCGCGCGCGCGGGTGTACGACAGATTCCGAGCCGATGTTGATGGTGTGCTTACCAGCCAGCAGCGCCGAGTCGGCAATCGTGATCGATGAGGAGAAGTTGACGGGCGCCTTGGGGCCGGCGGGCATCCGTGGGAGGACGGACTGGCGTTTGTTGGAGGACGACATTGTCGGGTAATGAATGGGTTCGTCGTTATCCCGATCGGATCAGGGTGTGCGGGTTTGGAGACCTTGGCAGGCGACGGAGCCCATAGCTGCGACCTATTCCTTATTTGCAATGTTCGTGGTTGTCGTGAGAATGCGAGTTGAGTTTTGGATTATGGCAGCTCTCCCTTGCTGGGTTCCAGAAGATCGCAGTCGAGATGCATCTAAAGAGGATATGCACTGATCCAAGCTGAAATGATGCGCATGCACGAGGTCATTACCATAGCCAACATGGTCCAAGCTTCTCTTGCCACGGGTGCCCACTTGAAACTTCCTCTGACCAATGATGACCCGGTCATTTCGGACCATTTGATTCAAGTGCCTCATCATTCAACAACACGGCCAAAAGCCTACATATACCTAGAGTACAAATCCTTCCCAACCGCCGTTGCCCTCTGGACTCTCCACTCCCTCAGCTCGATTGAGCGCAATCGCCACCTTCAAGATGCTGTCCAGGACCACGACGCCGTCTGCAGCCTCTGCGAAGGCCCTGTCGCGCGTCGCTCTACCCGCCGCCGCCAGGTTACCGCAGACCTCCTCGACCTCGTCCCAGCAGCGATCCCGAAACTTCGCGACAGTCCAGGAGGGAGCACCCAAGCGCACCTATGGCGGTCTCAGGGACCAGGATCGCATATTCCAGAACCTCTACGGCCGATTCCCGCCAGACCTGAAGTCTGCCAAGAAGATGGGAGACTGGCACAAGACGAAGGAGATCATATTGAAGGGCCACGACTGGATCATCAGCGAGGTCAAGGCCTCGGGTCTGCGAGGCAGAGGAGGAGCTGGTTTCCCTTCTGGCCTGAAATGGGTATGGCAATTTGCTAGTGATATTCTCTAATGGGGGCGCTCTACTGATGCGTGCTTGATATTAGTCGTTCATGAACACCAAAGACTGGGATAAGGACACGAAGCCGAGATACCTTGTCGTCAATGCGGATGAAGGCGAGCCCGGAACATGCAAGGACCGAGAAATCATGCGAAAGGACCCCCATAAGCTGCTGGAAGGATGTCTGGTTGCCGGCCGAGCCATGAACGCTACTGCGGCCTATATCTACATCCGCGGCGAGTTTATTCACGAAGCCGCCGTCTTACAAAACGCCATAAATGAGGCCTACGCTGATGGTCTGATCGGAAAGAACGCTTGCGGTTCCGGCTATGACTTCGATATCTACCTACACCGTGGCGCTGGTGCTTACGTTTGTGGCGAGGAGACGTCTTTGATCGAGTCACTAGAGGGCAAGCCTGGCAAGCCCAGACTGAAGCCTCCGTTCCCCGCCGCAGTCGGCGTATTCGGCTGCCCATCAACTGTCGCCAATGTCGAGACTATTGCTGTGGCACCTACAATTTGCAGAAGAGGTGGCAGCTGGTTCGCCGGTTTCGGCCGAGAGCGGAACCAGGGCACGAAGCTGTTCTGTATCTCTGGCAACGTCAACAACCCAGCCACAGTCGAGGAGGAAATGAGCATTCCTCTGCGGGAGCTTATTGACAAGCACTGTGGTGGCGTCAAGGGTGGATGGGATAACCTGCTTGCCGTCATTCCCGGTGGATCGTCTACACCTATCCTGCCCAAGAGCATCTGCGACGATCAACTGATGGACTTTGATGCGCTGAAGGACAGCGCATCTGGTCTTGGTACTGCGGCTGTTATTGTGATGGACAAGAGCGCTGACGTTGTTCGGGCCATCTCGAGATTATCCCATTTCTATCGCCATGAATCGTGCGGACAATGTACACCCTGCCGAGAGGGTAGCAAGTGGACTGAGCAGATCATGGGCCGGTTCGAGAAGGGTATGGGTCGCGAGAGGGAGATCGACATGCTGCAAGAGCTCACGAAACAAGTCGAGGGCCACACGATTTGCGGTAAGTCATTGTCCAGAAAGCCATTTGCAATTACGTGACTAACACAATGACAGCTCTTGGAGAGGCGTTCGCCTGGCCCATACAGGGTCTCATCCGTCATTTCAGACCTGAGCTAGAAGCAAGGTTGCAGAAGTACGCCAGTGAGAATGGTGCCCAAGCTTTTGCCGGTGGATGGCATCCTACTGCGCGAGCAGAGGGTAAGCTGATTGCACCTGGACAATAGACGTGAGGAGTCACCAATGGGAAGGCTGGCTGGCACGATCATGTGGCCAAAAATGGGAAACACCTTGAACACTTTGCCAACACCAACCGTCACTATGTACATTTTCATCAATCAATGCTTTTAAACGTTCAGCAGCTGACCTAGAAACCTGTCACACAATATCCATGTATTCAGTACACCAATGCCAGTCTGATAGAGTGTCTATAAATCCTTGTCTAGGCCTGACGCTCAAAGTCTTGACCTTCGACCTATACAGAGCACCAACTGATCTACTCGACACCGAGAAAACATATCACATCGCCATCCCAAAGTTACATACTTGTCACAGCCTCGACCGCAACAACGGCCGGGACCACGACCAACACCTCCACAAAGGAGACCATCACGAAGTCTACTGCCGAAAACATGCCCAACTCAGGAGAAGCCTACCGCCAGAGCCAGATGGGCCAGACACCCCAGCTGCCCCCAGTCTCCAGCAGCGGGCCCCGAAGGGACACTCTGGACGGCGCGCCCTCGAACGTCTGGGGCTCTCCTGCGCCTTCGTCACATGTTCCTCCACCTGGCAGCATCAACGGTGATGGCAGCAATGGGGCGTTGCGCGGCGCGACGAAGATGTGATAGAGGAGGGTGGCTGCTTTTGTGGGTTCTTGATGGGTTTTAAGTTGCCTCCTTTGGAGTATGAAGGGAGAGGAAAGACTGACTGTATGGAGGACTTTCGATAGCATGGATTTGGATGCCTTGGGATCGTGGACTGGGACTGGGGGCTGTCTGTCCTATGGGTCGGCGGGTCGGTAGTTTCTCTGTGGTGAATTGAATGATAATAGGCTGGCTCATTCATGCTTCTTGGTATTGGGCTCTGGTGGCTTTGTGATTGTGATGCCGTGGTGAATGAGAACCTAGACCGCTCCCTCGGATATACGCAATCGTGGGCCTGCCTGCCAGGGTGTGCCTCACGGCCCTTGCCCGTGATGCTGTGAAATCCCGTTTCTATCAAGTCCGTTTCCCACCCACCCATCTTGCTAGACATGATAGTTGCTCACTCAGATGTATCGATTCAGATGCGTAAACCCAAATAGTAAAAACCACAGGGGCAGACTAAGCAATATCAGTGCCATCCATCCTCGCAACAACCAACCAAAGCGTATCCGTCCCCAACTCAAGCAGGGGAGTAGTCTCATCAACCACAACTATCCGACTCGTATACTCCCCCAGCACCTCCAGCTGGGCCCTCACAATGCGCCCCCTCTCCTCCGGTCCCTGCGCCTCCGTCGTCAGATCATCCAGCGCCGCCGCCAGCAGCCCCAGCGCCCCGCACAGCTGCGCCGAGTGCTGTAGCTGCGCGTGCAGCCCCAGGGGGTGCAGCCACTCCTCGTTCGCCGCCGCGGCATCTAGTAGCAAACGAGAGTTAGCAGATTACTAATTTACTCCTTCCAGATGTTGTAACGAGAAGCAAGGAGCCGAGCAGCGTATCTAGGGAGCGAGGGCTCCTGAGACGGGCTAGAAGAGGAGATTCGCGCTCTCAAGACATAGCCATAAGGGGGTAATGAAAGATTTTAAAAGCAATGACACGCTGCCGCCCGCTCCAGCGGCGTCTGCGGCTTCCGACCTATGGCCCCGAGCGCCACGAATGGCAACGCCACGCCCGCGCCGACGAGATTGAGGGAGGTGACGACCGGGATGCTCACCGCGGCGCCGACGACGGCCCAGCCGGCGCGCGCCAGGTCGCCCCTCTTCCCGGCGTCCCTAATCCTGCCGCTCGCCGCGCGGGCGAACTTGAAGGCGCCCTTGCCGAGGTCTTTGGCCATGTTAGCCTTGTGGTTTGAGACCTTGGCTGTTGTGACGCAGGCGGACATGGTCGAGAGGAAGGAGAGCCAGACGTCGGATTGGATGCCGTGGGCTTGGAGCGACGGGGCTGTGGCTGCGAGGAAGGGCGCTGTTGCCTCGGGTCTGATCTGGGGGATTGCCGCGGGGTGTTTGATGGAGTGGACGGGGAGATTGGATTGCAGGCCCCAAGCGGATATTGGGAGGGTGAATGGTGAGTTTGTTGTTGGGTTCAGTGGCGGCTGTTGTGCTTGCTTTCCGTAGGCTGTCCCTATAACCTCTGGTGCCATCTCTGCTCGGACATCCGGGTCCATGGCAACAACCCCGGGCGCCTGCCGTGCCCGTCTTTCCGAGTCCATCCTCACCACTTCGGGAGCTTGTTGGGCTCGGATATCCGAGTCCATTCTCACAGCTTCGGAAGCCAGTTCGGCTGGGTCTTGCCTCACGACCTCGGGCGCCTGTCCGGCCTGCGCGTCTTTACCGAGCTTCGGTCCGCAGATGTCTTCCATTGTGCAGCTGGGTTGTTAGCTTAAGATTCCATTTAAAAGACAGGAACAATGCCATTGGAAAGACAACACGGAAGTGGTCATCGTGGGCGCGAGAAACGCCAATGTCGTCACCAACATAACATGCATGCTGCGCCACAGAGATAGGCCAGACCAGGTTCAACCAACATGAGTTCAACCCAGCCAACCAAACTTCCAGGAATACTCGGACCTTTCTTCAACCCACCATCCAACAGGTGGTTCGAAACAGAGTGTTGGTTGTTTTGCGGGTGCCCCTTTTTCCAGGGCGACCCACAGAAATGTTACCTTGAGGAGTTCCATTGGGACCCAACTCGGGCACCGAAGGCGGCGCATGCCGATCTTGACTTCAGGCCCAGAGGCTCAATCTCTACCAGTCAGCTTTCACCACGACCCATGACCATTCAATCACCGAGCACAACAGCTGTCCCGGAGAACGTGGATTGCGCTGTCAAATGTGGCCGCCCTCATTTGTTTTTTCTTAAGGTACTGTCACCGCACATTAAGGTTTCTTCATCGTTGGCTCGTGCGTCACGGCCTTCTGAGATTTTCTCCAATTGAACCGCAGCGATAGGCGGGTGCTTACATAACGCACAACCACGCGCACATCACGGCAACATGTCTCACACGCTTGAGCAGTTCATCAGGTTCATGACTGATTCAGGTAAGCCTTTTCTATTTTGCGTCCGCACTTTTAACCTATGGGCATCCGCTTCATGTTATGGGGCGCAAAGCAATCATATATGGCTTCCAATTGGGACGGTGATGTTTTCTCCTTATGGTAATTGCATCCAAACCAGTCCGAGATTTTGTCTACTCGCTTGGAAAGAACGATTGAATACATTGTGCTTGAGTGCGGATCAAACGCTAGACCGCCGAAGAGTTGAGTATTCATTCGGCAGTCATGAAGAGCACCAAAAAATCCAGAGTTATTTGGCTCATTCCTAAGCCTTTGAATGCGCGGAAGAGACACTGCCCCCAGAGTCGTGCCAGTGTCAAGGCCACGGCATTTTTCCACATGGCAGGCTATGTCAGAGCAGTAGCCAAGCGGTCGAACTCACAGTACAGCACATGCATTGCGTTTCCTCTTCCCCACACGCGTAACCTCATGTATGCACAGAGCTAGAATACTAACACCTTCCCCAGTCGGGCTCGAGCGGACCTTCCGACTCTTCCAAGCCATCACCCAGATTCTCTCCTCCTTCGCCCTCCCCTTCGAGGTACTGATCTATCTGTTGAGCTTCACAACGCAAGGACCACCCTCGCTAGCGGCAACCCACACCATCCTACTCGCCCTGCGCCAACGTCTAGCCCTAGCCCGCAGATTCTTCCGCCTCTTCCGCTGCCTAGAGTCCTTTCACGCAGCCCACAAGCTCTACGTCAGCCTATCGCCACCACCGCCGCCGGGCACCAAGGCAGTACCACCTCAGCCGCGATGGGTGCAGACCGAGGCCTGGCTCGACGTCTTCGGGCGCACTTTTAATGCCATGTACCTGCTGCTAGAAGCGTCAACAATGATCGAGGCCCTGGGCGTTGAGGGTTTCGCCGTGTGGACGCCGGAGTGGCACCGCTACCTCACCATCGAGGCCCAGCGCTTCTGGCTGTTCGCCCTCGTGTGCGGCGTGTTCTCGGGCCTCTTGAAGATGCTGAAGGTGCTGGCGTACACGCCTGTGCCGCCCACCGGGCAGGGCTATTCTAGCGACAAGCAGCAGGAAGCCACTGGTACTACGGGCACCGCGACCGCAACCGAGAAGCCGGTGTTCAAGGATGACGACGGGAATGAGAATGAGAGGTGGGAGCTAAGGAGGGAACAGGAGCGTCTGCGCGGTATCGTCAGGGACCGGAAGCAAGGACGCGTCGCGTGGAGGCGGGAGATCCGGTCGAAGATCCGCGGGCTTGGGCTTGGCGTTGTGGCGAATGCTCTGGATATCACCTTGCCGGGCAGTGTGGTCGGTTGGGTCAAGGCGGACGCCGGCACGGTGGGCTTGGCTATGTTCGTTACGACCATATTGACTGGTAAGGAGGTTTGGGACAGATGTGGCCGGGAGGTTGCTGGTGGTAAATAAGTGTGCTTATCTGAGGCATGGGCTCAAAGGAGACTACGGTCAAGTTATCAGTTCTGGGCACCTCGTCGGAGTCGCACCCAATCCAAACACAGCCGTGGAAGCACTTAAGTTCGCGAGCTTGTCGTTGCTCATACAAAAATTTTGACGCTTCGGCCCCGATGCTCCATTCGTCTCTCGAGAGCTAACTTGGTATTGTGCTCGAACACAGATTCTATCTCCCTAAGGCTAACCCACTCTATTCCGTATCCCGGCGCACTTGCTCCTCGGCAGATCTGTCACGAGGGTGATAAACTGAGTTTCCAGCTTTCAGATCCCAAGTCTATGTTCTCAAGGCGGATTGACCTAGACGCGCTATCTGTCCGGGGCCCAACACTATCCCGTAGCACTCTGCGCCCAACCGTGGTGTCATGGTGACCTTCGTGGTCACATACGGGTAAATGAAGGTACGCCAAGAAAAGAACCGCTGCGCTTTGGGGTCCACGAGATGAATATCGTACTTGGTGATGAGGAGGCCCATCATCACTTTGATGGCCGTCGACGTATACCATCTTCCAGTGCTGATCATGCCACGCAAGTTAGCAACACATGGAGCCTTACTTGTGCTGTAGCATGTCAGGGATGGGCTTGTTGAGGATAGACTCACCATGATGCCTTTCCAGTACCCCACTGCTGCCAGTCGGTGAGGTCTGTATACGCGGTCGACTTGCCTTCTTCGGGAATCTAAAACTTCTCCTCATGAGATGATGGCGAAACCAATGTCTCATGGCTGCTCAAAGCTTGTTCCAGAATCTCTGGTTTGGCGAACCGAAAGCCGTAGAACTCGTTTGCTTTGGCCCAGGTGTCCGGGTTGCGGTTCATGGCTTTGGGCGCAGAGCAAATCCATTGCCCTGCTCGCGCCTCGGTCCCGTCCGAAAACTGAAACGGCTTCAAGACCTTGCGTGCTGACTGATTCTATAGGATTCAGCCTTGCCGACTCCTTCAAGGAAACTGTCCATCAGCGGGAAGATCTGTCCCCCTGCCTTATCGAACGCCTTCCATCCGGTCGTTTCTATCTCCTGCCGCAGAACGGGCACGTACTCGGGGTGGTCGCAAAGATCGAAAAGGGCTGCGCAGGCAGTCGTTGACGCGATGTGCACTGAGCCAAACCACACGGCAATGAGCTCGTGCACGACACGCATAGCGGTCCAAGGCTTGTGACGGGGCGAATGATCCATGATCCACTGAATGCAATCATGGTGTTCCGGGGTATCCTGGCCGGCTCTATGAAGCTCGCGCTCCTCGAACCGCTTAGTCACAATTTGGAGCAGGGCCTCAGTCATGACAGTACCAGAATTGAGGCGTGCGGACATGAATTTCCCAATTAGGCTTCTGCTGTCAGTATGGAAACATTGGGCTCAGATATGCCTGACGGCTTGACAGCACACGTGGGGTTCACTTACTCGCGGCTAAAGGCAGGAAGCATGCGGAGGACTTCAGCAATCAGCAATGTGTGCTCGATCATGTGCACTCCATACCGCACCAGCCCGGGATCTTCCGGTACATCATAAAGACGGCCTGTCAGCAGCTTAACTTTCAACCTCCTCATAGAGAAAAACGAGGCCGGGCAGGTGTTTCCTACAGAACTCCTCTCCAAAGAGCGCAAGCGCGTTGTACCTGGCAACAGCATCGAGAATAGTAGGGAAGAGTGCGCCTTGTCTGAGGCCTATGCAGAAATAGAACATGTGTCAGCCCGATCAATGAGTATATGGATACATTTGTTAGGGTGGAGTGACATTACCTTTGACCTCTGTGAGCGACTCGAAGCGTCGATCAAACGACAAAGACAAGTCGCGGCGCAGTTCGGGCAACAGTGCTGGCAAGTGACCAGCCAGTCGACCCCTCAAGGTCATTTGCAGGGGCGCACCGTCAGCTCCTCTCGTGTCCGCCCAGTGGAATCCCGACATTGTGTGACGGCTCAGGTACCCGACCACCATTGTTGGGAACTGTCAGGTATCCCATGGTAGACCAGCTATTTCGTAGCTTCTCAACGCGTTTCGCGCATTTTGCGTGTAGGTTTACGTGTAACTGGTTGGTCTAGCTGTACCTAGCTGGCGGCAGGGGACGCCGCTTCTGCGGCTTTGCTGCTATTGATGGGGGATTTTCAAAAGGGAGGGGGTTTGCCGACGATGGTACTTACTATTATACCTAATACACACCCAACTTAAAGTATTTTTATCTATTTATAACTTTTCGGTCTAGCTGTGCTTAACTAGCGGTAAGTAACGCCGCTTTTGCGGCTTTACTGCTATTAATAAAGGATTTTTAGAAGGGAAGAGGTTTACCGATAATAATACTTACTACTTATTATACTTAATATATACTTAACTTAAAATATTTTTATTTATTTATAACTTTTTAGTTTAGCTAGATTTAGTTAGTGGTAGGTGACGCCGATTCCGCGGTTTCATTATTATTAATAGGAGATTTTTAAAGAAAAAAATAGCTATATAACGAAATAGCTTTTTAAGGTTTTTTAACCACGTAATCTTTTAATTATAACTGTCAGATGTTGGATCCCAGATATGGTGCTCTTAGGTGCAGTACCCACTAAGGGGCTGTCAAGGGAACAGTGGATGCACCCTGGCATGGTGCAGTATAGTATTTAGCTGTAGATTAGCCCTGCCAAGCATACTTGAGAATGACAAACAACATTTGCAGCGACCGCTCACACCCTCTGTGACGGCCTGCACAGACCTTCTCACATGACGAGCGGATACTTCCCAATAGGGAAAGGATCTGACCAGAGGATCCCCTTAAAAGGGCAACCTCCCACTGTATCTATCTCTCTCTCTTTCTTCCTTTCCTCTCTAGTCTTGATATTCTCGTCAATTTGCTGCCGGCCATGTCCCAGCTCCTCAGTACGCTCGTCGTGACAATTGTTACTGATATACGCGCGAACTTTTTATTACGTTGGATATAAGTTTAACCTCTACCCGCAGCTATAAAAATAACTTAATAAAAACGTTGCTAAGTTTATAAATATATTATAATTAATATAACTACATTAAAAAAGTTATTACTAATTATTTTAAGCCGGATTTCTTTTATTTTTCCTATATATGTGGAAAGGCAGTGTGCAGAATACGTATCCATTCACTCGTTGATTTCTCTAAGGTTCCGTGTCTACCCAGTGCGGACACAAATACAGTTAAAATACAGTACGTACGTGTCCCGCTAGCGTAACAGCTGAGCGGTGGGGCAACGGTCTCTCAACGACTGTCCCCAGCCACACACGGACCACCTGCGCCACAGCCTACGCCACACACCCTGAGGCACCACGTCCGACAATATATATATTAATAGTAGGTAATAAACTAAATAGTTATAAAAAAGATAATGACTTATAAAGTAGGTATTTTAAAAAAGAATATAAATAAAGTATAAATAAGTAAATAACGGTAAAGGCCTCCGAATAAAACAGCATTTTTAATAAAATAGTTCCTTTATTAAAATCGTAATATTATAACCTTTATAACTTAGCCAAAAAGAGTCGTATAATATGTCTGTTTAAACGAAAATATTTCTCTTTTTTTAACTTATAAAGAATAGCTACTTATAATGACCTATGTTTATAATATAAATAAATATAATATAAAGTTTTACATTTATTAAAATTTAACGACACGCTTATAACAAGGCTAGTTTTCCCGACCTTGTAATAATAACGAGTTATAATATAAGTTTAAAATATCGCTACTGTTGGATCCATGCGATTCCAGACTGCAAACCATCTATACCAGGACCCACATGTATGATTAGATAAGATAAGATAGTGGATTGAGAGGGCACTTGGCCAGACCTTTGAGTCCAGCTAGATTCCTCTCAATCCAACCATCAGCAACATCATGACCTTGACCCCATACTCGAGTATTATGATTGATCGTTCAAGCCTGTTCCAACAGCTACTTAATTGATAAGAACGCGGTATTCAATAACTTATATATTACAAAAACACTAAGGGAAAAAATTTGAAGTAATAAAACCAGTATTTCTAGCCTTATTAATTATAAATATATATAGAAATAAACATAGTGATATTTGATATAAAAACTATCTTATCAAAGGGGGTGTTTTATTAAGGGGCCCCCGCCGTTAAGGGGTATATTTGTTACCCCTGATCGAATATATAATTTTGTAACCCAGATTTGTATACTCTATCCTGGAATTATGCTGTATCTAGGTAGCACGTGACCTGTGTGTATGCTTTACCCACCTTGTCACGATTCCGTAAATGTATTGGAAGGATACAGGGACCCTTATTGACTATTAACGTATAACGAACTCTGGTTAAAGGAAAAGAAAGATCTGGAGATGCACCCAAATTGGTGGGCAGCTAGATGTGGGCAGTCGTCCCCCACCAGACCCACCAGGGCATGGATCAACCTGTCATCCGATCAGTCATGTGCTCAGTCACGTGACCCAGGGACCATGGGGACCATTGCTACACCTGATGGATGGTGGAACCATCACACACCTATGATTTTGTATGTGAATCAGAGCAAACCAGCATCATGGCATCACCCACGTCGCCAGCGCTTGTCATGGCATCATTCACGCCGCCGGCGCCCGGTCGCATTTGATTGGTCTGCAAGTGAGGCTATAATCCTGTTTCGGAAGTATCTCGGCCGACGCGCAGGAAGCGGAGGAGTCGGCTTCTATGGCACCGTCCAAACGATACCGAGAAACCATGATCCGACGCGGTTCTCGAGGAACTTTCTCCCCTGTAGGCGGAACAGGAGTGCAGATGGATTGGGGCGGGGGCGGCTGGTACTTTTGGACCCTGGTATAGTCTCGAGAACACTGGGCGTGTAGCTCGAGTATGCGATCCCAGCCTTCGCACCTATGTTGCGTTGAAGTAGTCGGGCTATGACGCCCAGCGGAGTGTGCGGTGATTCACTCGAGCCCATGGTTAATTATAGCCTTCAAAGTTCCAGACATCTTCCATACTGCATAGCCAAAGTCAATGAAGACATGCGGCCTTCATCGAATCAGGCCTTGTCGGTGCGATCTTTTGTAGCAACACACGTCCCCAGTACCTAGCGAGGGAACCATGCCAGCCTTGCTTGCGGATGACGGAGCCATTGTAGCCCATTGAAGCTTCCTCGCACACTGACGTACTTGTGTCACAGCTGCATGGAGCGATAATCGGACGCTCAAGCGCAAAGGAATAGGCCCAGGGCCTCAGACTAGAAAAGGTAGAGTCTTGCCCATCCTAAAATACAGGCACACCTCTACACAGACACATCGATCTTTCTCCCGCACATTCAAATACGTCTCGCCACGGGGACTCTCTCAACCAAGCACACGCCCAACAACTTCAAACATAGCCAGCCACCGAACCAACTCGAGTATCACAATGAAGCCAAGCACAGCTCTTGTCCTCTTTGCGTCACTCGCTACGGCCTTCATGGGCATGTCCGACTCCAGCGACGACGAGGTCAGTCTGCCACCACCCTCTATCCCTCCCCTCCCCTCCATACCCAGAACACAATGCAGTCTCCCGACCAAAAGCTAACAAGCCCCCGACCAGTCCGCCAACGAAGACCTCGCAAAACTGATGGAAAAAGCCGAGAGCTGGGCCGGAGTCTTATACAACGAACCCGAGGACAAGGCCGTTGTGAAAGAAGCCGACTCTATGGACGAGATCGGCCGCGTGAAAATTTCCGACGGGTTGAAAAAGGAATTCCAGGCAGCCAAAGCCAACACGAAGGAGCATCGGGCGCGGACCAGCCCTGCGGATGATGCTAGGGGGTTGATGCCTCGGTCTGCAGGGGGTGCCTCGGCTTGTGATACCTCCAGATATTGCGCCAATAACCCATGCCCGGTTGGAACGTGCTCGGTTTGCGATGGGGACTCTAAAGATTGTCTTTGGCCTGGGTAGTTATTCGTTCGGCAGCAGCACGTTTATGGCTGGGCACTTGGAGTGGGGAATGCGCAGGAGTCCTGCTATTTGCACCTTGTCAAAATCTCTTATTTGCACCCTGTTATTCGGAGGCTGGTTGACCAAGTACCAGAAACGGGATCATATCTGCCTTGTTCCAAATGATGGAAAAATAGTCCTTCGGGATGTTAGCCATATATCGGCCTCGGTGATATTCGGGCGAGTCAGTAATTCGTAAACGTAAGGCCCCCCACGTACCGCATAGCAAGTTCCCGATTTATGTAGCCTTGTCTAATCCATCTATATGCAAGATAGTCGCTATTCGTCATGAAGTAAGAGGTGCCGTTGACCAATGAATGTGTCGAGTTTCGTGTAGATCGTTTCTATAATGCGAGCAGCTAAAGTGCTTCCAAACCCACGGGTGTATGAACCAATGCGGGCGTCGATTGATGGAGAAAACAAATGGTGATTAATGTTGAGGTTTGTTGATAGCAACGTATTGCAATCTCCGGACAGAGATATCGTGCTTTGTTCGAGAATCTTCGGGTTATGGGCTAGTAGCAAATACCGCATCGCGAATTTCGACTCCTGGCAAGCTCCGAATGGTTATTCGGGTCATCGCGCAGGTGATGCTCAAGGAGGATCAGGTGAGCTAGCATTTGGCATGCTTGAGGTTGACAAGGTGTCGGGCTCGGTGGACACTACGATTGTAGGCCGACGCTGGTCTCTGGTCATGGTTGGGAGAGGTGGTGACGGTGAAGACGTCGAGTTGGTGCGGGTATGACCGTGGTGGGCGGCTGTTGGCACTTCTAGTGTGTCCCGCCGTGACCGCAACACTCCCGGACTGTCATGTGATAAACGTCCCGAAGGGAGCGTGCTAGATCGAGCTGCAGTTGGCGATGGGAATGACGGGGAGTGTGGTGAATGCGGCGAGTGAGGTGACGTTGGACCTGGTGTCGTCGCGTCGTCCTCCAGAGCAAGCCCAGATACCACGCTGCCATTGAAACTACCTCGCCCAGAAAGCCGGGGTGTCGCGTTGCCATCTGCGTCCCGGTGCGGATTCCACACTCTCTGGATCCGGGGGAGCTCAGAATTTCGATTCGCCTCCCCTGGGATGACAGGGAAATCGACCGCCCTTCCGCGTCGGAACTGGGAGTCATCGAAACGATCGGGGGAAGCCGTTCCAAACCAATCGCCAACCGCAGTCAGCACGTCCGCTACTTTGCGTCTATTACCATCATCGATACCCGTCCACGATCGTTTATGCTGTCTTGACCCAGGTACTGAGCGGCTTCTTGTTGGCGTCATTTCGATTGAGTTCCCTCCCTGCCCGTTGGTGAGGTTTGGACGCACAGCTGGGAGGTCCCTCGAAATCTGTGGTGGACTCTCGATGGCAACACTTCCAATACTTTCGTTGTCTCTGCTACTCGGCGTACAGTGATGGTGGGAGTAGGTGCAGTGATGCACTGCTATTGTGGAATGGGCTTGATCCATTGCGGCTCGCTGGCTTGCCAACAAGACATATAATGACCCTATTGCAGCAAGTACAGTTCCTACAATAGGAGCCCACTGGCCTACGACAGGCGGCACGTCGGTAAGAGCTCTCAACAGTTCGAAGGGTAGGGCAACTTACCAATGCTAGTCATAGGTTCAGTTTGAAAGTTGACTTGACGACTGAAGAAGTTTAGCTCGCCAAAGACAAGTATCACAATCACTGCTCCACCAAACAGTGGGACTTCGACGGTGCTGAGAAAGGTTCGGATGACGGCGTTGACTCCCTTCATCTTCCCGATGGTGGCGCCGTTGGTGCCAGAGATGGGCTCGTCATGGTGGCCGTAGCTGTTTTTCCAGTTGACTTCGAGGATCTTGATCCAGGTATATATCTGCATAGTAGCGGGTTAGCCTGCGGTGCCCCCAAAGACATTCTTCCAATTTCAACTACCACTGGTAGATAACTTGGCTGTGGAAGCGAGTTCGATAGGGGGGCAGTGAGCCTCCGGTAACATACCAGAGAGAGAATGGCAGGGACACAGCAAGCTGCTGCGACAAGCGTTGCGGCGTTGAAAGTCAGCCTGTCCGGTGCAGGTATGACGAAGATCTCATTGGTAGCGCCGCGTCGCAGAGGAGAAAAAGGCCCAGCGGGACCGGTGTTGCAAGGTAGAGCCAAGCCGCAACCGGCATTCATGTAATTGAACTGGCTTGGATCGGACGACATGGGTTGCCCAAAATCATCCATGGAACAAGCGAAGGTTTCGATGCGGTAGAACTCGACGGTCAAGCTTAGCAGCCCTTCAGGTGGGTAAGCGGACTGACAGAGCGGCGGGAACACAAGATTTACTCACCAGCCAGAACAAGGCCAGTCCACAGGAAGATCATATTTCGACCGGGGTCATTGAAGTAGGTCTGCGACAGTCTGACGGTGACGGGAGCAGCCAGAATGCCGATGGAACACAGTTGGAAGGCACCATAGACGTCCATATCAACCGCGCCTGGGTGTCAGGTAATGTTGTCAGTATCTCATTACATGTGGGTGCAGAGAAGGGATACTGGCTCACCATCGACGTGGACGGCAGCAAGGACAATGGCGTGGAGGGCCGCGACGGCGGGAACAAGCAAGGCAGCTGCTAAGCCGGCGCTCCGGAGCCATTCTGCCTTTCGAGCAAATACGCACACAGCCACGAGGATATAGTAGCTATAGAGCAAGGAAGAGGTAGCGGATTAGCTTGTAGTCGGATTAGACTATGCTAACGATGTGGGACTCGAGTTCACGATCTCGGGAAGTGGAGGAAGTGGAGGAAGTGGACTTTGTGGGGAGAGCCGAGTCTTCTCACTTACAGCACCCGCGAGCCGGCTCCGTACTGCCCCGATACGGGCCACGCACATACGACCTGTAGAGCATCCGCAACGGTGGCATTCGTGGAATTGGTAATCGTATCCCGGTCGACAAAGGTGTTGATGGGCGTGGTGGGAGAAATCACTGGCATGAAGAGAGAGCGGAGAAAGAGGGCTTAGAGTAGGCTATGGTAGCAAGACAGACAATACGGCAGACTGATGGTAAGTTTCACAGGGGCTGTAGCGGTTCAAAAAAGGGGATGGGTTGCTTGTTATGCATGCGTGTCTTCGATTAGTCGTGAAAGTATGCATCCCATCGGGAGGCTATAGAGAGGCAGTGAGGAGAAGGGGAAGGTTGAAGTAGGCCACGTTGAGATGTCTCTGCCCGCCTCATCATTGATATTCGCCGAAGGGGCAAGGCAAGACAATACAAGGCAAGGCTGCATGGACTGACTGACTGACTGACTGACTGCCGCGTGAGCAAGGGTGACGAGGCAGGACTCGGAAGACATGGGATTCAGTTGTACATAATGGAGGCTGACCGTCATATTTCCAGGACGGACCCGATGCCCCAGTCCTGGACAGTGCAGCCCCATTCACCGAGCACCCGTTTTGGGCAGCTGGTCAGCAGCCTTGGCAGCTGTGTGTCGCAGCGTCATCTGTCATCTGACAGAAGTCCTACATCAACCGGGCAGTTTACAATGCCGACTTACCCATAAGTATTCATCACTCACCAGGCGCTCACCTATTCACCAAGCTAGCTGCCAGCATGTTGGCTCAAGATGTGGTTTCCACCTAGACAATTGATGGAAGAAACAATAGCATTGACAGACGACTGCGGAGTGCTCATCTCCCACTCAGAAATGCATTACACGGCGAGCCCCGAGGTTTATTCTACTTAGGGTGTATCACCGTACCTATCAAGTGGTAGATACATGTAACTCATAAGGCGGTCAAGACTTCCGGATCTAGCATCAAGAGTATACCAGTACTGGAGTATACATGTAGACTCACCTGCACGGGCTTGCACAGCCGCACTGACGCTGATCAAGGATTCCCCAAAACCACAGCCCCGCATTCTTCCGCCCATTGACCAATCACTACCGCGGTACGACCCTTCCACAACCCTTCTATTTCTCTATTTAGACTAGTACTTACGTCCACAGCCACCACCAAGCCTTGGATGCTATCTTGGTTGTCTTGGTCTTCCACTGTTTCTGCGCCGAGTCTCGAAAGCATCCTACACCCGAGCACATGTCCATCGTGTAGATTTCTGTTGGCGACCTGATTCGCCTAAGCCATCCGTCATCTGCGCAGACAAAGACGTCGCCGTTCGCATCGCCAACTGCCCTCGAGGCCTCATCGAGCATCTCAGCTCTACCTCATCTCTCACCACCTAGATTCCACTGCTAGAGGCTATACGGTTTCGTCGCTGGACAGGTCCGAGATCGCTGCATATTTCTTACAGATGGACTGTGTTCACAGAAGAGCGCTGATCTTCTGAGTGAAGCGCTCACTCGCTTCTGCCAGCGGACCCCACCATGTCAGATTCAGATGAGCTGAATTTCAATATCGACCTTGACACCGAACAGATCAAGACGTGGAGATCCATCCTCACCCTCATCGTCTTCGTCGCAGCCAGTAAGTCCAACCCATGTTTGGGCGTGCACCCCCGTACGTTCCTGTGCGATTAACTCCTCTTCGCTACTGCTAGACCTCGTCGTACTTTTCCCATTTAACGTTATTATTCCCGTTCCTCGCCTTCTCTCAGATGCTTTCTTCAAGAGCCTGCGTGTTCTGCGCATCATACCGCCCAGACAGCCTCGAATTCAACGTGGCTCCAGCAATGACCATGGCGACCATGATCAACAGCCTGGCCGCGCCCGGCCATGGTTCGTCCTGCCCAGATTCCGCGTCGACTTCGCAACAGGGCCCTTCATAGCCGACATCTTTTTACTCATCACCGGAGCCATTGGCCGACGGGAGATAGTCCAGGGCATTGCTGGAACAGACAACATAAACCCTTACGACATCATGATCTTCTTCCTCTCCCTAGCCTACATCGCCATCTCAATCGACGCTTCTGGCCTCATCAGGTGGCTAGCCTTCAAGGTGCTACAGAAGGCGGGTAAAGTCGGGCACAGGCTGTTCTTCTACCTCTATACCTTCTTCTTCCTGATCGGCAGCGTGATTGGTAACGACCCCATCATTCTGTCCGGCACCGCCTTCCTCGCCTACATGACTCGGGTTTCGAGCAACATCGTCCACCCGAGAGCCTGGATCCACACCCAGTTCGCCGTCGCCAACATCGCCTCTGCGCTCCTCGTTTCGTCAAACCCGACCAATCTGGTGCTTGCCGGTGCTTTCGGGCTCCGATTCGTTGACTATACGAAAAACATGGTTGTGCCGGTATTTGCTACCGCTATCGTCTTATTCCCGTTCTTGCTGTACATTGTCTTCGCCGACGAGTCGCTCATCCCTATCTCCATCGAGATGCACGACCTTCCCCAAGAAGCGAAAGACCGGAAGCCTGTGAACCCCAACATCCCCAATGCACGAGGAAAGGCTGAGGAAGTAGAGAACCAGAATGCGGACAGCAAAACCGGCCAGCTCATCTCTCTTGAAGAGGTTTTGAACCCTTTCCTCGATAAAGGAGGTGCAGCATTCGGAGGCTTCATCATGGTTGCAACGCTGGTCACTGTCCTGTCACTCAATGCAGCAGCACAAAAGAATGGCGAGTATCCCGTGTTCTACGTGACGTTACCTGCCGCGGTGGTTATGCTGTGCTGGGACATCTCGTCTGGATGGTTGCACCGGGAAGAGACGCGCAGAATTGCGCGCGACGGGCGACGCGAAATACAAACCGCAAGGGAGAACCGGGAGGAGGGCATGGAACTGGAGGAGCGGATCATCACAGCAGTTGACGAACATGCCCTGAGGTTGACTCGTTCACCAGAAGCAGTAGAGCAGACTCCGAGGGAAACTAATGGCGATGGGACAAGCGAACCTGGCCATTCCGTTGCTGACATTGACAGAGAGAGTCTGATAGGAGCCGATAGAATCAGTACGAGACCAACGAAGCCGGGTTTCCAATCATCGACGAGCCCCGCGCTTCTCGTATCTGAGAACGGCGATGGTATGACTCCAGTGTCCACCTCCCCACCTGGGTCTTCTCCCACCATGTTCGCACCAAAGGATGGCCAGCCGCTTGTTGATACTGTAAGGGACTCTGATGAGAAGCAAGCTCTTCACGGTCATGACCCGAAGGCTGCACCGCAGAGAAAAGTAGACACGGCATCGAGTGGGGCACTCGATGAGGAAAAGCTCGCACCCTTCAGGCAAGATTTACGACAAAGGCATGAGCGCCCAACACTCATCTCGCTTGTTCGCGATGGGTACAGGTGGTCTCAGGAGACTTTCCCGACAGTCACGGCGGTCGTATCACACCTGCCGTTCGCCCTCCTACCATTTGCCTTTTGCATGTTCATTCTGGTGCAGGGTTTGGTCAACAAAGGTTGGGTACCAGTATTCGCCTACGGATGGGACCACTGGGTGGTGAAGACGGGAACAATCGGCGCCATCGGTGGCATGGGCTTTCTGTCCGTCATACTGTGCAACGTAAGTCTACGGCTAACACCTGATTTCACACTTGGCAAGCTGACCTTGCTCGCGCATTACTAGTTCGCAGGCACAAACATAGGGACTACCATCCTGCTCTCCCGCGTCATACAAGCATGGATAGAGATCCATCGTATCAACGGCACCCACATCGGCGACCGTACAAAATGGGCCACGATCTACAGCATGGCCCTCGGCGTCAACTACGGCGCGTTCAGCGTAGCGTTCAGTGCGTCGTTGGCCGGCCTCCTGTGGCGAGACATCCTCGCCCGGAAACACATCCGCGTCCGAGGTCTGGAGTTTGCGCGTGTGAATCTCCCCATAATCGCTATAGCCATGGTCGTGGGTTGTACGGTGCTTGTGGGCGAGGTGTACATATTTAGGACTGACGATTGATGATGATGTTACTTGTTTTGCGATTTCTTATAGATCTGCTTCATAGACAGCTATTCATACTGAGTAGCTAACCAGAACACATACCAGATTTTCTGTATACCCAGCCCTTTCTTGCCTTGTACTGTTGTCTTCACAACACATGTATCATTGCGTATGACTGACCATGGCCGGCTGTCAAGCGACAGCGTACCTTTCTTGATCTGTAGATACATATCCTTACTTGCATCCCGTGGCGAACTTGTGGTTACGCACGAGCGCCTCAACCCTTGTGGACAAATCATGTACACTTCCTCCCACCCATGTGCAAGCACTGAGTCTACATCTCATACCCAAGCACATGAACAGGACCACCACACATACTTTCCACCCAAGTGCGTGCGCTGAATCTCATACCTACCTACTCCTGCAACATCTCTCTCTCTTCGGCTACTGCCATATTCGCCCACCCTAGGTAACTAAATTCACATGCCTGCCGCACTACAAGCAACCGCCCCCACCCCGCCGCGGCTGACCCTCCCGTCCCGTGGTCGCCATTGCCACCTACGCTACACCCGGCCATCGCCGACCGACCGGCTGACCGACCTACCGTAGAGGCGGTCCGTCTCGCAGCCCACGGTTCTGGTTACGGTTACGGGCTTTAAGGGAGGATAGAACAGGGGAGCGGAAGGAGGGTCGAGGGGGCAGGGTCGAGGAGGCAGGAGCAAAGGGGGACGGCAAAGGGGAAAGGGGAGGAGAATGGATGTGTGCGAGGGACGTGTGCTACGGGGAGGGACATTGGCGCTTGGGACCCAGGCGGGGCGTGAGGTATCTTTGGGCGATGGGGAGAGGGTACTGGGATGATGTGTTGGGCGTGAATGGGGTGTGGTGAGTGGTGTGAGTGAGGTGCAAGGTGTGATAGAAGGAAGTGAAAAGGGGTAAGTAAATAATGTATCCAAGACTAGACTGACCGACGTCAGCGCCTTAAGAACAAACAGGCCACTCGGCCAGCAAGCTGAGACGCTTCAGCAGGAGAGCTCAGTCCCGCGTAGAAGGTGGTTTCCATAGGGTGCCCATCGGGGATGAGGATGTACCAGTGGCTCTTAGTTACTTGAGGGATCTAGCTAGTGTCGTCCCGGACAAGGTTCGGGGTATTTTTTTATTTTCCGTGTTTTTATTTTGTTTCCGTGTTTTTCTATGAAAGAGTGTAGGTATTCGCTTTGAATCGATAGCCAAAATCATGAGACCATTGCCATTCGCCATCCGTGCATCAGATTCCATCATAAGTCCAGTCCAAGTTTAAGTGTGAGAGACGAGAGAAGGTGAATATGCCATAAGCTAGCCATGAGAGAACCAACCACGAGCCACAATGCGGTTCGATACGGACATCATATCTTCAATCTTGTATCACGAAGAGTCTGGACATTCGTGGTCGAGATCCATCCAGAGAGTGTACACTTCCCCAGACGTTGCTGGAGCCGCCCACCTCGAGTTACGCGGTGATGGAGATGGGCTGTCTGCTGGGGACAGGGGCAGCCTCGATGTCCTGGGGCAATCTGATGTGATATTGACCGGCATCGCGGCGATACACCGATCGGATGACGAAGCGGGTCTGAGTAAGGGCCGGGAAGAGCATGAAAGCACCGACGACAAGCTGAAGGGCCCTGTTCACATCGTTGTTAGCGAGACCTTTAGTCTCAATGGGATGGAGGTAACTTACGTGACGATGAAACACAAGACCATGATGGCCGTCTCGTGCCTCCACCAATTCACGGTTTGACCAAGCTCGCCTATCAAGCTGAAGAGAAGAAAGTGACCTCCGAGGAGGAGATCGGCTACAGCGGTTCTGAGGACGGCCCTCCTGCCGTCCTTGTCGGTGTCGTCCTCACTGGGACCGAAGAGAACGTAGGTGCGGCCGCCGACGACCAAGCTGGTTTGCGGAAGTACCATGCCTACCTTCTTCCCGCCGACGAGCACCAACCCAGGAACAACTGAGGAGATGTTCCACGTGAGCGACAGCCAGGTCAGGACCATGAGGATGATGGTCACGGGCCATTCCGGCTCGTCTTTGATCTGCAGGATGGCGTTGGTGAGCGTGAGAATGATGATCACAGCTCGCAGCAAAGAAGCAACGTGAACGCTGTACTCCTTGTCAGTGGAGGAGTCGTCATGGGCGTCGCTGTAATAAGACTCGCTGGGTGGAGCGGCGACCATGCCCGGATTGAGGGGTGTGGTCGCGTTGACGGGGTCAGTGTGGTCCATATCGTTCTTCATGATGGACGCCTCGGGAATCAATGTCTGCTTGGTGGACTGTAACGAGGGAGATCAGGTAGCGATTGTGGTTGGTATGGTGAGTCGAGGAGGAGGGGTCATGGAGCAGGAAGGTCTTATAACCCAATCCCGGGCAGAACAGCTGTGCCGCGTAGGGCAGAGCAGCGTGGCTATGATAAGACCAGACAGCACAGCCAGCCATCTGAAACCGTCAGAATGGGAAAGATTATCAAGACGATCACAGTGCTTGGCCAGGATTCGGCTGCCTGGCACAACGGTGCAGCCACACATAGAACTGCTCAGGGCCCAATCTGAAGTCAGCCCAGTCATGCCGCCGGCGATGCATGTTACAGCCACAAGCTCCCATGAAAGCACGTTGGGTGATAGGCTGGCCATTTTGGAAGACCGGGGCCCGCGAATCCTACGGCCAGCTAGGCGTCTGAGCCACCTCCCTCCCAATCGGTGACGATGCAGGTCAGGCGAGGCACTCCGGCACTCTGGCAGCAGTTCCAGGCAAGCGTAGTATCTTAACCCCGGGCCGTGATAAGTGACGGTTCGGCCATGGATCTCATATCATTATCATGGGAGAACCCAGGTTGTTGTGCTTTGCTGCGTTGACTTGGACGGCACATCATGGCATCAACCAAGACGAACATGATGAAGGGGCCAAATTCCCCACTGAAGGTCGCCACTTGACCTGCCTTCATTCAATGTGTACCGTATGATTGAAGATTCCGCCTTGCTTCGTCAGCCAGGGTCCTTGATGAATCGATCGGCAAGCTGACGAATCCTCATTGTCTACGATGGGGTCCAGGTGCAGCACAGCTAGTTACTTCGTAGTCGGTGGCCGCGTGGATCGCCACAAGATCCGCTGCCGCACCTCCGTGTTGAAGCCCTGCTCTCTGGCTAGCTGCCACAGATCGGGGATGCCCAAGTCGTCGTCTACTTGGAAAGTGAAGATCTTCGGGAGTGACATAGGTATCAGTGTTGCCGATGAGCACACAGATGGCAAAAGGACGACAAGAGTTAGAAGATCAAGATCGATCCGGTGTATGTCTTATAGAGACTCACGCCTCAGTAATCTGTGATTCTTGTTGAACGTGGAAGGAGACCGCAGATCTGGACGGAGGGTTGAATCTGCAGTGACATTCGAAGTATGTAGAGAAGTCAGCTCTAAGCCACTCACGAGCTCCACCAGCAAACATTGAAGCGGCATAAGGGAGCTGACCAAGCGTGCCAACGAAAAGAGCTGAGCTTCAGCGCCTGGGCAGCCTGGCTTGCCTGGTAAGAGCGTGGTTGGGGCGGTGAGACGTGTGAGGAAGGATCGCCCGGCAGAATGTGGGGGGTTGCTGCTGTTTCTGTTATCGCTATCGCAACCCACAAATTTTTCTGATGGCTCTGCCGCTCTGGTGACAGCCATCCGGCCATCCAGCCATTTGCTAGCCCGCCTGCTGTCGCTGACTTTTCTTCCCTCCTTCTGTCGAACAGTTTGTCGGACTTTCCAGGCAAACACAGCTTGGTTCACTCGATATTCGGGCTACCTAATGCCTAAGCATCCGCAAGCTCAACCATCATATACCAACACCACAACTGCTCAGCTACCTCCTGCCTGGTTGTTCAGCAACAACACGACAGCTTCCTCCTCTCTGCCGCCCTCCCACGACACAGACCCTACCCAGCCAGTCACAATGGCAAAGAAGGTCAAGAAGGACAAGACGGTGGTGAGAGTGAATAAGGAGATTGCTCCTAAGGACGCCGCCCCAGTCACCGCGACCTCCACCGGCGAAGCCCCTCCCGCTCAGCTCATGGACCTCGTCGAGTCCTTCCTGTCCGACCAAGGCTTCGACAATGCCCACCGCGAGTTTAAGAAACACCGGGCGAAGAGGGGCTGGAAGTGCCAGGACCCTAAGAAGAGCAAGGGCAAAGAGCACCACTCCCTGGTCGGCGTTTTTCAGACGTGGGAGACCTTTCCTAGCAAAGACACCACGCCCGCCGCAACAACTCAACAGGCTATAGAGCACATCACCAAGGTCAGCAGCAGCGATGATAGCGACAGCTCTGAGAGTGACAGTAGTGATGATGACTCTTCCGAGGACGTTGCCATGGCCGACGCACCTGCCGACGCCGATGCTAGCAGCTCGGAGTCTTCTAGCAGTAGCTCCAGCTCCAGCGAGGGTGAGAGTGGCAGTGGTAGTGACAGCGATGAAGAGGAGGCAACTACAGCAGCAGCACCTGCTGTAACCGTCATAAAGACCAAGACGACTGCCAATTCGCGGAAGCGTAAGGCCAAGTCGGTCAGCGAGAGCTCATCATCGGGTTCTGAGTCAGACGAAGACATGACCAGTTCGAGCTCCGAGGACGAAAAACCAAAGGCGAAGAAGGTCAAGAAGGCCGTTAGCTCTGACGAGAGTTCTGCCTCGTCCTCAGACTCTGAGTCTGAATCAGAGTCTGACTCCTCTGAGGACGAGGTAGCTGTAGCTGCCAAAGTGCCATTGCCCGAATCTGACTCCTCCTCAAGCGAGTCCGAGTCTGAAGATGAGAAGCCTACCAAAGCCTCCAAAGACAATGCCACCAACGGCACAGGATCTGATACCTCGGCGACGTTGGATAAAACCTCTCCCAAGATCACTCCGCTGTCTACCTTTGCCCCTTTCCCACCTAACCCGAGCACCCTCAAGACCAACAATCGAGGTCAGAACGGAGACAAGCCCAAGAAGGTGCAGAACCAGCCATTTTCACGCATCCGCAACGATGTAGTCGTCGATCCGCGCCTATCATCGAATGCCTATGTTACTCACGGGTATGGCGAGAAAGCCCATCAGGATCTGATCATCACTAAGGGTAAGGGCTTCACGAAGGAGAAGAACAAGAAGAAGCGCGGAAGCTACAAGGGCGGCCCTCTGGATGTCAACATGAGTCGAAGCATCAAGTTCGAGGACTAGAAGTCACCGGGAAAAACTCGATTGGCCAACAATTCCCCTGTCACCCCCACGAAGGGCCCAACCGCCAGACCACGGAAGTCTGTCACTCCTTCGTCGCAGAAGTCCATCCTCGTCAACAGGGCCGCCGTGGACAAAGCTGACCGTAATCTCAAGAAAGCGGTCAAGCGCTTGAGATTCGACTGATTAGCCCGGGCTCTGATGGCTTCCGACTAAGCTTATGACGCGACGTTTGACTGCAACATGGTACCCCTTTTGCACGAGCATGTCAAGATATAGTCGTTAGCGTGGACTTAGATGCGTTGGAGGATCGTGGGTTCTGTGCTGTTTCTCAGCTTTACCGCTCACTCCATCGATGTCACCTTGGCGTGATAAGCCGGTTTTGCGCTTTATGCCTGGAGTCTTAATTTTTGAGCGCCGTCATGGAGTGGTTAGATCTGCACTTTTTGCGCGTTGCATTGGCATGGCAGCATGGCGTGGCTGATGGATCCTGATATCCATTTCTGATTAGCGCTCAAGAGAGAGAGTTGTACATATGCTGTATTCCCAATTTCTTGGGGGCGGAGAAAGAACCAACTTCGGGGTAGATACCCAGATAGATGCGAATAAAGACTTCGGAACAGTCTGAGACTTTTCCTCCCGGCCAAGCGAAACCGCCGTGAATGAACTCATAAGCTAGACTCAGCCTTCTCCCGCACGAGCTCGGCGCTGGAGATGTGGGGATGGATGGGTACATGAACAGCCTCTGTCAGTCGTTAACTTAGCTTGTTGATGCCTGGTAGTTTCACGGGCTGAGGCGTTCGTGTGTGCTGGAGTTGTCTGGTTCGATGTTATGCCTGGAGTGGAGCGTGCTAGGTGGCACCGCCCCCTATCACGATGGTGATTCCTTGTCAGCGAACCTTTGGACCTGGAGCGCCTAGGTATGTATGTGGGCAGCTAGTTGACTTAGAGTGAAAGCTTGATCGCTCGATATTGGAGAACTCGATATTGGAGAAATGTGTGGTATCCATTGGTCGGACTAGCTACCTACATGTGAATTGCCGTCGGGTGTGCTCTGGACCGGCAGTGGTGGACCTCTGTGAGGTGCACGGGTGATTGTGTATGAAATAATTTAGATAGCTTGTGGACTGGACATCTTGGACAGATGACCATAATGGTGCTGAACTAGGTACATCTAGACACGGCCATGATCTACCTATCCTTGAGCGTTGAGAGCTTGCGTCTGAACCTAATTGCGAGTATCGTAGCAGCTCGATACTGATTTAGTTATCCTTCGGCACTTCAGCAAAAGAAAGGTGACGGGGGTGAACCTGACGACATCGACGTTTCTAGGCGTTTAATCGCTGACGGCATACGATACGGCTGTCTCCACTGGATATGAACTGACCCAGAGAACCTTGGCTGCGGGAGCTATTACACTTGCAGACATGCAGTTTGTCCTTCGTCTGTCTGCTAGAGGGCCCCCGAGAAAGGGTCCTGCTTAGCTCCCCTTTCCCGGCTGTTCTGCCGACTGGCTGGGCAAGAAAGGGATCGGAGTACCCTCGTTCAACTGCGTGACATCGCAGCCTGGGTCGTTTGGTTCGAGTTGTGGGTGCCTGTCATGGCTATGTGACGTCGCAGCATCGATGCGAGCTAGTCAGCGGTAAATAGTCCTGACTGGATGGCGAATGATAATATGTCAGTAGCATGGATCGTACGGCTGTGGTCTTGGTTCGCATCCGGGATCGCATTGAGCATGTCATTTCAGTAGAAAGTCAAGATCAAGTGGTGGGGCAGGGTTGAACTTGTTCTAGTAGAGGCCGTCATCCATTAAGGTAGTATGAACAACCATGCCATCGCGATCGTTTCGAGCATCTTCAAGGCGACGCTGATCTTCGTTCGAGTCGCGGACCTGAGTGTGCCTCCACCGACAACCCAGTGGAGTTTGATTGAATGAAAATGTGAGCGGAGCAGCGACATCGTTGTCGCTGCTGATGGTCGTTCCGCGGATGGTCCTATTGATTTAGGGGCGGTGTCACGGCGTGACGTTAGTGCGAGCGACCGGACATACTCATAGTGCAGAACCATGAACAACCTCTTGCCATACAATATACTCGAGTAGCTCCCAGTACCAAGACTCGTACCTGCTATGCAAGGCCTGTTGCGAGTATGCATGAGCGTGAGGGCTTCGTAGAAGCTGAGTCGGGCCTTGGGAGATATCACCATCCAGACAAGAGAAGCTAGGTTGACCCATGGGACGAGAGATGCAATGACATTCCCCGACGGATCTTGCAGGGCATTCTGTGTGCGCACCAACACTCACCCAGATCGGTGACAGTACTGGAAGCGAGTGGTTGCTATCCTGGTGCAGTGACCGGAAACAGAATGATGTCGGCCCAACACCATACCAACATACCAGCGATATTGCCGGCTCGCGACGGAAGTAGTAGAGGGTGTTACTGCAAGGCATCTCGAAAGGCTGATTCCGGAAACGTCGATAGTCGCTAGTCGCAAGCCGATTGCCAAAGCCCGAGAAAAGGTAGTAGGCAACATGGTTTTCCACGATGGATCTTCCACTTGACGATGTGCATGTGGCTAGTACCGGTGTGACTATATATCAATCAGGGGCGTTGGAGGCCTCCCGTGCTTCCATTCGCTCTATCGCTCCGCAAGCGGAAATGGTGCGAGGCTCAGCCCACATTCTGGAACATCTTCACACGTGGGTAGTGGAAACATTCTGCAGGGATGAGAGAGAATCCATTCCTTTGAAGTGTGTAGGGCTTGTGAAACTGACAGGCATAGTTGGTTGGTGCTGATGATGCTGTCGGTTGTATAGCCGAGAAGGTCGCGACAAAGCGTGAGAGCCTTATGTGCTGCTACTGTACCAAACTCATGATCCCTGGCCCCGGCAGGTGACGGGACGGAATCTCCACGAGATGCATTCGGCAAGCCTGTGACAGGAATGCGCTCGGTTTGGTGCGGCCAACGTTCTGTATCGAGTCTTCTGGTTGTCCACGTTTCTGGTCAGATATACTGACTGGACCAACATCATCATGGTGCTTACGAGAATGTCCAAGGGTAATGGTGAGTAACAGGGTCATCGGAGTCAACCGAACTGTCCAGGCGGCACCATGTGCCTGGCCAACAGTCCCGTCAACGTGAATGATGGAAGATGGTGTTGGTTAGTCGCTGGATTATCGGGTTTCCACCTTTATGCCCTCTTGATGCATCTTATAGCGGTTACAAGAATTGATCACTTTTAGGTATATCCCTGTCGCGGGTATCTGCCAGCCACCTTCGCGATTGCGCCATTCAAACAAAAGGTGGGTCTAATGTACCGCCTACCTTGTCACAATGTCACCTCGCTGTAGCCTGTCCGTCCGGGCCTTACCTTACCTCCGGATTCAGTGCGGTTATGCGGGAGAGGTACACAGCCACCCCAGCTGCCCCCATAGTCCTGGCCGTGATCATCCTGGGCTTCCACTTCTGACACGTTATCCCACTTCATCTCATCTCCAACTGGACTCACACCCCGGCCCCGCCAGCAGCACCAACAGCACCATCAGCGACTACCGCAAACGATCGTTTGGCATCGAAACGACGGGTCTACCAGGGGTTGTTCATTGACTGCACGTGTCCAACAGGCATCCCCGTTGGATCGCATCACAGGCCAACCCAACAGCGCTTCATTCTCTTCGTTCGTCTGCGTCAAGCAGCCGTGCTCAAATGCGCTCATGGGGTCATTCTGCAGTGTTGATAAAGGCCCAGACCCCGATCAACATGAGAAGGATTCCGAAGAAGCTTCACCCAGACCTGTCGCCATCCCCCCACTGCAGCACCTTCGCGACAAGATAACCGGAAAGCCCCAGCAATCTATGACGGACAGAATGGACAACCTGCAGCTTGATTTTCAAGGCGACTTGAAGCGGAAGGCTACCGATGCCGAAAAGCTGGCCAATGAGAAGCTGCAACTGGCTAAGAAGGAGAATGAGTCGTTTCTCAAGCAGGAGCGTCACTTGAAGGAGGACGAAAGATCTGCTGCTGGCGATCACTTCACGCGGAATGCAGATTTCATCGATAAGACCAGCCTGCTCAAGTACGCCCACTGGATGCCCAAAGCTGCACACCTGCACATCCACTTCAACTCAACGCTTCTCCCCGAAGTCCTTCTTGGCTACGCCAAGAATATGCCCAACATGTTCATGTGGAGTAGTCACAAGCTCCTGACGCCTAAGGACTACGAGGAATGTGGAATTGAGTTCATGCTCGGCGATCTGTTGGAAAGGTACAAGGACAAGGTCGGGAGTATGGATGGTAAGACGGATGATGAGAAGAGGAAAGCCAGGGAAGCCACTGCTGGAAAGCTGGACGAGTATGACGAGGTTGGCCCGAACGTTTTCACCCAGGCGTACAATAACAAGAAAGACCACCCGAATGATGTCCAACAAATGCGGTATGCGTACTTTCGCAAGCAGTGGGAGGAGAAGGCTCCTAAGGAGCTAGGCTCATGCGACGAGTGGCTCAAGAGCAAGCTTGTCTCCGATGAGAAGGAGATCAACGCTTTGTACGCGGGCAAGTATGAGAAGAACTTGGACGAGTCAAACGGATCAGGAACATTCCAATGGAGCAAGCAGAGCGAGGACAGCAAGGAGGTCAAATCGGCTATCGAAAAAAACAACTACAAATACAAGCAGGAACGCATGAGAGCACGCATGTACGTTGCTTTGTTCGGTCTAGGGTTGCAACCAAGCTAACAGGTTTTCAGAGCATGGGAAAGATTTGACGGCCGCACTAGGATGATGAAGGGTCTCTTCAACTACGAGACCGCATACCGGGCGTACACCAGGCAGTGTCTGGAGGAATTTGTCCGAGACAACGTCCAGTATGCTGAGATTCGGCCGAATTTCATGGCGACCAACCAGATCTTGCGGGATGACGGTTCCCAGAAAATCAACAATCAAGGCACCGTGGACTTGATCATCGATGTTTATCAACAGTTCATGAAGGATATAGGGGACATGAATGACGATAATACGATTGTCACGAATCCCGGCCACAGGCCGACCTTCAGTGGGTTGAAGATCATTTACTGCACCCCTAGGTCTTTCAACAAGGATGCAGTTGGGAAAGCTCTAAGCGCTTGTCGAGATTTGGCAATACAGAAGAAATATCGCGATTATATCGCTGGCTTCGACCTGATAGGCGAAGAGGCCTTTGGTAGGATATGTCCCTTGTGGTTCTTTAAGGATGAGTTCCAGAGACACCAGACAATTTGCGACAATACGGAAGGCCTCGATGTTCCATTTCTATTCCACTGCGGCGAGACCCCCGATGACAAGGAAGGTAACCTCGAATGCGCCCTCAATTTCGGTTCGAGGCGGATTGGCCACGGATATGCCCTGCCTGAAAAACCAGAGATCCTGCAGCAGATGAAGGCGAAGGGAGTCTGCGTGGAGACGTGCCCAATCTCCAACATGGTTCTCGGCCTGACGGAGCGGATGGATCAACACGCTGTATACAGGCTGCTCGATGCAAATATGCATTGCGCGGTGAGCAGTGATAACGGTACCCTTTTCCGGTGAGTCCAATCGCCTTCGCAGATCAAGACAAGTACCGAAGCTGACCCCATACTAGGTCCACACTCTCACACGATTTCTACGAAGTCATGGCTGGCCACAAAAACATGAACCTATACGGCTGGAAACAGCTCGCCAAGTGGAGCTTGACCCATTCCTGCATGAGCGACGAAGATAAGAAGCGAGCCGAGGCCGAGTGGGTGAAACGGTGGGAGGAATTCATTAAGTATGTGAATTCAGGCCAGGAGAAGAAGCCGGACAGGCTGCTCAAGCTGGAGCAAGCTCAAGACAAAGGGAGAGAGAGGGCGGCCAACGGGAAGAACTATGCAGGAGTGGAGAGCGATTATCCTCCCAAGAAGAGCGATATTCCCGAGATGAGCAGCTTGAGCATTGCAGCTTGAGCATTGCAGCTTGAGCATTGCAGCTTGAGCATTGCAGCTTGAGAGTAAACTTGTTGATTGATATTGGCTGGTTGACACGAAGGAGTATGGCGCTGCGGCCTGTTTCGTAGCGTTCTTGGTTTAGGGTTTCTCTTTGGTGTCTCTTTGGGTTCGGTTTGATGGCCAACAACGTTCGTTTGGGTGAATTCGTGATACCAGAAACAGTATGAGGCCGGAGGCATTTAGGTCGATATGTTCACAGATCTCCTTCAGTTTCTATTTCTTACGGGCGCAAATGAAGCTTTCATTATGGACCTTTGAGATAACCCGAGTATCTGCATTGAACATGTGTGTTTGTGATTCACGCGCCGTGAGCTGAGGGAACGAACGACACACGCGTGACACCATCAACCTCCCTCAGTCAACTGATCCGAGGTTCGGTGTTGATGTGTAGTTGAAGGTCTGTCTGGCCTGTGTGTCCTCGCCCCAACGCAAACAGGAAATACAGATAGGCTGGGCTGTGGAACAAGACAGAGGCTGTGTTGAAGAATGGAACAATGACGAGTCGTCGACTCGCACAAAGTGACAAAGGCGGATTCTCGACGCGGAGACATGCAGTTGGCCGTCTGCGCCACTCTTGGCAGACGGGCAGAGCCCCTCAAGTCTCTTGGAAGCTTCTTCGTCCCCGCCCGGCGGCCCTTTTTAGTGGGCTTTAGTGGGCCTAGCAGCACTATCTCTGTCTATCAGCGCTATCTCGTATCCGCTAAGCCCCACGGATACAGCTGGATAGGCATAGCGCCTGCCAGAGTGTGGGCACATTGGCGGCCCGCAGCGGCTGATTGAAACCAAACCCACCCATGCCGGGTCCAAAGTGGACGCTGGTGCCCGCTGCCCGCTGCCCCCAAAGATCTCAAATCACAAACGGTCCTCCCTATTCTTGGCCCTCGACGTCTCTTTTCTCTTTGAATACCTACCTGCTTCTACCTTGCGAATCATCGTCACGACTTCTTCTCTTGCTGACCACCAGCTCAATCGCTCGTATATATACCTCTGCTTGCTCCATAATGGACTTCCTTATTTAATGACACAGCGTTGCTCTCTTTGCTATCATCACTATCCGCCTACCAACCATCTTCCTCCACATACCGACGAGGCTGTGGGAGACCAGCTTAGCTTCGAACCCAATTGCTACCTACCGTCCCTCTAGTCGAACCTACCGTTCCCTCGGGAGCTAGTCTGTAATGTCCAGCGGCGGCGATACCGCCTCTCCGGGTTCCGCTCTGTGGTGGTTCTCGTCCGATGTTGATGGAGCCTCGGGCCCATCCGGCTGGCGTCTCGATGTCGTCACCCTGCTCGCCGTCATCGGCGAGGGCTCTATAGCCGAGCACGCCCAAACTATCACCGCGAGCGTCTTCTGTCTCCTACCGCGTATCATACCGGCTCCGCAGGCACTTGTGAAGCCCTCGCGCCCGGTTCGTCTTCCCGAAACCACCGCGAAGATGACTGGCGTCTATAGTGGTGTCGTCCTCGATACCGTCGGCTTCTTTGCCAACATCATCCATCCTCTCGACGAGCTACAACCCTTCTCGTTCAAGGTCCTCGAAATCAAACATGCCAACCGAGAACCGGATACAAATGGTTCGAATCTGCTTTCTAGGTTACGGACGGGGCTGAGATCGAATACCAACATGTCAAAGACGCGCTCGGTGAGGCTCACGGGACCACCGCCAGATGCCCATGACGAGGGTAGTTCAAAGACGCCCCCAGGAGGTACGACCTTCAGCTCGAGTGCTGACGTCGAAGCTGCCACACCGGCACCGGGAATAAGAAAGCGGGCGACAATGAAAGAGAAGGTGCAGGACTTCGTGACCAATCCGACGGGTGCGAATGACATCAAGCGGCCGGCAATTCCCGCCAAATTATACTCCCCTATTCACATTCTGGAGATCTTCTCGGCGCTGCTCACGTTCTCCATCATTGGGTTTGCCGTAAAGTACCAGGACGGCACCGCCATTCTCGCTGTTTCGCTCATCGCCTTGGCTAGTTCCATCGTCGGCTGGGCTTCCTGGTGGAAGCCCATCCTCATGAACCGCATCCAAAAGAACAAGGTACCCGCAGGCGATGTGGTTATTCGTACTCGAGAGGGCGCCTTCCTGCTCGTCAAGTGTACTGAAGAGGTTGCGCGGGAGTTGTACTCTGGGACCGAAGAGTGCGAGTATCACGTCAGCGGACAGGCCTACCGTGTCCTCATGGGGATCGGCACCCTGCTTCTTATGGTGTCTGTCATTCTGCTGGGCAATTGCAAGTGGAAAACGCAGATCTTCATCGGTGTTAGTTACATCACCTTGAATGGCATGTACTGGACAATGGGACTGTTGCCGAAGCGCTACTTCTGGGATCTGAGCCGATACACCTACAGAGACATCACACCGCCCCACGCAAAAAACGCCGACAAGCAGACTGATACCCCCGACCCACGAGAGGGCATGAAGAGTTTTACACGGACACTTTGGTATGTCATCCGCGAAACCAAACGCACTGCGTGGGTAGGGAGAAGCGGCGCCGCGCCCAGCACGCCTCAATGGCGCCGCTGGCTGGCCGAAGCCGAGGAAGCGGCCATCAAAGGGAACATCAACTGGCCCTCTGTCGCGCGCAAGGACGAGATCATGAATATGAGGGACGGCGATGATGTGAGCCGGAGCCCCATCCCCGAAGGCCAGTTCGACGAGGCTGAGCAAGCAGCCCCAGCGGTGGAGGTTCAACCCCAGAACAGGCGGGCGAGTCAGACTGGCGCGTTCTAGGATGTCGAATTTATTGCATTTTGGGAGTTTGGAATGGATGGATTGGATACCCTCGAGCGAGCGGGCGAGCAAGCTGGCAACTATAGAAGGTTGGGATAGGCCCTTGGGTTGGGAGCGGATCTCTGAAAAGCCTATTTTCGATGAGGTCCCGGAATTGGTAATGAATCTCTGTGATCTGGTTTGCCATCTTTTGTATTTATACCATATCATATCATACCAAGGTCTTTGCATTCCGGGGGTTGATGTTGGCTGCATTGGATATGGCCCTACACATCACGGTGGGTGTTATGTAGCAGGGGGTTAGGTTACCAAAGAGCATGTTTGGCATTAGTCATAATGAAGACCACAAGGAAGTCAGTCGTCCTGCGCTCTTTTAAGGTAATCTTGGGAAAGTCCTATCTTGCCGTGTATATGCTTCGCACTACCCGTCGTGACCGCACATCCTCAATCACTACTAAGTAGCAGGCCGCTGCATTCAACTCTCGTTGAGGTCATTCGGCGTCGGACGGCGAATGGCTGCAGTGGTACTTGGTTGTGGTGCTTGTGCTCAGCCACCCACAACCACCAGTCCTTCCACTGGGTCAATAACCATGATTAGCCGGTTGTCCACGAGATACCCCTCAGGCAGCTCTGTCCGTATTGAATTGATCGCCTGTCTAGGTATAGCCTTGCCACCCCCAGAGCCGGTCTTACACCAACTCCTACCTAGGTAGCAGAAAGACCAGACCAGATCTGATGCCGCATGCTAGGTAGCTACGAAGCGATACGCAAACATTGAAGTATGGTCCAGAGCTAAGGTTGGTCGAAACAGTCACTTACTTCTCTTTGGACCATCATCGAGACGGCCTCCAGGATTTACGAGCGGGTCCTCGGGGCGATGGGTGTGCTGGGGAGGATTAGGGGCTGTTGATAATGATGGTCTTGATCGGTGCAGGTGGTTTCTTGAATTCTGGTGATGCGGGAGGTAGGAAGCTTGATGGTGTTGCTTATGGGACGTGCCTATGTGCAGTGCAGGTGACATGTGGGTGACATGTGGCTTCGTCAAGCTTGCCGTTGAGTTGCTGACTATCTGTGTGCTTGGGGAGGATAGGATGACTGGTCAACGGTCCGGTCTGAGATCAACACCGTGATAGACGAGACGAGCGTCTCGTTCGGTTCCCCGACCATAAGGGGTTGAGACACAGGCTAGTGGTTCAGGATCACCTCAAAAAGGGGATGGTTAGACGGATTTAAGTACGGAACGTAGCTACCTCTGGGTCTATAGGTAGTTATGATCTTCGATCATCTCGAGAGGGGGAAAAAACATCCTTTTCAAGTAGGCCATCCAAGATCTACCGAATACGATTTCAGAGGCTTATGAGAAATTCCTGGTCAAATGGACCGAGTTCCAGGATGCTAGATAACTTAAGATCTTCAGAAATTAGTTAAAGCTGACGATTTCTGACGGTTTGCGAGTTAAGTATGTCATAGACTACTCCAGCTTACCTTCCCCTTCTTTCAAAGAGCATTGATGAATTGCAAGCACAGATACGAGTTGTCCAATTGATGTCTCCATACGATACAGCCGCCTTAGGAATCTGCTATCTTAGCAAGCATGCCTGTTGTTACTCACGGCTGACTTCTCCCAGGCGCATTCCCTTCAGCCAGATTACCAGTGCTAGTCCCCTTCTTCACCTCCTCCCTCCACGTCTGCCTCTCGGTAGTAGAAACGCCAGGGCCCTTATAGACACTCCCATACAGCCCAGTAGCCCAACTGCTGCCCTCCTTCGCCGCCTGGGACGTCGGCTCGCGCTGCTTCTTGGTGTGCCTGCGCCTGTACCACTTGCCGTACGCAAGCAAATAATAAAGCCGGAAGCAAAGTAATGCGAACTTGTCGTTCTCGAGGTCCTCCGGGTACTCGGCGCCGAGGTCGACGGCGGCGGCGATGCCGGACATGACGGCGACCTCGTGGGCGTTGACCAGGGTCCAGGACGCGGCGAAGCGCGTGTGGTTCTTGGCCTGCAGGAACATCATCCAGGGGATGACGAACAGGTAGTGCGTGTAGCTGTGGCACAGCTGGTGCCACCAGTCCTTGCGGATGATCTTGTCCTCGCGGATCTCGCCGTCGGTCCACAGCGCGCCGTCGCGGGCCTTGTTGAGGTAGATGGTCTGGAAGACGTGCTGCTCGAAGGGCACGCGCTCGGGAAACTGGGACTGGTAGTTGGTCGTATCGAATGACATCTCGAGCTTGGAGCGGTCGCGCTCGTACATCTTGATGTAGTACATGGGCCGGAAGTTTGAAGAGGCGTAATTGAGCCTCGAGGTCTGGTCCGCGCCGTTGACGCGTGACACGGCTAGGTCCTCGCGGTAGAAGTTCTCGTAGTGCTTCTTCATGTAGTCGGCGTCGTTGTGCGTGATGGTGATATCGTCGCTGAACTTGGCGGACCCGAGGACTTTCTTCTCTTTCCACGTCGCGGTGCGGCCGAGCACTTTCTTGGCCGTGTCCGCGAGGCAGCACAGCACGATCTCGTCGTAGCTCTCTTCGCCTGCCGGCACGTCCTCGTCGGCACCGTCGGGGTTGTGGCCGTCGGGTGCCGGGGTGCGCGGCCGGAGCTTGACGACGACGCCGCGGTTGTTGCGCTGCACGATCTCGGTCAGCTCGGTGGACAGGCGCACAGTGACGCCGCGCGAGACGAGGTCCTTGCGCCAGGTCTCGTAGAACTCGGAGAAGTTCGGGAACACGATCATGGACGGCTGGTTGCTGACGACGGTGTTCTTGTCGGGCGCGTACCACATGCCGTAAGTCGGCGAGGTACACAGGCGCTCGAACATGATGGCGGGCACGTCAGGCGTCGCGTTGCCGGTCCCTAAAAACAGCGCCGTCATGGGCAGCGCGACGGTGTTGGTGAACTCCTCGGAGAACATGAACAGGCGGAAGACGATCCTGAGCGGCAGGAGCGCGAAGAAGACTTCGAACCAGCGCATGAGCTTCAACACGGCGGCCAGGCGGCGCACCTCGCTATGGTGGCGCACCAGCAGCTGCGTTGGGAACACGTTTGTCCAGAAAGTGTCGTCCTTGCCGAACGAGACATGCAGGTTCACCGGGTCGGCGTGGAAGCCCTGGCGCTGGAACATGGTCACGGTGTGGTGGAAAATGAAGGAGCCACCCTGCACGCCCTGGTTGAACCACGAGGCGCCGTAGCGGTCCTTGTCCAGCGGGATGGAAAAGGCCTGCCCGCCGCAGTAGTCGACGGCGTCGATGAGCGTCACGTCGAACTTGTCTGGGTGTTGGGACAGGTGGTGCGCTGTCGACATGCTGTTTTGTCCGTTAGTCAGACTGACTTGGGCTATACTCAAGTGGCCGTGTAGTTTCGGGCTCAGCTTACCCAGCAGCGCCAGCACCGACAACGAGGACGCGCTTGCGGCCATTATGGGCCTTGTTCCCGTTCTGAGACATGAATAATGCGCTGTCTCTTTCAATATCGCGACTAAAGGTTTCAGTGGCCATCCGTTGACGGTTGTGTCAAGGTGCGGTAATCTTGAACAGCAGCTGAGATACCAATGCTGAAATTGCTAGAAGCATTCACTTGCTGGCGCCATCATCGCACAGGTTTGGGGGCCTCTTATAGATGGGCGCCCATGCCTCCAAGAGGCTGGATGGACTGGCATTGATGATGGGCACATGGCTGACTACGACGTCATTGATTTCGAGGCTGAATGGACTTGAGTCTTGGACGTTGCGCTAGGCTGCCTAGCGAGCGAGCGCCATCTCACCGCCGTTAGCCAGTTAGCAAACTGAGACATATTCAACCCAGATGTCTCGGGGTGTGCGAGTCAAGTTCGGTGTCGTTGGAACAAGAGCCCGATTCAGCATGTTGTTGGTTGCATAGGAAACAGCGGACCGTCAGCGCCTCTCGCTGGAGATGCCCCCAACTTTCAAGGTAGAGCTTGGGCCACCTGCTTTGTCAGCAGGCCCGACTGCACGTCGGCGCGCTCCCCCCTATTGATCGTGCGTACACGCGCACATGAACATTTCGTGCGGGCGACGCGTAATTAAATCCAGCAATATTATGCTGGATAAGAGGGGGGTAGAACAGTTGGTACAGGCCGTGATCCAATCCCTCGCCATAAGTTAACTGCCTGTTCCTAGATGAATGGGACGCACTTTGATGCGGCAGCCGAAAGAGACACCAATGTAAGGATTGTAGCATGTGCAAAGGACAAGAGTAGAAGTTCTATGACTTTCCCTTTCTAGGGATGGCTGCAGTGCTCCTTGAGAGGATAGGGTGTGAATCTCCGAAGATAAAGAGGGCTGGTTTAAAAGTTGGCTCAAAAAATTGACCCGAGACAAGCTCGAATCGAAGACGTACTGAGAAAAGATACCCATGAACTGGAATTGGCCAGAATGCGGGGCTTGGTATCCGATGGTCGCCGCTAACTATGTGTATTGGTCAAGAGACCAATACACCAGCCATCCTCCGTAGACTGGTGAGGTCCCCTTGCTTTACGAACGTCGGTGCTCCCGAACCCATGTAATAGTATTCACCTTGTCTAGGTATATATCTGCTCTGCCGTCTGCCCATAATTGGTTCTCGTCTCCACCCTGCCCCCCAGTCTATGCCCCTTTTCACCGATGGCTTGAACTTTGGACACCCTAAGCATTACCTAATGAGCGCAGCACTGCTATGTCACCCAACCACTTGATGTTCGACACCTGCAAAAAGAGAAGTATCCCATCATGACTACCTTACATGCAGCATGAATGACCACCAGGTCGCGACTTGCTTCTATTGCAGAGTTCCTACTTTCCCATAGGTCACCCTCAGGCATCCCATCGCACCTTCTGGCATATACATCAAGCTCTTGACCGCACTCCGACACTCAATTTCTAGCGATTGCACTGTGCAGCCTGGGGCCACACAAACTTTCAACCTCTCTAACTATCATGAAGCTTTTGGCTAAGATTATTTTACTCGAGGGACACGTATCTTCAAGGGATCGGCCCGCATGCGTCCAGTCTACGATGCGCCCTGTCCTTTCATGTTTCTGTACTGCACTCAGCTAACTTTTATCACAGATACAGACAGCTCTTTTGCGAACGTATCCGTGTCTTGATGAAAGTCTGCAACTCTCCGAGGATACACGACCACGCCGGCATGCTGGCATCAAATACACCACCTCCTGCAACCAAAATCACATATGCGGCCACCAGAACCTTGCAACGCAGCCCGCGTGCTCCTCTACCGCGCATCTTGCTTCAAGACAAGCTACCATTTTAAAGAGAAGAAGTATCAAGATTTTACCCTTCGCCGCCTAATTGCCTCCTATCGCGCGACTGGCTCAGTTCGGGACGTGTATCGGTAGATCATCCGCCCCTCCTGATTCATATCACACAAGATACTCTTCAGTAGGGCATATACGCTGATACGACTGGAATTATCTAGGTAGAGCCGACGACTGATGGCAAGGCTGTTATCTATTCATTCCATTTGCCTCAGTGTTCGTTCGGAAGCAGCGGCAACATGACTTCTGCTGCTTCCAGCGCTTGTGCCTACTTTCCAACTCCACGGACTGGTTCATCCGCCTTCCCCCATCTTCTTCCATCTTCCCGCTTTTCTGCGATTGTTCGGCTGCCTTACAACCTGCTGAGCTCAGTTTTTAGGCGCTGATACACACAGGAGAGTCAGCCCCAGGGCAATCTGCGCAACAATGTCTCGACCCGTCTCGATGCACCAAGACCTCTCACGAGCTGTTTACGTGCACCAAGACTTCTATCCCGTCACTACCAAGGAGCACAGTCGCAAGACGACGCACCCTTGCGGAGCCACTGGTATCTCGGCCTGCGAGGTCCTCGTACCCAAGAACCTGCTGATCCAATATTCCAGCGCCTATTCCAAGACTCCAGGTTCAAGTTTGAGCTTGCCGCGCGTCCGAGACGAGAAGTGGGAATCAAGCGGATGCGAGAGAGGGGAATTGGCTTCTCCGACCTTGTCATAGCCATCAAGTCCGATGGCCCCGGTGGCAAAACCACGATCATTGGGCTTCACGGGTATCGGGTCCACGATCTGACTGGGATAATAGTCGGGATTCTGGTGGCTGATTGTATTCATACCTACGTATATGTGTAGCCTTATATTAGACAAGTTCCACCCATTCCACTCCCGAATTGAATTTATGCAGCGTTTTCAAAAAGACTTCAAGTGCGCCTGCACCTGACCAAGTACGGAGACGCGCCCTCTCCTCGTCCGTCAATGGTAGCATTGACAATCGAGGATCAATCTGTGAGATCTCTCGTCACGCGGTTTCTAAAGCCCAGACAATTGCAATTTGCTCTGAAGAAGACCGCTTCAACGCGTGCTGGCAAAGGACCCAGAAGCGCTTGGAATTCCATGGCGCCAGACACAAAACAGCAACCGACCACTTGAAACTGCCTCTCACCTGCATCCCACAGCAGTAGAGAGTAATCGCAGCCCGAAACGTTATAGATCAGATGTCCTGTGCGTGCCGCTGGAGGCGCCATTCCTATGTAGCCATTACTTCCCCTGAGTAGCTGTCTGCGTGCACAGAACATCCGCAAGTCGACGAGTGACTCCTTTTTGAGCGGCAGATTCTTGGTAGCCGATGGCGAGCAGACCAGTTGCACGGCACTGGCCACATAGTCAAGTGAAGAACAGCCGTAGTTCTCTGGTTCGGTGGCTGTTGCGACCTTTCCGCGCAAGAGGGCCGCAGCGTAGGCTTCCCGCAAAGTCCCTCCTGAGAAGAATGGTGGAAGTGCTCGCTTGATTCTGAAACTTTCTGGGTACCTGAAGCTACCTAAATACTCGGTTCAGAATCACGCGTGCTGAGGTATCTCTATAGGCAGCGAGATTGCCTCAGTAGCAACCAACCTTCTGCGACATAATCTCCCTCCGTCTGGATGCCGCTGAACAGATTACGGAGCTTAGCCGAGAGGTCCGCCGACTCGAGGTCTATTCCCGAAGGACGTAGATCTTCAATCGCGGTTATTCCAGGTCCAACAATTCGCATGACTCCCCTTTCGGCCGCCTGACTTGCGTCTAGAATTGCTGCCAGCCGCGACGTCTTGAATCCCAAGTACGCTCCCATATCAACTTGCGTATCTGCTCCCCAGTTTGGTACCCAAGTTGGACCAACCAATCCCTCTTGAAACTCGCATTCCTGCAAAATGGACAGGTCATGGTGAGTCTCGACTATTCCAAGTGTAGCGTCCTTGTACACATCCGCCGGTGGCTTCTTGTAGTTGACGTCAATCAGCTTCTTCTCGCCCTTGGGCAGCATTTCCAACACTGCAAATAAGCGATCGCACGGATCTGTGCATTTCATCCCCCGACAGAAATCTCTCAGGGTATTGAGGGACGAATGTCGCTGTTGCTCCAATAAGGACGAAACTTGCCACAGTTTTCTAAGATATTGAGGTTCCAGACTGTCGGTTCGTGCAAAGTGGGAGTATAAGCAGGTCCATGCGCGTAGGAAGAAACGCCAATGTACCTGACAACGGCCACAAGTGATCATGGCCTTTGTTGTGCTCAAAATAATCTCTTGCCTGATCCATAATCTCTCAAACCAGGGTCGGCAGAAAAGTTTGTATAACTTCTCCTGAAGATGGGCATCGACAAGCAGGTTGTCATGCTCATCAACCAAGCGCATTTCATTCCACTCATGGTGCAAGGCAGCCACGTCCATTATGCCGGTGGCCCAATCATATGTGCAGTTTTCCCAACATGCTCCAGGTATTCCATCAGCTTGACGCTCTCGTCTGCCTCGGGGCCGATATAGGCAACGACATGAGCTGCACGCTGAAAGATGTCGCCCATCTTGGAAACCTGGACCGCCTTCTCTTGTCATCTCGCCGTGGCGTTGAAGCCTTGAGTGTGGGCCAATTTGGCTGGTTAGACTTAGAGATAGCTGTCGACGATGACAATGTGGAACGATGACGGGCTATTCGAGCGCTGGCAAAATCGCGATCCAATCCCGCACTCTCAGTATTTTATGCGCATACATGACGGGTTCACGGTTCGGCCGTGTGACCTCGACGTCGCATCGGGCATCCGGGCATTGTCGCACGGAACCCTCGTCTAAGAGTACGCCTCCGACGTCATGTTATACGGATGCCCGCGCCTCCAACGGTACCGACAAGTCGCGCGCTGATGTAATTGGGCACGCACACTGGGTCGGCAAGTCACGATCAACGACCGCTGCGGCAGCCCCTGGGCCGCCGAGTTCGACGCCCGAGTACGCGACCTTCAGCACACCAGTGGCGCGAGGGGGTAGCAACCAGGGCATGGACATTTACAGCTACGCGTGCCTATAACCGCGCAACGGCCGACGACGGCAACTATATAAACGCGAATACTATTTTGCGCGACTTTGTCGATATGGTGAGTAAGAACGGCAACTTCCTGCTGGATATTGGGCCCCGCGCTGACGGGAGTGTCGTATGGCGGGAATCGACAACCTGTGGGAGGCGGGTGTGTGGATACGCGCGCATGGTGAGGCGGTGTTCAATGTGATGTATTGGGCTGTCAGGCCCGAGAAGGGTGATGTTAGGTTCATGCAGATGAATGATATGTTTTATATCCTAAGCCTCGAGGAGCCGGCTGTTGGACGGCTGTTGGTCGAGGCTCGGGTGCCTGCGATAGAAGGGGATACGGCCAGAGCAACCAGAGGAACACACCATTCCAGGACAGTCATAATGGTCGGGATTGGTTCTCTCATAGTGAGCCCCGTGAACTTGTGACCATGCGACCATGTGATCGTGGTACAAACCAACCTAGTCACATTGATACCTCCCAGATAGTGCAATCGGTCTCCGGGCTATGCAAACTCAGGCCAGATGATCGCTATGGCAGGCACGGCTCGAATTGGAGGTGGGCATTGCGAGCCTGGTTCAGCACCTTCACTTACCCGTCAAGTCTGAGGACCTGAAGGAAGCACGATGCCATTGTCTCGTTGTGCTCCCGGCGGGGTACAGCGGATGTCCGTACACTTTTGCCAGTCTATTGATCCCCGATTTGAAAGCCCCTCGGGAGCCGTCATAGTCGTGTCGTCAATTTCGGTATGGGAAGCTGTCCGCTGTAGCTGATTGCAAGAGTAAGTCCTCTGATTCTGACAAATTGTCGAACGACGAGACTCGAGAGGCCTGGTACAACATGTTTGCGCCAGTGTCCGGAGTTCGGAACTGCCGTGGACTGTAACTCGACCATTCGAGTGATGATATGACTACTCTAAACCTACAGTCTTTCGCCCAGGCCGAAATCTGTCACTTGTAGTCGGTGCTGATGCGAGTGCATTTTTAGCGAATCCTGAACTCATGCCTGTGTATCTAAAAAGGAAAGTGACTCACTAGAGGTTCGCGCCGCACATGCCAGATCCATGTGTCCATATGTCCCCTGTCAAAGGAGTGACACCGCCATGAACTACATACAGCTGCTGAAAGTTTCAGGCCCCTTGAAGCAAATGTGGCCTGGCAGTGGAGTGATCTCGAATGGCTACCGATCAAACGTGACGTCAAGATCATGAATTTCAAGAACATCTCGTCGTCCCCACGAAGAGGATTCGTAAGGCATGTCAGCCTGCAGCGGCACCTGTAGATCGCGGCAGTCCCGAGCTCGGTGGCGGAAAGGTAGGTTTGTTGCTGACAGGTGGCCCGGGGAAGAGCCTTGCCGAAGGTCATGATCCCTATGGTTTCTTCCATGGTGCAACAGACTCAGAAGGTCGTCCCGATTTGGAAAAGTTCTAGAAGGCGTAGAAGGTCATGGTTTGTGATCCTGAACCGAAGGATCGATTTGTCGGGCTACGGCTTCACCGGGCGTACCTAAAGCTGTCTTGTAGCCCGACTCCAGTCCATGCCGCGTTTCCTTTCCAATGAGAGCTGTGTACCTATGCAGCTCCACAGAAGTACATTGTGAGCATGGTTGTAAGCAGGCTGCCTCGTGAAGCGTTCTATGGGCGAATGCACTTGCCGCTGGGCTGCTGAAGCCATTGAGAAGCACCGCAACCCTGTTATGGGAATGGAGGAAGCTGCAGGCAGACTTGGGTTCGAAGAGCGGCCAGACCAAGGCTGATGTACATTTCTTATCGGACAAGAGGAAGTATATCTCATGGCCTTATGGCAATGCTGATTTCTTAGGGCGAAGCGACAAAAGTGTGAAAGTGATGAGCAAGAGAGAGTCGTCAGCAAGCCACAGTAGACAGCGAGCTGTTGCAGCACAGACCCGGCATGAGCCACATAAGCCACGAGTCAAGTGTTGCCCAGCCTGCCAGCTGACAGCGATGGACACAGAGACCCGCTTTTCAGCCCCGGCTCTTGGGCTTATCAAATCTGCCCCGTTCGAAGGTTGCCTCTTTGCCTCTCCCGGATCATGGAAGATCTCACCAAGTCCCAAATCTCCAAGCCTCGATAAGAATGGTGGCCCTAGATTAATTCCAAGGGGAGCTGGATCATATCATCTCAGGGCCCACGGCCTCATCTCACTACCGGTATATTGATCCTATGGTATACTTTGTAGGAGCTGTGCACTCAAGCTACATATCATCACGCAACACAGGCCTATCCATCTTGAAAATTTATAACCCCTTTTTCTTAATCTTCTAAACCGTAATAACTCAACAACTTAGGTAACTAGCTACATATGCCACTCTCTTCCTCCCTTATTGCCACGTCTCCCTTACACGTCGTGTGACTGATAGCTCAAGCTGAGCAAATATAGCTCGTATAGACCGCCTCACCTATCTTTACTCTCAGAGGCGTACATCCTTGGCAGTCTATACGGCGGCATTGCGCATCATCGCCTCCGGCTGTCCCGTTCCCGCACGCTTCTGCATTGCATTCATTGTCTGTCTTAGCGCGGCGAAACAGTTTGCTGGGGTTGGTGTTTTCGGTGCTCAGAGCCTTCTTCCCGGCCGACTGGTAGTGTTTCTTTTCTTCATGCGTTAGTTTCAACCAGGCGGCGACTTCCCCACCGCTGCTTAGGGTGAATTTCCTGCCCTCGACGACATCGATGTAGGCCTTTGACTTTCCCCCACCAAGCGCATGCTTGTTGGCTGACTTGAAGTCGCTGTCGCTCAAGCCGTCGAATACGTTCGAGTCCATAACCGACTTTCCTCCGGTGTCGTCAGTCTACCGACGCCAAAAAAACGCGACGTTATGTTGGGAAGTTGATTTGCATTGCTTAATTACCTCGTGAGAACGCAATCCTATCGTTGAAGATAGAACGCCCGGGATCGCCAACGCCATCAAGAGGGCGGTGCTTCTGAGAATCTGCATGGTGCCCTCCGAGACTTGGAGGGCTGAAGACGTGATGAAAGGTATCGACCGTGGTGAGAGAGTATCGACCGTGGTGAGAGAGATGTGGCATGAAATTGGTATTCCTGGGGTCGTTTGATTTGGAATACTTGCTTGCATGGATATGTCTGTGTTCGAACTGTTGAAAAAATGCCTCCTTCTTATATCTATGATATCCTACCATTGTCAAGGAAGCCACCTAACTCACTTACTCATGAGGCGATCAAAGTGAATTTTCTGCCTAACGGTGGAGTTACAGACCTTGCTGACATTTCCTTCGACCTAACAAGGAGTAAGATCTTCGCTAAGATGTAATTGATGTCTGAACTGGGCCATTGGTCCGTCCGTGAGGTGTTCCTAGTTTAGCACCACAGGTTACAGCTGTGCCGCAAACCAAAACCTACACCTTCCATATTTCCGTAAATCCCATGGGGATGATAGGGGTACTGGGGGGCATGCCCTCCTAAAGGACGTCCAGGTGAAGATTCCTCTGAACTGCTGTGCCGCCCGGTCAAGCCGGTGCGGGTACGTTGCTTGATCCTCATTGTTCCCTCGGAAGCACTCGAGCAAGCAACCTGGCTGACAGGAGCTTGGCAGAAAACGTCGTATTCGGCATTATTTCGCGGTGTGTAGCTTCTATATTTATCATAGCTTACATGTTTGTGGAGATGTGCTGGCGAGATATTTTGAATAGGGGCTTCTTAGGCGCTGCTTTGCACGCATACATTCGGACATTCGGGGTGCCAGGTATCAATCAACCTGTGTGTATAAAGATCATGGCTACCTCAGGCTCTTGTAGATGGGGATGACGTATGGCTTTCTTTCTGTAGGCTTCGTGTATGGCACCGTTGGAGGCGGGGGTGGTCTGCAATCCGTAACCGTAACATTTGGAGTTTCCTCTTAACTTACAGTCAAAAATCAGTCTTAGATACAAAACATTAGTTGTGTAGCATCCGTTAGGGAAATACCACGTCCTACATCTCACCACTATAAACGCTCTGGGTTACCTCGGCGCGGTCGGTAAGGTGGTAGCATTTTACTAAGAGGACTAGGACTTGTGCCTGAATTGCCACTGCTGCACCCGTATCTGCGCACTCTTTTACTTTGTACCGAACCCGGAAACCTCAGGCGTATTACCAGTGTAGTAAGAAAGAAGGGAGAAAGATGCCATGAGAACTTTCGGGACAGCTATGGTTGTTCAGCCTACGTGGTTCAACTAGGCGCTAAGTTGGATTTAAATGAGGTCGAGCTCGGGGAAGCAGACTTGGCCTCGTACCATTCGACGAGGTTGACGTTATTGTGTTACGGTGTGAGTCAGCGTGACTATGCCAACGGCCGATGTACATAACAAAACTGTGGGTTGGCCACGAGAGTAGTGATATAAAATTAATCCGAGATATTAAAAGACTTAGCAGGCGAACGGATTGAGCTCGACACATAGGATACCGGTCTTTGCAAAAAGACGTGACCTCAACAGAGCCATGCTCGCTATCGGAACACTTGTAGCGGCAGGTAAGCGAGAGGATAAGCAAAGGCATCATCAGCGCCCAACGTAGTCATCTTCAGGTCTGTCTAACACCAACTCACAAATACTGCCTTGCGCCCCAATGGATCTGACTGGGTTTCCATGTCGCCTCCCACTCTCGGTCTCGGTCTGCGCCTTTCCACCCAGGAAGCTGACCGTCGTCAAAAGCGTCAATCAAAATACCTCCAGGGATATTACTAATACTACACGGCGTCAAACGATGATACGGCGCTTCACGAGACAACCGACCGGCCGAAGTGGGTCCGATCCGGCGTCTACCAAGCGCCCCCGATTTAGGACGGGCTGTCCTGTGTACATGTACTTGGTATGGTCGACAACATCTCGAGTGCTCCGTCCTGGGCAATCCATCTCCCCGGGGCAAGATTCCTTGTGCGCATTGTTATGTTGCTTTGCCCAAGCCTGCGCCTCACCCCAGCCCATCCAATCATCCAACCAGAGATCCCCTGAAGACCGCCCGAAGTCGGGCTGACCTGTACAGTGACGCATGCGCCTCCAAGCTGCATATTCCGGATTGCATTGGTGCCAGCAGCAGCCCTGTCCGAAACAAAGGATTTGCTCAGCTTGTATTGACAACACACTTCTAAGTTCTTACCTACCAGTGATAGGCTTATTATCTAATTCCCACATCCTTCGCTGTCCGGTGTCAACGAGGATGGACGTCCATCACTGGGACTTTTTAAGCGCATAACGCATCCTTTGATTTTCACCGCATCTACTCTATCCAGCAGGCAGCAGCAATAGACTCGGAACAGAGGCAAAACTACCAAACCACGCCTTTCTCAGCCACAGCTCGCTCCCTGGTGCCAGCGCACATCCTATAATAAAACCTCGGGCGATGCGCCGGGACTGATCTCTCATCGCAGCCCGCAAAGGCGAAGCTTTCGTGCGATAGGAACGTGCAGGCAGGACCCAGGTACTACCTACTCCTGGTCGTCGAATCTGCCTGCCTACCTAGTCCTTGCATCCATCATCAAGCGCCGCCAGTGTGGCACGGACGGCGGCAGACATAGTCCAATCCTCAAGGCCGCTACGACTAGCAGCAGCGACCTAATAAGGACGAGGCCTGCAGTCCCGCGGCTCGGTAGCCCCGAATGATATCGTTAGGGCTAGATCCGACGATGGTGGCAAGTGCATTATCGTCCGACGTCCAGCAGCTCCCAGTCTATTGGGGCCGTGCGCGTAGTACGTATTCGGAATCACCGTCGTTGAACCCCATCATGGGATTCCCAAGAAGCCCATCCTACTGTCCACATTGATCGTCATTCCGGGGTACAGCACCAGAAAAAAAGGATGTGCAGCCAGGATCGCCTGTCAATTTCATCAGCACGGCCGCCGCGGAGCCAGCATGGATGGCATGGACCCCAAACCCACCTAACCCATCCGGGGCTATTTCTGGATTTCTGAAGGATATCGCGAGTGGTTGACTTGGTATAATCAACCTTCTTCACCTGCCATGTTCGCGCACCGAAAACGTTATAGTGTACACCGAGGACCTGATGATCTACGTATCTACCCTGTAGTAGATCTTTCCCAGTGGGTTGGGCGGTCGTTAATCAGTCATCTAGTGCTGTCGCCTTGTGCCGGACGCTATGACGACAGGTAGTGCATCTGATCTGTCATTCTACATCGGGCAGACCGATCGTTCGCGTATCTATCTACCCTACCTTGGTCCTTACCCACATGCAACTTTTCATCTGTCGGTCTGGGATTTTCACTGGGAATAGTTGCATTCGTGTCACGCAATTGAGTAGCAGCAAGGGATGCCCAGGTCCACATTGAGCAATAGACAAGACGTACGGCGTTCATCAGGAGCTGCTTGCATGGAGACGAGACTGGCGAGGAATGGGAGGATTGGCGGTGATGGATGCTAATTTGCAGCTGCATGGAGTCTCGCGTAGTTGAACTTACCAAGGTAGTCTCGAAATCTATGATAAGGCATGACATCGTAAACTCCGTTATCACGAAACCAGACCAGTCACGACAATGCAAGAAGAGTTCAATGGAGCGGTAGAGATATCTCGAGATAGATGTTCAATTTATTCGAATCGATCATCAATCGATCCCAGTCCTGATATTCATGAAGAATAAACCAATCTACCCAATAAACCCTAATCCAGTCTCCCAAAACACCAATCTGCTATGCTATACCCAAACACCGCTCAACAATTAGGCCCATTAAGTATGAAAAAACGCCGTTCTTCCTCTTCTAGGTTAGGTATGATCGATGAAGAGGAGAGGATGGGGGGACGAGCGCAGGATCCACCCGGCCTTGCCAGATCCCCCCATCCTCCCCTTTCTATGTAAAGCAGCGCTTGAATCCTCCTCGTAACCCAAACGGGAAATTTTTATAGTCTCTCATGACGACACCCCCCCGTGCCGCGGCGTGTCCGTTCGCCTCCAGGCCGGTAAACTCCGTTGACGATGCTGATGATGCTGAAATGCTGAAAATGCTGAGAATGCTGGTAATATGCATGCACGCCGTTTCATGATCAGAACTGGCCGGTGCGGTGTATCTCAAATGACGTAGGACAAACGGAAATAGGTCGTAAAACGCAAGGGGAAGATCATGCGTGGATGGCACCACCGAACATGCGACCCCACATGCCTCGACCCGTGCGCTGGCGCTTTGCTCTCGTGCTGCTGTCCTGCAGCTCGCGGAACTCATCGGCGCTGATCTCGTAAGGCAGAAGCTGCTTGCCCTCCTTCCGGTAGCCACCGGTCCGTGAATAAGCCGAGCCATTAGCCGGCAGGATTTGCACAGGTGACTCGTAGAGTGCCCCTGATCGGTCTATGCACAGGACCTCGGGCTCCGAAAACGGTGTCGATGAGCGCGAGTGCTGTTGCGAAAATTGTGACGAGGCGTATGAGCCGCCGCTCGAGCTGGCCGAAGAGCTGTAGCTGTAGATCAGTTCTGGGGGCGTCGAGATAGCGGGTACTTCGTGCACCATGCGGATCGTTTCTGTTGGTGGCGACGGCATTCTTTGTTGTGCTCGCGACCGCGAGCTGCCCCGCGACGAGGGCGGTGTCGGGTACTGAGCTGCAACAGCCCAGGCCCTCGCCTCCTCCTCCTCCCTCTGCTTCCGGCGCGCCATGCGGCGGGCGCGCTTGGTCTGGATGTCGTCGCGGATCGGGGCCAGGAAGCCATCCAGTTCCCGGTACAAATCTTCTTCTGTGATCCTCAGCTCCCACTCTAGTAGGAACAGCAGCTGCTTCTCCATCAAGTTGACCTCGGTCCGGGTGAATCCAAAGCTGTAGCTGTCAGAGTTGATGTTGCTGTATGTAGCCCAGTGCTTGTTCTTGGGCGAGCTGTCATTGAGATACTTGGCAGCGAGGATGAGCGCTGCCAAAAAGATGCGGTGCGTTGTACACCGGAGACCCTTGGCCATGGGCTGTAGCCGAGACTTTAACCTTGTGAGGTAGACTAGTGTTGACATGAGAGTAGGGACCTGGACATTGGAAGAGACGACCAGTTGTGTGATGAACTCTTCCAGTGACGGCAGGCTACTGTCGTTGACTTGTATAGCCTTTGGCGAGGGTGTCCGGGGTGGTGATGGACATTGTGTCTGGTTCTGAGGAGGCGGCATCATGTTGGGGTCACACTGTATGACATCGCATGCCGCCTGGGCCAGGTATGAGATCATGGCATTGTTGACTGGGGTGTAGACGAACTGCTCAAGGGCAGCGGCGTTGAGCTCGCCCATGGATAACCTTGTTGTCGAAGACATGGTGAGTGTCTGTGTGTGAGTGAATGAGTTTGTGAGGTGTTGTGTGTAAGTCGAGGTACCAGGTACCGAAGCTATGTCCTGCTCCAACGATGTAGCTCCGAGTGCTATGGACGACAAGATATGTCGAAACAGAGAATCCAAGGAAGGTTTGGTAATGGTGGGCAGGTGGTAATATACGTAAGTAGCTGAGCTAAGGTAGCGTAGCGTAGGTTGATGCGTGTGTGTGTGTGTGAATGTAGGATCCTCAGTTCGTATCACAGGGCGAAGTCTCTGGTCATTAATATGGAATATTGAAGACGGCTGCGATGGCGGGTGCGTAAAGGTGTGACGTGGTTGCCGTCGAGGCTGAGCCAGGGCGCTGGAGCCGGGCCTGGAGGGAGCGGTAATAGTGGGCGGGTGGGCGCTGTCGGTCGCTGAATTTTTGGCTTAGCTGATCCGTCACGGACGGCTCGACGGTGGACGCGAAGGTGCCAGTGGCAGGGGTTGCCTGGACTGGGCCTTTGGGGGGCAACTGTTTGTCCAAGGAGGTGGCTAAACCTGCTAAAAGCACAGGGTGAGGGGCGACCACTGATAGCGGCAGCAAGGCGCTATGGATGGTATGCAGGCTGGATGCAGGGTGCACTGCAGGAGGCAGGGGGCAGGGGGCGCTGTCGGGTTTGGCCGGCAGGGGTCTCAGTTGGAAGACAGTCTTCCTGTGCCGGTGGTCGGTGTCGTCGGTGTCGGCGAAGGAACGGGATGGGTGGGATAATGGGATTTGCCTCGGAGGAGCCTATGCGGTGTCCCCTTTCGTAGGTATCTTCAATTCCTGATTCCTCGAGTTTCCAAATTCGGTTTGTTGACAGATAGTACGTCGACTGATGACGGCGACTGTGGCTCAATGCGGATCCAATAGTACGGATACGGCTGCGAAAAAACAAGTTGTCCTCAGCTACGCTTTGCTTCGCTTGCGTCGTGGGTGTCCAGCACGGAAATCGTGGCTTAACTTGTCGAGCGCGGATGAGTGGATGCCGTTGCGATGCGCGGCCGGATTCTTCTTCGTCGTAGGTCAGGAAACAGGCCGAACGGCGGTTTTATGAAGAGTAATGCGTGAGCGGCTGACGCGGTCGAATGGAACCAAAAAGGCTATGCGAATTGGAATTATAGGCCTGTGGCGGTTATGCACACACGCTCAGGTCAGGTAAGCTGGTCAGCTGCTCTGCGTTTCGCTGCTAGTATAGGACAGGTCAGGTTGCCAGTCTGTGTGGGTGGTGATGGTGGTGGTGATGGTGGTCCAAAGAACGGAATGGTTCCCGAGCCTGCGGAAAGCCTAGAGGATGCTGGATCGCTACGGTAGAAACGATAGGAAAGGCGTTCACGATCTGCCCGAATCCGAAGTTGGTTGCGTAGGCTGAATGGCTCTGCCCCGAAAGACTGACGAATCTAGTCGCTGATGTTGTTGTAAGCAGTATGGCTGATCCCGATGGCTCCGGGTGTCGAGGCGCAGTTGCGGTCCGGCTTTTTGACGGGTTTCAAACGAGAGCGAATGCACGAGATCACGGGATTTGGCGAGATGATGTGAATCGCGAGACCGAGGTCGTCACACTTGCAAATGTCGGTGATTCAATCAGAGTGCTGCAGATGGTGACTTGTGTGACCAAGTAAGAGTGAGTCTGTGACCAATGTGTCGTGGGTTGTTTGTGTGTGTGCCGAATCCTGCTAGAGTGCACAGCGGCTTGATATATAAGATATGTCGATCTGACCGAGGGAAGGGAACAAACAAGTCTTCGTCAAGAAGAAAGTGAGTGTGCGTGTGCTGGTAATATGATGATTAATGGCTGAATAGTATCGAATGGTGGTAGACTGTCCAGAGCCTAGAATAGTGGGTTTCGTATCGTGAAGGTCGTGTTAGTCGTCAATGATGTGCGTGTGTGGCTGGGTCGTAATCGGTAATCCCTTCAATACTGTCTAGACAGAGTCAGGCTTCATTCCAGACCGTCGGGTCGTCGTTGGATAATAAGTCGTTGACTAGGTAAGTAGTCTTGGTGATGGAAGGGAAGAGTAGTCGGGATCGGGAGTGAGTGTGAGTCGGTGCGTGTCTCCAGATCTCATATATCCATTTGCACGGACTTTCGCGCTGGGTCACTTTCGTGAATGCGCACCACCACCTTGAAGACACCCCCTGGCCGAGGCTATTGGGCCAGCGGGTGCCGCATTCGATGCTGTGGTTGTTCTGTGGTCGTCCTCACCAGACTCAGTCGATCACGACACACCCAGCGTACGCCCCCAGGAGGCTGGCACTGGGACGGCATGAGTGGCTGCCAGTGGCCCATCTCACCCATGCCCTGCCCTACTGGCCGCGATGCGCCGCATGATCCCTTTGATTGAACGCGGTTGACGATGACAGGTGCTAGTGATTCATTGGTCTGAGAGTCTGGCTAGTCTGGCTGGTCTGGCTGGCCAAGAGTCTTCGAGACATGAAACAAGCGAGGAGGGGGTCGGGGGTCGGGGGTGGGTGGTTCAGGTCAAGTTGGCCTGCTTGGGTATCTGTAGCTAAACCTGTATGCATGCATAGTCGCCAGCCGATATGAACCAGTCGCCTGTCGTCGCTTGACCGCCACAGCCAGACATGAGTCAAGGCTGGCTTCTTTGTTCTGCCAATCAGCCGCTGACAGCGTCGACCTGTTTACGCTCAGCGAGAATTGAAACTGTCAGATCTACTGGATGGCCGCGTCCTTGACGACAGAGGCTATTCTTGTGGTGTGCTTTGATCGCTCGGGTCTGTTTGTTGACAAATTCGAGACTCGAAAGTGAAAGTCCTATGGATCTGTCTGATCTGGAAGAAGGAAAAACACCGGTCGATGGAAGTGGACGTGTGCATGTGTACGCACGTACCCTCAGACATGGCAATCTCATCAACAGATCTGCGACACGACGTATGGGGTCACGAACAACCTTCGCATCGTTCGTTACAATGGGGATCCGTGTTATCGGCCTTGCATAAGATATCGATAGACCGACAAGATTTCTGTGGATGTCACATATGAAGATGTTACCGATGACGAGAGTAACAACAATAACCATCGAAACTCTAGTCTCACGCGTATCGATTGTAGATAGGCAGAAAACCATCGCATTATATATGCGACACGATCATACGAAGCAGCCCTCGTCATTGCGTAGAGGCTAACCTAATCCGCAACATGCTCGTATCCCGTAACGTTCAAGGGTGGTCGTCCGAACTTCGAGAATCCGACATGCCTAACTGAAACGAAACGAAACACGCACTTCCCCAGTTCCCTCCATGCTGCCACGCTCAGCATGTGTCGCCAGTATCGCAAGCACAAGAGGTAAACAAGCAGACAGGAAGTTATCAGAAGGTGCTGACGACTTCTCCAGGGGTCCAGCGCCCGAAGGAGTAGCGAAACAATGAGGATCCCGTCACCAATCCCAATTGGGTGCTATATCTGGTCACAGGTGTTACTGGACTCAGGGGTATCGCGATATCCTACGATGTGGCCTACGGCCCTACACAACCACGACCCCTCATAGGTATCGCGACTCATTCATTTGCTCTCCTTGATGATGGAGGCCGCTACTCCGCACAACATTCCAATCGCGTGCCGGCCACTAGGTTAATGGGAGATCGCTCTTTGACGGCGCCCGTTTTACTCTAGTCTTGGCTTTATCCTATTAGTCCGCCATCTGCACCGCTACTTTGTCTCCGTTCGGCCGTCCATCAAGCCCCCTTGCTCGAGCGCCATCCTTTGGAGGTGGAAACCCCACGATGGCACGATGCACGATGTAAAGGGTCAGGGGATTTGCAGACAAAAGACCATTCACTCTTGACTCGAGGCGGGTTGTTGATGACGTGCTTTAGAAATGCCCGGTTCTGTAGCTTCTGTACTTTTATCCACCTCACCTACAGTAGTTGGCTGATATTTCAATATCAATTGTATACTTTATGTAGGCGTTCATCCATCCACCTAGGGGTTCGTTCAATATCCAGCAGTGAAAGTGTCCATCTGACAGCTATCCTAATCCGAGCTTTGGAAACAAGTATCAATAGCCGAGAGTGTCCTCCAATATGGCAATATCTGGCGTATTACCCAACGCGGACGGACAATCCTGAAGATGGCGTTTCAAGAAATCCCCGATCAATCTCTGGTATCCGTACCCCGTCTTCCCTATCTGTGTCAATCTGTACTTTCACTGGCTAGCAGCAGAGTGTCCTGTGCTCTCATGAATATCAATCAAGCACCGCCGACGTCTGGTATGTAGACAGACCGCCTCCATCCGAACGGCTGCTTCCCCTGAACCCGTGCATTCCTGGCTATGGCGGGGTTGTGAATCGGCTTGTCTTATCCAGCCCTAGCAGACGATCGATCTTGAGCTACCGGTGCGACTACCGGTAGCTGTTGCCGGCGGGCACAAGGAAAAGAGCATGGGCCTCCAGTCCCTCATCCCTGAACCCCTGAATATCGCAGCTTTGTGCGGAGGAAATCCGGCGTCCGGGAAGCGAATTCTCCATTGCGACGTTCACACAGACAGCATCACCATCGAGGCATTGCGCACCTGAAAAGGGGCATCTTAGACATACTCTGGATGCATGCATGCACTTGCGCAATAAAGCACCACTGCGCCGCCCGTGAGGTCCGTAAGAATCCCAACCCACCAAAGAGATCAACGGACTGCTCCCCCAGGGAACTCTCACCGCCCTCTCCGCCCCAGAACAACGGAGTCACGGAGTCTCACGCGCAGGCGATCGCGAGGCGACGCCAAACCCGAAGTGGCGCCACCGCCCAGCCCACGCCGTCGGAGAAGCTCCGGGCTGGGCTGGAGGCGAGTGCCGCCATTGGCCGGAGGTCGAGGTTCACCGTTCTGGATCCTGAAACGAAACGTCCAGACCACACGCTATGGTCCAATGACCTTCTGCGTTTTGCGTAGCATGCACGAGGTTTTCCAAAGTTGAGGGCTCGTGGCTGGAGAGCTTTAGATCACTCTGGGTCACTCTGAGTCTTGTGTCGTAGGTTCGGTGCATGTGTGCCTACCGATGCTGAGAGCCTGGGATTCGTGAGGCTTGCGTGTGGGTAGACAACGTATCACAAAGACCAGATTGAGTTGTCCATCGTCAACAATCAAGCGACGCGATAACACCAAATCTCCCTCAAACATGCCAGCAGTCAACAAGACCAGCAAAAGCGACCTGTTGAGGCCTCACTCCGCGTCCTACCACCTGACCTATCACGATGCCTCGGCTCTGCAGAACAAATCACTTGGCAGTGGCCAGAATCTGCCGATGTCAGCAACGCAAGGGCATGGCATGGTCGCAGCCACACTTTCCCATCTGCCATTTCCATGTGAGCGAATGAGAAGCTTGAGATCTGACTCCACCAGCTATAAGAGTGTGGCTTGGACGCACAAATGTCTCGCGCATCCCCGCAATCACGATATCAGTGGCGGATGGACTTCTTCAGCAGGCCTCTCACTCTCACGTCCCGCACCCATTCGGTCAACACGAGCTTCGCCAGTATGCATGTCGCACTTGCAATGGTCGACCACAACACCACCACCACCATATGTGAAGACTTAGTGTGGTAAACAGACGGTGCACAGTTAAGCTGTGCTACATCCTGGCCATGCACATCATCGTCGAACCATCGGGACTCAGGAGCAGGCAAGCCAGGATAGCAAAGAAAACCACATACCATACGGCTGATTTTCCCCGACTGTGTTGTTGTGCGATTAAGCCTTGTTTGCTTTAACCATCGAAGTGTAAATGGAACGCATACTTTCGGATACTTGCCGATATAAGCCCTGCGCAGTGCGCATCTACGCACGAGCGGGCAGATGGCACTCCGCAGGGCTGTTTCGAGCTCTGACAGCCTGACAGCCCGCCTGTTGTCACCAAGCACCATCGCCCGACCGGGCATACACGCATGCGTGTGTTGCATAGGACAGCAGTACAGCCCGCATGGGATGGTCACAAACCCGATACCGGTACTCACATGTGCAGTTTCTGCAATATCTATGCAATCATCAAATTACAGACTGCATCTGTCGTGTCGTGCTAGTCACACACCTCTCAGGGCTCTCACATCTCCACGACGGGAGGCCGCCTCAAGCTGTGAAATGGGTGCGCGCGGCATTTCGAGGCTGAGGCGCGTAACCTCTTACAGCATACGCCGGTAGCCGACAACGCCGGCGACAAACGACAGTCATGACAGTATTGATCAGAGCCGCCGAGTTTCAACACGCGCGCATACGGGAATGTCCAGTCTGTAGGGCAGTCTAATAAAAGAAGAGCAGGCCTCATCTCAGCAAGCGCCCGCCTCGTCTCCAGCTCCAGCTTCGGGCCTGCAGCGGCAACTTCAGCAGCCGCCCAAAACCCCAGGTTTTCAGGGCTTGGAGATCCCAGCAGTCCGCGCTTAATCATCCAAAGACAGCATATAGTGGCTATTGATCCAATCAAAGCTTTCCCCCGGCGTTTGAGGTACCTGCAAATAGCACCCCTTCCCGCCATCTGCCGCCCGGGCCCCAGTGTAATTCCGATGGGGAAGTGAGATCCCGGCCCTGCGGCTCGGGAGCCAATGCGACGCTGCGGTTGTGAGATCGAACAGGTTCATGTAGACCATAGACGCCCGCCCGCCGGCACTGCAACTGCTTGTTTTGTTTCTAAATATGATCATGCAGTACTGGAAATCCGCAATCCTTTAGAGATGGGTTCTTCAGCGCTTCGGTATGTAAGTGGAATGCGGCTGTGGTGTATGGCAACGCGCACGTAAGACAGACAGTGTGTCAACTAAGGTACTCGTTTGAACATCCAGGTTTGCGACATCGCAATGTTTCTTTTTTTTCATGGGGGCTAGTCAACGCAGCTGGCAGCATGAAGTCCCTGGTGCAGGGCTGGGGCTCTGCGGTATCCGCTTGCGGCTGCGATCGCGTCGAAGGCGGCTAGAGGAAGAGCACCTGTGTCTTTGGTGTAAACAGTCTGAGAGGGTGCAAGGCTGCTTCTCTGGCTGCAAGGGAAAGCTAATGCTCAGAATGCAGCTTGATTAATCAGGAGGGGAATCAGGAGGGTGAAAATAATTCCGCGAGCAAAACGCTTAGTGACTCTCCTACTTCGCCATCTCGGCCCTCGCCTCCGCCAACTCAGCCTCACTCGGCATGTTTACGATCATCAAATGCAGCACATCCTCCCTCATCATCCTCTTCACAGCACCAATCGGGTCTCCGCGGCCTGACTTATTGCCCGCATTTCGGCGGCGGTTGCTCCCATACTGTTGACTCCCGACAGCAGATCCTCCAGACACGATTCGTGGGTCGTGCGACGACGACGGCCTCTGTTGTCGCGAATCATATTCGCTGTGATAAGCTGACGATGACGAACTTCCAAGGCGTTCATCTCCCTGTGCGGGGGTAGATCTTCCGTAGGCGTCTCGGGCATAGTAGGACCTCCGTCGCAAATCGTCACGGTATGCAGACCCCCCGCCGCTCCCAAGACCGAGACGGTCGTCTTCGTATGTGCCCTCGAACTCCCTGCTCCGTGCATCATCACCATACTCTGCGTGGCCATGACCTTGGGCATACGGATCGGCATACGCAGCATTCTCCTGCGCAGACTGCGTCCCACCGGCACTTCCCGATGCCGCATTGACAGCGGAGCCGATCAAGCCGGACACGAGACCGAGAGGCCCGCCACCACCACCGCCGCGCCGTCCCCTGCCGCCACGTCCCCGTCCCCGCCCACAGCCGTGCCCTCTCCCGCTCAACGGGCTTCTCCCGCCCAGCGGACTCCGAGAACCACCTCTAAGGCCCCTCCTGCCTCCCAGAGTTATCTCCTCCTGCTCGGGAACATATTGCTCATACCTCGCCTGCTCCATCTTGCTCAAACCCTCCCCAAGCTCTTGCCTCCCATCCCTCCGCCGCCGCCTACCAGCCCGCACACTAACATTACCCCCAGACACGAACCCCACAAGTCCACCGTGGTACATCGGGTGGTTAGGGTCCGCCAGCGTACTCATGAACGCCCTCTGCTCCTCCGGCAGCGCGAGGCTGGAATTCGGATCCTGGCTCGCGTACGCCATGTGCGCCCTGCGGTCCATGTAGTCGGCGAGGAACATCTTGGCGTCCTTGACCTTGTCCTTGAACGTCTCTTCTGCCGCCCCGTTTCTGACTATGGCTCGGTCGATGGCCGGGAAGATGAGCGGCGCGGCTTCAGGGAGTTGTATTGAGTCCTGCGTTGTCCCTGATGCGAGCCGGAAGTCATTTAGACGGTCGCTTAGGCCGCGAGAGCTGCTGTTGTTGTTGTTGTCATTCTCACCCTCGACGCGGCTCCCCCCCCCCCCCACCCCCCAGCGCGACTACTCCCACTCACATCCGCATCAGCCTCGTACTTCATGATAAAAGCATAAAGCCCCGCCGGCCGGAACAGCTCCGCGTTCATCCAATCCAGAAAGCCGTTCGTTCGCTGGCGGCGCTGGTAGTCAGCCCCCTTCTGCGCGGCCAGCTGCACCGCCGTAGTAACCGCCATGACAATCATCGACGGCGCAAGGCCGGCGATACCGGCCGAGACCGCGATGACGGCAAAGACGGCAAAGACAGGCGAGGCCTTCGAGTCCTTGTCGAAGTTGTCGAGGAACGCCATGAAGGTCTCCTGGCTGATACCGCAATTTTCTAGTGCTGGTGCGTAGGCGTGGACCCAAACCCGTGCCTTCGTGCGAGGGCGGCGCTGGGGGATGATCACGGGTAAGGGCAGAGGTTGGCGCACCCTAACCTTAGGCATTCCACCAGAGGAAGCCGCTGCTCTTCTGCTGGTGCGCATGACGTCTTCCACCAGCTCGTCGGTCGTGCGGTAGTCGGCCTCGCTCTGCCCGTATGAAGGAGGGACCTGATGAGCTCCACCAGATTCACCCGCAGGCTCCATGGCCTCGTCGAGCTCCCAGACTTCTTCGTCATCTTCCACTGAAAGCACATCGTCATCGTTATCGTCGTCGTCGTCTTCGACCTTATGGTGGTGAGACATTGCAGCTTTCCCGTCGTCCCTCGCTGGCGGACCGCCTCTGGAGGCGACAGAGGAATGCTCCATGCCCTCCTCACTCGTCACCGCTTCGCCATACTGGGGCGGCAGGGCCGACGAGGCAGCAGAAGACCTGGCAGCTTCCACGCTCTGATTCTGATCCCCTTGCTGCGACTTCTCGCGGGAGAGCTGGTCCTGGTTCTGCTTCTGCTGCTTGCGGTGCTCACGGTATTCGGCTGCTGCGCCTACGTCCTTGCCTAGCATGCCGATGAGGCCACCGACGGGTCCACGTCTGCCGGATGACATTGTAGGTGACGTTTGGGGTGGTTAACAAACCGTGTGTGTCCTGCGGGATATTGACTACGAAGCTTGATTAAGAAGTCGACCTTGGGCTTGATTTGTAAAGAACAGCAACAGAGGAGTCTTATCACAGTTTCTTGCAACTGTAGGAGATGAGATGATGGAAGCGCAGTGACAATGTAAGAGACACAAACCAAGTTCCTTACCAACAACCCAACCGGGAGAACGCAAGCTTTTCAATTGCAGCGATGCAGGGCCAGCTGAGGCCGTACCTTATGATGCTTGTCACGAAGGTTCAATTCGGAAGGCACTCAGTAGAGTGGCTGAGTCTGATGAACGAGAACGAGATATAAGCGAAAACGATATACAGATGCCCGGGGTGGTGAGGCTTAGCGTCCTCCACACCCCCATTTCTTGAATCTTTAGGCATGAGTGGCCATGTCGATGCCAACAGAGTCATCCAAAAAGAGCGAAATCAGACCGTGAAAGGTCTCATCTCACCGCCGTCCCTATCCTCCCCTGTCCTTGAACGTGGCTAAAGGGTGTGAACGTCCAACTATTTCTGTTTCCGACCATGCTGAATCCTCGGCGGGCTGGCCCGCCACAACCGAAAAACCTCTGCTCCTAGCATATCAAAACAAGTCGATCCATATCCGTGGAGACCAGATCCCCTTTCGAGTCATCGCAGTGATCTACTTGTATCCGGACCCGACGCCAACAGATTGCGTTGCACACGTAAAGATCTCCTCAATGTGGCTTCTCAAAGGCAATTATACAGGTAACAACCCATACGGCATCGTTGCCAGCAAGACTAGCCGGCATTGCCAAATCTCAGATAACCGCGGTGCTGAGGGATGGGTTGCGAAGTCCCAGCCAGCTTGGACATCCGCGATGCATCGCCTGCCCCTTTTCTCAAACGAGCGTGATGGTACTCTCGTCACAGCCGTCAAATAGTCGCATCAGCCCCCTTGACTGGTGAAAAGTTTGCGAATAAAATATCCCTACCCTGAAGTACTCGCCGGGCCTCGAAGCTGGGTGAAGCACTATACCGTACAATCTCACATTGTCTTCATCGAGTTCCGGAGCAGCAGGCAAGTCTGCGCTTGTGCTTCTGCCCGAGCCTGCGCGTGCGTCTGCGTCTGCACAGCTCAGCCGTGCGTCAAAGCCGGGATCGTCGGGATCGCGGGTTGTCGGGGGTGACAGTTGGTATGTTGCGTTTTTAGGCATGTCAATCGGTTCTGAACGTGCTACTCCGTCTGAAGGAGAACTCGGAACAGATGATGGTGTCGTCGGTCCAGACAGCCAGGCGAAATATGCGCTCCCAAGGAGAAGCATACGGAGTCCCTGTCGTGGATGGGTTTCCAACGCCGTGTATGAATTCCAGTTAGCCCAATCAAGGCGGCAGAATGCGCGTGATTGATCATCAACCTCAATACAGCTGATCCCATATCTACTGACAGATAATACGTCCGGCAGGGGATGGGTCCTGCCTTTGATATGTAGTGTCGCCCGAGTCGTCTGGCCATATGGGTTCGTCCCTTGCAACAAGACTCTGGAATCGAGGAGTTGGAATTCTTGTCGGTGCATCCTAGTCTCCTTTCCCGATTCGAAATAACCCAGCGGAGCATAGTCAACGGGGCTTTGTCGACTGGCCCAGCTCCAGGAGGGGGCATCGTACTGGGCCGCATCCCGCAACCGACATAGTAAGAGCTCTAGCGAAGGCGTACGGTGTGTCATAATTAGGCTATTTTCAGCCCAGACGAGTCCTCTATGTATATCTCGCCCCCAAAGCCCAGCAATATAGTCGTCGTTCAGCCTTTTGTTGAAGTATGCAGCAAGCCCCGATATGGCTGGGAAACGGTCTTTCTTGTACGTTAGCAGCATTTTGGAGTATGGAATCACCACATCTAGGTACCAGCGCTCATAACATTGCTCATCATCAGGTTCCTCATCCAGCAAGGACAGTTGAAAAATGTAGGGTTCATCCAGTGATATACTTCCGTAGGATTTCGGTTCTTTTGGACAGCGGAAGTGGACTCCACCAAAATTGCCGAATGCAAGAATTCTGGTTGACATTGCAGATTCTTGCAATGTCCACCCCCTTTGGTGCCAGACACTGCTGGTCAGATCCATGTTAAACTCACTGTTTTCTGAGTATTTGAACCCTGAGGCCATAGAAAGATCACATGGTACCGCCCGGAGACGGTAAGACCCATGAATTCTGGGGTTGAGCCTAGACTGAAATGGCATTGTAAGCAATGCTGGCTGTCGATCGAGAAAGCCCTCTAAACATGACGTGGATGACAGCCCGCATATCGTCAAGTAGGCACTTGAGTATATCTGGCCCATCCATATGGATTCTCGCTCCCAGTCAAATCTGTCATCCTGGATGATGCAGAGGGCGTCTATCCAAAGGTATGGGATGGACAGCATTCGAGTTACCTGGATTGGATCCCTCAGCACTGGGGTCATCTCAGATTCCTTGATACCGGCTAGTCTTGCTGGCAAAGATGCTGTATCGGTGGTCATCTGCAAACCTGCCTGCTCTGGTGAGCCCCAACAATAGCTTATCGCAGTGTACTCGAGTAGCCTTTCTTCGTCCGGAGTTTTTGACGTCTCGACCAGTCGCGGCGGGTCACAGTCGACCCGGAGCAGCCTATTCGGGATAAAGCGAGTGGTTCGGTGTCTGGGGAAACACTGGCATGAGCCCAGCATTTCGTCGATCCAAGAGACCGTATCTGGAGTGGACATGATATTAAGTCCCCTGGTGCTCAGCCCTAGCCATTCGGCACAAAGATCTGGCTACTGTGAGATCCGCGAGCATGCACGAATCTGGTTGTTCTACTTACCGTCCGGGTCTGTTTCTACATGATACGCAACTTTTGTGTGATAACCTGCAAAGAAAACTATCATTGGTCAGAAAATTATCAGCGGTAGATAGGAATGAGACGCACAACCATCGAATGGCGAAAGCCAGAAATGAACGAAGACTGCCCAAAGCCCTTCACCGTTGTTGCTCGGACCCCTATGGCTCGTCTTCCAGTGGTAGGATACAGAGATACGCAACGTGCGCTTCTCAGGTCTCTTGTTGCTCTCACCCGGAGACGTAACCGTCAGTCTCGTAACGTCAAATTTATGTGCAAGAGCCGACTCCCGCAACCAGCGACAGCAATCACAGCCCTCTGCCGCTGACTGAGAAAGGTAGGGGAGAGACGGATAGTCATCGTCGACCTCGTAGTCGGTTTTACGCGCACCCTCAGGGTCGTGGATAGGACTCAGCATTAGGATTTCGTGGCCATTATGGTCCCGTGCAGCATGACCTCCCCACTTAGAGTCGTCGAGCTGGATTGCCTTGCATTTGTCGCAAAATGTCGCGAGTGTGGACGGGCCGGCTTCACCATTGCCACCGTCCTCCTGAACAACACGGTCAGGATCCGGTGAAACGTGTGCCATTCTGTCTCCGGTTGTGATTCTTGTAGGTGGCAGGTCAGGCAAGGCTGGATGAGGGGAGCAGAAGAAGTGTAGAAAGCCATCGATCATCACGTGATTCTGTCGTCACGGTCGCAGGCTGACCATGCAGGTCATTGGGGTAAGAACCTGAACTGGACACCCCAGGCCGTAAGTGATATGTGGCTGATGATGGCCTCTGATGTACTGTCGTCTTTTGGAGTTCGGGGGGGGAGGGGATGGTTGAATCAAGAGCATCCCCAGGAGCACCATTAGCTGGAGCTATCAAACTGCTTTTGAAATGGCAGACATCAGTAGAGGGAATAGAGAATGTGAAACTAGCATCCATGATTGATACCGGTAAATGTAGATGGCGAGACACCTGGGTAGGTAGGTATGCAACTACGGCCCAGCATGCTGGAATGACTCCGACAGGCAGATGGAAAAAAGAGAGGCAGGAGGTAGCGTAGATTCTGATGAAGATGAGGGGCGGATCGGATTCATAAGGTACGGTACCTAAGGTATGTACTATGTCTATCGCTCCCACAGAACAGTCGTACCTTCCAGTTCCAAGGTAGGGGGTGGCAAGAGCTGATGGGCTGAATAAAGACCTAGGAGCAGGTAAGGAGAAACCAACACCCGTCTGGTCAGGGGGGGACATTGCCATGAGGTACCTAGTAATATCAATTAAAGGTCGCTTCAAAGCCTACAGTGAAACCGGGCCTTGCCAGACATTAGCATGAAAAGAACGTGATGCACGTTGAGCTCGCATCAATCATCAGTCAATCGGTGAAAACTGCAAGACTCCGCGGTGCTAAGCGAGGTACAAGGACAAGTACAGTAGCATGGAGAGATGACACCTTGAGTAAGAAGCAAGAGCATATGTACTTGAAGACTGAAACGGTGGGAAACCATAACGGGCTCTGTTTAATATACCTCACCATGATCCATGATGCACTAGCTCGGTGTTGCGATCAGTGTAGACAATGAAAGCAGGCCTTCTGGGGACCCTAGTGCTCAGACCACGAAACCAATACAAGTATACGTGGTATACGAAAAGAGTCCTTCCATGCACTGGTCCAAGGTATGCTTCCTGACCCGCTCGCAAATGCCGATGTCTCCCCAACGCCAAAACAAGACACAAACCATGCAGTACTCGTCGAATAAGGGGCAGCTTCCAGTGAGGCAAGCACCAATGGTCCTGGGGTGGCAAGCACTTGAAGATGGTGCTGCTTGTATCCCCACTGTGGTGACAAACAGCCAGACCGGCAGTATCCTGAAAGCCAAAGATGATGCTCAACGCTATTAAGCATATCCTTCGCCTTCAGATAAATAGCGTCATCTCCTATTCATCAGATAGGACACAGGTAGCCTAGGCATACTACTCTCGTGGTTTCAAGTATGGGTGTGTGCAGGCCTCCTTCGCAGAAATCCGGTGAGCAGGATCATAGTTCAGGGTTTTCTCCAAGAGGTCCAGGCCCTCCTCGTCGAGGTTGGAGCACAAGGGTTTCGTCGGATCGCGCACCCACTTCGGGAAGGACTTCTTGTAATCGGGGAAGGATGTGACACCCTCCCAGACCTCGTCATCCGGTGTTCCTAGCAGCCTAGAAGATCATTAGCAACTCACGGGATGCTATCGACGCAGCACAGTCATGTTGCTTACCGGAATGTCTTGAAGATCTGGTCGATCTCCGAGTCACCGGGGAACAAGGGCTTTCGCGTGCACATCTCGGCAAAGATGCATCCCACCGACCACATATCCACACCGGTTGAGTATGTGCGACCACCGAGCAGAATCTCGGGCGCACGGTACCACAAGGTCACAACCTCGTGCGTGTAGGTCCGGAGGGGAACACCAAACGCGCGCGCCAAGCCAAAGTCCGCAAGCTTCAGGTTACCGTCTCGGTCGATGAGCAGGTTCTGGGGCTTGAGGTCGCGATGCAGGACTCGGTGGGAGTGGCAGTATTTGACTCCATCGCAGAGTTGGCTCATGAACTTCTTGACCATGGAATCACCAAGACCCAGGCGACCGAGCTCGGGGCCGGAACCCTCAGGCAAGGCCTTGCCTCGTCCACCATCGGCGACGGGAAGTGCCTCCATGTACTTCTTCAGGTCAAGATCGAGGAACTCCATGACGAGGTACAGCTTGTGGCCGTCGGCGTGGACGATGTTGAACAGCTTGACAACATTGGGGTCGCGCATTTCCTTGAGCAGGGAGATCTCACGGATAGCTGTACTCGGGACACCCTCATCCTCGGCCTCGAGGCGAATCTTCTTCAGTGCGACAATGCGACCGCCGTTGGCAAGGTCGCGAGCCTTGTAGACGACACCGTAGGTGCCTGCACGTAGACAGACATGTGATCAGCACGGGCGCAAAGCATATGACAAAGGCGTCGGGACGAGCTGAGTGGCGCGGGGATGAGGCAACGAGGCTGGATGCTAGATGCCTTAGGGGATGTAGGATGTAGGATGTAGGCTTACCTTCACCAATCTTCTCCAGCTTCTGGTAGTTCTCCATACTTGCAGCCTGTGGGCGTTGAACGTCGAAATCAGAGATCGAAGGAGTGTAATGATCAGAGGACCAGCTTGGTTCGGTCAACGAGTCGACAGCGTCTCGCAGCGTCTCGAGATCGGGTAACTATGCGATGCCGTGGGATGGCTGGAGCGTTGTCCAATGTTGATTGTTAGTGGGGTATCGTGTATCGCGGCAGGGGCAGAACGAGGGGCAACGGCACGCAGGCAGGCTGGCTGTAAGGACCGTCGGGTTTGGATTGAAGAAATTGAATTGTCAAACTTGGGAGCAGAATTGCTGGGCTACGACTCCATCGAGGCCGTCGCAGTCGTCCCAGGCACGGCGATTGTCGTCTTTGGCCTTGATCTGACGTCTGCCTGTGTGATGTTGTGATGTTGTGTGAATTGAATTTCCCAGATGACTTGGTAACCGTCTCCGAGGGAGCCAGTTAAGGTTGTGTATGTTTACTAACAGCTGGAACCGCGAAGTGGCTTAGCGTCTGTGGCTCGGCGGGCACGGTCCAAGACTGCTATCTCGCTATCTTATCGCCGAAGCCTGGGAGGGATTATCGAGTTATCAAGGGGCCGGGTGGGGCCAGAGGCCATACTCCATTACTCCAAAGGTTTGGATGAATGTGAATTCAATGGCAACGAGCATTGAACTCATGGAGGTAGCCAGTTGGGGTCACATTCACATCGCCTATCATATATGAAACTCTGGCTCTTCCTACACCCAGAAAGGACCTCGTGAATATCACCAACGCTAACGACAACTAGCTGGACACATCAGAATGACAATCGACCTCACAACCCTGGATGCTCATGAGCAGCCTTCAGATGAGTTGAGGGTAAACTGGAAGAGATATTCCAGAACGGAACATGCAGACTTTGCCAGTCACCTCGAGATAGACGAGTTGGACCCTTCAGACGCAAAGAGTGCATTTCGGCTGGCTGAACACCTACCGAGCGAGAGACTGAGAAGCTCATTCCAGCAACTGGAAGGCGATGAATGGGATGCACATACAACCGTTAACGACGCACCCATATATTTTCATCCCCTACTTCCAGGTATGCCACCTCCGACTTCTACCCGTCAGCATTGATGGGTCTCTCATCTTCATGGCAGGTCTACTCATTGTCCCGTCCATGGTACCACCGCGAGTACAAAAAGCGTTGCTGTCACGAATGATACATCGGGACCTAAGCAATCCCACACATCAGACGAATCTGCACCTTCACTATGGTCTCCCTTACAGAGACGGCGAGGATGTGGATGCCCGGTCCTTCTTCTCCTACTCCCCCGATGATCCCACTACACAATTCGTACCGAAGGATCCCACAGTACACAAACCCCTATCCATAAAAAGAGTGCTTGATCGCCGGCTTTCGTGGGTGACACTAGGCGGACAATACGACTGGACCAATCGCCAGTACCCCGATCACTTGTCTCCTGGCTTCCCTCACGACATTGCCAACTTCCTGCAGACCCTGTTCCCAGAGACGCAAGCCCAGGCCGCCATCGTCAACTTCTACAGCCCCGGCGACACCATGATGATGCATCGAGACGTCAGCGAACAGAGCGACAAGGGCCTGGTCAGTATCAGTATCGGGTGCGACGCATTATTCATGATCGCACCAAGCAAAGGTGCAGAAGAGCAAACAGAGAAGAATAGCACCGACGACGACGAACCGCCGCAAAAGAAGCCGTACCTCCTTTTGCGTCTGCGGTCTGGCGACGCTATATACATGAGCGAGGACTCGCGGTATGCCTGGCATGGCGTTCCTAAAGTCCTCAAGGGTACCTGCCCGGACTTCTTGGCGGACTGGCCTGCTGAGGACGGCAAGTTCGAGGCGTGGAAGGGTTGGATGCGGAATAAGCGGATCAACTTGAACGTGCGGCAGATGAAGGACTAGGACCAACCTCTTCTGTATAACTACCCGAATCAGCGCGCGATCCTCGGGGACACGTGCCTGTGGGAAGTTGTCAAACAGACTAGGCGTCTGCCACGTTGGTCTCGTCACATCGCGCGAGAAATACTACAACGGATCCTGACTTGTTGGCTCCTTAGCCATTTGCTCAAGTGCACCAGATAACAACCTTGGTCTCTGCAGGTCTCCCGGTAGCTTCGTGACAGGGAGGGCGGCTTAGATCCAACCTACCCACCGTGTGACTGGCATGTTCATGTGTCTTCTTCAGCAAGAGCTGGGACTAAGTGCCCTCGCTTTCTGGTACCAGGGTGAACAAGGATAGTCTCACCAGTGAAGTTGAGGGCAATGGCTTCGTATACAATACTAAACCATTGCAGAAACCAATCAGTAGACAAGTCGCAGTGGCGAAATTTGGCGATTTTGCTTAGATGTGTAGTAACATCGGCAGGGGCAGAGTCTGTCATTCACAATGCCTGATGGGATGATCTAGGTGCGCACTGTACAGGGAAGGTAGACAAGATGATCACATTCTGGCCGTTGCCGGCCATGAATGTCCCACTCTGCTCTGCCTTTGACCTGGCTTGTTCATTGGAGACTTTCCTACTTGACTCGCTTGTTTCGATGGTACTCCTCGTATCATCATATCAGTGCTCCTAAACAAACACTTAGCCAGCCATACCTACGCTGGCCCCGATGTCATTCGTATACAGGCCCTGGTGACCAGTCCGTCTGCCATAAGTTATACAGCACCCAAGCCGGGTCTCATCCCCAAGCACGGTCTGTTCCAAAATCCACACGAGTCACGACTCTAGCCCGATCCAGTCGCACCCATGCTCCTCAACCGATCATACCTAAGCACGCTCTGCAGCAACACCTCGGCCCCAACAGCGCAGTCCTCCGGGCTCGTGTACTCCTCCGGGTTGTGGCTGACGCCGTTCCGGGACGGCACGAAGATCATGCTCGTCGGGCACCGACGGCTCGCGTACACGCTGTCGTGGCCCGCTCCGCTCGTCATGTCCCGCACCAGGCCCTTGTCGCCCGTCACGGCCTCGGCCGCGGCGCGGACCGCTGCTATGCAGTCTGCGTGGAACAGCGTCGCGGGCGACACGCTGTCGGTCTGCCATGATATGTTTAGGGGCTTTCCTGGCGTGGAGCCGTCTAGGAGACCGCCGATGTTCTCGCCTGCTGCGAGGGCCGCGAAGTCCGCCTTGAGATCGGCTTCCATGGCGTCGACGGTCGCGTCGGCGGGGGCGCGGACGTCGAGTGCGAACCGGACAGTGCCCGGGATCGTGTTTGTGCTGCCCGGGGTAAGGGTCAGGATCCCGGTTGCCGCCATGGCAGAATGTGTTGTTGCGAGGCGGTGGGCGTGCGTGATGAGCCGGGCCGCGAGCAGCATTGCGTCGGCGCGGTTGGCGAGGGGCGTGGTGCCCGTGTGGGCGTCGCGCCCCTGGACTTCGACCGTGAACCAGCGGTAGGCCTGCACCCCGTGCACGACTCCCACTTTCTGCCGCTCGGTCTCGAGGATGGGACCTTGCTCGATGTGTAGCTCGAAGTGCGCTGCCATTGGCATGCTCTTGTAGCTCGCTGGCATGGTGCCGAGGTAGCCGATGCGCTCTAGCTCGGACTTCACGGTGGCTTTCCCTCCGCCTACCTCTTTGAGGTTGTGGGCGCGGGCGAGGGGGATATCTTCTGCCCAGACACCGGATGATACCATGCTGATCGGGAACCGAGCGCCCTCCTCGCTGTTGAGATAGGTTAACCGGGCTCTATTTCACAATACCACAAACCATATTGCTGAGGAAAAGGGGGTGGGTGTACTTGGTCCAATTAACAACTCCCACCGGGAACTCGGTCTCGATATGGTGGTCCTCGAGTACCCTCAACATCTCGATACCGGCCAGGATACCCAATATCCCATCATACCTGCCGCCACTCGGCTGGGTGTCCAAGTGCGAGCCAGCGAAGGTGGCCAGGCCGCTCTGACGACCGGGGCGCACGGCGAAGATGTTGCCCATGGCGTCCAGGTTGATAGCGCATCCCAGTGCCGTGGTGGTGTCCACGAACCAGTCCCGGGCCTGCTTGTCACTATCGCTGAGGGCTAGACGGGACATGCCGGTCTCAGTCGGGGCACTGTACTTTCCACACTCCTGTCAGCGAACCTATTAATAAGGTAGGTAGTTAGGTATCAAGGCACTGGCGCGTTGCTTTGGACGGAGTGCCTGTACCTTCCCCAGCGCTTACCCGTCCCGAAAGAACATATGGAATGCAGAGAGTCCATCATCCGCCCCTGGTCGATCTTCAGTGCCTTGAAGTCACCGTCCTGCATCTCGGCCACCACCCGAGTGCTGATGGGCCGTAGATTAGACGGGCGGACCCGCAGCCACCCTGGAGATGGGCGGATGAGGGCACATCTCGTTGAGGAGATGAGCGGTCGACATATCATGTAATACATCGCAGATCTCAGAGCCAGCTCTAGGACTGTTGGTCTTGGAATAAGAAGATGTGCTGAAGTCCCAAGGAAGTGGTCCCGAGGAAGTAAGTACCCCTCATGGCCAAATATGTCACGTGCTGGCGAGGGACCGAGGTTTGCAGATACTGCACTGTTGTTTTGACGTATTTTCGACTTACCTCCTGGCACGTCCACAGTCTGACGAGCGGCAGCAATATCTAATTTACCTTTTATTACCAAATTTATTGCAAGTTTGGTGATGTTGCAGTTTGACCCTCCGGGTACCGGTAGCCCATTGTGGCTTGAGCATACCGGTACAGACCATGAGAGAAGAGTTGGGAGAACGAAAGTTCTGAACCTTCAAGTATGCAAGTGTTCGACTTCTTAATATCGCGATCGAAACATCGACGAATGGACCTTGTCACCAGAAAATATGAGCCGAGCCAGCGCGGCGAGAGCAGTCAATTTTCTCAAGATGTTGGGTAGCATTGTGCCAGCTTGGCAGTGAGACAGTGAAGCTATCTCAACCAATGGGCGATGACTGTTCAGCGCTTAGCATGGGTGACTGCAGAGTATCTCAGGGATACGTGCCGCCCGGCGAACGAGCAACCAATTGGTGATGGCCGTCACCCAGCCTCGTCCCCCCCTTGATTGCGCATTGTTACATTGTCTCGCATCTTGATTGCTAGACACCCCACTTACGGCAGCATACTCTGACGGGACTTCACCATTTCAAGTCGACGACCCTTCACCTCAGCCGTCGTTTTCCACCTTTGATTGTCTTCAAGAATCACTTTCCAATCGCAAAGCTTCACAAATCGCAAGATTGAGACAACACGTACCTCGCTACCATCGCTGCGACAGGCGTCCTGCCAAACTGAGAACATGACGCCCGCTCCAGGAGCGTCAGGCGACTCGGCACCGCTGATAAACTCCAATCCACAACTACAGTCCTACTACTACTCTCTCGAGTCCCGCATAGGCTACAGACTGCTGCTGGGAGGCACGCGCCACTTCAGCTACTGGGACCATGACACCTACTGGCCCTTTCCCCTGACAAAGGGGTTGCGCAACATGGAGGACAAGCTGGCCGAGGCGCTGGCGCTGCCCGCCGGCTCGCAGGTGCTCGATGCCGGCTGTGGCGTTGGCCACGTCGCGCTGCACATGGCCAAGGCCCACGGCCTGCGCGTCGAGGCCATAGACATCGTGGACCACCACGTCTACAAGGCCAGCCAGAACATCACGCGGTCTGGCTTGCCCGAGGGCACCGTCAAGGTGCGCAAGATGGACTACCACCACCTGGAAGACCTGCCGTCGCAGTCTATGGACGGCATCTACACCATGGAGACCTTCGTACACGCCACCGACCCGAAAGCCGTTCTGGACGGCTTCTACCGCCTTCTGCGGCCCGGCGGGCGCCTCGTGCCGCCCGACATGGCCTTCGTGCCGTTCGGCGCCGCCGTGCTCTTCTTCTTCAGCTCGTCCTTCCTCATCGCCTGGAACTTCTACTTCCCCACGCCGACGGAGCAGTTCATGTGGCGTGCTTTCGGCTTGTACCACTCCGTCTTTGTTGTATTTGGTGGGGTTTACTACCTCATCGAGGCTGTCAAGTGGACTAAGCGCCGGAAGAGGCAGGGTGGTGGGGGACAGTCCGCCGTCGTGAATGACGACGCGTCTGCGGTGCGAAGCCTTTCGGTCCGGATAGGTCTGGAACTGGAGGGCTTCGACCCGGAAGCGCAGCTGTCGGCGAGAGAGGGACTACCAAGGGCTCCGAGACAAGTCGTCATGCGATATCTCTGCAGAATTCGTCCTTGGATCGCCTCGTGGAGGGACATCTCGGTCGATCAGGACCCGGAGATGGCTGTGGCTCTCCGCGTCATTATCCCCGTGACCGTGACCTGTATCGTGTATGTCTTTTCTCGGTTTTATCTGTATATTGAGGTTTTTGTCGGCCTGCGCAGCGGTCCTATAGGAGTATATCTGACCGTGAACAAGTTCATACCATTTATGGGCGATGGTTGACCGGGGTGGAAGTGATGGCTTTACTTCAATATTGACATGATATTCATTCACTTCGGCTGCATTGCGTGTTCTTCATTACACAGTCTTACAATCTTTGAACTTAATCTAGTGATGCAGCGATGGATGCAAGCCACTGGGCACTGCCGAGTAACTGCAAGTTGTTACACAACAGGACACGTGCCCATATTTGCTCTCAGCCTACAACACCAAAACATCAACCAAGGCCCACGAAGTTCATTGCCGCATTCACAAGATAGCTCGCCTAACTTTATCTAACTATACATGAGGTATGACCTTCTGCTTGCAGACCCTTGTAGTCCAGTACGGATCGTTATACTGAATTGGCAACGAAGGAGGGACTCCGTCAGTCAATTGGCTTGCATATTCTCAACTGCCTGTCTTCTGTCTTGGATCCATCTACCCTACGGTTCACACCATCCATGGCACTCAGGATCCATGCCACATGCATGCATGTATGCAGAAGCGCCTCCGACCGCCATACCCCTGAGGGCTTTCAAGATAGGCGTCAAGCGTCGGGTCATCCCACCGCCGAGCGTTCAGGGGTTCAGCTTGGGCGCCGAACCACACACCACTCTGTCAGGGGCCACGTGTTGAAGCGCCGATCTCGCTGTGGTGTTGGCCTTTTATGCTATGGATTATTGAACATTTGGAAACACCTACGGCTCAAGTCAACATCAAATCGAACTTGGGAAATTTGGCCGGATGATCGAGCCTCACCTGCTCATTCACCATCGCAGAGCGAAGTGGCTGTGGTATGGATTCGAGTCTAGACTTTGACTGGTGGGCTGGTCCTCCGTATCCTCCAGCATTTTCCAGCCAAGCAAAGAGGCGTTCTGAAGCGCAGCTCAGCTGACAGGGGGTTTGCAGCCCACGAACCGAACAAGTCGCGTGTGGTTGTGATGCTGGACTCCTCAGCCGCTCGAGCGATCACGAAGTATGCATGGCGCTCGAAAGGAGAAATTGCGCTTGAGCGAGGTGTTGTGCTCAGGGTCTACAAAGCACTGCCTTTGCAGAAGGAATTTGTTGCTTCTGTGTCTCCCTCTCTTCCGATTTCTATAGTCCCCGCAACTTGACTTGTCTGAATCTTGAAAATGATGCAGTTACTGTCTGCGATGGTGCTTGCTGGCTGGAGCGCATCTGTTGTCGTGGCTCAAGAAATCGTTTACGTTACTGATCTTTCCATCTTCACCGTTCTGGTAAGTTGACTGTTCCAGCCTGGTTGTCATACCTATGACCAAGTTCTCGTCCTCGAGTCACTCAGAGGGACCGCACCATGTACAGCAGGGGAATCTTCGCACCTAGGACAACATGAAGAAGCCATCACGGTACCTTGTGCGTGTCGTACTGACCGCCCTCGCCACAGGCTCCCTGCGCAGCGTCTGCCCTCTCCTACAACATCCAGACGCAGACATACGACAACTGCCCCGAAGCCGTGACCGACCTGCAATCATGCGTCTGCACCAAGGACGGCAACTCCAGGTCGGTCTCTGCCGGTATCGTGAGTTCTGTCAGCTACAGCTGCGGACCAACAGCGTCTTCCGACCAGGCTAGCGCCGCCAGCGTCTTCGAAGCCTACTGCGATCAAGATGCTATCACCCCGTTCCCTACGCCGTCAATCGCGGTCACGCAGTATATCACCGACCTGTCGGCTTGGCAGGAGCTTGCGCCGTGTGCGGCGAGTGGTGTCTCGGAAGCTGTTCAGTACGTTGACACACCCCTGAAGTCTCATATCTCGCTATATGTAGTCTGAAGCAATTACTTACCATTCACAGGAGCTTAGTAAGTTCGACTTCGACCTGACTCCCCCAGGCACGCAGAGATCTGACCCCCAAGCAAAGACGTTAGATCTCTGTCCCGGAGACCCCAGCCTTTTAGCTACATGTGCTTGCGATAAGGACCAGAACTCTCTGCGAGCTAGTCAAGTGATCAATACTTCGGTGAAGTACTCGTGCCTCTCGCACACAGCAGACGTCGAGTCGGCCCAGGCAGTGTTTGCCGGCTACTGTGGCTTGGTGGGCGGTACTACCTCGTTCCCTGAGACGACGGATCCTCCGGGAGACAGTGAGTCCCTAGGATATAGAAAGTTCCTCAAGGCAGAGCATGCTAAAGTAACTTCTAGTGACCTACTATATCACGGCACTGCCCGAGTACGCCTCACTGGCCCCATGCGCGCAATCCGCAGTGTCATACGGCGTTCTAAGTGTAAGGGAACCACCCGCCCACAAAGTAACTTAGCACCTGCACTGCTAACGCATGATATTGCAGCAAACATATGACCTCTGCCCCGGCGGTCCCAAGGCTCTGGCCTCGTGCGTCTGCCTCCGAGATGACATGTCCGACTTCGTATCCAGCGTCATCACCTCGGACGTGAAGTATTCCTGCGAGTCTACCGCGTCGGAGGACATCACCTCTGCGCTCGACGTGTTTGGTCTCTATTGCAGCGCCGCCAAGGGCGTCGCTACGCCTGCTGGAGTCACTGAGTCTAGTGAGTTATGACCTTTGCAATGCACTTCAACTCAGCTAGCTAAGACCGAACAGTCGAGCAGACGGCTGCTACTGGCAATAGCGGCACAGCTGCCACTGGGAATAGTGGCGTCAATGGACCCACGGAGACCGGAGGGTCTGGTTCAGGAGGCTCGACAGGATCTGGCGGATCTGGATCTGGCAGCTCTGGTAGTAACTCTGGTGGCTCAAGCGGCGGTTCTGGGAGCGGAGGCACATCGTCGAGGGCAGGCGGCGGATCGCACGTCGGCGCCATAGTAGGAGCGGTAGTCGGCGTGCTCGTCGCTCTTGCCCTTGCGGCTGTCGTCTTCTGGTTCTTCAGGCGCCGTTCCAGAGCCGCGAAGGCTCAAGCCAGTCAGCCCGCTGCCATGCCCACTGGTCACGACAGCGGCGCTGGCAAACCGGAACTTGACAGCACAGCCGTCGCTCCACCACCACCGGCTGTCAGTCCAAGCGCGAGTACCCTGAAGACTAACACTCCCATGCGAGCCGACAACGTATCGCCTATATCTGGCTACAGCTCGCCGCAGACGTCGGAACTGCAGGGACTTGGTAATGCTCATGGACAGTACCCGCCCCCGCCGCCGCCCGTACCGCAGGTGTCGGAGCTGCATAGCCAGAACATGCACTCGCAGACGTCGGAACTTCAGGGGCAGGGCGCGCATGCGACGGCTAGTCCCCATGGTCAGACAACGCCGCAGGAGGCGCATGGACGGCCGGTGTTCGAGGCACCTGGACAGGGTCGACCTCCGGTACCTGAGGCACATGGCCAGCCCAGGTCTGAGCTTCAGGGTATGGGATGGCAGGCCGGGCCTGTTTCTCATCTGCATGAGATGGATGGGGGGTATGGGGGACATCAGCAGTCTCAGGCGCGGTGATTCGGGAGAGAGGGGATGACGGATGGGCACGGCTAGAGATGGTTAGTAGTTGGATGGGTGGTATACGATTGGGGATAATGGCACCGATAGAGTGTGGGCTGTGCGGACTCGCGGTCGGGGAACAATGCTGTGGTATCCGGTTACAGGTAATGACAGGAGGTGATGGGCAAGTTTCATGTAAAATATTGTATAGGTGTATTTTCTTATCCATGGACGCTATTGGGTATCCGGTCTAGTACCCCAGAAACGTATGGCCAAAGCTGTGCGTTTGTTTACCCATGCTGGAAGCAAAGCACGCGTGCTGGCACGAGGCGGACAGAGATAGCCTCGAAGTCTTACGCCCAGAACCAGCCAGAGCCAGTTCGTCGCACCTTGAGCTGCTCGAGTCGCTGCACGTGCTTGAGATCCGTTTTCTGCTGCACCATCTTCATCTTCTGACCCTTGCTACCGTCGCCCTTCTTCCGCTCCGCCGAGTTTTGGGCCTCGACCAGCTGTTTCGTAATACCGAAGAGTGTGTTCACGTTCTCCGAAAGGACATCGATTTCGATTTCGCCCTTCTTTCGCTCTGCCAAGTTTTGACCTTCGACCAGTGGTTTGGTGGTACGTAGGAGTGTGTTCACGTTCTTTGAAAGAACGCCGATTTCCTCCTGCATGGTGAGGATTTCGTCTGTTGAATAGTGCGCATTGGTATGCCTTTCCAACGCGTCCAAGGTTTCCGACTTGAACTTTTGCTGATCCTTGGTGATCATCCAGCTGTACCCCCCGACGAGGACCTGCGCCGCTCGTCAGTATAGTGCTGTAGAGGTGGTGTGAAGCTAGTGGTATATTGTGGGGGCAAAGGGGTAAGTTGGAGGTGTGGTGCGGGACGGGACTCACTCACTGCTGGGTAGGCCGCGCGGAGGAAGCCCGCGAATCGAGAGGACATCTTTGATACAGTGGCAATGTAGGTACGGTCGGTATCCGATGCTTTGCCGCTTGGAGAAGTGAAATGGGCGAGCTGGCAAGTTGTTGGTTTGCGTAGGAGGTAGGCACTTAATAGTTGTGTAGGCGTGACGTGACTTTAGGAGCTGAGAAAAATCATCGATGGATGTAAGGAAGAGAAAACATCGCAAGGCATGGTATATATAAGTTTTTGGCCATCATTAGAGTTTAGAAGGCGCTTGTGGTTCTTGTTAACTTCCAGAAACACTGCCAGTATCTGCTCAAACCCTATTTGCAACGCCATCACGCCTGGCGCGTATATAAAAAGCGTCTAGAAGGAAGATAGCGGCTCACTTCTCATGGCAGGTGTATTGCCTGCTTCAACAGTCGCCGAAGCAATGCCCCAAAGATCGAATGGGCGGTGCGCCGGTCTTTGGGATAGTATGACAGAGGCCAATACCACCAAATGAACTAGCATCGCGCCTACTGATTGACGGCGTTGTTTAAACAATGACTCTGTACTGAGGTGTTGAAGTCCTATCTGCGTCGTTTTTTGCTCGAACCACGCAGATCGCGGACCTTCCTACTGTGCCATTCGTCAAAACAGCTCTTTTCTTTGCAGAAAAACTTGCGGCAAGATTTGCAGCCACGAGTACTCGTCCTGACGTGTACGAAGCCAAATGGAGATGATTCACTGCCCATTCGTCGCTTGGCTTCCTACGCCTTGTGATTACAAGTCGCGCACTTGCCTTGCTTGGGGCTCCCCATGATGACCAAAGCGTGCTCTTTTGTCTGCTCTCCCTCGTGCTCTTTCGTCTGCTCTCCTTCGTGCTCTTTCATCGGTACCATGGGGTCATTTTCCAGGTGGCTGGCTGGTTACGAAATGTATCCCGGAGTGGTTCGAAGAGGAGTTGTCGGAAGGCTTCGGGGGCACAGTTTCGTATGGTAGATGGTCGGTGGGTGAATTAGGGTGGAGAGGGGCATGGAATGAATGCACCCACGAAGATCTGACCCGCCCTGCCAGAATCACGTGATTGCGCGTTTTGGGGACTGGCCCCCCACTGGCCTTCCTGATCTATTCTTAGGCGCGCCAAGTACGTCATTGGAAGCTTGGCTAGCTGCTGTCCAGGGTGCCTACCACCAGGAGCTGCCAGGCTCCAGCGTTTCAACCTCCAACCTTCAACCTTCGACATCAAGCCTGTGTTGTGCCTCATAACGCGCCTGAACGACTACGGTAACATCTCATTGTAACATCTGGACAGTTTCAAAAAGACTTTGGTCCCAAATAGCTGGCAGCGGTTGGCGTATAAGGTAGTGCCTCATATCTCCGTCCTCTCGCATCAGCATACTGACATGCACAGCAGCTGTGGAAAAAGATAGGAGGCGCTCTCAGTGTTGGAGCTGCCGATCATGGCAAGCATGGCAGATACAGGCTGGGAGGCTATGGAGGCAAAGGTGTGTCTTGAACTCCACCGAGATAACCGCTTCCCACGGTCCATTGGAGGCTAAGTTGATGCATTGTGTAGCCAAAGGGTTCTGCCTCTCTCGCCGCTGTCATATCAGCCTTCGTTCCCACCTGGGTAGGCCCATTCCTCTGCTGCGCTGTATGAATCTTTGCTAAGTTGGCTCAAGGCAACTGGTCTTGTTTTTGTCGCCATATTCATTCTCATTCGACACAGGTATCCCAACATCTACGCTCCCCGTACCTTCATGGGCACCATACCGCAGAGGTCAGTACAGTGATACGACCGTCTTCCTCCAAGGCACTGACCCTCCGCAGGGACCGCACACCTTCAGCATCGGCAAGTCAAGCCTACTTCGACTGGGTCCATACCATGAGCAAGCTCTCTGACAAATTCCTCCTGTACCACCACTCACTGGATACTTACCTCTATATGCGCTTCCTCCGCACTATCATCTTCATCTGCATCGTCGGCTGCTGTCTAACATGGCCTGTTCTAATGCCAGTGAACGCCGCTGGTGGTGGCACATCAACTCAGATTGACAAGATTGGCATTGGCAACGTCAGTAAGAAGAGCTACTTGTATGCCCATGCCGTGATGGCTTGGGTCTTCCTTGGCTTCGTCATGTTTACCATTGCTCGTGAACGCATATGGCTCATTGGCTTACGGCAAGCTTGGACCCTCTCCACGTCAGATGCGAAGCGCCTTTCGTCGCGGACCGTTTTGTACTTGTCGGCCCCCAGAGATGCCCTCGAGGAGAGCAACATGCATCGCCTCTTTGGAGACGGCGCAGTACGAATTTGGCCTGTCACACAAGCCGAAGCCTTGGAGACTTTGGTCTCGGAGCGGAGTTCTCTGGTGGGAAAACTCGAGGGTGCAGAAATGGCCCTGATTCGGAAAGCCAATAAGAAGGGAGCCTCTAAGAATGTTCGCTCGCAGGTCGGAGATGAACCCACTTACGACAGTCTTCCTGATGCGGTCAAGAAGTCCATCAGGCCAATGCACAGGCTCAAGTTTTCTCCTGCTAGCGAGAAGGTGGACAGTATCGAGTGGCTCCGTGAGCAGATTAAAGACAAGGAAGGTCAGATTGAGGAGATGAGGGCTTCGTATAAGATCGAGAATCCTCATGGGGCTGCCGCCGTCTTTGTCGAGTTTCGGACCCATGCCGACGCCCAGAGAGCAAGCCAACAGGTCGCGTCGTCCAACCTTTTGGCTCTCACTCCTAGGTACGCCGGTGTATTACCCAAGGACGTCATCTGGGACAACTTGACGATCCCGCCCGCGCGCCGCATCTCTCAGGAAGGTATTGCCCACGCCATTGTCATTGCGTCAATAGTATTCTGGTCAATCCCCAGTGGTTTCGTTGGTCTTGTTTCCAACATCAGCTACCTTGCGGAGAACTTTGAATGGCTCAGCTTCCTCAAAAACCTTCCCGAGCCACTCATCGGACTCTTGTCTGGTCTTCTTCCCCCTTTGTTGACAAGTCTACTGAGTAAATATGTGCCAAATTTGTATCGATGTAAGTGCACATTACCGCTTCCAAGGTCACGACGTGGCTGACCATTCCAGACATATTCAAGTCTTTTGGCGCACCGACTACGGTAGCCAACGAGATCAAAGTACAGAAATGGTTCCAGGTATACCAAGTGACCCAAGTTTTCCTCGTCACTGCCGTCTTCTCTGGAGCCGCAACGGTAGCCTCACAGCTCATCGAAGGGATACAAGACCCTGCGTCGATACCCGCTCTACTGGCAAGACAACTGCCAAAGTCGTCGAATTACTACTTGACGTACTTCATCATCCAGGGAACCACCTCTGCTACAGACAATCTTCTCAACTACTCGGACTTGCTTCAATACCTATTCTTTGACTATTTCTTCGACAAGACTCCGCGCCAGAAATTTACTCGATACACTAGCATGAAGGGCATCACATGGGGTAAAGTATTTCCGAAGGTAAGCCCCCTGACAGTTTCGAGCGTGAAGAGATTCGCAGCAGACGTGCTGATGATTTCATAAAGTTTGCCAACTTCGCCATCATTGGTAAGTCTTCTACACGCTGTCCACACTCGCCTCATCTGCTTATTGAAAAAAAGCAATTGCCTACTCGTGTATCGCACCCCTTGTGCTTGGCTTTGCAGGAATTGGACTAGGTCTTTACTACTTTTCGTATCGGTACAACCTCCTTTACGTTATACAACCGAAGATCGACACGAAGGGTCAAGCTTATACCCTCGCCCTTCAACATCTGCTCACGGGCGTGTACATTGCCGAATTAGCCCTGATCGGAATCTTCGGACTAAGCAAGGCGACCGGCCCATCCATCATGCTGGCTGTACTGTTCATCGTCACTATCCTTTACAACGTATTGATGAACAAGTATCTATCCCCTCTCGAAAAGTTCCTGCCATCTGACCTAGCTTCTGCATCCGAAGAAGGGGATGAGAGCACGCCATTGCTATCGGGTGCCGAGGAAGGTCGATCGCAGATGTCATCGCATATCCAACGCCTAGGCCAGCGTGCTCACGTGCCATCGCACGTCAGTCAACACGTGGTCGACCCCACGGCGCGTTTCTTCGAACCCCACGTGTTCGCGACATACGAATCTATGAAAACATGGGTCCACAGTGGCGACCACTACGACATCGAAGAAGACGAGGTTCCGGAATACAAGGAAGAGCAGCTGAAGAAGGCGTACCTGAACCCTGCGCTGACTTCGCCGACACCGCTCATCTGGCTTGCCAGAGACGGGATGGGGGCGAGTAAGAGCGAGGTCCAGGAAAATGGCGAACGGGGCCTCAAGGCAAGTGACGAGGGTGCGTGGATTGATGAGAAGGGGAGGGTAAAATGGAGTGTGCAAGAGATTGGTAAGGTGCCGGTGTGGAAGCAGGGTGTCAAGTATTAGAAAGCCCCTACACGAGCAGAGCTTGCCTCACCGCAGAGAGCACTGCCAGGGGGAGGCATTTCACTCAGGAGTATTGCCTGGTTGGAAGTGTGCTGTTCATCGCAGGAGGTCCGGGACCCTTGTGATTTTATAGTTGCCCATCAAACATGAACATGGACGCAACACGTAAATGTTGCCTTGGCCAGGCATATATAAATTCGTGATGTAAAGTTGACAGAGGATGGATTGTTTCACTGTGCCGAATTTCACAACGTCCTGACCATGGGTAGTTGGTCTTGGAACTTGACAAAGCACTTCCTCCTGCTCAGTAGTCCCCCTTAGAACATTCATAGCGGATACACATGGACCAATGGGTATCGTCTTGATATTGTTTTCCAACATGAGCCTGTTATGTGCATATATTTTCATGTGAAGCTACCCACTAGTTAAGCAGTATAAGCCTTTAATCCTAACCAGATCAAAGTGGGCGGTGTCATGTACCTAGGTACCTCCATGCCACCTCGTGTGGTACTCGGTGGTCCAAGCTCCTAGCTCCGTAACCTTGGGGCTGCACCTGCACCAGCCTGCCAGCCTGCCAGCCTCGTCGCGCCTCCCCGAAAACAGCCCTGGGAGCAGAGCAGTTCAATCGGTGATGAAAGAAAGCAAATCTTGACCAGCGATCGGCGGCAACCCTCTCCACCTTCACTTTCCATTGTTTGCACGCCCTCCTACTGTGGTCTGCACGCTGGCTCGGGTCGCCTAATTCATTGTTCGGTTCAGGCTTTTTTGACCTTCTTCATTCCTTCAACTGTTTTTCGTTGCGCATCAACAGTCTGCACGAACCTCTGCGCGACTCCTTCAGGCGGGACCTACCTGTGCCTGCCTGCCTTGCGAACACAGCGACGAGATCGATCAACAGCATCTTCTCAATCTTCCACTTCTCCCTTGATCCTCACGACACCTCCTGCCCACGAAATACACCCATGCATCGCGCTTCGTGAAGCCGCACTTGACAGGATGGCAGCTGCGGGTGTGGACCTGGGCTACTTGGCTACCCATCTGGGTATGCCCGAGAAGAACCTCGCCACCGTCGCCTTCGATCCGACCACCGACCTCGTCAATGCCATACTATCTGCCGTAGCCGCGAAGGGTCATGAGTTCGATGCCATGTTCTCCCAGAAGCTTCAGTTGGAGGTCGAACTGGAGACCTCTGTCCGAGGCGCCGAGGCGCAACGCGATGTGAGCAACGAAACTGCGAGGAAGGCATTGAAGGATGTAGAGGAGATCCGGCAGAAACTGAAGGAAGAAGGTACGCCTTGAACCATCTGCCTCAATCCTTTCGCAGCTTTGCCGGGCGAATACTTACTTGCGAACAGAGACAACGCGACAGTCATTAGAGAACGAGTTACAGACGATCAAGTCTTCCAGTTCCACTTCCCAGTCTGAGCTAGATACACTCCGCGCTCGAATTGCATCCTTAGAAACCTCAAATCGGGAGTCTCTCGCTATCATCGAAAAGAAGACCTCCGGGAACGACGAGCTTTCCCAGGAGTTGCAGGCGCAACATCAGAAGAATCTGAAGCTCAAGCAGGAAATCGAAGCCCTTCAACAATCTGTACAGAACGCGAACAACACCGCCAATGCGTCCAAGTTTCGAGAGCAAGCGCTCCAGCAACAGCTGGATATGGCCAAACGCAGCGCTGACTTCTACGAGAACGAGCTGAAGACCAAATCGGCCGAAGCACTCAAATACCGAAAGGAGAAGGGTGCTCGCATCACGGAGCTGGAGCGCCTGAATGACGACGTCTCTTCGAACCTTGAGTCCCTCAAGCGGACGGAGCAACAACTTCGACAACGCCTCGACGGGGCCCAGAAGAAAGCGGACGATGCTTTGACCAAGATCCAACAGCTCGAAGAGGCGGCGGGGCGCAGAGAGGAAGACTTCAGACAACAGATGGACACTGTCACGAGACTCCGTGAAATGCAGGAACAACACGCAGACTTCCACAAGAAACGAGTTCAAGATCTTGAAGCTAGGGAAGAGCAAGTCAAGCGGGATTGCGAAGACCAAGTCCGACGGATCAACGAAGAGCTTGCGAGAGTCAACTTGGACAAGGAGGAGCTTTCCCAGGCCAACGATACGCTACAAGCCGAGATTGGTCGGCTGGAGGCTATGCTTGCTGGGCCTGCACCTGGCCAGCCTGGATCTGCCCCCCAGACTCCCCGCGGACTGAATGGATCGACCTATCGCTCCGGCTCCCCCTTTGCAACGCCAGGCTCGTCACGCAACTCGCTCACGGCCACACAAGCACTAGACAACTACTACAAGGTCAAAGGCCAATTGAACGCTGAGAAGCAGCGCAGCAAAAATCTCGCAAAGGAATTGGACGAAGTTATTGAGCAATTGGAAGCCAAAGGCCCGGAACTCGAGGAGCTTTACGCGGAGAACGAACGACTTCAGGAAGAAATCAAGAAAATGTCACATCTTTCCGATGAAGGCTTCCGTGAGCGCGACACTGCCAAAAAGGCCGCACGCAAGGCCGAGAGTGCAGCGTCGCAGGCTCAAGCTGAAATCACCATTCTGCGCAATCAATTGCGAGACCTCAGTGCTCAAATCCAAATGCTGCTGTTCAATATGCACTGCCGCGAGAAAGGCATGGATGAGCTCTCACTCGAGGAGGCCTTGCACTTCCAAAAGCTCGAGAGAGGCCAAATTGAAGGCGAGATGTCGGATGAGCCTTCTGACGTCAACAGCATGATACTCCAGCGCTTAGTCGTCTTCAAGGACTTGCAGGAAATTCAGGAGAAGAACGAACATCTGCTCCAAGTTTGCCACGAACTTGGCCAGAAAATGGAGAACGAGGAAGCCATTGCGGCCAAGAACCAAGCTGTCGAGGACCACAAGGAGCGCATCCGCCTAGAGCAACAGTTGGAAGAATTCAAGGACACACTCAAAGGATTCCAAGTAAAGACGGAGAGCATCACCAACGAGAGAGACATGTTCCGCCGAATAGTCGAATCACGAGCTTCTGCCGACGATCTTGCATCTGCTCTTGGTCACCCAATTCGGGACGGCGTTCTTAGCAGCATCGAGCAAACCTCTGGAATGAACGACGGCGGTTCTGAGTACGATACTGTAGTGCGGAATTTGCGACAGGATCTCGACCAAAGTCAAAACGAACATACTATTGATCGGAAGACGTGGAGGGAACAGAACGAAAAGCTGTCTTCAGAAAGAAACTCCCTTCAGGCGGAGGTCTCTAGAATTAGGAGTCAGCTATCCCTCGCATCTGAACGATACGAAATGCTCCAGTCCAACTTTGCAGCTCTGCAGAACGAGCACAAGGAACTGCAGAAGAGACACCAGACCATGTCAGAGTCGGCTGCGAAACAAGATATTCGGACGCAACAAGTAGCCGAGGATCTTGTCGAGGCAAAGGGGTTGATGGAAAGCATGCGAAGTGAGAACGCAAATTTGAAAGCCGAGAAGAAGCTCTGGAAGGACATCCAGGATCGACTCAGCCAGGACAACGAAAATCTGATGCAAGAGAAGTCACGCCTGAACGGACTACTAGCCACGCAACAGACGCTTCAGAATGAACGGGACCTCAGCGAATCAGAGACGAAACGACGCCTGCAAGGCCAAATCGACACCCTCGAGGCCGAGTTGAATACGACCAAGCGCAAGTTGGCCGATGAGGTTGATGAGTCCAAGAAGGCGCAGCTTCGAAAGGAGTTCGATGCTCAGCAGTCCCAGAAGCGAATTGATGAGCTCACTTCCAACCTCAGCCAAATCCGGGAAGAACTTGTTGCCACCAAGACAAGCAAGGATCACCTGCAGACTAGAGTTGACGAGTTGACGATTCAGCTCCGCAGCGCAGAGGAGCGTGCCGAACGCCTTCAGCCCCGACCCACCCCCAGACCCGGTTTCATGGTGGCTGCGTCTGAGCAGGGCGCGACTCAGGGTGACACCGATGAGCGTATTCAGGATCTAATCCATGAAGCGACCGATCTGAAGCGCGACCTAGAGATGACCAAGTCGCATCTGGAGAACGCCCAAACCCAAGTTGAGAGGTATAAGGAGTTGAGCCAGGCCTCAGAAGAGGAACTGGAGAGGTTGAATTCGACCCAGGAGCAATATACGCAAGAGATGGACGCATCCCTGTCCGCCAAGGACGCCACGATCAAGGAACTTGAGCAGCGGGTTGAGGATCTATCTTCCGAGTTGACTAGATCTAACAGCGAACTGTCGACGCTGCGTGATTCCCAGGCTGAGGTCACTCGCCGCTTCGAGGAAGAGAAGGCCATTCTGGAAGAGGAAATCAAGCGCCTCAAGGATGAGGAAGAGCGCTACACAGCCTCTACCCAGTTCCACCAGCAAGACCTTCGAGCACAGGCTGAAATCGCCACCAACGCTCAGCAATCTTATGAAAGCGAAGTCATGAAACATGGAGAGACCGCAAAGACTCTGTCCAATCTTCGAGGCGAATACAACCTATTGAAGACCTCTGCAGCATCCTTGAAGGCCGAGGCGGAATCCGCGAAGGCTACCCTGTTACAGAGCGAAAGCTCCTGGGACGAGCGACGGCAAAGATTCGAGCGCGAGCTCACAGAACTTCGAGATCGACGGGACGATGCCAACGCGCAGAATAAGCTGCTCTACCAGCAACTTGAGAGTGTGACGTCACAGGTTTCCGCGCTGCAGCAGACTCGAGCTGGGACCGATGAGTCGCTCGAGACGATTTCAGCTCAACCCAGTAGCTCAGATGTGGACAGATATCGAGAAGTGAGCAATCATCTCCGGCGCGAAAATGAAATCCTGGAGGTCCAGTATGACCTGAAAGCCCAAGAAAGCCGAAGGTTGCAACAGCAGCTCGAATATGCCCAGTCTCAGCTCGACGAGGCTCGGCTCAAGCTGGAGCAGGAACGTCAATCACACGATGACAACGAGCGAAGTACCATGGCACACAAGGACCTCATGAGCAAGTTGGATGAGCTTAACGCTTACCGTGCGAGCTCTTCGGTTCTACGGGCTGAAGCGCGGCAAACTCAGGCGCAGCTGACTGAAAAGACTGCCAAGGTGACAGAATTGGAATCCTCTATCCAGCCACTCGAGGCTCAGATCGAAGAACTTCAGAGTCAGCAAGCTTTCAAGGAAGCCGAGATGAAGCAACTCCAGGAGGACCGTGATCGTTGGCGACAGCGGACCGAGGATATCCTCTCGAAGCATGGCCGTACGGACCCAGCGGAATTGGAGGAGCTCAAGCAAACAGTGGCCAATCTGGAATCGGAACGAAATGCTCTGCAGGAAGCAGAGGCACCGCTGAAGCAGAAGATCGAAGAGCTTGAGAAGTCCATTCAGGAGAAAGAAGCGTCGTGGGCAGTCCACCGCGAGAAGCTTATCGATTCGGCTAAAGAGCGGTCGAGACGGCTCGGAGCCGCCAATAAGGAGGTGGTTGCGGAGAAAGAGCAACTGCAAGCCAGATTCGACCAAGTCAATGGAGAACTCTCGACGACCAAGCAAGATCTGGAGACTTCTAAAAAGGAGAAGCTTGCGGTTGAGGAGCAAATCTCAATCTTCAAGCTTCAAGTAGAAGCCCTCCGAGAGGAAGCGCGGCAAAACGCAACTCCAATGGCGGCCCCAACAGATCCATCCGGTGCGCAAACCGTTTCTGACTTGCAGACACAATTATCTGAAGTACGCACGGAATTAGAGAATGTCTCATCGCAAAAGGCCAAGGTCGAGGAAGAGCTACAGGACGTCCGTGGTCAGCTCAACACGGTTGTGGCCGAAAGGGATCAAGCTGTCTCCAACGCTCAAATGCAGATGACCAACGGATACGCAACCATGGAGAATGGAGAGGTTTCCCATGAAGAAAACCAAACTTTTGCGCCATTGTCTGACGATGAACGCAAATCACTCCAGGAGAAGATATCTGTTGCAGAAGCCAGAGCTACCGAACTGGAGGCCAAGGTGAAGGAGCTCGAAGACAAGCAAGATGCCATCTTAAAAGCGCGAAGCGACAAGATGAAAGAGACCTTGAACAAGCGTCTCAATGAGTACAAAAGCCAAATGGAAGAGGAGCGAACTACAATGCGACAAGACAAGGAGAGGCTAGATGCTGACTTCAAGCTGCGCATCGAGCAAGAACGCAAGATTTGGGATGTAGAGCATTCCAGTGCTCCCAATGAAAGCAATGAAACCAAACCTCCCAGCACACCTCAGCCACCTCAGCTTGAAACTCCGACACAGACGCCCATTACCTCTGCTGATCTGGACAAACTCGACGACAAAGCGATTCGAGATTTGGTCTTCACGAACACGACTATTAAGAATATCGTGCAAACCAACGTCAAAAATAAGCTCGGTGCTGAGATCAAGAAGATGAAGGAGGAGCAAGAGGCTGCGTCCAAGTCCGAGTGGGAGCTGAAGTTGACTCAGGCGCGAGACTCGGCGACTCAGCTTGCTACATCGAAGATGAACCTCAAGATTAACATGACTGAGAACAGGGCTCGGACTGCCAATGCTAAGCTGGGCGTTGTAGAGACTGCAGCGAAGGAGACACCACAGCGCCCTGTCGGAGAAGTATGGGCGGTCGCGAAGGATGCGAGACCGGCGCCAACACCTAAGCAGCCAGCACCGGCAGCTGCACCAGCGACCACGCCTGGAGCCGACGTATCAGCCGGTATGTGTGTTCCCAATCTCATGGCACCATTATTACTAACGCAAGAAGCAGTGCCTCCAACGCAACCTGCGAATACGACCACAATCCCGGCTTCACAAGAAGCGAAATCGACAGCAAGCAGTACCATACCAAAACCTGGTGCAGCGACAACCCACGCTCATTTACCAAGCAATCCATTTGCTGGGGGTGCTCAGTCAGGGCAATTTCAACAAGCAGGCGCCAACCCGTTCGGACAGTCTACGCAATCGAATCCGCAACAAGCAACCACGTCTGCTGCACAGCCATCCACACAACCAGCGGCATCCCAGCTCCCTACAAAGGTGTCTGGCCTCCCTGTGCCCGGAGCTCGTAAACCGAGCGGGCCGAACCAACCACGGGTTGGTGCACGTGGTGGAGGACCGCATCGCGGAGGCCGTGGTGGTGCTCAGCAGAGTCGTGCAAGCCTAAATGCTTCAGCCGAGAGTTTCCAGCCTGGAAGCAAACGTCCTAGAGGAGACTCGGAGGCGGCAGGAAACGGCGCTAAGAGATCCAGAGGTGGTGGACCCCAGTAGTTCTCCATGCGGAAGATATGGGACGGGTTGACTTCTACCAGGGTCTGTATTCCTAAGTGTAATATGGTGGATATTCATGGCTTTCTTCGCAGATGACCCTCGGGCTACGACGAAGGAAAAAGGCTGCAATACATGTTCGGATCCGGTTGTACTGGCTCAAAAGGAGGTGGATGAGCCCAAGGCTGACATCCCACGGCGTAGCATCTACCGTGGCTTTGCTCATTCACATTCACGTGGCGTTAAGCCCTTGCATGATACATACCGTATTATTCTCTTTTGTGCACAAACTTGTGCTCATTCTTGCCTTCGTGACGATCTCTTGGTGATCCCAACTTGACCCAACCTAGACATGGACAGCAATTGATCAGGGCCTATGATCCCAATGCTGCCCTCATACCGGGAGGGGCGCTTGGCCCGTACAACTTCCGGATCCAATGCCCATCCATCATCCACGGGATAGGGGGTCCTGATCTCCGGACCCAGCACCTTCACATGAGTAAATTCAAGGCGTCCCACCGGGCGGCTGGTACGTCGTCCGGCACCAAACTCGTCTGCCCTCCCCTCTGGTGTTGATGACTGCAGCGGTGTGCAAGCTTCCGCGACGAACGTCGTTTTCTGCGTCATGCGGTTTGGGGCCCCAATATCTGCCTGCCTTGGATGGACCAGGCATGCTCTGCGTTGACAGACTGCTGCATGTGATGTGTGCGTTGGGCCTTCTGCTATTTGTGTCACTCCGTCAGGCGGCTTGGGACGGCCCCATATCTGCCTTGGCTGCTTGGTTGGGCTGTGGCCAGACATGCTTCTGCGTGGCAGTTGGCTGGTTTGTGCGTTGTGCGTTGTGCGTTGTGTCTTCTGCTGTCTGTTGTCTGCTGTCTGCCTCTGTTCTTGTTTGCTGTCTTGCTGTTGGCACTGAGATGGAACTCCGGAATCTTGGTGCTGCTGTCACTGGTATGACGTGTTTTGAATGCAGCGTCTGGCCGGGCGGGCGGGCGCAAGGAGCTTGCGTGTGTTCCTTGCGGATTGCTGCGCGTTGTGTGCTGCACGTTCTAGTGTCAGGTCAGGTACGTCAGGTAGGCCTGCAGGCTGGCGCGTTGGTTGCTTGGTTTGGTCTTGGTGGTTGTTTGCACTTCCGGTGTGCATTCGCCCGGCAAACGACCACCTACTATGGTATATACGGCAAGGTACATAATACTTCTGCGGGTTCTGCTTGCTGCTTGCTGCTTGGTCCTTGTCTGGCTCAGGGTGAGACTTCGATGCAGGTTGCACTCAGCTGTTTCCGCGGCTTTCTTCCGTTGGCCGGCGGTCTATCACCGTGGTTTTGCAAACGGGGCTGCGTATCCGGCCTACGCCTGCCATCAGGCTTGGGACTCTGTGTTGTTGAGAGAAATAATACATATATGCGTCCGGAAAGGAAGGGAGTTGGTCTTGGTTTCTTCTCTCTATGTCACTTTTCTTCCATCTCGCAGTCAGCTCTCTGCAGCACTTGCTGAGACGTGGTCCCAAGGCTGGTACCATTTATCTCTCGACTATACGGCGGCGCGGCATGGCGTCGATCACTCCGATTTCGCTGTCCTCGGTACTTCCCTTCTTTACCTAATAATACCGTCGGCCCCTTTCCACCATGTTCATGATCAGCTGTACCGGACCATCCAACCGCGACACTTGGACGGTGAACCTTCTGTGTGTCCACAGGTATATATACTGAACAACAAATTTACTTGAGCCTTTTCCTATGTTGTTGAACACCGTCCCCGGATCGAGAGCTTGTGCGACGTCCACGGCCATATCCCATGCCCTGGCACGACACCAACGCGCGCGCCGGCAACAACTACAGACATGCAGGATCATGCAAAACATCATTGGGGGGTCATCAGCCTGACGCCGATGAGCACGCGGACTTCGTCAGGATCTTCAAAGTGCTTCATCGACGAATTTCCCGACGTCACGGAGATCTTCTTCATAAGACCCAGCTACGAATGGGAGACGGCCGCCACCACCCCTGCCCAGAAGAACGCGGTGAAAAGTAAGTTATATGTATCATGTTGGTCACTGTATTTGGACTGACATTTTTTAGACGCCGCCTGGGAGTCTTTCTAGACTCTTGAAGGATGGTATTACGAATGCGACAAGCCGACATTCGATAGACATTTCGCCGCTCCGGCTATGGGTATGCTGCATGCTTACCTGGCTTTCCGGATGAGCTGCGACCCCTGCCCAGAAAGCAGCTCGACATACTGTTCCAGGCAAGTATTGTCTTGTGAGATAGTGAGAAGTAGATGGCCAAGTTCACCACACACATCAGAGGAGCTCCTGCCTGCCTGCAAGCCAGGACACTGCCAGTAACGATAAGCCTTCGGACGATGAGCCTTAGGACGATGAGCCTTCCGAGAAGAACCCCGTGCCTGGCGACGACGAAGATTTTTGACTCCAGTGGTGTTGGTAGATGTATTATCGGGTGTACACGCGAGGTATGTTCGGACCTGCGCTTCAAGATCTTGCCCTCGCAGTCCTCTGACCGATGTACAGTCTCCATATATGCAGTGCACTATCTACTGCACACGTTCCACCAGTGTACTTGTCCACTTCCCAGCTCGTCCGCTCAAAGATTACGGAAAGCCCAGCGACCAGGCATATATTGCGATGAAAGACGTCACGGAATTCGACTTCCGCAAGCATTTCATCGCTTTAAGAACGAACGAGATCTTCTCAAGTCATCCTTTTTCCACGACACGACTCCACCGCTATTCTCGACTTCATCATGCGTATCCCGAAGGTCTGCTGATGAAATTGAACCTTGGTGCCGCTGGAACAGGTTCCAAGCGGTAACGGCGGGGGCATATAAATGGGACAGCCCCATATATGGGACAGTTTTTACACCAAAAGACTACAGTTGCACTTACAAATAACTCTATCGGAATAAAAGCTCTAGATAATGTGAGTAATGCATTCGAATCGCCTTTTCTTGGTGTTTCTTTTGATTTTGGGTTTATTAGGGGTGTACCAGCAGTTTAAGCCGCTGTGATTGTTAGAAGCCTGACTATGCCTTGTTCCCACCAAAGGGTCAGGAAAACCCGACTTACAACAGCCCGGAAGGTAAAATTTAGTAAGGGCAAAACTCCGTGCTATCATAACTTTATATCCAGCATAGATTACATTGAGCGGCTAGATCTTAAGAAAGAGAAAAAAGAGGCAAATATTCTTGTTCAAATCATATTATCGTGCTGTTAATACTGACCGAGTTATACGAATCGTAATAATGAGATTTTGGTGGGAAAACTGTCCCATATATGGAGCTGTCCCATTTATATGCCCCCGCCGTTATGCACCAAGTGAACTGCCACGGATGGTAAGCCCACCACCTACGAAACAGCAGAAGCTAGTGGACCCTGACTGGCTGACTTTGGAGAAAAAGCCTGAGCCCTTTCCCGTTCTCAACACTGCCGTCGGGGATGCAGTCCGCGATAGGCCAGGAGCTCATGACTCCTGCGGTGCAGTTTCTCAGTTTCTACACCTTGCCGAGCCCGATCCCACCGCCGACTCGGACTCATATGCTTCAGGGGTACCATGGTCCACCCACCACTCGGCCACCCCCACCACTCGGACTACCAAAACTGCTGTAGCCCCCTATTAAGTCAACATGTTCACTTATACCAAATCCAGCCGTTTCTGAAGGTATTCACACCGTAGTTAGTTCATTGAATAGCCCCTTTTGGGGGCTTTATCCCAATCTAGATCAATCTGGCCAGACCCGGCGATAAGGGGGTCCCCCGCCCGTGATTTCTACCCCTTATAAGCGCAAATTTGCCCTTTATAGAGCGGTTGTCTTCTTCTTTTGTATGCAATATAGTATTATGACTCTCGAAATGCCTTTTTATACAGAGGATATTATGGCAGATGCCATACTAGATGTTACAGATAACAAACTGCCAGTCCGAAAGTCCGCTCAGAATTGGGATATCCCTAAACAGATATTATTGGACTGCATTAACAGCAAAACCTCAAAAGAAGAGACTCAGTAGTCAAAAAGAAGACTATCCAAAGAGCAAGAGTCACGCCTAGCCCAATGGATTCTTTGTCAGAAATCATTGGGGCTCGCCTTATCGTATAGTGCCGTCAAGGCTATTGTTCAGGCTACCTCAAAGTTGAACAATATCACTAAGACCGTTAGGAAGAACTGGATAGATAGATTTCTTTGCCGTAACTAAGAAATCAAGAGGAAAAGATCTCCAGGTCCAGTGATTCCTTAAAGAGTTTAGAGAGGTCGCCTCCTGGCATTATATATGCACTGATAATGGGTGGACGGATAACACAGTCGCCGTGGGGCGACTGGAGAGTGTTTTCATCCCTTAAGCCAACCAGACACAAGAAGATAACAAATCTGAAGCGGTATCCCTGCTCTTTAATAGACACGGGAGCCATATCTCTGTGAGTACTAATTCCCTTAATTTTCTTTATTTTGTTCCGCTTGGAATTGATAGATGTGTAGCTAACACTGGCGCTAGGATGGATTCATGACGATGTGCTTCCTGAATAATATACAGCTATCTTTTCTGCCAGCATACACCTCTTACGGGCTTTAACCACTTGATAACGGCCCCTTTAACGCCGTGAAGGCTGCTTACCACAAGTATATCGCTCAGTTAGTTACTCTAATTGATGCTGCCCTTATGGGCAAGATCAACTTCATTAGATGCTATGCCAAGGCACAGAATGATGAACTGACAGTTAAAAATTGTCAGGCTGGCTTCAGAATTACTAGAAACTGGCCTATTAGCCACAGAAAGGCATTGGCATACCTAGAAATCTAAAGGCACAAGGCCGCTACCCCGGAGCCTGAATAGATAAAAAATTCTGAACCTAAAGACCTCCGGACGTCCGAGAATAGCCGGCAGATCATGAATATAAGGGAAACAAGTCCCCAACCACTCGGTTGAAGCTACACAAGGTTATCACTACTTTTGAGAAATAATTAGCAGAGATAGTGTTAAAGGACCAGAAGATCAAGAGTCTGAAGGCAGAACTGGAGCATATGCGCCCTAAAAAGCGCAGAAAGATCTCTAACCCAAATAAACGGTTCAATAGTATCCCGGAGATACTGGCAGTCAGTAAAGAGCAGCCAGTGGTTATTAAAGATTTGAGTAATGAGAAAGAAGAGGAGAATAGCCCGGATTCATTAGAAGAAGAGGAGATTACAGCCCCTGCAGAGACCCGTTCCGGTCGGCAGACTCGCCGCTCAGCTAGATATGATAACTGAGCGTCCAAAAACGATCAGAATGATGCGCTTAGCAGCTGAAAATACCATGAATCGACTGATATCGGTGTAAGTGAAGCTGTAGATGTTTACGCGTGTGCCACTAATGTTGGGCGTCCGAGTGGTGGGGGTGGCCGAGTGGTGGGGGTGGCCGAGTGGTGGGTGGGGCATGGTACACACAGCCGCTCATGCACAAGAGATTATTGACGCCTCAAATTTCTCGTCGATGGCGTCGTTCCTTCGGATGTACCCGGTACGAGCTTGAAGATCATCATTTACGTCGATAGCAAGGCGAGACTCTTTGTCGCGCGATTTCACATCATCGCACTGCTGAAGAAGGGCTTTTACCCAAGAGCAAGCCCAGCGCCGTCAGAAGAGCAGAGCAAGCGTTCTGATCGACGATTTCCACACCAAATATCGCCACGAGATCTTCGAGTGCGCCTTACAGGTAGCCCGTTGGGAAATGTAATTTCCCCGGGTGTATTACGAGACCCGATCTAAGCCACACTACATCCACATGGGCGCGGTTTATGGCAAATCTAAGTGACGAGCAGCAGATTGCAATCAAAAGGATTGCCAGATACCAAAAGGGTACGGATGGTCTCTCGATTCGGTATCTTGTTGTTGTTGTTGTTGTTGTAGCATTTAACGCCGGGGGGACTGCCGCGTAGCGGCGTCAACCAGGGGCTCCAAGAGGCCGCTCAGGCGTGCTAGGCTAGGTCTTCTATGTACATACACTGCCCATCTAGCAGGTCAAGTCCGTAAACAGCCACCACACTTAAGCGGCGGATCACACCGTGTCCCCCCTCCTCCGGGTGAGGGGAAGTATCAGCTGGGGTCCCAAATATTTAGTTTGTAGGGCGCAATACCAGGTTTAGTGCTCTTAAAGCTTACAATACGGCATATTGTAGTGGTTCTTATGTGCTCCATGAGACGTTAAAAAAAAGATAGAAAGATAAAACCTATAGAAGCCATAATGAAAGAAAAGAATAAGTATGTCCTCAGCAAGGAGGGCAAATGTTGCCATAAAGGTCAGTAGCTATGAATAGGTTCATGTATTCCTGTGAGGTAGTCATAAGTTCGTTTAGATACTCGAGCCTAGCTCTGAGCTCCGGCCAGAATACTGGGGCTCTTGGCCAGACCATGTACCATGCCAAAGTCTTCCGGCAGTGGATAAATTGCGTCAGAGTCTTGCTCCGGCCGCACGAGCAGTCGAGGACGGCGTCCTGATGTTTGAACTTGACATGATACCAAGAGAAGTCGCCGTGCCCTACGCGGACAGCAAGGAAGCGGTATAATGATGGCCTATTAAGTACCTGCAGTCCCTCGTGACAGTGCAGTTTGTACTTCAGGTCCCAGTATTTGTAGCGGGCCGACAGCTTGATCTGGGCCTTGGTCCACCACATATTGCGCGAGACTTCGAGTTTAAGTCTCGCCTCTGCTTTAATGCCGTCGCACCTCGAGGGCGGCCCCCTTGATAGCATATAGACAGTGGAATGAGCACCCTTGAGTAAGCAGTTATAGTCTCACATGCCACGCTCTATGCTTATTCCAGTGTGACTAGTCCGCGGATATAAATGATTGATAGGTATCCCGGACTTCGATTACGATGTGCACAGAGACTTCTAGGGTTCAGTGTACGTGGTGGAACCACCAAAGTTGTAGAAGTAGATCGGTTGAGACAAATCGTTGATAGCCTGGTGTGTATAATCACATGACTAGCATCAGCAACTACAAAAGAGATACCATGGACTGCATTCCTTCGGCTACGGTGAATTTTGGCTGTCATCCCAGAGGAGAAACCTGGATATTTCTTTTACTCGGTTAATGTTAAGAGTATTGCTATTTGCACCTTGTTAAAATTCCTTATTTGCACCTTGTCTCCCAGCCACACCTGCTAGTCAGCTGGCAGCCACACCAACTAGGTCTAGCCAGCCAGCCAGCCAGACCAGCTGCTAGGGACATAATGATCTGAAATTTTATGGCGTCTACACACAAATTCCGATCATGATAACTATCCAGATAGCAATACTCAATGTTAAACAGAGTGGGTCGGAAGCCGTCGTTTGCTTAAAAGCCCGTTGTTCTCCGCTTACAGCGCGTTGGGTATATGGAGTTGGTCAAATTTGAGATGCAAAGCGCCATGGGGAGACTCTCAAAGGTTCGAACCCTCCCTTGCCGAGACACTTCTCCGGCGAAGTCTTATTTGGGACATCTCCGTTGGGAGGAACGAAGCGTTCGCCGTTGGGTTGTTGGCCAGACGTGGCGCTTTCGGTCGGTGTGGCGGGGTGGAATTTGCAATGGGCCTTGGGTTCTGTGTTAGCGGCGATGGGACTTAAAAAGTACAAAAGGTCCTTTGCGACGTTAAGAGAAGCCGCGGGAGAGGGCTTTTGTGTCCGCGGCCGAATTGCCTTGTGATGGGATAGGTGGTAATTCGGTACTCTTCATTTGTGTGTTGGGAGTAAAGCTCGGTGAAGACCCGTCAATTTCCGGTGGCCAGTTGGTTGAAGCGCAGTTCGTGCCGTCCATTAGGTGGTCGACAGGAGTGAAACTAGACTCAAATACAGCGGTGACGAATCTCCTGGTCCATGACACCACCCGTATCTCTATCTCTTGAACGGGTAGGTGGTAACCGTGATCTCCCTGGCAGAAACTCCGTTTCGGGTGTTTTATGGCCAGAGAGAGAGAGAGAAGATCTCATTGAGGGCTTCATCTGCGCTCTTCTTTGGGCCCTAAATCGTGACTTCTTCAGGGGCTTGTTGACGCCGTGTTCCACGAGTGCGAGAATGGTGGTACCTGAGACGCGAGTAGCCGGGGGTTCGTGACACCAGGTGTGATGGGTTGCGAATAGAGAAGCAAAGGTGTCGATGGATGACAGAAAGGTGTGGAGCGTGGTCGTGGGACGGAGAAGCAAAGGAGTACACAGGCGACAGAAAGGTGCGGAGGAGTACCGATTTTCTTCTGCACGGCACCGACTTGGTTCCACTTGCGCACCGACAGGTCACCACGCCGTTGAGATGCTACCATGTGAGACTGGTGTTGGTTGGTGTCACAGTTTGACTGCTAAGAGCGCTCGATTGCGTGAGTCTTTGACGCTTTCTCCGCGCTCGCCCGCGCGGCTCGAGTAGTCAGCACCCTCGCCCCCGGAGATGTGAGTGTGCGTGGTGTGAGCGTGCGCAGGCGCACGGCCGACCTGGTCACCGATGACAACGTCTGCGATTTTCGCAATCGGCGCACTCGAGAACTGCGCCCTTCTTGGCTACATCGGTAAAATCCTTCGTATCTTACAGTGAGAATCGTCCACTTTGGATCAGCACGTTCTGATTATGCGTCTCGGAGAAGTTTGCAGCAGAGATGCGATTGGGTTTGTACTGAGTATGATGGCTTGTGATGACGAGCTCCAGAATTCTGTCGAGGCTCTCGACTATCTCGAAGAGTCACTCTGTCTTTGCTGGCTCGTAGATCAAAATGGGTGTATAAGCCTTCCGACAAGACCGCGTGGGCGCGGGGGTAACAGATCGGTGACGGGGTTCTTCGTGAAGACTACCGTACGACCGCGCGACTGGAGTCGGACTATTTGTTCGGAGAACTCAACATCGGTTGGAAGGGCACTACCGCGATGGCCTCATCGAGGAGGGGGCAAAGGCACCGATCGTTTCCCGTTTTCATCATCTCGTGGGCCTTCTTTTCGTAGTCGAGGCGAGCAGCCGCTTCCTGGCCAACTTGTAAATTTTCGACGCCGAGGGTCGCGGCCTCTGATTATCCAGAAAGGGGGCACATTCCGTTCCGGTGCGTTCATTCTGCTTACGTATGACGGGGTCGTAGGTAAATATCACGACAGCCGCTGCCCGGGCGACGTCGCGGAGCAGCGGTTGCAGGTTTTGCAGGACCTCGTAGTCCGTCGCCGAGCGGTCGAAGACCCGGTCGAATTTGTAGGTTGCGCGGCCCCGGCTTCCGGTCGAGAGCCGGAGCGTGTGGCCGTCCTTGACCGCGTAGTTTGCCAACAGCTCGGCTTCTCAGGGCTTAATCCGCACTCTGTCTCGGATAGTGTTGTCCACGGTTTCCTGATGGCCGGCTTTGGTTTCATCTACCTGGACCGTTTTCTCGTCTCCGCATTCATGAGAAGGGACGAAAGCAATTGAGGCTTTCTTGGTAGCGAGGTGGTGTATATGCCACTCGGGATGCTGGGAAAATTGGAGGAAAATGGAGTTGCCTTCTCCTTGGGCAATGCCTCCGTCAATACAACTGTTGCACAGCAAGAAGGCCAAAAGGTTGCATATCTGCTGTATTGGTGTTGTTGTTGTTGAAGGTCTGGAGGTGGTGCGCAGCTGCAGTGGATGTGGGCAATATGCCAACCCAAGTGGGTCACGTGACCACGCAACAACAACATACTAGCGTAGCAATTTGATCACCACATCAGACTTCTCGCCCGTAGCCATGAGGGCCACATCAGAAGCTGCAATTGCGCCCAGGCAAGTCCGGGTGGCACCATCATCGCGATCATCGCCGTGAGCGGATCCAGCCAACATCGCAGATTCAGGTTCTTGCGAATCGTCGCCAGTCAGGACAGTGGGTGCCGCAGCACACGAACCCCGAGGAACCGGCTCGTTCATGGCCTAGCACCATCTCCAGCGTAAAGGGTGGTGCCGAGCGGATCAGGAGCAATGAGTCCTTCATCTTCAATTCTCTGAAGAGCGCTTTACGCGGACTGGGATGCTTGCGTAGCGAGTGTGGGAATGCGCCCCGCGGTAGTGAAGAGAAAGAACTCTACTACTGGTATGGGAGTAGGCCCGAGTTCGATTGCTCAATGGCCAGGCTCGAAGTGTCGGTGTAGTGCTTATAAATCGAGGTGGCACGTAAAATAGGCGGGTATAGAGGTCGCAGCTCTGCGTCGCCGTAGTCATCACTTTCAACACTGAGACGGGTCATCTTGCCGTGAGATTCAGTGGAATATTGCAGATCACTCTGGCCGGCAACCTGCTCTTCTTGCAAGGCTGGAATGGAATCACCATTACCTCGTGCCGTGCTTGTGTACGCATCTCGGTTGTCAAGAGTGGCGTCAAGCTTGGGTCTGCTGGCGAGAAGCCGTGTCTAGGCTCTTGATGCGCTCTCTCGGTGTAGGTTTCTATCCCGTGCAGAATGGCACGTAAAATGGGGGAGGTATGAACGCAAACTTCTGAAGAGAATGGGCAGTTGGAGAACATGAATAGTTCGAGACAATCCAGGTAATTCTGGAGAAAATGGGCAGTACTGGAGACGTTGTATCCCAACGTTTCCTCATTCTTTGCGCGAAAGTCTCTCTATCCTGCCGAGGGATGCTCAGAGCCGAGTACGCAAAAACCCGGGATGTCCATGTCGTTATGGAACACGGGAGAAGCCTGGGCGCCATCTCCAGTGTCCGTGGTTTCGATTTTTTTCGCCAGCGTGGCTATCGTCTCCGCTCTCGTCATCTTCATCCGAGGCCCCGACGAGCCAGCCAACTTCATCCCCCTCGGGTGAGTCTTCATGATCGATTTGGCGTCGTCTTGATCAAAGGCGAGGCTCGAATCCACCGCTCTAAACAGGCCCAGGTTGTTGTGTTTGCGGTGCTCGTGACTTTCGTCAACGGCTCGATACCGAATCGAGCACCTTTCCTGGTAAAAATCATCCGTGCGCTTGCACTTGTTAGTATATCTGCGCACATCACAGCAAAATTCTTAACACTTGGCATTGCGCCATTGTTTTGAATCTAAACACCAAGGACAGAATCTCGAGATCCGCTTCGGTCCCTGCAAAGGGGACAAACTCAGCACTCGACGATGGCAGCCCTCACAACCCCCCAGCGATCCATCAGAGTCGCAACGGACGCTGCTCAGTTCACCCGAGAACCTGAGCCTATCACCCCTTCCAACCTCAACCAGCGGAATAAGAAGAGGAAGCCTGCCAATATCCAGGCTCCCCTGACAATTGACCTTATTAGAAAGCCCGCTACCCGATATCATGACATTACTGCCAGCGCGTTTACACCTCACCTAGAGGACCTTGAGCGCAAAGCCCGCATTAAGCAAACGGTCCTAGGACAGCTCACTGGCTGCCTGGACAACTATGTAAGCACCTATAGCGGACCACAACAGTCCGAGTACAAGAGGGAGGCCCGCTTAGTGGTTGAAATGATTTACAGTTACCTGAACACTGCTATCTTTTCTAGCACTGACGGCACCTTCTATGCACCCATCCGTGTCAAAAGCTCTGGGCCTATTGACACCACCATCACCACCACCACCACCAACACCACGAACGCGTGCGGGCAAGGCCCTGGGGAGAAGTCGTCCAAGCAGGTCTCCTGGGCGGGAGTGGCCAAAGCAGGCCACGCGACGAATTCAGGGGGCAACGCTATCACCCATGCCAGTGCCGGACCCTCCGCCCGCACGTCCCGCCCCGGAGCCTCGGCGTCTGCCCTAGCCAGGGATGAGACACGAATTTGATACGCCTAGATGAAGATCGGCGCATGCGGAGGGAGCAGCCCTTCACTCTTTGTTCTGTAATCTGCAAGGAGTTTGAAGACCTTGGGCTAGGCCTGGCTGACGTGCCGGACATCAGCCCGACCAACACTGGTTGGTCTATCAGAGTGGTAACCAGGCAGATTAGGGAACAACTACTAGGTGCAGAAGCAAAGCTGTGTCTAGGAAAAGTTATAAACGCTGTAGCAATAGATGTTCCAGAGCGCTGGTTCACATACGTGGTGCCAGACATCCCCTGGAACTTCCCTAACTACGTGAACTTTGGCAACCACATCCAGACACAAGACGTGATTAAGGACAAGGTATATACCCAGACAAAAGCACGCCCTGTCAAATACAAGCCGTCTAGACAAGACCCAGACCCCGCCACAGGCAGAGGCAGCTGGATGATTTCTTCCTAACACCTGTGAGGCCGTTCAGCCTCTTTAATGACAGCGGTCGCTCAAAGCTGGTTGAAAAGAAACCCACCATCAGCATCCATAACCCGGGATATCAGGGCTATTGCTTCGCTAAGAAGTGCAACCAGGCTCATTGCTGTAATAACTGTGGCGACCAAATAGACGACCACGAGGCAGGCAAGCCCTGTGACCGACCTTCCCACTGTACGAACTGCCATAGCCTCTTCCCAGCAGGACATGATAACTGTACAGCAGCCCCCAAGCGCGAGTATGAGGAGCTTGTGCACCGTAACAAGAAGCAGCTCCAGAGTGTCAGACAGGCTGGAGCCAAGCATTACAGAGAGGTCCACGACGTCACGTCATCGGCGCCTGAAAGACTCGGCCAGAGCAGGCACGTATCTTTTAGCGACCTATTTACGACCCAGAACAACCCCAGCGCCACTGCCAAGGGGAAGAAAAGGGCACTAAGCACCGGCTCACGGCCCAACCACACACCGTCATCAGGGGCCAGCACGATCTCCAGCTCCCTCGGCGGGACCACCCTGGAGAGACACTCAATTGACGGGGACGGAGACACTGAGATGAGCACCCCGGGACCGTCACAGGCCCCGGGGCCGTCCTCTCAGGCCTCTCAACCGGACCGGCCAAGGCTATGGCAAGATCCAAAGCGCAAGGCCGCCCTCGCAATACCTGTAGGCTGGACCCGCATACAACCCGAACTCCCTAAAGAATAATATCAGGATGCCGATATCCTGGTAAGGAGCAGTGCTGCCATAAAAAACAATGCCAATAACATAAATCACTTGACTTATGTATGATTTGGTGCAATGCAAGCAAAGGGATGCCACAGCACAACACTATCTTTGAGCTCGGCTGGGCGCGGGGCGCTGATGTCATCCATATCAACGAGCCTTGGACGGGCCCGGGGACAAGGACACAGAACCACCTGGGGTTTGAATCATATGCCCCGGTAGACTCATGGAATACTACTCAGGATCGCCCACGGGTCATGACGTATATACGGAAGGGGCAGAGGGTCAAGGCCCAATAAAAGAGACCTATATTAGCACCCAAGACGCGCTTTGGCTGGATGTCAATGGGTATACCATGCTCAATATCTACTGGTCACCGCGCTCTGATGAGATGATCGACTACTTCACTAACATCGAAGCACCGGCTAATTTCTTAGTCAGAGGAGACCTGAATGTTCACCACCCCACATTTGAGCCCGGAGTGGAAGACCGAAACAGAGGGGCCGACATGGTAAAGTGGATGACTGACAGCGCCCTGTATTTCACAGACATACCAGGACAAGCCACCCATCGCGCCGGTCATGTCGTTGACATAGCGCTTACTAATATTCCTTTCGTTGAGACAGAGGTATGTCAGGAACTAGCCAGTGGATCAGACTATAACACCTTGTTAACTATCATTCCCGGCTGGGGGACCAAATTGCTAGAACAGTACTATTACAAGGTCAAGGAAGAGAACCTGCCATGCTTCTCTGCCCTTGTATAGATAGGAATGGCTTCTATGCCTGACCAGACGGACATCAAGTTCAAGCAGCACTTAGACAACTACGTAAATAAGCTCACAGAAGTGCTATAATTGGCCCTTATCGCTATCGGCATACCCGCCACAGGCAACGGTAAGGGAGCCCCCTGATAGACCAAGGACTGTAAGGAGGCCTACTTTATCTATAGAACCTCAGAAGCTACCAGGCCCAGCGACCAGATGGAGTTCACAGAGGAGCATCGCACCTTTCTTTCTATGGTCCGCAAAGCCAAACAAGAGTACTGACAGAAGATAATCGACTCTGTGCATACTGACAAGGACCTGTACAAGATTGTCGGCTGGCATAAGTTAGGTGCCCGACTCAAGTCCCCACCGATCAAGGTGGGCGACAGGGTAGTTAAGTCCACATAAGAGAAGGCTGAAGTGCTAGCAGAAGAGGTGTTAGCACGCTTCTTAGATCACGACGACCTGGACTATGATCCACTGGAAGGGTGGGAGCCCTCTAAAGCCAAGCTCTACTGGGACACCACGGTGTTTTTGAAAGAGGTCGAGCACTATACCGTCAGGGTTACCAGCACCTCCCCCGGCGTAGACAGGATCACGGTGAGGCTGCTCAAGGCCTGCTGGGAACACATCAAAGACGCTGTGCGCGACGTTTTTGAGCTCTGCTTACAACTACGGCACTTTCCCACAGCCTGGCGGGATACAGAGGTATTAATGATCCCTAAGGTCAGGAAAAAGGACTGCTCTTTAGTCTGATCTTGGCGGCCAATTGTACTACTCTCTTGCCTCGGCAAGGGGCTAGAATGGCTATTAGCAAAACGAATGGTCTGGACGGCGCTCTCTCAAGGTATTCTCAGTGCCAACACGGGGACGCGCTGCCTAAACGGTCATGCATGGACCTCGTTCTGTCCTTCGCCCACAAGGTTGAAGTGGCACTTACTAAGGGACTCAAGGTCTCTCTCGCCACAGTTGACGTACAGGGTGCATTTGACGCGCTTTTAGTGCGCCGGCTGTTGGAACGCATGCGGAAGCAAGGCTGGCCCCTAGCCTGCCTTGAATTGATTAAGTCCTTTCTTGAAAAGCGGAGGGCCAAAGTCCGGCTTAAACATGTCTCCACGGACTTCAAGGACATCAAGTGCGGCACCCCTAAGGGCTCTCCGTAGTCCCCAGTCCTCTACATGCTGTACCTGACAGAGCTCCTACTACAAGACCCGGAGCTCTGTTTCGGGTACGCCAATAATCTCTCCCTCTTCAGGGTATCAAAGTCACTGCAGTGGAACGTTGAGATGTTAGCAGATGATCTTAAGCAGGTCATACAGTGGGGAGACAAGAACAAGGTCTTCTTTGCTCCTGAGAAGTGCGAGCTGGTTCATATCACCAGAAGCCGAGATACCTCCAACCCCTCTATGATGATAGGTGACCGTCTCACTATCGACCCTGTCCAAGAACCCGAGGGTAGCGGAAAGGAGCCAGCACTACGCTGGCTGGGGGTTTGAATTGATCGGAAATTCACCCTTAAGCGACATGTTCAGGAACGTGCTGGCAAACTATGCAACTATCCCGGCATATACGAAACCTAGCCAACACCAAGTACGGACCCCCGGCGTCCGAACTACAGAAGGCTGTGATCACTTGTGTCCTCTCCACGGCGCTATCCAGGTCAGAAGTCTATTACGACGGACAAAAGAAGCCGCCACACAACCAGTCACAGACAGGTAAGCCTGAAGTCAGCGCTGGTGTAGGATAGCATATTAACACCCTGCAGAGATCTATCACGGTGGCGGCACAGGCGGCACTGCTGTGCTGGCAGACCACACTGAACAATGTCATTTTTAGGGACGCTGGCCTCCCTACGGCAGAAGTGGCGCTTAATACAGCGCTATGGCGGTTTGCTTTCAGGTTATGGACTGTAGATAAGAAGCATCCCTTTATCAAGCGAATCCAATCCCCGGCGATTATACGGGATTACTGGTGCCGCCGCGCTTCATGCCTAGCTGTAGGATTGATCTAACCGGAGGTATCGACAAGGAGCAGGCTGCCAAGAACTTCAAGACCTGGTTTGAGGCTCTGCCACTACATGGCGTGGTGGTCTTCTTAGACGGCTCGAAAGAACGGATGCACGTCAGATACGACTATGCAATTTACCAGGGCGGGCGCCTGCTTGCCACTAGCAAGGGTCGTCTAGACCCGTGTTCTACCGTGTTTGATGCAGAAGTGCTCGGAGCTTGGAAGGGACTTCAGCACGTGGTCAAGTCACCCCCGGAGCTTAGTCAGCGCTGGATCTGTATGTGCGTGGATAATACAGGAGCGATCTGGGGGCTCCGCGGCAATGCCGCGGTGTCCTGCCAGTAGGCCTACCTGAAGTTCTATGTCAAGGCTGAAGTCCATAATGTCAACGTCAAGTGGTGCCCGAGGCACTGCGCCATTAAGGGCAATGAACTGGCAGACAAGCTGGCTAAGGCCGGCTCTAAGCTCTCCAATGTCGACTCTGACTGTACGCCAACGGTGTACGGCATTAAAGCAGAGGCAAGACTTAAACTCGAAGTCTCGCGCAATATGTGGTGGACCAAGGCCCAGATCAAGCTGTCGGCCCGCTACAAATACTGGGACCTGAAGTACAAACTGCACTGTTACGAGGGACTGCAGGTACTTAATAGGCCATCATTACACCGCTTCCTCGCTGTCCGCGTAGGGCACGGCGACTTCTCTTGGTATCATGTCAAGTTCAAACATCAGGACGCCGTCCTCGACTGCTTGTGCGGCTGGAGCAAGACTCTGACACAATTTATCCACTGCCGAAAGACTTTGGCATGGTACATGGTCTGGCCAAGAGCCCCAGTATTCTGGCCGGAGCTCAGAGCTAGGCTCGAGTATCTAAACGAACTTATGACTACCTCACAGGAGTATATGAACCTATTCATAGCTACTGACTTCTATGGCAGTATCTGCCCTCCTCGATGAGGATATACTCATTCTTTTTTTCCATTATGGCTTCTATAGGTTTTATCTTTCTATCTTTTTTTAATGTCTTATGGAGCACGTAAGAACCCCTACAATATGCCGTATTGTAAGCTTTAAGAGCACTAAACCTGGTATTGCGCCCTAAAAACTAAATATTTGGGACCCCAGCTGATACTTCCCCTCACCCGGAGGAGGGGGGACACGGTGTGATCCGCCGCTTAAGTGTGGTGGCTGTTTACGGACTTGACCTGCTAGATGGGCAGTGTATGTACATAGAAGACCTAGCCTAGTACGCCTGAGCGGCCTCTTGGAGCCCCTGGTTGACGCCGCTATGCGGCAGTCCTCCCGGCGTTGAATGCTACAACAACAACAATAACAACAGCAACAACAACCCTCGAGGTGCACAGACGGAGACTCATCTTGGTTGACTGTAGCAGTGCCGCTTCTACGTTGCAATGCTGGGTTCTCCGCGGCTTGAAGTCATCCGGGGCCATCACAGCTACAGTTGCTATCTTCTGTATCCTTCAGTGTATTGCCTCCGTGTACTAGTGCTGGAAATCGACATGTGCCATAGTACTTGTTCCGCAGCCCAATTCTTCCGGGCTACCTCTGTGGCAACCATAAATAGCCCATGCCCTCTTAACATCTTGACGGTAATCGTACACCCCAGCTATGACGATGCTAAATATCCAGCTTGATCGAGATGGCCATTGTGTCTAAGTGGGTATTAGTAATCACAAATATCTTGAATGGTCATGGGCTTGGTGTCACGTAGCCGTATTTGAAATGAGTTCATGTCCTCCTGGTTCCTTATCAAAAGGATAATAAGAGATGATTCAACGTTTCTTCTGCCGGCCACAGTAAGTCTATATAATGATATTTGGAATGCGCACCGCAGTCTCTGGTGTTGGATAGATGCAGTACGCGTTTTCAGGATAGCTACTGCTTTCATTTAATAGAAAGAATGGAGTGGTCAAAGGACTACGAATCCGTATAGGGTGGCTGTATTGCTTTTATAATCCTGTGTTATCTAGCTGACGGTTTTGTAACCTTAAGCCCTGCTTTCGTAAGTATTGAGTATATATAATAATAAAGGAAAATTTAACATATAATCAGTTATAATAACCACCCTAATACGATTTTATTTAGATTTAATACACTAAATATAATATTAAAGATTCATCTTTTGAAACGATTATTATACAAACCTTTAAAGCCCTCATTATTCCAGCTATTGTAATGGTTGCTATGTCGCTACTATCGGTGATGGTCCTGAGATCACGTGACAGCACGTGACCTCTTATACGACTGGTTGTCTCAGACCCACTAGGGCTCTGAATTGTGGGGCGGACACACTTATCTAGTTGGCCACCAGATTTGGCTGTGCCGCTCGATCTTCTTTTTCCTCTTCAGCCAGAGATAGTTATACGTACATAGTAAACAAGGGCTTCTATATCGTATTTACATATATGGAACGTTACAGCTATTATAGTACTAGTACATCCCTTATTACAGCTCTTATCTATCTTTGTAACCACTGCAGCCTCCGCTATTACTATCTATTATACTAGCCACTGTACTAGTACCCATTTTTTAATCTAGGATACTTACACACCCTGAACTCCAAAGCACTTAATATCTACTCGGAGGCCTATAACTTACTCACGCCTTGAGAAGGTTAAGGAGGTATACTCTCCGTAGATATCATCCCAGCGGTGCAGGCGTGACTTTAAGATTGCCGGATCGGAGTCGATCACGTTGAAGCCAAATAATCTCCCATATTTCAAACAATGCGTTCTGACCGCAATAACTCAACATCTTTTGACGAGCTCTGGTACTCGTCGCCAAATCGTCCAACCGGTATGGCGCTCCTGATTATCATCATCGCACTTTGAACCCGTCGAGTATCCCGTAAAGAGGTAGGAAAGCCGATTAAGGTTTTCTGCTTGCTGTTTGTTTTGGTAGGTAGTTCCCGTTTTGTGGTATCATAAAGAAAAGGGGTTGAAGCCGGCAGATAGGACAAAAAACACAGCGCTCGAGCCACACCGTACTGGCTAAACAAGCCACAAAAGCCACAGACACGGGGCCGGAGCCTCGGTGCTTTGATCAAAAGGTACGTACCAGGTCAGCAATCCCGTCACGCTAAAATTCAACACCATTCAAAAAACCTTGTGAGACTCAATTGTACGCAGCAAAAACCATCATGACCGAGGCATAAAACCAGCGAGCGGCCCCAATAATGGTCGCAGACTGACTCTGACTTGTTCCACATCTCCCTGCAGCCCACCGCAGCGTGTTACATCCCTTTGTCCCCCTTTAAACCACACCACCACCACCCAGATGCCTCCGTCTTGGACCAGGTCGTGTGCCTTATTCCTGTATCGGGGCACAGGGTCCAACACCTCCTCATCCACAGCCAGGCCCCTGTCGTCGCTCCTGCAGCAGACAAGTCAGCAGCGATGGAGTTCACATTCGCCCCTTGGCCGGGCGCCGGATCCTGCGAGGAAAAAGATTTCTATGGGAAGCATTCGGTCGATGTATAGAAAAGGCGAGCCCATCACGGTGATGACTGCACACGATTTCCCCAGTGCGCATGTCGCTGACGCTGCGGGCATGGACATGATACTCGTTGGCGACAGCCTCGCCATGGTCGCTCTGGGTATGGAGGACACCAGCGAAGTCTTAGTCGATGAGATGCTGCTGCACTGTCGATCCGTCGCACGTGCCACCAAGGGGGCGTTCACGGTAAGACCACGCACAGGCTGACTTGCTATGGCCAACGACTAACCGGCCCAAGGTTGGGGATCTCCCGATGGGATCGTATGAGATCTCCCCCGAGCAGGGCCTGACAACTGCGATAAGGTTCATCAAAGAGGGTCGCATCCAAGGAATCAAACTTGAAGGCGGCAAGGAGATGGCGTCAACAATCAAGAAGATCACGCAGGCAGGCATTCCCGTCCTTGCCCACGTCGGTCTCACGCCGCAACGCCAGAACGCACTCGGGGGGTTCAGAGTCCAGGGGAAGACGTCGAAGGGTGCGATGAGTGTTCTGGAAGACGCGATAGCCGTGCAAGAGGCAGGAAGTTTTGGGGTTGTCCTCGAGGCCGTTCCCGCTGAAGTCGCAACCATCATCACCCGGAAGCTCTCCATTCCCACCATCGGGATCGGCGCAGGCAATGGCTGTTCCGGCCAGGTTTTGGTGCAGGTAGACATGTCCGGAAATTTCCCTCCAGGTCGCTTCATTCCCAAGTTTGTCAAACAATACGGCAACGTGTGGGCCGAGAGCTTCCGAGCGATTGAGTCATACAGGGACGAGGTGAAGGGACGACAATATCCGGCCCCCGAACACACCTATCCCATCCCAAAGGATGAGCTCGACGCCTTTGCCAAGGAAGTTGAAAAGATTTGACGCGGGACTTGCATGATGGTATTGACAACTCGGCGGCATTTAGATCATAGATCATACCGCATGGGACTGGGTAGCGCAAGCTCGTCGTTTTGAAGTTTTAGCACAGGCAGGCGTTCGTCAGAGATACCACGGGGCGAGGACGGGTTCATGTTGCCGCCAGATAGACGCAGATAATTCATCATCCAAACGCAGGAGTAATAGAATAGGCCACAACCAGCTGGTCGCTCGAATCTTTGAAGCACTATCACATGCATCTCGTCAGTAATCCTCCTGCCACTCAGTGATCCACCGCGCGACAGAGCATTCTTGTCGTCTGCAGCGAAAGATGAGAAAACAGACGACGTACTCTGTGCAGGTTTCCAACAACCTCATCCAGCGCGGGCGCAAAGGCGCTGTTGACGTAGAGAAACAAACCATCGGCGAGGCCGAGCCGCAGCACCTTGCGCAGATAGGCGACGACGGCCTCGAACTTCTGCGTGGCGGTGATCCTGCGCACCTGGACCTTGAGCTGGGGCGCCGACCCGACGGCGACGAAGCGCACGACGACCTTCTCGCGGTCGAACTCGCCGGCGCTGGCCAGGGCGACGCTGGCGTCCTGCGGAAGCGCCGTCAGCACCACCGAGGCCATCATGGTGAGCGGGAGCTCAGGTGACGCTGGTCGGTCTGGGATGGGAGATGGCGGGGGCGAGGGAGACGGGACTTCTGGGTACTCCATCTTGACCACGGAAGGTGATGACAAGTCAAGTGAGTGAGTGAGTTGCTGAAATGTGAGTGAGATCCTCGGGAAGATGGTACTGGTGTAGAGCCTCTAGATTCTGATTACATTGAAGGTCGAGCTCGATGTGTCCTGGCAAACATAAAGCTCCGAACCACATGTGCCTGGGACTGAGGTGAGCGGAGCTTACGGAGATAAAGCAGCAAGCCCCACCTGTGGCTGGTGCTCCGGCTGGTGCTTCCTTTGTTCTCATTTGATCTGATTCAATACATGTTTTGAAGCACACGCTCATGCACAGGTTAGTTATGAAAATTTTTGCCTGCATCGCTCTTATTCATCTATGCTCGTCACAATCAAAGGCGCGCTTCTGAGCAATGCCAATAGCACCATTTTCCGGCTCGGCTACTACTGATGTGCGGGAGAATGCCCCCATACATGAGTGTGTCTTGTTCTTCCGCGCTATTGCAGTCGTATAGCCTTTCAGAACCCAGGCATAGCCAGGCGTCGACGGACTGACTCAGCAGACCTGTACCTGAACGGTCCCAGGTCAAGCCAGCTCTGCTTCGATCACACTCTCATTTCCCCGGCCATCCGCCCAGATCTTGATGATTTCGAATCCCGCATCGTTAAGGAGGCTGGTCCACATCGCCTCGGTTCTCTCATACGCGGACACAATGGCCATCATCTCCACGTCCATGGTCGCCTGAGTCGCACTGGCGCCAGTTGGAGGCAGCACCATGTCGTTGATGAGCAGCTTCGAGTACCCCTTCCTCATCGCGTCCGCGGTGTTCCTCAGCGCGTTGACTGCTACATTGTCTGGCCAGTCGTGGAACACGGCGTGAAAGTAGTAAGCGCGGCTTCCTATTTCCAATGCTTGTCAGTCGATGCCGCATCTGTGGTACCTATCGAACTTTTGAGGAGGCTACCTTTTACTGGCTGGGATTGGAACATGTCGTGTGGCAGAACCTTAATCTTCCCATTGACGTTCTTCGCCCCTGAGACGACCTCGGGCAGATCTTCGAGGACCAGTGAGCCGGCGGGCACATCTGGGTGCTTGTTGAGCAGCCGGGTCAGGTCGAGACCGTGGTGACCGCCAATGTCGACGCAGAGGACGCCGCCGTTGCTCAAATCGGCACCCGCCACCAAGGACTTGGTGTCGAAGAACTCTGGCCAAGGCAGCTTGTACGTTGCCCATGCGGTCATGAAACCACTGAAGGAATCTTGGTACGCTGGCTCTGCTACACACTTGCTGAAGAAGTCCAGCTTCTCCGGGCACCAATCGGCGTAGTTGGTGTTCTTCGCGTCCTGTGGCTCCTTGTACCCGATCTTGGCCAAGTACTTTGGCAAGTTGACGCATCCATCTTGCCAGTGATGAGTCCTGACTACCTTTAGTTTATGCGTCGCGCTGTGACCATCTCTGAGTGAGCACTTACCGGCATTGGATTGACTGTGGCATGAGACTGTTTCGATCTCCAAAGGTCAAAGAGAAAAGGGTCGTCTTGTAGGTGTCTGCGCCAGTCTGTTCGACGATGTTCACTGATCCTAACAGACGGAGCAAGCGACCTTTCACCACGATACCTTTAGCTTGTGATGGGTTTCGCGTAACCTAGTCAAGGGAAACACGTACGGGCGAGGTTTGGATCAACATCCTGCTTGCACAACTTGGATAATTCTTCGACCGACTTTGCTCCGCCACCAGCGGCTGTCCAGGCCTCCCAAAGTCCGAGGTCAAGGCAAGTCTGCAGCGCAGCAAAGACAGCTGGCTGTGCGAAGGTGATGTCGAATATCTTCTCCACGTTCGTCTCTAGTCGGCTAACAAGCTTCTTCGCTGCTTCCACAAACTTCAGGCGCTGGACTCCGTTGCCCTCGAAGTCTCCTGAGCTTATGCTGCCGAGCGCAGTGAGCAACTCTTCTTTGCTGTTCTCCATGTTGGGAATTTTTTGATGTGCGGGATGTCGAGAAAGACGACGGGGATGTAGTTGAGTAGGTAATGATCGAATGCCGAGGTGTCCTCTACGCAGCACCTATAATGATCATTGGCACCTTCCCCCGCCCTGCCTCAGACTGTCCTGGGGCAACAATCTGCGATCTATACCGCTTCATGGTTACATCTCCGACTTCCCTCCACTTACAGGGTACCGCCAGTCTCCGCAGCGGGGACTAGACTACAACACACATTAGCTACATTAGCTACATTCAAGGCGGGACCAATGCTGTCATCCATAGCTTCCGTGGTAGGGTGTCAGCGGCTGTCATGCAAGCCACGAGGTTTCTATTATACCTCAATTAACGTATTAACCCTGGACAATAATATTCTCACAGGCAGACGAATGAGGGCAGGAGCTCCAATTGCCCAGAATTGGTCCATCCTCGCCGATCCATCTGGGTGGTATTCATTACGGACGTCAGATTTTGCGGGGGTCTGTTTGTTAATTATTAGTAGCAAGTCGGGTTTCGAGACACCCGAGGCAACAACACATCGCAACACAAGCGCCATCCTTTCACATTGCCCTATCCCGTGACCGAAAGCCATTGATTGAACAAAACGGGGAACGTTTAAGAGGTGTCTCTTCGCTTCAGGGTGCAAAAGAAGTCATATGCGCCCAGACCACACCACCAGGGCCATCAGGAGTACCGTCGGGAACGTTAACGGGCAGCAACTGTGACACGAGTTAGCGTGCGGCGTTTGGTACATTGACAGGCAGACAACAACCCTCCTCGTACGAAAAGATCAGCGTCGCGAGCAGCTTGTAGATCTGCATCATCGCGATGCCCCTGCTGATGAAGCCAAGCGTCCCGGCGCTGAACGTCAAGTCATAGCATGTCTCCCCTCTCCATAAGAGCCCTGCGCTCCACATAATCCTCCTCGGTCTCGTCGTCCCCTCTGCACCACCGATCCGGCACGAGTTCGTAAGGCCGAGGCCCGAACGTGCGCTCCCGAATCGAGGCAACGCTGGGCTTGATCCCCACCACGGTCCCGGGTGGGAGCTTAACCTTTCCCGGGAGCACCAGGCCCTCGGGCCCCACGACGCGGCCGTTGGGGTTGAACCCGTCGGCGCCTCGCAGAGGAATGCCCTCGCGGACAAGACCGTCCAGGTAGGAGAGCAACTGTGTCTCCGCCATGTTGCGGGACTGCTGACGTTGGCTCGTCTCAATTCCTGGTACAGACGTTCCAGCGCCGGCCTGTGGGTCACGAGGTACTTGAGGACGTTGATGGTCGAGACGGTGGACGTGCCTACGCCGGCCACCACGTTCACAATGCATTGCGTGATGATCTGCTCTTCGGTCATCAGGTCCGGATACCGCTCCTTCGAGGCGATGAAGTTGTCGATCTTGATCCGCCGGAGAACGAAGCTCAAGGTGTCGTGTAGGATTGGCATGGGCATTGTCAGGTTTATGTATGCGTGAAGACCCTTTGCTGCGGAGAGGTTCAGCACGCAGAACTCGTCAGTGGGAGAGTCTTGACAGCACCCACTCTGTTTGACTAAGCCCATCACGTCGCGTGCTTACTCCGGATAGCCAAGCGGTTGCGCTGTCATGTTGCCGGCCACATCATACACGTCTAAGCTCGAGTCAGCCTGAGACTCTGGTAGGACAACGATGGGCGCAACTCACAGTACTGAACCCATTGACCAAGATTGGTCGTTCCCGTGCCCGCGTTATCGAGTACTCTGAACAGCGCTGCCAGCGTGTTGTCAATACGAGGCTCGTACTGCACGATGGTAGACACAGCATAGGCATTTGCGACTGTGCAACGCACTTGGCCGTGGGCCTTGCTGTCCCGAACAGAGAAGAGGCTCTCCGGCCCATCGCCGACTGGCCGAGCCGCGCGGATGAGTTCAGACTGCGAAGAAACTGCGGTGAGATGGTTGTCGTGATTGGCACAACACACGACCCAGTCTGCTTCCAACTCACCTTATTCAGCTTGGATTTAAGGCCGTATATGGTCGGGCGTTGCCGCGCAAAACCCAAATCCAGGCGCCGGAATATTGACCGGCTTCCCTTTCGCCACACGGGGCACAAGTGCCCACTTTGAAACGGAACTTCCCTATGGCTTAGGATCGGCTAACCCACGTCCAACCGCTGTTCACATGGAACCTTTCCCCACTTCGGTCCTTCAAGTTCTCATTGAAGTATTTGCTACTAACATCTCACCCCCCCCTGCGGACCACCCCCCCACGGACCACTCCACACCACACCACTCTCATTCAGATGAAGCCATCTACAACCACCACAGTTGCTAAATACACTAAGGTCGTGGTGTTCTAACCATAATACAGCTCCCAGAATCCGATTCCGACCCTAAATCTTCACCAGGGACCTCTTGTGGGACCTCTTCGCCTGCAGCGGAGTCCCTATAGACCCTCCTGTTCCTCAGCTCCATTTTGGCCTCCCTTATGTTAGCCATTGTGATGAATGGTTCCCCTGGTGTTGGTTTGACTGCTTTTCAAGTGGTATTAGTCTTTTTAGTCACTTGAGCCTCAAACAGCTCACATTTGGCCCGTAGATTTGTAATGGTAGCAGCCTGAACATCCATGGCCTTGCCAGCCTTCCGCACCAATAAGCGCTCAAAGGGCCCCCAAAGGAAGGGTCCTTTCTTTCGAGCTTTCGAGCACTCTCCTGCAAAGCCCGGCTTCCAGAGGGTGTTATGACAATGGTTTTAGCTACTATCTCGAGAAAATCTGGTGTTGTGGCTCGCTCGGAAGTCTTAGGGTCCCTCTGGCGTGCCCTGGCCACCCCCTTGTCCTCCAGAATCACATATTTCGATTTCAATGCCTCCGCTCTGTTACGAGGAACAATTCCAGTCTTTTTCCAGGCAATTCTGATGTTGAGAAGCGTCATTGTGTCCTTCTGGGCCTGTTTGTAGCACTCCAAAACCTCCTCCTTAGATGGCCTGAGTCCCAGACGGCCGCTGGGCGTCTCCTGGAGTAAGGTCTTCAACCTCTTCTTCACCAAATTGAAGACTCCCACATCTAACACCTGGACTACATGGGAGCAGTGAGGTTCATAAAAGATCAACCATACTTTGTTTCTCAAGCAGGTGGCTAGGAACTCGTCATTCGTGTGGGAGTCGTGGCCATCACACACCAAAACCACCGATGTGTTGCTGTGGACCTCCCGAATGTGAGGAATAAAGATACGTTGAAGCCATTCTAACACAATGGGATTCGAGGTCCATCCATTGGGCGACGTAATAAACCTCCAGTCAGTGAATTTGCCCTCATTTTGGTTGCTAAACAACTGGGCTTGTACGTTAACCCCTTTAAGAATCACCAGCGGCAGCAAGGTCTCACCAGATCCGTTCACACACTCTAGGGCAGTTATCCATTCACCCTTCTTGACCCCTTTCTTCATAGCCACGTTGCCGGAGGCCTCGGAGACCACCCAATGGGAGTCCCCAACCCCCTTGGTGATTCCCATTTTGTCGACGTTGTACCAGCGTGCTGGCATGAGGTTAACCACGTCAGGGGCGTCACACCGATCGAAAAAAATGTTGATATTTGTCGCTGTAGCACTATTCACTCGGTTATAATCGATAACACGAGACTTCATTATCTTGACTTCCGGGTTTCGAGACAGGAACTTGGATGCCCAATTTTTCCCTAATTCTCGAGCATCCCCGGTGGCATGGAGCATCCGCTGGGTCATGAGACGGAACTTAGAGACCGCCGAAGAATACCCTAGCCGTGCTTACCCCAGGGCCCAGCTTGCCAGCTTATGTTCGAGATACGGTGAGAGAGCCTGTTAGAGAGTGCTGGTCTCATTCTGCGTTGCGGTGCCAGAGATTCATCGGTTGACGTACGAGCGACTGATTTGCCATTCGAGGGCTGACGAGCGGACTGGAGCTCCGCGTTGGATGGCCAAAATGGCGGCTTCAGCTTTTGTTTGACAGTCGTAAAATGACATCATGAGATTCAGTAGTGGATAAGGATTCAAATAGTGTGCTTTGTGAAAAAAAAGATGCAAAAGTGATGGTGTAGATGGTGGATCACCATAATCCTAGTGGTTGGTGAATTACGCGTTTGTGGGTCAGAACGCGCTGGTCCGCGGGGGGGTGGTCCGCAGGGGGGTGGGAGATGTTACCACCAAGATCTGCACTAGAGGCCGTTCGACCCGGGCTCACGCCCTAGGCTTCGTCACTGACCCCCACGGCCGCCTACTCTTCAGGGCATCGTTTCTACCCTGAGGGCGAGGTATGGGTGAGACGCTTGAGCGCCATCCATTTTCAGGGCTAGTACATTCGGTTGGTGAGTTGTTACACAGTCCTTAGCGGATTCCGACTTCCATGGCCACCGTCCGACTGTCTAGATGTACTAACACCTTTTGTGGTGTCTGATGAGCATCTACTCTGGCACCTTAACCTCGCGTTCGGTTCATCCCGCATCGCCAGTTCTGCTTACCAAAAATGGCCCACTAGTGTTGGTACATTCGAATGCCCGCGTTCAATTAAGTAACAAGGGCTTCTTACATATTTAAAGTTTGAGAATGGATGAAGGCAATATATAGCCCCCGAGTCCCTAATCATTCACTTTACCTCATAAAACTGAAGAACAACACTGCTATCCTGAGGGAAACTGCGGTGGTAACCAGCTACTAGCTCCGCTAATTTTCTTATTAGGGGTTCCTTTTCAGGGCCCGGCTCGACTATGTCTTAGGCCGGCCATAAGGCCAACCCACCGCTGTCTAGTCAGTGAACTCTCCCCTGAACACGGGGTTGGCTGCAGGTCGTCCGCTACCGCAGGCGTTATTACCGTACCCGAGAGCGCTACTCTCGGTTGCCAGGCCGCTTTTCAGCGGCCGGCGGTAGCCCGTGGCCTTAAATAGGATGTCCCCGCAATTTAGCGGTGTCAGTCGCGTACCGGTTACCACAGGGTAACTCTACAGGGTACACAACCTAGGCTCTTTCTTTCAAAGAGCCTCTTAACCACCTAGTAAATAATATTTTACCGCTGGTTTCTCAATGGTTTGATTAGTCTTTCGCCCCCATGCGCAGATTTGACGATCGATTTGCACGTCAGAACCGCTGCGAGCCTCCACCAGAGTTTCCTCTGGCTTCACCCTATCCACGCATAGTTCACCATCTTTCAAGTCCGAACAGTTATGCTCTTACTCAAATCCATCCAAAGACATCAGGATCGGTCGATGATGCACCCGTAAGGGCTCTCACCTCCGTTCACTTTCATTAAGGGCTCTGATATGTTCCCCAATGAATGGCCAGCAAGCTTTCAGAATCCGTACTGTGAGGGTATCTACTCCCGGGGAGTTGCTCTTGGTCCCTAAAGTGCATCCTTCAGCCTCTTCCAGTCCGACATGGTATTCAAGGGGGATGTATGGCTTGGGTTGTGTGATCTGAGCGGACCAGGGGTCGATGATATCGTTGTCTGAGGTACTTCGTTCAAGCGTGGCTGAGCGTAATGCATTTGCTTTGCTCTCTTTTGACTCGAATATTTGGTCTCTTATGATGATTAGAGGGGAACGCAATCCTGCTGATAGCTTGTACCAAGAGACGATTCTGTATAGGTCTTTTGGCTCAGTTGCTGAATTAATTAGAGTCTGTCAGTACTCTCTCCTAGCTTTCTGAACCACGCGGCAAAATTCCCGTCAGGCTGAATTCCGCCCTTCTTGGCTTATAGTCTGTTTAAAAAAGGCCCTGTATGTCTGAACAGCTGTTTTGCAGTCATCATTCCACCAAGCAATAGGCCTAGATTGACGGAGCGTCTTGCCCACTGTCCTAATACAGCCTTGGATCATGTTGATCAAGCTTTGTGTAAAGGCATCCACCTGGCCAGGGGATACACCCAGCCGGGGGAGTTCATGAATCCTGGTTCAGAAATCAGATCCAGTACGTGGTCTGCCATAGTCTGTGCAAGTATGACACCACCATGATATCCTGGATTGCTCGAGTCCCAGGATGTGTCGCCAGCATTAAAATCTCCAGCTATAACGCAGCCAAAAGGTGGAGTCCATACTTCTAGAATATCATCTACTTCCTGTGGGTTGTCACATGGCCGGTAGACACTGACAAATATAATACCTTGTACCTTGACCCAGGTGATGTCTCGTGTAGCATAAGGCCAAAGTTGATCTATTTAAAGGTATTTTCTCACATAGATGAGAGATCTGGGTCGTGTACTGTCGCTGTTCTAAGAATCCACTGGGGAGTATATATCGTAATTGGGGTGTGTCTTTACTCCCATTCTCCTACCTGGTGGTATGCCAACCCAGGGCTCTTGCATCAGAATAATATCTGCTTGTTCTCCTTTATAGTCAGCCAGGTCAATGGCTAACTCTGTAGGGCCTGCACTCTTTTGTCCTCCTGCTGTATTCACAGAATAGATTACTAGATGCCCGTGTCGATGTGTTTCGTTTGATGTACCTAACATTGACTGACAACAATGGTATTGGCATCTCTGGGATGAGTTGTATCTGTTATGTCGATTTGCATTGTGATGTCTTTGTTATTATTGCTGGGTGTTGACCCAACTTGGTTTTTGCCTGTTTCATTGAAGGCCTTGGATCTGGCTCTTTCTCCAGCCAGCCTTATTTCCTGGATTTCCTCCCATGTGTGCTTATGGATGATGCCTTTCACAGCCTTGGGGCATGCAGGGCATTTGTTGAAGTTGGCAGCATGAGGTCCTTTGTAGTTGACACACTTTGGAATTGGTTTTTCGCACTCCCCCTGGTGTACTGTACTGGCGTAATGTGCACATACTTGCTTTTCACATTGGTAGTTCCTACCATGGTATCTGAAACAGCTCGCACATTGGTGAACCTTGGGGGAGTATTGAATGTACCTTGAGGTCATTGAGTGAGTAAAAAGCGTGAATGGTTTCTTTGCTGCACGGGGCAGAGAGATCACCCATGTGGTCTCCAGCTCAGAATTAACTGTGTTCTTTGAGAATATGTATCTTAAAGGTCTGTCACTTGTTTGGGCTTTAATTTCATCAGTAACAGCAATGTCGGTAATGTCGATTGTCAATCCTTCCGTATTGATAACCTTTCTTGGGCATCCATTGACCTTATAGTGATGCCAGACTGTGTGGGTCTCGATCTTTTCTGCCTTGAGAATATCAGTGATTTCTTCTTGGAAGGCCAGGAGCTTAGCCTTAGTTGGCTTGTCCCTTGGGTGTAAGGTAAAGCCGGAGGGGCACCGGGTCACTTCTCTAAGCTCTTTAGGGTGGAGCTTAAGTCTTTTGTTCAGTATAGACTTTATTCCGTAAGGCTCTAGGTGGCTATTATCTATGCGGACAAAGACCCGGAGATCATCCTGCTTCTTTTTTAGTTGGTTGCCAGTAATGCGGGCGCCAGGCTGTGTTTTCTTTATGGTAGTGTTGACTGTGCGTGGATGCTGTCGTTGGCTAGAGAAGACAGCTTGGGCAAAGGTCATAGTGGGCTTTACCATCCCTATCCCCCCAGGGATGGTCTTCCTTTTGGGCAGATCTCAGGTTTCCAGCCATTCGTTCAGACATTTAGAGAAGAAAGCGCTGAACTCCTTGGCATGAGAGTATAGTTCGGTTCCAGCTTTCTCAAGTGTCTTATCAACCGCTGCAACACATTCTTGAAACATTGTTATCCTAGTTTTATAAAGGTGCTTGTCTTTAGCCAGTATTCTGGCAACTTGGTTCTGACATTCTGAGGAAGAGGTTTTATTCCTTATATCGCGTGTAATGACTTGATCTGTCGAGATTTTGTTCAATTGAGGTTGTTTCATTCCAGTGGTGCTACTGTCATTGATATTTCGGGATTTTTTTTCCAGAGGGGAAATAACGGTGAAGTCAGCCTCAGAGACCTGTGACGGGCTGCTGCTGATGTCGTCAAGCAGCGCCTGGCAGAGCCTGCTTGGAGTTGCCGGGCTGTATGTCTTTTTAAGGGCCAGGGATTTGAGCACGCCGCCGGTGGTCGTCTTTGGGACGGCCACGGGCGTGTTTGTGGGCCTGTTGTGGAAGGGTGCCATCCGGCTTGTGAGAAAAATTCTCTTGTGTCTTGGCAGAGATAGTTAGTTACTGAGAGAAGTGCCTGCTTTAGTGCAAATAACAAGGTTACGTCCTAACAGCGGGGCGCCAAGAAAAATAGTTGTTTTTGGATAACGGATGACTGATGGTTATAGAAGCAGCCGTCTCGAGCACAGCCTGGTTTGAGACGACATTGACGAGCTCACTGTTCGTTACCAGGGTTGAACGTGAACATCATGTGCCCTGATTGGCAGCAGTCTTACGCTTTTGCAGTAACAGAGGCGTCTCGCTGATTTTGCTTCTCAAATTCCTGCCCGTGCTGATGAATCTTGCAAACCCTTTGCTCTCCACCACATGGATATAATACTGATTCAATTTCTTCCCTTGTTGTATCATGATTCTTTCAGTGCCCGGGATGGGGAATTTGACTATGCTTTTGTGATCTTTAGGAGCCCTGCAGCTGTTGACTAAATTGCGCCATTGGGCTGTGAAGTCTTCCTCTGCCAGTTCCTCCGAAGCCCTTGAATCCAAGAGCTTTTTTTTTCTGCCTCTTTGAGGCAGCCCGGAATGAGCTCAGTAGTGTAGCCCTTCCTGCCCCAACCAGCCCAGTCAGAAACTCATTAGCAATGTTGAATTCCATCATCGCGTCGCCTCCAAGTGGCAGGGAAGCAACCACGGCGCCCACAACGCTCTCCTTACTATCCTGGTGCCGACCCATGCTCATATGTGGAAATTTCCAATGGTCAGAATCTCGTTGAACTCAACCTCCTCTCTAAAGACTCAGAACACGGTTTTGTATAGAAGTATGCGGATTCCGTTGATAGTCCAAGGCATGCTCTCGAATTGGGTAGTCTGTGCCCTCGTCTTTGATAGGAAGCATCAACGTAGGGGAACTTGATATCTGAGTGCAACATCCCAGATGGTTTCACACACTACGCCCTAAGTTATTGATTCATCACTCGAACGGGTGATGTGCGTTATGGGTGTTACTGGGCAAACAGGCAATGTTCGCTGCTCGGCTAATCTCAAACAGGCTTTTTGGTGCAGTGGTGCTGTTGCGATGGCTACGTGTCACAGTCCGACTATTAGAGACTCCAGGTATGACTTTATTAATATACGTAAAGAGGAAAGGAAACTATAAAGCTAGCTAAAAGACAGGAACAGATATATATAGAGGTTGACCCGTGGGACTGTGGGGTTATTCTCGGATTTAAAAGTGTTTTATAATAAGAGGAGAAGAAATAGATTAATCACCTAGGGAAAAAGCCCTCATTATATAACCTAATAATCCCTTAAAATGACTAAATAAGCCTAATAAATAGTTTTTATTTAAAATATTCAAAAGCTAAAGTTTATAGCCCTATAAATATATTATAAATACCTTAAGCTAATGCTTTAATGAATGTAGCTACTAAAGGTACTTAATAGCTTATTTTGTATTATTATTATTATTCTATTATTATCATAATATTGAATATGAATTTTTAAATGCAATAATTTATTATTATTAATTTATGAATTTTATAACTTTAAAATATCATACTATCTTTTTTTGAACGTATTATTATATTTATAAGTATCAAAAAAGCCATAAGTATTAAAAAGCAAAATAATTACAGAAAACATATAAATAAAAATTAATTATACACCGGTTTATAATATTGTAATATTTCAACCGCTTTAATAAAAAGCTTTCATCTATAATCATGTATTAACTCAAATGACATAACACTCTTAAACCTTTTATTTAGTTTATATAAGCTTTAATAGTTATAAAAAGGAATTAAATTTCGTGTTTTTTTTTGAATCTTATCCAGTCAATCAATCAATATATCGATAATATTAGAAAACTCCAAAAAAATCCTTTAATTTGAATATATTAGTCAATATAAGATTATACGTGGATACATTTCGGTTTGAAATAAGCTTTTGTATTGTAAACGAAACAACTAGGTTTCATATGATTAAAATATAAAAAAGATATTAAAATTGCTTCTAAGCTTTTATACTAACTTTTATAATTAAAAAGCATTTTTACGGCTTTTTAAGTGATATAATATTTTAATTTTATAATAAATTAAGTTGTAACATTTTATAATTTCGAAGTTTATGAGTTAACGTTTCCAGTAAAAGAAACAAAATAATCAAAAGTTGATTTTACTTTTTGTTGAATATTTTAAGATAGTTAATAATATGATACTTTGATAAAAGCGATAAGATAAGGTTGTTAAGCTTTTGAAAGGTTAATTAAATTTAGTTAAAGCCTTTGAAATAAAAGCTTGAATTTCTCTATTTTAAAAATGATAAAAAGGGGTTTGAGCCGGTATAATATACGTTATTTTAAAACGAATTTATTTTCTCAAAAATATTTATATTATAAAGGAAATATTAAAATGTATGATAAATAAAGAAGTTTTTAAAACCGATGAATAATTCATATAAGTTAAGTATTTCGAGTATATTATTATTTCATTATTTTATCAATTCATTCTTCTATTGAAAAAAATTGAAGTTTAAATACATAATCTAAGCTTAATTAAAAGCCTTAACCGTACCTTTGAAATATATGCTTTTAAAAGATCAAAAAAATCCAGTGTTTACGATCTTAACGCGAAAAACACTACGTAGCTTTTAAAGCTTTTATTTAAAATAATTTGTTTATAATACGTAGTTTTTAAAATAAAAGAGTCATTTAAGTAATTAATTATAAAAGTTTTACGCTTTTCATGATAATAATCCGCGTTATTTAACATTAAAAAGCTTAGAAATAGATTAATTTATATGTAAAATTCAAAGAGAAATATATAAAAAGCTTTTAAAAATAATAATCATAAAAACGTAATATATTATATAGATTTATTTCAATTATTATTTATAAAATTAGAAAAAGGCTGTTCAGGTTAGTTTTAATAACACTATTTCATATATTTAATCGGCTAATTAATTAGATTCTTATTAACTTTCAAATAATTAAATGATAAATAAAGGTTATTAACGTTACTATAAAGAATAAATTGAGTAAATTTAGGTGCTCAAAATGACTTTTGAATCAAAAAGTGCGGTTTATTTTAAATATTTTTTAGTTAAGCTTTTATGGTCGATAGTTATATGTTAAAAACCGTTATCTCCTGTTACAAAACGACGTTCCAAAATTCATTTTATAATCAAGAAATTATTGATAACAATCAAATATTATTTAAATATTTTAAAGATTATGCATCGGTAACCTGATATAACATATTATTTTGATTTTTTTAATAAGTTGAAATTTGTATTATTTTAAAATTGACTAATTAAAGTTGATATTAATATAAACCGAAAAATAGTAAAAATCGACTTTCATTCGCGTAAAAGCATTTTTATTATTTTATACAAATTTGCTCGATTAACTGAAAATCGCTTAAATCGGCCTTATTATCTTTTTGAAAAAATTGAATTATTAGCATAAACCTTATTATAAGTCTTATTATCTTTTAAAACATTACAATTAACGTCAAAATGGTTATATATAATAATGTTTATGATTAATAAAAAAGATTTGATTCTTTTTTAATTATATTCTAGATGAATAAATAAATAAATTCGATAAAACGTTCAACGATTTTAAGTTATTGAAAAATATACATCGCGTTAAATTCGAATTATACTTTTTAAGTCGATTATATTTAACAACCTCGACATGTTTTTATCAGCTATTAAGCATAAAATACCTAAAAAAATACTTAATTATATCTTTGCTTATTTATAATTTCTAATATAATTATTAAAAGTTTCATTTTCTTGAACATCAAAATGAAATTTACGTTTTTTAAACTTATTATTAATAGAAAACGAAACTTATTTAAAGCTGTCAACTCTTTAAAATTTATAATATATGTTATTTAATTGCTTTATATCTAAACCTTGATTGAAATTGTTATATCTTATTTGAAAAAATATTTCGTTATAAATTTGATTTGAATAATGAAAGTAAAAAATTATTTTAATGAGTCAAATTTATTTATTAATAAAACCGTAATTTTTCATCTATAATTTTAATGTTATATCTCTTAAATTAATAATAAAAAAGCTTTATATCTTTTTATTTTCTATGTGTTTAATGCGTTGTGCAATGGGTGTTAATTGATGTATGTGTGCGGGCGTGGGTTACAAGGAATAAGATGGGAATGATTGCAGCTACTTATTATGGCTGCAATCCTTATCTTAGTCCAGCCCTTATCTAACTAGTCTAGTCCTAGCTATCTAGGTCCACTCACACAATATCTGACCTCACACACCAGTAGCTGTGTCAGTGACTGTGGCTGTACCAGCCACACTAGTTTCTCCCCCTGGTGACATGTATCAATATTTCAATGTTTAAACTCCTATTATTTTTCTTTAAAAAAGGTTAATGAAAGGTATAAAAACGCGTATAATATTATAAATATCTTTTTAAAGTAATTAAATAATTTGTTGGAACAGGCTTGAACGATCAATCATAATACTCGAGTATGGTGTCAAGGTCATGATGTTGCTGATGGTTGGATTGAGAGGAATCTAGCTGGACTCGAAGGTCTGGCCAAGTGCCCTCTCAATCCACTATCTTATCTTATCTAATCATACATGTGGGTCTTGGTATAGATGGTTTGCAGTCTGGAATCGCATGGATCCAACATAATTGCTTTAACCTATGTTTTAATATAATAAACATAACTTGAGACTTTGAACCATCGAAAAAATTGAAATTATCAAAATTTATTTTTAATAATATAGTTAATTCTTGAAAACTATGAATTTAAGATAATTTAAATGCTTTCAACAATTTTTAAGCGCGTAAGTTATAACTTTACGTCTTCAGTATTAAGAAATTAAATTGGATTTTAACTTAAGATAAATAAAGTAATAATTGAACTTATTTTAATTATTAGAAAGAAATAAATTTAAAATCGAATAGCTATCGATTGAAAGCTTTAAACATAAGTAAAACCTAATATTGTTATAACATATAATAAGTGTAACGGCCTGCACGGACCTTCTTACATGACAAGCCGATACCTCCCAATAAGGAAAGAATCTGACACAAGGATCCCCTTAAAGGGACAACCTCTCGCTGTACCTATCTTTCTCTCTCTTCCTTTCTTCTCTAGTCTTGATATTCTCGTCAATAGAGTAATAGCTGCTTGCTGCCGGCAATGTCTCAGCTCCTCAGTACGCTCGCCGTGACAATATGGGTCTTTAATTTTAGAAAGTTTTCATGCGTTTTTTTATAGAAAGAGTATTTAAAGCTTCTATGTTTTTAAAAACATATCCAATATTTACTATAAAATAGGTCTATTACAATTTAAATGTTTATTCTTAAATTAAGTTCACCTTAATTAAATTACTAAATTAAATTAAGATTTTATTATAGCATTTTGCCGGTTTTCTTTTTTAAAAAATTCCGGCGTTTAATTTCAAATTTTCTAATTCTCTTCAATAAATTAATAAGAAATATGAAAATATAAAAGATATTAATTAATCCGATCTTATTTTAAATCTATCAATTTCAAAAAAAAGAAAATTCTAAGCTATATAAAAATAAAGAATCTTTAACATTGTATACGATTTATTAATAATCTATTTTTAAAAATGAATATATTATTTAAAATCAACAATATTTTCATAAAAACTAAGTTTAAAAAATACAATAAAATTATTAAATTATTAAACATTACGAAGGCTAGCATTATAATACTTTATCTCATATTTAATATTATATATAATTACAAAATAAATAATCATTTTTATAAGTTTAAAACGACTTATTATCGTTATTTTAGTTATTAATTACCTTAGTTAAAATATTAATAAAATAGTTTATAAAAAATCCCTTTATTTTTTAAAAAGTATTAATACTTATAAAAAGCTTTACTTCAATTATTATGGGCATTAATAGCCGAAATAAAAGATAAATAAGCAAATAAAGTATTTTTAATGGTCTTTATAATAATATGTTAAAAATGAATTATATTCAATAATTATTTTATATATTAAGTTCTTGCCTTTTAATTAAAATTATTAATATACTTTTAATAATTAAAAGGCTTAATGATAACTAAAAAAAACATTTACTGACGTTCATTGAAAATATAATAGTACTATTAAATACGATACGATAAATCACTTTGGCGCATAAAAAGCTTTTGGATTAAATATAATATGGCGATTAAAAAACCATTAAAAAGTATAATTATAAAAGAGTTTAATGCTTACAAAGTAATAAAAAATATAACAACACAAATGATTAAACTTTATAAAATAACAAGAGTGAATGAAAAGTAATTAACAGTAATAAAAAGTTTATAAAGGTCGTAACCGAAAGCGAAATATTATAATATTAAGTTTAAAAATGTTTTGTATTAAATGTTTTTTTTTAAAAGACCCCGTTATGTAACCTAATAATTTCTTAAAATGATCAAATAATTATATTAAATAAGCCTTATTTAAACTAATTAAGAGCTAAGGTTTTTAACGCTATGAATATCTTATAAATGCTGTGAAGCTAGTGTTTCAACGCATACAGCTATTAAAACTACCAAACAGCCTGCCTTATAAAATTATCATCCTGCTATTGTTATAATATCTAACAGTTATCATTTAGTGCCGTGACACTAAGTCGCCCTTCTCGAAAAGTTATAGAGGGCAACAGAAAGAAAATTAGTGTCTTACTATAGCGTCAGAACAGACGCGCTCGTTCGTACTTATGCATGGCACGTTTTTCTTGAAGCCGAAGAGTTTGTCACTATATGCACGTGATCCATGTATGGCTGTCTACCTGGCGACCATGCCGCTTTATATCGTACGATGTTAGTTGTTTATCACTTGAAGCAATCAGTCCGTCTTGGTCATGCCCGTAGGCTGTGGCTTTGATTCACGGCAAACTAGAATATTAGGTAGGAAATCGGCCGTATGGCGCAATGGTCAAATGTGCCTGGTTGTGTTCTCGTTTGTGCGGTGGGCGACGAGAACAAGTGGGTTCGAATCCTGCTATGGCCCCCTTCTGACCCGGCTTGTGCGAGTCGACAACCAGCACACGACAGTGGAGAGGCCCCTTATCGCAAAGCCTGATAGCCAAGCAGCTTGTCTCCATAACACCTATTCTTGCGAGGTTTTTCCCCTTATGGTTTCCCTCACCAGCAGATAACAAATGCCTATTTCACCCACCAATGCGACATATATCAAACGGCTACTGGAACAATGTGTACACCAGAGGACTGAGGTTCACTGGGTCGCTTTGTCACTGGACAGGAGGTTTTTCTGACAGAATCGTGCTTGGGTATTGACTAAAACCATCTGGTCACTCCAGGTTGGTACCGCTACAGCAAGGATAGGCTCGTGCGCGGATCTGAATGTATCTAGACTGACACCTCTACAACCTTGCGATGCAATGGCTCTGGGAGGCGTGGTTTGCCCTATGGAGGGACTGCACCCACGATAAATACAATCAATCAAATCAATCAATCAATCATTAGGTAGGAAATCTAAGATCTACTTTGGCAATTTGTGTTTTCTTCGTTTGCCCTCTAGTCTGTTCACAGCGGGAAAATCATTCTGGCTTTCGTCACACGCGATTGCAAGGTCCAGTTCGCTGACTTATCAGTGATCGGAGCCGGAGCCACTGCCTGCAACACGTTTATCTTCACCGAATCAAGACCAGTCCAAGTTGATGCTCGCGTCATGCTCGGAAGAATGTCGACTATCCATCCTGACGGTCGTATTCTTTCTCGGGCAAATCCAGATCGGCATCTCGAAGAACCTTCGGCCGCAAAATCTTTTGTCTCTCACAACGGGTGAACCTGTACCAACTAGGCAAGTGAGGATATTGTCTCAGAATTTCAATCAAGAGCTCAGTACCCCTTTTCCCAGGGCTTACACACTGGTATGCTGGAGCCGCGTCAACTACCAAATCGCACAGATCATCGAATGGGCTGATGTTGGTGACGAGAAGCGCATTAAACAGCATTGGAAGGTCTGCGGCGTTCCCAGTTTGTTCGACATCCCAAAATCCGCCGGCAATCCGAGCGGCGCTGGTGCAGGAGTGGGTGCAGCAAGACGGTGAGCCAATCCTCGCGCCAAATTCGTTGTCATCCTCTTCGTGAAAATCCGAAGCTTCTTCGGCATTGCCTTCCTCGTCGACGACGGTGGAGCAGTGGACGGGACGGTAGGGACCGATGACTCTCCTGGCTAATGGACAGAGGGCTCCTTCGGGATCAGCGACTCTCCTAGCTACTGGACAGAGAATTCGCCAGATGCGCTCTACCAGCACCCGAACTGTATCACAGGAATAGCGCGCTCGTGACGTTGTTGCACCTTGATCAAGGAGAGCCTTGAAATACATGTACATTCGTTTCCCCAGCGTGTACCAGTCATCGTAGAAATGTGTCCATCGGTATGAGTTGAGAAGTTCGTCAAGTGGCCGTCTCGGATCTTTTCGGCCGTGCTTCGATTCGTCGACAAGACCGTTTGGGTTGGCGCCCAAACGAAGCAGGGCCGGAAGGGTTGGCAGCCTGACAGGCCCGGAGCAGAGGTATGATGTTACAGGCGTCGTCTCGTGTGGCTTCGATGTAGACTCCAGCTCGGACTAAGACGTCGTAGACTTCGGGGTGAGCCGATTTGGTCGTCGCACAGGTGATGAATCGTGGCTCGGCTTGGTCGGTAACCTTGCCTCACCCCCCGCAACACCATGAACTCCGCAGTAAATGCCCGCGAATGCGGGTAACAAAAGCCCAAGCTCCTAAATTCAAGGAATCTTTCGTCATACCCATGATGGCGGTTGGGGCCGATGCGCTAGAGAGCATCCCAAACAATGCCGATCCTTTCCCACCCATCGCTTGGGCGGGTGTCACTTGTGCTCTGTATCTTCAGAGCCGACTTTATTGCATCACCTGCGTGCCACGGAGTCGTGGCTCCTTGCAGGTGGATTCTCTCACCTGTACTAACTACCTCCGTTATCTCTATCATAGTGGGATCCCACAGATCGAAGATAGAGCTGGTGTACGTGTGAGAGGGGAACTCGTCCAAGAGGAATTTAAGGGTTTCGCCGGTTTCTCCACTCCAATTCCAGGCCACATCGAACAGATCGTAGACCGTGAAGTGCTTGCTCCAATCAAACCTGAGATCGCGTTTTGTCTGCGCGGTCAAGTGATGAATTTTGGCCAGGAGGTCGATGTTTTGGGTGCAAATAGCGAATTTCACGGGACGGAATGCTGTTTCTTCATTTGCATCGAAAAGGACGTCTCTGAGCATGCGGCGGGAAATGCTCTCAAAGAGATCTTTATCTGCCAAGGCAAGGTTCAACCTGGCGTTGGGAGTCATGACCTTGGAGATCTCGAAGAGAATATCAGAGCAAAGCTTCTGTGACCCAGTAATTTTGGATAGCATGGGCGTGACGGGTGCGCTGGTTATGTTGGTAGGTGCTGGAGTCTTGGTGTTGGTGTGTTGGTGTGTTGGTGCTAAAGTATGGATCTCTTGATCTGTTTTTCGGTTTGGAGTCGAGAGTTCATCACTGCCGAGTGGTCGATTAAATAAGCACTCCTCCCTCACAGTCTCCCAATCTCATGTCGAAAGAGATTGTCCTTAGAATGGCTCTGTAACGTTAGTTTAAACTCCTTTATAACGTGCACAATGACCCTGTGTCGGCAATACTTCTTGTTGTCTTTGGTTCATAGGGTATTTGTCCTCGTCAGACAAGCGTCTTTACTTCGCAGGCTGCCCTATGAAACCGCAGAGCTTTGGTAGCTGTATCATAAGGCCATTGGTGTTGGCTGCAAAGCACTCAACAGTGCGAAGGGCGAGGGTTGGCCACAGGGAGAGGGTTGGCATTCACCCATTCTACTTGTTGCCTTTGATTGAAATATCGAGCCACAGGACCGCAAGTGCCACTCAGATGTCACTAATCGATCAGCGACCTTCAAATGAAACTCAGATCCAACGGAACCCTGTCACCCATCCACTGCAGGGTGCATGTCAGCAAAGATCATGTCTGTCAAAGTCACCTGGTACATGACCGAAGGAGAGACTTACAATCACTCTTTCTGAATGATTACGTCGTTCAATATCAGACGATGAGACACCCTCCTCGACCGTGTTCGGGTGGATGAGCACCGACAACGGTCCGCGGTAGATAGCCAGCCATGAGACAAAGGCTCCGAACTGGGCCGGTGTGAAGACATTGACCTCAAACATCGCGACCGGGTGCGGACCGAGCGGCCGGTCCCAGAAACGGTATATCCTCAGTTCCGGGACTTAGATGATGTCAGCGAGCTTTACGAGATCGACTGGAGGTCTCTAACATTCCCGTCGGATCCTCTCCCACAGATCCTTTGCATACTCGGTCTGCTTTTGATTGTTCTGGAAGTAGTAGATGTGGACATCGCTTTGTGCTTGGTCAGTCCAGGCCTCGCGCCTCGCGAGTCGAATCGAACGGTCGCACTCACAAGCCCCCGCGTCGACCCTTCTCCAGCGGATCCACGAACTCCTCGTATGCCTTGCTGAGACTCTCGCTCTTCGGGTTCACGAAGCTCTTCCCGTCCTCGGCCTTCTCATCCGGCAGCGGCGGGGCATCTTCGTAGCCTGCCAATGGCGATGGGTACGTGTACTGTCCAGTGTACGCCATAGCTTCCAGAATACGAGTTTATGGAGTGTGGTAAAACAGCTGGAGGGTTGTGAGAGAAACTTAAGTTAGTAGGTAGGTAGTCTGAGTTGGGCGTATGAGCTGACGTTGTCCTGATGGCGTGGTGATTGATCTAAATAGGCTCGATGATCCCCACCCGCGGCTATTCGCTATTCGCGCGATAGTCAGTGCTTGATAATCAGCACGCGCTTACTAATCACCAATAAGCGGCTGGGTACACTGGAGTCGAGCTTACCTTATGTGGTCGATGTCAGGTCACGATGACCGGCTGGAACGTAGTCGATGTTGCTGTGCCCCTTATTCTTTTTGCCTTGCCGGTTGGGCTTAAGGTCCCGAACAACTTAACGGATATCCACACCAACTCAATTTACTAATACCTTTATAGTTTTAATAATTAACTTAACGATGAAGTTGTCGTAAGTTAATAATAACGTAAATTGTGACGGAACGATCACCATAACCACCATGCCACGGCTGTTCCTCCCAAAAGGATGTCGAATATCAAGCGTGGCAGCTTGACATTCAGTGGTGGTATATGTACCCATGTCCGGGCTCTAGGACTCTCCACATGGGCTACCTATACCAGACCATGACATAAGTAATGTAAATTTATAATATATTATTATCTCAATGTTAGAAAATATATAATAAATTGATAATTATAATATTAAGTAGTTAAAAATTGATATAATCAACAAATAAGATTACTTCAAAATAAAAAATAATCTCGTTAACGTGTGAAGATATTGCCGAATTTATTTACGCGTAAAATTACGATAGTATATATAAGTTCTTAATTTATAATAACTTTCAAATCAAATTATGGTATATTTAAATGTGAAAACGTTTTATAAAATATTTTACTTATATTAATTCAATGTTGTTTATAAAATAAAGATCTTTATGATTTTGAATTCATAAGATTTATAAAGTTTTATTATAAATGAATTTATTAATGTTAAGCTTAATGTATTTTTAAAATTAATAATATAACCTTTTTGGAAAGCATATATTTATTATTATTCATTTTGTCAACATTATTAGTTAATTATTTAAATTAAACTTGTTTTCATTGAATAGTAACTTTTGAACAATCAAGCGGCTTTTTTAATCCAAATAAACTTAACGTATTATAAAGATCTTATAAGCGAGTGATAATAGTTAATTAATAATATCTTCATTTAAATTTTTATTATTATTATTTAACGTCAAAACATAATTGCGCGTATAAGTTAAATAGTATATTGTTAATTTTTTTCACTTAGTTTTTTGAAATAAGTGTTCTTATATTCTATTAGATTTTAGTTTGATCTAAATTTATTCTTTTAACGTTAATAGTTTTTATTTTTAGTTTTTAGTTCTAATTTTAATGTTAATTCTAAACTTTATTTAAATAGGTTAAAGCGATTGAAAGTTTGAAAAGGCTTAATTTGATTAAAAACTTTTTGAAAAAGTTAAGAATGTAACTATTTAATATTAAAGTTTTAAATACAATATTTTTAAAAAAGTTGGTTTATAAATAAGTTCATTACGCATGAATGAAAAGTCATAGAAAAAGTTAGAAATTTAGGTAATTATTATTATTTAAAATATTTACTAATATTTATATGTTAAACGTAAATATTAATGCTGTTTAAAAAGTAAAATCAGTAATTTAACTTAAAGATTTTAATTTTAAATTGTTATAAAAAGTATAACTTCAATATGAATAAGATGAAAAAAATTAAGAAATTACTTTTTATTTCATTAATAAATTTAACAAGAGATATTTCCAAGGTGTTTTGAATAACTGAGCTTTTTTTAATAATAACCAAGTTTTTACAACTTGATGTTACATATAAATACTTTAATATAAATATTTGTAATATACATATTTAAAATTTTCAGAAAATAGTGTGATAGTATGGTCACCCGTATGGTCACCCATACCACCAGATCCCCAAGCCACTCATGTGTATTAGTCACGTGAGTGGAGCGACTGTTAATCCGCCAGCCACTGGGGGTAACGGATAGTGGGGCAGGCACACAGATCATATCCCCCACTAGGATCGGCTGGTGGGCTCGATCACTTCTTCCCTCCTCACCAAGAGATTTTCATACGTAGATAGTGTGTATAGGTGTGATGGATCTGACATCCATCCATCCATTCACGGTGGTACGTGCGCTCATCAGGTGATCTGGTGGGGTGGACGCGTTGCCCCGCTGCACTCACTATAGATAATTGTGGAGCGGGATTGAAGATCTAATCCCCCACCAGAATTGGCTGGTGGTTCTGATCCTTCTTCCCTCCTCACCAGTAGATTCTTATTCATCTGGAGTAATAGATGGGCATCTTCGTCCTGAGCTGCCAGCTGTTCCGTGACAATAGGGATCTTATGCCCAATCCCATCTTTCGAACGTGACAAACAGTTTAATAAAAAGCAATCGGTAATTATATTCCAATATAAATTATAATTACAAGAGAAAATATTAAATATTAAATATTTATTATTTAGTAAACTAAGATGAGATATAATTTTATTATTAAAATTTATTAATTATAACTAGAAACATTCAATAAGTTTTTAAATTTAAAAATTAAAGCTTCAATTTTTAAAAACGTAGTTTCATATGATAAAACTCATTAATTATTATAATATGTTATAACTAATCCCCTTTTTAAGTTTTATTCATATATTGAAGCATTTTAGAAAATAGAGAAAATTATGTATGAAAGGCATCAAGAAATTATTTTAAACATAAAGCTTTTATATCAAATTTTTTTTTTACTAGCGGTATAAAGTTGAAAGATTTCAATGTTATTTTCTAAATTTTTTTAATATATGAAGATATTATAAAGGCTTTTAAAAGCGAGCATATGGTTTATAAGTAAAATTATAAATTAAATCATTTATATATTAATATTTAAACTATTTTATTTTATTTCAAGTTTATTCCAAAAAGGTTAAGACCTTATAAAAATACAAAGGGAACGTGTCATAGTAATGAAAATTTCAAGCTTGTATAAGTTGTAAAAAAAATAGTTTTAAATAAATATTACGGTTAGCTCAATGAGATTTTTATTATTGTGTTGGAAAGACTTAACATTCTTCCCCAATTAATTTAAAAATTTAAAAGGTATTATTTTGAATAATTCGTTACCGTTAAATTGATAAATATTTAAATACAATAAAACTATAAAAATAAATAATCATAAGCTTTCTATACAGCGTTGAAAATAGTTCAGTTTCAAAACTTTTTATAAAAATAATAAAACTGAATTAACGAAATTACAAAACCAGTAAGATTTTCAAAAATTGATAAATACAAATATAAAATCAATGTGTATTTGAAAATCGGTTATTTAATGAAAAATGTTATTGAATACTTATATTAAAAGCAGTCCAAATATTTATAATAATTACAAATAGCTTTTAATTCTCTAAAAAAATGTTTTTATATTTATTAAATATATAAGGCTTTTTTAACAACAGGTAAAGTAATAAGAAGCTTAATGTATAATTTCAAGCTTTTAATTGTTGATATAAATGAAGCGTTAAGGTCATAATTATATGTAAGCATAATTAAAAATTGAAAATTAAATTCTGACTTTTTGTAGGAACAGGCTTGAACGATCAATCATAATACTTGCGTATGGGGTCAAGGTCACGATGTTGCTGATGGTTGGATTGGGAAGTCTGGCTGGACCTGCAGGTCTGGCTAAGTGACCTCACAATCTGGTATCTAATCTCTTATCTAATCATACATGTGTGTTCTATATGGATGGTTTGACTGTGGAATCACATGGATCCAACAGTTTTTGAAATTAAATTTAAAATTTAGAAAGGTTTAATACTTATTAAAAAAGCTTTGAATAAATAAGTTAAGTTCTAATAATATATTTTAAAGAAATAAAAGTAAGAAAAGCATTATAATACCACTAAGTGTATTTATAATAAAGAAATGTATGTAATATTATAATAGTAGTTAACACGAATTATAAGGATATTTTTTTCATTTTTTTTTAAATCATCGATTTTACAGCGTTATATATAATAATAAATATATACTGCCTTTATTTTCATTTATTATTATCGAATTTAATGAAGACTAATTCGTTTAAATTAATCATAAAATTTAAAACGGATTCATATATATATGTATAGCGTGCTTTTTACAGTATTTATACTTTCTAATTAAATTTTTTATAAATGTGTATTTCTATTAAGAAAAACCCTTATTAAATTCATGTTTTAATTCAAATAATAATAATTTCATTGTTCGTTATTTATATTAAAAGTTAAGCGTTGTTATTTTAAGATTCTTTATAAAGTGATAAAAATACGTAACCTTTTTTTCTTTTTCGGTTTTATTTATTTTTATTTAACAATGTTTAGTTATCATCAACCCGTTCTTTACTTAAAGCGTAATTTCTTTATTTGTAATTGATTAAAATAAAGACTTTTATAAATGTTTATATTAAAAGTTGAGTTTTCTTTTATATGTAGTTATAAAGGTATATATTATTTAAATTTTCCTTAGAAAACAAATTCTTTTTATTAACAAGTCTAAAACAGTTAATTTATTTAAGTTCATAATAAAACCAAGAGAATATTTGAATAACACTACTATATTTTATTTCTAATACGGTATTTTATTGTTATATATATATTTAAGTATATATTTAATTACGTATTCTTTTCTATTTTTCTTTATTAATAACTATATAATTACCTTTTAAAGTATATATACGAATAAAACAATGGATGTTGTATTAATAATAAGGTTATTTGATACTTAAAATGTGATTTCTTTTACTCCAGTCCAAATTAAATGCTTTATAAAAAAGTATTTTATAAGGTTTAAAAAAATAAAAAAAGGTTACAAATTTAAAAAAGATTAAATTTTTAAATTCAGTTATTAGCTTTATTGATTTTTTATTCTTATATTTATTACTGTTGGATCCATGCGATTCCAGACTGCAAACTATCTATACCAGGACCCACATATATGATTAGATAAGATAAGATAGTGGATTGAGAGGGCACTTGGCCAGACCTTCGAGTCCAGCTAGATTCCTCTCAATCCAACCATCAGCAACATCATGACCTTGACCCCATACTCGAGTATTATGATTGATCGTTCAAGCCTGTTCCAACAATTACATATAAAATGTACTTTTTTATATATATTGAGGTTTTTGCTTAGCTTATTTATAATTCTATTATTATTCAAAACATTATTGAATATAAATAATAAGGTTGTATGGTAGTTTTAAAGTTAATTTTCCGTAAGTTAAGCATCGAGCTTGCATTTAATTTAAAATTTAGTGTATAAATTTTAAAAAAATTAAGATTTAAGTTTAAATCTTAATTATATTAATTTTAATCTTCTTCTAATAAATACTATTTTATGAAGTTAATTATACCTCTTTTAAACGATTTGAATGTAATCTTCATTGTTAGTATTTTATAATATTTTTAAGTTGTTAAAGCTTTTTGAAATAACGCGTTATAAAAAGGTAAAAGTTGTATTTAATTATATGAAATATTTTTAATAAATACTTATAAATAACATCATATAAAGCTAGTTAACGTGGATGACAAGCGAGCAGCAATTACAAGCGAACGGCAACTTTTCACCAGCCACCTAACCTTTCAAACAAGGCTCCTAATTGATCAACCAACAATAATGGCATTGCGTTATAGCGAATCAGACTTACAGCTTGCTGTTCAAGCTAAGCAACACGACCCTCATATTACCATTAGCAAGCTTTCTAAGACTTTCTATGTCCCATATAATACCTTGAAGGCTATAATCGCCGGCCGACCATCACGACACGATAGCATACCCAATACTTTGAAACTTACGGTTTCCAAAGAGAATGCCATTCTTTCCTTCATTCTTGACCTGGATGCGCGAGCATTTCCACCCCAGCACACTTATATTGAAGATATAGCAAATCAATCATTGGCAGCGCGTAGGGATGGACGCGTTGGAAAGAACTAGGCATGAAACTTCATTAAACGCACACCAGGCCTCCGGACGCGTTTTCATTGGAGGATGGACTACAAGAGGGTCGTGAACGAAGATCCAGACGTGTATCGCACATGGTTTTGCCAAGCTGCAACAGCAATTGCGAAACATGGTATCTAAGACACGGACATTTATAACTTCGACAAGACTGGGTTTATGATGGGTATTATTGGGTCCGGCATAGTCGTTACAAGTGCTAAAAGACATGATAGGCCTAGACAAGCTCAGTAAGGCAACAAGGAATAGTCTACAGCAATTTCTGCTGTCAATGCTGATGGTTGGGTGGTCCTGCTGCTCATCATTCTACAGGGCAAAACCCACCTCGCGTTATGGTATTGCGACACGACATTACCACACGATTGGAAGGTGGCTGTGTCCGATAACGGTTGGACTACAAACAAGATTGGGTTGGAATGGATTCGACATTTCGACAAGTATACCAGACCGCGTATGACTGCCAGTAAACTCCTCCTCATCCTAGATGGTCACAAAAACGACCATTTCTAGGTCTTTGAGGATTATTGCCAGAACAATGGTATTATTACCTTTTGTATGCCTGCCTATTCGTCACACAGGCTCCAGCCTTTAGATGTCAGTTGTTTTAGCCCGCTCAAACGAGCGTACGGTCGCATGATTAAAGATCTCATCCGGCATCATATAACCCACGTTCCGAAAGAGGACTTCCTTACAGCGTTTTGTGAAACACACAATGCTGCTATGACACCAGGAAACATTTTAGCAAGTCTCAGTGCCACTGGGCTCGTTCTTTTCAACACAGAAAGTGTCATTCCAAAGCTGGATGCTGTCGCTGTCGTACAAACACCATCGCCAGACCCCAATCTGCTACCCATTATTTAGACTTTAAAGACGCCTATCACCATCAATGAAGCGGTAAACCAGTCGGTTTATATCCGAAACCGAGTCAGAAACCACAAAAGAAGCTCACCTATATCAATAGTTGATGCGTTGAGCTCATTTTTAAAGGCTATATACGGTCTTATGCACAAGGTCACTTTGGTTGATTCCCGGGTCCGCGAGCTAGAGGAGGCCAATTACTTACTAAGTAACTACCAGAGGATAAAAAACAAATGTCTAACAAAAAGAGGAGTACTTTTTATTAAAGATGCAGTAGGTCTCCAGGCTGTAAAGAATGGTAATAAGCTGGCAAGACAGAAAATGGGTGAAGGTAGTTGTCGTCCGAGGAGGGCTGCAGCGCGTGAGCGACGTTGTGGTGTTTGCGGCAATACTGGCCATAATGCGCGAACTTATACAATAGAGATAGAAACGTCTGAAGAAAAAGAATACAATTGATTAGATTGAATTAAATACGTTGTGGTCGAGTTATTTGACATGTTGGTTAGAAGGTTGGTGAAAAGTTGCCGTTCGCTTGTAATTGCTGCTCGCTTGTCATCCACGTTATAGCTTTTTAAAACGCTTGAATGTTTATATTTTCCTTATAATTTTTAAATTTAATCTGGGGTTTTCAATAAAGTTAATAAATGAAAAGTCTTTTTATTTTATATTAACTTACAATAATAATATTCTTGAAAAACAAGACCTGTTATTAATACACATATATATTCATTAATTAAGCGACGACGAAGTCGTAAATAGTGTTAACTTAACTTTACGAAAGGGTTTTATTAACGTAGATTAAGTTTGTCTGGACCTTGGCCGGGCTTGATAGCAATCAAGGCAGCTTTTAGGCTCAAATCGGTCCCTGCGATTATAACGGCATAAGGTAGGCAGGCAGAACACTGGGCGACGGCAGGAAATACCGTCTAGAGTGTACACAGGGTACTGCGGGGAATGTTATGTAATACGCAACTGTGCATGGTATTTCTGACGCAGCTTTGAGTTCTCGTTCTTCCTCCTGGCAAGGTTCCCGGTCCTCCGAGCGCGGTTCCGAGCCAGCCGAGCTGCTTGGCACTCCGCGTTCCACCATGGCGGATTAGCTGGCTTCCCTTCTTGAATCGGAAGTTGTATGTTCGTACGCCGGTGCAATGCGGATGGAGAGATGCCGTGACACCACTCCCGACTCTGGCCTTCTTGTGGTATATTATGAAACACTTACCAACGCTGGCACGTGCCTGCTGGCCTGTCCGTCGGAAGTCGATCAGGCCGATGATATCGACCGGGTTCGGAGACCAACCGGATCCAACAGTCTTCTGCTGTTGGTCCCGGCTCTCTACCTGTGACCCTCGCCATGTCCTGGTAGCCCTTCAGAAGTTGCACCTTGTCCGCACTCGCTTCGTCCGAATCATCCGCAGCTCCGTCCCGTGAGAAGTAATGGAATACGAGCTCCCGATCAATCGCGCGTGTCCGCTGCACCCGCCACTCCCGCGATCCTGGAAGAAAGGCTTCCATTGCTAGCATTGTCGATAACCCTACAAGTCCCTGCCCCCGTCGAATCGCCTCGCCGGCGCCGAAGTATTCAAGTTCAACGACGTACTCCTCTCGTCCAGCTTCTTGACCACCGCCCCCAGGACCACCTTCAGCAGATCATCCGTCGACAGCGAGCCCGGCTCCCCCGTCCACGTCGTCGTGTCGACGATATCCCGCGTCTGCGCCTCCTTGTGCAGCTCGTCGTCCAGGTACTTGAACGTCTGCACCACCTCGGGGCTCGGCTGCCCGATCTGAAAGAGCTGGACGCCGACCTGGTGCTCCGGCACTTCCATCCGGTCCAGCAGCTTCGCCACGTTGACGAGGGGCTCCTTGATGTCGTCGTCGAAGTGGCCCGCCGTGATCACGATCAGGTTCAGCGCCGCGCCCTCCTCCTCGGCCTTGAGCTTGCCGCAGTACCAGTTCAGCGCCTTCGACAGGCGGGCTCCGAGGTTGCACTTCCCTCCGGGCTTCACCCGGTTGAAGATGCCGTTCACGGTGCTGGTGTCCTTGGTGTCGGCAGAGTCGTGCTCCCCGAAGGCACCGATGTTGCGGTAGCCGGACCGGCGGAAGCTCATGCTCGACAGCAGGCTTTTTGGCCGGTGGTTGAGGAAGAGGATGTCGATCCCGTCGGGATCGTACTTGGCTGCGATGGGCGTAATGCGCTCGAGCAGGGCTCTCACATCGTTCCAGTAGGGCGCCATCTGCGCCGAGTCGTCTACGAGGAACATGGTATCAAAATAACGCAGGAACGACAGCGTCTCGCCATAGTCGTCTGTGTTGACGCCGGACCCCGCTTCGGTGTCCGGTGCCAGAGCCCCGGACGGAGGCCAGGCATTCTCGTCCATGTTCGCAATGATGTCTTTCGTGCACTGGCGCGAACGGCGAGAGTTAAGGTTGACAGGTTATAAGAGGGTGATACAGGTTTCCCCCAGAGGAGAATCGCTCGGTCTTCTTGTTGATCAGGTCGTGGCGCGACCAGGATCATCATTAATCCCGCTTGCGCTCACCTCCAGCGTCGATCACCACCCGCGCTATTCGCGGCTAGTCGGATGGTGCAACGAAGCAATTTCACGATCAAGGGGCCACTAGGCATGCTCGCAAGCATCCTTTGATCGCCGGCGTTGGGTCACAAGAGCTATGCATCTTCCCAACTCTGTGCTTCAACCGCTACCCTTCGAGTAAACCTGGACAGAGCTCAGCCATCTTGTTGTGATCTTCCGGGCTCGGGTAGATAACCGAAAGAGAGAAAGGCAAGAGCTGCAGAGACGCAGTTTCCGCGTACCAACAACGGTACCGACCGATTTGAGTTGCTGCCACCGAAGGACTGTGCTCGAGCCCTTGATATGTGACAGCTCAGGTCTCGCTTCGCCTCCGCCTTCACCACCTCCGATTTCGATATTGCCGGCCGCAGCCATGCTCTTAGGCCCGGATGACCACCGTTCTCAATCCTCCACTTACAAAGGATGCAGCCACCACTGAGTAATTCAATGACTCTTGGAGTTGGCGTACCGCCAGGAAGCAGGACGTAGCATGGGGCACCAACGGCACGACAGCTGCGGATCACATCGGTGGTAAACCGGTCGTCGTCAACACTGTCGGGCCTTCATCGCGACCTCATACTGGCCAAAGGAAGCCTTCCATCTTGGGCATCCCGCGCCCAGAAAACTGGCAAAGGATGGCGTCATGTTGGTTCACGTATCGCACTTCTCTCGGAGTTGGCTCACTGTCACGAGAGAGGGCTCCATGTTGGGGTCTCGTTCACGTGTGGTTGTTCGTGTCACTAGAATAAGGTGGAGGGATTCCTACGGCTTGAACCGGGGACTCTCGGCTACCCATTGGTAGCTCGTGGACGAGTGGTCGACAGTGTGGTTGCATTATGCAGACCATCTCAGCGGGGAATCAAGCTTTGGGCTTCTGTTCTGGCCGCCGATTCGAGGCTCGGCTGCATGGTCGCTAGTGACAGACCATTTTCTCCAAATTCATGTAGTATGTGGCTTTCATGGATGGCGCTATCGAGAATATCGGCAAATATATCCAGCACTTGCTCCAATCAGCCAGTCTGCTCGGATCATGTCAGCATGATCAGGAATGAAGTATCCCCTGCACGACCCTCCTGCCCGCACGCAGAAGGGAACATCAAGAAGAGCTCTGTATCCGAATAAAACACTGCGCGCAAACCTCGGGGAGACCACAATATTTTGCAGCAAAGCGGTTGAGGGGTTGCTGACGCTTGCGTACGGGTCAATTTTTTTAGGTGTATGTGTTCAGATCACGTTAAAAAGGCGAGTATCGCATTGCCTCTGGCTCTCGCATCCCTTCTAACGTGAAGCTGATAACTCAACACAGACCTTCTGAGTTCGTCATCGCACTACAGGCGCACACGGCATCCCAACGTACCGACTTTCTCTATTCTAGCTCGACAACCTATGGCTACTTCGAAGAATGCGCTGGAGCATGTTCCTTCTGATGGAATATCAGATGGGCCCATGGATGCTAAGGGTGTACCCTATAGCCGTCGAGACTATGCCGGGGCGCAAGCGAAAACAGATCCACTTGAGATCAAGCTGGTGAGAAAGCTAGATATGCGGATCATGGTCAGTGGCTCTCTACAGACTCCTTTTACTCGCCTCCAGCAACCTGTCACTGACCCTGCATTTCCGTAGCCCGTTCTGTGGTTGATGTATTTCTTCAACTATGTTGACAGAGGTGCTCTGGCACAGGCACGCCTTAACGACCTAGAGCAGGATCTTGGCATGGCAGGCAACGACTTCAACGTTGCTGTCTCTGTCTTGACTGTCGGATATGTGCTGATGCAGGTGCCGAGCAACATGCTGCTCACCAGGGTTCGACCGAGCATTTATTTGGCCGTCGTTATGTTTATCTGGTCGGTCATCTCAGGTACGCCAAGGTATCAAATTCGCCGTCTCAGGGCTGACAAATTTACCACCAGCTTGCACTGGGCTTGCAAGCTCTTATGGCTCGCTCATCGCCTGCCGATTTCTCCTGGGATTCTTCGAGGCGCCGGTAAGTAGAGAACATAATCTGAGAGAACTCGCCTGGTTACTGACTGTGTCTTCAAGTTCTACCCAGGCGCCCTTTATCTTCTAGCAATATTCTATACTCGGAAAGGTGATTCCATATACCATGTGATGCGAGCATGTCGGACACCGGTGCTGACAGACCCCAAGAGGTTGCGTCTCGGATGGCCATCTTGTACACAGCGCAGATGGCAGGGCTCAGCTTCGCCAACCTCATTGCCGCCGGGGTCTTTGCTGGCCTTGACGGGAGAAGAGGCCTGAGCGGATGGGGATGGTGAGTCTGCATTGTTCCGGTGGCCATGTGTACTGCTATTGACTCTTGCCACGAACTAGGTTATTCATATTGGAAGGGACCGCGTCGGCAGTAGTAGCACTGGGTGCCAGCTGGCTCCTCCCAGATACGAATGAAACAACCCGCTGGCTCAGCGACAAAGAGCGGGCAATTGGAAAGAGCCGCATGCAACGAGATCAGCTAGTTGGTGCCCAAGAGCATGAGCCTATATGGTATGCCCTGAAGAGTGCGTTGCGCGACCGAAGGCTGTGGTTGTTTTGTGCGATTCAGGTAAGTGTCCACGTCGCCTGAGCCCTTAAACCCCTTTCCAAACAGGCATAAACACCGAACAGCAGCTTCGAGTACCACAAGAACGTTGCAAACTAATGCTTGGGCTGAAGAACTTTCATTACGCGGGCCTCTCATTCATCAACTTCCTCCCAACGTAAGCAACCCTACCTCGCCGATAGTATCAGGCCCGACTGACCAGTTCCTCTAAATGATAGGGTAATAAAAGGCCTCGGCTTCACAGACACCATCGCCCTGCTACTCACGTGCCCTCCGTACATATTTGCTTGCATCGCGTCTCTCCTGCTAGCGTGGAGCTCAGGCCGGTTCCACGAGCGCACCTGGCATATCACCGCCGCTCTATCCATCGCCATTATCGGGTTCGTGGCCGCCGCCTCAACGCTGAACGTGGCCGGTCGGTATGTGGCGTGCTTCATCTTCCCAGCCGGCGCCTATTCGGTCAACTCTGTTATCGTAGGTTGGACAGCGACCACCCTATCGCAGAGCCCAGAGAAGAAAGCGGTTCGTCGCCCCTCCCATTAACTACCTGACCTGCCCCTATGTCGAAGATGACTGATCTTGGCAATGCTAGGTTGCGCTTGCGGTGACGAACGTGAGCGGCCAGGTAGCCCAGATCTACGGGGCGTACCTATGGCCTGGTAGTGACGGACCACGCTATGTGATCGGGTTCAGTGCCTCGGCGGCGTTTTCTCTGCTCTCGCTTCTGACTAGTTGGGTCATGAGGTTCGTGCTCATGCGCGAGAATCGCCGAATGCAGCAGAGTATTGGAGGCGATGGGAAAGTGAATTCGTACGCATACTGAGAGCAAGGTCCAATTAGTTAGGCTGCTTGGTTAATGCACAATCCACGCATGTCATCGGTTTCCGAGATGCAAGTACTTGGTCCGATAGGGGTGGCACAAGCAACTGGCAAACAAACGTGCTACAAATGGTGACATATCTCACGGCCCATACCTTCCTCAGCTCAGCTTTTCCATCTCTACATCTTATCCCCTGTCCCATTCGTACTCAACGCCTGCTCCGACAGTGTTCTGGCCCACCTCCGTAAACTGTGTGAATGTGACTTTACCACTCTTCAAGATCGACGACGTCCCAAGCAAAGGCCGAGACCTGGTCGCACTCTGCGGCATGACTGCAGGCACCCGGATCCTGAGCGCAAAACCGCTCCTCACAATCCAGAGCATAACGACCGCCATGTTGGAGCCCATCCTCGCAGCAAACGCCGTACCGTGCCCAAAGACCAATAACGAGCTTTCCTCTCGCTGCACAACAACTACCCGGGCACGAAACACCCCTTCACCAGCATCTGCAAGAACCAATGCCCTCTAGTGCGGACCTGGCTCAAGCTGCCGCAGCGTCTATGCCACGTTCTGCCTCGCGAACCAGAGCTGCCGGCCCAATGCGCATCACACCTGGCACGAAGGTAAGGAAGACAGGAATGGTGGTTTCGAGACCTTCCACGCCGCCGGGGATACCCCCGCGGAGCCGAGATCTTCATGGACTATAGCCGCGGCGGAACTGCGGCGGAGCACCATGCAGCGCTGCGGGAGCCCTTCGGATTCGAACGTCAGTGCGTCGTGTGCTCCCTTCCGACCGACAAACTCCAACAGAGCGATGAGCGTCGCGGTCCGATCGAGCGTCTCGAAGAGGCGATTGGTGACCCGCTGCGCATGATGCAGCAGCCCGGCGCCAGATTGACAGGCTGCCGGTCCCTGCTGCGGCTTCTGGTGGAGGTGTATACCGAGGTTGGCGCGGGACTACTGGTGGCTCGACTGTATAATGACGCCTTTCAGATCTGCGCTGCCCATGGCGATCGGGCGCGGGCTGCGGTGTTCGCCGAAAGGGCCTACAAGGCCAGAATCATGCGTGAAAGAGAGAGGATAGTCCCGAGGCGCAGAGGGTGAAGGGCTTCATGGGCAATCCGGCGTCGCATCCCAGCTTCGGGCGGTACTCTGCAAGATGGGAGAGATCTGAGAGGCTGATGTATCTTCCCTCTGTGCCGGTGAGTTCGATGCGTGATTATGGAGACAACCGAGCTGAGGAATTCTCGGGGATGCCTGGTGAGAAATGTTGGTATTGTTCCCCAGCAACCACAACAGCCTGGTAACCAGCCATATGTACTGCAATATAAGCCTTTCTATCCTCCCCCATACCAGCCCGAGCCCATCCGGGTCATTGGTATAGTGGGGAATGAGACAAACCCCCTGATAAGGCTCCTGTTCGATCCCGGGGCGTGCTGGCGGTTAGTTGATGGGTTGGCTAAATCGGGACAAACCACGTTCATGGGGTCGGATGGCATCCTGAGCTTTTTGTAGTCTCAATATAAATTTTACACTAATTCTTTTTTACTTTTTTTCTCACGCCTGGTTGCTTACGTTTAACGACGAACCTCCTCTCTTAGTGTCTGCCTTTGCACCTGTCTTCGTGCTAGCCTACCGCAGTTAAGGCTGTCCCAAGCTGGTAGGCGTAGACACTGTATTGTTGCGAGATATTCCTATCGCCTGTTCACTTTTTTTTTAACTATTCGAGCCAGTACATTGTTATCCTCTCCAACTTTCAGGGCCGGGCAGCGGACTGCCTGGTTTACATGTGACTGTGGTCGATCTGTTTCTAGCCATCTCGAGATTTGGATGGGCTCTTAAACTTCACTGCCCCATGGAGATACTTCATGATTCCCAATCCAGTTGATTGGGAGACGGCGTCGATCTGTTTATTAATTCAGGTGCGCCGCAACCTTGGTCAAAGTGACGATTCCTCGTGGAGGAAACATTACGTCGTCCACTCAATAGAGGCAATTCCATCTTTCAATTGACCCTACCGCCCTTACCACTCAATCTATGCTCCTTCGCCCATTCTTTGAGCGCCTCGAAATCACGGCACTGGTGTGTGGTTCCCCATCCTCTGACCCCACCGACGGTGTCGTCCTTCTCCAACGTCGAATCTGCAGCGCACATAAGAGCCTGGCGAATGTAGTCTAAACAATGATGCATATGCCCCGCGGGGGCTGTGTGCGCATGCGTTCCGGCGTTTACGTCTTCCAGTCCCACGGCAGCATAGTAACCACGACGCAGCATATCCTGGACAAGAATATGTCAATCCATGACCCGTGCAAGCGCTAAGGCAGTTAGTTAGATCGATCCTTACCAAGCAGTGCAGCTAATAGAAAGCCGATACGCAGTATGCAGATTCCCCCCGGATTCCTCATCGACTAGCTAGACGAAGCCTCGACCTTCTGCCATCAAATCTCAGCGGGGCTGCAAAGGAGCAAATCCAAAGCATTGAGGGGCTCACGGGGGATCAGAGTCTCCTAGGCGGCGTTGGAGGCATCAGAAGGCGGATTGCCGTATGCTTCCTCTGGGCGGAATAACACAGGTGCGTCCGACGTCATCGTCGTGATCTTCGCAGTGTCCTCGAGTGGAGCTGCTACGACGTGCTATCAGTCACATTGATTCCCATCCTAGAGTATGTATTCCCGAGGCCTAAAGCAACTCACCATCATCTGTCATCTCGCTCAACTTGGGAACCAGGAATACCAAGAAGAGCCCGAGGCGGGGAAATTACACAGTGGGCAGCAGAAAACCAGCTCATGTACATTGGGGAACCGGGAGTCCCTACACACGACGATGGGCACGTCCTCGACCTGACCTTCTCGAACATCCCCTTTACAACCGCAGTAGTTAACTACGCTTTGCACGCAGCCGCAGACCACTGGCCACTGCAAATCACGATCCCATCCAAAGGCAGATAAAGTATGGTTCAACAGAGATACACAGTACCAGAGAACAAACTACCAGAGTTCTGTGAGATAATATGGATGGGAACCCCGCTACCAAGCCTCAGCTCCAACCCCACAACAGAAAAACTCGACAAAGCCACCTCCACTATTATAAACCTCCTCACGCTGGCCCTCGAAACCGTTAGCAATAAGCCAAGCAGTAAGAGACAAAACGCTCCTTGATGGAACGATGAATGCAGGAAAGCAAGAAAGACGTACAATCTGGCAACAAAGCAATTCAAAATAAATATCCCTACAAAAGAGAAACGCGCGTATCAGGCAGTAGTACAACAAATAATAAAAAATACTAAAAAGCCCGCATCAAAGGTATACAGAAAGACTCAGACCTCTTCAAAATAATTAACTGGCATAAACTAGGCCCGGACATAAGATCACCACCACTAAAAGTCGGCAACTTGACAATAGAGGACATTACTGAAAAGGCATATGCCCTCAAGACGGCCTTACTAGACAGGCACTCGGCCAAAGACGACCCCGCACACGACCCGTTAGAGATTCCCATCGCCCCCCGCGCTACATTGGAATGGGACTGTACAATATCGTCAATTGAACTTGTTAAAATGGTTCTTACAGAAAACATAATCCTCGGAATAGACTCTCTCTTAACACGGCTCCTCAAAGCGGCATGGGTCCATCTAGCATAGCCGATTCGGCTTCTATTTCAAGCTTGCCTTAGAACAAGGCACCATCCCACCCCTTTCAAGTCAGTAGAGGTAGTCATGCTTCAGAAGCCAGGGAAAAAGGACTATACCACTGCGAAATCATACAGGCCAATTGCTCTGTTATTATGCCTTAAAAAGGGCCTTAAAAGGCTAGTTGCAAAACAAATAGCAATAACAGCCCTATTAAGAGGGGTGATCAGCCCAAACCAAATTAGGGCCCTCCCTAAGCGCTCTGCGGTCGACCTTACTGCAGCAGTCACACACAACATCGAGCTAGCCCTGGAATCCGGGCAAAAATCCCTTCTTGTCACCCTAGATGTACAAGTGGCGTTTGATGCAGTACTTCGCTGGAGATTGATCCTCAGGCTTTGCCAGCAGGGCTGGGCATCAGCCCTTATAAAAGGGTAGATTTCTTCCTATCGGACAGAACTGCTTGGATTAGACTGGAAGGCGTTACTACTAAGGTATTCGGACTGAGCTGTGGGCTCCCACAAGGATCACCAGCTTCCCTAATCCTCTTCCTGCTGTATATTGCAGATATCTTCTTAGAGGATAAGCATAACAGATTCGGGTATGCAGACGACATAGGCATTGAATAACGGGTAAAACCACTACTGAGCTAGCAGCCAAGGCAGCTAGCATGGTAGACGACATTCTACGCTAGGACCTAGACAACAAGGTCACCTTTGAAAACTCCAAGGCTGAAGCCATCTACTTTGATATTAGGAAGAGACCTCTCACACCAGAAATAACCACCCCCGGAGGCTTCAATATCAAACCAGCGCAGCCAGTGAAAAGGGCGGTGGTCCGCTAGCTGGGCATTTTCTTCAACAGGTCCCTGAAGTTCCGGGAACATATCAAAAGACGGGCAGCCAAGGGCCTCATCGTGGCCAGACATATTCAAAGTCTTGTAAACACCACTAGATAGCCCCTAGCAGCAGCCCTCCGTAAGGCGGTAATTGCATGCGTGATTCCTATCATGACCTATGGGGCAAAGGTCTGGGAGGCCGAGGATTACAAGAGAGCAGGATACGGTCAGGCCCGGGACATGAGCACCCGCCAGAACGGCCACTCAGACAACTTCGAAAGAGTCTTTACAGAGGCCATCAGAGGCATTCTCCCAGTCTGGAGAACTACACCAAAGAAGGTACTCTTTAAAGAATCATGCCTACCAACAGTACAAACCATACTCAGCAAGATCCGGATGCGATTCAGCCTGAGAATCAGAGCTATGGATAACATGCATCCGCTAGTCCAATGTGTTACAGCCCGGAACCCTACCGTGAGCAGAGGCGTGAGGGGTCTAGTTAGGATAACCGCAAGGACACGGCTCCAAAGGACGTATGAACTTACACTGGATTTTCTAAGACCAATCCTAACGGAACCAAGATATGCAATAAACGCTGGCAAAGCTATTATAACAAGAAGCAAAGCTGAAAAAGCCAAAGTCTTCATAGACTGATTAAAATTGCTTTTGTCTCTATACATAGTCGCCTACTCTTATGGCTCAAAATCCCTGGAAGGGGCGGTGGGCTATAGATACGTGATCTATAGAGGCCGGACAAACGTAGCTTCGGGCTGTGGCAGACTGGGCCACCCAGCTGAGGTCTTTAACAGTGAGGCTGAAGGGGCCCGCCACGCACTCAGACAGGCCCTGAGGCTCAGCAGCGGCGCCACTATCCACATGTGCCTAGATAATACAGAAATGATCTCCGGACTGTGGAAGGAACCAGCTCAGAGCTCCCAAGAAGCTTTCCTAGAATTTCACAAAATTTCGGACACATATGCTGACGTACAGGTCCGGTGGGTGCCAGGGCACATGGACATCCAAGGCAACGAAGAGGCTAACGAAAAGGCAAAGGAAGGCACTACCTTGCCAATCCCTATTGGTGCCAAACCCACGCTTGCGGGCATCTTAGACCTTCTTAATAAAAAGACACAAAAATATTAAGCTTCAAAGATAATGTATTTAAATACAGTCATTGTATAATTATATTATAAATTAAGTATTGAATTAAAAAACTAAATAAATAATTAATAATCGATTAAAAACTGACCGTTCTCGTTTCAAGATTAAACCTATTTAAAATTAAAATTTCAATATACTTAACTAAAAACTTAACCTCTTTAATTCAAATATTTAACATTTATAATATTTAACGATTATAATATCAAATAATCCCTTTTTACCGCACTTAATATTACTTATTATAAAGAATATTTATTAATTTAATTAATTATTTAATTAATTATAAAAGATTCAACTGAATACAAAGTAATTTTAAATATTTATTTATCTTAATTTACATAATACGTTATTAAAATAATAATCAACGGCTTTAGAAAGGCGTTAGAAGGTGTAAGGGTATTGCACCGGCATGTCAGGCCGACTGGTGTCATGGTCTGATATAGGTAGCCCATATAGTGAGCCCTGGAGCCCGGACATGAGTACATGTACCACCATTGAATGTCAAGCTGCCACGCTTGATATTCGACATCCTTTTGGGAGGAACAGCCGTGGCATGGTGGTTATGGTGAGGGTTCCGTCACAACTGGTCACCGATCGGAGCCCTAAGGCTCCACTACCACACCCCCTTAAAACGCCTAATTCCAATAAACATACTAGGATAGATTGAACTATCCTCATACACCTACTTCTTGAAATCACTGCCATTACCTGGCTTCAACATTCAGCTACCTTAACCCTTACAAAAGGTTATTTTTCAAAATGTTTTCATTATTAACTTTATATAATAAGTATAATAATTTGAAATACTTAAAGATAAAAAACAAAGTGTATTTAAAGTTATTTTTAAGCATTTCACTTTTTTTATTACCTCTTCTCCCTTATAAAAGCATCTTGTCATGGCAAGCGTACTGAGGAGCTGGGACAGGGCCGGCAGCAAGCAGTTATTACTCTATTGACGAGAATATCAAGACTAGAGAGAAAAGAAAGAGAGAGAGAGATAGGTACAGCAGGAGGTTGCCCCTTTAAAGGGATCCTCTGGTCAGATCCTTCCCTTATTGGGAAGTATCAGCTTGTCATGTGGGAAGGTCCGTGCAGGCCGTCACACATCTCGACGCGTTAAAATATGGTAGTATTAATAATTGGTTAGAGATAAAGAGCTGATACCGCACCTTTAAAAACCAAGGCCTTACCTTGTGCGACCATTCCAGCCACTGCACTAGCTATACTACCGCACCAGTGCACCTTGCAACCACGTATCTTAAAAACCTGGAGTTTGAAACTGGGTAAAAACGACTTTTTTTTTTAATCCCCTATCTACTTTAGAGACCCAGTGTTTATGTTGTAGTAAGAACGGCTTTAAATAGAAAAACTTCGTATATACTTTAAAAACATTAGCTTTGAATCCAGGTAAGAACGACTTTTCCTTTTTTTTGGTTTTTGAAAGATTACTTTTTTTCAAACTTGTAGTGTAAAATTAAATAAATGTAGCTATTATTTCTTGAGAAATATGAAAAGTTTAACTCTATAAGTTGAAAATTTTAAACCGGATAAAAACTTTACTTTTGACAACAGTATTTAAATTTTATTATAAGAACCTAAAATGATTTTTTTAAAAAGTATTATATAATATAAATCTACCGTTTACGCCGTCTTAAAAAAATTCATTTATTTAAAAAGCTTAATATTGAAAGTTCAATAATACAATTTGGTGTATATAAAGAATTAAATGTAAATACACTTCGATTTAATTCCATTTAAAAAACTATTAACAAAAATTAAAGCTTTTTATTAATAAATATGTTAAATAATTGAATGATTTTTAAAGAAATAAGAAAAACCACACTAATTAATATATAATACAAAAGCTTTTACGTAATTATTTAACAATTTAATATATATATATAGTTTTTTAAAATAAATCAAACTTTAATAAAATTATTATAAATGTCTAATGTTTAATTTATTTCTTATTAGTATAATTTACTAACTTATTAATTATTAATCCTTTATTTTATTCTTTTAAATATAATAAATAAAACCTTTAAAGAAAACCCGTTATAACGTGGATAATTGAACATGTAATCTCCAATATGGCTTAATATAAGCCTTTATCAATAAAGTAAATAATAAGTTTTGAAGTATATTAAAAGTCGTTATTATGAGCGAGTTAATTATCAAAAATATTACCGTTAAAATACTGCGCGAAAAACGGCAAGCTTAAAAGCCTTCCTAATAAATTAAAAAAAACGACTTCGAAGACGGATAAAAAAGTTATCTTAATAAGTATTCTTTATTTTCAACAATTTTTATATTAAAAACTTGTTTATTTATTTTATAATTAATAAATAAAGAAACATTCATTATCTTATATATTCATTAACAGTTCCATTTATTATAGCTTGAAAATTAAATTAAAGTTTTAATATAAGGTTTATTTCTGTTTTTTAACAAAACCGTGGGAACAGGCTTGAACGATCAATCATAATACTCGAGTATGTGGTCAAGGTCATGATGTTGCTGATGGTTGGATTGTGAAGTCTAGCAAGACCTTCAGGTCTGGCTAAGTGACCTCAGAATCTGGTATTTAACCTCTTATCTAATCATACATGTGGGTTCTGTATAGATGGTTTGACTGTAGAATCACATGGATCCAACAAAAACATTATAATCAAATGTTTGAACTAATCATTAAGAGTAAAATTTGAAAATAAGTTGTATTTAAAATAAATAGTTAAAGAGAAATATATTATTATACATAAATTCGTTATTTAATTAATTGTGGAAAAGCTCATAAATTATATATTTACCATTTTTTTATTCAAGTATTATTGAGTTCATTAAAATATTTACTAATATAAAGCTTCAAGTTATATTTAAAAATATAAAGTTAAATTACTATTAAATTTTACCCAAATTACAGCCTATAACGTAGCTGACAAGCGAGTTGACATTACAAGCGAGTTGGCACTCGTCATGAACTCTCCAACTGCCATGTCAAATAACTTAACCACAACGCATTCAGTTCAATTCAATCAATCGGATTCCTCTTCCTCAGAGGTTTCTATCTCTATTGTACAAGTTCGCGCATTATGGCCAGTATTGCCGCAAACGCCACACCGTCGCCCACGCGCTGCCGCCCGCCTCGGACGACAACTACCTTCACCCATTTCCTGTTTTGCCAGTTCAGCACCATCCTTTGCAGCCTGAAGATCTATTGCATTTTCAACAGAAAGTACTCCTCCTTTCACTAGACGTTTGTTTTTTGTTCTCCGGCGTTTACTTAGTAGGTGATTGGCCTCTTCTAATTCGCGGACCCAGGAATCAACCAAAGTGACCTTATGCATAAGACCGTATGTAGCCTTCGAAAACGAGCTCAACGCATCAACTATTGATGTAGGTGAGCTTCCCTGGTGGTTTCTGACTCAGTTTTGGATATAAACCGATTGGTTTACCGCTTCATTAATGGTGGTAGGCGTCTTCGAAATCCAAGTAGTGGGTGGCAGATTGGGGTCTGGCGACGGTGTTCGTATGACAGCGACAGCATCTAGCTTTGAAATGACACTTTCTGGGTCAAAAGGAACAAGCCCAGTGGCACTGAAACCTGCTCGAATGTTTCTTAGCGTCATAGCAGCATTGTGTGCTTCACAAAACGCTGCAAGGAAGTCCTCCTTCGAAACATGGGTTATATGACGCCGGATGAGATCCTCAATCATGCGACCGTAAGCTCGTTTGAGCGGGCTAAAACAGCCGACATCTAGAGGCTGGAGCCTGTGTGACGAGTGGGCAGGCATACAAAGGGTGATAATGCCATTATTCTGACAATAATCCTTAAAGACCTAGAAATGGTCGTTTTTGTGACCATCTAGGATGAGGAGGCGTTTACCGGCAGTCATACGCGGTCTGGTATACTTGTCGAAATGCTGAATCCATTCCAAACCAATCTCATTTGTGGTCCACCCGTTGTCGGACACGGCCACCTTCCAATCGCGTGGTAATATCGTGTCGCGATACCATGACGCGAGGTGGGTTTTGCCCTATAGAATGATGAACGGCGGGACCACCCAACCATCAGCATTAACAGCAGAGATTGCTGTAGACCATTCCCTGTTGCCTTGCTGAGCTTGTCTAGGCCTGCCACGTCTTTCGGCGCTTGTAACGACCATGCCGGACCCAATAATGCCCATCATAAACCCAGTCTCGTCGAAGTTGTAAATATCCGCGTCTTGGATACCATGTTTCGCGACTGCCGCTGCAACTTGGCGAAACCACGCGCGATACGCGTCTGGATCCTCGTTCAAGACCTTCTGGTAGTCTATCTTCCGATAAAAACGCGTCCGGAGGCCTGGTGTACGTTTGATGAAGTTCCGCGTCCAGTTCTTTCCAACGCGTCCAGCCCCACGCGCCACCAACAATTGATTCGCCATATCTTCAACATAACTGTACCGGGGCGGAAATGCTCGCGCATCCAGGTCGAGAATAAAGGAACAAATGGCATTCTTTTCGGAAACCATAAGTTTCAAAGTATTGGGCATGCTGTCGCGTCGTGATGGCATTCCTTTGACTCTATTGCTCAAAGTGGAACAAGGGACGTTAAAGAGTTTCGCAAGCTGAAATATAGGAATATGAGGGTCACGTCGTTTAGCTTGAACAGCTAGCTGCAAGTCTGATTCGTTATAACGCGGTGCCATTGTTGTTGGTGGAGATATGATGGTTTGAATCGTATTGGTTGGAAAGTTCATGACGAGTGCCAACTCGCTTGTAATGCCAACTCGCTTGTCAGCTACGTTAATACTATATATTATAAAAATATATTATTATTATTTAAATAATTATATATGCTTTAAATATAGCTCAAATTTGCCTTATTATATATATTTCTTATATTTTTAATACCTATATCACGAGGGTCATAACGGTTGTCAATTGATTTAAATTTAAATTTATTTAACGCTAAATATTTTCCTTATTAATCGGAACGCCGACGCCGATACCGATAATAATCGCTAGGCGATTTATTCAATAAATTATTGTGTATCGATAACCCTTTTTTGACTTTAACTTTATATTATTGCTATAAATTCAAACTATCAGCCGTTGTTTATATTTTTACTTTTATAATTCAATTTATAAACCGGCTTTAATTAACGTTACAACTTTCTATAACTTATAACTATTCTAAGTTATATAACTTAAAAATTTCTTTTTTTTATATCTTCATATAACTTATTAATTTAGATATTTTTATATCTTTATATCGTATGATTGATATTGTTACTTTTAAATCTTTATACAATAAATATAACCTATCCTTTCAAAATATTTAGCGCGATTTTTTTCTTATCTCCCCTCCCCCCTTCCGCCCTTTTTCAATAAAAGTTACCAATACAAAGTCGCGGTTAATATATAAAATATCAAGATATATTAATAGCATATAGCTAAAAAAAAACCTTAATAGGTTTACTTTAAGATTTTGATGATCACTTAATCGATTTATAAAATAATAATAAAAGATATAGTTATAATAATATATTGAATAATCAAAAAGGGAAAAATAGCCGTTTTATACGTATTAAATTGAGTTTTCATTATATTTAAACAGTTAAAGTTAAGAAGTCCTTTATTATAACTTAAAAAGTTATATTTTTGATTTGATTTAAGTTTAAAATTCTTTCAACGTGGTTTTAATATATTTTATAACGGCTTTTAGTTTATAACTACTTAATACAACACGGTATTTATTTTTATAACCATTTTTTACTATCTGTTATCTTGTACCTTTTATTCGTTATTAATAGCAATTTTATAAATTATGAATATATTTAAAATTAATTAATATGTTCATATAGAGTTTGAGATATTTTATATTTAATAAAACGATAAATAAGAGTTTTTAAGACATTAAAAAAATTCATAGTATACATAATTATACTGAAGCTTTAATAATATATATAAACAATAATTAAAAAACATTTTATTATTATTTATTTCTTTACAAAAATCATTAGAAAAATCTCATTATACCGTAAAAATCAAATTTTCGTAGTGCGTATATGGCAATTTAAGGTGGGACAGCGATACTCTGATTAAGAACGGCAGTATGTAAGCAGTATCCCTTTGAGTGCAATTTCGGCACCAGAGAAAATCCGTACCTAATTATACCCAATTATACCCCTGTTCCAGAGCGTTGATTGGGTGCATAAACCCTGCAGTTTTGCTGGTGCCGAAACGGCACTCGAAGGGATGTGTGCGGCAGCACGGATGTCGGGGCCCCGACCCCCCATATAAGGGGGGTTTGCCACCAAACGAACAGTAGACAGACCATCATCAAGACAACAATGCTGCCTCGTCCATGTTGCTGTCACCGCGCTCCGGATTTTGCTTCCAGCAAGTAACTTATTGCTGCTTGGATGAGACTCTGCAATTGGAAAATAAGGATCAACCTGACGTGATCACTCGGACATGCCCGATGAGCGTGGCCTGCAAGACAAATGCTGCTGGCTAAACAGGCATGAAGGAGATTCGTGTATTCCTACGTACGGCCATGCCTCGTAATGATCTTGATGACGTGGACCGGGTAGCTATTCCATGCATCGAGTAACTTAACGGCGCGATGTATCTTTGCCGGAAAGAGATGGTCAACAAGTGCAAGCGCAGCTTGTCCGTCATCGGGTGATGACCTGCTCGTCCCTAAACCGCCCACGCCACTCCGACTATTCTAACTCGGCCTAGCTCGCAGCTGGGACCTTCGGTAGTCACCCTTAGAGCTAGTGCTTTCCATACGTGAGACCTTCAAGTTCAGGCCTCAACTGGCTCCGCTGTGCCATGATGACGGGCCGAAACCGGGTCAGCAGACATGCCAGGAGCCACAGCAAGAGTCAATGGCTACGAGTACTATCTGGTTCATGACACTGTTTCCACGAAACGGATAGCCGTAGGTAGAAAAAATACGAGAGGGTACAACTGGGCGTATCAGAGGCGTGGAATCATGAACCGCACGTTGCATGCTCGCACGCCATTCACGTGATAGTTGACGTTATGACAACTTCTGGTACTTCTCGTCGGTCACTGCATTCGGGGCCACTAGATCAACTAATCAAGCTTCTTTATTCGGAGTAAGACTTCCATTTTGTGCAGTTCCTTTAGCAAGATTCAAACATGGCTATAGACATGCCCACCCCGCCGTTGAGAGTGGCCATCATAGGCGGGGGACCAGGGGGTCTCGCAACAGCCATAGCCCTGAGCAAAACTCCCAACGTCGAAGTCAGGCTATACGAGCAAGCCCGCGTCCTCCGCGAGGTCGGTGCTGGAATCAGTATTGGGGCAAACACTTGGAATGTCTTGGAGCTACTTGGTGTGGCCGACTCGCTAACCAGCGGACATCCCACATGGACTATGCTGAACATGTGAGCGTCCTCCTACACTATAGATACAAACCGTACGACGCTCCGGGATATTGATGAAGCATCGGTCAAGGAATGGTCGTTCGGGCGAAGAGCTCCATCGCCGGGAGAAAGCCCGGGAAGGCGTCAAGCACCCGCCCATCCGGACTCAGCGGACGAAATTGCAGGCGGCTCTCCTCGCACACATCAAGCCGCGCACGATAGAGCTGTGTAAGAAGTTGGCTCGCATGGTGGATTTGGGGGAGGCTGGAGTGGAGCTGCATTTCGAGGACGGAACGATGGCGATAGCTGACCTTGTTGTTGGGGCTGACGGGATTCGATCTGTGAGTAAATGCTAGTATGAACCACCAAAGCCGGAAACGAGGATTGATCATGTGTAGGTAGTGCGCGACACAGCATGGACAGATTACGAGATCAAGTTCACCGGAACGACGATCTGGCGGACACTCCTGCCCTGGGACGACGTCAAGGACCTGCATCCCGAGTTCGGGACCACCGGTTGGTGGCATACTCCCACCACGCACGTGTACTTCTCGCATGTGGGAGAAGGCTTGTGGGAAATCGCAGTGAGTGATGTCTCACCACAGCGAAGCCCTCGCCAACCCGTGGCGACTGTCCAAACACAGGAAGGACTGGTTTGACGTTTATAGGCGAGAGCATGGCACGATCCCGCCGTGCACAGCGCCAGCAAAGTCAGCTGGGGCGTCCCGGTCGACAACGCACACGTGGAATCGCACTTCACGGTAAGATTTCTCTCTCCCCATTCCTCTCGTACTCCCATCCCACACACAAACCAACAAGCCAACACCACCAACCACCCCAGGAATACCTCCCCCAGATCCGCACCGCCCTGTCCCGCGCGCGTCCCAACACCTGGCGCGAATTCGCCGCCTTCGCCGGCCCCGAGCTATCGCACCTAATGGCCTGGGACCACAAGATCGCGCTCGTGGGCGACGCCTCGCATGCGCTGTCGGGCGCCTTCGGGTCCGGGGCCGGGTTCGCGATGGAGGACGGGTGGGTGCTGGCGCAGGCTCTGGCGCAGTTCGGCAACGACACCCGCAAGGCGCTGCCGCTGTTCGACGAGGTCCGGCGGCCATACTATGCGCAAATGTACGCGCACCTGGCGGCGCCGTCGCGGAAGGCCGGGAGTGGGGTTTCGTCCTTTGATGAGAAGGTGAGGCGGAAGATCATCACGGATGGGGGCGGTGGGATGGCGTGGATCTACGAGAATGATATCGGGGCGGTTTGGGATGAGGTGGTGGATGGGCTGGGGGATGGTGGCAGCTAACGAGGGATCTCCCCATGGTGGCATGGGATTTCGGGTAGGAATGAAGAATCTGGTTGTTGCGCTATTCTGGGCGTCGTAGGCCATGCGGCTTTATTACCTTCCTTCCTCGTCCGTGGCAAGAAGTCGATCCTGTTGCAAAAAGTTATTATAGACCGGTCTGAGCTGCTTCCAGAATGACATGATGAGCGAACATGCTCCAATAGACTGCTGATTAAGTTCAGATTGATTCAGAGAGGGACAGTGCCGTGATGGAATTCAGGCAGCAGTCCAAACTGCTATATCGCGCATATAACATACGTGATTCTCGTAAAGTCATCGCTTGCTGTAGTGGCCATCTCTCATAAAAGGTGCTTGAAAATCAGGCCACAAAGTCGTTCGAAACGGGTTCATGGATCTGGACACGTTCGCCAAAGTTCAATAGTGTGTTGATGAGTTGAGCCCATTGGACTTGCCCGCGTCATACTGTCCCAGAATAGCCAGGCTCGGTGTGTTTGGCTACACCTTTTCCACACCGGTTCGATGCATGTCAGGAAACCGAGTCTTGCTAGGTGAGCAAGAAGATCCAGAAACAACAGGACGTCACCCTTGGCGTTCCGTTCGTCCGAGGCATGAGAGAATGTGACACTGCGCAGCGGTGTTGACGTAAAACTGAGAAATTTTGTGAGGCGATAAGTTGTATCGAAACCGTCGGCACAAGCCATAGGCGATGGAAGTTCCTGCACGTACATGCAGGGGCATTGGAGCCAGACAGGACCATACCATATGTTGAGGCGGACATGAACAAGATGTACCCAAGGGTCCTTAGAAAAGTTTGTCGCTTGAGTTGGGTTGATATATAGCCTCGAAGGCGCAGGAGCCCGATCCGTTGCTGAGCAACTGCTCTATAAGTTTGGTCCACTCGCAAAAGTTCTCTAATTGTCAGAGAGAGGTAACATCAAGAGCCATGTCTCTGGAGTCTGAAAGATCATATCTCCCCTGTCTGCCTGTGTATCACAAGTCTAGAATACTTGAATAGCCTGCCGCGGTCCATAGTCAGTAGTCACATGCATGGATACATTTGGGACATATTTGTCCCGGCTCCGGCCATTGCCGGCATGCCCGTGGATGCAGATCGTGCATGCTCTGGCGGCGGGTAGTCCCTAGCCTCCACGAGGTATGGTCGAGAGAGGTGCAGAACCTCGGTACGCAACCCCCGCTGCAACTTCCACTGGAGGATATCATGCTGTATCTTGGTCGAGCGGCCCAGGATTCTGATGCAACGCGAGAGAAGGAGTATGTAACCTGCAGGGTCCTCGCTAGACATGACATCCTCTCGTGCGAGCGGTATACTCGTTGGGGCCAAGTGGTGAAGGGGTCTAGACCACAGGAGATCGTCGCATATGTCTGGACATCGCCAGAGTTGTAACAGCTTACTGACTCGTTATGTGCACAATCCCAGATCCCCAGGCGAAAGTCATTCGATGATCAGGTGCCTTGAGTCCAAGGAGGTAGAGTCCTAGTCAACGAAAACGATACAACGCCTATTGTCGGGGCCTGAACTGAGACCCGAGGCGCCGGCAACCTGGGGCAGATCGGATGTGTCGCAAGGGCGGCAGCGGCGAGAAGTTCGGTCCTATCAGAGCATGTGTATTTGGCTTTGATGAGAAGAATAGATGAATTCCCATTGGGCGGCGGAAGCTGCCGAGGTAGGCTGATGTCAAGCTTTCGTGGAGCCTCCCGAGCTCGTGGGCTTCCCAAGGGTCCAGTGCCCCAAGCCGAATACGCAGAGAAGCTAGGTGTACCCCTAGTGGTAGTTACGGAGAGTAGGATCTGATGGGTCGTGATATTCCTGTCATGTTACCTGGGTAAGTGCCAAGGCTGGGACAGGGACAATGTTGCCCCATAATTAGCTCAGTTGACGAAGATGACGGGAGGGAACGGGATGCCGGATGACGCTGCGGTATTAGGGCCTGGCCTGTCGAAGCTGACAAGCTGACATGGCAGACTGACTGCTAACGGGCTATTTTGGTTAAGGTTAGCTATTGCTGACACCTAAATATCGAAGACGGAGGCCGGTGCAGTTTTCTCGTCGCATGTGGCATGAGAGATAGTAACGCGTCTCCAGGGTAAGCGGTGAGTGCGATGTGCAGGCAGGATGGCATTCATTGTCGATTGTAGGCTCGCGAATTTGCGATGTGAGATATGCATCCATCCAGGGCAGTAATGAGACAGTAAACAGATATGGGATCGAGTTGGCAAAATCGTACGATGGGGAAGGTCGCCAAGAGGCTGAAGGTTGGGAAAGGGGGAACACAAAACGGGAGTGAACGGATCGGGGCCCCGCGCAGTGACACCGGGATGGTCGGGAACCTACCGAGACACTGAAGTGGAAAAGGCAATTGATGACTCGGGGGATTGATTGACCGCACTCGGTCCAGGACGCCACGCAGAATCTGTGCCTTGTTTCATGGCTATTCACGTTGTCTCGTGGATAGAAGTTGTCTCGTGGATAGAAAAGGCTGTTGACGAAGGGATATCTTGTTAGGTGCACCGTGCCACAGTGGAAGAAGCCGACAGTCAAGCTTAGATGCACCCCACCGGCATACGGGAGGTATTTCTCTAATTTCGGGTGTGGCTGCGCTGTGGCTCACAGAAAGGGGGGTCCAGATGTTGTGCAGTGCAAGTGCCACGTGTATTTTGAGGGGACGCCACATCAACGGCGGATGGATCATGGGCGGGTTCACATGCAACGGTCTGTGGTGGGGTCGTGCCGACGAGGCTGTCAGGATTCTGGGCCATTGGAGAATCACCCCTGGCCTGAAGGCCTGGTAGACGATCGAGAACCAGTGGATTGTTGGGTTGGATGGATGCGCGCGGGCTCCCCTGCCGCTAAGCGTCCCTCATACGATTTCTGGTGGTAGCCTTGCATATGGCCTGATCTCTGGATATTTAACCCCACATCACGCCTGATTCCGACATGACTTTCCATTCCAGGCACCCCAAGGCCAATTGCCCTCCCTGTGCTTCCGTCGCTCGCGTGTCCCCGTCCGGCCGTGCTTGCTTGGGGCCTCGGGCTCGCTGCAGGTGCCTGCTGCTCCCACACCTCCATTTCACTCCAGTCCCGTGAGAAAAGTCAGACCACAATTCGAGATTCTCCGGTCGCCATACCTGACCGCTGGTCGGTGATCATCTCGATGACACCTCGGCATTCTCAGCACTGAGCCAAGTGGCAGCAACGACTCTCATCAGAGCTTGATGAATCATCCACCTCTCAGTTTGTTGAATCATGTGCTTTTCCCTCGCCCGTATTACCTACTCATGTACCTATGGTACTATCTAGATTTGTATACCAGCCCTACCTGGATTGAGCTAGCACATGTGTCATTTTGTATCCCCTGTTTATCTCCAGGGCTGTCATGTTGAAAAAGAACCACCGGTCATTCATCATGTTCGTCTCGTGTCCGCCATACAGGTTCTTCTTTTCCCCGCGCTTCAAGGTTCTGGACAAGGTGTCTGGAATGCGTTTAATGTAGCGTAGGATGGGCTCCGTAAACGAATATCGGAATCTTTCTGCCCACATTCGCTTCCTTGGTACCCCCGTTTCCCTTGCTGCGGTGTCAGAGTGTCAGGCCACTCTTGCTGCGCGCGACCAAGCAACCATGCCAGCAACCATGCAGCATCGGGCGGTCTCGGCCATTGTGCAATGGTCTTGACCGTCCGCCTTCAGGAATCCCAACTTGGCTGAAGACATCTTTTAAACGCCCCATCCCTTGCCCTGTCTTTTCAACATTCAAGTCCCTACTCGTTCGACCATCAGTCAACTTTTCCATCGTTTGATCTAGCTATCAATCATCGCCATCATCTACCCATCCAACCATCCTTCTGTTCCTCCACCTGCCGACTTCGTCCAAGCCGAGTAGACAATCTTTTTTAATCACATCGATCCCATCCAATCGCCGGAAGGGGCATCACATCTCCTGATCTCATATCGCGACACATCACGTGCCGATCTAGTTGGCCTCAGCAGGACCAGCCTGGATCTCATCCAACGCGGCTCGCACTCGCCCAGGTAGCTACAGGATACTACCCCATTTGCCAAGCCCAAGAGTGAGTGAGACGTTACCAGACGAGCTCTCTTTCACTTCAACTATTCTTGATCTGCTCGGTGCACCTCGGTATCCGGTTTCATCGCAACACAGCCTGGCCTATCGACTGAATAGGGCCAGCCTGAGAAAACTATCGACATAGACCCTTTGGCCACAATCGGAGGTCGTCAGGGACTTCGTCATGGATGCTGGTGTTATGCAGGACATCGACGTCTACCCAGCTACCGACGCCAAGGTAAGACTCGACCAACACGACTACAAATACTCGACCTGCCATTGCTGTTTAGCCAGGCGTGACGTCTGTTCGTCACTGACACGATCCATAGGCCATTGAGACACTCTTCCATAATTCCTCAGACTACATCGAGCAACTCTCATCAATCAACTTCTGGGACGACCTGGACCGCTCCGCCGACTCCAGCTTTGTAAACTCTGCTGCTGCATCTGTTTCGCTCCAGACACCAAGCACTGCTGCTGACTCCCCGGCTTCGACCTCATCGCTTGACCAGCACAGCCATTCAGCCTGCAACTCACACAAGCACAAGATCGCTGGGAGGTCCGCCCCACGAAAGAGAAGGTGCTCCGACAACAAGAAGTCCAAGTTCAGCCAGGACCCGTCTACCTTGGACTGCTCCGACTACTGGCTTCGCTTCGACAGCGACAACGAGAGTCTAGACCCACTGTTCGAAGACGACACTCGGGAGAGCTCGCACGTAAGTTCCCCGTACTCTGCGCCCACTGTTTTCCTATTGAATGGCGCTGAGTTTGGGGCTGATTCACAGGTCAGCTCGCCGGAGCCAGCTCTACCACTGTCAAGGACAAGAACAGTCGGTCGACCCGGCAGCATCAGCAAAGTGGCTCTTCCGCTCACGGCAAGCGATCTAATCGACGATAGCGCTCTAGATCACGCGCTGTCGGATGAGGATGACCTTTTCTCCATGGCTCTTGCCGAACAACTAACCAAGAACGAGTCGGCACCCGTGCCTTCGGAAGTGCCTCCACGAGAGAGGCTCTACTCAACACCACTCAGTTGGGAACCACCGCAACCGGGATACCACATGGACTACATGAACGTCGCGCCGTTCAGCGACCCAGAGCGCCAAAGGCTTTTGGCAATTGCCCTGGGCACGGGGCAATCAGGAACTCAAGCAGGCTCGCGGCCAGCCACCGGGATGGACTTTCACTTCGAGATCAAACAGAGCCCGACAACGATGAGCGATACCACCTGCAATACCCCTGAGCCACGGACCAAGAGCATTGCATCGAGACCAGCACCGCCTTCGCGAACCAACTCGGCTGACGCAGTGAACAAAATGAAGGAGAAGCCGAAAAACAACGACAGGGCGGCACATAATGACATCGAGAGGAAGTACCGTACCAATCTCAAGGACAAGATTGCTGAGCTACGTGACGCAATCCCCTCTTTGCGGTCCCTACCCAAAGACGACGGAGACAAGTCGCCCGTCAACTCTTCAAGGACTGCACCAAAAGTAAGCAAAGTGAGTCATGTCTTCGACCATATCGTCCGTCCCCCCTCGACCAGCAATGCTAACCTATGCGACAGGGTACGGTGCTGACGAAAGCAACCGAGTACATCCACCAACTTGAGCGGAGAAATCGATCAATTGCCCAGAAGAACGACGAATTGGCCCGGAGGCTACAGGCATTTGAGCAATTAGTCGGTGCAGTACCTGGCGCGGGTTGGCAGCCCCAGGGCTATGGGCAAGCCGTCTTCAACCCACGCTTCTCTTAGGCCAGGGATGGCAAACAGAGCTCAAGTAACAACCGACAACACCCAACTCAACTACCGCTCATACATAATACATTACCTCTACTGGGCACATTACTCACGCATCTACCCTTGATTGTCGCACTACCCGATCTCCGGAAAACCGAAAGTGGCTTTACTCCGCCTCGCTCACATTGAAACCTTACCAGACCCAACACATCCACGCAACCCTTAACAAACCTCGCGACACTCAACGCAGGTACACCCTTCAGTATGACGCATTTTCTTTATCACAACGGATCTGGCATCATTCAACACCACCACTATACTGGAGTTTGCGGGGTTCGTCGAGGATCGCAGGGGCATGCATAACCATACCATTTGACGGGAGTGAGCGAGCAACTATGGTCTTTCTGGGACTCAATCGAGATGAATCATGAGCACTATGGTTTTTGGCCCGGCATCACGGCGCACGACAGGCGTTCCGGAACGAGCATGTCAAAACCACCCTCAACCATCCATCTCACGAGATGTGTGGCACTTGCGGTTGGTGGCTCTTGATTGACGGACGGCTTGCTTTTGAACACCAAAACTATGGCGGTGGGGCATCTTGAGCGGGCTGCTCTGCGGAGTTGATTTACGACTGTTTGTGTAAGATACCACCACTATCCTCGACTGTTTGCACTGCACAGTATGAGAGTTGTTCATATTTCCTATATGAATAGGAGCAAATAATCTGAAAGACAGGAATGAAAGCACCCTGCGTTTCGAGTGAAGGTGAAGAATTGACCCCAAATTGTGACATGCAGTCGAACACCAACTCCGTTGGTGAGACAGCTTGCAGTCTATGCTCACTAGGTACTTGCATTATCCGCAACTTTCAGCCCCTTAGATGCGGTCATAGAACCTGAGCTGAAGTCAAGTTGCTCCAGGGCTCTGGATTTGCATCTGGGTTGAACTTGGAGTGTAATAAGTGAAGGCGAACAACGAGAGTGGAGCGGCTGTGCCTTTGTGGTAGCGGAACCAGAACGGAGATCTATCACAAGTCTTGGTTGGGATGATCTGTATTCTGGTTGGTGCTTGGTTCCGTTCGGATGGGAAGGGATCCCATCCGAGAAGTATCTAAGGACCTAAATTACAGTGGGTTGGTACCTGTCACCTGGGGCAGCCATCCCAGGTAACCTTATCGTAGAACGCCCTGGATAACAGGAGATCCAATAAGGTACTGGTGGCTGGATCCAGTGACTGGGATCCACACGGCTAAGGTTGATACCGTACCTACTAGTAGGCGCTAATCAATACTGTTCCGACTGCTCACTCGTAAAAGCTTGCGGTATCTTTCATCTACGAGGCACGAGACGCAATGGCAGAGCTATGATGGATGGATGAACGGATGGATGTTCCACGCTCGTTGATCAATCAGTTCGGGCTTGAAGGTGGTGTGGTGTGGTGCATGCAAGTCGGGGGACAGACAGGACATGGGTAGTAACTACATAAGTCAGTCTCCTTTTCTTCCCCTTTCCCCTTTCCCCTTTCCCCTTTCCCCTCGTCTGCCCTACCCTAGGTACCCAATCTTTCCAGTCAAAGCCTCGCGGGAGATCTGGAGCCGATCGCCGCAGAATGTAGCTATAAGACCGCACTGAGTCTTGCGTATCACAGCAATAAAATCTGGTCTAGGGTTGCATTGCATTACAATCCATCCACATGCGATCTTTTTGCAGACAAGTTGCGTAAGGGGCTTGCATGAGAGGATACTGCCTCATATTGAGTTCCGGACTCGATTGGCATGGTAGTAAGAAATTCATACTAGCATACTGCTCCCAAACAGTGTCGCTGATCCTTACATACATCATGCGATCCGCTGATATGCCTGCCGTATGCTCGTCGGGCGGCTCGGCAGCGGTCACATGGTCATTATATGTTACAGCAAATTCATCTTACAACACTTTCAAGGCAAATGAGTTCCCCTTTCCAGGCTCAGCCTCGTAAAGCCTCGATATCATCAACCTCCTTGACAGCGTCTGTTGTAAGCATGAACGGGTTATCAGACCCCACGCAGATACTGTCCTCGATGCGAATCCCCATACCCCTGAACGCCTTTGGGAATCTCTCGTCGTCCGGCACGTAGACGCCGGGCTCGATGGTAATGCAATGGCCCTCCTTCAGTACCACGTTCCTGGGATAACCAGGAACATCGTGCACGTCCAACCCAATATAGTGGCCCACGTGGTGCGGGAACAGGACATCCATCCCGTTGCCGCTGAGGTCGAAGCCAAGCTGCTGTAGCTGCTCGCGCAGTGCCGTCTCGGTAATGCTGTGCAGCTTGTCCAGAGTGACATTGGCGCTGGCGCAACAGAGCGAGATGGACGACCGTTGCGCGCGGAGCACCGCATTGTACAAATCCTTCTGCGGCTGCGAGAATTTGCCCGAGACGGGCCATGTGCGCGTGATATCAGTGATATAGGTGCCGTACTCGCCACCCGCGTCGACCAGCACAAACTCGGATTCGTTCAACATCCCGTTGTTGAGCACATAGTGGATGAGCAATGCTTTCTGCCCCCCTGCTACTACGGGTACGTAGGCTTGCCCGTCGAGGCCGGAAATATGGTATTGATTTTCCAAAAAGGCGGCCAGCTGTTTCTCCGACGACCATGGCCGGCGCATGGCTTCAGTCAATGCGCGTCCTGACTCCTGCCCCGCGCGGCGCATGTTGGCGGTCTCGGCGCACGACTTCACAGCGCGGAGGACGTTGATATGTGGTTTTAGTGGCGAGGTGGCAACGTTGGGCGCGGCTGACCGTAGGAGGTTGCCGAATTTCGTCGGCGCGCCGTACTTGGTCAGCTCGGCATCTGTAAATACTTTCTTCACGCCCCTGAGCGCGTCAGGTAGTAGAGCGTCCAGTCGGTGGATATCCCCTGCGACATCGGCGTTCCACACATCCCGGGCAGCATCGACACCACTCCATGGTCCGTTCCATTGCTCCGCTTTGGGGTCTTTCGGCCGGCAGTAGAGGTGGAAGACGTAGTCGTCGGGGTAATCACCGGTTTTCTTCAGTACAGCGAAGGAATCGGGTTCGGAGAAGCCGGTCAGGTAGAGGAAGTTGGACTCTTGGCGGAAGCCGTGGAAGACGGCACCTGATCGGTATTTGAGGGTTGCGGAGGGCAAGATGACGGCGGAATCTTTTGGTAGAGAGTGGCAGAGGTTCGCGCGTCGTTGGTGGTATTCTTGGGCTGTAATGCCCTGCGTAAGCTCGGCGGGCTTAAGGAGGTGAGGGTGTGTCTCGTGGACGGGTTGGCCGAAGAGGAGTTGCGAGGCGGAGACGGCCGTCGCGTAGGTCCGCCTTGAGCCGCATATTGGCGAGCTCGGGGATTGAGTTCGGCAGGGTACTCGAAGAGATGTTTGCGGTGGTAGGCGCCGCGTACTGTATGGACAAGATGGGCGGGCTTGTCGTTCGAGATGCCGCTCGAGCTGCCGCAACGGCAACTGACGGAGCTTCATATTCTTAGGTATCATCGAATGGACGTTGGAAGGTGTAGGTTTGAGGCGCATCACTCGCCAAAGCTTCGGAGCATTTCCGGGTTCCAGCTCCAGGGGCCTTACCGGTTCGGGCCAGCCGTGGAGGGGCTGAGGTCCAGAACGGTAAGGCGCTGGACGGTTGCTGTGCTGAACTCGTGGTGGGGCCGCCGTAGCGGGGTTGGGAGGCTGGGAGACGCTGTAGAGGCCCGTGCTTTAATATTATTGTTGATGTGTTTGTTAATTGTTAGTGCTAGCGGGTCACGCATCGATCCTGTCACGCTTCCAATTCTCTGCCCACCATCACTACCATCCGCCAGAGCTGCTCTCCCCATTGCCTCGCCGTCCACGCACCCAACACGTCGGTTTCCGGCTTGTTTCTCGCGTCAATTGAGCCGTTGATTCTCGTGGAAGCCTCTGTTCTCTTTGATTTCGTCTCAATGTCCCCCTGACGTTCGCCATCCGCCCGTGTCGTACCCAGCAAATCCGCCTGCCGTGTCACGGTTCATCGCGTGCCAGTCCACACTCGAAGAGCCTTCCAAGAACCCCTCCAACAACCAGACCGTCGACCAAACACGGCCGACAACAGACTATTGGTCTTAACTGACTTGTATGTCTGTGCTGATCTGACGAACGTTTCATTCGCCGGCAGCCAAAAAACAACACGGGACCTCCACATTGGATTTCCGCACGGCTCCGACCCCACAAGACACGGCGAATATAGCATGGTAATAGGTTATTCATATGGCAGCAGTATCTCTATCGCCCAGACCCATTGATCTCTCCGCCATGTCTGGTATAACTGGCCGAAGAGTTCCTCTATCTTCCAACCAAAATGCCGCCAACTCCCCGTTGCGAGGCAATACTGCCCTCAAGCAGAAGCGTACCCTGGCTCAACTGCAACGGGAAGAGCCCTACGGCCAGCCCCCGCCTGCGAAGAAGCAGATACTGGAGGGGGGCATACAACGTTCTCTGAAGTCACCGTCACAGCAACATCGAGTTACCAAGAGCCAAATCCCAGTCCAGCGAAATCGCAATGCCACCAATTACGAGGCCAAGCTGGGTAGGGAGCGGTCCGCCCAGCACCAGCATACCGAGTCAGCGTCTACTAAGTACACTGAGAAGGACATCGAGGAGATCACGAATTGGGTGGATCACCACCGTGCAAGGTTCCCGAAATTCCACTTCTACTTCGACAAGGTCCCAGGTGACATAGCTCACTCGATGACAAAGCAGATTGCTGCGCTGGGAGGTGTAAGTTGACACAATACGTGCCCAGTCATTGCCAACAAGACTTAACCTAGTAATTTACAGCGCGAATCCGCCTTCTTCTCCAATCAAGTTACCCATGTCGTCACCACCCGATCAATTCCCACCGAAGCGAGTGTACGTCAGCAGGATGAACAGGACACAGCTGCCGAGAAGAGTGACCGTCGTGGTCAAGAGCCACAGCAGGAACAAACCGAGACTATCAACCCGTCCTTGCTCACGAGGTTCTCTGAAGAGTCGGTCAAGAGAAGGATTTTCGATGCGGAGCTGCGGGCTCGGAAATTGAAGGCGCAAGATGAGGCTATCAAGCAGCCGAAGCGGAATATGGATATCCTGATTCGTGCCCGGGAGATGGGTATGAAGATATGGCCGGTGGACAAGCTGTCCCGTATGCTCGCAGTGCTTCTCGAAAACGACCCATATCGCAGCGCCGAGATGGCGTACGGGTCGCGGAGTAGAAGTTCCAAAACAGCCCATGCCGAGTCTCGAACGACAGAGGACCGCAATCTCTTGCGGCTGTTGCAGAACGAACGTGTGAACGGGCCTTCTGATCGAGACCCGACAGTGCTAGCGCGAGAGCTGCATCACTTCAAAGGACCATACATATACGTGTATGACGTTGAAGAGAAACAGAAGCCGATCATGGTCCGGGAGTATCCCAAAGTGCAGGACAAGGCGAAGGGTGACTGGCCGCAGTTTCAGACTGCTGCCCTGGGTCGGTGCCCGTTCGTTGAAGACTCTGAGGCTAGAGAAGCTCGAGAATCAAGACGAAAGGCCGAGGCTGCCAAAGCTGCTGCTGAATCCAAGCCAGCTCTCCAGCCTCCCAAGATGGCGCCTCCTAAGCCTATGACTGGTAAGCGGACACTGGGGGAGATGGAGTCGGGTCACAACCGGCAATCGAGTGTGGTTTCAGTCGACGGCCCAAAGCCAGCCAAGCCGCTCTTCGGCCCACACACAGAGTTCCGCACCAATGCCTTCACGAGCCGTGCCGCCAGTGGCCGTATGTTTGGTGGTGAACCAGTTGCGTCTGGGGTGCAACCGTCCAATGTAACCTCGGCCATCCGATCGCAGATGATCTCATCGACCGCAGCGACTCCCGGCGTTGTCACTGGTCTAAGCAAGGAAGTCCACGGCCTTCAACGTCAAGTCCTCAAGCGGAACAGCACAGCTACTTCGCGAGACCACAGCTCACGCCATACTGGCGAAGCCAGTTTCAGGGACGATGGCTCGGTCAAACGACCATTGACCCTAAGTCGAGCTTCAAGTCGCAAGCTCGAGCTTATTGACGAGGCTGTTGCGACTGAAAAGAGTAACGCCGAAGATGGCAGGTCGGAGCAGCGCGCGGCTGTGAGATCGCGGAAGCGTGACCTGAAGCCTGGCTACTGCGAGAACTGCGCCGTGAAATACGCAGACTTTGACGAGGTAAGTCGTAAGCTTACGTCTCAACGACTATCAATGCTAATGAAGAACTCAGCACATTGATTCGAACAAGCACCGAAAGTTTGCGGACAATGATGATAACTGGCTCGAGTTGGACGACCTGCTCTCTCAACTCGAACGTACGTCCAAGCAAAAGCCTTACACCTCGTGGAAGCCGTCCTTGTCGGAACACGGAGAAGTCTGTTGATCCTGCTTGGGTCTTGTACAACTCCCTACGCGACCCAATACGTGTCAGCCCCACGGCATTGGTTCTACCTTGCCTTTGCCCTTGCGACCAAGACTACCTCCTGTGCCCATCGCATTTTCACCGCCAGGCACACCAGGTGTGCTTTTCACCTTTTTCATCCTTTCCGGCATTCGCGGAGCGATGATACCCTTTTCTTCGATCATGTTCCCCATTCTTCGATTCCTGCCTTTCCCTACGGCCCACCAGTAATCCTGGTGTTTTCTCGAAGGTTCAATGGCACTGCATGGCATGGCATATGGCGTGGAGTCCTGGAAATATGGCTCTGCACTCCGGCATTTAGTCGTTTACATAATTTTTCCAAGCATCAGTGGCGCAGGCGGTGCATATTTATTTCCCCAGGCCAACATTTCCGTTCTGGCCTGGCGGATCAGTTGTTTCACGGTGGTTCGTCAGTGTGCAGCACAGTGGTCGTGTCTGAAAGCTCCGGCTCTGGCTTCTGGCGCTGGCTCTGGCCTCTGGCGCGTGTCCGAGTCAGCATCTAGCATTGATGAAAAGCGACGGTGTGTATATATATGATCACTAGATCGTACATGTGTATAGGCTGTATCTTATGCGACAAGGAATGGATGCAAATATGAAGTTCACCTTTTAAGCTAGCGTTGTGTGACACCGTACTCTCAGGGCACTTGTCTGCTTCACATGGTTTCCATCCATCAAGCCTTGTGCCTTATTTAGCGTAACTTCTTCATTCATCACAGCAAACACATTCTTAACCACAGGTCACAGCCACCGGGAATCTTTAACAAGCCATTTTCGGCCATTTTGTCTATCTGTACAACTGGTGTCCTGAAGGTCATCTATGAGGTTGGGCATCCTCCTCCTCCCAAGGCACCTGCTGAAACGGCTCATCAGACTACGCCGCAAACGCAAGAGCAAAGTCCTCATTCTCCTCAACCTCATCCTCGCCTCCAAAGGGCTCGATAAACGCGGTGATGTCGGAGCCTGCCGTTCCGACGCCGTTGATGCGCAGGCTGGACTGTTGCAGACGGTTCTGCATCTCGGAGAAGATGGCCTCGATTGCGGTCTGGTCTGCTACTGCTGCTCCGTCGGCGATGTTTTTCTCGGAGGTGTTGTTTATGCTTCTTCCAGTTCCAAAACCGTTAATCGACAGGCGGGACTTCTCCATGTGGCTCCGTATCTCGTTGAGAATGGCCGCGATTGCATCCTTGTCTGCTGCTGCTGCTGCGTTGGCGATGTTCTTCTCGGAAGTGCTATCGGTGCTTCCTCCAGTTCCAATGTCGTTGATCGACAGGAGGAACTTCTCCATGTCTCTCCGTATCTCGTTCAGAATGGCCGCGATTGCCATATCGTTGAAGTCTGCCTCGGCGGCGGTGGCCTTGACCTCAGCGACTTCGGCGTCGTTCATTCTAGAGGCCAGTAACGATTAGCCATATAACTACGGGCGCACAAAAAGTGTGGAAAAAGGGAAGGGAAGATGGTTAAAAAGAAGGCATAGGAAACCTTCTTTGAATATCAAAAAAAAAAAAAACCTTACGTGTAGCAAGGAATACGGGCCGAAATGGTTTGGAAGCTTTCGGATAAAAATGGTGTCGGCAGCAAAGATGATGTCGGCAAATAAAGATGATTTCAGAAGCAAAGATGATGTCGGCGGCGAAGGGAAGGCCGCAAAGAGAACCTAGGATGCGAAGAAAAGGCTGCAGAGAGAGAGAAGGCGACGAAAAGCTTGCGGTGAAGAAAAGCCTGTGGCGAAGAAGAATCTATAGCGAAGAAAAGCTTGTGGCAAAGAAAAGTTTGCAGCGAAGGAAATATTTCGGCGGAGAAAACGTTACGAGGAAGACAACGTCACGGCGAAGAAAAGTGTGCGGCAAAGTAAATGTTGCGGCAGAAAAGAACGTTACGGCAAAGAAAAGTAGGAGACGCACTGTGTGCGGAACCACCGGCCAAGATACCCGCGATTTTTCTGCTAAGTTCCCGACGGTCTAGCTTCGGAGCTGACAGCGCTCTGGGACGGTGACGGAAAGAGAAGGGGGAAATCCACGCTGAGCGGTGGTTATTTTAGCTGCCAAGGAGGGCGCAAAGAAAGGTGTGGGAGAGGGGAAAGAAGACGGCCTAGAGGAGGGCCTAGAAAAACTTCTTCAAATATTAAAAATACTTACTTGCAGCGAAGAAAAGCAGGGCGGAATATTTTGGAAGCTGGCGAACTTGTGTTTAGTAGCAAGATCGTGAAGATGGTTGGTTGTGTGAGCAGTATCCATCTGTATATGTAAGCGGTATGTGAGGATCAGCCACGCTGTTGGGTCGTACAGGGACACACAGGGCATCTAAGTGTATTCTACCACCAACAAACAGTCGACAGACCTTTTCCTGAAAAAAACAACAACGCTGTCACGCTCATACTGCACTTGTCGTTTCACGGATAATGCTCTCAGGTTGTGAGGTTGTGATGTGGTTTGCAGCGAGGGAGAATGTCACGGCGAGCGTACTGAGGAGCTGGGACATGGCCTGCAGCAAGCAGCTATTACTCTATTGACGAGAATATCAAGACTAGAGAGGAAAGGAAGAGAGAGAGAGAGAGATAGGTACAGTGGGAGGTTGCCCCTTTAAGGGGATCCTTTGGTCAGATCCTTCCCCTATTAGGAAGTATCCGCTTGTCATATGGGAAGGTCTGTGCAGGCCGTCACAACCATACCGGACCCAATAATACCTATCATAAATCCAGTCTTATCAAAATTGTAGATATCCGCGTCTTGTATACCATGTTTTGCGATTACTGCCACAACTTGTCAAAACCATGCGTAATACGCGTCCAAATCTTTGTTTAAGACCCGTGAGTAGTCCATCCAGCAATGAAAATGCGTCCAAAGACCTGGTGTACTTTTAGTGAAGTTTGCTATCCAGTTCTTTCTAATGCGTCTAGTCCCACGTACTGACAACGATTGATTCGTCATATCTACAACATAAGTGTACCGAGGCAGAAATACTCGTGCATCCAGGTCAAGTATGAAGAAGCAAATGGCATTCTCTTCATAAACTGTAAGTTTCAAAGAATTGTGTATGCTATCACGCCGTGATGGTCGGCCGGCGATTCTTTGAGCCAGTATAGAGATTGATAGGTGGAAAGTTTTAATAAGCTTTTAAAGAGAAATATAAGGGTCTTGTTTTTTGTTTAGACAGCTAGCTGGATGTCTGATTTATTATAACACGATGCCATTGTTGTGGGTGAAGAAATACTGGTTGGAAGTTGAAAGTTTAAGAGGTTCATGAAAGTGTCCCACTCGCTTTTGTGTCCCGCTCGCTTGTGACCTACGTTAATGGTAATAATAATAAAAATTTAAAATTTTACGATAATTAGCAAACAATATTATCTTAAACTAAATAATAACTTACCAATAATTTAATTACTTTTAAAGGTATAATTCGATAAATAATATAATATGTTGGATCCATATGATATCACAGTCAAACCATCCATACAGAACCCACTTGTATGATTAGATAAGAGATAAGATACCGGATTGTGAGGTCACTTAGCCAGACCTGCAGGTCTAGCTAGACTTCCCAATTCAACCATCAACAACATCATTACCTTGACCTAATACTCGAGTATTATGATTGATTGTTCAAGCCTGTTCCCACATAATATAAATAATTGTGATATTTTAATTATTTTATTTAAATAGCAATTTTATTAACGCACAAAGATGTTACTGAACTTATTTATACGAAATATTATAATAATTAATATAGTTTTTTAATATATAATAACATTTAAATTAAACCATTATGTATTCAAGCATTAATGATTTTTATTGGTTTAAATTTATAAAATTCATAATAATTTATTATAAATGGTGGGACAGGCTTGAACAATCAATCATGATACTCGAGTATTGGGTCAAAGTCATGATGTTGCTGATGGTTGGATTGGAAGGTCTAGCTGGACTTGAAGGTCTGGCTAAGTGACCTCATAGTCCGGTATCTAATCTCTTATCTAACCATACATGTGGGTTCGGTATAGAGGGTTTGACTGTGATATCATATGGATCCAACATATTATATTATTTATCAAATTATAGGGTCAGTAACCCTAACCCTAACCCTAACCCTAACCCTATTAACGTAGATTAATTTGGTCGGGACCTTGTATCTATATACCAGGTGTTATTGCATGAGGCAGTAATCCCAGGGAAATTCCCCAACCAGCGATAAGCTGATAATATACCGGCCCAAAAATATAACGTGAGATAGCCTCTTATCCACATCTGCACATATAGAAAAACTTCCTCAGACATCGAAAAAACTTACGTGTAGCGAAGAAATGGCAGAGCGGAATATTTCAAAATCTGGCAAAGATGTAGTTGGTTGCATGGTCGTGATGATGGTTGATAGCGAGGTTGTAATGATGGTTCGCAGCGAGGCTATCAGGATGTACTTGCAGCAATTGACAGGAGAGACAAAAAGTGTGGTATTGGATATGGGACGACAAAACTGCACATGTAAGAGATCCACTGAGAATTGGAGCATTGGAAGACAAACATGTGCGCCAGGTCTTATTGCCTGAGGCAGGAAAAATATCTGTGCGAAACCAGCGGGAAAGCAGACAGTATTTATGCCAACCTAGCAACATATGATTAAATAGTTTTATACTTACTTCTCCTGGCTATCTGATACAGCCATATACCTAAGTCCACCTAGCCCCCTAATGTATCCTATGATGTCGTGCTTGGCGAGGGTTGGTGTGATAGTGTCGTGGGTAGCGTTGAGAAAGCTGCGAGATGAGGCTAGGCAGGCTTGGTAGGCACGTCTTCTTCTCTCGGACTATATACTCAGGGCCTGAAGCCGTTACGCAGTGGGACGAGTCTTATATAATCGCATGATTGTGATGTTTGGACAGCGCCTATCCGTTTTAAACAATTTTAAAAAGCAAGAAGTAAGGAATACCGTAGCCTGGTCAACAGACATGGTGGGTGCAACACCAACCGTTCGCGAAGTGAGTATCCTGGGCTGTTGGCAAGGTTGCTCGAGCTATACGAAGCCAATTTTTTTTCTGGTAAAGTGCAGCATCGTGCATGAAAATGTAGGGAAGATGAAGGTGACACAGTCAGTCACCCAGAGGTCCGTCAAGTCTAATTCTATTCGGCTTCTAGGGTGAACGTTTTGCAGTCACCTCCCGTGCATGTGTGCTGACCAAGCCGATATTCGGAAACCACGATAACTATTGTTGAGACTATTAGAGAATATCCAAGTTAAGAAATCACACCGTCCATTCCATACTGCTTATCTCAACAGCCGATTCACCGCGGTGGCTACGTAGACGAGTAGTGGTATTGCTGTTACGGCTCGCTGTACGTGCATCGTGGCCAGGTAATTAGAGAAAATGGGAGAAAAACACACCATGCTGACGTCGATTCAGATGTATTGATATAGGAAAGAATAAACTACTTAGCCACAAAGTCTAGGTAAACACAAGCATCTCAAATCCACTGTTAATATCCCTCCTCCACGAAAAGTAGTCAGTAAGGAGCGGACAGTCCGGGCGTAGACGTCTCTACTCGGGCGCACCCATCTATTCCCAGCTCGTCTCACGATTGATACCCAATCCTAGCGGTGTTGTCCGGCTCGTTGTCTAGCAGACAATGGAGACGCCAAACTTGTCGCCAATGTCGAAGCAAGCACCAAGGGTGACGTGCTGGGACCAAGCACCACTGCAGTTGTCGTTCTGCCAGGTTCGGACTGAACACGAAGGTCCGTTAGTCACGAAAGGAAGCGGGAAAGGGTAGTATCGGCAGGAAACTTACCAGCGCAGTTGGGGCTAAGGGAGAGAATGCTGATGCTCTGGCCGGGCAGCCCGTAGCAGCCACTGTCCGTGATGCTCTTGCGAATTCCGGTGCCAGTGCAATCGCCGTTGGACCAGCTCACGAATTCGGAGGCCGGGGCGCGGCTCACAAGCTCGGGGGTAGACTCGCTTGCGGTGGCAGGGGCGGGTGCTGCGGTCGCGAGGCCGAGGATGGCGGCGAAGAAGATGGTGGGCTGGAACATCATAGTGAATGGTATGTTTTCGTTGAGGATGGAGTGGAAGATTTGCGGGGGTAGGTAGGTGGATTCGAGAAGACCGAGAAGATTTACAGATGTTGGTGCTGAAGCGGATATTGATGCTGTTGTTGATGCTGTTGCTGTTGGAGCTGATGGTTGAAAGATCCTCATGGGGAGGGAATGGTGCTTTATATATTCCACTTCCTCATCATAGAGATAGTCAGCTCGGTGTTCTTGACTTCCTATTGCAACATGTGTCGTCGAGTATCACAAGTCTTGCAGTAGCCTACTCTGGTGCTGCTATGTTCAATCCATCGACGTGGTTGGTCACCCTCAATCCCTCAAATGAACTTACAGATGAATTAGGCATAGTTTTTATGACTACCCGTCATAAGTCTGGACCCTACGTGCATGTTGCATCGTTGTATAACTAGGAGATCATACCGGCGACTGTCTAGTCGGACAGATTCTCCAATGCTCATGTCATCGGGGACTGCCAAATTGCAGCCAATCATTTCCTCACTCACAGACCCCGAGCAAAGACAGCTACTCATACGATGGCTTGATTCACCATAGTAAAGTTCCCCGCATACCTTGGCCGCAAAGCCAGCGGTCAAGCCCGTGGCAGGTAGCACCGGCGAGGCGGGATATACCATAGAGTTGGAGCTGAAAGCGATACTGACGTGGAATCTCTCGTACGACATCAGCGGGCTGACAGCAAGAGAACTTTCGATGCGGCCTCTAATAGGCTGTAGTGAAATCCTGTTCGACCTCGCACTCGGAGATGGTAATTATCATTGCTTGGACCCTCGACTTGTGACAACGCCTTGTTCTTGGCGGTATTGAGAAGAAAACTTGAATGAAGCGAGTCTCAACTTGGCACCTCATCCGCGGGGCCAACATGTGCCAAAGCGCGGTGAGTACGTACTAAGCGCATGCGTGGTGCAATGTGTCAGCAGCTGGCTATAGGAGATTCAATGCAGCCACACACTCATGGCGTCCCCGTACCCGGAGGACGCCGACGGAAGCTGGATGTGGCGGAGATGAATCCGATATACACACCCTGAGTCTTTATTATAGCCAGTGGTCTTGGAAGAGTCGAAGTGGGAAGACGATAGTGGATGATTGTCGCGATTGCAAATGATTGTGAGACATCGGCAACATGTTACTTTGTTTGCGATCATGAGAATTGAGAATTTCTCAGGCATAGCTACCTACAATGTGCCAAGCCTACGGAAGAGGGCCAAGAAGCGACATACTCGGGCATCAGTAATGAGCAAAGCCCGGAAGACTTGGCCTCCAGCTGCCGGGCGACAACCGATGAAGGTTGAGATTTGGGATGCCACAGCTCGCTTGGTCTGGTTGGATGAGCCTTGCGTAGAGAAAAACCAAAAGCCACGATAGTGAGGTTCATGATCCTTTCTGAGGCATTGCGCCTATTTGCCAAGTGTGGAGTCGCCGTTCGGTATACTAATGCAGCTCAGCTGCACTGAATCCCGCTTACATCCCTGGCTTCAATCGAGCGATATGTATGGCATTATTGCGAGCATGGTGTAACGTTGCCGTAGCGTAACTAAGAGACAACTTCTCAGCCTGTGCAATGTGACAGAATGGCAACATCCTGCGAGAAGTTTGCAGCCTCTCTTGGAATCAAGTCCAAACCATAGTCGATATAAGGCCCGGTTGCTTTGCTCTGTGTAGACTCAATCCAGATCATCAACCCATTTTGACCTGAGACCTCAGCAAACACCACCTGAAATACTTCAAATCCAAAGTCTCACATTTGCTCGACCACCATGCACGCCCCCGCAGTCCTCACCATCCTCGGACTCTTGAGTCTTGGATCCTTCGCGTGTCCGGTCCTCGAGGACCTGGACAATACGGGAACACAACTCCAAGGGAGCCCCTCGGTTTTCGAATGTGAGGCCCCCTTCACCCCGTCGCATATATCATCATGTAGGCACCTACTAACAGTGAATGGCGTATAGTGGAAGCCCGAGCCCAGTCATGCAGTATGTACACCGACTGCGACCGTTGCCAGTCGGGGTACTGGCGCTGCTGCTTCTCAGGGTGCGCTGGTATGCCACCATCAGACGGCCAACAATGTCTTTGTGTCCAGGATGGACATGGTTTGGGTGCTAGCTGTGGATGTTTATGATAGGGGCGTTCTTGCCTTGAGATATGGCAGTTGCGCAAGCGGATCGGGGGTATATGGAACGGCGTCATGTAGCTTTTGGCGGTTCATCGATGTTGATAGAGTACCAAATTGCTCGCTTCCCTGAAGCACAAGATCCATGCCATTGTTGCCTTATTCAAGTTGTGTATGCGCAGTCTCCCGTGGGTCTTGCGCGAAATATAGCAAGTGGAAGAACACGGTGTCGCGAGCTGAATGCTTGTTTCTGGGTCGGGCGTAGCCATTTCCCAGAAGTTCCACCCGGAAAACTTGACCCTGAAGAGACAACGCTGATCCTGAGCCCTTTGTGTTTCCAATATCAAAAGCTTCCAGCGTCACTAGGTGCGCAGCAACTAGCAAATTCAGCCGTCCAGAGCAAACAGCAAGATCGCGGTGAAGGGTCCCAGAGGCGAGAGGGGAGCTCTGTCAAGGTTCTCCAAGCACGCAAAGTACACCACAGTGGAAGGCTGTTGCTACGTGTTTCTGACATCTTGTTTAGTGCACGCCCCCGCCCCTTTTCTGGTTGCCCGCAGCAACCATAGGAGCAACCTACCTACAAAACCTGCCTGGCCTCGACTCGCAGACTTTTCTTCGCCAACCTCTTTTCGTCGACCTCTTTCCGCATCTTTCGTTTTGCTACATCCTCTTCGCCGTTCACGACATCATCCTCATCTGTCATCTTTCAACGCATTCTGCTCCGCTGTTCCTCGCTGCATGTAAGTTTTTTCCAATATCTAAAGAAATCTTCTTCTGCCTTCTTCCGAGCCCTCTCCCACACCTTTTCTGCGCCTGTATTTTCCCAGTCGTTACCTTGTTGCGTGGCTAATCGTAGCTGTCCTTCAGAATGCCTGAAAAGAACCGCCTTCACAGGCGGACACCGTCGCATTCGCGGCGGTCTTCGCCGAAATACAAGGCCACCTGCAACAATCTCCCCTTCGCATTAACACCCTCGGAACAGAAAGCTCTTCTTCCAACAATAGCTCCACCGAAATCACCATCAATGCGGCAGCAGACCGGGAAGTAACTGAAATCGCAGCGATCTTAAGCGAGGTGCAGGACCACATGAAACAATCCCGCCTCCGGATCAGCGCCGTCGGAACGAGAGGCTCAAACAACTCTTCGGAAACTACCGACATCGACATCACCGTTAATGTCGTCGAGTCCTTCGGTACTTAGGAGGACGAGGTCCCGAGAAGGGGGAGGATCATGTATGAGCTCATCTCGCTCATGCCTGCGCGAGCCTGGCTGGCTTTCTTTGGTGTTTTTGCTTGGAGGGTTTCCTTCCTTGGACAGGACACCAGCACTGAGCTGAGGCAAGGAGATTAGGGGTAGCCTGCCACAGTACAATGTTTCTCTTAAGGTCAGTCCACTGCAGCTCTACATTGGAGAAGCGGCATGTCGATAGGAGGTAGTTCGCACATATACCAGGGGGTCTTACCACATGATCACGGCCGTCGAGATTCGCGACCCCTTTCAATGCAATGGGATTCTAGAGATTGTGATATATCGTCTAATGATCTTAAGCGGTGTTCACCAAGTTACTCACTGAGCATCCACTATCATCAAGGTGCCAACATGGAATAAACGAGCTGTGGTTCTGCAGGTATAGGAAAAGAGGTGAGATTTCCGGCCAAGCTACCTAACCAACAACTGCAAACTCAAAGCACACGCCCAGCAGATCCAGCGCAACCCACATAACCCTTCAATGGCGGCGCGCCAGGCGCGGTTCCAGCATCATTGACAGCCGGGTCCGCAGCGGCGAACGCCACCGCGGACTTGGCCTTGGGCGGGTAGATCAAGACGGTGTTGATGAACCGCTTGACGCGCTTGCCCTCGGCGCCGTCCCCTATGATAACCCTGCGTTCCCAACCCTCGGTGACGACTGCGCCGCTGGCGCCGAGGTCGAGGCACGTCCCGTAGTAGGGCTGGTGGTACGACGTCGGCGGGATCTGCAGTAAGTCCGCCGCGGCGTTGTTACCGGCCGAGCGACCGAGCGGCCCGGCGTGCTGGCAGGACATCATGGCGTAGTTGCCCTCACTGTCGGTCGCGGCACATGCGGCATCGCCTGCGACGAAGACGTCCCTCACTGAAGGCACTCGGAGGTCATGGTCGAGGCGTAGACGGCCAAACATGTCCTTTTCGCCCAGTATCTGGTCAGTCAGGGCTGTCGCCACCACGCCGGCGGCCCAGACGGCGGTGAGCGTCTCGATGCGCTCGCCGGTGGCTAGAACGACGCCGCCAGCGTCGATGGAGGTGATGGCAGTCCCGAGTCTAGTCTCCACGCCGAGCTCCTTGGGCGCTTGGATGATGGTAGGGCGTGGGCCGGGCCCGAGTTCTGGCCCGACCTCGCTTTCTCGGTCTACCACAATGACGCGAATGTCGGTACCCTCGCCAAGTATGGCACGCAGGCGCGAGGGGAGCTCGGCAGCGACTTCGATGCCCGTGAAGCCGGCGCCGCCGACGACGACGGTGTTGCGAGCCCTGGCTGAGGGGAACGGAGGCAAGGCCCTGCAGATGAGTCTCCAACTGGACTGCGTCCTCCATCTGGTTGACAGCAAAGGCATGTTCGTCCAGTCCGGGGATTTTGGGACGCAACAGGCGACCACCAGCGGCCAAGATGAGGCGGTCGTAGGATAGGGTAGATCGCGCACTGGCCTCACCTAACACCCCGACCTCGCGTTTCAATGTATGGATGATATCGACCACGCCTTTGACGAACTGGATCCCTGTGGCGCGGAACAAATCACCCAAGGGGGCGGTCATGCTTGCCGGATCTGGCTCGTAGAGTCGTGGTCGCAGGACCAGGCTTTGTTCTGGTGATATGACGATCACCTCGATATTTGCCGCTGTCTGCACGCCTTTCTCGAGGCTTAGGCTGATCAGTCGTCGAGCGGCAAGCGCGCTGTACATGCCAGCGAACCCGGCTCCGATCACCACAATTCTCAGTGTCATTTTGGGGAGATGTTAGACTTCGTGAGTTTGGGTGAGATGACGAGCATGTCCATTGATTGTTCTGGGCTTGAATGGTCCGCAGAGTGAAGAGTCCATGGCCCTTATATAGTAGGAGCAGGAGCCGGTCTGCTCGGCCGCCGAATCAGCGTATAACGAGCGCGAAGACGTCGCATATCCAACCGGTCGCCGAGGGGAGATCATTGCTGACACGTATCCAATGGTGAGGTGGCCCGGCTACCCGTTGTCCGTTGTGTGTTATGGTATCACCAGGGGCCCTTGACTTCGATGCACAGCGTTGTTGAAGCTGTGGGCAAGGTAGGAATAAGGATGTATCCCATAGCCCTGTAAAGATCAGGCCCGCGGGGATGTAAGTTCTCGAAATTGTGCTTACACGCAGCCAAGGGAAGGCCTATGCCAAGTGGCGGGGGGTGCTGACTGAGGAGAATTTTCAAACCTCATCGGGTACCCGAGAACGAATACCCGGTTTCCCGGCTGACCGATGGGTTTTCTTACTTCCTTGCGCACCACAGACCACGGAACTGAGGGAGAACAGCAAACCAGGCCAATCTATTGGTACTTCGTCCTTCACGGCGTATCATCTCGAGAAGTCCACGAATCCACGATGCCGACGAGAGGCGCAGTCACTCGGGCTTCCCTCGCATGTGTCCCGTGCCGAAGCCGACACATCAAATGCGACGGCGGACAACCAGAATGCACCCGCTGCGCCGAAGAAGGCAGGGTGTGCCAGTACATGAAGTCGAGAAGAGGTGGCCTAGATCGGCAGGCGTTGGCACTGCGTCGTACCCATAACTCAGAATCGACCGGCTCCAAGCCGCAGACGCCGAATCAAGGTAGCCATGGTGGTCACGATTCAGTCACCCAGCATGAAACTGCAGGTCAGGAGAGCCTCCAGCCAGATACCGGCCTGTTATTTGAGACCGTTCACCACTGGGCCCCTATTCCCGAAACTAGCGACCACGAGCCGTCGCAGCATAACCCCGTTGATGAATCCGATGCCCAGTTTGTGAGCATTTCCGAGGACCCCCTTATCGACATGTATTATAAGCATTTCCACAAGTGCCATCCCTGCGTCTTGCCACGGAGAGACCTCGAGAAGTTGCACGGGCAGACAGGATACCAGGAGAAGCTGGCCACCTTGATACCCGTCATGCGATTCATTGGATCACTATACTCCCGCCCGGATCTATTCACGAAGCTAAGAGATCTAGCTGCAGAAGCCATGGACACGGCCAGCAGGAACCCGGCCACCCCTTTCATGGTCCAAAGTCGCCTGCTCTACGCCATTGTCTTGTATTGGGCTTGCGAGAAGACCAAATCCCGCGGTGAGATCGACGAAGCCATTCGCATGGCACTGGAGCTGGGCATGCATCATCGGCATTTTGCGGCCGAAAATGCAGATGGAGATGTGCTTCTGGGGGAGAGTTGGCGGCGGACTTGGTGGCAGGTCTATATAGTCGATGCCTACTTTGCGGCAATGACGCCCAAATGGGCTGAAACGAAATGCAATGCAGTAGAGGCCTCTGCTGGCTTGCCTTGCGAAGAGGACGAGTATGAGATAGGGGTAGGTCTACCAAACCCCGGGCCATTGTTGATGCGCTACTGTACAAGGTGCATGTAGAGGATTTGCTCACACAAGCGTCCAGGCTATCCCGACCCCAAAAACGCTGGAAGACTTTGGGTCTCGGGAATTTGAGATGGAAAACACTGCATATTCGTCTTTCGCTTATCTGATCGCTGCCGCCCGCGGCGTTGCGTTGGCTATGTCTGCCGTGCCGTCCGAGACCTCCAAGTGGTCTTCCCCGAAAGTCATTGGAGAGGTTGACTCCATCATCGACGGATGGTTGCTACTGCTCCCGAAGGACAAAAGCGAGGTCTTGGGCAAGAACGGCGAAGTTGACGAGCTCATGTTTCAAGCCCATATGGCACTTTACGCGTAAGTCTAAGTCTAGCATTTCGCGTGTTCTTGTCACTGGCGGCCGTTTCTCTTGACTCCCATCGTCAACTGAGCGATCGGTGTCTCTTATCCAATGTGGCCCTACCTAGTCTTGCCTTGGTCGCCCTGGCTCACTCACATCTAGATCGACAGCTGCGCTCCATCGGCCATTCTCGGAGCTATGGTTCAACCCACTCGAGGCTATCTCGACATGTACAGCGCCGCCTCCCAGCCGTCTGCCTACTCAAGACTATCCGGCGATCCACACAAGACGCTGCCTTAAAGCCGTCCAAGCACAAGTCCGACTCTTGGCGTTGCCAGTGCCGCATTCCTGTCGAACCCCTTTCACGATATGCATGACATCTGCTGGTATGACTCCACTGCTTTCGGCAGCCAAGTTTCTGTTTTCGGGTCAGAAGCTTTCCATCGCAAGGCATCAGATTCGCCTCGTCATCGGATGTCTTAAGGCACTAGCCGAGGTGTGGCCCCAGGGAGGAACGAACTTATGGGAGGTCCAGACGATAGCTCGGGAGGTGCTGGGCCGCGCAGGTGGGAACCAAGGGCAAGAGCCATCGGCGCAAAAGGCTGGTCCCAACGTCTACACAATATCCGACTCGACTCTAGGAAACGCAGCCTTCGACGATTGGGACAACCTCTCGATTCCTCTCGAGCCTGCAAATGACGTCGAAGCCTATTGGAACTTGAACAATGGCCTGCAGCAAGACATGTCTATGTGGTTCACATGATGATGTCTCATTTACGATGATATTCAGCTGCTGAGCTCCATGCTTTGAGTTTGGGTGCCGCGGTTCCACAAATCGAGCACGTTTTCCAACGCCAACCTCATGCATCTGCCGAGGCGGGCAACGAGCACTTCAACTAGGTGTCTATCTTCAAGGCTGAAGGAGGCCCTGTGGGCCTAGACAGCTAGTATCCATTTATTACCATGGTAGTCATCCAACCCCCCATGTATCCCATCCCGCCCGGCATATGGCCGCACCTTCTCGTTGCTCTCCCTCTCCTTGATGAACGCCGTCTCGCAACACTCGAAGCTCATCTTCGGCTGACCCTGGTAGAACGCGTCGTAGACGGGGGCCCAGGGCCTCGTGCAGCGATGCGACGCCGCCCGCGGGGTGCAGCACCCCCCCACGGCCGCATGCACGTCCGGTCCTTGCAGTCCTTGAGCACCATCATGAGGGCGTCCAGGCGGGGCACGACGTCGCTGATGGGCCTGCCGGACACGGCGAAGCGGGATGCTGCATGGGCACCTGCTTCCGACAGGAGGTTCAGCGTCTGCTCGGGGTCGGCCTGGGGACAATTGTTAGCAATGGCGTCTCAGCGCGGGCCCAAGTGGGGGAACGTGGTGTTGATGTTTCTCACCCGGAGGTCGAATAGCTCGCGTTCTCCCGTGCACCAGACCGAGTAGTAGACGCTGAAGCCGTCGCCGGCGAGCCGCAGCCCCTTGTAGGTATTGTTGGGGTAGAGGCCGAAGTGGATTCCCGCCTCGAAATTCTAGTCTGCCCTAAATCCATAGTAGCCTTCGGGAACGCCCTATTGTGACGGTCAATCTCGCACATCGACCGATGCGCTTGGCGGACCTAGGTACTTACGAAGCCCCAATAACGGCGGGGGTATAGATGTGGGACAGCCCTAGATGTGGGACAGTTTTCACACCCAACATCACAATGTTCACTTACATATATCTCTACCGGCAATGAAGCCCTAGATATCGTAAATACTGCATTGAAATCGTCTTTTCTTGTTGTTTTCAGCAGTGCTGGTTTTATCAGGTTTACCACTGCGGGATGGGCCGCTGTGGGGGTCAGAAGTTAGCACTCCTGGCCCTAATCTGAGGGGTAATGGGACCCGTGCCCCCTATCCCCTTCACTGTAGCAGAAGTTCTGTTGTTCTTTTTTTCTTTTTTTTTTGTCAGCATCATAGGCTTCAGTACGTTGAAATGCCTCCTTCGTACACTCCAGAAGACCTCGCAGAGGCAATTGCCGCTGTGAACGATAGCATATCCCTCCGCAAGGCGCATCAGCGCTGGGGTGTACCGAAATCAACTCTCGCGCCGAAGGTAGACGGCACCACGATGCACCCAATGCTGACTAGCCGTGAGGGGGCTCTTAGGAGCCAAAAGTTAAGCCCTGTGCAAGAAACTCGGGTTATATCATGGATCCTCTATCAAGAGAAGGCTGGCCACGTGCCAACTCACGGCAATGTGAGGTACATCATCCGGAAGATCCTATAGTCTGAGGGCAGGGCAGATCATTTAGGGGGCAAATACATGCAAAATTTCATCCGCAGGCACCCAGAGATAAAGACCAAGATAGGCAGAAAGCTGGACTACAAGCGTATCAACGCCGCCACGCCCGAGAACATCAATGGCTTCTATGATCTCTATAAGGAGTTCGCCTTCATCAAACCCGCGAACCGGGCAAATGTCGATAAGTACGGCATTATACAGGGCTGGCAGTACATAAGCGCCCAATCCAAGTGCTTTTCGGACGGCTGACCGGGCCGATAATAGGTCTAATGGCCTTATAATAGGTAGTTCTGGCTCAAAAGGGGCCAATGTCAAGTCTAACGACAACCGCACGTGGACTACAGTGGTCAAATCGATCACTATCACTGAAAAGAAGCTCTAGCCGCTCGTTATTTTTAAGGCGAAGTCGATACAGACTCAGTGATTTAAAGAATAGCTCATTATTGAGCATTCCGCAATGGCAGAGTAGATAGTGACGTACTCCATTAACGGCTGGTCCTCAAACGAGATCGCGTTGAAGTGGCTTGAAAAGGCGCGTAAATAACGAGTACTACTCGTTAATTACGTGCTAATAAGCCTCAGATATATCTCCCTGATACAGCTCCTGAAGATCCTGTTGATTCTTGTCTCCTAATATTAGATGGTCATGGCAGCCACTGCTCGGATAAGTTTATATATCTTTATTACATTAACAACGTATATATGTGCTTTTTTCCAGCTCATACGGTAAGTTAGATGATCAGTCAGTAGTTATTTTGTTAATAAGGATAGTCTCATATCTTCCAGCCGCTGGATTTGACAGTATTCTCTGTTATTAAAGCCGCCTACCGCCGCTTGATCAATCAGCTTGGCCAGCTTAACGATTCGGCCACTATTGGCAAGATTAAGTTCCTTAGTTGCCTAGCGAAAGCTCGCGATGAAGCTACGCCGGCTATCGTGCGTTTGGGGTGGCGTACTGCTGGGCTTTGGCCTGTAAATCGACGAAAAACATTGACGAACGAGCATGTGGTGAAGGCGGCGGAGATCCAAGCAGTAGCAGCTGCTATAATGGACCCCGAGACCACCCACGAGGCCCTAGAAACCCCTAAATCAGGGCAGGACATAGCCCTGATGCTATCACCAGTTGCTGAGACCCCTGAGCAACGAGCAGCAGTACGCTCGGTTGCAAAGTCGTACCATGAGATGGTGGTTGAGCTAGCCCTCGTAAAGGAGCTGCTAGAGGCAAAAGACGCCAAAATGGAGCGTCTACAGCCAAAAAAGCGCCGTAAGGCACCTCAAGAAGAGCCTAATCAACGTCTATGGAGAGTTGGGGACGTTATTCAGGAGCAGATCGAGCAAACAGAGGCTGCGCGAGTCTTGATCGAGCAGCGGGCCGAAAGACGACGAATTGTGGCCGAATTACAGAACCTGCACACGAATGAATCAGAAAGACCATTCTCTGATGACTCTCTCTCGCCTGAATCATCAGATTCAGAAGAATTTGAGCCCTTAGAGGGTGTTGAGGATGAAGGGGTTATTGTTGATGAAGGGGACGAAAGCGAGGATGAGGAGGATGAGGAGCCCATTGTGGTTCGATCTTCGCGCCGTGCAATCCGCCAGCCTACACGGTACTGCGACGAAAATTAATATTGCTAAAAACTCCAAGAAAAGGCGATTCTTTTGCTGTTTTTATATTATCTAGAGCCTCAATCCAGATGGAGTTACGTGTGGGTGCAAGTGTGGTCTTTTGGTGTGAAAACCGTCCCATATCTAGGGCTGTCCCACATCTATGCCCCCGCCGTTACTCTATCGCCGCGTGCTCGGTCCGGAAGTCGTAGGCGTGATGCGCGCTGAGGGGCAGGACCTCGCCGTCCAGCTGCTTGTCTGCGTTGGCAATTCTGAGGAGCGTGGGCGCGATGTCGGTGTGCGTTGTCACCGAGTCGAACTGCGCACCCGCGGCAACGCCGGGCCCGCGGACGAATAACGGGACGTGGATATCGGTGTCTGACCATCATGTGAGTATGCCGTCTCTGCTATCCTGGAGTCTGATACCACATACCGTAGCCGCATTCCTTACCCGGTTGCATGCTGTGCTGGCTGATGTGTAGCCGTTATCAGTCGTGTAGAAACTATAAGTGTTGTCCAGCTCTCCATCATCCGCCAGCTTCTCGACGAGTTCGTGGACCATCTCGTCTACCGCCTGCAGAGCACGCAGCCTCTGACGCTGGTAGTTGTCGTTATAAGCGATGACGGATGCGTTCAACACTGGCAGCTGACCCACCAGCTGGCGCCGCCCTCTATAGCCGAGTTGAAGCTCTTGCCACGGGGGATCTGGTAGTCGTTGAAGAGGTGCTCGTGGCGGTAGGCGCTCTGCGGCATGCTGAGATACGAGGTGTTGGTCTTCTCGTCGAAGACCCAGTTTGAGTGCGGCGCGATGGGGCTGACGGTCAGAAACCACGGCTCCTCGTGCGACAACGCCTCATCCAGCAGTGCGTAGGCCTTGTCAGCCACCGCATCCGTGGAGTACTTCCCCGCGTAGCTGACCCGTGCTTCGTCGTTATGCGTCATCTTGGAGTCCCAGTAGCGATAGGTGTATGGATCGAGGAGGAAGTCAGAGGAGTTGTACCCTTTTACGTACGGCGAGTTGTAGTTGTTCACGTTGTGGAAGTTCCACAGCTTGCCGGAGTAATACGTGTTGTAGCCTGCCTCCTGCATCCAGATGGGCAGATAGTCGCTGTCAAGTTCGGTCAGTGATCAGGTTTCAGCCCTCATGGGTCGTTCAGCTTGCGTATCCGAGCGTATAGATGCACGCTGACAGAGCCAAGACTCGCGTGGAACAGGACATGATCGAAGGATCATTGGCTAACGGAGATACCACTCACTCATTAATACCTCTATCAACAACCTTGGGATAGCCCCCATGAGGTGGGCTAACCTTCGTGACATTGTGGTTGTGAGCTGCTCTTCCCGTGCAGAGGGTAGCACGGGATGGGCAACACAAGGCCACCGTGCAGAAATGCCTATCGAAAGACGCCCCCTTATTGACAATATCCGACTGCGACGATGTATTAGCTAAGGTCAGGTAGATTCATCTGCATGCTAGGTTCGAAAGCAACCGCACCTTTAGTGATTGCATGTGCTCAACGCTTTCCATATGCCAGTCCTGGTCATCGGTCAGGATGAAGAGGATGTTGGGTCGTTTTGCCTGTGTGGCCAGACATGCCGCCAGTATCGCCAAGGCATGAGCTACCCTCATCGTAATAGGGACCCGAAGCGGCAGCCTTGATGCGAGGGACCGCGGTACTGCTTGGCGTTGCTGGCTCGGAGGAAGACCGCAGCTGACATTCGCGAGATCCAAGAATTATCAAGGTTTGCGAGATTTGCCGGTTCTCCTTCAGCTGCTTTGCTTCTCTCTCATCACTCACATCACTGATGTCTTTCTCTGCATATCGAGTCCTATTGCCCCGACTTAGTCCACTTGTTCGATGAGACCATCATGATTGATGATAACGCAATGGAGAAGTGGAGTTTCGCCCCATCAACCACAGGATAGTCCACACTGGTGAGGATACCTTGTTGTGGGAATGCGCAAGGATAGTGCATACGTATGGTCCCTACCAAGGCATCATGTTATTACTTGGACTCAGCTTGCGTATGCTTGCGGCAAAGCCCCGATCACGGCTCTTTCTTGACGAACGCCCAGGCCTTTGTGGTTCGGAACCTTCAGCCAGCAAAATACAATATTGTCATTGAGTCTCAACAGTTCGGCACCAGCAAACCCCCTGCCTACGCTTCTCATCGGTGAGCAACACACGCGTGGAGGTCGCGAAACACGCTCACTGACCATGGAATAGGCGCCTTCATAGCCCAGGTCGACTCCTCCATCGTGCTCGCGAGCAGCAAGGAGATCGCCTCGAGTTTCCACGCGCTGTCGGATGCGTCGTGGCTGATAACCTCCTACGTCCTGGCGCAATGCGCTACACAGGCATTGGTACGTCATCCACGCGCTGCGGCCCGTTCTTGCTAATTCGGGGGCTCTGGTATGACAGTATGGCAAGCTGAGTGACATCTTTGGACGGAAGGTTGTCTTGGTTTTCGCCTACTCAGTCTTCACGCTGGGGTGCGCTCTTTGGCAAGTCATACACGGGCAAGAGACGGGTCGTCGTGGTAGACCTGACCTGTGGCCAGTGGAATCGGCAACGCCTACTGGAAAGTCCTGCTCGGACAAGCAATAAGTGGTGTCGGTGGCGCTGGAATGATTGCATTGGTTGCCGTCATCATCGCTGGTAAGGTCCCAAGTCCGGCTTAGCGCTTCGCAAGCCTGACTGCGTTCAGATATCTTGCCCGTGCGCGAGATAGCCACCTGGAGGTCGTATGTCAACGTGATAGCCACCTTGGGTCGGTCTTGCGGAGGTCCCATCGGAGGCTGGCTGGTCGACACGATTGGGTGGAGATGGTAAGTGTTGCACCGAGGATCTCTTGCGTACTCGGGTCGAGGGCAATCTAACGGCTGATTGATCACTGATGCGTATAGGTGCTTTCTGGGGCAGTGTCCTTATGCTGCTCTCGCCGTCGCTCTTGTTCTCTGGAAGCTACCGGGATCCACGGGAAAAGACAGTGCTGAGGGTGCCGGAGGGGAGCAGAGCATGCGGTCCAAGGCGTCCCGTGTCGACCTTTGGGGCGTTATCACGCTTCCCAGCATGTTAGCAGCTCTCTTCGTATCGCTCGATCGCGGAGGCAAGTTGTATGCTTGGTACTATACCCTGCCAATCGCACTCTTGGCCCTCGTCCTTGCTGCCGCTTTCTACTACGTTGAGAAAGTCGTAGCCGAGGAGCCGATCCTGCCGATGGAGCTCCTTGCCAAGAGAGACGTCGCCATTCCCTACGCGATAGTCGCCTTTCAGACCGGGGCACAATTCATTGCAAGCACCATTGTCACAAGAATCTGTGGCTTCTAGACATGCTAAAATCTGCCAGATTTTGTATACTATACCAATATACTTCCAGGTGGCTACCGGAATGTCTGTGAGCGCGGCAGGTACCTGCATTGTGTTTGTAGTCGTGGGTAACACGGTTGGCGGGCTCTTGAGCGGATATATTGTCAAGGCCACGGGTCGATACAAAGCCTTGACTATTGTTGCCGCCTGCCTTGGCTGTAGTTGTTATACGTTGGTTTTGGTCCGATGGAGAGGGCATACGGGACTAGCAGAGGCGCTATATGTCGCCCTCGGTGGCTTGGGAATGGGGATCACCCAGTCGGTAACCTTTGTGCATCTTGCTGCCAGCCTGGAGCCCGAGGAGATGGCCATTGCTGGCACATCATGGTTTCTGTCGCAGAGCTTAGGCGTCCTTGTCTCGGCGAACATGTTCAATGCCGTCCATGAAGTCTCTGTCACCAGGCTGATGGAGCAGGCGCTGGAAGGAAATTCGAGGAAAGACGAGGTAAGCGCCATACCTCTATCCACCCAGCGTCTGTATTGCGGATCGTTGTCTGACGAAAACAGATCATCAAGGGAGCCCTATCCAGCATTGCATATGTATGGAGCCTCCCAGAGGCTCTACGTTTCAGCATCACCCAATCTTACGTCGACAGTCTGCTCTTCACGAATGGTAAGCTGGCCAACCATGCAATGTTCTCGCCAACCCCCTTTGCTGACATGATCTCTAAGGCCTTGCTCTTGCTTTTGGAGTCATATCTCTGCTGCTTGCCTGCGGCCTCCGCGAACGTTCGTTGAATACCTAAGTATCTGCCGCCAGAAGTCTCGCGTGGACCAGCCTTGATAGCTTGGACTCCCAATCCACGATCCAGGCTCAGGGGTGGCAGACGTCTAGAATAAGCTGTAATAGATACCCTGGGACTAGTGACGAGAGCGGTAGCTGCACTTTGAGACATGATTACCTCGGCCCTCGCTCACCACATATGACCAGCCACTGTGCGGATGATAGCGCTGAAATTGAACGCGGTTGCAACGTATATGTGCCTGAACGAACATCTCCGAGTTAGATTACTTCAGGGAATCCGCCCGTGTCCGGCATTGCGCCTGAACTTGCAATATTCTAGCAGGGCCTGTCATGAACACAACGTTCCAACTATCACCAAAATCCTTCACAGAGGACGCGTAGTCCTCGTCTTAATGGTCAAGAAACCACAAATACGCGTACTACCATCCGACCCCCCGAACCGGCACACCCCCACTACCGGCACAGCCAAACCCCGCCACCACCACCAAAAGACCCCCCTACTCACTTACACACATTTGAGGCTGTATAGGGTCAAAAAAGTCAGCAAAATTATCATTCTGTGGTGTTTTGGCTGCTCGATCGACGTATCTAGCCGGCGCCCGGATTGACCGCCCGGATCTAGTCATCTGGGCTTCTGCAACAGGGGCTTCTACAGCCTCCTCAGCGTCCGCAAGCTCCTCGTCCTTTTCACCCTCGTCTTCAACAACCTCTGACTTTGAAGAAGAAAAAGAAGACTCTACAGCAACCGGAACTAATGGATCACCACCCTGGGCTAATATTTCTATCATTATTATGAACTTTTTGTTGGGATTTGGTATCTTTTTCCTCTTCTTGGGCTGTAACCGCTCCAGTTCAGCCTCCAGGGCCCTGAACTTCTGGTCTTTTATGGCCAGCTCCGTCTCCTGGTTCTCAAAGGCATGGGAGATCTTCCGGAACTTCAGCCGAGTGGCTGGAGAACGGTTCCTCCCGAAATCCCGGATTTGCCGGCTCGTGGTAGGGGTCTGTTGGTCCTCCAGCTCTGAGTCTTCCTGTTCTTCCGGCTTGGGGGTCTTCCGCTTATTTTCTTGGATTTCTGGATAGTCTAGACATTTTTTGCGGCTAATTGGGTAGCATCCTGTCACTCAGAAGCCCGAGCGGATATTTTTTGGCGTAAATGCCATGTCCCTTGCCTTGCTATAATAGCGGATAAAGTTGATCTTGTCAACAGGGAAAGAATCAGTCAGAGAATTTACCTGGGTGAGGAATCTCTGGTAGTAGGACTTAAGGCGTTATAAGGGCCGTTATCCAGTGGTTGCATTCTGTGGCTGGTATGTGCTGGGAAAAAGCACAACAAGATGTTAACAAAATAACACCACATCATAAATTCGTCCTGTTCTACAGTCAGTTATTGTTTAAATCGGAATAAATCAAACAACCAATAAATAAATAAATAAAAATTGGTGTACGTACGGAGGTATGGTTACCATGGCCATCTAGGATCAAAAGGACTGGTTCCCACTGCTCCTGGCCACGAATTTCATCCACTTGTGGTATGAAAACGTGCTCAAGCCACTGACAGGCGATATCGTTACTGGTCCAGCCATTTTCCGACGTTATATAGTACCAGTCGGCTATCTTCTGGAATTCCTCGAGGAACCACTGCACTTGGAGATCTTTTCCCTTGAAAATCAAGCCTGGTTTGAGTACTTTACCGGTAGCTGAAATGGTCTTGATGAAAGATGTCCACGAGCGGCCCTGGGGGCTCTTTAGGAAAGCTTTCCTCGTCTCAGAACTTCCCAGAACTAGGGAATCAATGCCTATAAGGGTAGTTAATTGACTGTGAGGGTAAGGGGCTCGAAAGAGTTACCAAAACCCGACATGATGCCGCCCTTATCGACATTGTACGTATTTTCTGGCTTCACCCAGCCATAGTCCTCCAAGATATTAAAGAACCAGTTCACAGACTTAGGGGTAAACCCCTTAAACCGAGCAGATTCTATTCGTTTGCCGATTTTAGTCTAAATGGTAGGGTTATGTCGTTTAAAGCTGTCCATATAGTGGTTCCCAAGTGGTGCGAAATCCCCTTTCTTTTTAGGAGGTTACCACAATTTCCCTGACGGCTTGAATGAGAGGGGGCAAGCCCCAAAGTCTCCTGGCGCAATATCCAGGCTGTTACCTTGCTTTCTTGCTCGGGAGAAATTCTCTGCTCGGTGGTGTGAGCTTCTGTTTTAGTCCCTCTCCCCCTTATGCGTGTTGACAGCGTGCTGGCCGGGACGCCGTATTTTTGGCTGGATTTTCTCACGGACATGCCATTATCTGTGACGTCTAGGTAGACATCCACCACATCATCCTCTGTATACGTGGGCGGAGGCATCGTGGCTGGCTTCAGGATGCTGTGGTGCATGAGGGACAGGGGCTCACAGAGAGAATTCTACAGCAAATTTGTATTTAAGGGCGGGGCACGGAGGCTGCTAAATGCCGATGCCGATGGCCCAGCAATTAAATAATCTATATTCCGTTAAACACCAAGAAAAGGGCTATCTAACCATCTAAAGAACGTTTAGATACCCTCAAAAGGGGCTGTAATCCGTGTAAGTGAGTAAGGGGACTTTTGGTGGTGGTTGTGGGGTTTGGCTGTGCCGGTCGGGGGGGTGTGCCGGTTCGGGGGGTCGGATGGTAGCATCGGTTAGGGAACAGCCCCGGCCGACCTGCATACACGCTTCCTCAGCACGCTCCACTTCAGAGCACGTCATCTTCACCAAGATGGTGCATGCCGGAGGACGACCCACTGGGAAGACGTTAAGTACTCGTTGAGCTGGCATGAGTTGGCAAGCGAGCATTCGATTCAAGATATCCTGCTCAAGTCTCTTCATCCGCTTTAACCGACATGGCAAAACACATCGGAACCGCAGCAGCGGAGGTGGATATCGCCGCCGGAATTCCCACGGTTGTCGAGATGGGATCGAGGTCCGAGGTCACGGTTACGAAAGACTGGTCCGAGTCCGAAGAGCGGCGTGCAAAGCTGAAGTGGGTAGTTTCGTCGTTGATGTTGCGGGTTTTTGCCCACCAAGCTAATGATTTTTCAAAGGCTCGACCTCGTGCTCATGCCGTTGCTGTGCCTGGGTGTTGAATGGTGCACAAGCCACCATGGCGTTCAGGGAGGTGGCAGTGCAGCAACAAGGCCAATAGGGCATTTTTAGGGCCACCTAGCCCACAGAAGGATTTTCACAGAGATACAACACTCTAATCAGAATCATCAGAATACACGTTATCAACCAGATCAACCACAATACACGCTGTTTAACACTCGGGCTGTTCGCGCTGCAGATGGACAAGGGCAACATCAGCAACGCCCTCACCTCGACCTTCACCGAGGACCTGGGCATAGCGAAGAACGATGTCAACGATGGCAACCAGCTGCAGCTAGCCGCCATTAGCCGCCATCGTGATCTTCGAAATCCCTTTCAACTTGTTGCTCTCGCGCGTCAGTCCGCAAATCCTTCTGACCTGCCAGAGTTTCGCTTGGGGGTCCGTTGCTCTCTTTTAGGCCTTCATCCGCGACCGGGCGAGTTTCTTTGCCACGCGGTTCTTGCTGGGGCTGTTCGAGGCCGGTTATTTACCCGGCGGCATGATCATGATGTCGGGCTTCTACACGAGAACCGAGATGGTGATGCGGATGACGGTTCTCTACATTGGGAACTACCTCGCAGCTGGCGTGGGCTCCCTGGTCGCTGCCGGGGGTTTCACGTTCGCGGGCTTTAGAGGCCTCGCAAGCTGGCAGGTGAGTCCGCAGCCTTCCCCCTTTTCTTCTTTCCCAGCGTGTGCTGGGATACCGCGTGAGTGCACTTGGACTAAATTTGCGGTGCGGCAGTGGCTGTTCATTGTGGACGGGCTTTTCACTCTCATTGTGGCCATGATTTTCGTCCTTCTGCTGCCCAGAGACACGGAGCACACGAAGAGCCTGTGCGGGATCGACGTACCTGAGGCACTGTCAAGATATCACCGCTATCGTCGGTGCGGCTCTGGCAAAGCAACTTTGCCTGCCGCGTGACGCCTTTACACCCCTTTAAGCCATCTGGCACTGTTATTCGTTTTCTGAAAGCACTTGCCAGCCCTGAAGCCGAGGATCTCAGGACTGCTTTGGTCCATCACACCGATTTTGGGACAATAACTTTGCTTGCCAATGTGGTCGGCGGTTTGCAGATACTTTCACCAGAAAAGTCACAGAGCGACGAGAGCGGTTGGCTATGGGCCCGTCCCGAGCCTGGGTGCCTCATAGTCAACATAGGCGACGCTATGGTGCAATGGACGGGCGGGTTGCTTCGAAGCAGTATGCACAGAGTAAGACACGCACCGGGCGCCCAACGGTTCGTCAACAAGTACAGTGTGGTTTACCTGGCCCTACCGGAACGCAACGCAATCATGAGAAGACTGGTAGGCAAGGGCATCGCCGGTGACGATGGAGAAGATGGCAACCTCACTGCGTGGGAGTGGGAGGTCAAGAAAGCGGTGGCTATGAAACGGTTAGGATCTGATCCTTGGGAGAAGGGCTGCAAAGAGTGATCTGGTTCATGATCTTGCGTGTCCCGTTGCCGGCGGCGAAGAAGCGTGGCGACAAGTCCATTGTATGGCTCCGCGGAACACATATTGTTCTGGATAGTGTTGAGAACTCTCGGGGAAGGCGACCTTTCACAATACAGGCATTTACAGAGCCCACCCAGAACGTTGAATTAGCTACTTACCTCACTGATATTCTGCGTTGCGATTGCGCCCCAGGCGCTCGCCCAGTCTCAGTACAACCCTCTATCCCAATTCCCAGCCAGTACTCCAGACAAACCAAAGCAAGACCTGGATGAGGGGGTTCTGGGGGGTTCTGGGAAGGGTGACATACATAGGTACACTGTGTAACACAGAACCACAAGGGTTAGGCTCACCATATTGGCGCTGGATAGCCTGCAGAAGGACAATGTGTAGAATGGACATACCGTGTGGTGAAAGCAGACAACTTGATTGCATTGTGTCCTGTCCATTGCATCACTGACACGAGCCTACATATTTGGTCTAGTGGTGAGGGGCGGGGCAGGCCTTGTGAGCCCTTCTTGATTTACCTATATGTATCTCGCTCGCTCACCAGTGTAAGGGGGGTGTCACCGCCACCCGCCCCCGCAGCCAACATTCCCCAAATTGCCGGCCTACCGCATCGAGCCGAGAAGGTGGCCCGCGCACCGACAAAGCGACTGACTGCCATTTGTCATTTTGCCTGTACTCACCAGGCAATGACTGCGCCAATAACACCTGCATGATAATACGAACGAACACAAAACAAGACTGGAACAGCCAGCATTCTTTTTCTCCACTGCCTTGCACCGCTTTTTCCGCGCCCTCGCGAAGCTGGCACCAACATGAAATAAAGGATCACCAGCCATCGCTAGTCCAGTCTTTCCGACAAGCCTCTACGTTTCAACTGAGTAACCCAAGAGACAAACTTCCAACATGTCCACCAAGTCCCAACCGTCGCCATCCCTGGAAATCCAGCTCGATTATTTCTGTTCGAATGGTGTCAGCATTCTTGAGGCTACCTCTAGCCTCCCTTTCTTGCCATCTTCCCGTCTGGACACCAGTCAGTCCCCCATGGACTAAGGCGCGGGCACCCTTATTTCACAGGACACGCTCTTCAATCAACTCCTCAAAGACGAACAAGGCATTCCACACCTACTTGGGTTCTGCGAGGATCCGTTCCGCGAACCTGCCTCTGAATACAACCACCTGCCATTCATAACTCTTTCAATTTCCCTGGCCCTCGTCTTTTGGGATGGAGTACGTGGTTTCAATGGCTCTGTACATGATGGAATAGTCTGTGCAATCATGGACGAGGCTATGAGCACTCTGCTTTACCGGACTACCTTCTCAATAGAGAGGCCAAAGCTAAGGGCATCATCCCGGTTGATACCATGGGCATGGCCCCAGCCGCCACATCGCGCATCCATGTCAAATACCTCAAGATGTTGCCTACGTCACATGTTGTCTTTGCAACGGCCTCGCTAGAGCGAATTGAAGGGCGGAAGATGCTTATTCACAGCGTTATCAAGGATCAGGAGGGAACCGAGTATGCAAGCTGTAACGGGACCTTCACATCATTCCGAGGGGCGAAGGTTTGAGATTTGTCCAGGGTTGGCTCATCCGGAACCGTAGTAGCAGGTTGGGCTGCCAAGCAGGGAAAGGAAGGTCATTTCAAACATGAGTCCATCATGGCAGTGCAAGGTATATGGTCACGATAAACCGTCCGGTGAGAGTATGCGAGAAGCTCTTCATTATGCCCTTCCTTATCCTAGATGAAAATAGACCCAACTCCAGAGATGTCTAAGCAATAGGGCCAGCCTCCAGTTCCCCTCCATGATCCTGGAACGCCGCTTCTTTGAAGAGAACGCCGGTCCTCAGCTGCCTCAGTGGCAGCATGCCAGTTGCTGTTTACACGTCAACCACAAGCTTCGGCGCTCTAACAGCACCAGCTGAGTGGCCTACTACAACCGGGGACTCCCCCAATAACTACGGTTTCTCAGGATACTTCCGGTGCAGCGTGATGAACGACTCCTCAATGGAGTCCAGCTTCTTCCGTAAATCCGCTTGTTTGTACCAGCCCAGGGCTCTAAACTCCCATATGGGCACCTCTCGCGCTGTATCCAGCACGTATTCCATGCGATTCTTGAACCCGCCAATCTGTCCACCGAAGTTTTCTTCGTCAAATTTCGTGAGCGCATCTGGCTTCGTACCCGCTTCCATGCTCTCGATCCAGTCCTTGACTAGTAGTTGCTTATTCTCCACTGCGAGAGAATCGACCCAGCCTTGTTTCGCCAACGTCCCCTTTATCTGTGGCTTTTTGATCGTACCATCGCAATAATTGTGATCTAGCCTAGAGAAAAGTGAGCTTGTGCAAGAGTACAAAAGTAAAGCTGGAATACTCACTCGACTTGGTTTCCACCGTCATTAAGCTTGTAGCATGCAAGGTGGTTAACAATATCCCAAAGCTTCGCGGGAAACTTGTCCTTGACCTGTTCGTAAATTGTCGTCCAGTAAGTCCGTGGCATGATTCCGACCAGCACTTTCGGGCCCTGGTTCTCTGCAGGGCCCTCCAACTTCTGCGCTGCCTTGGCGTTTGAAACAACTGCTGACAAGAACCCCAAAACATCTTGAGTGACCCATTGTACTCCATTCGGTAATTGCTGGAAATACTGGGCTTGGAACCAGTCTTTGGTTACAGAGCGGAATTCGCCACGCCATTCTGGGTCTTTAATCACTAAAGGGTGCAAGGGTTCCCCTCCCTTCGAACCTACGGTGCTTGCAAATACGTCCTGGATGCCCTCTAGCATCATTGGCCCCGTAGCTTGGACATCAAACGACCATCTACCGCTGTCATCGGAGCCAAATGCCTTCGTCCATGGGTTACACTTTGATTCGCTGACTTTGAAGATCTTGTTGTCTTGGATGTCCGACTGTATTTTATTAGGTTGTCCTGCTGGAGAATCGCATCGTGCAGGACAGTGAACTTTACCATGTCGTTAAGGACCTGTTCCAAGGTATCCCCCAGCTTGCTATTAGCTAGTAGCACACGGAGATCATACTCCAACTGTAGCATGCCCGCTTGGGCCGGAGTTGTATCAACACCGAGTTGCCAGCCGTCCTTCGCGTGGTCCTTGATGGCGTGACCTTTGAGAGGAAATGTGTCTTCTTCATTGCAATCGAAGTTGGTGAGAATGACACTTGGACTCTCGAGCTCGAAGCCCAGCTGAGCCGCTTTATCGTGATCGGCGGCACTTGGGAGCACGACGCAGAGGACCGCGAGTAGTAATGGCGCAAAATGCATGGTGAGGGTCGAATGCGCACACTGCAAACCAGCAACGTTAATTCAGAGAATAGACGTCGGAGAGTCCTTGGAAAGGGCTGAAGTGATCTGGATTCGAACGGTTTTTAGATTGTCGAAATGGTGGCAGCTTGTCTTTTTACACAAGTTGATAATGGTAATGAGCGGTTACTTGAAGCCGGGAATGGTATGGAAAAGAGTAGACGCTGGCCTCTTCGGAAGAAGCGACGTTGATGGCGTAACATGGGGCGAAGAACTTTTCCCCTTCGTGTGTGAGTACGGCTCGAAGATCACCTCAAGGGCAACGATGACGAAACACACGGCGCTATAGCGTATGTGGTGCGTTACATGACCCCTTCCTAGGCCAGCTGAGCCTCTTCCAGTGAAGCGCCGTCGGCGGGCTCGTTGCAAAGCAGCGTCATAAACGATACATGTTTGCATCCCTTGGACGGTGGCGGTCGCACATCCGGTATACATACTCCTTTAGGCTCGAATCCTTTCACCGGTGGTCATGGTGCTCGGGGCGCATATCATCTCGCTGCCAGCAAAGCCGCTTCCTCAAAGGAAGCGGTGTTCAGGAAGCGGCGCAGTCTGACGCTCTTCGGAGCAGCGTTTAGTTTGCACGTGGTAATGCCACCTGTTCTCAATTAACCTTAGCCCTTGCCGTATCCGTTGGCCACCCACCCTCGGCGTTGTGCGAGCTTGCTTGTACCTGGTTCATATGGAAGATAAGTTCCAGCACGGAGCGGAGGAACTTTGGAAGACAAGTTCTAGAACGGAGTGGAGGAACTCATCGTCTATTTTTGGAAGAGAAGTTCCAGAACGAAGTGCAGGAACGGCACCCATCTCTCTTCCTGTGTTAAGCCCAGCGATCTAATTGGTGCGGGGGCTCACATATACCAGGAGGCGCTCTCCAGCCAAGACAGTGGAAGGCCTCATACTCGTCGGGTCTCTGAGTGACTTGACCCACTTTTACGGTCGTTCCTCCCTGTAGGTCAGGGATATCAACTTGGTTCCGTATTTTGACTTGGTCCTGGACGAATAATCCTTAAAAGCTTATTCGATAGGAAACGGCTGGCTGAAAAGAAATGGCTGGATATACCTTTAAGACGCTAGGACCGAGCAAAAGATGACTAAATAAAATAATAGCGCCTAAATCTGGAGTTAAATAAGATTAAAATGAGAAATAATATGATGATATAATTAAAGCTTTGTTTTAGATATAGATTAAGTGTTTTTTTACGGTACTTATATTTAAAGTACTGTGACGTTCTAATATGGTACAGGTATGTCCGAATGAGACAGGAGCCCTGGAGCCCGTAGAACGTCAGGTATATCTACCACCATAGAATATTCAGTTGCCATCCTGAATATTCCACATCCTTTTGTGGAGAGCTTAGCCAATTGGTGTGGTGGTCAATTGCTATTCTGTGACAAGTACGTTTTTTAATAAACGTTAAAATATTGTTATGTTTAAGTTTTTTTCGGCATATTTTCTACAGTACAAAGTAATTATATACTTATTTGTATATTAAAGAGAAATATATCAATAAAAATCCGATAAATTTTTTATTTTTATATTATAATATTATAACTTAACGTAGATGACAACCAAGCGGCAATTACAAACAAACGGCAACTTTTTACCAACCTTCTAACCAACACGTCAAATAACTCGATCACAACGCATTTAATTCAATCTAGTCAATTGAATTCTTCTTCTTCGGACGTTTTTATCTCTATTATACAAGTTCGCGCATTATGGCCAGTGTTGTCGCAAACACCACACCGTCACTCACGCGCTGCTGCCCTCTTTGGACGACGATTACCGTCACCCATTTCCTGTCTTACTAGCTCACTACCATCCTTAGTAGCCTGAAGACCTACTGCATCTTTAACGGAAAGTATTCCTCTTTTTATTAGACGTTTGTTTTTTACTCTTTAATATTTACTTAATAAGTGATTGGCTTCCTCTAGCTTGCAGACCTAGAAACTAACCAAAGTGACTTTGTGTATAAGACCGTATATAGCCTTTGAAAACGAGCTTAATGTATCAACTATTGATGTAGGTGAGCTTTCCTGGTGGTTTTTGACTCGATTCTAGATATAAGCCAATTGGTTTACTGCTTTGTTATTGGTGGTAGGTGTCTTCAAAGTCCAAATAGTGGCTCGCAGATTAGGGTCTAGTAACATTGTTTGTACAACAGCGACAGCATCCAGCTTTAAAATGACTCTTTCTGTGTCAAAAGGAACAAGCCTAGTGGCACTGAAACCTGCTTGAATATTTCCTGGCGTCATAGCAGCATTATGTGCTTCACAAAACGCTGTAAGAAAGTCCTCTTTTGAAACAAGGGTTATATGACGCCGGATGAGATCCTCAATTATGCGACCATAAGCTCGTTTGAGCGGGCTAAAACAACCGATATCTAAAGACTGAAGCCTGTGTGATAAGTGGGCAGGCATATAAAGGGTAATGATACTATTATTCTGACAATAATTCTCAAAGACCTTGGAATGATGCCTTTCATGGCCATCTAGGATGAGGAGACGTTTACCAACGGTTATACGTGGTCTGGTATACTTGTTGAAATACGGAATCCATTTCGAACCAATCTCATTTGTAGTCTATCTGTTATTAGACACGGCTACCTTCTAATCGCGTGGTAATGTTGTGTCATGATATCATGACACAAGGTGGGTTTTGCCCTGTAGAATGATGAACGGCGGGACCACCCAATCATTAGCATTAATAACAGAGATTACTGTTGACCATTCTCTGTTGTGTTGCTGAGCCTGTGTTGAATACACGGATGTTGATTGATTCTATTGATTGTTTTGCTCTGCTTCTTCAGTGTGCAGAGATTGATCATCTGTCTTCTTGGTGGATCAGATGCCCTGTGCGTCTCTTAGCTTGTCTAGGCCTGCCACTTCTTTTGGTGCTTGTAATGACCATGCCAGACCCAATAATACCTATCATAAACCCAGTCTTGTCAAAGTTATAAATGTCCGTGTCTTGTATACCATATTTCGCGATTGCTGTTGCAACTTGGCAAAATAACGCGCAACACGTATCTAGATCTATGTTCAAGATCCTCTAATAGTCCATCCTTTGATAAAAACGCGCCCAGAGGCCTGGTGTACATTTAATGAAGTTCTTTGTCCAGTTCTTTCCAACACGTCCAGTCCCACATACCGTTAATAATTGATTTGCTGTATCTTCAACATAACTGTGCCAGGATAGAAATACCCACGTATCCAGGTCAAGAATGGAGGAAAAAATGGCATTCTTTCCAGAAACTGTAAGTTTCAAAGTATTGGACATGCTGTCGCATCATAATGGTCGGCCGGCGATTGTAGCCTTTAGGGTATTATATGTGACATAAAATGTCTTAGAAAGCTTGCTAATAGTAATACGAGGGTCACGTCGTTTAGCTTGGACAGCAAGCTGTAAGTCTGATTCGCTATAACGCAATGCCATTATTGTTGGTTGATCAATTAGGAGCCTTGATTAAAAGGTTAAGTGGCTGGTAAAAATTTGCCGTTCGCTTGTAATTGGTGCTCGCTTGTCATCTACTTTATACTTTTATAAAGGTTTAATAATGAATCATTTTAACTTTTATAATAAAATTGTATTATTATATAAATATTTTAAATATAAAGACTGTGATGGATTTGACATGTATTATGGTATGTGCGCTCCCATTATGCGGCCTGGTGGTGTGGACGCGTTGCCCCGCTGCACAGATAGATAGATAATTGTGGGTCGGGATTTAGGATCTATCACCCTACCAGAATTGTTTGGTGTGACAGATCCTTCTTCCCTTTCCTTACCAGAGTATTTTTGTATAACACGAGTGATTGATAGGCGTCTTCGTCCTGTGCTTGTATCTGTCTCATGACAAGGACTTTTATTATCGTTGTAAAGATTATAAACCCTTGTTAACGCTATAGTATTAAGCTTATATCAACATTTTTAGATAGTAATGATAATAAACCCGATTTTTTAACAAAAGTATAGCTATTACCGAGCGTTTTTTATTTTATGTTGATAATATATAATTTTGAAAGAATATACGTATAACTAGACGTACATTCTTTACTTTTTGTAATTAGCTTAAAATTTATATTTGTATTAAAAATAGCGCTTATATTAATATTTGTTAAAAGCTTTATATATTTTTAAAAAGTTTTCACAAAGACTTATACCTTTTTAATGTTTACTTTGTTGGATCCATGTGATTCTACAGTCAAACCATCCATACAGAACCCACATGTATGATTAGATAAGATATTAGATACCAGATTGTGAGGTCACTTAGCCAGACCTGCAGGTCCAGCTAGACTTTACAATTCAACCATCAGCAACATCATGACCTTGACGCCATACTCGAGTATTATGATTGATTATTCAAGCCTGTTCCCACATACTTTCTATTTGATGCTATTTAACATTTATTTTTAGCAATATTCTGATTAAAATGATTGAATTATATAATACATTTAAAGTATCTTTATTTTACGCTTTACCGGAATGCCTTATTTATACCGTACTTTAATTAATTACTTGCTATTACTTAATACCGCCTAGCATTAAACCTTATTTACACTATGTTTATAATTATAATTATTAGATAACGTTGCTAACAAGTGAGATATCATTACAAGCGAGTTGGTACTCGTTATAAACTTTTTAACTAATATGATTTAAACTATTATATTTTTACTAATAATAATACCACCACCTTATAACGAATCAAACTTACAGCTAGATAGAAGCGAAACGATTTTTATATTTTAATTTATGAAACTTTTTAACGTCTTTTCTTTTACTTTTGCTGAATGAGAGCCGGAAATAGAAACTGGAAGATCTCCAGTTGGGCAGAGACGCACAGGGCATCTGACCCAGCAAGAGGACAGATGATTAGTCTCTGTACGCTGAAAAAGCAGAGCAGAACAAGAACAACAACAGAACACGCTTGACAACATGAATAATCTGAACTCACTAGCGTCTGACAATTTTAAGCAATAAAATTAAAAGAATGATATTACAACGCGATAGTATGCTTAATACTTTAAAACTTACTGTGAAGGTTCTTGTCACGTTCCGGAGATGAGATAGGACGTAATAGCGCTGTATAGACTATCTATGTATGGAAATCTCTTGGTGAGGAGGGAAGAAGAGATCGAGCCCACCAGCCAATTCTGGTGGGGGATATGATCTGTGCGCCCGCCCCACTATCTTTTGCCCTGGTGGCTGGCGGATCAACAGTCGCTCCGCTCATATGACCAATGCACGTGAGTGGCTTGGAGATCTGGTGGTATGGGTGACCATACGGGTGACTATACCATCACAGTTTCACCATCCATCAGGTCTAGTGATGGTCTCCATGGTCCCTGGGTCACGTGACTGAGCACGTGACTGATTGGACCACAGGTTGATTCATGCCCTGGTGGGTCAGGTGGGGGACGACTGCCTACATCTAGCTGCCCACCAATTTGGGTGCATTTACAGATCTCTCTTTTCTTTCAACTAGAGTTCATTATACGTCAATAGTTAATAAGGGTCCCTGTATCCTTACAATATATTTACGGAAGCCTGACAGGTGTAACCTTTTATTATAATAAAGATAACTATTTTAAACATGTTTATTTTATAAAGAACGATACCGGTTTTAATCTTTTAAATTTTTACATCTTATTATCCAGTTATATTGCTACTCTTAAATTTTAAACTTACAAAGTGATTATTGTTTATTTATTATGGAAGCTATTATATAATTATTTCAATTTCTACTTATAATCGTTATTAAGTATTGAAGGATTCTAACTTTTATTCGTTAAAGTTAAAAAGATAAATGTTTTTATACCGTAATCGTGTTTATTAATATAGCTTATTAGTTGGCTTTAATATTATAATTAAATTCAAATTGTGTAGATTGACAGAACCCAAGGTTTGATAAAAAACTAAAATTGAGGTAAATTAATTACGTGATTGTTTACTTGGTAGTATGGTTGTTATTCATTTATTTATTTGCTAGTCACTTAAGCCTTATTTTTAAACTTAAAAGTAATTTCTTAAATGGTTTTATCTTTTTTGAATTAATTATTATAATTAAATATAATTACTTTACAGCCGTTAGTTCACTTATACGGCACTTTATATCTTATATGCCTCTATAACATTGATTATAAGTATTAAGCTTTATAATTTTAGTTAATATGCTGTTAATTAAGGGCTTTATTTGTAATAATTTAATATACTTCTTAAAATTCGCTCGTTTAAGCGGTTTTATAATCTTATTTATGAGATTTTTGTCGGTTAAAACTTATAAATTTTTGATATTATTAACTTTCATTTTCAAGGTATATAATTCTATACTATTTTCATGTATTGTTTTATTTTATTAAGCGTTAATAGTTTAGTTTAAAAAATTGTGTTGAAGTTGCTTTTTAAGATCGTAATAAGTTTTTCTGATATTATTTTATTGTTTATTAAACACCTTCTCATTGAAACGGCACTATCAACAGCTTTTGTAAAGTTAATAAATTTAATTTTTGTAGTTTTATCTTCTAGAAACGAATTATAGCTCAATATATTAAAAATTTGGATAATAATTTATCTATCGTATACATTTTATAATAAATTTTATATCGTTTTGACTGTAACTTAAGTTAATATTCATATTTCTTTATAAAGTTTTAAATTTTTTTTTTTTAATTGTAGCTTTTCTTGAGTGTTCAATACCGTACTAAACAGTTATTAATGCTTTTTAAAAACTGCGATGTTTTTTAATAACTTTTTATCATTTTCGTTAAGATTTATTACAAATCGTGCTTTAATAAAATTAGTAGAAGTAATATTACGGTGTATAATATATATGAAGTAGTTTTACTTATCTATTTAAAACATATATTTAATCGTTTTATTACTTATAGCTTCATTTTTTCGTTTAATTATAATCCTTTAAAACATTGGGTTTATTAGGGTTAAAATTACTTTCAATTTACTTATATTGTTTTTTTAAAGTGCGTTTTGTTTATATTGTTATTAATCGAAGCGTATAATTTTTTTTAAAAATTAAATTATTTTTACGTTCAAAAACTGATTATCAATTCTACATTTATAATTTATAATTCTTTTTAAACATCCAAAGCGAGATTTTGAAGACCTTTAGCGTTAGTTTAAATTTTAATTACTTGTTTTATTAATATACATTGCTTTATTAGATTTTGAAAGGTAGAGGTTGTATTTTAAAAGACCGTAGGGGTTTTATTCCTTTATGTTGGATCCATACGATTCCAACCTCCAAACCATCTATACCAGGACCCACATATATGATTAGATAAAATATTAAATACTGGGCTGCAAGGTCACTTAGCCAGACCTTCAGGTTCAGCTAGACTTCCCAATCCAACCATCAGCAACATCATGACCTTGACCCAATACTCGAGTATTATGATTGATCGTTCAAGCCTGTTCCAACACTTTACGTATGATTTGCTTATTTAAAGCTATATTAAAAATTAAGCAGCTTGATGATTTAAAAAAAATTGCGTTAATATTTACATGTTTTATTAAAGTAAGCATTAAAATATTTTCTAATCATAATAATTATTGCATAAAATTTAATTGTTAAGGGTTTTATCAAAAAAGACAATTATGAAGTTAATTTATATTATGAATCAAGATTTCATTTTTGTAAAAGTTATTACCTTATATTAATTTATTACTCAAGCGGTTGTAAACTTTATATATAAAATTTACGTTCTTAACGTATTGAGCTTCTCATTTAATAGTCTTTTTATTATTTGTTTATTATTGATTAAATGATTTTCATTGAGTTAATACTTTTAAATAATTCAAAGTTTCCTTTTCAAACAAATCAGTGAATTCTATCAAAAACCGCTTTTTTAAGCTTTTGTTTTAAGTTTAAAAGAGTTTTGTATCGTAAGTTAATTTACGCTTAATATATAAATTAAGCTATTTAAGAACCTAATAGTTATGAGTGGTTTAATAAACTTTTAATACGAACTATATTACGCGTAAAAAGACCGTTTAATTTTGAAATCGTTATATTATAATCGAGTATAAAAATTTCAAAAGTTATTTGTTTTTATATCGTTATTTTATCGTTACTTTTACTTTTGGGAAGGGCGTTTTAAATGGTTTTTGAGAGGTTAAGGTAATTTAATAGCGCTCTATAAATAAAATGGGTTACGTTTGTTTTACGTTTTTTTCAAGTGTTTAATTTTAAAAAAGTATGATTATTTTGAAGGACGTTATTATTGCAGGTTTGAATATAGGTCTGGTTTTTTTATAACGGTAATAAGAATGTTATTATATTACTAGAAGGAAAGTTTATACGAGGTATATTAAAATGATTAAAGTTGTTCAATTTATATCTTTTAGATAATATCGTGAAGAATTTTAAGAACCCTTCTTTTATCGATTAGTTACATAACGTAATAATATATATTCTCATAGCTTAATATTATTAGTATTATTTGCTTACTTTTTTTCTTAATTTTTTTATAAACTTAAGCGTTAATATATACGTAATAGCGGGTTTTAAGTATATAGAAATAACTATAAATACATTTGTATTTGTCTCAAACAGCGAAAATAAATTAATCTTGTTTTTGAAATGTTACAATTTCAAACTTTAATTATTTCGTTTAATTACTATAATTGTTATACTTGTTATTAGGTAACTTTAAAAGATCAAAAAGATATACGTAAATTTTGTTATAGCGCGATGTTTTTCTAAACTGATATTTTGCTTAACAATAGCGTTTTAATATTAATTAATAAGCGTAAACAAGTTCAATATAATAGCTTTAATAGTGTAAAAAGATTTTATTTAATTTATATCGAATTTTCTATTATTATTAAAATATATGATACAAGCTTTCTAAGTAAGTTCGTTTTTTAAACCCTTTTTGGCTTTATTTATACGAACCTAAGATATTTAATTAAAGCTTTTTTAATAAAAACTTTATCAATACTTTAAGTGTTGAAGAATAATCATCATTATTAAAAGATTTTTTTTTTAGCTTTTAATCATTTAATTTATTTAAATCGGCTTAAAACATCTTATTTGTTGGATCCATGCGATTCCAGACTGCAAACCATCTATACCAGGACCCACATGTATGATTAGATAAGATAAGATAGTGGATTGAGAGGGCACTTGGCCAGACCTTCGAGTCCAGCTAGATTCCTCTCAATCCAACCATCAGCAACATCATGACCTTGACACTATACTCGAGTATTATGATTGATCGTTCAAGCCTGTTCTAACACCCTTTTAATATAGTCGACTTAACGGAGTTTTTCTATATATAACTATATTTGATAAGTTATTGTATTAAGTTTTATTAAACACTTATTTATTTACCTCATTTATTTGAATTAGGTATTAACTTATTAATAATTATTACACTCTTATTAAAATATAATAAAAAGATTAAAAAAATATTTTAAAACTACTATATTTTAAACTACTATATTTTAAACTACTATATGTTAAATCATCTTTTAATATCACTTTTATATTATATTGAGTAGAGGTTTTGAGTAACTCATCGTTATTAATAAAACATTGAACCACGTAAAATTATTAAGATTTTCTCATAAGCCATTGTTATTTTATTAAATTCAACATCCATCTTATAAATATTACGTCTTTAATATAGTTTAAGATCGTGCTAAACCGTCCTCCTGCAAAACCTGGCCGCGACTTCTATGTGGCAGGCCTAGAGGTATGTGGGCTCTCATCCAGTACCTTCAAATCAGTATGATGTCAAAAAAAGTACGCAGAGCCTCTTGGTTCCATCAGAACATGAGCCCAAGCGTTAGTCAAGGACTGTAGCATTGACATTACACTCAAGAGTGACTCCATACAACGCGACGTTCACATTATTACTTCATTGCTACGCTATCAAGTCATACCTGCTGTCCCAGATCAACATGTAGATCCTTGTGAAGTGATCACGGTACGTATTGTTCCATCGCATGGCTGGTTACACGCATTGTAACCCAGCATCACCAACAGCCAACATTGCCCACGGGCAGGGTGTATGCGTATCTCTCTCCGGTGAGAATGGTGTGGGAGTCGCAAAATGAGATATGCAAGTATCTGCCATACTTCTTACGTGAAGAAGGTATGGATATATTGTAGTCTTGCTACTACCTGGAGCATGCCAATTTCACTCGGGGTATCATTCCAGCTTCGGGTAGCTTTACCAAATCATAGTCCTGCTGTTTAAGTTTGAACTCGTACCCGATTCGCAGCCGCCATGGCACAAACCCAAGGGGAACCCCTCGCAGTGATTTGGTTCTCGTTCAAGCTACCAGGTGGCGTTCAGGATGAATCCAGCTTGTGGGATCTACTATCAAGCGGTAGAAACGTGATGAGTGACTGGCCTAGCAGCCGTCTCAACGTAGATGGGTTTCTGGATGAGGGCAGAAGAAGACCAAACACGGTAAGTTATCCTTGCCATCATGGGACTTCTCCATATTAAATGAAACTCAGCTCTATTCCCGCGGCGGTCATTTCATCGAGGCGGATCCGGCAGCATTCGACGCTCCGTTCTTCTCGATAACCGCGAAGGAAGCAGCCGCAATGGACCCGGCACAGCGACTTGTTTTGGAGACTGCTTTCCATAGCTTTGAGAATGGTAGGAACCGAATACCGTCTTTGAACCGTCTTTGATGCATACTTGCGAAGACCTGACTCCAACAGCGGGTATTCCTCTTGATCGACTGAAGGGCTCACAGACTGCGGTCCTCGCACCAATGAGCACTGATGATTACTCTCGATCCACGTCCAAAGATGTTGACCAGGCTCCACGTATGGCTGCGACTGGCATACCGCCTTCAATGCTTCCTAACAGAGTGAGCTGGTTCTTCAATCTGCAAGGGCCAAGCGCCCTTGTAGACACGGCGTGCTCTAGTGGCATGGTGGCCATCGACATGGCTTGCCAGTATATACGGAATGGATTTGCATCAACAGTCAGTGGGCTCCTTCTCCGGACCTTTTGGATTGCTAACCCAAGACCAATATATACAGGCTTTAGTCCTTGGTGCGAACCTGCTACTCGGTCCAGAATGCTCGGTAATGTTGGGGAACATGGGATTTCTATCCCCTAATAGCGTGTGCTATAGCTTTGACCACCGGGCAAATGGCTACGCTAGAGGCGAAGGCGTGGTGGGACTAGTCATCAAAGCTCTTCCTCTTGCAATCCAAGATGGTGACATGATACGCGGGATCATTCGCTCCAGCGTTACGAATCAGGACGGCCGTACGCCGGGTCTAACCCAACCTAGTTCCGAATCCCAAGAACGCATGATTCGTCTTGTGTACAAGCAAGCTGGACTAGACTATAAGGCTACCCGCTACGTCGAAGCCCATGGTACGTACAACCTATTCTCAAGAGAGCATGTTTCAGAGTAGCAATTGACCCCTTCTTCAACAGGTACGGGGACTCCCATTGGTGACCCTATCGAGATGAAAGCTATAGGACGCGTCTTTAGGACGTCCCGGACAGCAGACCAGCCGCTTTACGTGTAAGTGGCTTATGTATTAACTAGACTCAAAGAAAGTCAACTAAGTCGTCTCTCAAGGGGGTCAATCAAGTCCAGCATTGGCCATTTGGAGGGTACTAGCGGTTTAGCTGGTGTTCTGAAGACCATCATGGCACTTGAAAAGGGCATTATCCCTCTGAATGCGTTATTCGAGAAAATCAATCCGGCGCTTGATGTGGACTTCTACCATACAGAGGTTCGTGCACTACTACGTAGCATGTGGTAACTTTTCGTCCACTCAACTAACGCCGAGAAGATTCCAACGACACCAACAGCTTGGCCAAACGTCGGGATTCGACGAGCGTCGGTCAATTCTTTCGGGTTCGGAGGCACCAATTCGCATCTGATACTCGATGATGCTTTCCATTATCTCCAAGGCGAGGGTCTGGTGGGCAACCACAACTGTACCATCTCCATGGGCTCTGACAGCGGCAACGAGGTTCAAGAAGGAAAGTCGTATGAGACCAACGGAGACTCGCCCACGTTGACCCGTTCTCGCTTGCTTGTCTGGAGCGCCGCCGACGAAGGCGCACTCAAACGTATGATTCGAGACTACAGCTCTTATTACCAGTCCCGAGTTTTCAACAGTCAATCGACCCTTGACAGACTAGCCTTGACACTGGCGTCTCGGAGAAGTCACATGTCCTGGCGGACATGTGCGGTGATTGGTCCAGCGTTTCATTTGGGCGAGAGCGCGACGTTGCCGACCACGAAGGCCACCAGGTTTTCCTCCGAGAAAGCGTTGTCATTTGTTTTCACAGGCCAAGGAGCACAGCACGTCAAGATGGGTCTTGGTTTGCTCCAATACCACGAATTCAAGGAGGCGTTGCTCGAGGCAGGCAAAAAATATGAATCCCTAGGTCGCAAGTGGTCGATTATGGGTAAGTCAAACTTCGCGCAGTCTGGTTCTCTTCTAATGCTCGGTACCAAATGCGCTCCAAAACGAGGAAACCATCAACCAACCGGAGTACAGCCAGCCACTGAGCACAGCTCTCCAGATTGCGCTTGTGCGTCTTCTGAGGTCCTCTGGGGTGACTCCATCTGCTGTCGTAGGGCATTCGTCAGGGGAGATAGCCGCTGCGTGAGTCACAATATATTGCTAACTTCAGGTGATGTGGGTTGACATACATGCTAACTATCCGAAGGTACACAATAGGAGCTTTGACGCAAGAGTCGGCCTGTAAAGTGGCATATTATCGAGGCCAAGTTGCTGCACAGCTGAAGGCTACATGTGGCACCTCTTCGCCAGGAGCTATGATGTCCATCAACGCACCCGAGTCTCGGATTCAACACATCCTCGGGTCCACCGCGTCCATCCAAAAAGGGTCCGCCCATATTGCCTGTGTAAACAGCCCGCTGAACTGCACAGTTTCCGGGGACGCATTTTCACTCGAGGCGCTGAAAGAGCATCTTGATGCTGCTGCTATTCCCAATCAGAAACTCAAAACAGGCGTTACGTACCACGCTCCAATCATGAGAACGGTAGCAGCACAGTACTTGGAGCTCTTGGGGGTACTCGAACCACAGAAACCGAATATGGCTATCACCATGATCTCTTCTGTGACTGGCCGTGCTGTTGCTACGACAGATTTGTCCACTGGCCAGTATTGGGTAGACAACCTCATCATGCCCGTGAAGTTCTCGGAAGCTGTTTGCACCATGATTCAGGAAGGGTCAATTATGGGTGTGGTGGGCGAAGAGAGAATCACGGACGTGTTTGAAATCGGGCCACACTGTGCCTTACGACAGCCGTTGAAAGACACGCTGAGACTGAGTCACAACAAGCACGTCCGATATTGTTCTGTCCTCGACAGAACAATGCCTTCGTGCCAGAGTTTCCTGGAACTCCTTGGAAATCTGTTCTGCAATGGTTACGGAGTTTCGGTGTCTACGGGGAACCAGCAAGCTGCTCAAGGCGCAGCCACAACCTCATTCCTTACCGATTGCCCTCGATACCCCTTCGATACTTCGCGTAAGTATTGGAAAGAATCACGCCTGAGTCGCGACAACAGACTGCGGCAAGCTGTTCCGAATGAGGTACTTGGAGTGAGATCGCACGATTGGAACCCCCTTGCTCCGCGATGGCGAAACTTCTGGAGTGTGGAGACAATGCCATGGGTCGGAGACCATATTGTGAGATTTGCCTTCCAAAAAATCGATGGAAACTAATTTGTCCCGAATTGAGATCAACAACATGGTCCTTGTGCCTGGCACTGCTATGTTGGCCATGGCTATTGAGGCCATGGCGCAGATGGCGTCCGCGGATCGCCCTGTCGCTGGCTTCTACGTCAAAGGTGCCGAGTTCATGAGTGCGATCAGTGTACAAGAGGACTTGGCAACAGAGACGGTTCTCCACCTGATCCCTCTGCAGCAATCGTACGAGAAGGAATCAGTATGGTCTCGTATCACCATTTTCGCCTACAACAGCGGCCGTTGGAGCAAATGTTTCCAGGCTACCGTCCAGATCCAATACGCGGATGGCCAAACCGAAGTGGATGCCGGTGCGGAGAGAAGACTGAGCGAATACACTACACTTCAGCGATATTCACAGGCGATAGAAGAGTGCAGGAGCCCTTTCGACCCGAAGGCGCTTTACGACGTTTTCAAACAGTCGGGGATCAACTACGGCAAATCGTTCCAACTACTGCAAGATATCCGCTCGAACGGAAGAGGAACTGTCGTTGCCCGCGTTGACTTACAGAAGGCGGGTAACATAGGCTCTCTGGTTCATCCAGCGGTTCTTGATGCAGCCATCCACTTGACGCTCGTTCCAGCATCAAAAGGTATCGCGGAACCATGGTCCACTTCGGTCCCTCGCAAGTTGCACGACATGTGGGTGTCAGCAGAGGCATGGACGAGCACATCGGCCGTGAGGATAACGACAACCGCAAATGCCGCTTCAGCGGGATCAGGAACGACAATCACTACCTGTCTTCTCCCAGACGATAGATCGACTCCTCTCTGCGTCATTGGCAGTGTCTACCTGGTTCCTGTCGCTCAACTTGCTTCCAGCAAACACAATCGGACGAGGTTACTCTACGGCATCGATTGGAGGCCTCAGCTTAGTCTGCTGGATTCCAAACAGTTGAGCCAGTTGTGCGATGCAGACAACATTCCCGCAGACAGCACAGGCATGGCTCAGTTCTACTCCAGACTTGAAGAAACGCTTGACATTCTTGTTCGAGGAACCTTGCAGCAGATTTCGCAGACGCACCTACAGCGAGCCCCAGAGCATATGTCACAGCTTATCGCATGGATGGAACGCCATATTGCTCAGGGACAGGAGACTCCTCCGTCGATTGACAATACATCCATCGAACAGGCTCGGGAGACTCTTCATCAGCTTGCGACGGAAAGGCCAAAGTGGAAAATATATGATGCTGTCGGCTCTAATATCTTGTCGATCATTGCCGGCGAGATCGATCCACTGCAGCTGTTGTTGAGCACGGGTCTGGCTGAAACATTCTACAGTGAGATCTTCGAGAGAAATTGTGACTTCAGATTGCGGAACTTCCTGCGCCTGGCATCGCACGAGAACCCAAACCTGAGAATTCTCGAAGTCGGGGCTGGAACGGGTGGGATGACCAAGCACGTTCTTTCGGCCTTCCAAGAGTTAGAGGAACTCAGTGGCGGTGATAAATTCGCTGACTACACATACACGGATATCTCCCCGGCCTTCTTTGAGAATGCCCGAGACAAGTACGACAACACTTTCCCAGGCCGATTCCAGCTCAAGACGTTTGATATAGAGAACGAAGCGTCCAAGGAAGGATTCCAGCCTGGGAGTTACGACATGATAATTGCGGGTAGCGTTCTTCATGCCACAAGAGATTTGAACGCGACTCTCGGGAATCTTCGCACTGTTCTCAAGCCTGGAGGTTCCCTCGTTTTCCTGGAAGTGCTCGCCCCATATTCGATTGCTGCGAATTTGGGGTTCGGCGTGCTGCCCGGATGGTGGCTCAGCGTTGAAGCATGGCGTTCGGATGGTCCAACAATCACAGAAGGGAAATGGGACCAGGTGCTCAAAGGAGCAGGCTTCTCTGGAAACGAGCTTGTACTGCGGGATTACGAGAGTGATGTGTGTCATCTTTCTGGCATCGTGGTCTCAAGGGCAATATCACCAGAAAACACAGAGCACGAGGAAGTCGTGGCACAAGGATCCGCCCTTTTCTTGGTCATTGACGACCAATCGGAGTACCAGTGTGCTTTGGCTGAGAACGTCCGCATCGAGGCTTCCAGGTCAGCAAGATTCCAGGAGATTGAGGTCTTGACCTTGGGCAGCATCAGAAGCAACACGGTCGCTGCGTCGGACGTGACCATATCGCTTCTGGAGGTTGGGGCGCCATTCTTGGCCACCCTCTCGGAAGAAAAGTATGGAGCCATGAAGGAAATGATGGCTTGCGTGCGAAACCTGCTCTGGGTCACGGCCATCCCTCAGAAGGATGATGGAGACCTTCCAGATCGTGCACAGTACAATCTTACGACTGGGTTTATACGAAGTATACGATCGGAAGCGCTGGATCGCCACTTTGTTCACCTTGTCAATGAATCGGACGAACAAGATGTTTCGGCTTTTGCTGGACACATCGCCAACATCTTACGGCTTTCGTTCGAGTCAGATCCAGGCGCACCAGAGCTGGAATATGTATTGCGGGGTGATGTAATGCATACAGGACGGCTATACGAAGCAAAACATCTCAATGAACAGGTGGACGGGCTCATTTCTCCGCAGCTTCGGTCCGGCCCCTGGAAACCTGGACCCCCTTTGAAGCTATCAATCCACGCCCGTGGAATGCTCGACAGCTTGGAGTTCGTAGAAGATGACACACATCAAACTGCGATTGGACCCCATGAGATTGAAATCGAGGCCAAGGCATGGGGCCTTAGCTCCAGAGACGTCTTCGTGGCTCTTGGTCGACTAGATGGTCAGGAGTTTGGCTACGACTGCGCTGGGGTTGTGACCAGAGTTGGATCAGATGCTGATTTTCGACCCGGAGACCGTGTGGTCATGAACGGCGCAGGATGCATTCGGACATACCCTCGGACATCGTCACAAGCAGCCATCGCGATCCCTGATAGCCTTTCGTTTGCAGCTGCCGCTTCAATGATCAGCCCAGGCATCACAGCTTACCATTCCCTGGTCAACGTTGCAAGACTCCAGAAAGGGGAAAAGATCCTTATTCATTCCGCTGCCGGTAGCACTGGGCAAATGGCTATCTGGGCTGCAAAGATGATAGGAGCAGAGATCTTTGCCACCGTGGGTTTCGATGCCAAAAAACAGCTCTTGGTGGACCAATTCGGACTCGCACCGGACCACGTCTTTTACAGCCGCGATGTATCTTTTGCTCGAGGGGTGATGCGTGTTACGAACGGATATGGTGTCGATGTGGTTTTGAATTCCCTATCCGGTGACGGTCTACGAGCGTCCTGGGAGTGCGTGGCTCCATTTGGCCGATTCATTGAGCTTGGAAAGGCCGACATTGTAGGAGAGTCATCACTCCCTATGTCAAACTTCGCCAGGAACGTGACGTTTTCTGCCGTTGATTTACACCATCTTGGACTTTCTGATACGGCATTGGCATGCCGGCTCATGCGGGAAGTCACAGACCTAGCCATCCAGGGACACGTCCAACACCCTGAACCATTGCACCTCTTCCCACTCTCAGATGTGGAACAAGCGTTCCGTTTCATGCAGAGTGGTACAAACACCGGACGCATTGTTATCGAAGCTACCGATTCTGCCGTGGTACAGGTACGTTCACTGGAGGTTCCTGAACAATGTCTACAGGAGTTGTCGCTAACATCTCATCCCTACAGAAACGTCTTCTCGACCGCTGTGACTGGAAATGCGACAGCAACTCGTCCTACGTCGTTGCGGGCGGTCTTGGAGGCATTGGTCGCGCCATTCTGGAGTGGTTGGCTGATAAGGGTGCACGGTATCTCATTGTACCATCAAGGTCCGGGGGGGTGGGGTCTGCCGCTGCGTCCCGGGTCGTGTCTGCACTTGAGAAACGCGGCGTAGTCGTCGCCACTCCCGCTTGTGATGTGGCATCGGCTGCCTCGTTGAAATCAACCCTCGAAGAATGCAGTCAACGACTACCGCCCATTCGAGGCTGCATCAATGCTGCTATGGTGCTTCAAGTAGGTTACCTACCTAACCTGCCATGCGACCTGGAATATGAAGCTAACATGTCTCATCCTGCAGGACGCCGTCTTCGAGAATATGACCTATGCACAATGGGACCTTACACTTCGGTCGAAGGCTCACACCACCTGGAATCTTCATGAGTTGCTTCCCCCGTCTCTCGACTTTTTTGTGCTGCTTTCCTCCCTTGCCGGGGTCTATGGAAGTCCAGCACAGTCCAATTATGCTGCTGGATGTGCCTTCCAAGACGCTGTTGCCTCCTACCGCACTCGACGGGGCCAGAAAGCGATATCGCTCGATGTTGGGTGGATGCGTACCATTGGCATCATAGCTGAAACAGAGCAGTATCAACGCCACAGAAAGAATACTGCAGATATGGGCCAAATCGAAGCCGAGGAACTCATGGCACTGCTCAACATCTATTGCGATCCAAGCCTTCCCTGGCTTGCGCCAGAAAAGAGCCAGCTGCTGATTGGTGTAGTGACACCGAGAGACCTTCTGGCTCAAGGGCAACCTGTCACTCCCTTGGCCCAGCGACCTCTGTTCGCAGGATTTTCCCGGGCTACCAATGGTTCTGCACAAGGCTCTGGAAATGAAGCATCAGTCGATCTAGGTGCTTTATTCCGGCAGGCAACAGACCCTAAAGAACAAGGGAGGATTGTCGTAGCAGCATTGACAGCCAAGCTTGCACGTGCGCTATCAGTCAGTCCCGAGGACGTTGATTCTAGCAAGCGTCTATCTGACTGCGGCGTCGACTCTCTGGTGGCTGTTGAGCTACGCAACTGGATTGGCATTGATTTTCGAGCTGAAGTGGCGGTGTTTGAAATCATGGGAGGGGTGACGATTGAGGCAGTCGGAGCCCTGGTGGCAGACAGGAGTGAACTTGCAGGGGACGTGACAAGTAAGGAGTAGGCGAGTATGGGACATGCTTCGTGATACTAAGAACAGAATGCGCACTTCCATTACGTACAAGAGGAGAGTTGGCCGAAATTGCCCAGACCACATCTGAATTAGAGCTTGGCATTTTTCAGCCGAATGAGACCCTCCTGAGTTCCAGACATGACGAGCCGGCCGCTCCGCACGTTCCAAAACCGCTGATGGATAAGGACTCTTCCGTTTGAGCCCCAAGATGTCACGCGCTCGCCTAGCATCCACTCATCCACCTTGGCCGTCGGTTCGTGAAGCCAGAGAGTGTGGTTGAGGCTTGTAGCCATGGCAACGTTCTGTAATTTGCGACCTACCATTGAGGGACTGGCATTCAAGGCGGCCCCTAGCATGTAGGTGTCTGATAGATAAGCCAGCGCATTCTGGTGCAAGGCCATGTTATCTGGCAATGGGGTCGGCGAGCGAACGAAAGAGCGTTGGCGATAATGGGTTGGTTGGTCTGTGAATGTGTTGTCGAAGGGTCGCCAATCAAATGGCTCTTCATCTGCTCTCAACTGCAGTAGGGGGACATCGCGGGTGATGGAGGCCGTCATTGCTTCCTGCAACTTCTCCCTGGGAATGTCGTCCGGGAGGCAGCTGTTCACATCGGGCATCGCGACTGCGTAATCCAACACGTTTCCGACCGGTAAATCGTTTCTCTGGAAGCAGACTGTAGAGATGTGTACACACGCGTCACCAGCACCTTGGGTCGCGTGTACCACTCGCGAAGCAAACGAGCGCCCATCGCTCGTGCGTTCGACGTGAAAATGAACGACCTCCATGGGTTTCACGGCACGTATGAACGTGGACTGTAGCGAATGTACGCTGAATTCCGGCGGCAGTGTCATGAAGGCAGCAGCCACAGACAGACCGACAACGGCACCGCCAAAAACCGACCGCACTCCTTGCTGGGAAGTCATCGGACTATTCATAAGATGCATGTGAGAAACGAGTGTCGCAAATCAGCTGTGTGATAGGGAAGGGGGAATGGGGAGAGGGGGCGCACATGTAGGGAGGAAGGTTTGGTGATTGACATACTTCACGTTCACATAAGTGTCTGGACCCAACTCAGGGGTTTGCTTGACGGTAACCAAAGCCTCAATGGGGGCGTTTGGAGCCATGCTTGCGGATGACTTCAGAAGGAATGAGGAGTCGGAGTCGGCAGGCCTGCAACACAGCATTGGTGGCCCAGTGCTTTATATGCCAGAGGCATTGCCGCTCGACGACACGCAACAGCTAACCCCGATTACATGTATGTACCCGGTGCGTACCTAATGTCATGCGCCTGGTTGCAGGCAAGGTGGTGTGCTTCTGTATATTGCATATCGGCAGCAGTGCAACTGTTGGTTTTTAATGCAACCATAGGTAAATGTGATGACCACCACAGCCACTGGATCGGCACGCGTTCTCGTCGTGCGAAACAGCGCCAAGATGGCTGTGTACGTGGAGTAGTTTATTGATTGTGATGGCTGACTGATCAGACGCGAGATAGCGACTCGGTGACTTTTTATATAGTCTTGATCCCGTCTTGCACCTTATTACACAGTAGGGTGCCCCACCTGACAGCCATCTGTCAGCGGGCTACCTAACCACCAAGCTCACCAACAGGTCCAGCTGCGACGGATATCGTCTTGATATGTATTAACATGCCATCGACATACAAAACAAGATCGTGGTGGCCAGCTAGCCTGGGAAGAGGCCTGATTGAACACACCCAACAGTCATCTAATTGAACGCGACCAAAGGCCCACTGTGGGAGACACGATAATCTGAAGTTGAATGGCATCTCCACATGAAACCCGACCGTGATGAGTGGTTCTACAGTCCAGCTGGGCCCACATCCGAACCTCCCTCCTCCTACAACAACAACAACTTCGGAGGCATTCGCGGTGCGGGCAGTCACAGGCAGACAGGTCAGCCATCGTGGCCACGGCTCAGGCTCGCATCGGAAGCGGCCTAGAAAGCGCAGCTAATCGGCTGACCTGCTACGGCTCACGCCCGACGAATGCCCTGAAGTGCACTGTAGATGGCTATTCACGCTGGGAAGCTGCCCGCCCAATTGAGCCCAATCAGTCACCATCAAATTGAGCAGATCAAAGTACCCAGATGTAAAGACCACCAAGATCTGAAATTATATGGCATCTTCATACTTATTTTCGAGCCGTCAGACGGTCTGAGCTTTACAGCGGTAAGCTCTACCAAGCCGGACCCTGATAGGCCTCAAAATGGAGACTCGGAAGGTTAGGTAGGTAGGTACAGTGGGGTGACAAAAAAACCAAACACCCCGCCCCAACCCCGCGATTTTTCGCGTTTCCTCCTTTCTGCCACGACTAACACCACAACTTCTACGATGCCTCGTGTACACAAAAAAAACTCCGAAAAAATCAGGAATTCATACAACACCTCGTCAGCGCAATCGCATTTGGGGAAGGCTATCCGCAGGCGAATCGAGCAAGAAGGTGGAGCTTGCTGAGGGAGTGTCAGCAAGCACCTGTCGCGGGATCAAAAAGCGCTTCACCTCTCAGGACTGGGGCGTCTCTCCCAAAGGCCGTGGTCGACCACAATCCCTAACTAGAATCGAAAAGAGGGCCATACTAAGGGTAGTTGACGGTAATCCGTTCATTTCTCTACTTAGTTTGAAGCGAGCGTTTAATCTGAAGGAGTCAACGCGTATTATCGGTCGCCATCTGCTCCGGGAGGGCATCGGGCATCACGAAGCCGCAACACGTCCGTATTTGACCCAGGAACACGCAGACAAGCGACTAAAATGGGCTGAGGAGCATCAGGATAAGCCGCTTTCGTGTGAGGCTTATGGCGCAGTTTGCTTTCGCTGTCGGATTTGTAGATGAAGAGCGAATTCGGCCAGAGAACGAGGAATACGTGTTTCCAGGCCTGTCGAGAATAGCAAGTCAGTATCCAAGACGCTGATATCGAGACCCAGTTGTCCACCTACCTTTGTTTTCCGAGTACTTTTGTGGACGTAACCCGACTTGACCACGCGATCAAACTCGAAGCTTCCGTTCTGGGTTACTGGACTGGATGCCGGCAGGCCTATGGCGTTCCGCAGACGACTAGCCGGTCCGCTCAAGCAGGGGATGTTGATGGTCGCACCGCGGCCCGGTATCCTCGTGCCCTTCGCGTGGGTAACGCACTGCGTTGTTGTCTCGGCCATGATGGAGCGTGGTGATGAGGTTATTTACACCCGACAAGTGGCGTGTGGTTATTAGATATTAGAGTATTAGAACAGAAGCGAAAATGAGGGGCGAAGTGGTCGATATTCGGTTCCTCTGTGCTTGTATTGAGTAAAGAAGTGCTGTACTTGGCGTTGTGGCGGTAAGGAAATTGCTCAAGCGTCAATAGCTGAGGTGGACAGCTAATAGCCGTAGTCGTAGTCAGGGACGCTGCGATTGCGATTGCGTTTGATGGTATCTGGTAGGTAGAACCCTAATGCTGTGAACGAAGGCAGCGCTTGTAGATGGATGGTGTAAAGTTGCCGATACGATCGCAAAGGGGAAGCAACGATCCGGGTGGACGTCTTCAGTGACGAATCGACATGATGGCGTGGGAAACGCCGAGATCGCAGCAGACCGAAGTAGTGTTCACGTGTATAGAGGAGAAGTGATGTGATATTGGCAGAAAGAGAGAGCGCGCGGAGAAAGGGAATGTGTGTATTGGTCGAGACTGAGACCGAAGAATGGAATGCCCCTCCCGAGTGATCAACACGACTCACTGCCGCTGTGAGGAGGAGTGCGGAGGAATGTTTGCAAGGGTAGCTTTGGGATCAGCGTAACGGTGTCGCAGAACGGCACGCCATGCGACGAGCGAAGATGCTAGATATTCCGTGGCGTAACTAGAGACAAAGCAGAACGAATACGGATGATAGGATTGTTGTGTGCACTTTGTTAGAGGTGAATCTGTAGAATGCGATTGTCGAAGAATCGGAAACAGAGGGTGACGGACTGTTTTGTTGATGATGCGACACGGACCTTCATCAAGCTGTTGTCCGGCACCTTTAGCTCTGATTCATGAAGCTGGAGCCCACCTGTGATCCATCATCCAGATCTGGATTGGATCATTGGCCCCGTTTCAGGAACAGGCGGTGATAGCCGCGTTTCACGGCATTAACCTACAAACATGACTCTGGTGTTGATGGTGGTGGCTCGTGTACGCAGGCGACGCAGAAGCATCGCCGTACCCATTCGCGACTGCCGAGTCCCACCGCTGGCTATGCGGTGCGAGGCCGTAGTGATGTTTCGAGTGCTGTCTCGCGTCTGCCTGCCCGTAGGAAGGTATGCCAGGAGTCCTGATCCCTGCCTGCGGTGAATGGGTCTTGGGACTCGGGGAGAGGATACATCCGGCGTAGGCCGCCCAGCTGGGGGGAGCGCCTGAGAGCGAGCGCGGCGATGCCGTCGTATGCGAGTCATTGTGGGAGTACCCGCCGCCGTCGGATACTGTTGGGGTATGGGGCATTGCGTAGAGTCCTGGGCTCGTTCTGCTGAGAGGTGTGAGCATGGTCGGTCCCGGGCCTGAAGGGAGCTGCGAAGAAGGCGATGCGGATTAGAGTATTGTCTATCAGTCTCATTACATCACATGTTTTGATACTATTTCCAACCTGGGACATGGGCTGCAAGATTAAAAAATCACTCGATCGCAAGGTGCGAGAAAGAGAAAGAAAAGATGGCCAGGACGGGGACTTTACTCACATATCTCGATACAATCTTCTTGAGCTCCCTAGCCAGTATTTTCCAAGGAAACACCTTGACGTCCTTCGCGATATTGCGCGGCTTTGGATTCAGAAATGCCATGATGATCTTGAAGACCTCTTCGCTGTCCGCCTTAGCCTTGCTCACCGTCAGGGGCCGGAATTCCTCCAGGTTGCGCTGTATCCGGTTCTTCTCTTCCACCGTGAACCTCGCGGGAGACGCCACGAGCTGCTCTAACAGCGAGATGGTGTCGACACTGGTCACATAACATTCGTTCTTCTCCGCCCAGTATATGCAGCTGATGCAGATGCTGTTCAGTGGCCTCTCACTGACGGTGACGGGCTTGAAGCTTGTTGGAGCGTTGAGCTCTGCTGCTTCCTGTTGAACATGACTATGCGCCTTCGGTTATCCCACTCCTCCTGTGTCCAGTTGCTTGCCATCGCCTCTAGATCGCCGTCGATCTTGAGGTTTGCCTTGGCCGAGTGCATGGCGTACGGGTTCATCTGCGCGGGACTGGAGGATCCGGACGTCTGTATCGTGCTGGTCCAGATCAGCTGCGGTACGCTCGACGTCGGCATGGGCAGAGTCGTGATGCTCGGGCGCGTTATTATCGCGTGATGAATGGCACTGGGACTATGAGGCGTCATGGACGATCCGTAGGGGCTCCATGTCGGAGCTTCAAGCAGTGGTGGTCGCGGGTAGTCGGCCGCGTACAACGAGCGGTGGTAGGGGCCGATCATGCTGTTGTCTCTGCTGTAACCTACTTCATAACTTGAAGTGACAGCCTGATGGGCCGCCGGAGGGTAGCCGTAGCTAATGGTAGCAGCGTTGATGAGCTGGTCGGGCTCCGGTCTGGGTGGGCTCGGTCTTTGCTCAGGTTTTTTTGACTCCTTATGCGTGATATCCTTATACGGACTCTCTGCCGCATTATCCTGCTCTGCTGAATATTGATACTGAGACCTCGATGAGTCAAATGCTGGAGATCGCGGGGTAATTAGTTGCAATTCGACCAAGTGGCGACCAATACCACCCAATCTGATCATAATTTCGATTTCAAAATAGTGGCGTTAAGAAGAATATCAACAAGGAAGAAATACTCACCATGCATCTGGGGCGGTTGCGGCTTTGGGTATGCCGACATAGACAGGAGACCAGGTGGGAAATATCCCCACAGAGGTCTCCGCCGTTCGCTCTCGCCGCAGCCTCTTCCACGTATCAGAAGGTCACCGTTTCCGGTGAGTCAAGCGCGTCAGCGTCGACGATGATGGTCCTCTGAGGATGGTAATGAGGCTGTCATCCCTCGTTAGCAGGCTTTCTGAAAAGGTAGTCGGGATGATATAGAATATTTGTAGCTGTGTCAGCCTGAAGAATCATTTTCAGGAGATATACAAGCCTCATTGTGGCATGGCCAAGCCTTTATGCCCTTGGTTTTCACATTTTGGCAACATAGAATCTGACGATCCGGATGACTCTCAAACAGACCACAGGCCAGGGTAGGCTTTGTGCCAATAAGCTATCATTGTTAACAAAATCATTCTTAGGGGCCATTGCCTTCTCTTATATGCTCTGGTTCCTGCGGGCGAACCGTAAGGCAACTCGAATGATGACTAAGAATGATTGGCCATCAATAATACAGGGCGTTTCCCATGTATGTGTATTACGCCACGTCACTGCCCCCTGACCTATCCTTCATAGCCTCTCGAGAGCATCGATGACGTACCATCGGACGAGGCATCGATGGCCGTTTTGGAAATCTGCGAAGGCGCTTTCAGGATGACTCATGGACATTCAGAAAACCCGCAGAGACTGCCAACTTATGGCTGGAGGCGGCTGAGAATGACTGGTCATGAGCGTCTATGAATCCAGAAGTCCAAGTAGGAACACGATGGAGACGCATGCATCTTCCAGCTGTCACACATGCCGCTGCTTCTCCACAACTGAGGTTCTTCTGTGCTGCCCAACAATATCCACAAGCTAGTGTCGAAACAAGTCACCAGCACTGCCTCGGCGGCCGACACGACCAGGCTAGACGAAGGTACACAGTCAAGGTCCAGGTCAAGGTCAAGGTCATGGTGAGAGGGGCGCAGACGAGGAGCTCGACACAATCAGGAATCATAAGCAATGGGCTCTTGACGTAACCCCCTATGTCCCCGGCCGAATCCAAGTCAAGAGGCGACCAGGAATGGTTGATTATGACTGGGCCATGTTATACTCTATATTACACACCAACAAGTTGGTCTCGAAACCTGTTCCTTCCTACAAGTACCCGAGAAGGAAAGCCGACTCATCGCGATACAAAGGTGGCCACCGCTAGACATCTTGGTCTTCGAGGTTTTCTATAACGACTACCATCCGACCCGCCGAACCGGCACACCCCCACTACCGGCACAGCCAAACCCCGCCACCACCACCAAAAGACCCCCCTACTCACTTACACACATTTGAGGCTGTATAGGGTCAAAAAAGTCAGCAAAATTATCATTCTGTGGTGTTTTGGCTGCTCGATCGACGTATCTAGCCGGCGCCCGGATTGACCGCCCGGATCTAGTCATCTGGGCTTCTGCAACAGGGGCTTCTACAGCCTCCTCAGCGTCCGCAAGCTCCTCGTCCTTTTCACCCTCGTCTTCAACAACCTCTGACTTTGAAGAAGAAAAAGAAGACTCTACAGCAACCGGAACTAATGGATCACCACCCTGGGCTAATATTTCTATCATTATTATGAACTTTTTGTTGGGATTTGGTATCTTTTTCCTCTTCTTGGGCTGTAACCGCTCCAGTTCAGCCTCCAGGGCCCTGAACTTCTGGTCTTTTATGGCCAGCTCCGTCTCCTGGTTCTCAAAGGCATGGGAGATCTTCCGGAACTTCAGCCGAGTGGCTGGAGAACGGTTCCTCCCGAAATCCCGGATTTGCCGGCTCGTGGTAGGGGTCTGTTGGTCCTCCAGCTCTGAGTCTTCCTGTTCTTCCGGCTTGGGGGTCTTCCGCTTATTTTCTTGGATTTCTGGATAGTCTAGACATTTTTTGCGGCTAATTGGGTAGCATCCTGTCACTCAGAAGCCCGAGCGGATATTTTTTGGCGTAAATGCCATGTCCCTTGCCTTGCTATAATAGCGGATAAAGTTGATCTTGTCAACAGGGAAAGAATCAGTCAGAGAATTTACCTGGGTGAGGAATCTCTGGTAGTAGGACTTAAGGCGTTATAAGGGCCGTTATCCAGTGGTTGCATTCTGTGGCTGGTATGTGCTGGGAAAAAGCACAACAAGATGTTAACAAAATAACACCACATCATAAATTCGTCCTGTTCTACAGTCAGTTATTGTTTAAATCGGAATAAATCAAACAACCAATAAATAAATAAATAAAAATTGGTGTACGTACGGAGGTATGGTTACCATGGCCATCTAGGATCAAAAGGACTGGTTCCCACTGCTCCTGGCCACGAATTTCATCCACTTGTGGTATGAAAACGTGCTCAAGCCACTGACAGGCGATATCGTTACTGGTCCAGCCATTTTCCGACGTTATATAGTACCAGTCGGCTATCTTCTGGAATTCCTCGAGGAACCACTGCACTTGGAGATCTTTTCCCTTGAAAATCAAGCCTGGTTTGAGTACTTTACCGGTAGCTGAAATGGTCTTGATGAAAGATGTCCACGAGCGGCCCTGGGGGCTCTTTAGGAAAGCTTTCCTCGTCTCAGAACTTCCCAGAACTAGGGAATCAATGCCTATAAGGGTAGTTAATTGACTGTGAGGGTAAGGGGCTCGAAAGAGTTACCAAAACCCGACATGATGCCGCCCTTATCGACATTATACGTATTTTCTGGCTTCACCCAGTCATAGTCTTCCAAGATATTAAAGAACCAGTTCACAGACTTAGGAGTAAACCCCTTAAACCGAGCAGATTCCATTCGTTTGCCGATTTTAGTCTGAATGGTAGGGTTATGTCGTTTAAAGCTGTCCATATAGTGGTTCCCAAGTGGTGCAAAATCCCCTTTCTTTTTAGGAGGTTACCACAATTTCCCTGACGGCTTGAGTGAGAGGGGGCAAGCCCCAAAGTCTCCTGGCGTAATATCCAGGCTATTACCTTGCTTTCTTGCTCGGGAGAAATTCTCTGTTCGGTGGTGTGAGCTTCTGTTTTAGTCCCTCTCCCCCTTATGCGTGTTGACAGCGTGCTGGCCGGGACGCCGTATTTTTGGCTGGATTTTCTCACGGATATGCCATTATCTGTGACGTCTAGGTAGGCATCCACCACATCATCCTCTGTATACGTGGGCGGAGGCATCGTAGCTGGCTTCAGGATGCTGTGGTGCATGAGGGACAGGGGCTCACAGAGAGAATTCTACAGCAAATCTGTATTTAAGGGCGGGGCACGGAGGCTGCTAAATGCCGATACCGATGGCCCAACAATTAAATAATCTATATTCCGCTAAACACCAAGAAAAGGGCTATCTAACCATCTAAAGAAAGTCTAGATACCCTCAAAAGGGGCTGTAATCCGTGTAAGTGAGTAAGGGGACTTTTGGTGGTGATTGTGGGGTTTGGCTGTGCCGGTTGGGGGGGTGTGCCGGTTCGGGGGGTCGGATGGTACGATGCAAAAACTGCCCACCACAAAGTTGATCTCCCGGTATTGCTTGTGGACTATGGCAAGGCAACCTCTGTTGTAAAAAACGTCGGCTCAGAGTTTCGTAGGACTATCAACAAGCATTGTTGCATCACAACACAACCTCCATGGATGGGATGCCAAACCTCCATTTGTTGAGGATCATACAAGTCACGGTCCCCGCAAGTACGAGAATCCTCGAGATACCACGCTACTACCCCATCAAGTTGACTCATAGACAGATCACAAGCCAGGATGGGCTGTTGACACAGCTCCTCCGGTTCTGTCTCTCTTCTTGCGAGTGCACAGGGATGGACAAAGCAATCTCAACTAGAGGGTAGCCACATATCGCCGATGCTCCCTATAATGATTGGTTATCAATGGGAGTGAAGCCTGCACGGCCCTCTGTACGAAACAGCTGGACTGGCTACTTTTCCTTTGACTATGGCAAGACTGAATGGTTATATATGTACGTGACCTTCTGCTGTTAGACACTGAGACTGGTTCACTCCATGTTTGGCCATGATACGGTTCCTAGATCATAAAAGCAGCCCAGAAGCAGCGATTGCATCATTGCTCTATTCAGGCAGCCTAGTAATGCTCGGGACGAAACATACTATGTGTTCAAGCTGCTACGGCATGACCAGGCCCCTCAAGGAGGTGTCCAGTTAGAGGTGCAGTGGGTTGGGCACCATTCCACGCCAGACGAAACGTCAATGGAGCACGAGTCCAAGCTCAAGAGGGTTGCGCCCAAGCTGTTGCAGGAATACTGGGACGGTGTTGGGGGCCGCGAACATTACGTCTTGAAACGCGGTCGGCCCAGAAAGCCACGAACGGCAGTGAATTAGGCGGATCTTATTTACCTAGTGAAACTGAAGATTGCATTATGGTTTGTGGGGAGGGTTCAGAAAGTGAGGACGGAGATGATGGGTGACGGTGATGGCATTTGGAATTGGGTGGTTCACTTGTGGGGGTGGTCCATTACCCGGGAGCGACGTTATGATGTTCCACTTTGGGGTTTATATATGTCTCAAAGATCTCAGGCCAGTGAACAGCTTTCCACCACGTTTGATCTGGCTTGAAAGCCAGAGTGCGTACCTTACCAGTCCTATCCTGCAACCGTTGCATGGACCATGGTCCCATTCCCTTGTCGCAATACTTTGCATCTCGGTCGCAGTAATCGTAGGGAAAGCTTGCGTTACATGGATCTAGTCCGTGTTCCAAGCTGACTGCTTCGTGTTCTTTCTGGTTACACGTTTGTGGCCCTGATCTAGCAGTGGCTCTACTATTTGAAACAATGGTATTTTCCAACTCGCGTCGGAACCCCGAGGTCACCCCGGAGAATCAGTTCGCGATCGCAGTAGGTGCCAAGGGTATCACGTGTGAGGAGGGCCGTCACATAAGACAGGCCCAACAGCTGGCCAGAGGGCTTCAGGTAGCCCAGCATGCACCATGATGCTGCGAATGAAAGACTGTATGACACTAAAAGACCTCACTGCCACTCTGACGTGCGCCACTGCTGGAACGACTGGTTATTAATGGTGGTGAGGCTGGCACCACCCCCTGTATAAAACCGTTGGATCCAAAGTGTCTGCCTGAAGCGTTCTTCAACCTCAAGAACCTCGGTGAGGTATCAGAGTTCCTTTGCTTATCGTGTCATGCGCAACCTCGACGAGAACCATATATACAAGTGGATAATCGACCGCACCACAAAGGGGGAATTTGAAATCAGACATTTTTCCACGCATGATATGACCGTTGATAGCTTAACAAATGTGCACACTTGAAGACACCAATCGAAACATTTACGTTATTCTCAAGCGGAGAAATTCTTATACAGCACGACTTCTTACGTTCTGGATATCTATTCTCGACTTTGCAAACTCGCAAACGAGTCTAAGGAAGGATGGGCGGCTCCTCAAGGCCACCATCAAGGGTCTATTTTGAACAGTCCGAACTCAAAGAGATCCTCCAAAATCTCTCTGAGGCTACCCTAGAGCAAGAACTACATACAATCACGGCTCTAGAAGGCACCTTCTTTTTAAAATTATTTTTCTTGGCGCCCACTGTTAGTGGGTAGCCTACCCCAGCCAGCCATTACGCTAACAGACGCCTCTATCCGGCCAAAACACTAAGCCCCGGATCTCACAATCCTCGCTATGGCTTACCAGCCATTAGCTGCCGCCGTCCCTGCGACACCTCCCTTGGGGGACAGCGCAGCGCAGCGGCACCCCCCGCCCCTCAGCTCAGCCGGGTGTCTAAGATCGCTCCACACGCAGAGAAGTTAAACACAATGGGCCCCAATCCCAATAATGCTTTTAAGAAAGAATAATAAGGACAAGAATAACACTGTCTCCGGAGCAGCCTCTGCCCCTATCAGCCTCTTTGCAAAGCCTGATGGTCTTAGTGCCTCCATATATACTACCCAGGCCCAAAACTCGGCCCTATAAGCCCTGCACTAAGCAGTAAATGAACGACGCCGTAAGGAGAAAATTCAAACGGATATCCTGGAACTTGTTGCCGGTTCCCTCAACACAGTCGTCGCGACCGTGACAAAGAACCCAGAACAGCTGGCCTACGCCTAACAGATAGCCACCAACTTTTCCCAGTTCCTCCGCATAAATGTATTCGCCAACAGCAAAGGACAGGAGCCGACAGGAATAGGACCCCTGCGCAGCAAAAGAGTTGCCTAAGCGCACCCCACCACAGACCCAACAAAGACTACAAACAACCCCTCCGTACGACCCACATATGCAGGGTTCACCGCAAATGGCATCCAGCTCCAGGCAGCTAGAAACGGCCCTAAGAAACATGCCGGGACCAGACCACCGACGCAGAAAGAAGACCTCCGTATCTTCATAAGGCTTCTAAAAGACCAGCTCGGCTGGTCGAGAACTATCAGTACATACGCCCTTCGGAAAACTATCACCAAAGAGCTAAACCTCGTGGCTTCCGATGTGGCAGATGCACACAGAATCCTTACCGGCTTGTCTCTTCAATCAAGGGATAAAACTGCACAAAGAAGGATCCTAGCATAAAAGGCAAAACTAACTCAGCTTACAAAAGCCTCTGTAGTAGAACTACTCGTCAAGTAGCATACTTATGCCCTCCCGAACTGTCCAACTAGACTTACCAACATGGAACTGGAAGACGTGGAGATCACATCAAAAATAACCCTAGATGAGTGCGAATTCCAGACCGGCCGCCACTCGGTTAATGCACACATATTAAAAAACAGTCTTAACGAGTCCGGCCAAGTCACATGGCTCGTTTCAGTCATCAAGAAAGTAGGAGCCTTTAGAATCTTTGGCTTCTATTCAAGGTCTAGGCTTATCAAGAAGAAAAGCCCTCCTTTACAACATAACCCAGGATGCCAAAGTTGGCACCCTGCACGGCGGTGTGCCCGTCCTAGCCGCTGTAAGAGGTATGAGAAACCGGAAGACAAAAGGCACGTATCTCCATGCACACTCCCCTCTCAATGTGCTAACTACATGGGGCACAAAATCTCAATATATGCAAACTGCCCGGCTAGACCTAAGAGAATAGGAGGCCAGTTGGTCCACCCCTCAAACCAAGAAAGGAAGAAACTCAGGAAGTCATGTCTAAAGCTCTATAACGAGATAAACGCTATAAGGAACCCACCAGCTCTTCAAAGCCTAGCCCCGGTACTGGCGGCACCCTCTCAAGAAGAAACCACACCCATTCCTAATATCCGAGCCATGGACAGCATCATAGTAACAAGTGTGAACACACCCGAAAGCAACCTCACAGACGGTGAATCTACGTCAGAGGAAGGGCTAGACAAAGTCGACAACCTAGATAAGGAGGATACGGAGATGACCGGTCTACCCCCTCTCCCCAAAGAATCACAGCACGGTACAGGATCTGCGAGGAGACCTCGCCGCCAGCAAAATCAAGTCGACTATACTGGTAATAATGTCAGCTCGGCCTTCAAGTGCCACTCAGACCTCCGGGACTAGGCTCCCCCGGGTCCCTAACTAAAGACAAGGCGGTCGGGGGCACCGTAGATAGAGGATCAGTCCTTTCATGATTGCTCAAGGAAACGTCCAAAAGATGCACAAATCATACGCGGCTCTCCTGCAGAACTGTTGCGAGGCGGACATAGACGTGGTCCTGATTCAAGAACCGTGGATCAGTATAGATGGGAAATGCCGCTACGGCTCACACCCCCAATACGACGCATACGTTCCGATAGACCATTGGGAAGGTATATCAGACAGGCCAAGAGTTCTGTCATACGTACAAAAAGATGCCGGACTCGAGATACAATAAAGCAGGCCAGCCCCGTCCAGAGATATTATCTGGCTCACAATAAACGGAGTCATACTTGGGAACTTCTATCACCAAGGAGAGGAAGCACTAGACCTGCTGCTTGCCTGGCCACCTCCTGCCCACTGTGTAGTAACAGGAGATTTTAACGTAAACAACCCCTCTTAGGAACCAGGAATACCAAGAAGAGCCAAAGGCGGGGAAATTACACAGTGGGCAGCAGGAAACCAGCTCTTGTACATTGGGGAACCGGGCGTCCCTACACACAACGATGGGCAGGTCCTTGACCTGACCTTCTCAAACATCCCCTTTGCAACCGCAGTAATCAACTACGCTATACATGCAGCCGCAGACCACTGGCCACTGCAAATCACAATCCCATCCAAAAGGAGACAAAGAGTGGCTCAACAAAGATACACAGTACCAGATGACAAACTATCAAAATTCTGTGAGATAATACGTATAGGAACCCCGTTACCAAGCCTCAGCTCCAACCCCATAACAGAAGAAATCGACAAAGTTACCTCTGCTATTATAAACCTCATCACGCTGGCCCACGAAACCGTTAGCGATAAGCCAAGCAGTAAGAGACAAAACGCTCCTTGATGGAACGATGAGTGCAGGAAAGCAAGAAAGACGTACAATCTAGCAACAAAGCAATTCAGAATAAATATCCCTACAAAAGAGAAACGCGCGTATCAGGCAGTAATACAACAAATAAAAAAAAATACTAAAAAGCCCGCATCAAAGGTATACAGAAAGACTCAGACCTCTTCAAAATAATCAACTGGTATAAACTAGGTCCGGACATAAGATCACCACCACTAAAAGTCGGCAACTTGACAATAGAGGACATTACCAAAAAGGCATATGCCCTCAAGACGGCCTTACTAGACAGGCACTCGGCCAAAGACGACCTCGTACACAACCCGTTAGAGATTCTCATCGCCCCCCGCGCTGCATTAGAATGGGACTCTGCAATATCGCTAACCAAACTTGCTAAAATTATTCTTACAGAAAACACAGCCCCTGGAATAGACTCTCTCTCAACACGGCTCCTCAAAGCGGCATGGGTCCACCTAGCAGAGCCGATTCCGCTTCTATTTCAAGCCTGCCTTAAAACAGGGCACCATCCCACCCCTTTCAAGTCAGCAGAGGTAGTCGTGCTCAAGAAGCCAGGGAAAAAGGACTATACCACCGCAAAATTATACAGGCTGATTGCTCTGTTATCATGCCTTGGAAAGGGCCTTGAAAGGCTAGTTACAAAATGGATGGCAACAACAGCCCTACTAAGAGGGGTGACCAGCCCAAACCAAATTGTGGCCCTCTTTAAGCGCTCTGTAGTCGACCTTACTGCAGCAGTCACACACGACATCGAGTTAGCCCTAGAATCCGAGCAAAAAGCCCTTCTTGTCATCCTAGATATACAAGGGGCGTTTGATGCAGTACTTCGCCGGAGATTGATCCTCAGGCTCCGCCAGCAAGGCTGGCACCAGCCCTTATAAAATGGGTAGATTCCTTCTTATTGGACAGAACTGCTAGGATTAGACTGGAAGGCGTTACTACTAAGGTATTCGGACTGAGCTGTGAGCTCCCACAAGGATCACCAGCTTCCCCAATCCTCTTCCTGCTGTATATTGCAGATATCTTCTTAGAGGATAAGCATAACAGATTCAGGTATACAGACGACATAGGCATTAAATAATGGGTAAAACCACTACTGAGCTAGCAGCCAAGGCAGCTAGCATGGTAGACGACATTCTACGCTAGGGCCTAGACAACAAGGTCACCTTTGAAGACTCCAAGGCTAAAGCCATCTATTTTGATACTGGGAGGAGACCTCTCACACCAGAAATAGTCACCCCCGGAGGCTTCACCATCAAACCAGCGCAGCCAGTGAAAGGGGCAGTGGTCCGCTGGCTGGGCATTTTCTTCGACAGGTCCCTGAAGTTCCGGGAGCATGTCAAAAGACGGGCAGCCAAGGGCCTCGTCGTGGCCAGACATATTCGAAGTCTTGCAAACACCACCAGATGGCCCCTAGCAGCAGCCCTCCGTAAGGCGGTAATTGCATGCGTGATTCCTACCATGACCTATGGGGCAGAGGTCTGGGAGGCCGAGGATTACAAGAGAGCAGGAAACGGTCAGGCCCAGGACATGAGCACCCGCCAGAACAGCCACTCAGACAACCTCGAAAGAGTCTTTACAGAGGCCATCAGAGGCATTCTCCCGGTCTGGAGAACCACACCAAAGAAGGTGCTCTTCGAAGAATCAGGCCTACCAACGGTACATACAGCCAGAGCAAGGTGTAAAGGAGTCAGTGGCCGCTTTCAAGGTCCAATAAGACCGGATAATAAGCAGAACAATGCATCTACCCCCTATACATACTTACCCATGGCACTTTAAGGAGTTCGTGAGCTAGATAAGTGCACGTATATACTGATTGAAAGCTTTCAAATTCTGTGCCTTTTGTGCGTATCGCAATTTTTTGTTACGTGGCGATAAAATTGTTAGATTTTACTGAGAATAATAACTACAAAAAGAGTGACTGGCCCTAAGATGACCCCTAATGGCTCCCCTTACTACAGTTGCAGTGGCTAGATAGCTTTCAAGGTGACTCAAAATACCAGAAACTTAGCAGGGGTTCAACAGCCGCTATATCTCCCATTCAAGGCACGGCCTTCTGACCTTTGGCCGATAATCTAGGCTTGACCAAATCCATCCCTCCTAAACCAAACTGAATCTAGGATTCCCGTGTGCATGCTGGCTGGCTGATGAAAGGAGCTCGGGCTAGAGCATATGTTGAGTACTCTATACCCCTCTACCCATTCTTACGAGCTCTAGACCGAACTGCCCCACCATTTCTTTAGCAGTAGGCTCCCCCTTACGTAAAGACTTGGCTTAGCACCGGCCCCTCCCCAGTCGCGAGCCGGGTGTCTTATTCATTCTATCACATTCTGTAGCCAGGGTCCAACGTGGACTTCCTGTTCCACTCTTCTATGTCAAGCTGTTCCTCACGGCGCGCAACCGAATTTGTCTAGCAGCCTATTGCAACACCCACGAAGGCTGGGGCGGAGATGTATCGGCCCTCTGGACTTTCAAGGCAAGCACCAGGTCAAAAGATTCACCAAGGCTGGTTGTTAGTACTTGCGGTGGGCATTGATGGGTTGCATTATGCACTCCACTCACAGCAAGTAGGCCGCCACTATTGAACGACAAATTGCAACCCTAAGTCGGTTCGAGCTTGAGATCGCTGGCCCAACAGACGACAAGAGCGCGGCAAAGATACCTACTTAAGGCAGAAGTGAAGGGACATCTTCATTTGCAGCTAGACTGGCCTCATTCGGCAAGAAAAGCGCCTCTCAACGCCTCGTTCACAAGCAAGCCATGCTGCTAGTACTTACGAGATTGGTTAGATCCCATGCAAGTGTGTTCGCGTCTGATATGCCGTGCCGGGAAAGCGGCAAAAACCCGCGACTAGACCACAAAATTTTGCCCAGCATTGTTTTTCTTACTCAACAGGTGATGTTCAAGCCAGTCGGAAGAAAGCGGCAGCTCCGATATGCGCTACTGCTAGTAACAAGGCAGCGGTCCAAGGGACATTTGGGAAGTTTCAACCTTGCCAGGAATGACAGAAAGTGCTCTTTTCCCCCGTAATATGGTTACATGATCTCCGCGCAGAATTGCTTCTACAAGGCTTGTCATTCCTTGCCCACTTTGCTAGAAGTGTACAATGAGAGGTGGAAAGAGACCAATAGCTACCTCGACTCTGTGCACACAACTCGTCCAGCCGAAACGAGTGGCTGTAAGTACAAGGCCGCTTCAGGTTGACCTGGCTGACCTCAGTAGCTGTGATAGATATAGCACGGGTACTCTAATAGGCCTCGCAGGCTGGGGTACCCTTCCTGAAGAGATACTACCTTTTACGACTGTACCAAGGTTACTACCGCGGAAGATAGGCAGCTTGTTCTTGTCTCGCGTCGAGCCAAGGTGACAGCGTACAGCCACGAGCTGACTCAAAGGCTTCACAAGATCTCAAATGAAAAAAGGGGCGATCTGAGCCACACAAGCCGGGTGACTGGATCGGCAAGACGGACACGATTTGGCCACCAGACCATGCAGGTGATTTATCAAATACATCACAGGGTAGATAGATAAGGTAGAGTAGTACCAAACCATGTATATAAGATGCTCGCCGACCCCTGGAAACAAGTACCTTTGTATGTCTACCCCTACGCATTATTGATGCTCTAAAGGCCTAAAAATGCCCTATTGGCCTTGTTGGTGCACTGCCACCTCCTTAAACGCCACGGTAGCTTGCGCGCCATTCAACACATGTCGGGATGACTTAACTCTCTCTTCCAGGGCTTGCTTGTGTTGTTTTTTGAGAGGGTCATATGCCCTAAAGATGTCTTTGCAATTGGGGGCTGCGATTCTGGTGGTTGGGGGTCTTGGAGGAGAACAAACACTATTCAAAGAGACCGTGTGTAGGTTAGTAAGGCTCTGACTATCCCCGTAGCCGGTATAAGTGGACAACTTAGAAGTACAAGCCGCTAGCACATCGCATAAATAATTACTTCATATAGAAAAGACTCGATATTGAGATAAATATAGTTTCTTACTTAATAATGTAGTCTTATTAGACAACTCCATACAAGGCAATTCCTCATGTGCCGTCCTTTAAGGCCGCATATGCTGATCCCTAATGGGGTAATTCTTACAGGCCGCACATAATAATTCCTTATGGGGTAATATCCTAAAGGGACCACTCAATGAGACAATGAATAAGACAATCAACGGCACTACGACCTCTTGGAATTATGTCATGCCTGAAGCCCGATTAGGAGATTTCTCGCATAAGTAAGCCCCAAGCAAAGACATTGAAACCAGACTAGACACCGGACAGCACTACCAGAGTGGCCCAAAACTTATGGTTTGAATGAACCCCTATTGTCATTTGCTCCGAATGCAAATCGAGGCAGTCTATTGGGTGTGGCTAAGCTCACAGTAGGGTTGTCCCGTAGTCCGTTTGAATTAGCAGGTCGAAAGACCTTTGTCGCAGGATTAGCGGCGTGGCTGTCGTCTGGATAGATGGGCCGTATGGCGCAATGGTCAAATGCGCCTGGTTGTGTTCTCGTTTGTGCGGTGGGCGACGAGAACAAGTGGGTTCGAATCCTGCTATGGCCCCCTTTCTGACCCGGCTTGTGCGAGTCGATAACCAGCACATGACAGTGGAGAGGCCCCATTTTATCGCAGAGCCTGATAGCCAAGCAGCTTGTCTCCACAATACCCACTCCTGCGAGGTTTTCCCCCTTGTGGTTTCCCTCGCCAGCAGATAATAAACACCTACTCCACCCACCAATGCGACATATATCGAACGGCTATTGGAACGATATGTACACCAGAGAACTGAGGTTCACTGGGTCGCTTTGTCACTAGATAGGAGGTTTTTCTGACGGAATCGTGCTTGTGTATTGACTAAAACCACCTGAACACTCCAGATTGGTACCGTTACAGCGAGGATAGGCTTGTGCGCGGATCTGAATGTATCTAATTTAACACCTCTACAACCTTGCGATGCAATGGCTCTGGGAGGCGTGCTTTGCACTACTGAGGAGCTACCCCCCACGTTAAATACAAAACAAACAAACAACAAACAAACGTCTGGATAGATGCAATAGGCTTGTCCGAAGCCCACAATAGGGTTGTCCCGTAATCCATCTAGATCAGTAGGTCGAGGGACTTTCGTTGCAGGATCAGCGGCGTGGCTGTCGTCTGGACGGGGGCCATGGGCTTTGAGGACGACGTATAAGATTGTCCAATAAAGGCACGACATAAACATAAGCGCGGAGGCCGCCCATGATACGGCAATGAATTTCGTACCGGAAGAAGCGGATATGCCGATGCCCTCACCAAAGTGGTTGATCCTGCTGACACTCTTGTTCGAAATGAATACGGTGATTCCACTTCCAATCACGAGAAAGAGGAAAGCCAATATGGCTACCAACACCTGGACCATGATAGGTTTGCTGTATTGGGCTCTCTGTAGGCAAACCGGGAGGATGACACAAAGTAGGACCGAGACACTTGTAAGACTGCAACCAACTGCATATGCTAATAAAGCAGCGAGAAAGAAGTCGCTAAGATAGTTGACTACCTGATGAGTGCCGGATAGCAGAAGAGAGTCGATATCCAGGCCGTTCGGGATAGTCTTGATGTCGCAAAAGAATATATCTGTAAGGTTGAATGTGTTACCTCCGACGCATCGAATGCAGCTAGTAACATTAAGAGCGCTCGATGGAGAAAAAGTGCCTTTGCAATAGCTATTCAAGTGCAATGAATACCACTGTGAGATATTGAAAAGCCTGGTAATCGTATCCACAGGTTCATTGAATATGCCATCAAGGAACCTGATAAGTTGTCGCTTAAGTTGTCAAGAACGTTGTCTAAGTAGCTGTCGTCCTGGTCGGTTTCATCTTTAGGTGTGTTAAGAGAGAAGGCATGTCCAAAGAAGGACGCGTTCAGCTGCACGACATTAGTACCAGAGTATTTGATGTCATGCTCAAAGCCCGATTGAGAGATGAGAGGATAACTGACAGCGAGGATATGGTACTCTTCAAGTTGCTGCTGCAAGGAACCGGCGCCCGCAGTGAGCACGGTAATCACAAGCCCAAAAGCAACCAGGGAGCAGAGGAAAGGGAACATCAGCCCGGCCAGGCGAAGCAATGAGACGCTCATTTTGACTTACCCAGGTAGCGGAAGGGACTGCCGGTAGTACTTATGAACAACAAACAGTAGCTTTAAATATCAAACGGTTACATGTAACAGTTTGGCAGAAGCGGTATTCAGGTAAACAAGATACTGGTTGTTGGAATCATGATCCCAATTACGCGATTCTACAAAGGGGTGTTCGAGCAAGACAACTGTTGGATAACAGGGGTCATGAAGATAAGCCGAGTCCGACCGGAAAAACCACGGTACGGCGGAGATGACCAGCACCAAAACTGGGAACCGATCAGGGGCACCTGAACAGACAGAACAGATACAACACACTACATGCAATACACCAAGAATCACCCTCCAATCACTGAACTCGCTTGAATCTAACAACAACGATGCTACCAATGAACCAAACACAGCCCAATTGGTTGGGGTCATAATGCTGTTGGTTGCACAGATAAGCGAAATAGGGCTGTGAAAGGGGGGTGTAGATAGTACTAGGTTTAAAAGCGGCAAGACGCTTATTAATCAATGACCTAGACAGGTAAAAGTAGAGAATTATTATTTCTCTATTATCTAATCCGGCTATTATCCTATTTTGTAGCTGACAATTTATTTGACAGGCGCAGCTACTACTATGTACCACCACCTGCTACGTTACCTACCGTGCCATCGCACTATTTCTTGCAACGGCATGGCAATATCTTTAGCGGCGGCGCGACAACGTCTCTCATAACGGCAGCGTCTCTCTCGCGGTGGCAGTATCTCTCACGGTAGCAGCATTTCTCTCGCGACAGTAACATTTCTCGCGGCGGCACGGCATCTTGTGGAAGCACGGTAGCAGCATCTCCTTTCGCTGAAGCATACTCTCGCAGCAGTATCTAGCATCTCTTACGGCATCAACAATTCTTTTGCGGCAGCATCTCTCGCAGTAACAGCATCTCTTGCGGCAGCATTTCGTATATGATGCGCTCTTAATACGTGATAGATGTAGTATATCTTGTTTACTTAATTGATTTGCAATCTCCTAACAAACCTAACGTTGACTGCATACCCCTACTGTGAGAGGTTAGAAAATCGGATAATAGCCGGATTGGATAATAGCGAAATAACAATTCTTTAAAAGTAAAGCAACACCTTAGCAAAGATAAGGCCACTATGTACCACACTGACCAAGACCACGCTCAGAGAAGTCGAATGCATTGCATATAAAGACATTGGATTGTTGCTATCGCATATGGGCAAGTCAATGCCGTATGTGAAAGCTATTAACGCAAATTGGCAACACCATGTCGTAGTAGTGGTCAATTGCCCTAGGTGGTAGTGGAGGATTAATGTGACGATTGTGGGGCACTACGCTCACAAAAGGCTGTCAAATCCATTGCACGCGAATCCGTTGCACACAAATTTATTGCATGCGACGACGAAGGGAGGACATTGGATTGAAGCTATTCCATATGTGTGGTCAGTCGAATTGAATGTCGTACCAATGGTAAGAAGCCTTCACCGTATTAGCACGACGGGCAGTGGTTGTTGTGGGGGCAAAGTCGGTGGGGGTCAGGTACATTGAAACTTTGAAAGGGTACATTGGCCGTTGGTGGCTGTGGCTGGTTGACGGAAATCTATTAGCCGGAACGCAAAGTGGATCAGCGGGGGGTGGTTACTGCATGCAGAAGTGCTGGAAGTCGAATTATAATTAACTTTTATTTATATGTTTTCGGTATTTATCTTGCTTTCTAATATTTATAGCTTTTTTGATACTTATAAATATAATAATACGTTTAAAAAAAGATAGTATGATATTTTAAAGTTATAAAATTCATAGATTAATAATAATAAATTATTACATTTAAAAATTCATATTCAATATTATGATGATAATAGAATAATAATAATAATACAAAATAAGCTATTAAATACCTTTAGTAGTTATATTCATTAAAGCATTAGCTTAAGGTATTTATAATATATTTATAAGGCTATAAACTTTAGCTTTTGAATATTTTAAATAAAAACTATTTATTAGGCTTATTTAGTCATTTTAAGGGATTATTAGGTTATATAATGAGGGCTTTTTCTCTAAGTGATTAATCTATTTCTTCTCCTTTTATTATAAACCACTTTTAAATCTGAGAACAACCCCACAGCCCCACGGGTCAATCTCTATATATATCTGTTCCTGTCTTTTAGCTAGCTTTATAGTTTCTTTTCCTCTTTATGTATATTAATAAAGTCATACCTGGAGTCTCTAGCAGTCGGACTGTGACACATAGCCATCGCAACAGCATCACTGCACCAAAAAGCCTGTTTGAGATTAGCCGAGCAGCGAACATTGCCTATTTGGCCAGTAACACCCATAACGCACATCACCCGTTCGATTGATGAATCAATGACTTAGGGCGTAGTGTGTGAAACCATCTGGGATATTGCACTCGGATATCAAGTTCCCCTACGTTGATGCTCCCTGTCAAAGACGAGGGCACAGACTACCCAATTCGAGAGCATGCCTTGGACTATCAACGGAATCCGCACATTTCTATACAAAACCATGTTCCTAGTCTTTGGAGAGGAGGTTGAGTTCAACGAGATTCTGACCATTGGAAATTTCCACATATGAGCATGGGTCGGCACCAGGATAGTGAGGAGAGCGTTGTGGGCGCCGTGATTGCTTCCCTGCCACTTGGAGGCGACGCGATGATGGAATTCGACATCGCTAATGAGTTTCTGACTGGTTGGGGCAGGAAGGGCTACACTACTGAGCTCATTCCGGGCTGCCTCAAAGAGGCGGAAAAGAAGAAGCTCTTGGATTCAAGGGCTTCGGAGGAACTGACAGAGGAAGACTTCACAGCCCAATGGCGCGATTTAGTCAACAGCTGCAGGGCTCCTAGAGATCACAAAAGCATAGTCGAATTCCCCATCCCGGGCACTGAAAGGATCATGATACAACAAGGGAAGAAATTGAATCAGCATTATATCCATGTGGTAGAGAGCAAAGGGTTTGCAAGATTCATCAGCACGGGCAGGAATTTGAGAAGCAAAATCAGCGAGACGCCTCTGTTACCACAAAAGCGTAAGACTGCTGCCAATCAGGGCACATGATGTTCACGTTCAACCCTGGTAACGGACAGTGAGCTCGTCGACGTCGTCTCGAACCAGGCTGTGCTCGAGACGGCTGCTTCTATAACCATGATGGTCTTGATCCGAACCTCTACATTGACGCGAAACATTACACATATCTCCCACCTCGAAAAACTATCTCCTTACTTGAAAGCTACTGATGGGCCGCTGCTCATCTTGCCATGAACTCGCAATCCCATTTCTCCTCATACAAGAAGGCGTCAGTTTCCCCGTCAGCGCTCGAGATCTAACGACAGCCATCGCTCGCACTTAAAAGCACCTTCACCTCATCTTTCTCGCAGATTCCAGACCAGGAACCACTGCTAGTACCTTGCATAGGGAGACGCTGCCCGCTTAATGGACACAAGACCGAAAAGAAGGCCTGCGATGTTCATCTCATCGTTGGTCGCAGTGGATCGGCTTCGTTCCAGTCAATATCTGCTCAAAGCAGCATCCAGGTAGTGCACCAATGGAATCAGCGACTCATTGAGCGTACGAATCTAGCATCGCCACATCATCCAGTTCATCCCTCTCGGGCTCAGCTTCCAGTATCGCGACCTCAAGTGATGTGACTTCCTCAAGCTCCAGCAGCTCCAGCATTGCTATAAGCTTTAGCGTTTTTACAACCAGTACAAGCTCCAGCGTTGAATTCAGTTCTATTCTTGCCTCCTTTCTGAGTTCAATTCCCTCTTCTCCGAGTTCCATAACTTCGACAAGCACCAATACTTGTACGCAGCCAAGCTCGTCTACCGCAGCCAAAACATGCGATGGGCTGCCTAACCCGACAATAGTGCTTGGTGAAGTCTGTGGGGGAACCAGAATTTACGATGACAACGTCGTCCAGATTGTGTTGCCGTTTGCCATCGGAGCATTCGGGCGATACGAGACAACGTGTTCTTCAGCGTCAATGGAATCATTACCCTCGGCAACCCTCCTGGGCCTCCGAATAATCAGTTTCCACTTCCCAATGAATACCTTCCGCCTCTGACGATCCTAGGCTATTACTACGACCTTTACCTCGACAGAGGAAGCCAAAGGCTACAATACCAGATCACCGGCAATGTTGGCACGCGACAGGTTACCTTCGAATGGTTCGTGTCGGCATTCCAGCACCTCTCCCGGTACTACCATTTCTCACTTACCTTTTCCGAGGCGGCTCCTGGCGACATTCTCGCTCTTTACTGCGAGATTGTTGAGGACGGCGGTGCCGGCGGCGCTTACGGGACGGTCGGGGTGCAGAACACCATGGTAAACAAGTTTTTGCAGTACGAAGACCGCACTGCTGGCACTGTCACGAATGGCACGAGCGTCAGGTACGTTACGGTGAACAATGTCTTGACGGCGGATCACTTTGACTCCTCGAAGACCACCTAGTCGACGGGCCGAACGCGTTCTTTACAACAGATGGGACAGCGGCAGGACAACCCCAGTTAAGCCTCGCCACTACTTCTGCATGTTGATAAGTTAGCCAATGTCGCTCTTAGGTCTGCGTATTGGGTCGTGGACTAGATTGATTTTCTTGCAATACCTAACCTTTCATGATCCCATTAAAGTGAACGTCGTCTCACCTGTATGGTTCTCATTTCAGTTTTTGACCCTTCCCTTCTCCGTAGTAACAACGCTTCCTTGCGAGGTTATTCCCAACAATCTTGAACTTCCTGGGCTCCGAAGGTAGCTCATCGCAACTGAACTAATCACATCTTGCAAGGCAGGTCAGACAAATCAATACGAAGAAAACGCCAAGGTTACCATGGAATATTACGCTCTTAACACTGCTCTTTGAAGGGAAGGAATGAGATGCACTTCCCTCCATGTTACTATGTGAGAACTCCATCCCTTCGAAGTTCGAACTGGTGAAACATCCCCCGCGTATACACAGCCGACAGGCTCCCATCACGCAGTCTAAGCCATCATCCTGTGAATTCCCAGTACTTGGGCCGGACATGGCTATATGAAGGGTAGGACCTGACTCAGCGCTGTTAGGGGTGGTGGCTGGTAGTGCGAGTCTCTGGAGTGTTTCCGAGCCGTTGTGGACCAGCGGCTGGTCGGGGGTAAATTACCACAGCTGCTCCTATGTACGAATAATAGAACAGCCGGTCTGCTTGCTTGCTTGCACGCTTCGACAGCATAGCCCAGACTGATATGATGGCCTTCAGCTGTATCGTCATAATATTATTCTGCTTGATGTTGGCTTCCTAGATTGCCTATCTGTGCTGTCTCGGAGGTGACTCGTACAGCCGAGCTCGGCGCCGAGGCCGTAGCCGAGTCCACGTGACCACGTCTTCTAGAAACAATCGGTATTCCGAGGCCATCCTTGCCACTCTGACGAGTCCCGGGCATCGCGTCCGCTATGGGGCAGCAAGCAAGCACCGCAGCCCTCGGCGATAACGAGGAGAGCAGGGAGTCGAATAGGCATAGGGGGTGGATGGCGTGGATTGCAGAATATATATATATATATATATATATTCCAAGATGTCAACGGCCTTGAGGTTTGAATTCATACCAATTCGGTGGTACAGGTAGGATCACCGAGCGCAAACATTCATTCGTCTTCAAACGTATTATTGCAGTGGAGCATCCATTACACACATTTACACTCGATCGCGGAAGCCGCTACATCATAATGGCAAGTCTCAACGCCGACGCCATGCTTCCACGAGCCGAGCATCTCGTCCGGTCGCAACCGCTCAGAGGCGCTCTCGCCGTCGCTGGCGGCACCGCACTCTTGGCCTTTCTCAACTTCGCATACCAAGACTACCGCGCCTACGTCGCCCTGGGCCCTCACGGCCTCCCGGACACCTTCCGCGGATGGTGTACCCAACTGCAGATGGTCCTCATTTCCCGCCCGGAAAAGGAAACGACGGTTCCGGCACCGTGGAGCATGGCCGACATGGTGAGGGCCTACGGCACCAACGCCGCGCGATCCTTCCTGACCCGGCCCCTGAGCCCGCGGTCCGGTTCTCGCCCCCAGCTCTGCAAGTACGTCGCGCCTCAGCGGCAGATGAACGACCGCGCGTCGCAGACGATGAAGGAGGACATGTTCGCCTACCTGCGCACGCTGGCCGAAGTGAACCCGGCGGTCCTCCAGGTCGGCAACTCTTTCCTCGAGGGCCCTGTGCCTGGGGCCCTGCAGCTGCGGCAGGATGTCGATATCCCCGATTTCCTGACGAAGACCAAGGGGGAGATCGCCCATATCCACCCGCCGGACGGCTCGACGCATCTTGAGCTGAGCCCGGCCGATTCGAAGACGGTCATCGAGCTGGGTTGGGGCCAGCGACATCGACTGAGTGGACCTTACATACCATGGGGATATACGCTGGTGTATGCGCCGAAGGACAGGCGCGAGATGGAGGAGTGGAAGAATGTGGTCGGTGCCGCGGCGAGGTACTGTGCGGCTGAGCTCGAGGCTGTTCAGGATCCCAAGGAGACTTGACCTGCATGATGAATTTCGTGTTGGGCAACTGGGTAGTGCGCTTGGATGATGAGACCGAGGGCTATTGGTAGTTCCGTCATGAGGGCGACGTTAAGGTTGGGCCGAGCCTAGTGTATGTGTAGGTATATGTCAGTCTGTGCTTTGGCCTGTCGGTTTCTACCTGGTTTGTTGAGTAATTGGTCCCCGTTGACAACTTGGTAAAGGCGAAAGCCAGAAGACAGCGCAAGGATACAAAGAGCAGCACTTACAGTTGAACGGCGTCCTTTGTACTTGTCATTTCCTTCTAGAGATTCCTTTGAAGAGTGTCATCGCGGATAAAGGTCAGCCCAGGAGCTTAACCTCATTGGTCATCGCCACACAACCATTGAGATCAGAGGTTTTGATCGCTAGATAAGACAAAAGCTATTGTTTCTTGGGCAACCCGGCAGCAGGAAAACCCATTCGATAAAAAGTTCTCGATATCCCAATTTTGAAGTCAGTCCGACGAAAACCATCTCGTCTTGAACTCTCCCGCCGTTGACGCCTCGATACCCAGCTCATCCATAGCCCGCTCTGGAACAACCACCTCTCGACCAACTTACCTTACACCCCCCCAGCCCGCTTTCACAATGCATCCCACCCAGCTGACCAGCATCCTGGCAATGCTAGCCTCACTCTCCACCGCCCACGTAATCCTCGAGAGCCCCAAACCCTACAAGTTCGTCGCCTACGGGCCCAGCAACCCCCTCTCACCCGACGGCTCCGACTTCCCATGCAAGATCCCTCCGGGGCAAACCTACCAAATCAACGGCTCCCGAACAATAATGGCCATCGGCGAGGCCCAGACGCTGTCGTTCACGGGCCAGGCGGTGCACGGAGGCGGCAGCTGTCAGCTGGCCCTCGCGAGCGGCCTACCCACCCAAAATTCGTCCTGGGCCGTCATCCACTCGATCGAGGGCGGGTGTCCGGCGCGCAACCAGAAGGGCAACCTCGACGGCCCTAATGTGGATAAGTACACCTTTCAAATCCCCGAGCGCGTCGCGGTTGGAGAGTACACGTTTGCGTGGACGTGGCAGGCGCGCATTGGCGGGGTGCCTGAATTCTACATGAACTGCGCGCCGATCACGGTCGTCAAGCGGAAGCAGAAGAAGAGAATGGAGATGGTCGAGCGACGGGCATCCCTAGCCACGTCACTGTCGATCTCTCAGCGCGCGGTCGAATTTCCGGAGCTGTTCATGGCGGATATGGGCGACGTGAGCGGCGGATGCACGACCGAGGAGGCGCTGAAGCAGCAGATCGCCATCGGGTACCCGAACCCTGGCGTTTCGGTCGACCGGCCCGAGGGCGATAACCTGTTCCCGCAGCCGTGCGACGGCAATCCGCGGGCGAAGGCCCCGGCCGGTCCTGGGAGTGGGAGTGGTGCGAACAAATCGGCGAGGCCGGATGGGACTGCGTCGACGCCGGGTGCTGATGTCCTGCCTACTACTAGCAGTGTCTTGGTCAAAACTGGAGTTTCGAGTACGACGGCAACGACGACGGCTACTGCGACGCCTACCGTGAGCGAGATGTCTACATTCACTACGTCTGTCGGCGCGACGTCTGTTCCGTCCGAAGCTTTCCCATCCCCAACTTCGTCCGAGGCCGTCGCGGTACCGACATCGAGCACTGGCATAGGAGCATGCGTCGAGGGACAGCTTACCTGCCTCGAAGATGGTACGCACTTTGCGACGTGCACCGGTGGCCAGCTGACCGGCCCTCTGATGGTTGCGCCCGGCTTCAAGTGCAGCCCGGGGTCTGGTGCCAGTCTCGACATCTCGCCCGTCGATGAAAGCGACTAACTTCAAAGCTAAAAGATCGGTCACTGACCGGCGTACCGGTAGTCTTCTAAAGCCCATTTCGGTTTCCTACAGAGTTAGCTGAATATAATGCACCAATGACATCTCGCACCTTGTGTTACCCGCATGTTATAATCATCCGTCTGGTGGACTCACCGTGTTGATCAAAGCAGCATAGCACAGTACAGCACCTTTGGTCGACGGCGTAACTCGCACACTCCATCCCTGCTATGGCTATCAGGATCAAGCAAACGTCTAGACCCGAGAAGAATTGACTGTAAGCTTCTATGATATTTGAACAACTATTATAACTATAAAGATAACATATAATAATAAGCCTTGACAAGACCGCGTAAGTAAGAGTTAACAGCATAAGAAAACGTGTCTCCGGGGAAAGCTTCCAGGCCGAAGATGGTAAGGTCGAGAAGGCAACATGTATCAGGCCATAAGCCTATTCAGCGTGTATGCCGAGCGCACTATATGCAGCCAGTACGTGACTCCTTGGACGTTTGCCAGGGTATGGCGCTCTTTGCGATACGCACAATAGGCAATCTCTTCCCCATAGCAACTGCTGCGCTGCTAACCATGATCGGTTATCTAGTGGTATCACAGTGGTCGAAGGGTAGATGGGATGCAGGGAGCGATCGCGATGCAGGTTTTGCATTCTATGCCAAACTCTCGGTTGGTCCATCGGGGTCGTTGGAAAGGCGTCATTCGAACTGTTCGAACCGAAATAGCGGTATGATTTTAAATTCCGGGAATCTGTTGGTGCTGCCAAACTGGATGGTTGAGCTCACATGATGGCAAGGAGTCATAGTAAGCCCATGGGCGTCACCATTGCACTTTTCGCAGTCTTCAATGCCGTTTTTGTCGAAGACGATTACGTCTGCCTCTTGCCTGTGATCCCCAGTGTAATGCGGGCTTTGCATTAACCATGAGACATGCATGGTAAAGTTTGTCCCTGATTGCAACTGCAGACTGCTGAAGAAGTCGTCTTGCCAATCGCCGGACAGAAGCAAACGGTTCAGAGTAATGCTTGCTAGCGTAAGCTGGTGTCGTTGGACAAGGGCCGGGAGATCTTGAGGCGCCACAGCGCAGTCGCCCAGCTCGAGCGTCTTCAAGTTGGTAAGATGGACTTCTCGGCAAACCCTTCCAATGGCCTCAAACGAATACGGGACCAGAGGCGGGTTGTCTCCGTAGGCCCATCCATCAAACGTTAGGCTCAAGTGCTGCAAGACTGGAGCGATATCCAGAAGCTTGACAAGCCAATTCTTCCACGCCTGGCTATCGATATCCGGGACCATTGACAAACTCAGCAGCATCTTGATGCCTCGCAAATCGGCCAAAGCTTGTTGTAGTCCGGTCTTGTAATACCCTTCAATGGCAGGCATCTTGGCGATGTCCAGCCCTCCAGTATCGCATTCGCCTTTGGAGTGGTGGAAGAATACGAAAAGCTCTTTCACGGGCTTTCGGAGGCAAGCCAAGGCTCGTGGTACCAATTTTAAGTTGTGCGCAAGGCCATCATCGTCTCGAGACATGTCATGCGTGATATCAGGGTAGCCGAACGGGAAGTACCACGAGCCAGTCTCTTTATGGAGAGTCGGCATGCCGTAACAAGAGCTGAGCTCGCCGTCCACAGAGTCGAGGCACAGCTCGCCGACTTCCACCCGCTCCATCGAGGGTAGATTGTCGAAGATAGCCGTCATCATTGCAAGATCATCCCCCCTGCAAAAAGCGTCCTGGATCTCGAGGTACTCCTTATGTCTTGTCATCCGTTGGGTAACTCTGAGGCGCGCGTCATCGTCGCCTTTAGCGTCATCCAGGTCGTCGTCAAATTGCATTGCCGGTCCTTCATATTCCATATTCCAGGTAATGTGTGCCAAACCGGATGGTCTTGAGCTTTGGAGCCAGGCCTGGATGGTTGGCTATACCAAGCAACGCGCTGAGACTGTGAGGCGCTACCAGCCATCGCAATTGGGATATTCTCTCAGTGTATGCGTGATCGCTCCTATCGCAGCACTCTCTCGACGTGAGCCGGAAGGCGCATAAGCCAGGGGGCCATCCAGGTGGGTTGCGACGAGGTCTACCAGTTCCGCCGTCAGGTCATGGAAGCTCGCCATCGTAAAGACAAGTTGGTCTCGATCTCGGCTCTCTTGGCTACTGCGGAGTTCCTGTACAACTTCTGCAGTCGGCTCTCGCGGCGATTCGAGAGGTCGAGAAGTTATGGGGTCTGCAGTAGCGACTCGGAGGAGCGAGGATTGTTGACAACAATAGAGCTGGCCCACCGTCACTGCTATGATTAACGGCACAGGAGCTCGTGTCAGGTATTGATGGGCCTGCAAGTCCCTAATGACACGCACGAGGACTGGATGAGATGCTCAGAAGAATGCGACAAGCTCTTACAAACAAGCACGTGACAGTCAAGGAAAAGCAACTCTATTCCTTTTTCCCTTTGCATTTCGGCACCAGTGGGACTGTGCCTTGTGGTAGCGGTATCCAGAATAAGGACCAGGGTCACGAATGGTGGCTATTGGTCTGTATTCTGGAAGTTGCTTGATTGAAAGAAGGGATGGGTGGTGTCCCCATCCCAGAAGTAGCTATCATCCCAGTTGGGTACAAATCAGGTACAAACGGGTACCCGTTGGGCTCCAAGGTACCTTGTATCCTGGTCCGTGACCCATCCGTCATTGTGGCTGGAAAATGGGTTGAGGAGCCATAGGACTACAGGGTCTACCTGGTATCGATGGGTTCGGATTAACCAGGTGCCGAAATGGGCGCCGATTAGGTGCTGATTCAAAGTGGGTGGTAATTGATGTTAGAGAGGTCTGATCTTGTACTGGTACATATCCCCACTACCAGTGCAAGGGATAGACCTCTCATGGGCCCAAGAAGAGTTGCGATCGTCAGAATAAAGTCAAAAGAGGCTTGGAGTACTCAATTCGAATGTATAAAAACAGTGATTTCGTTAATATTTCGTTTAGTGAACTTCGCGATGAGTGTCTGGCATGGATCGCTCGACATGGGCTGGGCTGGATTCGATATATTGTTCTGGGAAACCAAGGTCGACATCAATGCAATCTCTCCAAGCTCGCAGCTTGCCTCTTGGGTCTTGGCCACCTGGATCCGCGGCTCAGATCGACGGCCACTGACGCGGGTGATGCTGGGCTTTCTTTTTTTGTCGGCGTATCGAGAGTCTACTGTAGAGAGAGTCTAGACCTGTGGGTACGTACCTAGGTAGGTAGACTTGAATGGGGATCCCTGAAGCTCCACTGCGTGGTGGCTGAGACGCCCGCGTGCTGTCGATTTGGGACGTCGAAGCCGGTGGCGGCATGACGTCAGGCCTCGCCCTCGGCTGGGTGACACTTCCCCTCCCCACCCGTCAGCTGTCAGCTGTCGCGTCCCACGAGCTTCAACCACGGGATCTCTGGTCTCATCACATCACTTTAAATTCTAAAGATCGCGGCGTACTGAGCATGGCCGTACTACACGAGCCTTACATTTCAGACGAGGAATTCGACGTGGTTGAAGCCGCCCAGCCTGTGAGCGACCTCTCGTCTCCGGCCGAGGAGCCCGGTTCGCAGCAGGACCTGGCCGGCCGCCGACATGTCGATTCCCTAGACCGCCGACAGTCGGGCGTACCGGCGCCTTCGAGGCCCTACTACGATCAGACCGTCGACGCGGCCGCGCAGAGACTCGCGCATAGTTCCCTCGAGGATTCATACGTGTCGACCGCTTCGTGGAATGCCGGCGACGGCGTAGGCGAGGGCTCCGCGGGGGATGGGATACCCGGGTTGAGCTACACGAAATCGGTGGTGCAGAAGTTCTGGACCGGTAGGGACCTGTTGATCGCTGTCATGGGCATGACGGGGTCTGGGAAGACGACCTTCATCTCGAAAGTGACGGGACGGACTGACCTGGAGATCGGTCATAGCCTCACCTCATGTATGTGACTTACCAGTTCACTTGGTCTTTGATGCGGATGAGAACTGACTTGTTCCTACTATAAGGTACCCGAGACATCCAGGTCGTCGAGACCAAGATCGAGGGACGCACGGTGCGCTTTGTCGATACGCCAGGCTTTTCCGACACCAATCTGTCCGACAGCGAGGTTCTCCAGTTGATCGCAGACTACCTGGCCGCAGCCTATAGACAAGACATGAAGCTGTCGGGTATCATATACATGCACCCCATCTCGGATACCCGGGTGACACACCACGCGACCAAGAACCTCCAGATGTTCCAGAAGCTCACGGGCGAGAAGAACCTGAAGAACGTGGTTTTGGCGACGAGCATGTGGGACAAGGTTACACAGGAGCAAGGTCTGGCACGCGAGCGCGAGCTGAAGGACAAGTTCTGGAAGGTCATGCTGGCATACCAGGCCAAGGCCGTCAGATACGGTGGCACGCTCGAGTCGGCGCTACATATTGCGCATATCCTCATGAACAACAAGCCCTTCTACCTCCAGCTGCAGGAGGAGATGGGCAAGGACAACAAGGCTCTCAGGGACACGACGGCGGGGCGAGAGGTCATGATTGAACTGCTTAGGATGAAGGAGGAGCACCAGAGGGAGCTGGCTGACATGGAGACGATGATGAAGAGCTCGGCCGAGGAGAACAGGTCCGTGGTCGAGGCGCTGAAGGAGCACTACCAGGGGCGGCTGGGGGACCTGGAGAAGACGCTGCGCGACGAGAGACGGATGAACGAGGCGGCGGTGCAGTCGCTGACTGAGCGTATCATGGCTCTCGAGAACAGAGGCGTGTGCGCTGTCATGTAGGAGGCAGGGGAATTTACCTGTAGGTTGTAGCAGAGGGACACTACAGTAGACGTGTTCAACTTCTCAAAGATCCTCTAGTATCACGGCCGGCTATGGTTCGGCAGCCGGCGTGGGACGACATGAAACGGAACACACACTAGCCGACTAGTCGTGGTTTTCACCTACCATACATATTGTGCAGATGCATCCGGAGTCATGTAACATGCAGTATATACGGTATCAGAACAATTGAAAGATGTATGAACTGAATCGTTGGTCCGCCTTATCGAGGTTGCTAGGAGACAGGACAGCGGCGCCCTCTTGATTGACGGACAGAGCAGCATCCGGTGCGAGTTTGTACAGTACATAAGGTAAGCAATGCATGGTGACGAGACCGACCCGGGGGTGTGGCTACTCAACCCATTTTCCAGCCACAATGACGGATGGGTTACGGACCAGGATACAAGGTACCTTGGAGCCCAACGGGTACCCGTTTGTACCTGTTTTGTACCCAACTGGGATGATAGCTACTTCTGGGATGGGGACACCACCCATCCCTTCTTTCAATCAAGCAACTTCCAGAATACAGACCAATAGCCACCTATCGTGACCCTGATCCTTATTCTGGATACCGCTACCACAAGGCACAGGGGTGCCAAGAAGTAATAAAGTATGCCTGCGCATGCAGCAATTTCCTGCCAGCCGCACCCCGCCGGACAGCCCCAGATAAGTTGAGATAACGACGCTGGCAGCCCCAAAGGCGTCCACTGGCAGCGCCGGACTGCCCTGGCCAGCCGGCCAGATTGCCAGATTGTCAGATTGGCCAGCTGCCAGCTGCTACTGCGTGTGGCTTGTGCCTTGGTCTTCCCCTTGTCGCAGATCCCCAAACGAGTGGGTAGCTGGTCACATTATGGGGCCTATGAAGTCATATTTGTGCTACGGACCACGGCGGGAACATTAGAAAGCCTCTAGTCGCGTAGCGCCAACAGGGCAACGAACGAGCCTGCGTGCATCCATCCAGTGCATCCACCAAACCCAGATTGCCCGTCTGCCCGTCTGTCCGCCCCCGACTGCTCCGATCCCATACCTGTATCTCATATCTCCTACTTCTTAAAACAAAGATAACCCTGTGCACCATCTCCATCTCGCATTTCTGTGCTGCGCTTTTGCTTAGACTTCCTTGGGGACTGCCGCGTCGCCGCCATTCGTCGTTCGTCGTTCTCTACGATGGCTGATGATTCTGCAGACCAAGACCGCCACGTTCGCTTTCCCGAGTTAGAGAGGTCGGCCACCGCAGCAGACGAGCAGCAGCGACGCCAGGACGATGCAGACAGACAAGCGGAAACCGGGCGCCGGCGCTCGAGTTCAGACCCCCTGGGGAAGAGGAGCCAGCGACCGGGCATGTCCGTCATACGCCCTATGAGACGCATGTCCAACATTGGGAAGCACACCGCGAACCCCGACGACAATCAGAACAATCAGAACAAACGAATGACCAGCACCGCCACCTTCAATGGCCCCAACGGTCGCAATCGCCTGGATCAGAGCCTCGCCGACGTGCTCGACGTGATCGGTACGTACATCGCCAATTTAGTATTATGGCAACCACTGACATATTGTCCTCGCCTTGTGCAGATCCCGAAGTGTCGACCCTGAACAATGTGACCAATATCCAGAACTCGCTCTTTGTACCAGACCTGGGCAGATTTATCAATCGACGACCAACTTTCAACCTGTCCATGCCGCCCCAGTATGACTCTATCACTGAAGAAACCCAGGCCGAGAGAGCCGCCGAGAGAGCTGCACAAGATGCCGAGCAGGGCTATTCCTACAACTTCAACCACGCTGTCCTTCCTGATGGTGTGTCGCTGGTGGGCTGGACCGACGAGGAGATGGACGAACTGAACGACCACGTACGGCACATGCTTCACTCGCGCCGCAGTAAGTTCAAGCGAACAATGAAGGCTTTCGGCCAGTACGTCCGAAAGCCCCTGGGCTTCTTCGTGACACTGTATGCAACCCTCATCACGCTCTTCGGTCTTGCCTGGGTGCTATTCATTATCGGCTGGATTTACGTTGGCGAACGACAACTCTATATCATGAACGTCATCGACTACGTTCTTGTTGCCCTCTTTGCCGTTGTCGGCGATGGTATGATACCATTCCGCCTCATAGATACGTACCACATGGCCTTCATCGCACATTATCACCACTTGACGTGGAAACTCCGCAAGAAGAAGCAAATGGCCGACCTCCAAGACAAGAACGACCTGCCCACTAACCCAGAACTGGAAGAGGCCCGTGACGAGGTAACGGTCCTTTCTGAAGACCAACAGGCCACGCTCGTCCACCATCAGAACAAGTTCGCCAAGTCGCATACCTTCTACAAACCGCACGAGACCAGGACGCACTACGCCTTCCCGCTCGACCTCCTGGTGGCCGTCGTCACCCTTTTGGACGTACACTCGTGCCTGCAGGTCTCTCTGGGTGCGACAACGTGGGGCATCGACTACCACACGCGGCCACCGGCCATCACCGCCACCATTCTGAGCTGTTCGATCGCCGTCAACATTACGGCAGGGATTCTGATCACCATTGGCGGACGCAAGACGCGCAAGAAGGACGTTGTCGAGCGTATGTTCCGCCAGGAGCTGACGCGGGAGGCCATCGACAAGATCCGGCACCAGGGTAAGAAGGAGGGTGACGTAGACAAGGAGATCAAGGCCGAGCGCGCCCTCGAGCAGACCCGTCAGACCGAGACTCTTGACGAGGCCATGAAGAGTGACATCCCCGCCGCGACGAGGGGGAGCATCGATAAGGGCCGGCAGAGCCTGGATAGCAGCCGGCGTAGCATGGATAACAGCCGGCGTAGCGTTGATAATGGCCGGCGGAGCATCGACAAGGGTCGGCGGAGCGAGGGTCGCGGCATAGAAAGCATGGATAGGCTGAGACCGATACCCTCGGGGCACCAGCTCTAACGTTTTAATACTAGTCCTGTATGCCACGAATAGGAATTCTAGATAGATACCTGGATAAGCGCAACATCGATACCAAGCCTGCGGGACTAGTAGTACTTGAAAATGTCAGCCCTAGTGAACTGATGTGACAATGTTGTTACTTTGTAAATGTCAGTCTGGCATGGTTCTATACCCGGCTACAAGGTAACATCAATTAGCCAAGTATTTACCAACCATTTGCCAACATTGAAGTTATCCCTTTCCACTCGGGCCGCCTGCTACCTAGGTATAGTAAGGAAGGTGGGTACCTATGTATTTGACGTGCCAATCCCTTAGGCATCCCTCCGCGGTCACGTAAGGTAGGTACAAGTCTCTCTAAACAAACAGGCGGCAATTATATGTGCTATCTGCAGGCGCCCTTCGCCGTGTTTTGCCCCCGTTTAAAATCGACAAACTTACTTCAAATACTAACATTAAGGCGGGGTACTAGTTAAAAGGTCATAGTTAATATACGGTTAACGATCGCTTAAAATTTCAAGTTAAGTTATATAATATAATATAAGTTTGAATGGTTATAATAAACATTATATTAAAATTATAACTTAGTTATATATGTGACGGCCTGCACAGACCTTCCCATATGACAAGCCGATACTTCCCAATACGGGAAGGATCTGACCAGAGGATCCCCTTAAAGGGGCAACCTCCCGCTGTACCTATCTCTCTTTCTCTTCATTTCCTCTCTAGTCTTGATATTCTCGTCAATAGAGTAATAGCTGCTTGCTGCCGGCCATGTCCCAGTTCCTCAGTACGCTCGCCGTGACAATATATATATAAATAAATATAGTTACTCGAATTTTATTAAAGTAAAAATAGATTTTCGAACGTTATTATCGTTAAATTATATGATTACTTAATATTTTATACACAACGAATTATATAATATCACGGCGAATTAAACTATAAGCTTATAAGTTATAAAATTATAAGATTACTAGGTTATTACCTATTAAACTATTTAATATTATGAAAAAATAAGAGCGTTACTTTGTTTTATATTATATAGTAACGAAGTAAGTAAGATACGATATAAGGCAGGTAAAGGTTTTTAATTAGAACTGTTGTGACGGAACGCTCACCATAACCACCATGCCACGGCTGTTCCTACCAAAAGGATGTCGAATATCAAGCGTGGCAGCTTGACATTCAATGGTGGTACATGTACTCATGTCCGGGCTCCAGGACTCACCACATGGGCTATCTGTACCAGACCATGACAACTGTTATATAACTAGTAATTACTGTATAACTAGCCGTTAATCAATAGTTACCTCAGAACTAAAAATCTACCGGTAACTACTATATTATTATACCTTGAATAAATAAATAACTAGCTATCAATTAAACATGTATACCTGGTTACGATAAAACTATGTAATAATTAGGTAGCATGTATAACCATGGATATACAGCCGTCTAATAGGTGGCTGCTCAACCCATGCTTCGCCCAAATGAAGGTAGGTTATTTCGGTTTTTCGGAGCCCCTGAGTGCCCTCAAGTTCTCTGTTCTTTGACTGCCGGGCTTGTTGAGCAGAGCAGAGAGAGTGTGTGGGAAAGAGAGAGAGGGCGCTTGGTCTGCCGTCAACGTCTACCGGTAGCCGCTTTTGGGGACGCTTCTGACTAACTTGTTTTCTCTAGCTGGTGCTTAGCCTGCTGCTGCTGCTGCTGCTGCTGCTGCTGCTGCTGCTGCTGCTGCTGACATGTCGTTCGTGGCTTGGTTGCTTGTTGCCGTGGCTGTGGTGGGTAAGCCAGGTAGCGAAGCCTTGTTCTGGAGCTGTAGGTGTTTCTTTGGTTGCTACGAACTGCGGTATGGTGGATGCGTGGGAGGGTAGAAGGGTAGGAGCTCAGGGTGGGTGGGAGGGATGGAGGCAGGAGAACTCTCGGCCCTAGGAATTCTGTGCTACGTACATGTAGTCGAACGAGCTGAGTCGGGGACCATCTGGACCTGAAGTACCTTAATACTATGAGGGAGAAGCCGTCTCTGGAACGGGAACGAACCTCCCTCGGCTAGGAACGGAGGTGCCTTATTGTCGCCTTGAAGGCGGTAACTATCGGCGTTGCGATTTGAGTCTTCGCTTTTGGGGTTTCTTCGAAACAGATACGTCTTCTGAGCAGGTGGTTTGAAAAAGTTACCGTCACAGTCGTGATTGATTGCCTTTGCCCCTGGATGGACTTCTTGCACACTGGTGGCCTCGGCGTACCTGGCCTGCTGGGATGCTGGCTACCTGATTCCGGGGACCTCTTATGTCAACTCCTCGAACACGCTGTAGCGGACTATCCTGACGGATCGAAGAAGACCGTGTTCATGATACGATGTGGGGGATCTTGTGCTGTGCTGATGAGAGCACAGAGACACTAGTGGGCTGGACTGTCAGCCTTCAGCTTGGATAGAGGCTTGGATTTGGTTTGGGTTTGGGTTTGGGGTCACTGGCGAAGCTGTGCAGCCGATAGACACAGCATGAGTGATAAGACGCGGACGGGTTACAGCAAGTATACCTTTTCGAAGAGGCACACGGCGCGTAGCTTGAGATATAGACGTGGTATCCTGACTTCTGCGCCTCGGGTCTAACGGCAGGATCGTCACTCACCGCATGCGTGCCGGGACCATCCAGGATGAAGTCTCGTTTCTTCTGATTTGGATTGCTTCTTGTGAGCTGTCGGCTCGTGAGTAGGCAATGTTTTCAAGCGGGATGGAGGGTTTATTCATTCGGCACGGTCATGGCTGGTCTGGTGGTAATCAGCTCGCTCTACCTACGTGTGTTTAGAGGGGATTAGGGGTTACTTACTGACTCTTGTTACTTGTACCTCTTCTGGCCTTGTTTGATCCCGACTGGTCCGGACTGGTCCCGGTTGAGACCCGATGATGTCTGCACAATTTTTCTCCTGGTGGTTTATCGTAACTTTAATCGACGCGGAGCTGGAGGATCGTACCTAGTTAGAGGCTATGTAAGTTGAAGCAAGGAGGCGTTAGAGCAACCACTGTAGGCCCATACGCGTGAGGGGTGGCATAATCTGGCTGATCTCTACTGTTATCAAAGTATTTGCTCTCGGTTCGTCGAGGTCTCGTCCGCCGCGGTCCCGGTCTGCCGGCGTGCCGCCCATCTTAGTGACGGTGCTGACGTGATCAAAGGCGGTTCGCCCCGTGTCAAGTATTTAACAGCATCTGCTGGGGTTGGTCCGAGAGAGATCTCTATTCAAGGTAGGGTCTCTTTCACGCCAGATGCCTGATGCCAGGTGTTGAGACAGAAGTTGATGGACGCAACCATGCGCCCCATGAATGACCCAACGAGCAGAACGGCTACTCTTGGACGGCACAGAGAGATCTGCGCTTTGGCCGGCTGTGACTCACCGAGCGCATCGTCACAGCTGTCCTGGTTATCGTAGTAGAGGTTGTGGTTGTGGAAGAGGAGCATCAAGCTGTAGCAGCAGGGGACCTGGAATTAAGCTCAGAGATTGAACTTTCAAGAAGGCTGTAGCAGACTTCTATGTAGAATTCCCTGGACGACGCGAGATTCGGGATCTCTCAACGACTCGTGTTCTCTGTGTATTCTTTCTCCGGCCACTCGATTCAGAGCATTTTTGTGGTAGCCTCTGGCTGCTGCCGTAGGGTGTTATCACGACTAATAAGGTAGACGTCAGGGCCTGTAACAGCGCCGCTGTGGTGGGTTTCTCGTAAATACAAATTCATGATCGATTTCTGACGTCTCTTCTAACATTGAAGCGGATTAGAAGCTCGATAGTAGCTTCGAAACGCCCCTCAAGGTGTGCTCGTAAGTTTGACGAGAAAGTATCTGGGATCATGCCTCCGCACTTATTCTAGTTTTGCCCGTTTTGACCTGTGACTAGGGCCAACAGCCTGACATAGTCTATCGTCAGGTGTTGTTGTTGATATTGTTAGTAACCCAAAATTTGCCGAGTATGGCTTCAGGTGTAAGACCGCGACCTCGTATTCAAGCCATGTAATCCGTGCTTTCCATGGTGTGTTTATCACTCTTTTGACGCAAAAGGCACTCGCTCTCTGGCTCTGAAGCAGTTATACCGAACCCTCACAAGTCTCCATACACCCCGTACGCAAGGTCTTGGATATCCAGGTCTATGTATAGTTTATGGAATCTAACTCTGGAATAAGCATCAAGCGTTGCTTGATAGAGTATGAATGCCTCTTCCACCGTCTATATCCCATCGAAAATCTTCGAGGTGCGCGGACGGGGACGTATGGGGGTGACTGTACCGATAGACGATCACTTGTTACGGTATTACATAATACCTCCACATATTTATGTATACATATATCCCTAGCTTCCCCTTTCTCTTCCGACATTGCCTCTTCTTCCTTAGATATCGTTGAATCTAGATATTTCATCCCATCAGCCCTGGCCAGCGCAGCTGCAGGCCTGATTGTCACATCACTCATCCAGCCTCACAAGGTCTTCAGAGCACCAGACTTGTCTTAAACAAGTTATATTCTGACGACCACTTGACGCGAAAGGCCTCGCCTTCTGCCTATCAGTATTTATCATATGACCTCTGCAACCAATTACCTGGGGCCGCGGGAGCATCCGTGGGACTACTTGAAAATGCCGGCACGACGTATGGTCTAGAACAAAATGTGGTCATTGAAACGAAACCGACTTGGCAAGAATAACAGTTTGATTGGCTGCCGGGCAGACTGTATTTTGACCCATGCATCGAAGTACCAAAGAGCGGTATCGCTGAACTGGAATGTAGCTGATCAACACTTCACTTCGGAATTGCTCTGTCCGCAACACCGCCCAGCAGTGAAACCAACCAAGCAACCAGCCCAGCAGTACGGCAGGTAGGCCAGCAGTGAATTAAGGGGAAGAAACAATCCCTGTGGCTAGTCTCAGGTGTTCCATGTTCGAAGTACACCGGGAAAACCCGCAGCTTCTTACATTCTCAATACTGAAGGGCTGAGGTGGTGGGCAAGTGGGTTTCCACATCATATCGTGCGGCCCGCTTAGGACGGCGGCCGGGAGCCGTTACGCGTCTCCGAGGCCCACATGCAGCTTACTTTGATAGCTGCAGTGTTTTCGATAAGCACCCCTTAAGCTAAGCCCTTCCAGCGCTTGCTTTAAATAAGTTAAGGCCTTATAGCGCTTGCTTATAAGGCTTGCTTGTTTAAACTTAAATCTAAGGACCTACCAATTAAACTTTTAACGAAAATTTCTAAGGAGGGTTATAATTTATAAAGAACCTTTCGAACCTTTTTTGTTTCTTTTTGCCTTTGAATAATATAATTATATATCATATTTTTGATAACTATTAAAGTAAACATATTAAAAATGAATCGTATATAGTAATAATTAGTACCGTACGTATTAAAAAGCCTGTAACGTATCTTTTTTTTCTTATATAAAGTATAGCTAGCTTATACTAAAAAAATGTTTTTTATACTTTATTATTATTGTAAGGATTAAGAAGATATTTATAGCTATTAATAGTAACAATGAAAAATCCTTTTTTAATCTCTTTATTAATAAAAATCCTTTTTAATACCTAGATTTTTAATAACTGTTATATTAAATATTTAAAAACTTTATTTTTAATAGCTGTTTTCTTATATATAACCTTATAAATAAATAAAAATCTATAAAGTGTCTCTTGGAAAAAGATAGAAATTTTTTTTTTTTTTTTAACATACTTAATTTGTTTATTGTAAAAAAGTGACAAATCTTTTATTAAAAAAATCTAAATTTTAAGCTTTTATATCTTAACCAACCTAATATAATAAAAATTTTTCACAAAACCTTAATAAATAAATAAATTTTTAAAAAACACTTTTCTATTATAGCAATTGATCCACATTTAATAATTAAATGTTTTAATATTCTCGTACAAAGAGTTCATATTAAGTTAAAAAAGCTATAATAATTACCAAAGTAATTAAATTAGCATATGTAAGGTTTATTTATTTAAAAAGTAATATATATGACTCGTTAGATGGAGTGGTGCAAGTGGTGTGGCTGAAGGTGGTCTGTGCGCAGACCAGGTTGATCGGGGGTGGTCCGAGCGCCTTGAGAACGGTCGATTAGCGACCGTTACCTCACAGCTCTAGCGCTATGGCAGGTAGACGCGTTGCAGCTGTATTTGGGTGTGAATCCGTCTGTATCAGATAGACCTTAAACCACGAACAAAACAACAACCAATACTTCCGCATACGAATATTGACATATTTAATTAAAATAATGAACGATTAGAAAATAAAATTAATAAGTTAAACGTCAAATTGACTGATACAAAGTTTTTATAATATTTTTAATATTTAATAAATATTTCTTAAAATAAATATTTTTTTAAAAAATGAAAAATCGTAACTTTAAAAATATTAAATAAGCTTATAAAAATTACTAAAATTATGTTAATCTTTAAAAATCATTTTAGTATCTCAAAATCAATATATTAGCCTTAAGAATTTATTAATTCTCTTTATCTATGTATATGTAAATATTAAATTTTTGAAAAAAAAAATCTTTTAATTGTTTCAATTTTTCATATACATAATTGATAATAATGAATATAACATTAATAAAACCACTACTTAATTAAATAATATTATTCATTAATATAAAATCTTTGATTTTATAAAGGTTTTTTATAAAGTCTAAAAAATCTTTTTTTATAATATTAAAAAAGTCTTTTTGTTTAATAAATTACGTTATAAAACTTATGAATAAAAAAAGATTTTTGTGCTTTATAAAATTCAGCTTCTTTTAATAATAATAGGTATTTTAACTCGGCTATGATTGCAATATTAAAATAAGTTTAATTTATTTTGACTTATAAATATCTATATTATATATTCATAAAATGATAATAATGATTAAATTAAAAATAATACCTTAATATTGTACTTGTGACGGCCTGCACAGACCTTCCTACATGACAAGTGGATACTTCCCAATAGAGGAAGGATCTGACCAGAGGATCCCCTTAAAGGGGCAACCTCCCACTGTATCTATCTCTCTCTCTCTCTTCCTTTCCTCTCTAGTCTTGATATTCTCGTTAATAGAGTAATAGCTGCTTGCTGCCGGCCTTGTCCCAGCTCCTCAGTAAGCTCGCCATGACAGTACTTTTTAAATATTATATAACTTGAATTAAATACATTATTCAAAAATAACAAAAGGATATTTAATAATTTAGGAATAATTATATATTTACTATTTAATTATTTATACATTATTATGTAAATTAAAAATAAATCTTAAAGTTATAAATAATTTATATAATAATAGTCGTATAATTTTTAATATTGTACATTTTTTAGACTTTTTATATAATAGATAATGAATAATAAACATTATATTAAAGCTCAATAAAATATATAATAATCGCAAAAATAAAACAAAAATAACAAAAAGTTTAAATAAATAAAACGTATACTTTAAGAACAAATTCTTATGATTAGTTCTTCATTTTATCTCGGTTTTATTTTAAAAAACTTAATTACTTTAATATAAATAATATTACCAATATTAAAACCTTTCTTGACAATAAGTTTACTATTTAAAAAGAAAAAAAATCAATTAAATAATCATTTATAACTATTGTGACGAGCCGTCTAACCTATAAGGCTAAAGGGTTCTATAGGGTTTATGTTCTGAGGTAAGTCAACACAGAAGACACTCAGATACTGGGGCTTGGTCTGAACTGGGTTCACTGCGTAGTCGAGTCGTTAGTAGATTTCTCCCACCTTAAGGTTGGCTAAGATGCTTAGATTGATCACTGAGGTAGAGACTGTCTATCTATCTAGTTAGGAAATGTCTGTCCTTATATATCCAATCTCTCCCTCACTGATGGAGTAGGATCACCTCGTCCCAGAGTGATGCTCACTGGCTCACTCCGTGATCCAGTGATCCTTGTAAGCTCACTCCGTGATCCAGTGATCCTTGAAGGCTCACTTCGTGATCCAGTGATCCGTCACGTGACCTTTGTTATATAATCCGTAATACCTATTGTTCCGTTTCTGGCTTCTGATTCCATTGGTTCTTGGTGTACTCCCCTTGGGCCTCCCACAGGCCGTGGTATTTGTTGGTTCGTAACAACTATTTAAGAAAAAAAAAGAATTTTCAAGTAATTATAAAAAGAATATATTATAAAACCGATTCATTTTATTTTCAATAAGAATTGATTTCTTAAAACGTAATAAAAATAAATAATGATATTAAATTATTAACACACGTCACAAGGAGTGGTAGATGTAGTGGCTGGAGAGACCTACTGTAACTAGCTAGATAGATTAGATAAGGGCTGCACACACTGTAAGTTTGTGCAAGCTCTACCTATCTGGCTTGGGTTCTCCAACCCTCACCCACATACCAATATACACCCATACACACACGCTTCAATTATATAAAAATATGTTTTTTTATCTTACGTTTTTTTTGCTTTTATTTATTTATATATTATAACTTGGAAAATAAATAATGACTTCATTTATATACAAAAAGTTCATTTCATTATAAACAATTTGCTTTTAATTATAAATTTATAGTATTAAATTAGTAGAGAAACCTTATTATCCGACTTTGTTTCGATTAAAATAAAATTATATTTGTAAGTATAAAAAAAAGCCTTTTTTTTAGTTATGTTTTAAAAATACTTTACTTATAAAAATATTTGATACCAAATAAATTAAGTATCATATTTTTCAAAGGTTTGTTTAAAGCCGTAACCCGTTTCATTTAAACAGTATAATATGTTATTAATCGCGTTTTAATAAAAGAATCTTTATATTATTATATATATATAAGTATTAATGAAAGTGTTGGATCCATGTGATTCTACAGTCAAACCATCTATATAGAACCCACATATATGATTAGATAAGAGATTAGATAACAGATTGTGAGGTCACTTAGCCAGACCTGCAGGTCCAGCTAGACTTCACAATCCAACCATAAGCAACATCATGACCTTGACCCCATACTCGAGTATTATGATTGATCGTTCAACCCTGTTCCCACAGAAAGTAAATTTTGAAACTTTTATAATTTTATAACTATAATATTTGATCTTTAAATTTAAAGGTGCTAGATTTAAATCCCGTTAAAAGTATTGAAACTTTATGTTAAATGAGAGCCGGGGATAGACACCGGAAGATCTCCAGTAGGGCAGAGACACACAGGGCATCTGACCCACCAAGAAGACAGATAATCAATCTCTGCACACAGAGCACAACAATCAATAGAATCAATCATCATCCGTGTATTCAACACTTTACATACGTAATAATCGTAAATAACATAAAAAAAATTAAAATTTAACTTACTTAATCGAAAATATATATAAGTCTTATTAACCTTAATATGCTTATTTATAGTTATAAGATTTTTTAAGCTTTACTTAATTAAAATAAGTTAAAAAATGTACCTGCTTACCTTGCTTAATTCAGCTTAGCTTGATTAACGCTTGGTCCAGGGGGTCCTTATCGAAAACACTGAACAGCTGCCCGTCCTGGTTTTGCACTCCCGAAGTAAGCGAGCCCATGTCGTCTCGATGATGGTACTCAACAGCACTGTTAAGTCTCTGACTTGGGCTTCTTTCTCGAGACAGTGCCCCCTGAGCCGTCGGAATTTCTCCGTGCTTGAGAAGCTCGCTCGGGCCCCTAGTGCTGACGTGGAAGGGCACCTTGCGCAGCTCAATTCATGTGTGTAAAGTCTGTGATTGCGTGCTGCGTCAGAGCCAGACTTGATAGTATTCAGGATGCTGGATGGTTACAAGGACTATTTCTTGGTCGTCCCATTGTGCGCTGTCCATCGGTACTGGGCCCTTGGATGGGGTTGATGGGGCTCCCCGGCCGCCCGGCCCTGCGCCGGCTCTCATAGCGCACATCCCAAGAAGAGTCGGTGAGCATTACACCGGAGTACCGTCGCAACGGGCCAACGGCTATGCACTCATGTCAAATCCGGGAACTAATAATAACAGTAACCTGCGCGCTTGACAGCCATTGGCGCAGGGGAAACGCCTCGTTACCGGCCGCTGCGCCCGCAAGCGACGGCTCGACGCAGGAATCAGGGCCGCCCCTTTGCATTGGCGGCCTCGGGAGGCGTCGACAGTCTGCAAGCCGGCGACTTCGTGACAGGACAGTTGACGTGATAGCGAGCGGAGAAATTCATGCTTTCGGAGGCCCTCATTGGCTGCTCTGTCGTTTCAACCACTGTTCCTGGCCTATAATAACGTCGAAGTTCGAACGTCGGTTGTTACCCTGGCCACCGGTAAGATCTACATGAGCAGTGATAGGGTGTCAGACATTTTGGAATCTGGATCCTCTCGTCCGTTTTGGGACCCAGCTCTTCCATTCGCCAGTTTGCTTGCAACAGCCGGGCTGCTCGGAACGTTGTCGGAACAGGGAATGTTTTAGTTCTCTCCGGGGTCCGCTTACCGGTAGGGGTGGGTGTGTCCGTTCCACCGGGTTTGCCCGACACATATGCCGGTATTGGGGCTCGTTGGTGACCTGGAGAAAGCAAGTGTACGATGTAAAAAGGATTTAGCAAAAGGAGCTCGTTCGGGTTCCTCGAGAACAAGTGTTGAGAAGATGGATAGGGATGCGTGATACGACAGTCTGACCTGGGATGGAGCAATATGTGGCCACGCACAATCGCGCTATTCGCCTTATTATGGGTACTCGAACATCGGAGCTCGTTATGCGAACCCGGTCTTCCTCTCCCACCAGGGTTAGCATGATGCAAATCGAGACCATGGTTGCTGTGCCTGTCAAGCGACGGAGGGTTCATTACATCCCGCATGCCACCTCAGAGCCCCCTGCCGGCCTGCCAACCTGCCAACCTGCCCACGGCGACCCCCAAATCCACGTGATTGCACACAATACTGGTTCCGCTGGTTCGTTGGCAGGCCGCAGACTTGTTGCATTGGAGGCGTGTTACACTGCATACCTGCTCGGCTTATGATTTCCAAGCGACGTGATAGCTCATCTATTCAAAAACCCTCCGACAGCCCTGCCGCCTACGCTTTCCTTTTTTTGCCCATCATGCCAGACAGCTTCACCATGGCCGACGAAGAGATCGTTCTCGTGACGCAGCTGCCGTCGGATTCGTGGTTCGAGGGCTTCGTGCTGCGCCCGAACGGCAATATCCTCGCCACCCGCCTAGACAAGCCAGAGCTCTACACATTCGACGCCGAGGATCCGGACGCCACGCCGCACCTGCTGCACCACCTCGAGCTCTGCAACGGCCTCATCAACATAATCGAGTTACCGGGGCGGCCCGACGAATACCACATCCTGTCGGGCAACATCGATCTGGAGAAGGGAACATGCAAGGACTGCCTGCTGTGGCACGCCGTCCTCTCCCAGGACGACAGCAGCCCGCCCAAGCTAACGCAGATCGCCGAAGTCAAAGACGCCGGCTTCGCCATGGGCATCGTCGCCGTGACGGACCGCGTGATGCTCATAGCGGATTCTGGGAAGGGCTGCGTCTGGCACCTCGACACGGAGACGGGGAAGATGTCGCAGTTTGTGGCCGACGACACGATGATGCCCCCGACGGAAGCCGACTTCTTCGGCCTTAACCGGATACGCGTCGTCGGGGACTACCTCTGGTTCACGAACACGAGCGCCGGCACATTATACCGCATACCGGTCGAGATGGACACGGCGCAGCCCGAGGTCGCCATCCGCGCCACGGGCCCGGTGCAGAAGGTGCTGGGCGACCTGCCGCACCTGGACGGCCTCGCGCTCACTAAAGATCAGACGCGGGCGTACACGGTCTCGATGGCCGACGGGCAACTGTTGGAGATCAAGGTCGACCCGGCGACGGGCCAGGGCTCCGTCGAGGTCATCACGACGAGCCTGGACAGCCCGACGGGCGTGGAGCTCGTCTACGTCAACGGCCGGCCGAAGCTGTACGTCGTGTGCTGCGGCGAGATCGACATGGCCTGGATACCCAAGATCGACGAGAACCCCTGGGCCAGCATGGACTTCAACTCGAACGTGGTGGGCACGGTCACGTCGGAGGTGGTAACGGTAACGCAAATGTGAATCATTGCGCATCATGCGTGAAATGGCTGGATGAATGGGTGGATGGCATGGCATGCTCGTCGCAATTGGAGTTCATTCTGCTTTATTCTACTCTTCTGTCTAACTACTACTGGGCGGGTACGCTGAGCGATTCTTGTTCTATACCCCCAAACGCATCGCATCGCACGCATACAACGTGCTCTGACTTATTACGAGCACCTGATGATAATTGAATTTCGCTTCAAAAAACTTCCTGTCCGACTGCAATCATCGCTCCTGCACGGTGATAGACATCCTGGGCCTGCCAGATCTGCAACGAGAAGACGGGGTAGACGACCCCCATCGTGTGCCATCGGTAGCTTCTTGCCGACAATAAACAAAACAAGTTCTGAACCCGCCTAATCCCAGCGAGAGAACCCCACGCTTGCTGCCCTCGGTACTTGGAAAGGCCAGGAAAAAATCTGCAATATTGGGCAAGGATTTGCGAAACTGCGCAATGATGGAATGATGCCTGTCCGCGGGTCCGGGGGCCGCCGGGAGGAGCCTCCCGCCTCGCCCGCCTGCCACGTCGCTCCACCCCTGGGCGGGTACGGCAGGGAATCAGGGATTACTCATGTCACTGGTCAGTTCTCAGGGGCGGGCTGGCTCGGAGATGAGGATGATCTTGTCCATGCTTGAGGTAGGAGTGGAAATGGCACCTGAACTGGTCTAGACCGCGATCCTTCGCGCGGGAGACGTTGAGGATGGATGGTATTTCCCCGAGCGTCACCGCCCGACGAGGAAGGGCGCCGGCGAATCGTGATGAAAGAGTCTCGGCGCCATCGCGATGCTTCGTGTGGGCTCGGTGAGATATTACATACAAGGACCTATGTTTGATGACGGGAGTATTCAATGATTCGAAGTAAATACCGTACTGCGCACGCCGCATGCGCCGCGCTCCCACGTCCGCTCTGCTGTTGCTTGCAAGCGAGTGAGCTGCGCTGTTGTGAACGCCGTCCGCCATCAGGATAGCAACACGAGAGATTCCAATCCATCTAGCAGTATGCACGGCCACATACGCTCAGATCACAGGACGTAATCAGGCTCCCTGCTGTATTCAGTATGCTAAATGCCATAGTGACTCGCTGGGCAAGCGGCAAAGCGGCAAAGCGTCAATGAAAGTGAAGTGCAGGTGCGTATCATAGTCCATGGGCGAAAAGTCTCGCCTATGTCAGCAGTGTGTTGCCCGTGGTGGAAGGCTCTTACAGTAAGTCTTGCTTCTCAGGATAGACCTACGTTTCCTGCAGTGGTATGGAAGTTGTACCCGTTCGCCTTGAATTCGCAGTGAATAAATGAATACCGAGAAACCGGATATAATGAGCTTGCGAGAGTCTGAGGAGCATCTTTAATCCTCGAAGTCCCCGGATGGAATAACTTGAAATGCCAGAGCGGTTTCGCTCCCATGTAATCAGCAGACTCGCGCTTTCCATTCGTTATCCAAACGGCCTTTTGGCATGCCCTCGAGATACGTCTCGAGCTTCAAGTGAACTGCGTATCTGCTCGACATAACTCTTCATGTGCCTCGTGACGGGTTTGCTAGTCGAGCTCCGAGAAACGATACTAAGTTCGGTACCCGAAAGAGCCTCACATTAGGTACGCACGAGGCCAAAACCACCTATAAATGTGGTTTGCGCAACAGCAGTAACCGCCAGAAGCACGGGTAACGAAACACGCACCCCAAAACCAGCATCCGGCTCCGAGGAAACCCGAACCGCATCGCCCCCTGCCCATCACTCGCCCCTCACCGCGCCGCGATCTCCTCCGCCGTCAACACCCTTGACGCAGCCGTCAGCTCAGCAAACGTTGCATTCCGCTGCGCCTCCGAGCCATAGTACTCCGCCGTGACGATCGTCCGCACCCCGGCCGCCGCCTCGATCACGTCCGTCGCGTTGCGGTAGGCGCGGCCCAGTCCGACGCCCCCGACCGCATCCGATAATTCGGGGTAGTACGGCGCCTCGTTGGCGTCGGACAGGACTGCTAGACACGTGTCGAAGGAGACGACGGCGAAACCGGCAAACCATGCGTCGTATGTTGTATCCAAGGCGCCCGTCAGCGACGTGAGCGTCGCGCCGTCGGGCGAGAGCAGGCTCCACGGGTCGCGGCACGCGTTCTGCTCGCACGACTTGGTGACCATGAGCAGGGCGTTCAGGCGATTAATCAGCGCCTTGTGTTCGGTCGCGTTTGTGTTGTCTGCGGCCGCCAGGTTGGTTAGCTCGTAGGGGTCCGCGGCCGTGTCGTAGAGCTCCGTCTCGCCCGAGCACCAGACCGTGTAGACCCAGCTCTGCTCGGCGCCCAGCATGCGGATCGTCTTGTACGTCGTGTTCACGAACGGCGAGCCGAGCACGCCGGCGCTGGGCGCCTCGATCCCCGCGTTTCCCCAGTACTCGATGTTGATGCTCTCTTTCGAGTTGCCCTGCCCGGCGTCGGCGCCCGCGTTGTCCGACGAGGTCGGGTCCTGCCATTGCGGCAGCAGGCTGCGGCCGTCGAAGAACTCGGGCCAGCTCTCCTCGGCGAGCCCGGTGATCTCGAGGAAGGTTGGTGCCATGTCCAGGTGTAAGCCTGGGATGCTCGAGGTGACGTTGGCCGGGACGCCTGGGTCCCGCACGATCAGGGGGATGTTGGTGTCTTCGTTGTAGAAGAGCGACTTCCCTGCTGGCGTTCTGTGCTGACCATGGTGGTAGCCGTTATCCGATGTGTAGATGACTATCCAGTGCCATTAGTATCATTGGTCGACAGCGAAGCTGCTCGTTGGCGGTCAGGGATGCTTACTGTAGGTGTTGTCTATGATCACCTTTTCTTCCAACTTTGCGACCACGTCCTCGATTATCTCGTCTACGCCCGCAAGCGCTTGGACCCGGGATCGGTAGACGAAGTCGGCCATGTTGATTGCTGACTCGTTCATCGCAATCAAATCCTTGACCCAGCCACCGGCGTTGGCCTGGTACTCATCCGCTGGGTTGAAGTTCGGCGTCCTCGGTGCCGCGGCATCGGGGAACAGCTCCAAGTGGCGCTGCTGGGGGGTGGGCCTTGACACATATGTTAGGAAAGGGACTACAAAGTGAATCCTGAGACGGTCATACCTATGGGATGGGAGGTCTTGCTGGTAACCAACGTGTGGAGTAAAGGGGGTTATGGCCAAAAAGAAAGGATCACTTTGGTTGGTAGTGAGATATTCCAGTCGATCGAGACTGGAGGATAGTTAGCGCAATATCATCATCCGGAGAGCGGTATGCCTACGCCTTGATGCGAATGACATCTGTCTGGTGGAAGCCGTCATAGAAAACAAGTGTCTCTCCTATTTAACGGACAAGCATCAGCAGCTACTCCCATCAGAAATGGAGGAGATCGAAATCGCGTACCATTCTGCGAGAGGACAGGCAAATTGAAGTCGTCGATGTAAGGTTCGACCTATTCCGCATGAGTAATTGAAGCCAAGTTGGGCGGACTGCACACAACGCACCAGAAGGTCACTATGATCCCAACCCTTCGACGGCACATCATAGTTAGAGAGACCATATCCATTCATGATCTTCCCAATATCTGGCACAAAGTTAGCTGGCTTGATGAAGCCAAATAGGTGTCTGCGTCCGAATCACACTCGCTCCTGTATCCAGCCGCACTCAACCAATGTGGAAGATAGTTCGTATCCTGGCCAGAGAGTACCCATTTGTTATACGAGCCTCCCGGTGCAACCACGTTGGTCAGGTTGATGTTGTGTGCACGTTGCACGGTTAGCGTCTCGTTGTAAGATCTATAGATTCAGTCACTGATGTGAACTATTTTCGGGGGCTCTTCTGCGCATTGAGAAGAGAAAGGGGCTCACAAACGAACAGTCTGGCCTCGCAACAGAGTAGATCTGCTCGGGCAGCACAGGGCCTGATTGGTATAATGGTTCGTGAACTCAGTGCCCTTGGCCACCAGCTCCCGCTGCAGGACAGACTGGTAGTCCGTGGAGCCCAGCCGCCTATCCTGGTCATCCGTCATGATAAACACGATATTCGGGCTGCTGCTCTGGGCGCGAGCGACAGCGGCCCTGAGGCCGAGGCCGGCGTACAAGATCGAGAACAACATCAGACAATAACGAGGAGAATGCCCACCGAAAATGGCGATAGCCCGTCGGCTCAAAGGCTCCTGACGACAGCATAGCTTATGTATTCTCATCATCGCGCGAGTCTGCGCGGAGCGTGATACCATAGCGTAACAACACGTCCATCACGTACTTCCGCAGACATATCACGAATGGTGAGGGCAGCTGCTGTACATGCCCATCGCGGTCTTCACCGCAGAGCGGCTGCGTCAGCTGTTCTCCTGTTTTTATATTGCCCCCACGCACCCGGATATCCACCAACATTCGAGCCCGGTAGTTGCTTGGTGGAGAGATGAATATCAGCAGGGAACGGAGCTATGGCTGTCGTGCTCCAACGTCATCGTGGAAGGACAATGCTAGATGCGACTTGGCCCTTGCAGCACGCCATCGTGGAGCTTCCCCATACGGCACGGGCGTGGGTGGTGGGGCGCCAACGATGAGATCCAGGAGATCCAGGACGACTTTCACATGCTTCGACCCTCTGTAAAGCGATAATATCTAGCGTATCCAGGCTATTGACTAAACTTCTAGTTATGTCCACCGATCTGTGAGTGCAGCGGTCTGTGGGAGATCGTGAGGCGTATGAAATAGGTAATCAGGCGGTCCAAGCTCAGTTTATAGATAGCCGGTACTACCCGCATCGTCTGCGCATCCGCGTGGTTGCGGCTCACCATGATTGACCTATTGATACCTATGGTCCCCGCAGACGAGCTCATCGAGAACAACGAGCAAAGGGCGATGCCTATGGAGGCAGCGCGAGCTTCTGCATGAAAGGGCTGGGTCAATAATCGAGGCCAGGGTCGTGGTTGTGCCGGCAGCTGTGAGCGGGAATCTGCCCGAGTCGCCGCGTATATGCGACGCAACTTGCCTCCCTTCACTTCCATCAGGTATTCGGTGAGGCCTTAGATTTTGTGTCCAGCCCGGTGGCCCGAATATCCTTATCTTCAAGTCGGGTATGGACAAATGGTAGAGCCATGTTGAAGACGTTCTCCGCCGTACCGGTGTCCGCTGCCTGTATTGCGACATCATACAAATCCCCACGTGCCTCTCTTGAAAGCAACTCTGTGCAAACCGCAATCGCCCACATTGTCAGATCCTCAGGCGACCAGAGCCTGAGGATCCCACGCGCATTGATTAAGACGGAGAATCTACCGGTGCGTGGCCAGAGATTGGTGTCCGCCCTACCCAGCGTCCAAGACCAAAGTTGAACCGCAGATAGTAAATACGTATGTATAAGGCCATGACACCAGACGGGTTGCCATCGTCAAATGCAAAGACCTGTAGCACCCCTGCCGGTCTTTGAAAGGGGATAAAGCCGTGATCCATGGCATCCAAATGCTTGGAATCAAACTAGAACCCGCCATCGCTCGAAAAGCCCATAGTCGACTATAATGGCATGACATCGATCGAAAGGTTTTCAGAGAACCATGGCGGCCCGAAGGGATGGATATAATGACCCCTGGTGACAAGGCGAGGCAGTCCGCAAAAGTTGACTGAAGCTGGGATGCCTCCCTCCCGGTGTTGGAAGGTTGGCATCCAAAGGAGTGCCGTCGCTGCTAGCAATACGTCGTTAGATTGGCCCCTGAGGTGTCGAATTGGACGTAGGCGACCAGAGCTATAGACAACTTGTATCGGATGTACCGTGCGCTCGTGCTTTGCTTCACCTAAACCACCAATTGACTGAAGCATTGAGTTCTGCTTCGTGGCCCGTGCTGGCAACACTATGCCACCAGCCCTTGGGAATGAACAGCGCATCTCCTGGGCCAAGGCGTGCTTGCTTGACGTCATTCGAGCCCTCTGCGTTCGCCCAGACAGCACGATGCAGCAGCTCACGCTCAGGACCGTCCATCATCTCCGAGCCCCTGAAGCGGGAACTGCCCATGGACCCAAGCTGTCTGCGAACGCAGGCATACAAGGCCGCACCGGACTGTGGGCGCATGAGGCGAACTGTCTTGGATCCAACCATCTGACAGAACAAGTTTGGGTTCGGATCGCGGTGTAATGGAGTGTAGGTAGGCTGAAGCCCAAGCCAGACACTGGAGTCATAAATGTCGCCCTTGCCGGCATGCCTGACAATTGCTGGCACCGGTAGGTCCTCGGAGAGAGGCTGTGGAAGATTGCTTAGATTCGACTGTGCGACATAGAGCTGCTTGATCCGCTCAGCAGCACTACTTCTGGTTCGGTTGAACTGGCAAGCACGAAGCAGCAGGCTCAGGGGCGCGTCGAATTGTAGGAAATGAGACTGACTTCCCTCGATGCTCTGCAACAGGTGTCCCACGATCACTGACAGATTATCATGGACGCCTCCAGCTTGCTCTGGACTTTGAAGCCACTCCTGAAGATTTCGTAGGTTCTTTAGCCGTTGATCTGGCGAGGTACCACTGTATGCTGGGGTCATGAGTTCATAAGGCATGACAACATCGCCATATGGCTCCATTGTCTGACGAAATGAGACAGAAGGACCATCCGAGACATCTGTAAACCATTTCTTCATCGCCGGAAACTCATGAAAGCCTCGAAGCTGAAGTGGAATTTCAGGGGTCCATGCAATGTCGCGGAAAATGTTCAAATCAATCCTGCCCTCTACTTTTTCGACGTCTGCAACTCCAGTGTGACCTTCCCGTGCGAAGCTTCTTGCACTCGACAATGTCGATTGGCATCTGAGGGTTGGCTTACGAATGTCGTTAACCGGGCGCTTCACCACAGCAGCCAGCTGGGATGTATAGGGCAGCAGCCGCGTCATTGTCGAGCACCACTTGACGGAACTCGCACGGCGACATCGGACACTGCAATAAAGGCAGGCGGGCCCTTTGAGGCCAAACAATGTCTTAGTCGACATTCGAACGAAACAGAATCAGGCAATAGCTGTTAGCACAAGTCTAACAAAGGTTGGTTGCAATGGAACCGTTCAAAGACGAAATTCTGTGAGAATCTGTCAGAGACAGCCATGAGCCACAACTCGGCTTAAGACATAGCCACCTGCAGGGAGGGAAATATCCTTCTACCGGGGTTCAGCCACCCCCTCCAAGCCCCAAGTCTGCCAGGTACACGGGCCACTGGCCACTGGCTTGAAGCACAATCTTGGGTCGATACAGGCAGCTGCCAACCTTGGAAGGGCAGGCAAGGGCGCAATGTGCACATGCAGCCTCCTCCTGCTCCTCCTCCAAAACCCCCCCTCCACCATGGTAGCCTTCAATTCATATTAACCACCACCCTGCCACCTCAATATCTTGCTACATTAGGTATCCAGCTACGATATCGATTCGTTCAACACCGGATGTGGGGTCCGTCAGCATAGTCAGTCAGTCGAGCCTGGATCCCCTCCTCCCGCGCGTCATGCAGGTGCCATAGGTTTCAACCCACGCAACCTTCATCGCCCACAGCCTGCCCTGGCCCTGACAGCCTGACCGTGACTTGACAGGGGTGGTTCGCACGTCCACCAAATCTTCCCCTCCATTTGTTACCAGAGCCCCTCCGCAGCCAAGAAAAGACGTCGCTGCTGGCGCATTCCCTATTGGCATGATGTCTTCGTCCTCTGGGACCCCCGAGTCCTGGATCTCCTCCTTCTGCTCGCTCCTGGGCCATGAGTACTTCGCCGAGGTGTCGGAGGAGTTCATCGAGGATGATTTCAACCTGACCGGCCTGCAAACCCAGGTGGCCATGTACAAGGAGGCCTTGGAGGTACATACCCCTTATCCTTGCCCTTACTTATACTTATGATATTCCGCTGACTGACTTCTTCCCGATCAGATGATCCTGGACGTCGAGCCCGAAGACGATGACGACGAAGAAGACGAAGAGGAAGAAGAGGAAGACGAATCAATCGAAGGCGCCGACCGCATGCGACAGGGCGAACGACGAAATCATAGCCGTATTGCTAGTGACCTCTCGGTGATCGAGTCTTCTGCCGAGATGCTGTACGGCCTCATCCACCAACGGTTCATCTGCTCCCGAGTCGGCATTCAACAGATGTCAGAGAAGTATGAGCTGGGCCACTTCGGAGTCTGTCCGCGCAACCACTGCGAGCAGGCGAGAACTCTCCCCGTTGGTTTATCCGATGTACCGGGCGAAGAGACTGTCAAGCTGTTCTGCCCTTCGTGTCTCGACGTATACGTACCTCCCAACAGCCGATTCCAGACTGTCGACGGAGCCTTCTTCGGCAGAACCTTCGGTGCCCTCTTCTTACTCACATTCCCCGAATACGACCTCACAAAACGCGGCGCCGACGTCTTGGCAGGTGCTCGCGTTGCTGAAGACGACAAGGACATGCTTAACGGCATGTACCTGTGCAATATTGCTCCAGGCTTGGGAAAAGACAGAATCTACGAGCCGCGTATCTACGGGTTCCGCGTGTCAGAAGTAGCGAGATCGGGCCCACGGATGCAATGGCTGAGAGAAAAGCCCGAGGATTTGTCAGAACTAGACGAGGCGCGTCGATTTGTGGAGGAGAACCCAGACAGCGACGATGATGACGAAAGCATGAATTTGAATGGACGACCTGCACGGCGGCTACGACCCAAAAGACGACAGGGCCAAGGGGGAAGCCCAATGAATACGGAGACGAACGGTGCCGGATCAGAGGTTTAGGCAAAAGACGAAATTGGCAGACTCCTCCAGTTAACTTCGTCATCGTCTCCGGCCACAATATCCGCCCTGACAGATACCCTAACTCACAGCACTTCAGACGGGGGTGTAGACCTCCACGGGGGTGTAGACCTCCACGGGGGTGTAGCCCTCTGAAACTCGGTCTAGCCTACCGAGAAGAGGATTACTGTGGGAATGAGCCGAGATGTGAAGCAGGTAGGCATGGGAAAGAGGCTGCATTGGACCTTCTCTTTCGTCTTGCATGCAAACGGCGTTTGTTCTTCGTCGCTGTTTCGTGACGCCTGTGTTGATGTGGTGTTGGGAGAAAACAGCGCGGCACAGGTGAACGGAATCTCATGGAGAGGTCACTGTTGAATATGATGGCCCTGTGGGAGAAAGGGGGGGGGGGGGGGTGGTGGGTGCGTTTGGTCGATCATGACACATGATGCTGGCGTTTTGGCGCTTATAGACCGTAGTCCTGCATCATAAATCATAATATGACCTTTCCCACAAACGCTGTCAATTCCTAGAATCCACGGTGGATCCCTATTAGTCCACCTTTCCTTCGACAACCGTCAGTCACGTGGGTATTCTCGTGGTTGTTTGTTTGTTCATTGAAAAAGCACTCTTCCGCCCCCCTATGATATTCCCAACTGGACTGAGAACATCAAGCGAAGACAATGGTTAAACATATAGAACCCACCAAAAGCCGCTGTTCGCTTCGCCGTGACCCTACCTACCTAGACTGGGAAACCTGATATATGTGACCGAGTAACGCATACACTTCGTCTCTCTGTGTACCGAAAATCCCCTTTCGTCAGCTCCTTGGCTGGCCTCTTCATCCAGATCTAGCTGGCTGGGGATCCTCAGGAGATCCTGATGCGAGACTCCTGTCACATGAGTAGGCGGCTGTCGGAGTGTGGTTTTCTTCGTGGGGTCTAAGGTATGTGTGAACGAGTTGAGTCTTCGAGTTGGTTACATGGTCTGCGGGCAGCAGGCAGCGGGCAGCAGGCAGCGGGCAGCAGGCAGCAGGCAGCAGGCAGGCTCGGATGTGAGGGATTCTCAACGCGTCTGCAAGCGACTGAGATCAGACGAAGAGGCTTGTGGCTCGATGGCTGATATTTTGGTTTTGCTGTCGTTCCGTTCTGGCTTCTTAGGGGGTACTCCTTGCTGGACGTAGCCTCGATGTCGGGTCTCACTTTGGTATGAGGCGACAGTCGATGCATGCGGTTTCATTGTGGTGCAGGACTTTGCGACATATTCTGGGTATAGTATCTAAAACATTTCTCGTATGAGGGACAGCACAGGCTCTTTGACCTTATGTGGATCTATGTGTTGGTTTACTATTGAGCTGCTGAGCTGCTGAGCCTCTGATCCTTTGTTTCCCTAGGTAGTTACACTTGTGATATATATATTAGGCACTATACCCTGCGGTATAGTCTCAAGGTGAAATCCTAGCAGCCGCCCTTAATTTGTTAGCTTGCGCGTAAAGCGATCCTGTGGGCATCTCCTTGCTATTCCCATAGTTACCTGGTGGCACCTCTGGCTGAGTGGCAGTTGGTTCGGTGTTCTCACAGCTAGGTCAGGCGTATGAGCTGAACGAGATGAACGAGAGCATTTAGTCAGGTTAAGCATTATGCCAAGGCTTAGGACAGTCGTCTCGGATTATCATTCCTAAGTACTGATACACTATTGTCTAACCTTAGTTCGTAGATTATGTTTGCGCGGAATAATGCGCGGAACAACCTACTGGTAGTATCTCGGCTGCTTAAAACAGGTTGCATATGGCAGTCGTTGATACCAGCGAGTCCTCTCTTGCTCGGTTTTTAGGCAGATGCGCACTTTGAAGGTGCATCATCTGCGCATGCATGGTAGCCAGCTTCAGATTCAGTGTCATAGGCTCCTGAGCCCGGACATATCAACCACAGCCTTGGGGTCTGCGGTCGCGACACGGGCAAGGGCATACTGCGAGGCTGAGTACCTCCAGGCGAAATTCCGCGATCACGACATGGGCGTATTTGCAAGGCTGCAAACAAAGACGCATGCATCCACGGCACACCCGATGTTTGCCTCATGCCGGTATGCTCAATGCTTGCTGGGACCCCCACGCGATGCAACGCACACGGGTTGTTGGGCCTGTCCTGGCTATACCGCCACCGTAAAATACTGTGTCAAGCCTAGCAATTTACAGGTATTTACCTTACTAAGCGAAAATACTAGCGTGACTAGCAGCCAAGAGCCATCCCCACTATTCCAGCGGCGCGGAGATTGACCTCCAGTGTCTTATCTCCATGCAACCTTGAAGCAACTTGCAAGGTGCTTGGGTCTGACAGACCGACACGTGGGAGGGAAACACTCGCTGCCCTTTTGGTATTTCTTTTTCTCGCGCTGTTACACGACTTCAGATGATGATGCATTGGAAGCTGCGTGATATTCTGGTCGATCAATACTTGACGCTTTCTCGATCCCTGATGTGCTTGATGATGGTGCGACTGCAGAAGGTGTGAAGGACTGAAGTTGAAGCTGACATCCAAATGACACGAGTTCCGATACGGTGGATGCTTCGACTGACTCGACTACGACACTAGTATCTCGCCTCCCCAATATCTCCGCTTTACGAAGTCCCGTCTGGAGATAGATTTTTTATGGCACCCCGCCAAGACACTGGGCTTTTTTCTTTCGTCCCGCTACCTAGGGGGGACAACAACAGCACACCGCACAACGCATGGAAACGCGAAATTCATGGTTGTATCGCATCGCCTGCACACAGATAATACCGTGCATGTCGCCCCTTTGGCCTCTGCCTCCAGCCAGTCGAGGTGCCGGCGCTGGGTTTATTAGATCTGTGGCTTTCAGCCCGCCCATTGGGCCGCAGCTGATGCGCAGGGCCGGCTGCCAGCGGGAGACTGGACTCAACGGTGACAAATGAAGCTTGCTTACTCCCTCCTCTAGAGTCCGGGCTTCGTCGGGGCTATCACCTCGAACGGCTACATTAGGTAGTCTTGATTTATAAGTTAGGTATGTCAGATCCGCATCTCGCTCAGGAGTCAGGAGCAGAAGTCAGCACTAATAAAAGCATCAAGCTGGCCCGGCCTGTCGTCTTACGCCGTTCGCCGGGTGAGTCAAAGGAGTGAAAGGACAGTCAGATATTAAATTGCGCGCCGTATCAGTCCCTCCTTTTGGCCGAGTGCGAAACATGCGCACGCTGTGCTGGGACCGCCGGCAGGAAATATCGAGCCAATAGCGGAATGCCCAGCCCGTCCGTATATCGGCCACGGTCTGCAAGGTTGAAGTATCTCGATCACAGTGACACGGTCAGCCTTTGTTTCGTCGTACCGAAGACCCAGCAGACTGCAGTTGCAAATCTTGCAATAGGAGTCTGAAGTCGAGCTCGCTATCAACGTCCCTGCCTATAACCCCTAACAATCTGATACTCTAACAGGAGATGTCGTTTTATCAATCTCACGTACACTCTTCCCCCTGTTTTTTTAAACAGTAGATTCCGTACTTTTAACTTATAAGACCCTTATTAGCCTAACTCTTTAAAAGCCTTTATAAAGCATATACCTTTAATTTAATTAATTGAAAGCTTTAAAAGCTTTTCAGGGGTTTTAAGGTTTTTAAGGTTTTAAAAGCACGAAACTACGTTATAATAAAAGGGGTATGTACGTAAAATGAGTTGAAATTTCTAACTATAACGTAAATAATAAGCGAGCTACAAGCTATTACAAACCTTTTAAATAACATATCAAATAACTTAATTATAACGTATTTAATTTAATTTAATCAATCAGATTCTTTTTTCAAACATTCTCATTTTTATTATATAAGTTCGTGTATTATAGCTAGTATTGCTATAAACGCTACAACATCGCTTAGGTATTGCTGTTTTTTTAAACGACAATTATTTTTACTTATTTCTTGTTTTGCTAGCTTATTACTATCTTTTACAGCTTAAAAACGTACTGCATTTTTAACGGAAAGTATTCTGCTTTTTATTAACCGTTTTTTTTTAATCTTTTCGCGTTTACTTAGTAAGTGATTAACTTCTTTTAACTTGCAGACTTAAAAATAATTAAAGCGACCTTAAATATAAAACTGTACATAGCTTTTAAAAACGAGTTTAATATATTAATAATGAACGTAAGCTTGATTTTGTAATAGCTTTTAATTTAGGTTTTAATATATACCGACTAGGTTATTATTTTAATAATAATAATAATAATAATAATAAGCGTTTTTAATGTTTAAATAGTAAGTAGTCAATTAAGTTTAATAACGGTATTTATACGATAATAATAGCATTTAGCTTCGATATAACATTTTTTAAGTTAAAAAAAAAACAAAGCTAATAGTATTAAACCTTAGCTAAACGTTTTTTAATGTGATAATAGCGTTATATACTTTATAAAACGCTGCAAAAAAGTCTTTCTTTAAACCGTAAGTTATGTAACGGCGGATAATATCCTTAATCATACGACCGTAAGCTCGGTTGAACGGGTTAAAATAACATTTAAAATTAAAGCTTGCATAATAAATAAGCAGACATATAAAGGTACTAATACTGTTATAATAATTATAGTTTTTAAAGACTTGGAAATAATAGCTTTTATAACTATTTAAAATAAAAAGGCGTTTACCGGCAGTTATACGCCTTTTAATATACTTGTTAAGATGTTATATTTATTTTGAACCTGTCTTATTTTTAATTTACTCCTTATTAAATACAGCTACCTTTTAATCGCGTAGTAATATCGTGTTGCGAAATTATAACGCGAGGTAGGTTTTACCTTATAAAATAATCAACGGCAAGACTATTTAATTATGACTATTAATAGTAAAACTGCTATAAACCATGTTGTTTTACCTTATTAAGCTTATACAAACCTGTTATATCTTTTAACGTTTATGACAACTATCTTAGACTTAATAATGTCTATTATAAACCCAGTTTTATTACAATTATAAATATCCGCGTTTTAAATACTATATTTTATAACTATTATTTTAACTTAGTAAAACCAAGCGCGATACGCGTTTAAGTCTTCGTTTAAAACCTTTTAATTTTTATATTTCAAAAAACGCGTTTAGAAGCATATTAAACATTTAAAAAAGTTCCGCGTCTAGTTTTTATTAACGCGTTCAGCCTTCCACGCTATTAATCATTAATTCGCTATATCTTTAATATAACTATACCAGGGTAGAGATGCTCGTAAATTTAAAACGATAAATATTTTTTTTAACATTATTTTCAAAAATTTCAAGTTTAAAAATATTAAGCATATTATCGCGTCGTAATAATCGGCCGGAGATTCTAGTGTAAAAGGGGCTTTTAAGAATATAAAAGAGCTTTATAAGTTTAAAAACGAGAATATAAAGGTCGTGTTATTTAGTTTAAACAGCTAATTACAAGTTTAATTCGTTATACCGTAATGCTATTAATACAAGGAAAGAAATAATAACTTAAAGTTAAAGGCTTATAATATTAATAATAGCTCGCAGCTCGCTTGTTATATACGTTATAAAGAAATTGGTTTATATAAACATTTATTGACACGATGCCTGCGGCGTTGTGTGTGAATCTGGTGTTGTATTCTGAAAATAACAAGGCGAGGAAGGAAAGGAATCCAGGTGTTTGTGCACCCAAATGGCTGCGAACATATGGTGGTGTCCTTCCTTATCTAATCTACACGTGACCTGATGACTCAGCATCCAACCAGGTGGATACAGGTGCTGGACCGTCACATTTATTATTAAAAGAGTAAATTTTATACGTTTTTTTCTTCGTTTTTACTATTTTATTCGTATTTTATTACTATTAGTATTATTGTTTAAAATCTTACTTAACGCCTTTAAATTATCATTCAATAACGTTTTAATAGCTTATAACGTCTTTATTTCTTAATAGTTCTAAACGAAACTATGTAAGGATTAAATAATATAATTCAATAGTAAATTAAGCGACATAGCTTTTTAAAAGTTATTAATTAACTTTATTAAATGCTTATCACTTGCTTTTTCCTAATAATATTTCTTAATATACATCTTTATATATAGCTATATAGATTCAATAGTATCAAGATCCGGGCTTTTTAATAAAAACTTTATCATAATATTAAGAAGATAATGTTAATTAAACGACTTATTCATAAATTTATAGTTATACGTAGAACTATTTTCTTATTATATCTTAATATCTTAATATTATTAGTATTAATCTTTTACGTCAATAATAATGTACTTTTTTAATGTGCCTTTAACTTAGTAGTTCTTTATTTTTATTATTTTATTATAATAAAGCCTTTAGCTTCATTAGTAAAATTGCTTTAAAATATTTGTCTTCGGCGTTTATACATATAGTTTTAATAAGGCTTAATCGATTTGCTTAAAAATGAAGCACATTTACGGTTGCGGCCAAATAAGTTATTAATATAAGTTTTATCCGTTTAAAGCAAAGTTTTTTAATTTATTATTATAAAACATAATTATTTGTAAGTAAAATTAAGTCATTTTTACCCGTACTTATTTTTAAGGTCTATATTATAAGAGTAAAGTAATTAAATAAACCCGAATTTCCTATATAAGTTTCGTTGCAGTCGAAAGAATATTTATAAAAGTAAGAAATATACTAATAAAAATATTTTTCTTACTCTATTAGTAAAATTTTTAAAAGATATGTTATAAAACTTATTAAAGTATATATCGAGCTAATGTCATATTTATTAAATAAAAGTTAATAACGGCGAATTACATAAGTGTAATAATATTAATTATCTTACAATAACTTCGTTACTTATAAGCATGCTTATTTAACGCTTTTATAACGTATTTAACTTGTTTTTAATAAATTTATCTCTATAACGATACGTATATAAAACTAGCTTATAATATAGTATAAAGCTTTAATTATTACCTTTTTAGAAAAGTGGTTTACTTAATAAACGTTATTGTTTTAATAGCGGCGGCGGTAATAATAACCATCGTACGTTTTTAAGTAACGGCTCGTAATATTTACTATTACGTAAGTCTTTTAACTCGTATTTAACGGAGTTATTGTAAGGGTATTGCACCGGCATGTCAGGCCGACTGGTCACCCATCAGAGCCATAAGGCTCCACTACCATATCTCCTTAAAACGTCTAATTCTCACAAACATACTAGGATAGATTGAAGTATCCTCATACACCTACTTTTTGGAATCACCGCTATCACCTACTTCAGCATTCAGCTACCTTAACCCTTACAATTATTTACGTTACAAGAAGTGAGTTATATTGTGATTAATTTTGAAATAAAAGTTAAAATTATTAAAAAAATGTTTAGTTATTAAAAGTGATCGTAAAGAGGTTACAGTATTAAAAACTTATATTAAATAATAGTTTCAACGAAAAAATCAAGGGCAAGGTCGATTTTGTTACGAGCGCACAAAAAAAAAGGCTTATTATAAAGGGTGGTAAAGCCTATAAAGTGGCTTAATTCCGCCTCAAGCAAAAGATTTAAGGTTAAAAATTAATAAAATCCTTAGTAATGGTAGCTTTTGTAACTTTTACTTCTTTTTTATTATAAGGTAGTATTTTTCTTCAACGAACGTAATATCGAAAAACATGTTAAATAAGCGATTAATTGATAATTTAAGTTAAAGATACAAAAGATACTGATATAAAAGCGCTTTTAAACGGCAGCTTAACTATTAAATAAAGAAGGTACAACATACAGCAAAAACAAAGAATAAATTCGAGAAAATTAAAGGTATTAATAAAAATAATTATAAAATATGTAAGCAGTTAACCGGTACCTATATTTAAAGAAATACGGTACTTAGTAAGTATTACTACTTTATACTTTAATAATATTTTCATAACGGTTTTGATACTTAATTTTAAGCTTAAAATAATAAGAGATAAAGGTATTTTAGCCTCCGGTTTATTTATAAAAAAACATCGTATAATAGTTTTAATTATAAGCGTATTTATAACTATATTAATACTTTAACGATACTATATATATCTAAGTGTTGTAATAATAAAGGTAGCAAATACCATATCTACTGTTTAAAGAAACCGGGGTAAAAGTGTAGAACCCACCTGGATACTTTATTGTGGTTCATCTAAGGAACGACCTTGCATCCCCACAACATGGGAACGGTACATATGCCAGCACTTGCGGCGGCAATGACTGTGGCCGGCGTGAATGTATTCTTGTTCTTGATACGCCGAATGACAGGTCATACCGAGTATGCACGAGTGGGCGATGTATGTAGTATGCTTGGTGAATGTTAAGATGTCAGACTCCTAGACATGCGTCAGAATGAATCATTCTGTCGGTATGGCCACAGCCACAGCCTGGTGCACCGTGACTGTGTACCACTTCCGTAGTACATAGACACGGTAGTACGGCACACGGTGTTCTGCTCGTGGTGGGCGGGATGTCTCTGTTCAAGTGTTGATTGATAATCCACACTCTCCGTCCAATCATTCCTTCCCTCTTCCTGCCGCAATCAAGCTTCTCCACCTTCCTGCAGTAGAAATCTGACAGATTGTCGGGCCCTACCTAGCGTAGTGCTCACCCACCGTAGCCACTTTAGCGGGTACCTTACCGTTGCAGTGGACACCAACACCACGGCACGGTAGAAACGGAGGGCTGCTGCAGCAACTAGCCACCTGCAAGCAGCCAAGGTAACGGCCGCTGGCGACGGTTATTATCAATCAAGCAAGGTAGTAGCGCCTGTGGTTCACTTCCCACCGTCCATATTAGAATCTCACCTTCTTTTATTTTTTACCACACACACTCCTTGGCCGCGTCGTGGACCTTTTGCTTCTTCGCTTCCCTCTCTCTTTCTCGTCCTTCGCCCCAAGCCCCAAGCCCCGGTCCATTTGAGACCACAGCAGAAGGTGTTGCACCGGTGATTGCTCCGATTCAACAATTACATTCCTTCCCTCGCTTTTGTTTTGGTCAAAGCTCGCCATCCAACCCAGCCCCGAGCCGCTGTCGCACGGGCTTTTGGCTGCCATTACACTCTTGTACCTATCTTGAGACAAGCCGTGTAATATAGCAATTAAGCCGCCGGTGAAAGGCTCGCCGTTGCACACAGACCACAAGTTTCATCCATCACTTGTCAGTCGGCGCCACCCAACGAGGTGTTGCTGTTGAAGATGGACGCAAAGGATCTGGAAAAGCAGGAATTGGTAGCGTTGGCCCCAGGCGGTACTGTGCAGACTTCTCATGGCGAGAACCCTGCGCATCCAGACAAGAGCACTCAGCCTTCCTCCGCGACTTCAACGCCAACCACCACGGATGCATCCGAGGAGCAGCGCGAGTACGCCAGACAGAGCAACCCCAATGGCTTTTCTCGCGTCAACACGGGCGTCTCGGTTGAGCAGGCCGAGGCCGATTTCGCACACTTGCAGAGGGAGATATCTGGACTATCGCGAGCCAGTCGTGCCAACAGTCGAAAATCCGCAGACGCCGAGAAAGATGCTAAGACGGACGTGCAATCGCCCGAATCTGAGGCCTCGATAGAAGTCTTCGACCTGGAGGAAGCTCTGCGAGGTGGGCTGCATGCCGAGAGAGAGGCCGGCATCAGGCCAAAGCATATCGGTGTTCACTGGGACGGACTCACCGTGAAGGGTATGGGGGGCATGACCAATTTCGTGCAGACATTCCCTGATGCTTTCGTCAACTTTGTCGATTACTGGACCCCATTGATGAGCCTGCTGGGAAAGGGCCAGAAGGGTGTTGAAGCTACTTTGCTAGACAACTTCCGGGGTGTCGTCAATCCCGGCGAGATGGTCCTTGTGCTCGGGAGGCCCGGTTCGGGATGTACGACTTTCCTGAAGTCGATTACAAACCAGCGATGGGGCTACACCAGTGTCACCGGCGACGTTGAGTACGGTCCTTTTACCGCTAAGGAATTTGAGCACTACCGGGGCGAGGCCGTTTACAACCAGGAAGATGACATCCACCACTCAACCCTAACTGTTGAACAGACTCTTGGATTTGCTATCGACACCAAGGTCCCCAACAAGTTGCCCGCAGGCACCAACAAAGGGCAGTTCAAGAAAGACGTCATCACTATGCTCCTCAAGATGTTCAATATCGAGCACACGAGAAATACGGTGGTAGGCGACGCGCTCGTGCGCGGAGTTTCTGGCGGCGAGAGGAAGCGCGTGTCCATTGCCGAAATGATGATTACCAACGCATGCGTTCTATCATGGGACAACAGCACCCGAGGACTCGACGCCAGTACGGCACTCGATTTCGTCAAGGGTCTCCGCATTCAGACTAACCTCTACAAGACCTCAACGTTCGTTTCCCTCTACCAGGCCTCCGAGAACATTTACCGGCAATTTGACAAGGTACTCGTCATCGATTCTGGCAGACAAGTATACTTCGGCCCAGCTACCGAAGCACGCAGCTACTTCGAAGGCCTCGGCTTTCTTCCGCGCCCGCGACAAACCACACCCGATTATGTTACAGGTTGCACGGATGAGTTCGAGCGCGCATACTCTGATGGGTATTCTCCCCAGAATGCACCGCACAGCCCCGAAACACTGGCTGCGGCCTTCGAGAAGTCCAACCTCACCGAGCGCCTCAATGCCGAGATGGCTGACTACAAGACGCGACTGGAGCAGGAGACCGCCCAGCACGAAGACTTCCGCTTGGCCGTCCTCGAGGCCAAGCGCAGCGGGGCTAGACACTCGATCTACAGTGTCGGGTTTCACTTGCAAGTATGGGCACTGATGAAGCGTCAGTTTGCCCTGAAACTCCAGGACAAGCTCGGGCTTTCACTTTCGTGGTTCCGTAGCATCATCATCGCTATCGTTCTGGGTACTCTTTATCTGAGATTGGGTAACACCTCTGCCAGCGCGTTCAGCAAGGGTGGTCTCCTGTTCATCTCCCTCCTGTTCAACGCTTTCCAGGCCTTCTCCGAGTTAGGCTCGACCATGACTGGTCGGCCGATCGTAAATAAGCACAAGGCATATGCATTCCACCGGCCCTCGGCATTATGGATAGCCCAAATCTTTGTCGACACTGCATTCTCCGCGGTTCAGATCTTGGTTTTCTCCATTATCGTCTATTTCATGACCGACCTGCATAGAACCCCGGGGGCCTTCTTCACCTTCTACTTGCTGATCCTAGTTGGCAACCTCGCGATGACCTTGTACTTCCGGATCATTGGCTGCCTATCTCCGGATTTCGACTACGCAATCAAATTCGCCGTCATCACAGTAACACTGTTCATTCTGACATCGGGTTATCTGATCCAGTATCAGTCCCAGCAAGTCTGGCTCCGGTGGATTTTCTGGATCAATGCTCTTGGTCTGGCCTTTGCTAGTCTGATGGCGAACGAGTTTGGTGGTAACGAGCTCACATGCTCAGGCGAATCACTCGTTCCATCTGGTGTAGACTACAACAACATCAGCCACCAGGTTTGCACCTTGGCTGGCTCGGTACCTGGCACCCTGCAGGTGAACGGTGGCGACTATATCACACAAGGATATTCATATCATCCTCATGATCTGTGGCGGAACTTTGGCATTATCATGGCCATCATTGTCTTCTTCCTGATCATGAACGTCGTACTGGGCGAACTGGTCAAACATGGGATGGGCGGCAATCAGGCCAAGGTCTTCGCCAAGCCAAACGCTGAGAGGAAAGCGCTGAACGAGGCACTCACGGACAAGCGACTCCAGCGCCAGACGTCGAGGCAAGATGAATCCAGCGCGACTCTAAAGATTGAGTCAGAAAGCATTCTAACTTGGGAAGACCTGAACTACGACGTCCCCGTCCCTGGTGGCGTTCGCCGGCTGCTGAATGGAGTTTACGGATACTGCAAGCCGGGCCAGCTCACTGCGCTCATGGGGGCCTCGGGAGCTGGAAAGACGACTCTACTGGACGTGCTCGCTTCAAGAAAGAACATCGGCGTTATCCATGGCGACATTCTCGTCGATGGTTCGAAGCCGGGCAAGGAGTTTCAGCGGTCAACTTCGTATGCCGAGCAGCTTGACATGCACGACCCTACCCAGACAGTCCGTGAGGCGCTGCGTTTCTCCGCCGACCTTCGGCAACCATTCGAAGTTCCCCAAGCCGAAAAGTACACCTACGTTGAGGACATCATCGCATTGCTCGAGATGGAGTACATCGCAGACTGCATCATAGGAACCCCGGAAGCTGGTCTCACCGTTGAGCAGCGCAAGCGTGTGACTATTGGTGTTGAGCTGGCAGCGAAGCCCCAACTTTTACTTTTCCTGGATGAGCCCACCTCGGGTCTCGACAGCCAGAGTGCTTTCAACATCGTTCGATTCCTGAAGAAGCTTGCTGCTGCTGGACAAGCCATCCTCTGCACCATCCACCAACCGAACGCCGCCCTGTTCGAAAATTTCGATCGACTGTTGCTGCTACAGAGGGGTGGTCGCTGCGTCTACTTCGGTGACATTGGTGAGGACGCCTACGTTCTTCGGGACTACCTCTCACGACATGGAGCGACCGCAGGGCCATCCGACAACATTGCCGAGTACATGCTGGAGGCAATTGGCGCTGGTAGCAGCCCACGCATTGGCAACCGAGACTGGTCCGACATCTGGACAGACAGTCCTGAACTTGCTAATGTCAAGGACACGATTTCTCAGTTCAAGGATTCCCGGAAAGCGGCTGCATCGAAGCATGATTCTTCACTGGAGCGCGAATTCGCATCACCCCTGATGCACCAGATCAAGGTGGTTTTCCACCGCATGAACGTGTCGTTTTGGCGATCACCAAACTATCTATTCACCCGCGTCTTCAACCATCTCGCAATTGCCCTACTGACAGGCTTGATGTATCTCCAGCTGGACGACTCTCGCTCATCTCTGCAATACAAGGTCTTTGTGATGTTCCAAATCACAGTTCTTCCCGCACTGCTCATGCCTCAGGTTGAGGCCATGTTCGTCATCAAGCGTGCCATTTTCTTCCGCGAACAGTCGAGCAAGATGTACAGCACCTTCACTTTCACTTTGAGTATGGTGCTCGCAGAGCTACCCTACTCGATCCTCTGTTCAGTCGTCTTCTTCATTCCCCTTTACTACATCCCCGCCTTCCAATACGAGTCCACTCGTGCCGGATACCAGTACTTTATGGTTTTGATTACCGAGCTCTTTGCTATTACCTTGGGGCAGGTTCTCGCTTCCATCTCACCGTCGGCTTTCGTCTCCAGTCAATTCGACCCTTTCATTGTCATTACCTTCGCCCTCTTTTGTGGTGTCACGATTCCCAAACCCCAGATGCCCGGTTTCTGGCGCGCGTGGCTGTACCAGTTGGACCCGTTCACACGACTCATCGGCGGTACGGTGAGCACTGCTCTGGAAGGCATCGAGGTTCACTGCAAAAATTCCGAGCTGAACGTCTTCACCGCCCCTGAGGGTCAGACGTGTGGCACATACATGACAAGCTTCTTCGCCAACTCAGGTCCCGGATACCTCGTCAACAATGACACCAGCGATTGTCAATATTGCGCTTATCACTTTGGCCAAGAGTTCTACGAGCCGCTCGGCATCAGCTACGGTCACCGCTGGAGAGACTTGGGCATTTTTCTAGCCTTTGTGGGCAGTAATTTGATCATCCTGTTTGCAGCCGTAAGTCCCCCTTTTCACCTCAACATTCGCAGCCGTGCTAACTTATCACAGGGCCGCTTCTTGAACTTTAACCGCCGTTGATGTTGTCGAAAAGATGTTGTGATGAGTTGATTGGTCGCTATTTTGTGGAAGATTTGCCCGGCGTTCTCGCATTGGTGAAGCGAATACCTAATGAGTTGTCAGCGGTTCGGCAAACGGTATACATGTTAGAACATAGAATGGCGTCCTTGATTGGGGCACCTGTCGAGGTGTGTTTCTGCATCAGAAGTAGATAAGTGGCTGTGTACATAGTAATCATACAGTCAAATAAATAGACATCGTTTCGGTTGCGTTTGATGCCAAGATAGTCAAGTTGATCGTGGGATATAACGAGGCACGCTATCATCGTGTGCGCTTCGCGTCACTGTCAGATACTGCCTTTATTCACTCTAACCTCCCACGCCTATATAGCTACGTTACCGTACGTAGGTTATTTCCCACGTCCACACCTCCCACAGCCGTCAGCCATTAGTCATCAGTTCATCAACCTCCACCACATCCACCCCATCCAACTCGTCCAAAATCCCCCTCTTGGTCACCTCATCCGCCCAGCTCATCTCGACCGCATCCCGTACAATCCCCACCATGTCCCCCTTAGTAAACCCGCAGTACGTGTACACCTTCTGCAGCGCGCCGTCGACCCAGACGTCGTGCATGTAAGCCGGGTCGTCACTCCCAATACTAAATTTCACGCCCGCTTTGTGTAGTGTGCGGATCTTGGGGAATAGGACTGAGGTCGCCTGCCGGCGGTGGTATGCGTGGGGGCAGAGGGTTAGTGGGATTTTGTGGGTGCTGAGGGAGTTTAGGAGGGGAGGGGAGGAGACGGCGTTTAGGCCGTGATCGATGCGCTCGGTGTGGATGTTGTGGATTGCTTCCTGTTAGTAAACTAGAGTCAGTAATTACTTCTTTTATATGCTTTGCCGAGAAGCAAGGACCCGAGATGCATGTCTCGGGAGCAAAGGGCTCCTGACATAGGCTAGAAGAGGAAATTCGCCCCTGAGACGCGGCCAGGAGTGGCAATAAGAGACTCGAAAATCTGCCAGTACATACGTGGATGTGCGAGACGGCGTCTTTCTGGTCGACGTCGCAGTGGAGGGTTATGTGTAACCCGTCCTCGCGCGCGCGGGTGAAGGCGGGGAGGAAGAGGGATGGGGGGTTGTTGTATTCGTTTGAGGCTAGGCCTACGGCGTGGAAGAGGCCCTCCCCACGCTCGCCCTCCCCATTGCCCTCCCCATCCTCGCCCTCGCCTTCTTCACCTTTGCCATTACCGTGATTGGGTACACGCGCCCACGGCCACGCAGCCTCGTAAGCGGCGAGGGCCTCGGACACGGGCCGGTCCCGGATGAAGCACAGGATCCAGTTGCTGCGGATGCCGTGCGTGGCCTCGGCGGTGCGCTTCGCGCGCAGGTAGCCGGCGCAGACAGTCGCGGCGCTGATGCCGCGCGGGAGGTAGGCTTGCAGGTCGAAGAAGGGTTCGCAGTACCTCACGTTTAGGGCGGCGGCGCGGGTTAGGTAGGCCATGCCTAGGTCATAGAAGTCGGACTGTTGTAGGGCGAGGGTTGGGTTAGTGGATGGGATGGGTGGGTGGTCGTGTTGGCAACTTGGAGGTAGGTAGCGGGAGGTCAGGGGGTTTGCGGGAAGCTTGGGACTAGGTAGGAGATTATAGTTGATCGTTGGGGTTTGGCAGATGCGCCGGGGTGAGGCGGGATGAAAACGGGACGGGACGGGGGGAGCGGAGCAGGGTCGGGGGTAAGAGATAAGGGGTAGGGGGTAGGCGATTAACGGGCAGCGACTGACCTCGGTGCACAGGACCTGCGTGCCGGCGAAGTAAGTCTCTAGGAATGTGGGCGCCCCCGTGTCGCCGTTGAGCTCGGGCCGGTGGTTATAGAGGACCTGATAAGAGGCGAGGAGGTCCTCGTAGGTCGCGTACGGAAGAGGGACATTGTTCTTCTGAGCAAGACGCCAGCGCAGGGATGGGGGGAGGGCGCCTTCGATGTGGATGTGTAGCTCTACCTTGGGGAGGGCGGCTATGAAAGGGGAGATGGTGAGGCCGTTCATGGTGGTGGTTGTGGGAGTGTGTGAGAAGGCGGATGATGAGATGAGGCGGGACGAGGCGGGATCAGGCAGGATAAGATAGTTGGGATGGCACGGGATGGGTCGAGATGAGATTGGATTAGTGAGAGCGAAACAGTTGATATCTAGTTCGACCCTGTCGTTACCGACCGACTCCTCGGGAGGAATCAAGATAGCCTTTTTCGTTCTCGGGATAGGGTGAATTATAGACTCCGGCTGGTATGAAGCAGACGGAACAGGTGCTATAGGACGATCTTCAAATCGAGTAATTTCTATGCCAGTGATTATTTCGAGCCTTCACGATTATGAAGGTCTAAGAACCTGCTCTCCGCAACTATCATATGGTAGACGATAGGATTCGGCCTCTCGGTAGAGGTCCGTTCAGTGGGCCACTTCGGGTCGGATGACGCCGATGCAGGTTGATCCCGCGCATCATAACTGAGTGTGCCTACAGTGAGGCAGATGTCAAGATAATTCTACCCTTCTCTTGGAAATACCCCGAGCGTCTGTCTCCTTTAACGGTGAGACCTGAGCTGCTTTTGAAAGTATCGATGTTTGTCGTTCTACGGATTGATCACGTTAACACGGCATGTATGTTGCCGTCCGCCCATCGGGATTCGGGATGGACCGCTGAAGGTCCGTCGCGTTCCTAGCGGGAGAAACGGTACAAACGCAGACTCGTCCATGATCGCAGAAATCACCCTTCCTCATCCCAAGCTTGCTCCTAGGCAAGACCAGTACCACGATGAACCTCGCAGAGCCCGGGATGCAATACTCATCTTGTACAGCAAACGATGGCTGCACCCTCGCCTACCAGACCTCCCTACCCATCGCCTCAAGCCACACTGCCACACCCGCAGTGACCACCAACCCGCGCAGCGACTGTCTCATCCTGCTCCTTCACGGCTTCAGTGGCTCAAGCGCATACTTCAAGCGCAACTACGCAGCCCTCAGCGCCCAGCACTGGGTCGTCGCGCCCGACATGCGCGGCCACGGCAATTCCACCCGCACGCGCGGCGGCTACCACGTGGCGCGTCTCGCCGCCGACCTACGGGACCTCGTCGCCCACCTCCGGCACAGCTACGACGCGTCCGCGCCCTCGACGCTGCACAGCCTGACCATCGTCCCCGTGGGCTGCTCCATCGGCGCCGCCGTGCTGTGGACGTACGCCGAGCTGTTCGGGTGCGCCGACTTCGCCGGCTTCGTGTTTGTCGACCAGGCGCCGCTGCAGGACCGCTCCGTGTTCGACGGCTGGGATGCGTCGAGGGCGCATCTGGGGTGCTACGACGAGGCGACGACGCAGGCGGCGCAGCGGACTTGGATCCATGATTCCGATGCTGCGCATCGCGGTCTGGTGCAGGGCTGTCTTGGCTACCGGCATGCGCCCGAGTCGGGCGACGATGTCTCTACAGAGACGAGGAAGCGGGATGAGGAGTTCTTCGTGAGCATCAGCGCGCAGTGCGACCAAGAGTGGCTGGCGAGGCTTCTGAGTGATCATACGCGGTACGACCACCGCGAGGCGATTGAGGAGATCACGGTACCGACATTGGTGATGGGCGGGCGGAGAACGGGATGCTTCCCGCTGGAAGGCATGGAAGAGACTGTCAAGCGGGTGAACGGCAGACGGCCTGAACTGGCAAAGATGTCTGTGTTCGACTCGGGGCATTGGCTGTTCTACGAAGAGCCGGATCGGTTCAACAGCGAGATCATCGAGTTTGTCGAGACCTGCAGAAGTATATCGATCTAATAAAGCTGGATGGCTACTCAGTCTGTGCATGACTTTATTCCCCTTTACTCATTCCTTGCTGGCTTTGAGGCCCCGGCTGTGAAAGTCTACATTACAGGCTGCGTGAGCATGCCACACGGCACGGTCGTTCACAAGGTGTCGCTGCTTCTCTCGCTCTGCGACTTCTCCTATAGACAACGAGCCGCACTACACAAGGTCTTCCGCCTCCATAGTGAATCAATCCTGAAGCCTGGCCAATCGCTTATCAGGGGATGCACCAGCCACCTATGATGCCGTCTAGACGCACGCACTATATCATCCCCTTGGCTACAGTCTCTCATCACATTAAGTATGTGATTTTTTGGCGGCACAGGGGACATCCCTTCTTGGAATCGACAGCGATGGCTCAAGGGACGATCATCTGAGGTCCCCGTCCGTAACGGTTAGACGGGAAGGTCTGGCCGAGCGCCGCAGCGTCGGCCAATGCCGACAAGGGCGGTTTACTGATCATTAATAGCATGCTATTGTCAGCTGTATCGTGTCATATCATGTCGAAAAAGATGGTGTTGAAAGAGAGAAGAACCGAAAGAATACAAAGAGGCTCAGACCCACTCACTGAGCCGAGGTCGCACCCTACTTGGCCATTTGTTTCACTTACATTTGTCATCTATATTTCGCCATCACTCCTCACTTGCATTTGTCACCTTATCTTCTCCACGTACCGGCATATCAATCGCGGTCCGATCTATGTAAGTACGAATGATCATTTTCACACACTTTCAGACATACTCGGGCCGTTTCCTTATACAAACCAGCTCTCCTACAATTTGCCCGAGAACAGTTCAAAAACGATACAAGGAGACAATCCAGTGCTCAGCGAGGGTAGTCACACATAATGTCCGCCGACCGCATCTTCGAGCCATTGAAGCTCGGCCATTGCGAGCTGAAGCATCGCATGGTAATGGCACCGTTGACCCGTTTCCGAGCCACCTCCGACCATGTACCCGGCAAGTACGCCAGGGAGTACTACTCGCAGCGAGCCTCGTGCCCCGGAACGCTCATTGTAACGGAAGCTACATTCATCGCGCCACAAGCCGGCGGCTACAACAACGTGCCTGGCATCTACAACCACGAGCAAGTCAAAGCCTGGAAGGAGATCACCGATGCCGTTCACACAAAGGGCTCGTACATCTACCTGCAACTCTGGGCTCTGGGCAGAGTAGCAGTAGCTGAGAACTTACTGAGGCAAGGGCCGTACCCTGTCGTTAGCTCGAGTGCCAATCCCCTCAACTCGGAGTTTGAGGTGCCCAAGGAGATGACCGAAGAGGACATACAAGCGTTCGTTGGCTACTACGCCAATGCCGCTCGCAAAGCGATGGGGGCGGGCTTTGATGGCGTGGAGATACATGGTAAGTAAGCTCCGCATCGGGAAGCGCCGGGTGTCCTCTTTGCTAACAGTTCGCAGGCGCCAACGGCTATCTCATTGACCAATTCTGGCAAGACAGGGTCAACACCAGGACGGACAAGTACGGCGGCAGCGTCGAGAACAGAGCCCGCTTCGGCCTAGAAGTCACCAAAGCCGTCATCGAAGCGTGCGGCGGCGACAGCAAGAAAGTCGGCATCCGGCTCTCGCCATGGTCACCGTTTCAGGGCATGAGGATGGAGGACCCGATACCGCAGTTCTCGCACATCATCAGCGAGTTGAAGAAGCTTGGCCTGAGCTACCTCCATCTGGTAGAGTCGCGGCTCTCCGGAACCACTGCTGGCGACTCCGTCTACGGCTCCGTGACAGGCACGAACGACAAGCTCGTCGAGCTGTGGGGCACTGAAGCGCCTGTCATCCTTGCCGGTGGCTTCGACCCGGAGAAGGCGAGGAAGGCGTTGAGTGAAGTGTACCCGGCAGAGAACGTCTGCATAGCTTATGGGCGGTACTTCATCAGCAACCCGGACCTGCCTTTCCGCATCAAGCATGGTATTGAGCTGGCGCCGTACAACCGGAAGACGTTCTACTTGCCGGAGAAGGCTGAAGGTTTCATCGACTACCCGTTCAGTAAGGAGTTCCTAGCACAGGAGAAGGAGAGTAAGCTTTAGACCAAGCTCGAAGAGTAGATAGACGTGCTTCTAGAGTCTAGACAGTATACATCCATGGCGATCGTGAACAACCTCGTCCAACCTCTCAATGATACATGAACCCCTTTCCACTCATCTGCAACAAATCGACGTGCAACTTCATCTCCCGATTCTCAGCCTCAAGTCGGATTCTCGCCTCCCTGAGCTCATCCACCCTTTTGGCCTGGTGTTCGAGCCGCACATTTGCCGCCCCAAGCTGCTGCCGTAGCTCCTTCTCAGACCTCGTCACCAACACCACCTTCCGGCTCAACCTCTCACATTCCCCCTCCGCCATAACGGCGCGCTGTTTTTGTCTCAGGGTCTGGTTCCATTGGTCCAGGACGCCGGTCTTGAGATTGACGTTCTGCAGCTTCCACTGATCCAGCTCGCCCTGAAGCGACACGCTTTTGCTGAACTTGGACTCGTGCCGCTGGTGGGTGTCCAGCTCGTCGCGAAGGGAGCGGATCTCGGCGCGCTGACGGCTTTGGAGGTCCTCGGCAATGTGCAGGAATTGTAGCTGCTTGGAGGATTCCGACTTGAAGTAGTCAAGTTCGCTGTCGAGCTGGGTATTCCGATCGATGAAGTCTCTGCAGATGTCGGTGGCGAAGGTCTTGTTGGATACGGAGATCTGGCGTAAGGACTCTTCTAGCTCAGTAACCCGTTTCTCGTACGCGAGACAGTCGATGCATTCGGCTTCGGAGATAGATGAAAATGCGGAAGCTGGTTGGATGGGACGCACGAAGGATTCGAGAAGTGAGAAAGGGGTAAGAAGCAAATCCACGAGACCTGAAGTTATAAGATGCCATCTATTGTTGAGCCATCGAGCAGAGTGGCGTCTAAAACCATGGGATGTCTCTAGAAGCTGACTCAAACGAGATGTGACGAAGGGGCTCAATGGTGCTGCTGAAGACGTTCTCCGGACCATGTAGAGAGCGATCCATGCAATGGCACAGTTGATGGGGTCGAGTTGAAAGGTCCAGCTGAAACCCATTTGGAACACACAGGTAGATGGATGAGGAGAGAACGAGTGCATCTTACTCCGACCTTCCGTCTCTGGAGTTTCAGAGAACCGATGATACTTATCTGTAATATTGCAGCACCATGAACCTGGAAGGTGTCAACAGTGTTCAATCATAAATTCCATGCCGCGCTTCAAAAGACAGAATTACTGCTATCGCACAGCCTCTCTATAATGGTGACATGCAGTTACTAAAGGGGATTCTTCGCTTCTTCGCTTCTCGCCATCACAACTACAAATCGTGGCTACCCTCAGAATGTTATACAATGCAAACCACGACAGACCACAAGGACGCCCTTTGACAGCTTCTCAATGACGGCAGCATCATTAACGTACTGAACACTAGTACGTTGCCACGGAGCCAGAGCTGCACTCAAAAAGCTTTTAGGCGACCTGCAAGAATATGCAGAAAAGCCACACCAGTCTTAATTCCTATACCGCGACAAGACATAGCATTCGATCTTCAAAGCGATCTTCAAAGGAGATATCTTGTTTTCCTGAGACAAATCTTTGGTGAGTCTTCTAAACATTATTACCCTTCCATAACGTTGCATCGCATGTCTTACACATCCACCTCACGGTCATCTTTACTTTTTTAGACCGCGTACAGACCACCCTCACATGGACACAAAATGCCTGTGGATTCCATGGTGAATGTTTTGGTTGATTGAGATGATATACGGCCGTTTTAATCTATTAGGCTTGCGCACAGCACACGCCTCTTTTTTTTTTGTATTTTCTTTTGGTTTGACTGTTCCGTTGCGGTGGAAGAGCTTAACAGTATAATATTTTGGGGACCCTAAACCGCAGAACACAGCCCCAATTGGAACTCCCATAAAATTCAGGAATGGTCTGTATTAGAAGGGAAGAAGGATAGCTGATGGGGGTACCGTCTCCCTTAAATATGTGGGAAAGGTACCTCTGACAGCTACATGTGATCCCACAGGATGACACATAATAACTAATCACAACAAGGCTAAATACGCCACTGTTATGATATATGACAATTCCTCTGGCTCTTGCCTTCTGTTACTGTCATCCAACGCGGCCCGAGGGCTTCCGGAAAGTAAAAAACGGGCTCAAAGGCTAGGGTAGGTAGTTAAGGTCGGCGCCATTGCCAAAGGTCCCAGCCTTGTACTACGGCGGCCGTACCGTGCAAGGTTTACAAAGAATTTGCTTTAAGGTGCTGCATGAATGGTGCAATTGGCTGGGGTAATAAGGTTCAACGTGCCGCAAGTCTGACCTTGTTCTTTCACGAAACCCTTTAGCCAAGTGGGGTGGCATGCTGATCCCATAGTGAAGTTGCTCGAATCATTGTCTGCCATGAACACACCGGGCTACATTCCTTCTCATGCAGTCTAGCGAAAGAAAAGCATGGATCCATCTTTGTATAGGAGCTAGGTATGCCCCCAAGAGAGGACAACGGGAGTAATTAGCAGATTGTGCCACTTCTCTGTTCTTGCCAGCTTGCGTTTAATACACCACGGCACCGGAGTTATCTAGTCAAAAGCCACAGACACCATGGCTTCAAATTAAAAACCGACTGATTGCCCACAGTTCTCCAGCTTCTGAAAGGCACGGGTAGGTGTCACCTACCCAGCCTTTGCACCCCTCACCGAAAGAGCCAGACAGGTCCACGAAAGCTTATCCATAGATCTTTCGGAGATACCTACACTCTCGCATTCTTGAGAAGCTGTGATCCCCCACGGCTGGCTTCTGTGGAATTCTACACCAATTCTTCACCTTCCTTTGAAGACGCCGTAGCTCACGCGACATCATTCGCTATTCAATTTGAATAGTCGAAAGTCCAACATAATCGCAGTACCCACGTTGCATTCGGTCCTCACCCACCACTTCAACATTGATGATCACAACTTCATTTCGACTGGCCCTGATGGACTTCGAAGTAAAGCCCATTTACAAGAGGGCGGAGAAGGCGAAAGCGCTCGAGAAGCACGAGAGGGAGGTTCTGAGGTCCATCAAGAAAGCACACGCCAAGACAGCCGAGCAGATCCAGTATCAACACCACGCCGCTAAGCAACTAGCTCAAGAGTGCGAGTTTCGACACCGAGAGTCCGTGCAGCACGGCGACGAGTTCCTGCGCGACTTCCTTCGGTGCCACTTCGAGCGTACGTATAAAACCATCCCAACCCAAGACCCTGGGCCTCGTATTCGAGAACAAGCTTTGTAGTTCTCTTTCCTTCTCGATCTAGAAACTGGCCGTACGGGTTTAGAGACAAGATGTTAACGTACACGCAGAGTACCTGGATCACATCCGCATCATCAGCGGCCAGACGCTCGAGGAGGTCAAGATGATCGGCAACGAGAAGGACCAGAAGCTCGGTGTGCGCCAGTGCCGCAGACTGTTCAATGCGCCTGTTCTCAGCGACCAGATCGGATATCTTCTGTGGTGCGAGTTGAGGCAGGGTAAGGCGCTTGATCATAGCCACGAGAGGCAGACAGAGGTGATGACAGAGCGGGGAGGCATCTCCATGGAGGATGCCAGAGTTGGACACGCGAACGAACTCCGGCACGGCCAAAACGAGTACTCGAGTAGCGCGAACTACCGCCGAACCAAAACGTGGGCCGGTACGAGACATTCGATCGTGTTCTCCCGACCAGAGGGCGAAGCACCAGTTTCAGCATCGGCACCGGTCTCGCCCATTTCTTCGATACCAGAGACCGAGCCCCCAAAGGAAATATCACAGAAGATGGACATGAAGAAGAGGAAGTTCGAATGCATGATACAGGGGATTCGGAAACGCACGCGCAGCGGCGCTGGGTATATTGAACCCTCGAAAGTCTCCGTACACTACCCGTCCAGCAACCCACGGTATTCATCGGATCGAAATAAGCAGAATGAAATAAGCATTCCAAGTGGCTTATCAAACCAGAGCTACTTATTCATGTCTGAGTATACCAAGTTTTCACGTCTGATGTAGAGTTCTCTCAACCTGGCGCGCATGGAGACTTATGAGGGCTGAGTGTATGTCGCCGCGTCGCTGGACGGTGATTACTGCTTTTGAGACGGAGGGCATGGGGAAGAGGGTGTCTTCGGGACTGTTGATATCTGCACCATCTTTGGGTCGTGGTTTGCGTGTTAGGTCAGTTCCATGACGATTGAACGTCCAGCCAGGCCATTGGGCCACGATTGGAGGAAGAAGGGCAGGTGGCGTTGATACCAGAATGCAATCGATTATGGATCGTACCAAATGCTAGTAGACTCGAGTTTCGTGAGTTCGCGCCGACATTCCGGTCTTCGGTTGTCTATCCAAATGAAGGATTCGTCGTAGTAAAAAGGAGAGAAGAGTGAGAAGACAAACGGAATATAGTTGAAAGACCAGCCGGAGCATGCCTGCAACCGGAGGCCGACCTTCCTGGCCCACCTGATCGGGCAATCGGAACGAGCCGAGGACAGGGATGTCGTCAGTATCATTCGCGGAAGATTCGCCAGGAACCATCGCAACTCAATCTCCGCGTTCACATACCGGTACGCGATGGATTCAGCACGACATCCAAGCGGTCCAGAATTCCGGTTCCTGCCAAGACGTGGCCTGTACGCCCCTGAAGAATGCACGCAATATCAAGACGATATTGGCGATGTTACCGATACATCGCCCGGCCTCCCCGCGATATCGTCCTGCTATAATACAGACAGATATAAAGGACCAGGTCCCGGCACGGCGAGATGAGCAAATTTAGACCCCAGAGCCTCACCCTGCCCTATTTGACAACAGTTCTTGGCGATGAAGTTCCTCCCGTCCCTCCAACTGCTCGCCGCAGCCGCAGCGCCGGTCAGCGCTGCCTTCACATGGCAGAACGTCAAGATCGGCGGCGGCGGCGGTTTCGTGCCCGGCATCGTCTTCCACCCCACCGCTAAGGGCGTCGCCTACGCGCGTACCGACATTGGCGGTCTCTACCGGCTCAACGCCGATGACGACTCTTGGACGGCCGTGACCGATGGGATCACGGATGATGCGAACTGGCACAACTGGGGTGTCGATGCACTAGCTCTGGACCCTCAGGATGAGAACGCAGTTTATGCTGCTGTTGGCATGTATACCAACGACTGGTCTGTCTCTGCCTTTCCTGACTTTGAAGACCAAAGCATTTTCTGATATCGAGCAGGGACCCCAACAATGGTTCCATCATCAAGAGCACCGACAAGGGCGCGACATGGTCGACCACAGCCCTGCCCTTCAAAGTCGGCGGCAACATGCCAGGCCGCGGAACAGGCGAGCGACTCGCCGTCGACCCGGCCAACTCCGAGATCCTGTATTTCGGAGCGCGAAGTGGCAACGGGCTCTGGAAGAGCACCGACGCCGGCGCAACCTTCGCCAAGGTGTCTTCCTTCACGGCCGTAGGAACGTACATTGCCGACCCTACCGACGTCGGCGGCTACAACGGGGACATTCAGGGGCTTACATTCGTCACCTTTGACTCGACAAGCGGTACGACCGATGGCGCCACGTCGCGGATCTTCGTGGGTACGGCCAGCAACGACACTTCTAGCGTCTATGTGAGTGAGGATGCCGGTGCGACGTGGGCTGCTGTGGCGGACCAACCGGGCACATTCTTCCCGCACAAGGCCGTGCTACAGCCAGCCGAGAAGGCGCTGTATCTGACCTACAGTGATGGAACTGGTCCGTACGACGGTACCCTGGGTGCTGTCTATCGGTATGACATCTCGAACAGTACTTGGACCAACATAACGCCCGTATCAGGGAGTGATCTCTATTTCGGCTTTGGCGGAATCGGAGTCGACATGCTGGTACCTGGTACCATCGTCGTCGCGAGTCTGAACTCGTGGTGGCCGGATGCGCAGATCTTCCGCTCCACCGACTCGGGCGCCACGTGGTCGAAGATCTGGGAGTGGTCGAGCTATCCTGATATGAACCTTTACTATAGCGAATCAGTAAGTTACCCCTTTACCTCAATACACAAGGGAATTTTACTGATGATGTTATCAAAAGACCCCGAAAGCGCCCTGGATAACAACGGGTTTCCTCGATACTGACACCAAGGACCTGGGCTGGATGATCGAGTGTCTCGTCATCGATCCCCTGGACAGCGACCACTGGCTGTACGGTACCGGCTTGACCATGTTCGGCGGCCACGACTTGACAAACTGGGACACCATCCACAACATCACCATCCAGTCACTAGCCGACGGCATCGAAGAGTTCGCCGTCCTGGACCTTGCATCACCTCCGGGCGGAAGCGAATTACTTGCCGCCGTCGGCGACGACAGCGGTTTCACCTTCGCGTCCGCCAGTTTCCTAAGAACATCGCCCAACACCCCTTGGATGAACCCCATCTTCACATCAACAACAAGCGTCGACTACGCCGGCGCCTCGGTGCAGAATGTGATCCGCATCGGCAACTCAGCCGGCACGCAGCAAGTCGCCGTGTCCGCCGACGGCGGCGCGACCTGGAACGCCTACTCGGGCGCCGACACCACCATGGCCAGCGGCACCGTGGCCTACTCGGCCGACGCCGACACCGTCCTCTGGTCGACGGGCACGAGCGGCGTCCAGCGCTCGCAGTACCAAGCCACCTTCTCTGCTGTCGCGAGCCTGCCCTCTGGCGCCGTTGTCGCCTCGGACAAGCAGAATAACACCGTTTTCTACGCTGGCTCCGGGTCAAGTTTCTATGTTAGCACTGACACCGGGGCCACTTTTGCCACGGCCGGCTCCCTTGGCAGCGCCACGGCCATCCGTGACATCGTGTCTAACCCCCTCTCGTCCGCCCAGATCTTTGTCTCGACCGACGTGGGCGTCTTCCACTCGACGGACTACGGCGCGTCGTTCACGCTGACGTCCACCACGCTGACCAATACGTACCAGATCGCGCTCGGGCTCGGTTCTGGGAGTACCTGGAATCTTTACGCTTTTGGGATAGGCGCCGCGGGCGCCCGGCTCTACGGCAGCGCCGACAACGGCGCGTCCTGGACCGACATCCAGGGCGATGCTCAGGGCTTCGGCTCCATTAGCGGTGCTATTTTGGAGGGCAGTGGGAATACGGCCGGGCAGGTGTATGTCGGGACGAACGGACGAGGTGTGTTCTATGCCTCTGGGGCGATAGCAGGTGGGAGCAGCGGTGGGAGTACCTCGTCGACTACGCTGGTGACGTCGACGACGACGTCGCGGGTGACATCTGCGTCTTCGACCGCTGTCCCGACGACCACTGTCTCGCCAACCACTGTGCCGACGACCGCTGTGCCGACGACAACAACGTCGGTTAGTGTGTCTACCGTTGGAACGACGACGATCTCAGCGCCGAGCTCGACGGCGACTGGTGTAGGGACCGTTGCTCATTATGCGCAGTGTGGCGGGTCGGGGTATACAGGGCCGACGGGATGTCTGTCGCCTTACACTTGTCAGGCGCAAAACGACTACTACTCTCAGTGTGTGTAAATTAGGTGTACTGTTGATAAGCTCTTGGCCTTGGCGGATGTTACAGCTGTACATATTCAAATTGGCGAAATTGTACTGCCCCGAGTGCCGCTGTGCTAACGACGATACGGTGACCCGGCGGGAGCCCCTGCTTGGCAGTCCAGAGACGTGATGACTTATACAGAAGCTCCTTATGAGCTTCTGGTGTCGAGTCGTAGCCTGTCTACACCTTTTTTTACGGGGAGTAGGTAGTGGTTTATGGTCGATCGAGGTCAGAAAGCACAATAGGGGCGAAGCAAGCTGTGGGTTTTGCAGACGGGCTCTGCTGTTGCCGTCGACTCGTATGCATCCTTTGCCTTCAACTCAATCGCACAAGTGACTGCACGATCATGGAATGGAAACAAGTCGTCTTTGAATTGGTAGCACAGAAGGAGACCAGATTCACCTGGCCCTTATAACGGTACATTAAAGGATCACCCGCATCCACAAACAAGCTATACCGGAACTCCAGGCTGGATGCCAATGCCAAAAGAATCAGACTAGAAATCATCGTGGAAAATCTAGGTCGCCAGGGAGCTCGGCCGGCGAACTCGGCTTGGTCGTGTCTGCACTCAGCTCATGCCTGACACGTGAGAGGTGTAACACCTCAAATGGCTTCTTCCAACTCGCAACCCTAGTCGCACTTCCATCCAGCTCTGCTTTCTGAAATCCCTTTTCGTCCGGGATAATTCGTCTCTCATGGTCCTCTTGTGCTACCAAAGCCCGCTTTCGATAGTGCCACACCAGCCATACAAGCGCAGCGAATATGGCCATGGCGGCTGCAGATCCCAGCACAACCCCCGCGACCGAGCGGCCATCCAATCTCAATGTCGCGTCTTGGTTGTTTGTTGTATCCGAGCTACTGGTATCAACTCCTAAGACGCCACTGCTGGAGGTGGCGAACAAAGGTCCATAGATAACAGGGCTGTTGGACGTAGCTACAGTCGGGTTCGTTGACTTAGTATTGGGAGGTGATGAATGTGGTGGTCTGATCAACAGGAGAGGCTGAGACATCGTCCGTCGTAGCGGTCACAAACACAGGGAAGGCTGTGATATCGTCCGTTGTAGCGGTCACGAGAACTGAAGTGAGGGTGTTCATTTGTTGTGTAGTCGTCGATGTAAGAAAGGTGGTGACCTCGCTAAAATAAGAGGGAGCCTCAGTGGGGTCGGCGATCCCACGTTGAGGCACCTCAGCGGCCGCAGTATGAGCGAATGTGATAGAAGCGGACGCCATTGCTCAATATCCAAGACTTCACCTGTTAAGCTCGGAACATGGTAAGAGAAAAGAGAATCGACCAGGTTATACGAGAGCAGCAGGTTACACTGTGGTGTGAAGAAGCAGCAAGCCAGTGGACATGGCTAGTCCAGTGCTGTTGGTTCCATCATGACCCCCATGAGACGTGTCTGATCCCTGCATCCGCGCATGACGACCCCCAGGTTACACGGTTTCAACATTACATCTTTCGGGTCACGGAGATATAGGAAGCCGCAAGTCAGTCAACCATCAATAAAGTGGAAGGCCGGCCAAAGGTCGTAGAGTTGTATATCTTCTGTTATGGTGAAGAAAAGGGGGTGGGGAAGCTGGCCTACCCTATTCCGTTTCCCAAAGCCTGATCTGCAGGCAGTCATGAGTGAACCGTGGAGAGCGGCCTGGAAAGTCATTAGAACGTCGCATTCGTAATACTCATAACGGACCTTTTTGCAAATTTTAAATAGACAGGTGACACCCTTCTCAAATCAAAGCCTCCCGTCGTGTTCAAGTGGTTCGCTTGTTGGCCATCCAAGTACGGGAGATAGAGGCTTCTGTTCCGCACGAAGATCCCTTGAAGAGTCACCCTAGCTTGATTTTCCAATAACCCAAGCATTACATCTATCATTCAGTATCTATCAGAATATAACGGTAGGCTGAGCAACATTTCTCAACAGTAAATCTCCTCGACGCTAGCTTCTCCAGGTGTATCTATAGACCGCCCACCCCCACCGAGATCATATCTCAAACGACGTATCTGCATCACATCCACCAACTTTTTCCCCGCCTCCCCAACCTCCGTCCCATCCAGTTCCGCCTTCTGATAGCGGTGCTCGTCCTGGAACAAGTGTCTGTCATGGCGCGCCTGCAGTACTGAAGCCTTCCTCCGATAATGCAACACGAGCCAGGCTAGTCCCACGATAACGGCTGCAGCGGCGGCAGCGCCCAGCACAATGCCTGCGATGGAAGCGCCGCTCAGACCCCTGGTGTTCTGGTGTTCGTTGGATTTGTTGGAGTTTCCGTGATGGTGGGAGTCGTCGTCGTTGTCGTTGGATCCGTTTCCCGTCGAGGGGCTCATGATGGTTGAGGTGGCCATTGAGCTGCCGAGACTCATCCCCATAGCGGACATTGTTCTTGGAGATGAGCCGCTTGTGATGATTGGCGTACCCGAGAAAGAATCGGAGGACGTGGAGTTTGGATGTATGGTTGAATTGGAGCCTTGGCTGATCGAGCTCGTGGGAAATGCTGGGGAACTGGATGATGATGGCGAGGAGGCGGAGGAGTGGGTGAGCGGTGGTTGGTCGTGCAGTGAAGTGGTATATACCTGAGTGAACCTGCTGACCACAGCGTAGCCGGTGGAGGACTGTCCCAGGTCGATGGCGCTGTAAACCTCGATGACTTCTTTCACTCTCTCATTGCAGTTGTTGACGTTGATGTTCACCCGGATCGTTCTTGTGGAGAGGAGATCGGCTGCCATGTCCCAGAATGCCAACAGCTTGAGCTTTGAGAAAAGACCTACATCGTTGGATCGCCACGGAATAACAGGCATAATATGATGGCTTCTTCTAGTTCACTTGCACATCTGCCATTAAGATGCCAGAGTACAGTCAACTCAACGCAACACTGCGGTGAGACACGACAAATGGCCGGGCCTCTGCATATACTACCTCACATAACGGCAGACGTCGCCAAAATGTTCCGGGTACACATTCATCTCATCTTTTGTTCTCGTCTACTGCCAAAATCTATTTCCGTACTGGCCTGGGTTCAGCTATCTATTGATCGTGCTGGGAGTCAGTTTCCGCAGATTGTTTATTATAGGAACCGGGGTCGCATTTCTCTCCCTTTTCGCGACCCGTCTAGGACCTTGGGGTCTTCATTGACACGGCACACGCAACGCCTCGTCCAGTAAAAGGGACCGCACGAGCCAATTTCCACCCCAAATGAGTACACTTATCGCCTGGGTTGGACCCAACCATCCTACCCCCCGGCACCCCCGGAAATACGTCCCTACTCCCACGGCATCTCCTTCGCCAACCTCGGCCCACATTCAGCCGGTAACGTTAGACCACTCCCGGGACCCGCTTCTCCATGTTCCCGTCCGGCTTTCCTAGTTCTAGCCCACTGGGAACCTGCTTCTCGCAATGCCGCTGCACGGTGATCCTTCTCTTCCGATATCAAAACACAGACCAGATGAGTCCAAGCAACCCGAAGGCCGCGATCATGAAGCAGATAACGATGCTTCTTCTACGCCTTATCAAGGTTTACTTGTCGTGACGCTGAACAATCACTGCTCCGGCGTTGAGTTACTGCTGTTGGATTATTACTGCTATAGAACTCAACGAGGATGCGTTTATCACCACTGGAAGCGCAGGCACCTCATCCCGACGATGCCTTCGCGCAGTCTCCACCAGTCCTCAGTTTCTGGGATAAGACTGGAGGAAGGAAACCGTTGCTATTGATCTTGGGAGGAAAACCGCGTCCAGGCATGGGGAAGCACGAAATGGATTGTGACCCGTCCACTGAGTTCGCCAGTCTTCATGATCTTTGAACGGCAGGCGCCCCGATATGCATCAAGGTTCTGGCAGTAGGCAACGCCGAAACGCTCGCCATGGCTTCAGAAGTGGCCAGTCCTACCAGCACTGATCAGATCATCCATTATGATCATGTTCACAGCTCCGGGGAAGTATGAAGAGGGTTGAAACAAATCCTCAAATGAAGAACTGTACTATTGTTGGCCGGCATGGGACGCGAATGAGACACAACGCCACATCCCTGCATACGCATACCAACGAGCAACCAACTAACCTTATTAGCACGTACCAAGTGTTGCGCAAAATGATTCGGTTTATGGGCATCGGGTGTCAAATGCGTAGAACCATAGAGCAGGCATGAGACGACTAGGAGCAATGGGTAGTTGGGGGCGGCGACTAGGTAACATCGACGTTTCGCATACTTAGATGTGTTTCATTGATGATGTGTTTTCAGTGTGGATGAACCGTAGGGGAGGCCAGCTGCTTCAGCTCCTCGCCTCGTTTCAGAATCTCACAAATTTAGGACCTTGAAGGACAAGCCTATAACATCCCAATATCTAGACCATCCACTCTCCCAAGAAACTCCCCTTTCGCACCCCGGAGAAGCTCATCCATATCGACCAAGCCAGTCGCGATGAACTTCTCGCTCACGCCGGCATTGATCCGTTTCGAGAGGAGCTCCCTCAGCTCCGCGCGCAGCGCGCCCATCTCGGCCTTGGTCGTGGCCCGCGCCTCCTCCTGTTTCTCCTTGCGGCCCCCGCCGCGGCCGCCCCATTTCCCCACCTGCTGCATCTCGTCGCTGTCGTACTCGACGCCCAGCTCCTCGGCCGCGTTGCGCATCCAGTCGTCGTCCTTGTTTCCCTTCTCCTTAGCGAGCGTCGCGTCTGCGATCTTCTTCGCGAGCGTGAGGCGCGGCTTGAGGCGCCCGACGAGCCTGCGGTCCATGTCCAGCGTCTGCACGAAGAAGTTCTTGCTCGCCTTCTTGCGCCGCGAGTGCACCTTGGCGATGAGACGTCGTGTTGGTGTTACCTCCTCGGGCGCGCACAGCAGTATGCTGAGACCGGTCTTTTCGGCACGTGCGGTTCGACCGGACCGGTGCACGTAGGCATCAGCGGCCCGCGGTACATGATAATGGACCACGAGCTCAACGTTGGGGATATCAAGTCCTCTGGCAGCAACATCAGTAGCAATCAGTATAGATGATTTGCCCTCGGATTCGGCAGTAAACCGTTCGATAGACCGTAAGCGCGCCTTTTGCGCCATTTGGGAATGTAACGGATAGGCGTTCATATTCAAATTCTGAATCATGGGCGCTATACGCCGCGCCGAGCTGATGGAATTGGTGAAAACGAGCGTCCGAACATTGGGGTAAAGGAGAAGTAAGGCGTAGAGGTATAGGTCCTGGGATCAATTAGCAGGCCATTCCACATTGATGATGAAATGCTCACCTTTTCCATGGCACCACATTCGACCAAGCCCTCTTTCAGCTTCTCCGCCATCTGCGACACCGGATTCACATCAATAAACTTGGGCTTCTCTTCCTGGAAGTTGAGTTTCTTGAGGAGATATTGCATGGAGTCATCCTCGTCCATCAAGCCATATTTGCCCTTGCCAGCAAGCTTCTGTTGTAGGCCCTTGTGAAAGGTAGCAGAAAACACCAACGTCTGCCTCGGCGAAGGTGCGGCACCTTCATCATCCTCCTCGGCTTCGAACCGATCTAGAGCGCTCAAGATCTCCGTGGCTTCTTTGAAATGCCCCTCGGTCAGAAGTCGGTCAGCTTCGTCAACCACTAAATATCCGATCCCCTTGAAGCTGTTGAGCAGGTCAGAACTGGAGCTCAGGACCTCCCATAAGCGGCCTGGTGTTCCGATTACGATATCAGCTTTCGCCAGTTGGCGTTGTTGCTTGTGCACCGACAGACCACCCGTTATTGAGCATATGAAAGGAGAGTTTGGCAAGCCAGCACATAAACCCTTGATGTGTTCTGTAAGCTGATGTGCAAGTTCTCTAGTCGGTGAGAGAACCAGCGCAAGGGGGCCCTTAGATGCTGACGGAGGGTTCTCCTCGTCCGACACTTCCAGCCATTTCTCGACAATGGGAATGGCAAACGCCAGTGTCTTTCCTGAGCCCGTTGAAGCTTTTCCAATCACGTCGTGACCGGCTAATATCTGCGGTATTGCGGCCTCCTGGATCGAGGTAGGCTTCGAGAACTTCAACTTGGCCAGGGACGAAAGCAAGCGAGGAGACAGGTCCAAATCCACCCACGCAGATACATCAGTATCATCTTGTGGCTCCTCCACGTCATCAAGTCCTGCAAATACATTCGTCTCAAGCTCCGCGTCCTCTTTGCTCTGTTGCACCTTGTTCTTCTTTTTCTTCTCTTTCTGCTCTTTTGGTGCCTTCTTGGTCTCAACCTTCTCGTCTCCATTGGTAGTTTCGGCGCTATTCGTAGATTTATTCGTTTGTCCGGCTTCGGGTTTGTCTACAGCTGCTGGCTCGTCGCCAAATCCTTCGAATTCATCGCTTTCAGGTTCGTCAACTGCATCGGCAGGTGAATCAACTGCTCTCTAGTGACGCGTTAGAGGTACAGTCACCTGCAATGTGTTTGGCATACGTACGAATTCGACGGTATTATCGCTCTTGCGGATGACCTCGACATCATCGATCTCTTCCAGCCCAAAGAATCCCTCGGAATCATTGTGCATGTCCGAGAGTTTGGCTTTGCGCCATCGTAGAGAATCCACATCGAACGTCCGCTTCGGTTTCTTCGCTTTCGAAACTGATGAACGGGCCTTGGCCTTTTTCGAGGGAGCTATGACGCTCTCGGCAGTCGCCTTCCTTTTCGTGGCCCCATTCATCGTGAGGAAGGTGGTCAATCGTGGGAGGTCTGGTACGTGAAATCGTGCTGTAGATGCGCATGTCGACATGGATGGAGATGCGGGCTCCCAGCAAAATTGCAGATAAGTTGCTTATCGGCAACCCCACTACCACAATGGACCCACTTAGTACTTCCACGCCCTGACCACATCTTAAATCAGCCCTGCAGGAAACGCCTTCATTCGCCGAGAAAAACTGATGCGTTTCCTCTGCTTCGCATGTAATTACCTTGAAAACTCACATCAACGCTGCTGGGAAGGTCTGTCTCAAAATGGGCAAATCTTCCAAAGATAAGCGTGATGCGTATTATCGACTTGCGAAAGAGCAAGGGTGGCGGGCAAGAAGTGCTTTCAAACTCCTGCAGCTCGACGAAGGTGACCATGTCCCTTAAATCTCAAACTTTCATCAACTCTAACTTGAAAACAGAATTCGACCTGTTCGCCGACGTCACGCGGGTGGTCGACCTATGTGCGGCACCAGGAAGCTGGTCTCAAGTCCTCTCGCGAGTGTTGATCAAGGGCGAGAAGTTCGGTCGAACGGCATGGCAAGATCAAGAGTCTAAATTCCGGCAGCAGATGCTGGGACTTTTCGGTCCCACCAAACCGACGGCTGTCACGACGGTGTCCGAGGTGGACCATGAAGCTGATCAGCTGAGACCTCGTCAGGATGTCAAGATTGTTGCCATTGACTTGCAGCCCATCAGCCCGTTACCCGGCATCGTCACGCTCAGAGCTGATATCACGCACCCGGCAACAGTGCCCCTACTGCTGAAAGCCTTAGACTCGGACTACGACGCAAAAACAATGTCGCAGCAGGCGGCGCACCCGGTGGACCTTGTCCTCAGTGATGGTGCTCCCGATGTGACCGGCTTGCACGACCTCGACATATACGTACAGTCGCAACTGCTCTTCGCAGCCCTCAATTTGGCGCTTTGCGTTCTAAAGCCCGGTGGCAAGTTTGTGGCCAAGATCTTCAGAGGCAAGAACGTCGACCTGCTTTATGCCCAGCTGAAGATCTTCTTTGAGCGTGTCCATATCGCAAAGCCGAGGTCGTCACGGGCGAGCAGCGTCGAGGCTTTTATCGTGTGCCTAAACTTCCAGCCACCCCACGGGTTCTCGGCTAGCCTCGAGGAGCCATTGGGCGTTGGGTTCCGTCTTCATGATATGACAGAGCAGAAGTTGAGGAGTCTCCCTATCAGTGCACCTACGGTGCTTCAAAATCCGCAGACAGAGGCTTGGGATAGTGCCCCGCCTCAGGTGCGGCACTTGGATGAAGATGGGGTCACGGAGATCCAACCTGAAGATCATCGTCAGAATCGCGAGAGCGATATTAGATGGGTTGCGCCATTCATCGCCTGTGGCGATCTATCTGCATTTGATTCAGATGCCTCCTATCGACTCCCCGCTGGGCACATCTCTCTCGATCCTATCCAACCTCCAACCGCTCCGCCTTACAAACGAGCCTTGGAAATGCGGAAAGCTCACGGGGGCGCATATGGCCGAACGACGACATCTCGACCATGAGCGAGCAATGCCGCGGGTTATCTCGTCCAATCAATGATTCGGGTGCCCCGCTGCAGGGCCTTCTATCAATCCGATCATAATGCACTCAGTCTTGCACTCGTTCCAGTCCTTCGCGCCGAGGGTCTTGCGGTAGAGATCCATCGTGTTGGACGTCAGGAACATGAACCGTCGCAGATGCGCCCAGCCTTTGATGACCTCGTTCAGGCACTCCATCATCCACCGTCCCAGGCCCTTTCCCTGGTAGTCTGGCAGGATGTACACGTCGGTGAGGTACGCGAAGGTCACATCATCCGTGACTACTCTCGTAAGCCCCACTTGCACCGGTGCGCCATGGCCTGTGTGGGTATGTGAGTCAGGCCCCTCCGAAGCGGCACAGGACGGACGGAAACACGTACCGGCGATCTGGGAGGTAGACCCGGGGAGCTTGTATAGCCCGAGGCACAAGGAATTGTGGAGAGCCTTCTTCATCGTCGCCCGCGGCAGACCCTGCGCCCACCACATCATTTCAGAGCTCATCGCCTCGTTGACGGCGTCAATCTGGAGGAGCTTGGGCTCGGTTGAGACTAAATACTCGTCCCGATACCAATTCTTGGGCTCGATAGTGAGTACCATGATGGGTTAAATTGAAGCTGGAAGTGAGGATTCAAGCGCGTCTCGTGTTTGTGTCTGATGCTTTGGTAGACAGTTGGCGTTGTCTTTATGTAGGTACCTGTTGGTAGGGATATGTCCGTGACGCGGGCTGACGACACCCCGGGCCGAGCCTCGCTCTAGCGTACGCACGTGATGAGCGCCAACTGCACATGTCTAATATTAAGCTAGGTGCAGTGTCGCGCTCCGTTACAATACAACTACTCATACTGATCATGCTCGTTTCGGTGGTAGTATAGGGACTGACAACAACTGTCGCTACTACACTACGAGCTTCGCGTGAATAACCAACTGATCAAGTCCTGCACAGTGACACATTCAAGGAAAAGCAACGCCTCCACGTTGACACCCGACCCTGCTCTGATCTTGTCAGACAGCGTGATCGAAAGTAAAGAGTCAACACCAAGGTCGGCGAGAGCGGCCTCGCCCGACGAATCTTCCAAGTCCAACCCCGTCTCGTCCGCAATAAGTTGGAGGCAGGCGGCTACCCGCGCGTTTTGATCTCGTTTCCTTTCTGGCTGCTTGACACAACAGCCATCGACACTTAATAGGACCCCCAAATCACGTTCGAATCCAGTTGTTATATGCATCATTTGTCACAAAATAGCAAGCGTTGGACAGTGTCCTATATCCATGACATTGAGATGTTCACATGATAGACGGCTCGGCAGGATGCTATCTTTGGAAGTGCACATTTGATTTTTGCCTCATGACTTCTCTCATTCGCTATCGCACTGTGTTCACGGCTAATATGACTGACCGGCGTCTGGATGCTCTGATGCAGTATTCCAATTCCGGCGGGCTGCCTCCTACGACCCTCCCAAGGGCCTGCCCCTTATATACCGGGGAAATCCCTGAAAGCCAAACCAAAGCTCGCCACTTCCCGGATGCCCACCAACAATCTCATTCCTGCGGCCCTTGAGTTCCTCCACGTCCCAAGCGGCGAACACGAGCTTTCCGTCGAGGAAGCTTGCTTCGGGGGAAGCGATCCAGACGAGGAAATCAGATGGCAGGGAGACTGCGTGAAGAAGAATCAGCATACAGGGGTCAGCTTTCATGAATCCATCCACATGGCTGATAATCAAGACGAAGAAGTATAGCTGGATATACTTACTGTCATCAAAGTCAAAAGGCAATTTCGTGGTCCGCTCCAGCTGCGTGGACATGGCAGTATCCAGAAAGCCAGGGTGCACATTATGAAGACGCACGTGAGGATTCTCGCCCGTGAACGCCTGAAGGAGCTTGACGGCGGCCATCTTGCTGCTGACTTAGGCACCCATGCCGTGGAAGGGGGTGAACAGGATACCCGCCGTGGTCAGGTTGATGAAGATGATTTCCCTGTCCTTGGCCCCTTCATTTGTGATCGCGCTTCTATTAGCGAGGACAGCGCTCTGCGCCACCGTCAGTGTTCCCACGACGGTAGTCTTGTAGCCGTCGAGGAACGTGTTCGGATCCGCATCCAGGATTGGAACGACGGGGGCCAATGCACCAGCGCAGTGAACCACAATGTCGATGCCGCTAAACTCGGCGACTACTTGGTCGAAGGCGCGGCGTACGCCTGCGCCATCGCACAGGTCGACCTTGTGAGTCTGTACGGTCAGGGTCCCGTGGCTGGATCGTACGAGCTTTGCTGTTTCGGCTAGGCCATCGGGGCGTCTGCCGAGGAGGATGAGCGCGCGAGGCCCGGAGGCTGCGAATGATGAGGCTGTAGCGCGACCGATGCCGCCGGTTGCGCCGGTGATCAGGATGACCTTGCCGTCGTTTGAGAGGCCGGGAAGACTTGGGTTGATTGCGGGATACGTGGCTGAGTGCGTCAGCTTGGTGTATGAGGGTTGCGGTGCCATCGCGTCACATAGTCAGATTGTCAATACTCGAAGGAAAGATTGGTACGATGAATGGCGTAAGCAGAGACGATTTCGACAACTGCATCACTGAAAGGTATTAGAACCTAAGGCCAGAGAAAGGTCGAGTAAAGTACCAGCACCTCGGAGTCCGACACATAAGCTACATCACTCGAAATTGCCCCGTGTTCGAGGGCTCGGTGTTCGTCATGCAGGGTGCCATGCAGGTCAGCATGCAGGTGAACCAACACGAACCAACACACCATAGCCACACTCTACGCCTGGTTGGCCGGCAGTACTCGCTTGTTTGGGTCTGATATGGCTGTTCAACGCCAACAGCCTTGTTGGTTCAACTGGTGTGGGCTTATCGACGAATTGTCAGAGTGGGCGTTTTCCCTGACCTCTGTTTTCTTTTGAGTTATCCACACCCCTTTCGTCGTCTCACCCCTTTTGTCAGCTCACCCCTTTGGTTGTCTCACCACTTCCGTCTTGTCCTCCACATGCTATTTTAAAAGCCTTCCTTATAATAACAACATGATGATCTAATGAGACTCAGCCTCGACCTGAAGCTCGAGCCCAGCTGTCGCCACTGGGAGCCCTCGACCCAACCAAGACGGTGCAATCTCCACCCAAAAATTTAATTTTTTTTAGAAAGCTTGGGAAGGATAGTGGCTTCAGCTTGTCATTCCAGAAATCGTGAACCACTGTCCGTTCAGTCCATACCAGATTACGCAAGCATACTTGGGGTCTTGGATATATAAGAGGCCCTCCTTAGTGGCACATCAGCATTCAGCACATGGTCGTCGAATTAAGCGAACCGCCAACAAAACAAGAGACTTACAGGATTCTGTTAAGTGGCAGACTCAGCCACGGGGACTTACAGATTACCCATCTCGGGCCTGATGCCAGGTATCACGACGTCTACCGTGAGATCGTACAGTACAACCTTGCCGTAATGGATGGGCGAGTTCCCAGCATTGGGCTAGGAGGCTTCGCCAGCAGTGGCGAGCAGCTAAACTGAGGCTTGCGTGTTTCCACTGGGGCTAACTTGATCTTTAGGTTGCGTGACCTTTCTGTCCCGCAGCCATGGTTTCAGCTGTGACAACATCTACGGCTACGAAGTTGTCCTTGCCTCTGGCGAAATCGTCTACGTCACTACAAGTTCTTACCCCGACCTTGGCGGGCTGTCAGATATTGCAGACATTGCCGACGTCGTGAACACTTATGGAGCTACTATCCCATCCTCTGCCAACCGGTAGGTCGATGTATTTGATTGTTACGCGTCATTATCACAGCTCGACTCACTCCTTTCCAATGCTTCCAACATGGTGTGGGCCGGTAGTTATGTTAAGCCATGCAGGTCGCTATATGCTCCAGGCGTGTATAGATTTCCCAACAACAGTGCATTGTGTCATCCCCGGATTGTAGGTAGCATGCCCACCAGCCGGTCTTGTAGGAGAAAGCCTGGAAGTGCAGACTCGACCATTGAGACCTAACTAGTTCAAAGTCGGGGTGATACAATCTCGCCAAAATTTAAAGCTGGTACGCAGGAAAAGACTACATTGATAACTCTCATATGTCCAAATATTACAACCCTGGCCACTCCTCCAAGTGATCCTCTCAGGATCACGGCCTCAATCAACAATATCCCTTTCATAGAGGCAGCACCTGCCCGACATGGCGCGTCCAACGACTTCACCACGTATCCCATATGTCGTCCCAGTCCCATCAAGCAGGCCTCTGCGGCCAGACCCAGCGTCATAACACAGCTATCGCGCCAATGAGCCCCGCAGCAGCAGCAGCAGCAGCCATGAACCCAGTCTCCTGCGGCGCCGCGGCGCCCTGAACCGTCGTCGAGGTCGACGTCTCTGCCGTATTCGTAGCCCCGGTAGCCGTAGCCGTCCCCGTCTCGGTGCCCGTCGCAGCACTACCACTACCCGTCGCAGTAGTCTTCGGCACCTGCGCGCAGCTCTCATAAGCCTCAACAGTAGTAACCAGCGCGCTCGCGCTCGGGCACGCCGTGATGATCTTCGCAATAGTGGCCGAGTGCGCGCGGTACCAGCTGTACCACGTGGGCAGGTATGCCGTGTAAACGTCGCCCACGGCGCCCGTGATGGAAAAATCGCAAACGTCCGACAGCGCCAGCGTGGTCTGGCTCAGCGCCTGCGTCAGCAGGTCGTTGTTGACGAGGCCCTTGGGCAGCGGCGGCAGCTGGGTCACCAGCGGCAGCGCGCCCGGGATGCACGCCTGGATCTTGAACGCGTTGGCCGCCGAGATCAGCGTGCCGAGCAGGTTGTCGGATGTCTGGCGCGGCTTGACGGTGTTTCGCACGGCTGTGGCGGCGGGCTTCGGGTCGGAGTCGGAAGCGGCTGCCGCTGAGAATGAAAAAAGGCCAGCGGCCGCGAGGAGGAGGGTGAGTGCGCTTCGGGCGTACATTGTGTGATCTGAGCCTGTGTGTATCGAATAGTCGAAGTGGTCAAACGTGCGAATTTCACGCCGAGACTGGAGTATGTTAGACAAGAATCCCAGTTGACATATCCAAGAACGTGAAAGCAAAAAGCCCACTCCGACCTCGGGACAGCTTCAAATGGCATCTCCCCTCCCCAACGCCCATCTGCTTACCCTGCGATTTCCGCCGTGGTCACCGCATCTCGATGCGGGGAGTGTGGGGAAAGTATGCGGAGACAACTTCCTGTCAGGGAAGCATGACGCTGGGGTAAGCAAGGCACCCCTGGATCCTCCGCGCAGATCCCAGGATCTTATAGGGCGGCGCCGTCTGGGGTAACATGGGAGTGTTTCGAAGCTTAGCTGACAACTGCGAGGGGAGACGACCATGATTCGTCAACCATTGCCAAGCTATTGGACGACGACCCAGCACGAGACCTGTCCATCTTTGCCCCGTCTGTTGCCTTTCCGAGCGCGAACCCTGCCCGTTACTCTTGATGATTGAACAGCCGTGCATCGAGTGCTTCTGCAGTAACATTGACCTGTCACGACACAAGTCTCGCTATCCTGATATACTGCCATGTGCTGTATGCAAGTTGTACTTATCGACAATATGGCCGAGGGGTGCGGCTCATGGCCAGGGAAAGGTACCGAATACCAGACGCAAACATGAACCTGTACCTAGACACCGCAAGGTCAGTCATTCCACCAGTAAACCGTGAACCCAAGCTAATCCGCCATTGCAAGAGAGGGGAATGCGCGAATGAGCAATAAGGCACGTATCAGAATACTGGACCCAGACCACTCTTCCCTCTGCCCGTGTCATATCAGGAGGCCTACAACCATCGAGACGAATGCAAGTACATGCAAACACCAGGGCAGGGCTGCGTAAGGTTGGTACATGTGGCTTGATTGGCTCCCACAAAAAAGATAGAACGAAAAAAAGGGGAAACTTTGTGGTGACTCCCAGCTTGCCCACCGCTAGGAACGCATCTGATGTAGCGGTCAATGTTGAGTCTTGACGAGAAAGCAAACACATGGCCACAAACAGATGGGCAGGCAGGCAGGGAGGGAGGAAGGAGGTGGAGGTAGTCACCACCTCTATTGGTTGTAAATTTAACTCTGGCATCCCAACTTTATCAGCCATTGAAAAGGCCAGAAATCGAGCTGGGAAGCTTTGGCCATCACAAAGGTGCCACAGGTAGTGGCATCGCCCCGGCCACACTGCCCTGTGATTAATATTCATTTGCGTGTGATGTCGTGGCACAACAGTCAGTAAACACCCCCGTCAGTGAAAAGCGGATGTCAAATGTAGTACCTAAGCCTAGGCTCCTAGCAGAGAACTTCTCGAGGCACCTATCTGCAGGTGGTCTGATCCTAAGTTGCGAGTGAGGGCAAGAACGCTCTGCAAAACTAGCCACCCACCAGCAAAGAGCTTTTTCTTCTGGAATCTCTGCCATATCTGTCAGCTCGACTCCTGCACACTCACGCATCCACGCACACGGATGTGACTCACCATGGTGTCCAGCACTGCCTGCCTTCTGCCTGCCCTCAGATGCGTGCACACCAGCTTTCCCACTTTGAAAGCACATCTTTTCACTTTTCTCCTTGTTCTTTACCCATACCCTGTGTCACCTACGGCAATCGGAATGTTTCTGATCCGAGGGTGACAGCAGCACCCGAGAACGTCTTCACTCCAGCCATCAGGGCGTGAAACCGTCGTGGATGTATCCTTCGAAGCCAGCTCTACCAGCGGCGATAACTTCCTCACGGTTCCAGCCGGAGTCTTTCTCGAACCCCTCCCCGGCAGGAGATAGGCAGGTGCAAGGGTGCGAGGCCTTGCGTTCCTTCGACTTGAAAGGTACGACCTTCCCATTGTCTGAATAGATGGCGCTGACGGTACAGCCAGAGGACAGTCCAGGAATGCCTGATTGGCGTTTCATACCCAGGGCCACGACCTCCCAGTAACGATGCGTTTCTCCAAGACTTTGGTTGATCACGATAGATCGAGCTAGGGAAACAGGAACAGGTTCCCCATCGATGGTGAGTCTGAGCTCATGCTGAGTACATCGTGTACAGACGCCATGTGCATAGCCGATATCTTTAAAGTACCAAATGCGTGACTTGGGAAGAAACATGCTGACACTCATGGTGTGGATAGGAGCGTTACCGAAATTCTCGTCATGGAAGCCACCAGTGTTGTCCAGGTACTTCAGATAGGATCTATGTTCCTCTCCGCGAAAGAAAGACAGGTCACCGATTTCAAGTTCCGAGTAGGACTGGCAGCTGTTGTACTCCATGCTGTCGTACGCATCCTCGTCATCCTCGTCAGCGGGTGTACGATTTTGGCTAGCATCCGCAACTTGTCGAGGGTCTTGGAGGAACCAGTCATAATCAGCGTCATCATGGATGAGGTTCTTGTGTGTCTCGACAAACGACTTGGTACTGTCCCAAAGGGAAGGGAAAGATCGGGCATCGTCGAGGATGGCCATGTTGAACCCATAGGCCATGTTGTTGTCTTGCATGAATCGGAACACATCGTAGTTGATGTTGCTGCGGAAGTCGACCTTGGCAACACTCGTCAGCTCAGACCTCGAGAAAAGGGGATACCGGTGCGTATTCTTGCTCATGCGCAAAAGGGGACAGTTGGGCAGGATCAAGATGCTGACTTACACCAGGTTCGACACGCCAGAAGTAGTCATAGTTGGCGAGACTCTTCTCCATGGCAAACAGGCCAGCATTCCATCGACGCATGTGGTGAGACCCATGGAGCCATGCTTCGCTAACACCAAGACTTCGACCCTCGTCAAACCGGGATGTGTCACTCCAGTGCTCTTTGGTGATTACCTCGAAGTAGCATTGGGAACTGGTCACATCAGCGACAGCCTGCTTGAACTGGTCGGTGAACTCCTCGTCACTGAAGAAGACCCAATCGTACTGGTGTGTAAGGCGACCATTGAAGCGAGCCTCCAGCTGTGCAATGCTGTATACCATATGGTTAATCTCGGAGTTGTGGACCAGCGCAATCAACGCAGCACGGGGACGCGATGCCAGGAGCTCCTTGCGATACTGCTCGGGCATCTGGTCGACATCGAAGATGGTATTCGCTCGCAGCCATTGGATCGGGTTCGGCTTAGCCGCCTTGTCTGGTGATCCTGGGAGCTGCGCAACGGGAGGCGGATATACGTCAACCATGAATGCCTGGCGAACGACGCGCTTGGCATGGTCCTTGGAAACAACCCGAGTGGCGCCAAAGATGACAGAGGCTAGGAGCAGAACAAAGAGGATCTTGCGAATGGAGAGTGTTCTGTCATCGCAGGTGGTAACATTAATAAAAGCATGGCTTGGGATGCTGTTGGACATGGCTTACCGGAGGCGGCGTGGCAGGAAGCCGAGGCCAAGTCCCTGCTGCCTGTCTTGCATGTGAGGTTCGTTCAGAAAGGGAGCTCGAATACCTTCAATACCAGCGACATCCTCCTCGTGGACGGTAATGGCCAAGTCAAGAGCACGAAATCCGTCGTTGTTCGAACCAGACAAGGAGCGCGCGTGGCCAAGTGCGTGACCTTGCTGGACTGGGAAGCGCTCGGTTGACCTGCTGGCAGCGCCAGAGCTGGAATGGGCGTAGGGGCTGGACATGGTGCACGCAAGCTGAAGTTGAGATACAGTCAGCTTGTCACGATGCGACGAGCGGGACTGGATGGATGTACTTGCCTCTGCTGGTGATAAGGTGCTACTGCTTGACAATCCTCGAGGTGCTCTAGGCGGAGATGGTTTTTGGTGTTGTAGGAACGAACTTTTGAAGTGAACCCGCGAGAATTTTCTGGAGTGCGAAGTAGCGGCTACCCTTGGCCTTCTTGCGAGACAGGCCGAAGGGAGGCGAACGAGAGACTGAGTAGAATGAACAAAGCAGGTTCAGGAGTCGATGCACCAAATGATGTTGAAGATGTTGTGAGGTAGAGAAGGGCGAGTAACGAGGTGGGAGGCGGGAGGTGGAAAGGGTTGGGGCAGCGAGGATGCAATTGGAACCGAGAAAGTCGAGGGCACCGATGATAAGGTTGATGCAGCAAGGCCTAGCGGGTTTCAGGAATAATTTGATCTCGCCTCAGGCAGGAAGTCGTGGCCTGCTCGGGACAGTTAATTATACGCAACAAACAATCCCGATGTGTGCATACCTTATCCGACTGCCATGGAAACGCCGGTGGAGTGTGCGCGTCGCCAGTCGCGACTGCCCTGAGTGATTCACTGCAGGTGGCTAGTCACCTGTCTCCGTTGCCCCCAGCGTTGCCCCCCTATCCGTGACTTGATCTTCAGGGGAGCCGACCTCAGACGCCTTGCCTCCCCAAGAACGAGCTTTGTTATCGTCCGTCCACAAGCAAACCGCCCACGGCACTCAACCCACAGCCTCGGAGCATCTCCCATGAAGATACAGACGGGATGTAGATGGTGATTTGCAAGTAAACAGTACACATTGCCATCCAGTATGCTACGCTATAATACAGTAATATCAGCCACAGAGAAGTACTTTGTCCGGTACTTTTGCTCCATAGGTCAAGTAGCAACCACCAACGCCATTCAAGTCCATTGGGTAAACAGACATGACCGTGCCACCCATCACGGTTCAACCGAAATAGCATCACCAGCCAGGTCGTCCTCCAGGGTCAGGTCGAGCACCCGAGCGTATTGTACAGTGAGACGCTGCAGCTCCCGAAACTTGCCTGTATCGTTATATCAGTAACTGACTGCCCTTATCGATTGCGGTGAGGGACGTGATGGAATGACAAACTTACCGAGAATCATTACCACCCCTTTGAGGAGCTCCTTTCGGTCCCACCCGCAGATATCCTCCTCTGTACTGTTCCAACCCCTGCCCTTGTCTTCATCTTCGCTTTGTTTGTCTTGCAAGATCCCTCCCAACAGGCTGTTCAGGAGCTCCTCAACCTTGCCCCGCAGCCCCTCGGCTCCGATTCGCTTAGCATACATGAATATATACAATCGGAATTCCTCCTTAGCACCCAACTGAAGAGCTCCCGCAATGCGGTTCTCCAGATGACCAATGCTGACGCTTGATTCAAAGCCCTCAAACCCGTCTTTTGAGAGCAGGGACTTGATCAGGCGCTGCAGAGTGTAGGCCCTTCCCTTGAGAAGGAACTCATTGGTTGTATGTCGCTCCAGGAACGGGATGACGCCGGCAGAAACGGTCACGTCGTCGCTCTTTCCATCCTTTGCAGGCACTGAGCCCACGGCGGTAGATTGAAGCGAACCGACCGAGGAGTCGTTGCTGTTCCAGTACTGACTCCCAACGGCCCACCACGATTCGGAAAGACGCTGCCATGCGAACATATTAGGGCAGTAGTGATAGCCATCGCCATTCGTCAGCGTGACAATAATGTGACCACTTGAATTCAGGTGGGCTGAGGTGACACCCGGAGCAGGCATGGCGCCATGTGGTTGGAGGGAGCTGATAGCGATCTCCAGGATGGGAGCAAGGGAAACTGGCGGATGCGGTGAGGAAAGGGTGTTGATATTCCAGACGTAGCACATGCCGGCTGCAGTGATACATAATAGCCACCACTCGCGGCATTCGAGAATCACCGGTTGCGATTCTAGTACCATGGCGTTGATTAGTCGACGACCAGCTGGTGTCCAGGTGTACAAGCTACCATCTTCACAGGCAGCGGCCCAGAATCTTTTGCTGCCGGTCACAAGAACAATAGCTCGTGGGAGGTAGTCCTGCCAGAGTAAGGTGCCACGTTTGGTTGCTGTGATGTGTGAGGGGTCGCGGATGGCGGCCGGATTCTTGGCCTCCAAGATGACATTCTCGGGAACCTTCGATGCTTCCTCCACAGCGCTGTCTTCGAGGAGAACACCGCGTTCCAAGGGACGAAGGATATGTGTCCGCACCTTCGGTACAGCGAGTCGAACTTGGGAAATGGCAATAGAGGGATTCAGGACTGCTGGTCGAAGATACTCAGGTGTAGGCACTAAGCCCTGTTTAGGGGGTTCTAATGCTACCGCTTCCAGACCATCTGCCCCATCCCTCATGATTGGTCTCGGACCGGTAGATTGCCGTTTGCTCGGATGTTCCTCGTCGTCTTCGCCTTCGATCGCGATGGCTTTTCTCTTGTTACCCAGGAGCATCGCTGCAAGACCACCTTCGGGTAGTCCATCGTATGGCTTGGAGAGGTCCAGGATCGTCTGAGGTGCGTCATTCTGCGCAGCCTTTGATGCGCTTGATCCAACCAGCTGTGTCTGCGGCAGAGAGGATTGACCCGTTCCAGATGAAGATATGAGCATTGGAGCAACTCTCTTTCTTCCATCTTTGGTGATCGTGACTCTTGACTTGAGTTCATTGACACGCTGGGCCGTTTTGTCTGCTGGCTCCGGTGCTGGTATCGCTTTGTCTTTCTCCCTCTCGACCTCGCCTTCTGCTTGGCCATTAGTCAATGCCATCTTAGGCGTAGCTACGCCCGGTTTGACACCATTTGTAGTAGGCACCTGATCCTTCGGAAGAGGATGGAAGTCCCCCATCAGGGCGCCCATCCTGGATTCGGCGCCTCTGCGCTCTCCTTCCTTGCTGTGATTTTCGAGTTGAAGGCCGTCCACATCTTCAGCAATACCCATTGCCTTTCGCGACGCTCCGTATTTAGACAGGGCTTTGTCAGTCTCTTCAAGATTAGCAACCCAGCCTAATTCGCCCGTCTCAAACCTAACGCAGACAATGCCACCGTCAAGACTTGATGCGAAAAGCGTTTGGCCATCAGGCGCCCAGGCAATGTCAGAGATCGACTTTGCCGCCAAGTCTTGCAGGATGACGACCGGTCTCGATGAATTTGTGTTCCAGATGCTTAGAGTCTTGTCCTGACCAGCCGAAGCAATCACAGTGACCAATGTGCCCGCCAAGGCATGTCCATTTGTCGCGCCGTTTTCTACCGGTTTTGTGGTATGGAAAAGCCTTGGCGAAAACATGCAGACCTCGGTTGGCCCTTCATGTCCGATGAGGTTGATTTCGCTTTCCCATCTCGCCCGCTCGATAATAGCAACCGAGCTCACAGGTCCATTAACAGCGTTCGCAGCGGCAATGTGGTTGCCATCTGGAGACCACGAACACCGGCGGAAATACGTGGTCAAGGGGGAGGATTTAAACGGCGCACTGATGGTAGCCTCGAGCTGGAAATTATTAACCATGTCGTGCTGGGTCGCGTTGGGTGCTGGGGAAGTGAATCGAAAGATCTTAATTGTTCTATCGTCACTTGCCGTAGCAAAGAACTTGTTGGCTGGATCAAAGGTGATGCCCTTGACATGGCTCTGGTGCATGGGCAGGACCTTGAGCTTCTCAAAGGTGTGGCCGGACCATATCACCACCTTGGAGTCTAAACCAACAGAAACCAGTATAGACCCATCGCAAGACCAGCCCAGGTCTTGGACATCGTTCTCATGCCCTATCAGTCGCCTGGTGGTCTTCCAATTCTCGACCGGAGGTGGCTCGTTGGTGCCAAAGCGAGCAATGGCAGGCGGGCCGCTCTCCAGTTGGTATATACATATGATCTTATCGTCTGCGCCGGATGCCAGGTATCGTCCATTGGGGGAGAAGCGCACCGAGTGGATGGTGCCGAGATGATGGCTCATGTGGCATAGCTGTCGCGGGCCGGTGTAGGAGCGGTCGTCGGCACTGTAAACGGATTCGGTTGACCAGACACGGACGTGACCATCTAGAGGAAACCATCAGCGCGAGTCTCGGAGTGAAGATGACGAAAGCACTTACCACCGCCTGCAGTCGCAAGTCGGGTTCCATCTGGCGACACATGACAGCTGTAAACCTCGAAGTCTTTCTGCTCGCCTAGGTACCGGTGAGTTAGTTCCCACCAGAAGCAGCTTCGCTGTGTCGCAAACCAACGGGTGCCTACCTTTGTGGCTTAGCCATGATGGCTTGGTGACGCGCATGATGAGAGGTTGTCTAGAGCTGTGGTTCGCATGTCTACATGGAGTTGGCTTCGCTGTTGCTGTTGCTGCTGCTTATGGTGGTGGTTGGACGGGAGGGAGTCGAACGCGCGCGCGTGGCTCCCAGAATATTTTGATGGATGTCGGCAAGTCGGTTAGAGCTGGGAGCCCTGGAGGGACTGAGGGATTGCAGTTGCTACTCGTTGCGCGACGCGGTCCGAGTCTTTTGGAAGTGGGTCGATCAATCAATCAATCGACCAGTCATTTCTCGCGTTTTGGCACGAGCTGAGTTGTGTTACTTATGTAATCCTGCATTAACCTCAGCTCGGAGTCTGGACAGCTCCTGCGGCCTGCCCTTGCAGCCTCATGACACATGTACCTAACCTCAGCCCTCGGGCCCTGAGGTCAACTTCCCCTCTTCCACGTACAACTTCATGTAGAGTCTACCTAAGAACATGACGCGTCTCCTGGCAGAGGAGGGGCCGAAATCAACGCAATCATCTGCCATTTGATGTGGGCTCCCTCTTCCATATTATGTCTCTGCTCTGAGTTGCACAGGTGACAAATTCTTCTTCACATGAACTACCATTTTAGCTTGCTGATGTCTTGAAGCCTTGGAAAAACCTGACAACTGAGAACATAGCTATCCTGGTAACCGGGTAACATAGCCAATGAATCAAGAGATGCTTGTGCAGGTCATTGTAAAAGATAGGTACCACCTGCACGTTCCAGTGATCACTGATCTGTGACTTTCACATGGGTCAGCTTTGGCTGCTGACGTAACTACCTTATGCACGGGCCATTATTGAGCCAAGGTACCAGACGCTCGGGCTTGGATGTGACAAGGTGATCCTGGTGGTCGCGCTTGGGCCGCGGCATTCTCCAAATTCTTTCAACTTCACTCCCGTCTTCATCGTAAGCTTGCGCCCAGCAGCGAAGCAGCTTCTAACTCTCGCCACTGCAGGTACGGCCAGGCAGATTATACAATCCTTATGGTTTCACTTGATTAGGCATTGGTACGGGACAGTCGTCCCAGTCCACCTTTTCGTCTTCTCTCCACTTCTCCACACCCACGCCCACGCCGCTGCAGACTGCAGACTGCAGTTCAGTCAACATGGGAATTTGTGCTTCCTGTCTCGGTGGTCGGCGAAACGAGTCGTACGACGAGGTATGCACATCCACCTGTCCTCCGCGTCCTCTGCATGCGGCACATATTGACCGAGTCTAGGACGATGTGTCGCGACTGCTCTTCGACGATGCGAACAACATTCAGTACGGCAGCTTTGGCGAGCACAACCCGAACCCCCAAGCCGATCCACTCGAGTCGCAACGAGAAGCCGAAGCTCTCCAGAGGGTGGTAGCGCGAACCTCCAAGTACATATCTCTTGTCCTTCAGGGTATTTGGGATTGCGTGCTGACCAGTATTTAGTAATCTGGTCGATGTTTTCGAGATTGCGCCTCAGGAGTCGCAGAGGACGCATCCGGCCATGTTCTCGGGCCAAGACGTTCGTCTAGCACAGTACCAGAACATCTTGTCGAAATTGTCGCTGGACGATGGAAGCGCTTTTGCCGAGGGCAATCATGGATTCGTGGAGTGGCTATTGAACGAGGATGACACCACAGAACTCCACGGGAAAAGCCCGAGCATCAAAGATGGATCAGGCGAGCCTCTTGTAGGCACATTTGCAGATGCGGTCACCGCAGTAGCATGAAGCGACTAGCTGGAACGATTGGGTAATCGGAACAATCGGATGGATACCACCTGGCACCTACGCCTCCCTCACCTGCAACGCTTGCGTGAAGATTTCATATACTGCCCACTCGCCAGCCCAGTCATAACCACAGCCTAGCCAGAACCCAAGGCGGGTCTATTGCTACCTGAAATGGAGTTCAACGAGCTCAGAAAGGCCTATACTACATCAAGTCAATCAAGACATTACCCCATCGGCTGGCGCGCGTCTCGCTGTCTGCGATAGAGCCAATCGTAGCTGTTGGCTGGTTTATTTCGAAGCAGTACCCATTGAGCAGCAGACACGTGCCCGTTCCATCATATACGCGGAGATGGAGTCTTCTCTTACCTCACAAAGATTTCCATTGCCTACCTAAGCGCAATATCCTACACTACTAAGCTGCCAGGTAAACATGACCCTCATTCGGATTCGAGGCAAGAGAAGCGAGCGGTCAAAAGGAGGGAGCACAAGAGGGGGCCTCCCATGAAGGATATTTATGTATTCCTAATCTGGACCCCCGGTATGAGTTTGTGCGTCTGATCTGGTCATTTAGCGTGTACGCCAGGAGTGGCCCGCCCACTCTTTCGCCCCGTCTACAGCCCTTTAGAGTCCCTGGGCGAGATGCAGACTACCCACAACGAGCAGGAGGCCGAGTCTGAGTCTGATGTCACTCTTGTCTGTTCAGTGTCATTGCTACTGAAGCAGTCCAGTGGCCCGGCTGTTGCAGCTCTCTTCGAGCTGCGGCTATCGCTCTTCGCCCACTTTCCTAGCCGAAGCTTTTTAAGTTACGTTACCAGCCTGCGACTTGGTGAATCACCTTCGCTTCTACCGCCAGCCTAGACACCGCTTTCTTCGCTCCGAGTGCCGAACAGGTGATGTACGAGCTGGGTCCAGTCTGGGCATGGGGCAACTCGAAGCTGGAAACGATAGGATTCTGTGCGCGCCTCCCAAAGACCCATCGTTGGCAGTACAGGGACGTTCAGGGACGAAGGCAACGGCTACGATAATACAAAGCTTTCAAAACGGATCACATATAGTGTCACGTCAGATACAAAATACAAAGGACCGGCTTCCCAGCTCCAAATCCAGATGCCACACCGTTCTCGAAACACATCTCCGTGGGTCTGATACCAGCCCATAGTCACACCCACAGCCACACCATATTTCCGTCGAGATGCCCCGTTCAAGGGCAACGTCTCTCAAGAGGAAGCAGTAAACCAGGAAAGTCACCACAATGATGTTGCACCATGGCCCTGCAACATGCTTGTGGTCCCCTCCTTTCCCACGTCCTCATGCAGCACTCAAATCGTCGAATATAGCCGTTGGTCGTGCTGCTGGACCATGTTGTGGATTGCCTCACTGACCTCTCCCATGTCTCTCTCGGCCTTTTCGATCGTCGCGGTGCGGTTGCCTTCTCTCTGCCATCGGTAGATGTCGCTTTCGAGTTTCTTGTATTTGCGTTGTTTCTTCTCGATGTCCTTGCACAGCTTGCAAATGTCCAACTCCTGGTTGGTGTTATACACCAACTTTAACCCGCAGGTCTCGCCAGTTCTATACTCTTTGGTACATTGCTGACGGAAATGACCCCAGCGCCAGTAGCCGCAATTCCAGCGTGTTTGCTCGAAGTAGCACATCGTGGTTGTCGTGGATGGCGAATCTGTTGGCACCATATGTCAGCCTCGCAGCCCCACAATTCAGGGGATCAGCCCCCTGCCCAGCGGCGAGCTATTAGGGAAGACGCACCGTGGAAACTCGAAATTTACACCTGTAAGTGTCAACGTTATACACACCCCTCGAGTAGCCGTTTGTAGCAGTTTGGGTGCAAGAAACTGACTGGTAATGTACAAATCAAGATGCTTTATCGCCGGGCAACATCACACGACTCATCCCCGAAGACCGAAACGAGATACTTATACTTCCCTCCTCAACCGTCGTCGACGTCTTGGCTTCCCCACGAATTCTCTCTACCTCCTACCCGTCCTCGACATGCGTTGGCAGGAACCTTCCACCACATAGTGGCTGGTAGTTCGCCCGAAGCCATCAGAAACGACCGCAGTGGATTGGTCGAGGACAACTCAGCCTGTCTGCTAAGTGAGGTTACATGGCCACCTCGCATTCTTTCCCGTCCAACACGCTCATTCGAACGCCTGCCTGGATGCCACGTTGGCGATGGGACATTTCTAACCGGCTCAACTTCCCCACCTGGCTACGGATACCCAGACAGTCCAGCCGATGATGAGCGTTCTACCAGCGACCTGATTCGCGAGGCGATGGCCGCCCCCGTTCCTATTCCAGCATCCATTGGCTCTATTCAGACGCTTTGGGATAGTACCTCGTCAACCCAATGCGGACACCATCAGCCTCGACTATGACGGACCCTGGCAGCCCTTCCCGTCCCACGCACTCTGGTTGTTTCCCGGTCTGCAACCCTACATGGGCGATACCCACTGGCCTATGCAGGCAGTCTAGCTAGCTGCGGCTAGGTCCCATCCCTGCCTCGTGAGGCAACTTAGTTTTGAGGACAGGCATAGTCGGTAGATCACTGGAACGTAGGCTCATGTTTCGATCCTTGCAATACCCCGGCTGTCGGTTCGAGCCTACCGCCAATAACATGCTGCATGGCTTCCACAACGTGAATCTCCCTTTTAGGGCAGTGGCATAATCATCCGAGACGCTGCACGTTCTCCCCAGGCTCACGCAATTCCATATCGCAATGTTGGCCCCATCGGGAGGTCGGCTGGCGTCTGCCACTGTCAGTCCCATGTCCTTCTTGTCATATCTGTGTGACTGGGCTCCTACCTGACCATACTTTCGAGTGGTCCAGCTCAGCAAGCCCCATCGGGGAAGACGATATTAACCTGACGCACCCTGAGCTCAACCTTTAGCCAACAGAAACCACAACACATCGTTCGAGCCCTCCTGACATCCGATGCACCCGGCTGAGAGGTTCCGCTTTCCTTCAATGGATCTCTGTACATCGACAGCAGCAGAACTGTGGTTCATTGGCGTTGGGTTGCGATGAAGATCACATCTGTGGTGACACCCTTGATATCAGAGACTGGGTTGCCTTCTCTGCGACCACATGCGGGGGCCAGATAAAAGCAGGATAATTTTCCAAATACCGCGCACCTCCCCACTCACACGTGAGGACGTCCAGATATGTATCGAAGTCTCTTCCGCATCGGGTTTACACCATTTAGGCAGACTGAGGATCTTCACCGGGGTGGTTGGGCCAGCGGCCGACGTGGCAATGTTTTGTGGCCGGACTCAGGCAGGCCCACCCACTCACACGAATCCATCCCTAGTTTAGGTAGAAGCTCGCTTCTAGGGACTTTCTTCCCTTCGAGGCTGTCTTGGTCTTGCTGTCGGCGTCATAGTTGAAGAAACGGCTACCTTTGTGGCCGCGTTCTGTGGCTCCTGCTACTATGCATAGCATTTGAGGGCAAGTACCTAGGTTTCAGATGAAGGCAAGTGTCACAAACGTTGTCGGATATCATTCATATCACAACTAGGATTTGAAGCAAGTTTTACTGGCTTAGAGAGTCATGGTTAGGAACTTCATCAGGTTTTGTGGGACGAGCACAATCAGGTACTTGCTGCATCTGCTTTGCGATCTACGACCAACCATTAATGACGACGGAGTGACACTTGAGCATTGCGTCGGATACAAGACTTTGCCTGAATTGCCAACTTGGTTTGGTTTTCTACCCTATTCAAGTAGCAATATACGCGTCAGAGTAGGACGCAAATGCAAACTTGCCTATTGTCACGCTTCTCAGCCCCAACGTAGCAGCACGGATGCCCTTCCCCGTCGGCAAAGAACGGCGGGATAGAGAAGAGTGCCTGCTTTACTACCAAATTAGGTATTTTTTGCGTCCTCCCTCACCGTGACACCGATTCTTACCATTCCTACCAGGTGGTCGCGTCAAGGAGGCCGCAAAAGGCGGCCAGGAGCTGTTGGTGTTGTGGACATACAACGTGATACTCGCGAAATTCTCGGCCAGGTATCAGGCCTTGTATATCACGGGCCGCGCCGGTTGCAGCTCCTCGACACGATCATCGATCTAGTGCTCGCAGAAACGGCCCTCGCACAGGAAAGAATTAGTATCGTACGTGACTCAGAACCGCGCAGGACTAGACAATGTTGACGTTGAACACGATGCCCGGCCTATCCAATCGGAACGCTCTCGTTGCTGTGTGTTTCACCAAGCTCAACAGAGACATTATTAATTCCGGCCACACTTGGGGGAAATCATGTGGCATCGGACACATGCGCTCCCCCATACGGCGCTCAGAGCCAGCAAAGTACCGTACGTTCGATATGACCCAACAGTGGCACTTCTCGACCCACCTCTAGACGCTGTCATCGCCATCCCTTCCGTTCCTTGGGCCACATGATATCTGAGGGGTTGGGGAGCAAGCACGGAGCCCACCCACTCACCCCTGACGGCACCCGCATGCAACCACCAAAACACACAGGACCCCTTTCAAAAACATGTTTTGCTCTAAGCCGCATGCATCGTCGCTTTGCCAGCTCATTGGCTTTGGGGGCCAGGGGACGCAGGTTGGCGGCCGCAGCGGGACGTGCCTCTGGGCCAACCGGAGGCCCCAACCCGCGACCACGATGCACACCCACGCACACATACGCACATCAACAACTGACAACCATGGATATCCCTGATTGCGCCACAGTTCCGCGCCCGCCCCCCGAATCGCTGCTTGCTCGGCTCTGTGGTGCAACAACCGCTGCGCATGTATATAAATCGGCCGCCTCGATTCGTCCGCTGCTCCTGCAATGGCACAAGCAGTATTTCAGTTCTCTCACCGTCTCCCTCACCGTCAATTTCTGCAGCACGCAGATCCCGGGCGAGCGAGCGAGCGAGCGAACGAGATAGAGAGAGAGAGAGAGGAAGAAAGCAAGGGGGCCCTCTAGGGCACTCATGTGAGTTGTTTGTTGTCCATTGAGAGGAGTGTTCCACCACCACCACCACCACCGCCACCTCCTCCTCCCACTGTCTGATCTCGGTGGCACAGGGGTCCTCGAATGGAACAGCCGTCCTTCAGGCTCCTCGCTTGGGCAGGAGAGAAAGATCGTCAGGCAGGTAATCAGGGCCCGTAAACGAGGCTCGGTACCGTAGCGGGTGTGTGCGCGCGCATGGCATCGATGTGATCTGATGTTGCCGTTTCCATCTGTCAGCATTGCAGAGTCACAACCCACAACAGCCGGGCATGCTGCATTTGCTATAACCTCCGCAGCCCAGACATAGGATCCATAGCAGCTCGTAAACCTGTGCCTGGAATATGTGTACAAGTAGGTAGGTAACACCTGGTATTGGCACAGACCTAATGAAGGTATTGATTCCTGAAGAACATGGGATAAACCACCCCTTGAAGTTTTCTCTGGCGCTTGTTTCAAGGCCTGTCATTGACCTAGTCCACTGTTCAGGAAAACAGGGGGGAGAGGGTGGATCATGACATCCACCGTCAACATCAAGTAGCCCCGTCGTCATTTCAGGAGTGTCGTTATTCTGGTATGGAAGACAACGATTTGTTTTTGTTACACAAACATACGTAAACAATCACAAATATACACACATCACTCGAGCCTTTCGAGCCCAATTGACCACTAGGACGAAGAGGGCAGTCCGGCCATTGGGCATCGATCGTGAGCCCGCCTCAGCCGGGATTATCGACCGCGACGGGGGCCAAGACAGGGGGATTTGCTGGCCGGCCGGCCGGCCGTCTTGGAGACCCGCCCCGCCGTTCATCACCCCCGTGTTGACAAGGGGGGGAGGTTTGGTCTGTCAACAGCTATTGTACACCACCATCGCTTATTCTCGCAAAATCTCCCTCAAGAGGCGCAGACGCAGACCGCGGAAGCAGCAGCGGCAGCGGCAGAATTGTGCATGCGATGTGACTTACACGTCATTGTCCGTCTGAAGCCGAGCCCTGAAGATAGAACCATGGGACTGACTACTAAGGTTACGTAGGTGGGTACGTACGTTAGTTACGTACATATATCTCGGGTACCTCATGTGCTCTGTGTATATGACGTGCAGTGGCGCGAGTCACAGCCGACACCCACGTTTTGTTGCCATGTCAGGGACATGTAAAGCATAGCTACCGGGTAGGTTGGGATTGTACCTGAAATGTGACGCGTCACAAATGGGTGTCTTAACCGGGCATTCTTTCTGGCCTGAGATTTGGAGTCAACGTCTAGTTGCTCCAGTTGAGGCGAAATCAACCAAAGAAGAACATGTGACTGTAGTAAGTCATGTGACAAAGGTCTACCTTTGCAGGCCCCTGACACTCCCTTGTCAATTTGCAGACAACACTGACAACGCACCACGCCGAGTGATTGACTGACGTGATGGACCCCCTTACCCCTTACCCCTGCCCCTTTTCCCGGTCGGTTCATGCAATGCCCAACCTAGCTTTTATGGGAACTGCCAAGCCAAAGAGACCCAAACATACCCGCTTCCCTCGTCCCTGCCATCTTCTCGCAGTTGATGGTTGAATCATGGTTCTCATGGAAACTACCCTGCCTGCGGGTGGGGGCGGCACCCCGCGTCTACTCCAGAACGATCTGCCACACCTGTCGCAATCAGCCGGGTAGGACGTCACGTCAGAAGAGGGATAGCCGGGTACGTACCTCCAGCTGCCAATGCAACTTAGATCTCAGCGGCATTCATCACGATCATGCGCATTCCGACGATCATCAGTACCTACTTAGCCGACTCGCTGTTGTTGCTATGTCGACTATTGTCATGCTGTGAGAACCTTAATTTGGACCTTCAATCAAGTCCCCTGCTCATGTCCATAAGTATCCCGGTACCTACTTATGTTTCATTCATATCATAACGCTAGCACTGCGATACCGAAGTCGTAGTGTACAACGCGCATATCATTTTGGTCTCCTGATCAAAAGGTGTGACGCCGGTTGAAGCCGGTCCTTGGCAAGCGGAAGGATACGGCTTCACAAGGAAGTATGCTCCCTATGTGCATCTGTCAAACTTCTAGAATAGGTATGTATCAGCTCGAAACTCCAGGCCGCCAGGTACGTCATATGCCTCCTTGTCGCACCACTCTCACCTAGAGATTCAGTCTGTTATAGTCGCGTTTGAACTTAAGAGTTCGGGTATCTAGCTCTGTGTTTCTCGTCAATAGCAGGGGTATTGCACCATTAAATGTTGCCCTACTCACGGTGCGAACAACGTGCGCAAAACTTAGCGTAGTCCCCACTAAACGGCGGCTGATGTGTGTCGACCCCTGCCCAATGCCCCCTGCCCCCGACTCTCCGTGGCACTGGCAGCCCTGTCTCCCCTGTCACGAGGCGGATCCCCATTCGTCAACGTCAGGCTACTTCACGACCCCGTGTGTCGCCGGCCTTGTTCTTGACCTCTTCGCTACCACCTACACCCACCATCAACACATCATCGACACTTCATTCACTGAGCTCATTCTCTCTCTGCTTGCCTCTACCTCGCCATCTCTCAATCTACTGCACCTTCATCACATATAACCGCGACAAGGGCGACTTATGCGACCTCCCTGCCCTCCTTCACACCTCGGGACCCTGGTCATGTGTATTATTAACCGCGCCCATCTTAACAGAACCACTCTTCACAACCATTGACGCGCTTTCGCTTGCTGTATCTTGAGTCTTCCACATAAGCGCAACCACCTTGAGCCCGGTTGACTTGGTACCTATCGAGCTGCCGCTTGCCTCGCCTCCGCAATAGTCATACCAAGTATCAATACACGCTCATTCTTGGCCAGGGCAGCGAGCAGTCTTTTCCGGGCCAGAACCGAGCCTAGTCACCTAGTTTGCTGGAGTGAGCCGTTGCTGCCTTGCCCTCCTGTGCCGTGCAACCCTTGCCAGCTGGCGCCGTGGACCAGTCGGGGAACGCGGATCTTGTTGACTGGCATGAGACATTGATACTCATTACCACGACCTCATCGCATCAGGCCATCATCTCGCAGGCAGGCTACGGAATCAAGAGCTCACCGGGAACATCATAACCGTGCTTGCTTCCGCACAGCCCATCTCGGTGTGATCCGAGGAGATGTTAGAGTGAGGAACAGACAGCCACTGGTACTGCTACCTTACCTTACCACTTCTGCCTATCACGTCGGCTTGGCCTCGTAACGCGCATCGCCCTTATCTTGGCAGCAGCGCGCGAAAAAAAAAACATGACGAATCATTCAGCCACGGACACGGGTTTGCCGTCGTCACAGCAGCAGCACGCCATTTCAACCAGAGACTTGAACATGGACACGACGTCTAGGATGCCTAGCACTGTGATGCGGCGCGCTGCTTCACCTGCCTCTTCGCTCCCTGCTGAGAATGGAAATGTCACCTCGCAGCAGGACGAGCAAAATGAACAGGCCTCAGTAAAGGCCTCCACCGTGATTGATGCCCAACCACCCATGAACTATCCGCAGCAAGGGCGCACAAGGTCAAATCCGGCAAGGGAAGACAAGGAAACCAGCTACGCCATCTTCGATGAACCGCGGCCAGACGCGGGTCAAGGTGCTGCTGCCGTCTCGAGTCGCTGGGAGGCAACGAGAAACTCGTCTAGAGACTCTTCGTCATCGTGCGATACAGTTTCCTTGGCTGAAGATCAGAGTGGGGAATGGGCAACGCAAGTTGTGACGAAAAGGACATCGTCACTGTTGCGCTGGGGGTGGGACATGGCGAGCTTGGACTTTTTGCCGAATGAGGTTCTGATGCACATCCTCGGCTTCCTGGATGTCAGTGACCTGCTGGCCACTTCGAGGGTACGTTGGCTTCTCTGTTGATGTTCAATTCGCCCAGGGTTGACTCATCTCACGTGTCTCTGCATGTGAATGAGGCCCTGTGGGTTACCGAGACCTCTTCATCCCCATCTCACTCGACAATTTTCAGACGTGTCTCGCTGTCATCTCTGCTGCTGCTGCGGAAGCTTTGGCTTGTCATGCATGAGTTTACTGTCTGTCTTTGCGACTTATCTCTCCCGAATGTAGCTCACTCCTTGTGAACCATCACTTGCACGACCATTTCATACCACAAATCCACTCCTCCCCCTTTCCTGCCAGATCTCATACTCCCACTTTCCTCCCCCTTCTTACTCACCCAATCTCAACTCAAGCTGAGTCTCGATATTGGGTTTCAAAGTTCTATGGAAGAGCTAACAAGACACAGATCAACCACCACTTCCGCACCCTTTCCATTCATCCAATCCTGCACGCATATCGTTTACAACGTGCCCGCAGCATTCTCCCACCCCTCCTGACCTCGCCCTCGCGCCCCACACTCGCCGAGCTCATCGCGCGCCACATCTTCCTCACGCACACGACGCAGATCTCACGTCGCCTTGCCCGCAACCTCGTCGCCATCCGGCTCTCACGTCGCCTGCCCCAGCGCCCCTCCGCCGAGACTCTCGTCCAGCGCGGAGTGCTGCCACCCGAGTGCTCGTCGGTGGCGCCGGGGCTCGTGGCCAAGAAGCGCGCCGTCGAGAAGGAGAGGCTGAAGGACGGCCTGCGGAAGTGGGTCGGCGCCGTCTGGAGGGGCGAGGTGAGGGAGCGGAGCGAGGGCGTCAAGAAGTGGGAGGAGAGCGCCGGCGTGGGGAGGGTGTGGAGGCTGCGCCGCTTCTGGGAGCGCGTGGGGCATGAGTGAGAGTGATGAGAGGTGTGTACCTCATCAGTCAGGCCTATATGGAGCTGCTGGTAGCCAGGCCTGCCTTTTACAAGTGAGTGCGGATGAAACTTGCTGAAAGGCATGATGCGGTAAAGCCCGCCGTCTTGCTCTGACGATTACCACGGGCCTTTGCGAGCAATGAGTGGAAGAGGGACTGACTATCGACTGACGATGATATTACGAAACAGCACAGCACATTTGGAGTACCGGAGTTCGGGTAGGGACCATGATTTTCTTGTACATCAGACCGTCGTATGTATATCACTTGTTCTGAATACCGAGAAGCTGTACACTTTGCGAATCACCGTACGTACCTTGGTTTGAAAGATGTCTGGGTGCTCGGCACGACCGCATCACGAGATCGGGTGGAATTGATTCTTGTACAGGTATAGTAATACAGACATCCAAACACGCAGCCCACATGGCCAACTATGTTGTCTTACCGAAAACACCAGACACTTGTCCAAACCCATAAATACGGCACCGCCTGATTTTGTGTTTGTCGTCTTTCTAAAAGAGAGACAGACAGTGACTGTAGAACGCCATCGCCTATGCAAAAAGCAGAGCACATGCACCTATAGTATGCCATCCGGCGCCGCCATTGGCTTTTTGAATCCCCTTTTCCTGTATCCAGTTAGGGCCCGATGTGATTTCTTTCCCCGTGTTGGCTCTCTCTCCACCAGTCGAGTGTGGCGTAGTGTAGGGTAGAGTTGTACGCATACAGCGAGCGCCATGTAAAGAACCTATCCGATCCTCAGGGCGCCCTACGCCTTGAAGCGGAAGCCATCCCACTCATCTTGATCTTCATCCTCGTCATCGTCTTCATCTTCTTCACCGTCGTCTTCACCATCCCTATTGGCGAGATTCTCCTTGCCCTGGCCGGCTTTACTGTGTATACTACCATCAGCCGACGCCGCCGCCGCCGCCTTGAGGTTCATGACGCTCCCCTTGCGCAGCTCCTCGCGGCGCTCCTTGAGGCGGCGCACGCGGCCCTCGAGCTCCTCCATCTCCTCGAACTCGGCCTCGAGCTGGCGCGTCGCGTCCTCGCGCTCGTCGGCCATCTGCGCGTCGAGCGAGTGCTTGCGCCGCTCGTTCTCCTCCTCGTGCGACTTGGCGGCTACCTCGGCGGCCGTCAGGGCCGGCGCTGAGATTGTGTAAGCGTCCACGGCGTAGGTGTTGGGGTTGGACTGTAGGGGTGTGGCGGCGGCTTCCATCTCGGCCTCGAAGGCGGCCCATTCGGCTTCGTCGACGGTGGTGGTTGTGGTTGGTGGTGCTGAGGTTGGTGCGGTGGAGTTGGATGTGGTATTCGGGTGTTGCTGTACCGGCACGACGAGCGACTCGGTCGATATCGCCAGGCCCACCCCCTGACCCTGACCCGGACCCGTAGACGACGCAGCGGCGTCGGGCGCCGATCCGATCAGCAGCGAGCGGCCCACCGGCGCAATCTTCGGCACCGAGTTTGCGGAATTAGACCCTGCCAGCGGCGTGGCCGGCCGCGACGGTATCGCGATCTCGACGCCCTGCACGGGCGTGCCTGAGGTTCGTCTGCTCAGCACCGGCGGCGTCTGCGTCCTCTCCTTATCGCTGAACGCACCACCGCTGGAATGGCCATGGCCGTTGCTCGGTGGTGCGTCGACGTTGGTGTTATCGAGTCTGCTTCGCTTCTTCCGGATTGCCTCCTCGAAGTCCTCGTCCGCTTCCGATATCGACTCGTCCACGTCGTCGTGTTTCCGCTTGCCGTCTGCTGCAGGCGGGGTGGCTGCGGCGCCGGTGTTGGTGGTGCTGCTTTGTAGTGCTTGCAGCTTCTGGCGGTGGTTCGGGCTGCGCAGGTGGCCCTCCCATAGCGATTCGGTCTTCACGGGCTCGTGGCACAGCTTGCAGAGGAGCTTGCCGGCGTCTGAGTAGGCGGCGTGGGGATGCTTGATGCGGTGCTCGACCCGGTGGGCTCGCAGGAGAGTGCGGGCCTCGGTCATTGTGTGGGAGTTTGACGTCGAATTGTTCTTGAGGTTGGGAAGTTGAAGGTGCAGTGTGACGGAGCTTCAATGTTCAATGGCTGGTTGTGTTACTCAGGGGTGTTTGTTTAGTCTGTCGAATGGTGGAAGCATTGGCGTGGTGATGATCGATCGTCTGCTGTGGCTTTGGCCTCGTCTGGTGGGCTGAGATGACGGAGCTGTCGACATTCCAGCCACAGTTGGAATTGCGTGTGGGATTTGGAGATGGAGCTTGAGCTTGAGCTTAAGCTTGCAGCCCCGCGCCGCTAAAGTGGGCATCACCTAGGCGTGCCTCAAGGGTTCTCAACTTCTCCCTTCACTGTTCAGAACCCGACTGGCTGGGAGTTCCCATTTGGTGGAATCTCAAACACAAGCAGCAGCATGGCAACGATTTGACTTCAGACGACACACTAGTCCCTTCTGCGTATTTTCACTCCTCGATTGTCCTAACACCAATATGGAGGAGGAGCCGGTATCCTCCACCTGGCCTCTGCTGCCTCTGTTCTGGCAGAACTTCACACCCGAGAACACCGCGCGCATCGCCGACCTGAGAAAGGAGAAAGCCGACCAAGAAGGACACAGCGACCCGTCCAAAGTCCGCATCGAGAATCTGCCCCGAGAGCTGCGCTGTCTGCAGCCGCCGCAAGAGCCCGAGGACGGAGAATGGCGCGTCTTCGGCAACAAGTACACCCTGGTGGACGAGCTGCCGAAGCTCGAGGACATGGGCATCCAGCGCCTGTTCCCGAACCCCGAGGAGAGGGACCAGGACGGGAAGCACTTCGACCGCGCGACCATCCTCAAACGGTCGGCGAAGTCGCTGCTGCTCAACTTCTTGGAGCTCACCGGGCTGCTGGCTACGAACCCTGAGGCTGTACGTACAACTAAAATCGTCACCCCTTCATGCTACCTATTTGCGTTTTATCTCTCTTCCTCCTCCGGGCATTGTCTAACGCGACCATGACAGGCCGAGGAGAAGATCACCGATATTAGGGATATCCTCATCAACTTCCACCACCTGATCAACGAGTACCGCCCCCACCAGGCGCGCGAGTCGCTCATCTCGATGATGCAGGCACAGCTCGACCGCACGCGCGCCGAGACTAACGCCATCCGCGATGCCAAGGACAAGGCCGAGCGCATCCTGGAGGGTCTGGGCAGCCTGAAGATCGAGGACGTGGCCAGTGAGGCGGTGCCCGAGGGGAAGGATGTCTGGCGCGACGACCGCGAGGCTTGGGACGCGCTTGTCGGGGAATCTACGTCGTGAACTGTACGCCCACGGCTGGTTGGATTGAGTTGTGCCAGCTTTTGTCGAGGCGTTGGAAAAAGATTTGGGACGGACTCGCATGGATACGGCGTATTCGGTCAAAAACACATTTATGATACCCTAGATTTATCCCCAAGGCAAAGTCGCCTGGAGTCACTTCCATATATATATATTTCTCCATTCCACGTATCAGGAGCGGTATCTATGTGCTTGTGCCTTGTGATAGCGGTATCCAGAATAAGGACCAGGGTCACGAATGGTGGCTATTGGTCTGTATTCTGGAAGTTGCTTGATTGAAAGAAGGGATGGGTGGTGTCCCCATCCCAGAAGTAGCTGTCATCCCAGTTGGGTACAAATCAGGTACAAACGGGTACCCGTTGGGCTCCAAGGTACCTTGTATCCTGGTCCGTGACCCATCCGTCATTGTGGCTGGAAAATGGGTTGAGGAGCCACATGCTTACCTTCCGCGTGTGTTCTCGTAACCAGAGGACGGCCTCGCAAAGCAATGGTCCGCCATCCGCTAACGCCAGCTCGTTATTCGTCAGACCGCCACTTCCGTAACCCCCCTAGTCTTCTGCTGAAGCCAGTCCATAGGGTAGCCACCACCACCACTTCATCATTCTCCTCCATTGTAATCCACCATGTATGTCCTCGCTGCGAAGCCCTTACATGACCGTGCACGGGATCGGGATTTAGCAGCACGAAGCCGTCACATTCGATGCACCGCGTCTTGCCGCCGCCGCCCGTTGCCTCGGCCGGCTTGACGATGCTCTTCAAGGTCGACGACGCGGCGCTGCCGGGGCCGTTGTGGTTGACGCGCGCCGAGTGGGATGAGCCATTGTGAGAGTGGGATGTAGTAAGGTAGGTCGTAGTGTGTGTCTTAGGACTGGTCAGGACTGTGGTAACGGGTTAATAAGGTATAATATAATATAATATAATATAATTGAATAAAGGTGTTAATTAGCGGTATTTTTAACTCGGGTAGTAAAAATATTAAGCGGGGTAATTACTTTTACCAGTAATAAGTTGTTTATTTATACATTATTATTATCAAAACTGGGGTTTAAGTATTAAAAGAATATCAAAGGTAATTTGATAGCGATATAATTGAGAGACTTATACTTGTAAAAAAGGTAGATTTAAAGCTGTTGAACGGTTTTATTAATAAAGTTATTACCTGCTTTATAAGTTTCTTAGCTTGTTCCGGTTTACGTTACGCGTAGTTTAAAATGTAAAAGTTAATGCATTTAATTAAAACTTAACTATATAAGTAGTATAGATAAATAGGTGGTATTATTATTTAAAAGCAGGTGTTATTTATAAAATATGGCTTTTACCGGCTTAAAAAGATAGTTACGTAATAACGAGCTTTAATAGCTTAACAGCGGTTTAATTACTTGAATAATACTTAAAAATAGCTGGTATTACTACTTAAAAGTATGTATTATTTATAACGTTGTTTTATAACGAGTTAAACGACACCGCTTTTTTTTAAAGCGACTTTACTAGCTTTAACACAGGTTATATAATGTCGCTATATACATTATAACAGCGTGTACGAGCTTTATTTACACATTTTAAATTGGCGTTTTAACAGCGATGTAAATAAAAAATTTAAAAAGTTAAACGGCTAAATAAATCATTTATTATATAACTGTTAGATGTTAGATCCCAGATATGGTGCTCTTAGGTGCAGTACACGCTAGGAGGCTGCCAGGGGACCAGTGGATCCACCCTGGCATGGTGCAGTATGGTACTTAGCTGTAGATTAGCCCTGCCGAGCGTACTTGAGAATGACAACAACGTTTGCAGCGACCGCTCACACCACCAAGGCTTGTGACCCTTCTAGAATCTCACAATAACGTTTTTATTGTTGGATCCATGCGATTCCAGACTGCAAACCATCTATACCAGGACCCACATGTATGATTAGATAAGATAAGATAGTGGATTGAGAGGGCACTTGGCCAGACCTTCGAGTCCAGCTAGATTCCTCTCAATCCAACCATCAGCAACATCATGACCTTGACCCCATACTCGAGTATTATGATTGATCATTCAAGCCTGTTCCAACACTGATCAGTGTTGTCTCCCAAGGCAACACAGATAAGCAAGGAAAAGAAGAGGTCTTACTGTATCAACGTTCCTGATACGAGACTCGGGATACAGCTAAAGATCTGGATCTTCTGTCGCAAACGTTCCTCAAGAGGCGATTCGAGGCACAGCACGAGATCCGAGGTTTTCTACTGCAAGCGTTCCTCAAGAGGAGGCGACTCGAGGCAATAGATTACGCTGCAATCACAGCAATATTCACATCCCCGCGCGGCAGCACAGACTGTTGACAGAACCCTCCCCCACACATCCATCTGACGCGCCCGTCCGACACACGCCCATCCGACACATGCCAGATTGTTGACAGAACCACCTGACACACATCCATCCGACAAGCCCATCCCACACGCCTATCCCACACGCCCATCCGACACGTGCCCATCTGACACGTCCATCCGACACGTCCATCCGACACGTCCATCCGACACGCCCATATCCAACACAAGTACATCCGACACAAGTACATCCGACAAGATGGCCTCCAGCAATGGCAACAGCGAAATCCAAGTCGCTCAAGACCCTGCAGACATTGTGAGAGACGAGAAGCTACGATATCTCAGCGACCGCAACCTATATGTCAACCTTGTCGACCTCATTGATCTTGATCGCATCAAATTTAGAAAACAAGTCGACCTTGAATATGGCGAGGATACCCATTTCAACTCGTACACCTTGTCATGTATCGACCGCTACAACAATGCTAAGACGCCCGTCCCCTTCGAGATTCACAAGACATTCCAGATGGACTTTGAGAACTGGACAAAGGCAGACTTCAAGAAGGTTGAGCGCATTATACGAGGCATCTTCAGGAAATGCCTCAACTCCAAAGGAATCTACCTAGGCAAAACAAACCACTTCATCGCAGACGCCCTTGCTAACCTTGTCACTGCAGAAGACCTCCTAACCTGGGATAAAGTCTTACTTGACAGAACAAGAACTGCTTATCTGCACCCAAATGTCTGAAAAATCGTTAATGTCTGCATGGCTACACAGACTGATGCTCCCAATGCTGATACCACAGATTTGATTGATCCTCATGATGACATCCCTTCTGTTACCGCCGAACATGCATCACAAAAGACTACCCCTGATCTAAATCTAGCCCAGTACCGGAATCCCTCACCACCGCAAATCCCAACGGCATATGCAACCGGCAACTTCATGCCCAATCCTCGGCACATCGCTATCACACCAGACCCTGGCTTTGGAACATACCAGCAGCACAACCAATGGCTACAGAATCAACCACCTGATCCATATACCCAGATTCCCCCTATCCCAGTGCCCAACAAGGACCTAGTTCCTGGAACAATCGCAACATTTGCCAAGATCTGGAAAGAGAAGAACTGTTACCCAGGACGACCCTACGATATTCTGGATGACAAGATACACTACTTCCTAAACACATGTTCTACCATTGGCATCAAACCTGGCCAGTTCCACGCAGTATTCCCCCAAGTCCTCACTGGCACAGCTCAAGAATACTTCATGCACCATATCAGCCGTCACTCGATGTTCTCAGACATGTACAACCGTCTCAAGGCACATTTTGACACGGAAGTCAACAAGACTCAATATCATCGCGATTGGTCGGCAATCACCTATATCAACATGAAGGCACGACCTGACAACGCTAGCAAGACCAGCATAGAGATCCTCAAGGCACTCCTCAGCAAACTCAACTTTGCCAACGTGCCCTTGGCCCTTCGTACCTAGGCGAGACACAGCTGATCGCAGCTGTAGAACGCGCCTGCCGTGATATCAAAGTATTCAACTACGCCTTGTTCACTCCTTTACACACGTTTGAAGCTCTTGCTTCAAACCTCCGACAATCACTCCAAACCTCTGAAGACTCAGCTGACAGCGCCCAGCATACTACCAATCAATACTTTACTGATCGCAAGTTTCACCGGCGGAAAGACAAATATCAAGGCCCGTACAAGGTTCTATCGGTAACAGACCGAGAAGTGACCGTTGAGATGGTCAACAGACCAACCCTATTCAGCCGCACGCATGTCAAGCCCTACAACCGTCACCCTGATGCGACCCTCGATACTGAGAAGCCTGACGACCCCGATACTCCCGTTCCGTTCGAATATCCTGAACCGACACTCTCCCGTCGTCGCGGCCGCCCTCTGAAGCTCCCTATACCCGTCCAAAGCACGAAGCGAACGCGAGGCCGACCCAGAAAAATATACGTGGTACACATGGCTACTACGACTACAAGCGAAGAGGAGAACTTCGCTGGCTCCTTCGTCCAATAAGATGAATATGGCATTTTCCTCTTGCACAAGGAGCGTGCTGACCACGCTCTCGCCCTGAAACTGCGCACTGAAGGCAAGATCACAGCCCCTGGAGCACCCTTCGAGCAATCCGATGTCCTTGAGATTGAGTCTCTATTTGCCGATAAAGTGCTTGTCCCCATTCTGTTCGACAGCAAGATTTATAGCGACACCCAACTGTTTAACTCTCGTCTTGTCCGCACTGTTAAAGGCGTCAATGACCGCCCTTACGAGAAGAGCAGACTCGTCGTTCAAGGATATAACGATCATGAAAAGCACGATATTATGACCCAAGCTCCGACGATCATGCGATGCAGCCAACGACTGGCAATGGCCCTGACACCGTCCTTACGACGGCTAGGATGCCTCGCTGCCTCTCAAGACATCACCATGGCCTATACGCAGTCACGACACCCTATAAATCGTCTTGTCCTATGCAAGCTGCCCATTGAACTAAAGAAGAAGTATCCAGAGGGTACGATTCTTCGCGTCAACAAACCACTGTACGGAATCGCAGAAGCTGGGAATCATTGCCCTTCAAACTGACGACACCTTTGTCATTGGCACTACCGGCTTCTTAGAGAAGGAAGAAGACGAAACGAGGAAAGCGGGCTACAAGACGAAGCCACGAACCCAGTTTGATACTGGTTCTTCTGGCGACTTTAACGGATGCCGCCTAGAATTTCAGACTAAGAGCATGACAGCGACTCAAAAAGGACAAGCTGACAAGCTCGTCCTGATTGACATGAGTGACAAGGACTACAAGCAGAAATTTATTGAGCAATGAGCAAGAGGCGCTTACATTGCCTCTATCTGTCAACCAGAAGCTGCATTTGACTATTCTGTCGCAGCCCAAGCCCAAGAACCCTCTTACAAAGATGTCGAGATGTTAAATAAACGCATTCAATGGCAACTAGACAACAAGTCACGTGGACTTCGATTCGTAACGACTGACCTGTCTACTGCTAAACTTTTTGTGTTTGTTGACGGATCATTCGCCAACAACAAGGACCTATCATCACAGATCGGATTTGTTATCATCCTTGGGAATGAATCATCTGGCAATGACGAGACATTCACATTCAATCTGACCGGGAACATTGTTCATTGGTCCTCTATCAAATGCAAGAGAGTCACTCGGAGCGTTCTAGCTTCTGAAATCTATGGCATGGTTGCTGGCTATGACTACGGATACATGATCCACCGTACACTGGCAACTATCTGCCAACGCCTCGAAGTACCTTTGATCCCCCTGATCCTCTGCACGGACTCATACTCGCTATACCAGTGCCTTGTTAAGCTCGGTACTACCAATGGAAAGCGCCTGATGATCGACGTCATGGCGCTCCGGCAGTCATACGAGAATCATGAGATCACAGAAATCCGATGAATCCATGGTGAAAACAACCCTGCTGACTCGATGACCAAATCGTCTCCAAATAAAGCTCTTCATAGTCTTGTTTCTAATAACAAGACAACGGTTCGAGTTGAAGGCTGGGTTCAGCGTTGAGATCACCTGGAAAGACGGTTTGATAGAATCGCAACCATGAAAGAAAGAGTATCCTGTATTGGACCCATGCGATTCCAGACTGCAAACCATCTATACTAGGACCCACATGTATGATTAGATAAGATAAGATAGTGGATTGAGAGGGCACTTGGCCAGACCTTCGAGTCCAGCTAGATTCCTCTCAATCCAACCATCAGCAACATCATGACCTTGACCCCATACTCGAGTATTATGATTGATCGTTCAAGCCTGTTCCAACATTTATATAAATTTCGATTAAGTATATCTAGTAGTTATTTAATTATAAAGGTAAACGTCCGAAAATCTAGCATAAAACTAATCCATCTGATTAGTTAGTCCTAATTATAGCAGTACATTTGTATTAGAAAAGATTACGATTACCCAGCTGAGTCGTCATCGTGTGGGGAAGCTGCAGGTGGTGTGGCTGAGGCGCAGCTCCCCCTGTAATATGAGCAGGTGGAAATCACCGGATTCCCTGACTCCTCACCTGCGGGACTACAGCTTATCTCTGAGTCACATGAGAGATGTGTTTGTTACTTTATATAAAGAAGCTGGCTACTTGGCGATAGGAATGTAGGTACTGTGCAGTCACACAGCAGGCCGCAAGCAGACTGGACGGCCAGCACATCGATATCTACAGAGTATTTTGGAATTACTATTACAGTGAAGCACGGGAACCCAGCTGCGAGCCTCGGGTGATCTGAGAACTCGTTTGGTGAAGGAGGCTTTTGTTATAGAAGTCCTCCGTGGCCAGCCGCATCTTGAGATCTAGTTGTTTCCGCAATGGATATGCAGCAGCGCATGCCAGCCGGCCAGAACGGACTCTTGCAACTTCCCGAAGAGATCCTCCTCGACGTCTTCGACTATTTCGCGAAGCCTGCACGACAACTGCGCGAATCAGAGACATGGCGATACCCCGAAAATCTGCATCCCGGCGACTTCACTTGTCTGCAGAACGCTCGCTTGGCCTGCCGACGTCTGAGCGAGGTGGTCAGCCCTTTGCTGTGTCCTGTCGTCACAGTCGGCCTCAATTCCCAGTCGCTGCGCCGCGCCGACGAGTTGTCGCGCAGCGCGCTGATCGCCAAAGGCATTCGAGGCCTGGTGGTCAATTTGCGCTACCGATCAAGCAGCCTTGCTGCTGATCTTCGCCCGTATCATGCCCACGTCGCCGCGAAGATCGTCAGTGATGAGGCGGCGAGGTGCTACTACAACACCGAGTTCCAGTCTTACGAGGACGAAGACGAGTCACCAGAAGCCACCGCACACCGAGCTTACTTGGAAGCGGAAGATGTCTTCCAGCTCTACGCGAGGCATTGGCGGGAGCATGTCGAGCGAGCTCAACCGGAAAGGCCAGTGGACGTGCTGGACAACAGCAGCATAACCCAGGCGAGCCAGAGGTTACTCCAAGATTGTTTCAGCTCGTATGCCGAACAACACGAAGATCAGACGCGCATCATCTCTGATGGCTCCTTTGTCCACACCCTGGTAGGAATCATCTCAAGGCTCGAGAGCCCTCCGTTCATCTGGTTCTCAGACAAAGATCGATTCGAACACAGTTCTGCTCGCGATGTGTTGGAGTTGGCCAAGAATACACATAACCTTCGCCGGTACATGGAAGCCCCCCATGGCTGGCTGGCTATTGAGACCTTACGGGATATCGAAGTTGATCTGCTCCCTGCGAGGATCCTATCAGACCTGCCAATTGCGTGCCACAGGTCGGAGCTGCAGCTTCGAGGCGTGAGTGTGGGGTGTTTTCCGCTGACCAAAGGTTTCGAGTACCTACTGCCTGACGGGACAACGATGCATGATGATTCAAGTGCCTGGGATCGCCTTGCTGCTGCGTGCCAGGATCTCAAGATATTCCACTTCGGCATGAACGGCATGAACTGCACGCCGCATCGACCTGTCGACTTCACACCTTCACAACGGTGGTTGATCAACGGATTTATAAGCGCTGCCTGCTCCGGGCCAAACCTGGAACGCTTTTGTCTGAGCATGGCACCTTTCCGCGTGTGCGATGCTGGACGCACTTGGCTCGTACCCTCATCAGTACCTGACCAGAACTATCCCGCGGGCTCTATGCTCGCTAGCCTGACGTCCACCCGATTGACTCAGCTGTGGATCTTGTCCGTGCAGATCAGCGGCAACGAATTAGCAGCCGCAGTCGACAGACTCTCCAGCTCGGCACGGTTCGTATACCTGGCCGGTATCACGCTGGAGCAAGGACGATACGCGGACACCATGTCGGCGCTGCAACAGCAAACCGCGAGGGGTCGCTTGAGCGTTGAGCTTACCACTCTGCAAGGCGCGGAGTTCGGATCGGCCAGAGCCGCTCCCGATGACGGTCTCATGTGGGATTTGGATGAACAGGAAGCAGACACCTACTGGGAGAGTCTGGAGGAGCACATGAACCCTGTCCTGCTGAAGCGTTTGTTAGAGTGGATCCACGCTGGACATGGTGAGCCGAATCCTCTAGCCAACAGTCCGAGACCTTAGAAGCATTTCAAAGTAAGGCTACCTACCTTACATTGTAGTCGCAAGTTGGCTCGCACTTATTCCGTGGTATCCAGTCAGAATCTACCTCTAGTTCCTAGCTCCCTGGTTGCGGAAATGCGGCATCTCTGGTGCGCAAGGGCGATACTAAGCAAAAGGGATTGTCGGCTTTTGAGGAGATAGGTAATATAGTATCTACGGTATCGTGGATATATGTTACTGTCGTGGAACGGCGCTGTAATTGCTAGCTCCTCTATGGTGGCCCGAAATCCGGGCAACGAGCTAGCTTGCCATCGGTATTGGGCTGGCGGTATTCCGGGTGATGTCTTGGCATATGGTTTGGACGCGGGACAAAAGCAAAAAGCTCGATCGGCAGGAGGAGACTCAACTGCACGACGTGAACCAGCCTCAAGTCGCTCGCCCGCAAGCCATAAGCTAGGCTCTTGGCCTCTCCGGTGCCCAGGGTCCGCTTGCCTGTGCTCCGCAAGTCCTTCTGGCGCTCCCTCAAGGGTGTTTGTTACATTAGCTATGCAGTATAGTCATCCTCCAAATGCTTCATGTTCGGCTTGCCCTGCGCCTCGACCTCGCTGCCGTTCTCCAAGTTCATGACAAGCACCGGGTCGCGACCCGCCCAGCTCAAACTCGCAAACCGCACGCACTCATCCAGCACCTCGAGCCGCGTCTTGCGCTCCTCCTTGGAGAGCGCAATTTCGGGTATCTGCGTCCAGCCGTGCTTGCGATCCTCGTAGCGCATGGTCTTCATGTCCTTCGAGCGGCCCTCAGCCTCGACCTTCTTGGTCCAGATCTCGCTCTGCTCCCACAGCGTGTCGAGGCCCGACAAGATCAGCAGGATCTTGGCCTGCGCGTGTAGGTATTTACTCGTGTCCAGGAGTCCGGGCGAGGCGCGCGGATGCGCGGCTAGGTCGCGGCTGACGTACGTGGATGCGAGGTGGTCGTCGATGTCGATGCGCTTCTCCTTCGGTTTCAGCGGCTTCAGCCCCTCCCGGCGGAAGCGCTCGCTCGGCAGCTGGCGCAGATCCAGACTCGGGTACAGCAGCAGGAGCGGGATCTGCGAGGGGTAGTCTGGCGGAACCGGACATGGCCATTCTGGCATTCCGAGGCATGCCGGGACGTTGAGGGCCATGTTGAGGGCTATGTTGGCGCCGCTGCTGGCGCCGCTGAACGCTATCCGCGATGTGTCCAGGTGGACGGTTGGCGTCGGAGGCATGGGGACCTTGTCCTTCCTCCGCTCCTCCCGCGTGCCGAGCGACTCGTACCAGTGCGCGCGGAAGAAGTCGGGGATGGCCTGCCGAAGCACTGCGTAGCCGGGGTACGTAGGCTGGAACAGCGCCATCACTACATCTTCGGCATCCTCAAGCGGCGCGGGGAACTTGTCGAACGGCGCGAGCCGGTAGTCGACGCCGATCACGATGGCCTCCAGCTCACGGCAGAGCTTTGCGCAGAACGGCGCCTGCTCGAGGCACGAGCCGAGGTAGAATCCTCCGCCGTGGTAGTCCATGACGACCGGGAACGAGTTCGGGGTCGGCTCGACGCTGTCGGAACCCGGCGGTGGGAACCGCACCGGGGGGATGAAGACGTAGAGAGTGATGTTCCGGCCCGGTTGCCGTGAGGGCAGATCGAGCTTGAAGGGCTGCGGGCCGTTGGGGTTCGTGATGTACAAGGCCTCCATCGGAACGGCCCGCGGTAATTGTACCAGGGCGGTCTTCCACAGCGTCTTCCATGATTTTTTGTTGGTGAGGCCTTCGCGCTGCAGGTGACCCCACGCTTTCTCCATGGCCGGCACGGGTCCCGGGAAGTCTCAATGGAGTCGAAGTGATCGCGGATGGTGCCGGTGTTCAACGTGGGCTACGTTTTGATGGATTTGAAGCCCTGGCTGCTTGTCTTGTGTGTCGCAAGATCTAGTGACGCAATCCGGAGCCTCCGGTAGGTTGAGATGTGTGATGCATATGCACGCCGGAGCTCTGACCGACATTTAAGTTGGCACGTACCCGACCGTGAAGGCTCTCGTTCTATGCGCTGGAGTAGTCGTCATGACTCATACTAAGCATTAGAAGGCTACTCGTTTGGGTTTAATCTCGACCCTAGACTAAGTAATCGAGGTTACTTAGACGCGCCCGCCGCCCAAGCACTAAATGGAGTATTTACAACTCTTTTGCGAATCAATAGCAATTTGCTAATCGACGACCCAGACTGAAGGATTGTCCCCGCCCCCCTCTCCCTCCCCCTCCCCCAATCCGTTAGTCTGAAGGTGGCCATCACACCCGGACGAGTAACATTTAGGTCAAAACAAAGCTGGGCGCATACGGCTCTCCTAGACTGTTGCTTTAGGGTTTGAGACCGCATTGCAACAGCGGGAGCACGGACGACATGCAGGACCCTGGCGCAGGGCGGTACATTGGGTCATGGCCTACGAGAGGCCAAGCAGTCAGTTCCATGCGCGGGCGCCAATGTTGCTGGGCCAGACATCGAAGGCATATGCCAAGCAGGATCAAAATGGGGCGTCCTTGTGCGACAGGTGTTAGATAATCCGAGACATGCATTCCAGAATAGACTTCACGCCTTGAGCGGTATGGGAGCCGACCACAAAGCATGTTGCCACATGGACACAGCCTAGGTAGTATATATAAGATATATATGTCCAATGAGCCCCTCACATCATCCGATCATAGCGCAGCAGCGACACCCAAGGCCACACCAACCGCCAAGCCAGCCATCGCCTTGCCAGTCACCATAGGGCTAAAAGCACCACCAGAGCTCGTGCTGCTAGATGCGGCATCGCTGCTCGCCGTTCCGGTCTCTTTCGTCGCGGTCCCCGTCGTCTTAGCCGCGCCTCCACTCGTGGTGGTACCCGTCGCACTACCCGTCGCGCCACCCAGCACGCTCGACTCGACGGCCTTGTACTGGCCCAGGTAGCTCGCGAAGGCGGTCTGGGCGCTGGCGGGCACGCCGGACTTGTACCAGTCGGCGGTGGTGTAGGGGGCGTTGACGGCGCCGACGCCCTCGATCTGCGAGAAGATGGCGTCCGAGTCGGACGCCGTCGCGGCCGCCATGTAGACTGCGTCGGCGACGCTCTTGTAGGCCGCGTCGGTCACGAGGGTTTCCTCGTAGCTGTAGACGGCGCTGGCGAGCGAGGTCGCCACGGCGCCTGTGGCTTTTGTGGGGATATTGGTCCCGTAGATGCCCGCGAGCACTTCGGAGGCGGGGACCGAGCTGGGTAGGGTGTACCCGGAGTTGTCGGCGTCAGTGGACTGGTCCTGCGGCCGCGCGAGTGCCAGGGGCGCCATGGTGGCGGCGAGGGCGAGGAGGGTGAGGCTTTGCATGGTGACTGGTGGTGTGGAGATGAGATGAGATGACGGGTCTGGTTATGTGGGCTTGTCGGTCGATGTGAACCGTGAACGAGCGTGTGGAGCAAGAAGCGTGAATAGGTATGTCAAGAAACGACTGTGGTGGCGGCGGACTGACTGCCTTGTGGTTATGGTTATATACACGAGAGGACTGGAGAGAAGAAAGAGCGGGAGGGGAAGATCAGGGAAGATGGGCTGCGGAAATTGTATTTCTGCTATTCTGGGCTGGGCTGAGCCGATGAGCTGACCTCGTTCACCCCCTGATCCTCGGGGGCCCAGACAGACTCGGAGACACTACCTGAACCTGGCCACCGGCGCAGATTCTTATTCGCCCTGCAATTTGCAATTTCCAAGCTAGAGACTGCTAGAGGTCTAGGCTCAGCCTGAACTGCCCGATGAAAAATGGTACGGGGAAGATGAACTAGTTTGGCGGGGCGATGCTATAAATATGTCCCCTTAAGTAGGATGTAGTTAGCCTATACACGGCGCGCACGGCCACATCGTTCCACCTGTTCTGCCTGTTCGTATGAAGCAAAGAGTTGCCAGAGAAAACCATGAGCAATTCAAACCATCATAGAATATCATGGATGACTTTCGTTGTCGAGATTGGCACTCGCGTATGCTAGCTGAGGTGTATGAACTCGTTCCGGATCACTAGACACTAAGTACCCAAGAGTCGACTCTCAGCAGCGTATGGCCAGCCACTAACTATTTCCCTCCCCAAACCTTCTTGAGGAAGTCCTCGACCTGGGTGAACTTGTAGTCCGGCAAGATCCTGTTCCAATCATCCGTGACATCGTAAGCCCCGCGCCCAACCGCAACCAAGATCCCTCGGGTGGCCATTTTCACGAACGCCTGCGCCTGCTCGGGCGTCATTGAGCGCAGGTCGATCTCAACGGCACCACCAGTGTCCGCCTTCGGGTTGGGGGGCTCGGTCTTGACGTCTTCCTTCTTGAGCCATTCAATCGTGAAGGGCTTGCCTTTGGACAACTATTAGCGGCGGTCCGGGTCCGTTTGGCAAGCAGGAGAATTACCCATTGCCTCTCCCAGTCGAAGCATCTCTCGCATCGTCACCGGGCTCCCTCTAATGCCGCCGACGGCGGGCCATTCGCCCTCGTACTCGACGGCTCGAGCGACAACGCCGGCGATGTCTTGGACCGTCGTCCACACAATGACATCGTCGAGCGAGCCTTCAAGCAGAGTGGCGTGTTGCTTCTCGAAGTCGAACGCGAATGGCAGCGTGGCGACATGTGTTGACGTCTGGTGCGGGTGCCCAAGATAGTTCATGAAAGCACCGATTTGAAACCTGGTGTACTCGATGACCTTGAAAATTTACTTAGCGACGAGGATTTACAGCGAAAATGTAGTGCAATGGAAGATACATACCTTCTTCTCCTTGTTGAGGTTCTCGAGGTAGCGGGTTATCTCGATCTTGCCGGCGTACCATGCCATGGCGTCGAGCGAGGACTCCAACTTGACGCCACTAGGTGGTACTCATTAGCATGATGTATACGACGTCCTGGCACCGGATACCAGAATCGAGAGGCTGTTTGAAAGGGTAGAGTTGCCTACGTTGCTCACTCTGACGGAGCGAAGCGCTTCACGCCAGCCTCGACTGCAGCATCGATGAGTCGCTTCTGCTTGACACTACCGTGGTCAAGGTTGACAGGCCAAAAGCACAGAACGACTTCAACGCCTTTGAACAGGCGGACTAGGTCTGCCTTGTCTTCGTACGTGGTCTGTACCCATTGAACGCCGGGCAGTGAAGGGTATTGGGCAGGATCCTGTGACCCCTGAGTCAGCTTGTATTCCGCATGAAGTGGAGGGGTCTCGTGGTCGGTCACCTTTCGGACTAGACCGATGACCTCGTGCTTTTTGGTCGCTACCAAGCTGTCGATGACTTCTCTGGCCAGCTCTGGAGTTGTCGGTTAGTCAAGGTACCAAACGGATCAGTCCGGAAATGAAGAAACATGAGATACCCACGACTTGAAGCCGCGGCGATTGCAATTTTGACCATGGTGACGTGTAGATTTCGGGGTCAGGGCGGCTGATGAAGCTTCAAAGCTGGTTTCTGGAGTACTGTTGTTATTGAGGTTTGGTATTGGGACTGCTGTTGAGAAGCCTGTTTGACTCTTACATCTGAAAGACCTCCATACTTATAGAGCTTCTCACCCCGAGTCACCCGGTCGATGAAGCGCAAAGGCGGCGCAACGTCGGGGACATGGCGAGATTGATGGCCATACAGGCCCATACTCCGGCTGGTTCACATAAGTTACCGAAAGCATGGAGCGATATGCTTCGGAGAGCTGGAGATGCCTTCACAACCTACCTAGGTACCTAAGGTGAGTTTCCGGGCACGGGCGGTTATGTGAGCGAGCGAACGGGAATAGCGCCGTGCCAAGCCGCACACGTAACCGCCCCTGCCCACCGGAGCGGGAGTGCCGATCCTGACAAATCCGATTCGTGGCCCGGTCCTCCATCAGACGGTTACATAACTGGCAGAGTAACCGTCCCCAATCATGTCGAAGTAGCCCAACCAGTATAGATCGGTTCTTTCCAATCGCTAGGCAGAAATGACAACCAATGCAGACGATTCACTCCGGGTAAGCCCCAGTCCATTCTCCCCGCCTTCCCACCACATCACCACACCACCCGACTGACCGGCCCAACAGCGTCGCCGCGAACGGGGCCGTCGGTCCCAAGCCGGCTTCCGCAAGCGCCAAGCCGAGTCCTACCAGCAGATGCGGGAGGAGAACGAGCGACTGAAAAGCGCGATTGAGAAACTCGTCAGCTCCATGCGGGGTGACGAGGACCCGGAGCTGCTAGAGACGATCTGCGATGTCGCCGAGGCGGCAGGCATCGAGGCCGCTCACAGACCTACTACGCAGAGTGACATGGTCCAGCTACGGCCGCGACATGTGGACCCAAGGAGTCAAGGCAAGGTGCTCATGACGGCTCCCAGAGGCGACGAGGACATAACCATCACGGCCGCGACGGGGGAGTACACCGTCAGAGCAGCCGACGAACTCCCAGCCGCCACCACCATTACCGACAACGCAGACTCACCCTTATCCTCACCCTCATCCTCCCCACCCACAACCACAACCTCCACCTCCACCTCCCCGCCCCTCCTGACGTGCGGCATATGGTTCGACCACCTGCACTATATGCGCATCACAATCCCTCCCGACGACATCCTGCCCTACCTAGGCGCCGGCGCCCAGACCTTCGCGGGCGTGCTCTTCTGGTCGCTGATGGACCTCGCGCAGAAGGGGTTCGTCTCGGACGACGCCGCCGCCGCCCGGACCAACGCCGTCGTCGTGCGCCGGGGCCTGGGCCACGCCGAGGCGACGGCGGGCTGGGAGGTGCGGCACGTGCGGGCCATGGTCGAGTCGCGCCAAGAGTACAAGCGCACGGGATCCATCAGTCCGCGGTACGCGGCCGTGGCCGAGCCGGACCTGGGCATCGCGGTGCGCGACGCCATCAGCGCCGAGTACCGCGGCCGCGGGCTCGACCCGGACCGGTTCGTGTCAACGCTGGGGGTCGAGAAGCGGGTCCGGGGCATGGTTGGGGGCCGCACGTTTGCCGTCTTGGAGGCGGCGGCGCGCGGAGGGGTCGATCCCGCGCTGTGCAGGTTGTTCGAGAGGGATGTCAAGGGCAGGCTTTATGAGACGGCTATCTGCTTTGGGGATGGGCCGCGGTGGAGTGTCGATATTGTGGATGGGATTTTCCTTAGTTGGTTTCATCAGTCTCTGGGGTTTACTTTCCCATGATGTTTGGGGATCTGGTTTTGCTTCTATGGTTGGTTGCATTGGGCGTCTGGAACAAGCTGTTGATCTGCCTGTGATACTGGAGAAGCTTATTGCTGTATACAAGAGATGCATTGCTACTCTAGAGCGGCAGTTGAACCGTGCGAGTCGAACATATCCTATGTTCTTGGACCACGAGTTCCAAGCGAGACTCTGCCCTCATGTAGTACACCCCCAAAGAATGCCCTTGTGAGCCTTCATCGTTGACCTTGAACCGGTTTGCATCATGGATCATAGGGCGACAAGGCTCTACGACCTGTCAAAGGAACGCCGCCCTTCTCTGTAACGAGGATCGGGTCCTCGAGCCGCACGCCAAAGCCTGTCGTCTTCCCTACCTCCCCTGCCTGCTCCGTAGTCACGTAAATACCCTGGAAGAACGGCAGTTAGCATGCTTTACAGTACCCAGGTGCTCAGAATGACATACCGGCTCATTGGTGGCGACTTCGCCGACCTTCAGCTTCTCGCTATTCGCACCATTCAGGTAGGGGTGCTCGTGCATCTCCAATCCGAGACCGTGGCCCAGCCGATGCGGATAATACGGCCCATAGCCCGCTTTGGCAACGACGTCTCTCGACGCAGCATCGACCTCAGAACACGTCTCATTCGGCCACATACGATCAAACCCGGCCGACTGGGCCAACTTCACCGTTTCCCAGATGCCTGTGAGATGACTGCTGACTTTGGCCCCGGACGGCAGAATGGTCCTCGTAACATCACTGCCGTAGCCGTGGAGGCTGGACCCAATATCAATGAGCACGAACTCGCCATCGCGCAGAGTCTTCCCGTATTTCCCACCATGGGGAGCGGAAGCCTGATCCCCAAACAGTACGATGGCCCAGAACCCCTCGCCCACTCCGGCGCGCGAGAACAGGGCCTGCGCGGAGCTCAGCACGGTCTCCTGCGTCACGCCCAAGACGATGCACTTCTGCAGCGAGCGGATTAAATTGAGTGTGAACGCGTTGATGCCCTTGAGGATCGCGATCTCGGCCCCGGTCTTGACGGCGCGCAGCGCCTGTACCGTCTCGGACATGGGCACGACGGCGACGCCGGCGGCCTGCAGGCCGGCCGCGATCATGTACCGCGCGTGCTCGTCGACCATGACCTTGGTGAACTTCGTCTCGCGCGCCAGAGCGTCGTACGGCGACTCCTCCTCGGCCCACGCGATCACCTTCGCGCCGTCGAACACCATGTCCAGACCGGCGATGCGTCCGGTCTCGAACTGGGGCACCAGGTACGCGAACCCGCCGTCCGCGCCGACGAGCATCAGGAACGGCCGCTCCGACAGCTCGAACGAAGCCGAGATGTTGGCGTAGTACGCCGACGAGGCCGACGGCTCCGCGACGAAGGCGTCGACGCCGGCTTCGGCTAGGGCGCTTGCTAGCCGGTGCTGGCGGGCGAGGAACTCGGCGCGCTCGATCGGCGCGACGGAGAGGAGCGGGATGCTGGATTGCAGAGTCGCCCAGGCGCATGTTTCGAGCGAGGTTTGTGAAGTGGGATCTTCATCGTCGTTGTCGTCGCCTAGTAGGTTGAATGCGCAGTACAGGGCGACGGCGCACAGGAAGAAACATGGCAACAGGACCTGGAGGATGACGCGTATCGCGCCGCGCTGGGCGCGTGTGCGGCGGCTGTGCTTGCCGTTGACGGCATTGCTACTGTCAATTTCTCGCGGTGCGAGCAAGGCTTGTTTCTCGTGGCGACCGGGCGTCATGGCTTCTGATATAGGTATCTAGATATGATGTAAGGGGCAGCTGTACGGTCCGGGAGGCAGAAGCGATTACCGACCGAGGTTGGTAGCGATATCGCTCGGGTGGGGTCTCCGCCAAGAAAGTGGCACCAGCTGGCAAAGTAGGTAGATTAGGTAGGTAGTCTTCATTGCGGACCCCTGGTGTAAGAGGACGTCGGAGTGATCACAAACCAGGCTCATAAGCGCCGAAGACTCAGGCAGCGCAAACAAAGGCCGCGTTTACATAAACGCGGGTCTTTGCAAGAGCCTGTGGTGCGTACGGGCGTTTGACAAGCGACATACTGATCTTCATCGAGCAGTTCCTTGGGCGGATGGTACTTGTGAAGACGGCCCAGACAGAGGACGAGGCGGCTGCGCTGACCGACAGCCCGACGCACAGCCTAGCTGCTTGGCCTCCCCCCTTAATGATTGTAGTCTTGGATCAAGATATATTGAGAATATATGTATATTATAAAACATTAATGTCGTGCGTGGTAGCAGGATAACATTACAATCCATATATCTATACAACGCTATCAAGGCATGGCTGTGCCAACTTGAGACAACCATGCATTGAACAACGCCACGCTATAAGGTACAAGTTTGCTGATTTCCAGGGATATCGTTTAATCATGTTCTCGGGATGTAGATGGTCGTAACCATGCTCAGATGTCCTTGCGGGCATGTTTGCTGTGATTCTTGCGTAACGTCGCGCCATACTGCAAGGTACGTCAGTCATTGAAACAACATGCGCGGATGGAAGTAAACTCACCTTGTAAAGTATGAGAGGAATAGGAATGAACGCTATCGACAGGAACGCAAGCGTACTGGAAGCCCAGTTCACGCCTAGATTGCCGTACATAGCGCTAGCGAAGAGCGGGAAGCCCGCGCCGAAGCTCGACCGCATGAAGTCGTTGCCGGCGAGCACAGAGGCAGCCTCCGCAGGGTAGGCATCCGGCAGGTAGTTCAAGACGCTGTTGAAGAGCAGGAAGGTGCCGATCGAGAAGAAGGATGTACCGATGATGGGTACGATCCAATGGACGCTCTCTCGGGAAGTCCAGCCGAACCAGAAGAGGCAGATAGGTATGCAGAATGCCCCGACGAATGCTGGTTTCAGGCGCTGCTCTGGCTCAAGGTTGCCGTTCTCGTCGAATTTCGGCTCGAGTTTGTAGTGCAGGTACAGGAAGAATGGCGGGATGACGGCGAATGCGCCGACGAGGATTCCGAGGTAGGCCAAGCCTTCCTCGCCGAGGGTAAAGCCGTAGATCCCGATGAAGACGGTGACGAAGGACTCGAACCAGATGTATAGCAAGCTGTAGATGAGCGCAATGTAGAGGTTGAGCAGGAAGACCATGGGTTCGGTGAAGTTGAGCGTGATGGGCTTGACGAGGGACATCATAATGATATCCTTGGGCTTCATCTGCGCGGCCTGGGGTTCCGGCTCGCAGGTGAGCTTGTCGTCGCCAGTGATCTTGCGCAGGCGCTTCGTGCGGCGGAACAGGATGTTGTTTGCGGACATCTCGGGCATGAAGAAGAACAGGAACACAAAGCAGAAGGCCGAAAGCCACATGAGTTCCCAGATCGGCCAGGTCCACGGCGCTGTAAAGCCGCCGAAGCCCACGGGGGCGAGTTGGACGGCAAAGCCACCGATGAGCGGTCCTAAAGTTGGTCCGCATACTGCTGCAATACCCCAGATGCCCATGGCGTATGCTCGTTTCTGCGGACCGTAGATGTCGGCCAGGGATGCGCCACCAGTAGCCAGTACCGGTGAACCGAAGAACCCGGTCAAGAATCGGAAGGCCAGGAGCATGCCGAAGTTCGATGCGAGCGCTGTTGGTGTTTGGAAGGCAACAAATACGAGAAGCGTACCCTGGTAGATCGGATTGCGTCCAATCTGCGGAATCTCACTCATGGGACTCCACAGCATGGGTCCCAAACCGTAGCCAGCGACGAACAATGTCAGACCGAGAGTTGCAGCAACTCGTGATACGCCGAATATGGCCATGATATTCTCTTCTCCAGCGGAGTAGATGGAGGACCCGATGTACACCGAGGTGGTCAGGAGGCATAGTTCAGCAGTGACGACTACTTTCTTGAACGTCGACCAGTTGATAGGGTTCTCTGGGTCGTCGGGGCCGTACTAAGATACCAGGTGCAGGTCCTTGCCCTTCTCCGGGTCGACCTTCATTCCACTTGCTTTGTTGACTCCCTCGTTTCCTTCCTTGTCGACCATCGTCCCAGACGAGCTGTCTGAGTTTGACCTGAACTGATCGTCTCTTGTCCGTACTCCACCAATGCCCTCCATGTTGGTGCCATCTTCCGGTGGGTTGGTGTCTCCGTGATGCGCAAGGTGCCCGGATTTCTTCTCGTCGATGTAGCGAGTCCATATCGAAGGATCCGCCTCTTCCTGGTACTTCAAATATTTGCCTCGTGATACGAGGCGGACGAGATGCCCGAAGGCTGTATCACGGATGAGCTCCGTCATATTGTTGATGCCATGCGACAGCAGTAGTAGAGACGGATGCAGTGGATGCTCTTCCAACCAAAATAGGGAACAACAGACTACTTAAAGCCAGTCACCCACCGCATCCACAGAAGGGGCTCAACGGACCATCCGTGGTACCTAATGTCGACTTTTAGACTCCAGACTAAGCAACGTTCTCCCGATCCGTGTCCCGAGAGAGCCCAGCCTCCTCTTCATTTTCATGGTGAGGCTCTCTCATGTCACCGCGGTGTATGATGGTGGTGAGCTACCCTCGGGACTGTGTCACGGAAAAGGAAGTCGAAACTGCGAGCCACGGAATTCATCGCGGACAGCGATGAATTGTGGCTCTGTCCGCGGCTTTCGGTTCACGGGATAAGGTCACTGAGTCTAACGGGAAGATCCTGTCTCCTACGTACCAGCAAACGTGCAGGAGAGTATCAACAACATGAACAACACAGGCTCGTCAAACGAGGTTGCACCTTTCACTGGCGGCAGTAGCTCCTGTCAGGAGCGAGTCCACAATTCCGCAGCACACAGCGGCCGGGCCCGGAGCCGGGCGACGGATCCGAGCTCGATGACGTTGATACTTCCCAGAAAGAGTCAGAGCAAGATCCACCGCGGACGCGCACTCCCGCTGGTATTCCACCCATGCCAAACGGAGGTGCGCTAGGCCCTCATGGGATGGATAGTAACGACAGAAATGAAGCGCCATGCTTCTTTTTGCACGTCGATAACCCCCTTGTGGACGATACTCAAGGTAGCTCTGGCGCCGCGAATGCACCCCAGGCGCTCAACACGTGGTACGCCAGGCTTTGCGCCGTCGTCTAGCGGTAGCGGCGGCACTCTAGGACGTGAGATCATTAGGAGTGGTACAGATCATAGTCTACCAGCAGAGTCGACCCATTACCTGTTCGGGCGAAGAAGCTAGTCATGACTCATGAGGCCGGCGGGTTCGCAGCCATTGTGGACGAACAACTCTTTGGGAGACCAATGACGACGGTGCCACGCCGTACTTGATCAGATTATACGACACACACTGGCATTGGGACCATCAAGCTCGACTCAACGTTACCACTGAATAGTCATCAGGACCAATTTCACCATTGACGACGCGAGGCCAAACAAATCGATTCTGCGATTTACCAGAAACTAATCTGGCCATGTAACAGCACGAGAATGCAAGTACACAGTATGGACCTGCAGGGTTGCTACGAGAAGAGAACACGGGCCAATCTTATGAACCGTTGGGGATACCCATGATATGTGTACATTCATGTAGAGTATTCTTCCTCATCAGTCCGCGGAACCTTCAGGCTTCAGACCGGCTTCCTTCTCTGGCGTCAGTTCCTCGATGCACTTCACCGACGTGACGAGGTCAAAGCCGCACGCAACCACCAGGAGGAGTTGAGACGATTGATCGTTGGGTAGAGGAGAGAAGGCTGGCGGTGATTTGCGCGTTGTTGGTAAATGTAAGGAATCAGAGTGTGGACTGGTTTTGGTTGAAGTGGAGAGAACTGATGCTTAGATTGAGGGAGAGACGGCAGTCTATGTAGAACTATGAACCATGTAGCTCGCAGCCTACAATTGCCGTCGTAAGATTCTGATGCGCTTGTATGAGAGCCTTTTGGTCGCGCTAGGAGCATATTGCCTAGATGTGAATTCTCTTCCACGCTTTTTCACTTTCTTGAACCAGGTTCAATTCGCAATACTCGTATGAATCGACAGGCTCGCAGCACGCTTGTCTCTAACAGGTGGCCTGCATCCTCAGTCAGTCTGCAGTGTGTACAGGTGTTTTACTGTCTTTGCTAACGAACTTTGCATATCTTCATTGCGAGGTCAAGGAGAGCATTGTCGAGAACCGAAGCGTTGAATGCAAGCAGCGTTCCGGAGAGCAGAGTTAAAACGTTGCGGAGAGCAGAGTTGAGCGTGGCGGAGGAGTAAAGTTGAAGCATTGCGGAGAGTAGAATTGGAAAAGGCAGGGTCGCGGAAAGGCGCGTTGTGGAATGGCGCGTTGCAAAAAGTCGTGTCGCAAACAGCCGCGTCGAGGAGAGCCGCGTTTAAAAAAGCCGCGTCGAGAAAGCCGCGTCGAGAAAGCAGCGTTAAGGAAAGCAGCGTTAAGGAAAGCAGCGTTAAGGAAAGCAGCGTTAAGGAAAGCAGCGTTAAGGAAAGCAGCGTTAAGGAAAGCAGCGTTAAGGAAAGCAGCGTTAAGGAAAGCAGTGCTGAGGAGAGCAATGTTAAAGAAATCAGTGTTGAACTGAGAAGCGTGAAATAAGAGGCGTGTAAAAGTTCTCCAATCCAGCGTGATTTTCGAGTGAGAAGTAGTAAGACAATTCAGCTTGGGGGCTTGTTTGTTATGGTGGATGCTCCGTTACCACATTGATACCTGGCTTATAAGTTGATGCCTGATTTACAAGTTAATGCCTTATTTATGAATTGATGCCTTGCCTGTTAACAGGCGATGTTATACATGTATGGCATAATCGCAGTGTCAGTCGCTGCTACCAGCTAACGGCGGGAACCCAAATTTTTTCGTAAGGCCTATTATCGCTGAAAAGTACTTAAATCGAATTTTTTTTGCAAGATAGACGGCATTATAATGCGCTTAACAGACATAGTATAAAAAGGGCATTTTTATGCTTAAAAGTTAAGCCCTCTTTAAGAAAAAAAGGTGGTTTTAAAAATTTTATATTAAGAAAAGGCCGGCTATGCGCTAACTTATAGCAGCATTAAGTTTATTATTTACTGGATTTTAAAATTTAAAAGAGAATTAGATTATTTAAAAAGCTATTATATGCAAAGCTTTATCTGCTAGGACTAAGAGATTAAGACTAAAATAGGTTAAAAGCTTAAGTATAAGAATATTAACGTTGCTACGTTTAAGAACGTAAATGCGTTTTACGATCTTTATAAAGAGGTTTTTTTTATTAAACTTAAAAACCGGGCAAATGTCGATAAGGACGGCATTATATATTGGTTGACAGTATGTAAATTGTTTATTTAAAGTGGATTCTAGACGGTTAGCCGAGAAATTATAGGTTTAATAGCTTTAGAATAAGTAGTTTTAGCTTAAAAGTAGCTAACGTTAAGTTTAACAACGACTATATATAAACTATAGTAGTAAAACCGATTGCTGCTACTAGGAAAAAGTTCTAGCCGTTTGTTATGTTTAAAGCGAAATCGATATAAACATAGTGGTTTAAAAACAGTTTGTTAAAGAATATTTTGCAATAGTAAAATAGTTTATAACGTATTTTATTAACCGCTAGTTCTCAAACGAGATTGCGCTGTAATAGCTTAAGGTTTTTTTTTCCAATTGTCACAGGGCAGCTTGGAGACCAGGACGAAAGTGCCCATCAATATCTCTAATTGTACAAAAATACTTTGGTGAAGAAGAGAAGAGAGATCTGCAGCACCGGCCAAATCTGGTGGGGTGATAGATCTTGAATCCCGACCCACAATTATCCCTCTATCTGTGTAGTAGGGCAACGCGTCTACACCACCAAACCACCTGATGGGTGTTAGATCCGTCATATTAATGGCGTTAACTATATGCTAATTAAGCCCTAGATTTAGTTACTTAATATAGCTTTTAAAGATCAGAAAGATTTTTACTTTTAATATTAAATAGTTATAGCAGCTATTGCTTAGATAAGTTTATATATGTTTATTTTATAAATAACGTATAACGTAGATAACAAGTGAGCGGCAATTACAAGCAAACGGCAACTTCTTACTAACCTTCCAACTGCAATGTCAAATAACTTAATCACAACGCATTCAATTCAATTCAATCAGTCAGATTCCTCTTTTTCAGACATTTCTATCTCTATTGTACAAGCTCGCGCATTACGGCCAGTGTTGCTGCAAACGCCACATTGTCACTCACGCGCTGCTGCCCTCCTTGGATGACGACTACCTTCACCTGTGACGGTCTGACCTCCTGGAAGTCTGTCAACCCATCAGGGTGGCCTGTGCGCAGCATCACATGACCTGGCGCACAAGACGTGTGGCCACAACTGTACTAGGCTAGGTAATAGTGGGGCGGATGGAAGGATCATTAATCCCACCAGAATTGGCTGGCGGGTCAGATCCTTCTTTCCCTCCCCACCAAGAGATTCTTACACGTAGGTAGTGCAATCAGGACTTTTATGTCCTCATCCTATTTACGCTTCGTGACATCACCCATTTCCTGTCTTGCCAGCTCAGCACTATCCTTTGCAGCCTGAAGACTTATTGTATCTTTAATAAAAAGTATTCCTTTTTTTATTAGACATTTGGTTTTTGTTCTCTGATATTTATTTAATAAGTGATTGGCCTCCTCTAGCTCGCGGACCTGGGAATTAACCAAAGTGACCTTGTGCATAAGTAAAAATAAGCTTAACGGATCAATTATTGATGTAGGTGAGCTTCCCTAGTGGTTTCTAACTCGATTTTAGATATAAACCGATTGGTTTACCGCTTCATTAATGGTGGTAGGCGTCTCTGATGTCCAAATAGTAGGTGGCAAATTAGGGTCTGGCAACGGTGTTTGTACAATAGTGACAGCATCCAGCTTTAAAATGACACTTTCTGGGTCAAAAGGAACAAGCCCAGTGGCACTGAAACCTGTTCAGATATTTCTTAGCGTCATAGCAGCGTTATGTGCTTCACAAAATGCTGTAAGAAAGTCCTCTTTTGAAACAGGGGTTATATGATACCGGATGAGATCCTCAATTATGCGACCATAAGCCCGTTTGAGTGGGCTAAAACTGTTGAATAGGAGCCAGAGATAGACACCGGAAGATCTCCAGTGGGGCAGAGACGTACAGGGCATCTGACCCACCAAGAAGACAGATAATCAATCTCTGCACACAGAGCACAACAATCAATAGAATCAATCATCATCAGTGTATTCAACAATACACGTCTGGATCTTTGTTTAAGATACTCTTCTAGTCCATCTTTCGATGAAAATGCGTCCAAAGGCCAGGTGTGTGTTTAATAAAGTTATGCGTCTAGTTCTTTCTAATGCGTCCAAGCCCGTGTGCTGCCAATAATTGATTTGCTATATCTTCAACATAACTATGCCAGGGTGGAAATACTCGCGCATTCAGGTCAAGAATAAAGGAAAGAATAGCATTCTTTTCAGAAACCGTAAGTTCCAAAGTATTGGGCATGCTGTCACGTTGTGATGGTCGGCCGGCGATTCTAGCCTTTAAGGTATTATATGGGACATAGGAAGTCTTAGAAAGCTTAATATGAGGGTCGCGTTGTTTAACTTAGACAGCAAGCTGTAAGTCTGATTTGTTATAATGCAATGTTATTATTATTGATTGATCAATTAGAAACCTTGATGAAAAGGTGAGGTGGCTGGTGAAAAGTTGCCGTTCGCTTGTAATTGCCGCTCGCTTGTCATTTACGTTATATGTGCTTTTTACTTTTTTTATTTTACCTACAAGGTAAGTTGTTCAGTTAATGAGTAGTTATTTTGTTAATAGAAGTAGTTTTATATTTTATAGCCGCTAGATTTAACCGGGTTTTTTATAGTAAAGGCCTCTTATTGCCGCTCTATTAACTAGCTTAATTAACTTAACAAATTAGCTTTTATTAGCAAGATTAAGTTTTTTAGTTGCTTAATAAAAGCTTGTAATAAAGTTACACTAGTTATTGGGCGTTTAAAATAACGTACTGCTAGATTTTAGCCTGTAAATCGGTAAAATACACTAGCAAACGAGTATATAGTAAAAGTAAAGAAATATAAGCAGTGATAATCGCTATAATGGACCTAGAAATTACTCTTAAAGTACTGAAAGCCTTTAGAATAGGGCAAGATATAGCCTTAATGCTATTAATAATAGCTAAAATCTTTAAACAGCAAATAAAAGTCTGTTCGGTTACAAAAGCGTACAATAAGATAGTAGTTAAAATAGCCCTTTCAAAGCAGCAAATAGAAGCAAAAACGACTAAATCGAACGTCTACAGCTAAAAAAGCGCTGTAAAGCTCTTTAAGAAAAGCTTAATTAACGGCTATAAAAGATTAAAGATGTTATTGTTAAGCAAATCGAACATACGGAAGCCGTACGAGTTGCTATTAAGCAACGGTAAAAAAACGACAAGTTTTGCATAAGTTTCAGAACTTATACACTAACAAATCAAAGAAATTACTATTTGAAAACTTGGGTTTTTTATATAACGATTGAAAAAAAAAAGGTAGTTGTTAATAATAAAGACGAGAAAGGGTTTGATAAGCCGGATAATAAAAACGACGAGCTTATTGTAATGCGATCTTTGCGCCGCACAATTTGCTAGCTTGCACGGTACTAAGTAAATAATTAATATTGCTAAAAACTTTAAGAAAAGGCGGGTTTAATGCATTTATTATATAATTTCTAGCTTCAATTTGGATGGAGTTGTTCGTAGGTGCAAGTGTGGCTTTTTGGTGTGAAAACTGACCTACTTGGGGGGCTGTCCCACTTGGGGGCCCCCGCCGTTGATGGTGAGCTAGACTTCCTAATTTAGCCCATATGTTGCGATGGCAAGTGTATGTACATGGTATAATAGCTGCACATCGTACTCTTTATATGCTTACTGAGCAATTTTGGTTTTCGGGTGCATAGGGTATGACTCGTAGGCGCATCGCAGGCTGAACAATCGGATGGGGTCACAAGCTTTTATTTCGCTCTCACCGCATCACCTTGAAGTGCTCATGTCGTTGCGCTGAGTAATGTGCTGCCATATCGCAGTGCCTACTTGATCTATTTCATAGCCTCCACAAGCGTTCAATTTGACTTATAGCCAGTGTAGACTTGGGGGCTTTGTGAAATCGAACATCATAAACGAATGACTTCAAACACTACCAAGGTGTCCAGGCTGGATTTGCACGGAAGCAGGTCGTTCTAATGTCTCGACAGTTCATCACAGAAACTCCCCCAAAGCTGCGCATGGTAAGAAAATGTCTAGACCTGAAACTTATAAGTAAAACAGACTATCCAATGCCTCGTTCACTATCACGCCTCGTGCTAGTAGCAAGTGACCTGAGTATGGCTCCTGGAGTTGACGAGGGAAAATTACGCCTCTCGGCACCACCACCATAGAGCGCTGCTGCGCTGCCAATACCGTCCCTAGGTGTTAATATCACTTGAAGTTAACGGTGAAGATTGCAACTCTAGAAATACCGTTGCGGCACCCGAGGGTCGATATGCTCCCCAATTCGTGGTTTACAACAGCGTCAACACGGCAATCGAGTCTCATAGCCTAATAGTTGTACAACCTGCACTGCCTATCGTATCCTTCACCAAGAATTGTTTCCTTACACGAGAAGTATCTGGTCATCATTGGACATGTTACCACCATGCTTCCTTGAGTCGGATACAAGATCTCATCTGAATACCTACGGCCCAAAGCCAACATTCACGCAACATTGGACGGCCATGATGGGATTTCTGTAACAAACAGTCGATAGTGATCTAGCTGCTGGATTTATCATTTGGCAGCTTGATAGCCTTTTAGTGACGAGCAAAGTGAACTTTGAGTAATGTTCTAATAGACTATTGGTTGGGTTAGGGTCTGACAGCAGAGGTTAAAAAGTCATGTTCCTATCAGATGACAGAAAGGGGATGGATTGGTTCCCCCGCAGCGTTCAAACCCTCCAGGCTCCAGCCAGCCACACCTTCAGGCTTCAGCTGACCCCCACTGGAGATCTTCCGGTGTCTCCCTTACTTCCGGCTCCCATTCAACAACAGTCTCCCAAACTTCCAGCCAGCCAACCAACCAGACCTCCCAGTTCTGGCACTCATCCACGCCTGCACCTCTTACCGGCGCCCCCTTAAATGGCTAACAAATCCGTTGCGCACAAGCTGAAAGCCGGATCCGGTCGCCGGCACTCAGCGAGGGCTCGATACAATGATAACTTCGCTGACAGGCTGGATCGGCTGCTAGACGACAATCCCGAATGTGACCTCAGTGCTCACTTGGCGAGATACAGCAAGGAAAGACTAGAGAAGCTCAAAGGTGAGCAAGTCTGCCACGTGAAGATCGAGCTAGTTGGATGCCCAGCTAACTAAATATGGAACCAGGAGCCACCAGTACGCCTCAGACGGTCGCAAGGCCAAGCGGTCCTGCGCAATTGACCGCCCCGCGACCGAGCAGCGATGAATCTAGGATGGTCAGAGCACCGAGACCGAGGCCGGACGCTCCTTCGCAACCCTTTCCCCAGCCCAGCGGCGACTTAATGGTATTGCATCCGCTTGCTGACTCGGTTGGAGCTCGGCTCGGTCTGTCCGCTGAAGATGGTCGCGATGTACTTGCCCAGTTTCGCCGGCATCTCGAGGAGGGCGAAGTACTTCAACAGGTTCATACATGTACCAGATAGGTCATCAAGTTTGCCGGTTCAATCATCGTCAAATGTAGAACACACATAGTTTTAGAAGAGATGACTATGTTGTCTCATGTCTGGAGCCACGGCATTCCGGTTCCTGAACCGCTCGGAGCCGCGCGGGTCGGAACGTAAACTCACCTCTTCATGTCGTACGTGCCTAGGATACCGCTGCAGAGCATCTAGATAACGCTTCCGGATCACTGGAAGGCATCGGTTAGTTCCGAGCTTAGAAATATCCTCCGGCGCGTACAGGACCTGCCTTTGCCGTCTCCGTATCTTAAGGGAAGCAATCCTCCCCGCTGCGAAAATATCCGCCGCTTTTTGCAGACCAGCAAGCCCTGTATCGCCAACGAGGCAAAGTTTAACAGCTTCTTGCTCTCTACGCCTAAAGAACACGATCCCGAGTATCTTAATCCAATCAAGTCGAATATAGGTACAACTCACAAGATTGTCATAGCCCGCGGCGACCTTCATCAGAGGAACATATTGGTCTCCTACACGGACAATAGCTGGTTAAAAGTCTCTGCCTTGCTAGACTGGGAAGTAAGCAGGGCGTATCCGGAGTACTGGGAATACGTCAGAGCCATAGCGGGCGTGAATTACGATCGAAGCGATTGGTATTTATACATCCCAGCTGAAATCGGGGACTGTAAGAATGAGTGGCAACAGGACTGGCTCATCACTCGGCTTGTTTCTTGAACGACATGGTGATCCACCTGGAACAGAACCACGGACCTCAAGCGGATCCAGTCAACTTAACGTCCATCGATGGTGGTGAAGCATACTCTTCCCAATGTGTGACACAGCTTCATCACAATCGCAGTGGGTGAAAGGATTGTCTGTCATGTACCATCGAAAACCAACGTGACGCATCGGTTCACTCCCTCCAGTGTCATGGGTCAATGTTACATTTCGCTACCACTGCCACACAGCCACGAGAGTCTCGGGTAGCACTGGCCACCACATGCGCATCCTCTAACTACAGGGTGAATCAGAATCCAACGTGAGCTTCGTCATGGACCCCTGTCCATGCCTCGGGTGGTGTTGGTTCAGGGTTGCAGTTTGAGGTTGCATGAGAGAGCCTTAGTTGTGCAATATTGGAAAACTTTGGGTTTCTTTTAGTACTTCACACCTAACGCAGGTTGGTCGCATATCAAATATGTGAAGACCGCTGCACACTGGCGAGTTACACGATCTATTGTGACAGGAAGGCAAGGCTCTAGGCGACTCCAGATCTGTAGGCGCGCGCGAGCTCCAAGGCGCCCTATGGTGTATCATGGATGTTGGCGTGCACTCTACCCGCTCAAGGGAGGTACATGTACCATCTCGCGCAAGCAGGAATGATGTATTTCAAGCTCCAAGGTCCAATATTACATTCAAAACCAATCGAGGACGTCAGTGAGCCAAAGCGACATAAACTTGATGTCTAAGAAATACCCTCAACCGGCTCCGTCGTCTGCTGCCGAACGGCGGCTTGGGCGGTGCATGCGGATATCGAAGCCGCTTGCCGGCTTTGCGTGTCCAGCCTGGAGCTTCTCTCCCGGAGGCGGCTGTTGGTTGTGCGAGATCAGCATGAACTAGAGCACATCATGTCAATACAGTAAACCACTGCCCACGCCAAATGAGGCCCAGGTGGTATGGTACCCCATCGCTTCGCAGGCAGCAAGTAAATGACACGATGACACCCATCCATCCACAGCCTGCCTGATATCACTCCTTCAACCAACAGTCCCCAGAGCCCGCAACCACACATGGGTTACATAGCAGGTCATGAAAGGGACGCTTAATGCGGTTGGTTCTATTCTACGAACAATAAGGAGAAGATTGGCCAGGAGCTGCTGCAGGCGATGCATATGTACCTACCTGTGCAGTGTCACAATGATACCCGACGCCTCCTGCGAACTACTACCTAGCTCAGCCTGCCTGACACGTGTATAGTAGGTAGTCGCAGTTGGTGCCGATGCGTATATTGTGCATGTGCGTAAGCCTTAAGCACCTAAAGGTAGGACTCCCGCCGGCCCAGGACGCAACGGTCTTTGGATCGACCAATTTACCGCGCCGCGGGGTGGCGGCGGCCAATCGCGTCTGCAGGTGGAGGACGCCTCGATTCTCTGGCGCATGATGAGAGTTCGCCAGGCCGGGCCGAACATGGCTTATGTTGGTGCGACACTATGCGGCTCTTGTCGAGGCTATGGTCTTCCTTCCGTCTCTCCCGGCAGGCAAAGCAGTGCTGCCATGATGAGGGAGTCTTGGGCGGTGGTCACTGAGAGAACAGATGCGTTTGACGTAGGCATTGAGAAGTTGTAATGTGGTCATGTCTTCATTGAATCATAAAATGCGAGTTTCTAAGAATAGGTAGCCAATTGCACGCGTGGGCAGTTGGAGACGTCGATCGTTGGTGATACACCAGGCAGGCTGTCGGGTATCCAGCCAATGAGGAGCCCTTGGCCCCAAGGTTGCCCTCAGTGTGACCATCATCATCATCATGATCATCAGTATGGCACGACGGCCTTGATCTCCTCCTCGTGTATGCAGATCAAATCCTTCTCCATGAGCGGCATCTTCTCGTTCCAGTCGGTCTCGTCCGAGGCCTCGTAGCTCGGCAGCCGCACCCGACCCTCGCCATCCTGCTCTAGCCCAACGGCGACGCAGTAGGATAGGAAGCACGAGACGACCTGGCAGAACAGCGCGGTGGCCGACATGTAGGCTGCAGACCCCCAGGTAATCGACAGTGGGATGGCTCCGACCAGTAGCCCCTGCGCGGTCCACGATCTGAAGGCGTACTCGAAGATGAAGGCAACGGCCGACGCGAGCAGGGCCAGCATGTTGGCGGCCACGACGAACAAATAGGTCTTGGCGCCGGGTCGGAAGGTGACGACAGGGTAGACGGCCAGAGATATCAGGGAGAGTACCAGCGCGATCGGGTGAAGTAGGCCGATCGCCGTGGTCAGGAACAGGGATGACGAGGACGCGTTAGGCCGGATCGTCACGTCGAGTGAGAGGCCCATCGCTACTTGAGTGACTGTCGTAGTGTCGTAGCCCACTCCGAACCCCGAGCATGTGTGAGACCAGCGATAAGGTCTAGTGAAGGTTAGCATGGGTGTTCGACTATGAAGTCCGCAACACGATCGTCGGTGTTACTTACGATGGAGTGGTGTCGTTCGTGGTCAGACAGAACCCGAAGGTACTGAACCAGGCTTGCTGCCGGACGCCTCCTGGACCCGTGTTTCCAAAGTCGGCCTTGTGCAAGTAGATGGCACTCGACGGCGGCATGACGGTCATGGTGAGCAGACATGCGGCCACGGCCAGGCACGCCACGGCCAGCAGGTGAGTGCGTGTTCGTAGGCTGGTGTTTGAAGACATCTTGGCGGTAGGTATTATTATTATTATTGACTGATGGCGGGTAGGAATTCAAAGACCAGCCATGAATATCCTCCGTCTTGAGTAGAGTAGGGCAGGTCGGTCTGAGGGGTGAGGGGAGAAAGCTTGGGATGGAGGAAGAGAGAGGTTCGAGGCTCGAGGTTCGGGGTCTGCAGCAAGTTTAATACTGACTCTGGGGGTGACCTTACTTTGTCTCCTCGCCTGCTTGCATCCTCTCCTCACTAACCTCAGACATGAAACAAACATTAGGGTAGAGATCAGCAGTCGCCGAGTCATAGCGTCCGAGGCTCGCCAGCTCATAATTGGCTGCATGCGTGATGAACGCCGAGATGCGTGACGGGGTCCCGGGACCCTGGATCGCCCTGGATGCGAATCCTTGTGGCTCCCGCTATGATCTTGGGCCGTTCTTGGAGTCTTCTAGTCCGAGACACCCCAGACGCCTTTTATTTCTTTTGCAATCTGTAGTCGAGCCCTTACATATCTCGGCTGCGTCGAGCTGGCAGACTGACAACTGATATGTCATATCTCATGACAAATGGGTGTATTCATAGTTGACAGTCCAGAGCCCTGTCCAGTTCGTTCCATGGCTACCCACGGGAGTGTTGCAGGCCATGCGAGCCTCTAACAGCTTGGGTCCCTTCTGTGGCCTGTTGATGAGTTGTCGAAGGAGTCGGAGCCTTGCGCGAATGGAGCAGCGAGGTTGGGCTTCGAGGATTTGAGAGGCCGACGACACTGACAGCGGAATTGGCGGCGCGGGGAAGTTGAGCACGGAGCACCTCATCTGTGGTTTAGCGCTGCTCTAGTACGGGGACGCACAGACGGCTCTTTGCTTGCTGACAGGGGCTTCCCGGGGTCTTTCCAGGGGCAAGCGACCCACCACGTAAGCCCTAGCGCTGCTAGCCTGTTATCTCGCCCGGAATCTTGGAAGGCTTCCGGGCAGACCAGGGGGCAGAAGCCACAACTCCACTCCACTCGTACACAATCCATCGCGCAAAACTTCAAGGCCATGATGATCCACGCAGTCCACAAGAGCCCCTTTCTCCTGAAATTTTATTGAGCTCTACTAACTACCCAGTACCTTGCACATATTCATCCGATACGAGTCCCGCGGCCCGATGCATCAGGTCAACAGTCCAGATCTTGATCAAGAAGATCATCAACCATCGAGTATTCATCGTCCATGCCGTGCGTCATGCAGATCCCCTTTTCCTCACCGAGCTGGGGGCGGGCCGCTCAGATTGCAGATTCCATCCAAATCAAGCAGCCAATGCCACGCATCATCCTCTCCAGCCTCTCTGGTCATGATAGTTGCTTTTGTTCGATCAAAATACGTCCACTTTCCGGACTGAAGGATCACGGCGGGTGGTTGGTTGGGTCGCAGGAATCTCCCGACTCTGGTCGGTGGTCGGGAAGGATTCGTTTGCTTGCAACAAAATTTTACGATAACCCCATCGAAAAGAAGAGCCGTGGAACGAATCCGTCTCGCATGGTACTGTATGGAGCATTGGAAGAAATACGTGCGGAGACATCCCGAGCGCGGAATGCCGGCGTACTTGGTCGTAATGACATCCTGCCCTCTATCATGCCCTCTCAAGAGACGCCGTTCACCATCCCTCGAGAGAGTACGGTAACTCCATGATCAACATCTTCAAATGAGAGCGACGAACGGAATGGCATGTCACATGCAGCAGAGCAGAGGCACTGTGCAGCTCACAAGTCTTATGTTCCGATGAAAGTAAACACATGATCAGCACACAGGTCTCTGATGGGCCAACAGCGCCAATGGAGAGAAATGCAATCACTCTCTCGGAGAACCTAGAAATGTCGATAATGGGTTACTCAGAGGCCCTGGTGAGTTCCGAGGCAGGCCAGGTACAATCTCCCTACACCTGCAGCCCATTCGCCAACTTGTCACAGTCCAGCATCATCACCCACGCCGACGGTCCAGGTGCATTACCGTACCTACCACCACCTCCTCGTCTCTTGCGTGCAGCCCGCATTGGGCGATCCAATACAGCATATCGGCGCCGAAGGACGACATGTGCTTTGCCAGCAGCTGCTTATCTGACCAGATGAATCCGTTGATGGCTGTGCATTTCTTGAGGACCATCTCTGTTGGACCATTCCTCCCATGAACGTTGTACAGCGATAATGGACTACTCCGAAATGGCTCGCCCACGGTTCATGGCGCCAGGTAGGTAGGTCTCCGACTCGGTCGGCAGGCGCACCTGCCCGCGCTGGTCGGATTTAAATGACAGGTATTCGTTCTGCACCGTGAAACCTCTCTCTGAGGATCTGCTTCGGGGTCGAACGGACGGTTCTCGACTACCAGGTGTTCGTCTGCGATCGGTTGATGCTCTGGGCGGCACTTGTAGATGAAGGACTTGTTTGATGCAGCATGGTCCTGTCAGTTCAGACGTATATCTTGACCATACAGCAGAATGCAGGACTGGGTATGCGAGCGGTGTATCGAAGTGCGTTGGATGTCGTAGATGATGCTTTCGAATCGATGTGGGGCTACTTGCAGGAATCTCTCACTTCCAGCTACGGATTGAGTTGGGCTGGTAACACCTCTTCAATGCGAACTTGTTGGGCGTGACTGCACATGCAACCTGCGTACCTTGGTGAGCGACTTGACCTCAGAAATTGCCGTCTCAGACTGTGCCCTCCAACTTGATGTTGATGGGCACTGCCTTGGCATCTTGAGCGCGAGTCTTCCCAGCCAGTAACTTTATATCATACTTTGCGTACTGCCACGTTTGCCATGCCATGCACTCTTCTCTCATATTCAAGGATGAACATGGATACGCAGGTGGTATAGTGGTTCTACGACCATCATCGAAAGCATGATATCGTGGTGAATCGAAGCCATGATGTCCTCTGGCACACACACGTACTTCGTATATTCCCCATTCCAATATCCTTACTGAACCTCCCTAGGGCACTGCCACACTGACAGGAGCATATAAGCAGTTCGAAGCTGGGTATTTCCTAGGAGTCCCAAGCATACACCATTGTATGGACAGCCTTCTGGCTTTTGGATGACCTTGTACTTTGTACTCTCCAGGCAAGTTGACGACGCAAAGGTCTGCTCCAATACGGTGCCTCGGCATCCCTTTCCTCCTTGATTTACTTGGAACAAGTTTAGACGTCAACCTAGATAACAACGCATAGCCAACATCATGCCAGGCTCCACCTCATCCAATTTGCTGCAACATCAACATGGCATTTCATATACCTGAAGACCTAGGTTCAAACCACAGCCTACAACAGCTTTGCACTGCCCATCAGAGAGACATCACATGCCTGAACCAAGTCAAGCTCGGCTTTATCGTAGCAAGAGAAGCAGAAGGGCAATACGAGAACACAATCTCATTGAACAACACCTGCGGAACGCAACCACCGAGCATACAAACATCGTCACCACAACGCTCTGCCCAGTTAACAGTCAACAAGTAAGATCAAAGGGTGCATGCAAGCCATACTGTGCTCTGTATTCTACATGTATCGTCAGCCGGTCGATTAACTGTCACAACCCAACAAGTCACACACTCTTGAAGCACACAACCAAGTGTACACACAATGCCAAATACACAAGCCAAAGCCCAAGTTGCACTCAGTAACCACTCACTGATCAACTATGAGCCTCTCGTCACCCACCATCTTTCATACACGATACAGCTCGAGACACAACAAATGTCCTGCAACATGTAGCAGACGATTTTTCCACCAATGTTCGCAACCACAGTGACTAGCAACAAACCCAAACACCTGCAGAACCTCAATCTTCTCATACCCATAAGCAGGACAGAGGGATGCAAGTTTCGAGTTTCTACTTGTATCTTTCAACTTAGCGAAGACACTTAACGAAGACCCCAAGGGGCTATAATGTTAGCACGCCAGTACTCCCTAAGTCACCCACAAAGGCACCCGATGCACGCACCTGGTCCTAGGCATCCACACCAGGACTTACTAAACCATCGTCTCTTGCCGCTCCACCACAACATGCCAAGATGAATCTACTGTGGATATTGATTCAATCTTGCAAGTTCTATCAGTCTGCGCCTGGACAGACGCTACCTACGGTGGGTCATTGTCCCGGTCCCCATCTCTCTCCTCGCACTCCTTTCTCTTCATTCCGTGTCATCATCCCCTATCCTCACTCCCGACCCTCCACCATTCCTCTTCCTCCCCCTCTCTTTCGCCTCCTGCCGCGATGGAGGCGCCCCAGGAACAGCGTGAGTGGTACGCCAGCGTAGGCGGCTATCTCACTAAGGTTTCAACTGGGGACCCTTGTTCCTCATCCTTTACCTCGTCGGTGAGTACCCTGTCACCCTCCCAGCTCCCGTAAACGAGGTAGGACCTACGCGATGACGCAGGCCTCTAACTATAGATCAGCTTTCCACAGCCCACGTCGACGTTGACCGTCTGGTGTCGACTAGATAATTCCAAGGTACAGCACGAGGTCCACAGCTCCTCTAAACCCCACAACACCCTCTTCTGAAGGCGTCTGGCCACGAAAAGAAGACAAGGTCTCGATTGGATACATTTGCCATGTTAATCAAGATGATTCTAATACACGCAACACGGCAGGCAGATCACCTACCTGTCACAACAAAGGGGTACACAAGAGTGTCGACACGATACACACCAAGTCTAGGACACCTAACCTATAAATACATCTACAATAGCGATAAAGAAGCTCAGTACTGAACGCTGTCTCAAGGCGACAATACCTCTGCCCGGCGCACTCCCGCCTGGAAAGTCCAGGTGGAGTTGGGGACTACGACACATTACGGGTGCGGGATGGCAAAACTACCAAATAATTTAGTATGCTCGCCAAGAAGAATGGTGAGGAGGTACCGCGGCATTCGGAGCTGAACATATGGCACGATCATCAACATGACGCTTCTGATAGTTAAGCTCGACAAAATTATGGCATGCGCACCTACCCATGTTGCAGCACAGGCACTGCTCCGGCCGCGCAGCCTCCTTAAATCAACAGGTGGTCGACTCGAAAACCACAGCTCTACCTCATCACCTCCAGCGAGATGTCTAACCGCTCTGCACGCCACTGATAAAAATAATAATGTCAACTCCTACATTAAGCTGGTGGAGCAAAACAAGTCTTTAACAAACCTAAGGGATACTTGATAATCCATCAAAACGAGATATATATTCAACTATAAGACAGCGATACACATGATTAACATTCTTCTATAAAACTGGAACTAGAAGAAAATTAAGGACGAAAGAAAACCTTGTGACGAGCCGTCTAACCTATAAGGCTAAAGGGTTCTATAGGGTTTATGTTCTGAGGTAAGTCAACACAAAAGACGATAGAGGCTTCTGTCAACTAGAAGACACTCAGATGCTGGGGCTTGGTCTGAACTGGGTTCACTGAATAGTCGAGTCGTCAGGAGATTTCTCCCACCTTAGGGTTGGCTAAGATGCTTAGATTGATCACTGAGGTAGAGACTGTCTATCTGTCTAGCTAGGAAATGTCCATCCTTATATATCCAATCTCTCCCTCACTGATGGGGTGGATATGTTGGATAACCTTGCTATCCAAGCTATCCTGGATATGTTGGATAACCTCGCTATCCAAGCTATCCATCACGTGATGTCTTGATCACGTGACCTAGACGTTTCTTTGGCCCGTGCGTTCTTCCGGGTTCTTCCAGTTACTGTCCATCTTGTTGGGCCTGCCAGCGGGCCTCATTCCCTGTACGCCTCGTTGGTTCGTAACAAACCTCTGAAAGTCATTTTATGAAGATACCCTCACAGTCGTACAATGCAAACCCTCTCTTTCTGCACCAACTCCATTCATCATCAGCAACTAAGATCATTAACAAAATCTCAAGGATAGGTTCGTTATTACGATTGTAACTAGGGGTTCTCGCCGGCTGGGGAAATGAATTGTTCATGGCAACTACCAGGAGTTCATCAGAATCAGAGCTGGTGAGTGTAGATCTCTCCAAGAAGGTCTCAGCAAAATCCACGGGGCAGACATCGGAGGTTGGACTGTAGCAGAGGATCGTAAGAAGTTGCAGGCAGCACGCGCTCTCGTAATTCCTCCATCCCAAATACATCTCTCTCATTCAGGGATCGGTCAGACGTCACATCTGCCCGCACACAGACAACCGCCCGGAACAGCAAACCCAGAAGTTCGGCAACCATGGCGAGTCAGTTGGCTGCCCCCACCCCCAATTCCGCATCAGATATCCGTGGTCCACGATCCTTTGAATACCATTATTTTAATCCCGGAGAATAGTCCACTTCGCGGCACGAAGGGTTCGCACACACTGAAAGGTACCTTACAATAACCGAACATTACAGCAGCCTTCCAGGTACCTTTCCGAGTCACCAGCTCCGTGAACCTCGCAGCAATCAGGACCTGCCGTTCTGCTTGAGACGAATTCAGGAAGGCGCGCTAGTCATCTTCGCCTGCACAACCGTGCATCCACAATTCTTTCGGATTTTCCCCTTTTCCTTTCAGCAACCACAACATCCCTCGTCGAGATACAGCGCTGCACCCGCACTACATAACGACACTCAGGTGGGAAAACTGATCATATTCATATTCCCGGCTCTCGAAATCATAAGAAGCCGGCCCATCGATAGATTGCATACCTACGGACCGAATCTCCTTTAAGGTCCCCGCTGGCAATGATAAACCTCATATAAGGACAAGGTCAAACATGCTAATAGTTTCAAAAAGCCTACCAAGAAGGGCCAGGCTACTTGCGTGAAGGCCCCTAAGCGTTGGAATATGCAGGCTGTGCGTGGTACAACGATATAGTAGGATTTCTGACACAGGGACCAGACTACGTCAAACCCCTATCTCGAACGGAACGACGGGCTGTAACCAGAGCTGTGGTCAACTACCGAATTGTCAATGGATTCCTATGCCGCTTGGAGGCAAGGAAAAGAGAGCTGTTTCTCCTTCCCCGGCCTTTTGCATACTTCCCCACCTCTTTAGTCGCCCCTTCCGGTCGTTGTACACGCCTTGATGGTTGAGGGCATTATGATGAGTTTTCTCGGCACCATACCATTTCAAGCAGAAGGAAGAAGCCTCGAGTTCTACCACAAACAAGGTTCCGAACAACTCAATCCACGTCAACGGGACCCCTTCGTTGAGTTGAGTTGACACTATCCACGACCTCGTCGTCGCTTCGTTGAGTTGAGTTGATCAACGAGAGGTCTTGTCTCCGGAGATGTATACGTCGTTGATGCTATGACCAGGTGTTATGATAGCCCAGAAATTACCGTATTTCCGGCCGGACCCTTATAATTTCGGTATGCTCCGAACTATTTCTACATAGTCCTCGGGAAATTATATGGTTTAAAAAAATAAATTTATATCAACCTATATATTAACGGGTTGATTAATATCAACCTACGAAGGCCTCATTGTTAAGTTGATTACGAAGGTTACAAGGGACCCGTTGAGTTAAGTTAGTGTGGATATTGATGTCAACTCAACTCAACCGTTGATATCCGTTGAGTTGTTCGGGACCTTGTCCACAAAATCCGCGAGATGGTACCTCAGCTGCCCATCTGGATTTAGAGTGAGGACTGAACCGGGCGTTACCATCTATATTACGATAATAAAGACTGACTTCGTAACGAAAGGCTTAAAAATCAACAGATGTCAGCTTCGGTGACGGCTGCTTTACCTAGACATCATCAACAAGGCGCGTACTTGACTCAGTCCTGTAAATACTCTCTTCGTGCCAGGCTAGCCTCGTATGCTGCTCCATGACCTCCCGCCAGCCGCTATAGGTGCCCGAAGCATCCAGACAGTCCACGGTGCTCCTCTCTCACCACCACAATTCCGAAGTTGCCTCACCATCAAATCGCCACTTTGAATACTCACACCGCGACTCCCAATGACATGCGAGACTATCTAACAGAGGCCATGCCGGTTTTCAAGGCGACCTTCCGAGCATAGCCCTTTTCAAATTTCAACAAGCTTGTCGGGTGCCGCCAGAAGCATGGATTTAGATCTCCGTGACCTCGGTCAACTGCAAATACAGCAGCTCAAGTCGGAGATTATAGACCAGGAAGCTCCTATCAATATTCCTACGCTGTTCATCAAGGACGACGAGATTGCTAAATCTATACATCTATATTTCGATCACGATGCGGTACAAAAAGTCTCAGTAATCACTTATTATGAGAAGTTAGATATATCGCCGATCGGAATGTTTCGGAACCTCACCCACCTCCACATCGGAAGACAACTGGAACAACCTACAGGTCTCGCCCGTCTCCAAGGCTTCAATTCCTTGTCGAGTTACACATGTCCCCGGAGATGAGGTTCGGCATCTTTCACTTTTCAGGGAGCCACGCACAGCAGTCAACTCTCACAACTTCACATGTCGTCCACATTCCCCACACTTCCATCACTTCCACTTCGTCACTATCACATTTCCAACTACGCCCTAACCACGTAGTCACACCATATAGAGTTCATGGTGCGCAAGACTAACATGGCTCAACTGTACAAACGCGAGCTTTTGAGATGCGTTTTTTTCGCTCGTCGGAATGATTGAGCAAGACTCCCTTGTTCTCTTCTCTGTCGCTCCGCTTCGCGTTCTTCCGGGGTAAGGTCACCACTATGTGGCAGCTGAGACGAAGGGGGTTGCGGATCGTTTCCCAAGTTCTTGCTCGTGTTTCCTTGCTCGGATATGATGACGATCGATCGGTTTTCGCTGGGCAAGTCATTCGACCTCATCTATCGTGCCCTGTGCGGGTGCGAGTTGGTCGACTCGATCTCGGACAAGAACGGCTGGCTACCGTACTGCTGCGATATTAGCGCGCGTTACGTCGAGGAGCTGCTCGCGTCGCTTCTGTTATATCTCATCTATAACACCAGACACGGTCTCATGCTGCCCTACTACACCAAAAAAATCTATCATCGTGTGGGCTAACACAATCGTCCCAAGCCTACCGGACAATCCCACCAATACCGGGCCAATATGGACACCAATATAACAAGTTGTGCCCGTCAGCGATTGGTGCGACTCCCAGCATGGGATTCCTCAACCGCGCCACACGGGACATTCGTGTGGTCAACGGGATCTTCGTACAGCTCTTCGGGGTCGAGAATGAGGTGCCTTGTTGACTGTGCGAGAGACGGCTTAAGGAGTCGGAGTCGGACGGGAAGACTGGCATGTGGCCTTTCTTTGGATGCCGATCGATCCCAAACGATAGGTGGTTCAAGGGATGCTGCGGAAACTGCATCTTCTCAGTCACTAATAACCATCTGCCTGCCGGATCGAAGAGCCTCCTTCGGTCAGTACCGACTCATCGTCTGCACAACAAGTACCCGGCACTGGGGTCGCCCCCCACGGGGGCAGCCTATCATCATCATCATCATCATCATCATCAGAGAACGAGACCATATCGTTCAGCATGCATGGCCATGACTATCATTGTCTACTACTACCTGCTAGCCGGATCGAAGGGCTTCCCCCGGTTAGTAACTACTTATCGTCTGAACAACAGAGACCTGTCAAACAGTGCGTATTATGGTTGATCTTGTTGATAACGTGTATTCTGGTGATTCTGATGAGAGTGTGTGTATCTGAAGGATCTGCTGGTGTAAGCTACAGGGCCCGAAATTGCCCTAGAGCCCCTGTCGGTGCACTGCCACCTCCCTGACTCCACTGTGGCTTGCGTGCCATTTGACAAGACCTGGCACTGGGGTCGCCCTTCCTGGGGAGAGCCCATTATTATTAGATGATGCTATGCCAGGTCTAAGCAACTAAGGAAACATAACGGGTAAGCATATCATTTCTGCAGAAGCAATTAACAAGGCATAAACTAGCACCAATTACGCACAGTTGCCGAGCGAAGAGCACGAGTCGACTATTAACGGTTATTGGTTTTATTCCTTCTTATATTAACGAATTTACCTCATTTACAACTATGGTGCAATCCGCACGCCTATCCAAAATTCGGACCAGCATCCAGTCCGCCGTCGCGGCATGTATCAAATTGTCATTACCATTGCGAGTTGCGCCATGACGAGCTGCGCTTCGCACACCTACCCTTCGGATGATCGACAGCCCCCCTCGAGAGTGACCTGGACAAGAAGGAGGCGCTTGTGGTTCGTCGTATCGGAGGTTCTCGCAGTCATCAATGTCGCGCATTCCAAGCGGTAGCATTCGAACTCCGATCATCCGACAACACCCTGCCGGTTCCTCGCGAAGCCCTGGAGGCAAGCTTCCCGGAAGCTTCGATGAACACCTGCTGTCAGACAAGGTCATCCCTGGTGTCTTCAGCGAAGCCCGAAAAAGCCGAACCGCACAGTACCGCTCGGCTTCTGCAATCAGTATCTGCAGCACCTCAAGCGTCGAAAGTATGTTCCCCCTGTGGCCTCTTCTGCTAGTGATCTAGTAGGCGTTAGTCGGACTCACCAAGGACCCGTAAATATGGGTGCCTCTGCCGATAAGGTGTAAACAATATCGAGGCCGTCTCTCATCTCACACAATCTCATGATCACGTCAATGCAACAGCTTATCGACTTTTGTACCCTCATGGTGGCTCGTCGCACCGGTATAATCGTGCTTGGTGTCAGAATATACGCAATCTATTCTAGGAGCCTTTTCAGGTGAATAATAACCGCGGTTGTTGTTCCGCCAGGCCGTCCTCATCTTTCGGAATCTCGGCTGTCTCCTCCCCAACCGGTGTTCTACGCTATTGGTACTTTACGATCGAAACGAAGTACCCCGTGTCATACCGGCAGTATAAATCTGCTCACAAAACAGCATCAGGTTTTACGGGAACAGAGACTTATACGAGACTTTATAGTTGAATGGAGGGATACTCGCATATCCCGGCTTGTCTATAGCTAGACGCTAGACTCGACCTCGCCTCGATCATCATACATAAATACCTAAAACTCAAATCAAACACATAAGTCGAGACAATACAAATAGGGAGTCCTGAACGTTAAGCACGAGTTTCTCAACCAAAAAAAAGATAAAGAAAGCATTTACTTCTTTACCTATTACGAAGTCGGGCTCAATGATACAGGCAACCACATAGCCCCCAGCTTCAAGCGATCCGGACCAACCTGGCACTGGCTCTTTGAGACAAAGCTCGACAATTCAATACGCTATGCACGTAATTTATAGTCTATGACAATATCGCGACCATACGTCCAGATTTCAGTCTGCGGGCAGAGCTCTGGTATGCAACCAGAACGGGGAGTCGTCTAGCCAAGGAAACAACGGCCGTACCGGTTCCGGTAGCCATAGCCGAGCCAGGTCTCGGGCCTCTCGATCAGGCGGGCACTCACCCTCTCAGGGCAGGGCCCGAATGCCACGAACTAAAGCCGCCCGGCATAAAGCCAACATCCTTCCACGCTGACTTCGAGCTAAAAATAATATAGCCTACGCCGGACCTACTGTCAGAGTCTTCCTAGAATTCGACTCCTGATAGAAGACCCCCCCTCGCGGCAGTGCACGATAGCGACCTAAGAACCACGAAGATTTCGGGGCTGCGGCCCCGCCCAATTCGAGCATGCGACCAGTGTGGGATAGATACTTCGATGCCTGGAATGCTTACCAGCAGATGCAGCAGATGAGACAGCGTTCGAACGAAGCCGCCCCGCCTCGGAGACAACTACCCACTCTCATCACCGTCAGCTCATAGAAAAGGCAGAGGCAAAGGGCGCACCGTAATAACAGGCGAGGAGGCAGCCCTGTAGGTCAGATCGTACAGTAGCAAACGTGCTGTCCACTACCCTGACTTGCAGCCGCTTGCCTGGCCGTTCATGACTAGGACAAACCCGTCAAGCCCAATACGCCTAGGTTCCTCAAGATATTCTTGCCTCATCCTGTCCCAGACCGCACGCCACCTATACGCCACCAAGCGCCGGCAACGCCCGGCCGCTGGGAAAATCCGCAAGTCCCACCACAGGATATCAGTAGACGACTGAACCCTACCACGCCGATTCCGCTGTGCTTTCCTCTACAGTGTGTCTCTATAGTGCTGCAAGGTCGATTGAGCCTTACAAAGTCCAAAAGTCGTCACCAAGGTCTTATTACATCCGAGTCTCGTCGTAAACGCTACGTTACACTCTTCTCCTTTGGAAACGCGAATCCTATTGTACGCTGTAGCCGTGTCCACTGTCCAGCCTTGTAAACACCTTAGAGGCCACGAAGTGTTGAGAGTCGCTAAGGTGTCGACGCATTGCACGGTGCCCTCTATTTCTCGGGCAGGCCGAGTAAGGTTATCTGCACTAACGCCCCGATCGAGTACAGTAATGCGACAGGGCGAACGAAGGAACAGGTCGGCCAACACTACGGCGCAGAATACCTGTGAATTCGAGTTCTACGTTAAGGAGGAGATAGACCCCCCGGAACTTGACTCATTGGCAATCACAAGAGCATACAGTGCAGGCACATAGGGCACCCACGAGCCCCTGCAGTCACGTTCTGTTTCGTGGAGGCCCTGGAATTCTTCCGATACCGTGTTGTCGTGGAAGAAGAACACCTGGACGACGGCGAATGGTCCATGCAAGTCGAGCAGTGCGCCGCATACTACGCGCGATTCATCAGAAATTCGCCTTCGACCAGTCCCCTAGAAGAAACGAAATAGAACTGCTGGTCCCAGGCCATAACCGCAATATACTATCTGACCCTAGCTATGAACCCCAACTTCGTCCCACTGGCCCTGGCTACGAAGAATCCAATCTCCTCCACCTCGCCCTGGTTACGATGAGTAGAGCACCCATCCTCGCCAATACAGGCCTGGATACGATGCTGGCAGATTCGACACTCGTTTACCCTATCTATAAAGCCCAAACCCGTCCACCTACCCCCGGCTGGGATATTTTGTCCTTCAACCAACGGGCCCCCGCCCAAAGCTACGTTGCTAACGGATCGCAACATGCTTAAACGAGCCGTCCCAGGGATTTCCCACTGAAATCCGCTACGAAGTCATCCCAAGACCCTCTAAACTCTGGTGCATTAACAGGCCCACAACGGCGAGAACGCGGTCGCTTCGTTTCGTCCCGCCTCCCCCCCCAAGCACGAGACCGCTACATATATCTAAATGGAATGCCCGTTGAAGCCAGTCTCCAATCTCTGATTCAAAGCAGCTCGGAAACTTTACCCCAAACCCAAGCATCTTCATCCGGACTGGCTTCCCTCGGGCTGGCGTAACTAGCAAGCTCAAAAACCCTGACAAGTATCCGAAACCTTTCAGTTTCGTGCCAAATTATAGTAAGCATTGGGTGGCGGCTCTAGTCGATCGTCGTCACCGTCGAAATCTTGAACTGCGGGAAGACCCCCACAGGTCCGCCGCCGCCGCGTTCACTTGTTGCAGGATGAGGGTACCACGAAGGCCTAAGGGCTAGTAAAAGCAGCAGAGTGGCCAGGGGCCGTTTCCCCTCACCAGTTCTGTTGTGCGTACAATTTCTATCCTGCGAGTACCAAGTTTAACTATCTACAGAATACATTGTCACACTAGGAGAATTATGCGTGTTCCACATACTTATAAAGACTGTATAGGGCAATCACACTTAATCTAGGCCAGCAGGACATGGCGGTAACGGCCTTGACGACGCTCCGGATTTTTTAAAGGCCTTCATTGATAAACACGGCCACCTCGTTGATTGTCAGCAACGAAGAAGGCGCCGAGCTTCGCAGGTCCCATTCCGGCGTACGCAGCGGAGCCTCGGCAAAGCAGGATGACTTCAACCAGCCTCAGCAGACGCCCACCATGGCCCTCCCAAGCGAGCCTCCCAACAAACTTAACAAGGTCTGCTTCCACCATCCTGTGCTCTGGCTTCCTGCTAGAGGTAGCCATCGAACCAATTCGAGCTCCACCTTCGTCGCTGCCAACCTCATCACGGGCTGAAAACATGTCGTCTGTCAATGCCTGGCAGTCGAAATCATCCGTACTGTCTTCAGGAACTGCATCTCTGTCAGGCGCTTCTAGTTGCCATGGTGCTTCTTCCTCCTCTGTTCGTTGACGTGAGTAGCGGTCCGAGAGACTCTTTGAGCACGTCCTCTACCTGTGCACTGGGCATAATGTGCTGGGCTAATTGTGCCAGAGCACGAGGAGTGACGTACCGTCTCGATGCCGAGCAATAATGTCCAAGTATTCCTTCTCACGGGCGAGCCAGAAATAACATTCTATCGAATTGTCTCGAGACCGTTATACGACTGAGCTACGAGTATCCTGAGCGCTGACAGAGAGAACTCGATTCACTTACACGAATATCGTCATACCACGCGCTTCTCCATAAATTCTCCCTCTGCCCCAAGTGGAGGATAACATTGAGAAGTACACAATGGGACGCATCCAAGGAGGGCCTCTGCTAGGCGGTTCTGCCCGATCGTCAGGATGAGCATGACGCCATGGCCGACTAAGAAGTCTTCGCTAACGATCATAATGCACTTCCTCTGTGGCCGACGAGCAAGTCGTATCTGACCACCAAGACGCACTCGCTGCCGTGCTCAATGACACAGTCATGGCAAACGCCAACAGCATTGGGGGTAACAAGCCAGCTCCGTTGCAGCATACCAGTCACAAACCCCCTGAGAGAAAACACCAGAGACTTGACGATACTGCCGACGATGACGACAGCCAGGTGGAGCCCACCCCCAAGCGCAGGAAGCAGCGGACCCGTCGCTCCGAAACAAGAAACGAGTGTTCTCGCCCCTTGCGAAGCACTGTCTGGATATTTACATCGCTACTAGAACGGACTTGCTTGATGATTATATCGATGACAAAGACAGCCGCTGTCAGTAATCAACATCTTCAACTTGCCAGCAGCGCGACGATTAAAGCACAGCGACAGCAATAGCATGCATAACGACGTTGGTGGTTATGAAGACCACGGATCTCTAGCCCAGCGCGAGCTCCGCCAAGCGCTGCGGCAAATGGGGGCTTCAGTCCGCTCAACGACATGGCGATTTTCAAACACAAGCACATCCGATTTCGCGTACCACCCAATGCGTGCTGGGGGGCTCAGCGGGTCTTTCAGCAAAGTTGAAAAAGAAATACAAGAAAACCCAATCTTTAGGTTCCCGGTCCGCAAATGAACACATAGGCCGGTACGCCATACGAAGACCTGCCCATCATGCTCATGGAAATCATGAAGGTCACCCCTTCCCCAGCACCTTCCCCATGCCCTTCAAGAACGAAGCGGGACAAACCGTCATGAAGGATGTTACCAGACGCAGCTGGCCGACCTCAGTCGGCTTTTTGTATCTCGACCTCCGTGATGTCGTAACGTCGATGCGGGAACGCTACCCGGCCCATACAGGATGAACTGGGTCAAGAACCACGTTCGCACGCACGAATATGTCGAGAGGGAAACCATGGGGGTCTATGGCCCAGAGCGATGCGCAACTATGCCCCCAGACGACTGGAAGAGAAAAATGACGCTCACAACATCACGCAACACTGCAAGCAGACCTCTCGACAGCCAAAATGGAGGAACCTAAGGGCCTCGTCACGCCTGCCGTTCGGCGTGTGACGTATCGGCCTAAGCCTGTGGACGCTATCCGTTGTTAAGGTTTTAGTGGTTTGAGAGACTTAGCGTACAGCACGGGGGCTCAACCATTGCGTGTTGCATTGCCTCCGGGAACGTGATCCTATGTCGGATACGGCTCGTTTGCGGTTCGCTAATCCGATATAGAATCCTGAGCACTTCTGCGCGCAGAAGTCGACTTCGCGATCAGCGAAATGCACCGAGTGTGTCCGGAAGCGGGTAGGCGCGCGCTGGCGGTTGCCGTGAGGTAAGACATGCCGGGCTTCCCTCATGCCAGCCGTACGCTAACTCAGCTCCCGCGACCAGTGGGGAGGCTACATCTGGTACACGGGTCTGGGATCTAGACCTCTGGGGTTGCCCGCGCTGGATCCGGGCCCGTCTCGCGTTGTGACTTGTTACACTGATCAGGAAGATTCCCGTGGCGGCATCTATCATGCCGTCGGCAATTCGAAAGGTTACGAGAGAGCTCGACTCCAACCACTAGACTTCGTGTTCCCAACCCAGCAGATTGAGATGATATCGATGTTGTGGAATCAATTCAGGCTCTGCCACACCCTGGAGCAAATAACCCAATGTTTCTTTTTGGTGGCTCATGGCTGAACTCTGTTCGTCTTCTCCCTCAACCTTAACGCTACTAGCGAAACCTTCGTTCACACATACCTTCATCCGATGAGTCACGAGAGCCCTATATGAGGACGGATCCTCGCACGGGAATCTCGCGAAGATCTTCTCCACGCACCACACACAACTCCAACCACTAGACAAACAGGGGCGCTAAATGTAAACAGACATACAGACCAGCGATGATGCGACAACTTGCGCCTACTTTTCACCAGTAGCGCATTTACACATCCGAACGAAGCCGGCCCAAATGAGGCCGCCGCGGCACGGCGTTCCCCCCATTTCCGATCGGCCCCATAACCACAATCTCCACATCTTTCCGGTATCCTGAAATCCTCACGACCGTTGACATCTCGGTCCTTGCCGTAGGATCTCACGTCAAGGCAACCAAACCACGAGTCACGATAGATTTGCCCTTAGAAAATGTGGCATTGACGTCTTCTTCATGCACCGCAACACCTTTTTGGCTGACCGGGCCGCCAACTACGCCGTCTTCTTCGACATCCCGCTGATGGTCCTTTCATAATGGATCTAGACCGAAAGCTGACACGTTGGCGAAGGTGACAGAAGAGTCATGTATCGCGAGAAGAAGTAGGGCGTTGCCCGTGTGGGCCGCGATGGCCAGTTGTTGCCGTGGCGCTAAAGGCCGCCGGCCGTTGCACTGAGAACATGATCGATGAGCGCAAGTCTCGTCGCCTCGAGGTCTCAAGTTCAACCCCAAACCCGCCGACAACATCATCTACGAGGTGCATGAGAGAACTCTTAACACCGATGTTCCCATGGCGATGCTGAAGATAATCACTGCAGACTGCAAAGACCTCAAAGTTGTCATCATCAGCGCGACAATTAATGCCGACATTTTAACACAGTGACATATCATTTTAGAAACTCTCGATAGCTTCCGTATGAAGAAGTAACAGAAGCTATCAATGAGCGCATCAGCAAGTTTGACGAGTTGATAAACCCTGTGGTTGCCAATACATTGGAAGAACTGCCATGCAATAGACGATAAGAGTTGCGAGGCTCTTGACGCGGATGGCCTTCAAGTTTCTCCTGTCCCGCGGCCACCTGATCGCCCTGGAAAACCTGAAGGCCCTTTGGGACCAATACGAGCGCATCTCTATTCAACACGCCGCCAGCATAGACAAGTCACAGACCGGCACCGCCGCCAGGAAGATTATAGAGCTAGAAGACTAATTACGGTCGTCGCTTCCCCTCTTCCACCAAAATCAGTAACAGCCGCAGCAGACCGACACTCCCAATTCCACACAAGCAGAGATTGCCCTGGACCTTCAAGCTTGGCGACCTTTCCGGGACTTGGTCTTGCATTGGGAAGACCGGCAAACCGGTGATCACGGCCGCGCAACTCTGCAAACTGTCGCATCCCTGCTTGGATTCAAGGACATAGTTATCGACCCTTGTTCTCTATCCAAATATATTCGCGATAAAAACGGTCAGGACGACGAGTATCGGCACGTATTTCTATATAACGACGGAAATGACACGGCAGCCTTGCCACAGTCCTTCCTTTATTACATGTATATGCCCCCCGAAGAACACCGGCGCCTGAAAGCAAACCACCTACACCACCTCCCAACTACACGCACACCAGTACATACGTCCTTGTTATCGAGGGTCATCTTGCGCCTCCGGGCACTCTTGCGCTCCGATGTACGTCGATCCCCTGATCCCTTAACGCTCTTACTAATGATGTTTCCAGTCCTGAGTCGGTTCAGAGCATGGCTCGTTTGTTGTTCGACGCTCTTCGCTCTGGAAAGCCCGTAAGTAATCTTGAGCTTATCGTCTGATCATTTTGCTGATCGTTAATACAGGACAAAGAAGTGAAGAAGCTGCGCGTCACTATCCGTCTGCTCCTTAGGGTTGATAAGGACGGCAAGGACAAGAAGCAGGAGAACGACGTCGCGGCGCTCTCAGAGTGAGAAGAGGACGACGATGAAGCTGGAGATTCCTCTTCCCCTACTCCTTTCTTTGGTGGCGCTCTTGCGTGAAATCGAGTACCACGAGCAGGCAAATAGATAGCACCGACAGCATTCACATCATCAAGTTCCGCCTGATGCAAAGGTCCCTCGAGCCAGCGCATGTGTGTCCATGGAAAACCTGCGTCGACCGACTAGTACACATCTCCTTCGCCGAAACGGCGCCACAATACCGCAAACGTCTCGAAAAGTACACTCCAGGTTCCATAACAACCTTCAACGTAGTCGACTATCTAAAAGCCTTACGAGATACGGAAGAATTCGTCAAAAAGCGCCTGATTGAGGGAACCCGTTTCTACCCAACACCTAACAAGCTGAACAAAAACTCGTCATTGCGGGAATATCAGGAAGCATTCTCCCCATCGCCGTTTGACCGTCAGAAGACCCCACCCCGTTGACAAGAATCTGTCAGGATGTCGGCGTGACAGAGCATAGGCAACGAAGGACCGGGCTGAAGGGAAGCAGGGCCGTATGGCGCAATGGTCAAATGCGCCTGGTTGTGTTCTCGTTGTGCGGTGGGCGACGAGAACAAGTGGGTTCGAATCCTGCTATGGCCCCCTTTCTGACCCGGCTTGTGCGAGTCGATAACCAGCACACGACAGTGGAGAGGCCCCATTTTATCGCAGAGCCCGATAGCCAAGCAGCTTGTCTCCACAATACCCACTCCTGCGAGGTTTTCCCCCTTGTGGTTTCCCTCGCCAGCAGATAACAAACACCTATTCCACCCACCAATGCGACATATATCGAACGGCTACTGGAACGTTATGTACACCAGAGAACTGAGGTTCACTGGGTCGCTTTGTCACTAGATAGGAGGTTTTTCTGACGGAATTGTGCTTGGGTATTGACTAAAACCATCTGAACACTCCAGATTGGTACCGCTACAGCGAGGATAGGCTCGTGCGCGGATCTGAATGTATCTAATTTGACACCTCTACAACCTTGCGATGCAATGGCTCTGGGAGGCGTGGTTTGCACTACTGAGGAGCTACCCCCCACGTTAAATACAAAACAAACAAACAAAACAAACAAACTGAAGGGAAGCAGGATGAAATGGACGACATTCATGGTGGCTTAAAACTCCTCCAAGGTCTTTACGTATAGCCTACTGTAACCCTCACTCAATCACCTCATCATCGTCATCGCAATGGCTTCTTCAGGTCATGTCATTTGGGGTCGTATTGAGCGCATCCTTCATCCCACCAGTGACAGTCTCTGGCTGCGCCTGTCCACCTCGTCTGCTGCCAACCGTGAGGCACTCGACGGGCTGTGTATCAGCGTAAGTACCAAGACGTACTGGTTACATAGCAAACAACAACATAGACAAGCACCTTACGTACCAACGAGCCTACCCGTCAACTCATTGCTTACAGTTCACAGACGATATCAGCTCTGCTCTCCGGAACTCAGTCATGGAACACAGCCCCTTGTCAATACCTTTCAACAGAACTACCCGAATCGTGTGAGCGACTACGATCTTTCGTCGTCCGGCGTTAATTTTGTGGCTCCATATTCGTTTATTCATGTAAACACCGCCAATCCAGCAGTTTTCCAGAATGTCAATGGACTAGCTCCTGGCTCTGCTCAACAGGCGATGAAGGCATTGCCGTACGAGCCACGCTGCCGCGATACGGTCCTGTATCTCCTGCTGATACTCGATACGGCCGAACCTTACTACATAAAGGGTTACGGAGGCCAGGCGCAAGTCATGATGAATCGAGAACATTCACATAGACGCATCGTATCGCTGACGAGGCCGCCCATGCTGCGGTACCGAAACCGTTACAAAATGTATGTAGCGTAGACCACCAAGAGAGACTACTGCTCAACACCCCTCACGACGTCAGTGTCTCTTCCGCATTTGACTAAAACTATAAAAGACTGCCTCCTTGCTTTGCTGCGCCTCCAACGTCGGGGTGGATGGGACTGCCAGCACTGCGTCACTGGCGGATTTTTCCCACGTGCTCTGGTTCAGATCCGGCTTCGTTTAATCTCCCAGCATCACAACATTCATCCTGAACATTTCTGCCACTGCATTTTGGCGCAGTATTGACCTGCGCGTGCGCATCAAAAGGTACGTGTCCTAGGAGTTTTATACTTCTATCGCAGTTCAATATATGGAGCACAATGCGGTCACACGCCAGACAAAGCGACAATTTGGGCTTGCGGCATCGTTGTGTACTTCGACTACGAGGCAGATCAGTACAACCGGAATGATTTTAGAGTGGATCCGCTGGCCCAGATTCTACATGTCTGGGGCCAAGTACAAGGCCAGAATCTTCAGTTGGCTGGTCACATCGAGGGGCGTCCCTCGAACCTCACCCAGACGCAATCAGAGGAGTGAGGGCCATGAGTCACGCTTAGCAACCGACGGTGGCCCAGACGCTACACCAGGAAGATGAGAACCCAATACTCGGACGACTTCGACAATCTTAGCTGGTACCACCCCTTTCCCCGATATTATCCGGGGACAGTTCTTGGACAGATCACCCACCCTCAGAGCGCAAATGAACAGGGAATTGAGAACTTCGAAGGCGGGAAAGCCTCGACTTTCTGCCATGAAGAGGGTCAAGGGAAGATATGAGCCACATTCCGCGGCTGTGTTCCCGGCTGAGGAATCCCCGCGACGAACGCCATGTCTGCCATTTTGAGTTTTCGAGACAGGGCACGAGAGAGCCACCAACAAACTTCTTGTCATCAACGACGATGAAAACTACGATACGGTGGTAAAGGGCGGAAAGGCGAGACTGCTGGCGTTCTGTACCAAGCAGGGAATTTCCCCCGTCACAGAACTAGCCGATCTCACTTCAGAACAACTCCGTTGATACTGCAACAACAGCCGGCCCCGCAAACTGTGAGATTTCAAAGTGTTCTATTAAGGAGAGGAATTCCAGCTACTCTGGAGCGGCCAGAGTGGCCCTATATATCCAAGATACTAAAGGAAAGGATACGTGGCCTTATGTGGCCACGTATGTGACAGAGTCACAGATGGGGATGGTGATCCTGAAGGATGACTATGGATGGGCTAACGTAGCCCAGAATCCAACACGCCCTCTCAGACTGAGGGAATTAACATAACCAGAATATCACCCCTCTATATGAACCAGTCCTAGCAACTCCAGAAACTTAAAGAACCTTACCTTTGTCAAAGCTTTGGTAAGACCGTCTACAGGCATTTCATTAGTTCCAAGAAAAGAGAGCCATATATGACCTTCTGAGATCTCCTGACGAATGTAGTGTTCCCTGACTTGAATATGCTTAGTTCGACGATGGAATTCAGCGTTCTGAGTCAAGTGAATAGCTCCAGCACTGTCTGAATGGATGTTGATAACATTTAGAATGAATCCAAGTTCCAGCATCAGTTCTCGCAGCCAGGCAGCCTCTTTTACGGCTTTAGAGAGTGTGTAGTACTCTGATTCCACAGTAGATTGAGCCACAACAGTCTGCAGCTTGGATGCCCAGGAGACAGCGCCCCCAGCAAACGTGAACAGATAGCCTGAGGTGGACTTGGCGCTGGTTTTGATGCTTTTAGCATAGCTGGCATCACAGTAACCAATCAGCAGATCCGGAATCATCTCAAGAACCTCTTGGGGGGTCTTCCCGACATATTCGGGACCTCCAAATTTGATCCCAAGATCTTGAGAGTGCCATAAATAACGAAATAGGCCCAGAGCAGCCTTATATTGGGCTGAGCCAGGATTGTGGAGGTATCGCGAGAGAACACCCATAGAGTATGCAATATCTGGTCTTGTATATGACGCAGGGAAATTCTCAGAACCGATCAGGGACTGGTATGTCTGAATAGGACATGCATCGATTTCAAGGTCGTTATTCAGGGACTCCATCTGTTCCACTGCTTGAGGAGATATCGGCACGTTCATCTTGCCAGTGTTCTGATGGTTGAATGCCTCTGCGGTCCTTCTCACATACGTCTGTTGAGAGAGATATAATGTCCTCTCAGCTCAGTTTCTGACAATATGGACTCCTAGGAAGTGTTCAGCAGCTCCCATGTCCTTCATCTCAAATATAGAACCTAGTTCTTTCTTGAAAGCAGCGATCTCGTCACGATTAGCCCTTAAAATAAGGAAATTATCGACATAGCTGATCACTATAATGCCACGGCTGATGTTGACATAGACTGCGTTGTCAGAGACCAGAGGGTCAAATCTGAGGTCTTTCAGAGCGTTGCGAATACGCTTCTGCCACTGCCTGGGGCTCTGTTTGAGCCCATATAGCGGTTTTACAAGCTTTATAATCATGCCAGGTCTCTAGTTGATGATATTCTTATCTGGATATATCTCAAAGAAGTCAAAGAGACCATCAGACGTCTCCATAAAGATCTCTTTATCCAGTTCTCCCATCAGGAAGGCAGATACAGCATCCATCTGATCAATCTCCCAGTCCAAAACGGCAGCAATGGCTAGAAGGAGCCTCCAGGTGGTAGTACGAGCGCCTGAGGCCTGGGTTTCAAAATAGTCGAGGCCATGGTGTTGCATAAAGCCTCGTACAACCACCCTAGCCTTGTACCGAGAGGTGTTGCTGTCAGAGTCTTTCTTCCGCTTATAAACTTGCGGCTAGAGAGAGTTTTACGCCCAGTAGGTAGGTCAGTCCTCCACATAGGGATGAAAGTGTTATTCTACAATAATGCACGAATTTCTGTGTATGTGCCATCCAGCCATTGGGGAGCCTCAGCAGATTCCATGGCTTCCTTATAGCTAGAAGGCTCGTCATCACAGGGAAGTGCCTGACCAGGGTCAGAAGAAGGCCAATTAGCATAAGATGCCTCGATCGTAACATATGGAGATATGCCAGGGGTGGAAGACTCGGCCACGTAATGGTTGTAAGTCCTCCGAGTGCGCCCTCCAGAGAGTACACTTTCTGGGTTGAGCCCTGATTGGATTCTTGACCTCAGAGCAGCCGTTGAGGCTACTTCTTGACGAGGTGGTTCAGATGATAGAGGAATCAAGTCAGCTGGAGCAGTACTCGGCTCAGGGTCGCTATATCCAGAGTCAGAATGATGACTAGCATCATTATCAGAAATATCAGGGGTCCCAAGAGGGGTCCCTAACCTGACAACTGGTTGGGGTGAATCCTCTCTACCATCTCTTCTGTTATCTGACTCGATATATATATGCTGAGGATTGTGAGCGCCCTCTGAAAAAGATGGCGTCGACAGATCTTCAGTATCGGGTCTGGTTGTCTCATAGTCATTGAGTGTACCACGGAAGTTTGGAAAGATATGGGTCAAATCCCCTGAAAGTACGTACCCATCCAAAATCTCAAGATGGGCAGTAACTATAACCTTTCTCAGGTGTGTAAGATACACCTGATACTGGTTGGAACCAAGGAAACGAAGAATACAACCTCTCCTTGCATGTGGAGCGGTCTTGTCTCCCTTAGGGCGGCGCTGCTGCGGCAAATGGACCACAACGGCCTGCCCAATTGACAATAAATTCGTCAAATCAGGCTTGTTATCCTTTCCAGGGTTCAAGTCGTCAAAGAAGACTTCAAATGGAGTCTTCTTCACACCTTGGAGGAAAGATGTATAGCTCACATTGAGCCTATCACATACAGCAGGTCCAACAATAGGCCAAAAGGCTTCAGGTAGCCCGGAATCCTTCATAATACTGCGAATGAGAGCATGTATAACGCCAAAGGACCTCTCAGCCACTCCGTTCTGCTCGGGAGTGTATGGGGCGCTGATTTCGAAAGCGATACCATGTTTAGCGCCCCATTGCTTGAATCTCGCATATTCAGAACCACCATCCATTCGGAATCGCTTCGGATAACGCCCGTACTGGGTGTGAGCGTATTCACAGTAGCAAATGGCTTGGTCAAAAGCTTCCCCTTTCTTCTCGTGAGGGCAGTACTCCCTCAAACGAGACTTGCCATCCACAAATACGGTGGCATAGAGAGAACCATCATAGCCTTGGACAGAGTGCTTGGCTGTATCTATATGGACCAGGTCTAAAGCATGGTTTGGATGTTCCTGCTCAACTCGAGAGACTAGGCGACATAGATTGGACTCAAGACACTCTAAACAGGTGAATTCTTTTGTCAACTCTCGTATATTTGGTGGCAATTCGATCCGTTTGGTAATACTGGCCGTCTTGATAAGGTCGCCAATAGATCGGTGGCCTAGTCTCGTATGCCAGCGGTGGAGTAGTCTCAGTGCCGCAGATTTGGCTTGAGAGGTAAGTTCCTGGGAAGAATCCTTGGATACCATATTGGTGAACACGTCCGGGGCTTGATTGATTCCGTATACGTCCTTCTGAACACTGGGGATCTCCGTTTGAACGTACATTCCCCGGTGGAATGATGCAACCCATGTCCCATGGGGATCAAACAGATCGCGGATCATTAGATACCATCCTTGGCGATACATCTGATCTCCCGAGAGGATATTGATTGGGAAGGAGGGCACAAACAGTGCTCCAGATATTGTCCGAGTGACGGTATCACCGTTGGAGGTAATGAATGGGATCTCCACGTCGCCAACACCTTGAGGAGTAACAGGGCCTCCTCCAGTGTTAAAAGGGACCAGGTCAGGATCCATTCGAAGGCGAGTGAACCACTTCCTGCTATTGCAAATAGGAACGGTAGAACCAGTGTCAAACAGCCACGAGTCCGTACTTGTCGTGACATGAACGGTGTCGATTAGATTGGTACTCACTTCCTGGTTGGCGCCATATAGTCCTTGAGCAAGGGCAGATTGAATGGAGATGGCCTTATCAGAATAATTGCACCATTGAGCGGCGCCAGAAGCGCCAGTGTGATCACTCTGGTGAGCGGGAGCGCTGGTTGAGGGCTTTCCAGCTTTCCTAGCCTTCTTAGAGGCTTGGATGATCTGGTTGAGGATGCGTTTGTTGCATCCAAGGTGCCCCTTCTTCTTGTCAAGCTCTCTGCACTCATAGCACCAGATAGGATCCGTGGTATTGTTGTTGGAAGAGCACTGGTTGATTCCAGAGGCTCTGGGGCCATTAGGAGATGGGTGATTGCTGTCCCTCCCTTTGTTCTTCCACTTGCTCTTGCCTTTGCTAAGCGTAGCAGGCTTACCAAAGTTGGTAGCAAAGGTTTCGTCTTGAGCTTTGCGTATCTGTATCTCCTCTTGGAGCCGGTACAAGAGATTCTCGGTCGTAGGGAGGATTCCACGGTTATAGTCCTTCGAGATTTCGCGGAGAAGGGTTAGAAAGGCTGTCCGAATAGCAGCTAGAAAATTAGCAATACGAATATTCGGAGGATATGTGATATTCTGCCGCTGGACTTTATCCATTAGTCTGTGGTAGTTGCCCACGAACTTGTCTCCATGGTAAGGGAATCGAATGGCAGCCAGTTCATCTATAACGGATGAAACTGCGTCAATTCTTGTGCCTGAATATGCCTGTCGCAAGGCTATCCAGATCTGACCAGGGTCAAATAAACCCGTGATACAAGAATCAGGGTCAGACTTGATGTTCTGGGTAATAGCGAGGTATAATTTTGACCTCTTGATGCTCAGACTAGCATCCAATTCAGGGGGCTTGGAAGAGGCTCCCGCAGAAGGCGTAGCTTGTGCGTCGATAGCACCAGTACTGGCCTTGTGTGGTTCCTTCTTGTCTGCCTTGATGGATTCAAGGATAAGAGACCAGAGCCTGAGAGTAGTGAGCAAATGCTCCATCGTTTGGGCCCAGACCTCCCAGTTCTCTTCGCCGACAAGCTTCTGATGGTCTTGGAGGCGAGGGATAGAGGTAGATGTAAAGGCCAGGGCCGTCTCTGGGGTAGATTCTGACATAATGTAAGAAAGATAATACGTCGTAAGGCTAGCCTACAAATAAGGCAAAATATAAGCCAAGGAGCGACCTCTTTCTGTATAAAAGAACAATTACAACAGAGAAACACTTGAAGACTTGTGGCAATAAGGGTAGCTAGTCCTAGAGGCACAAAAGCAGAAAGAGGGTGATCAGAATGAATCAGACCAGTAGAAAAAGCTTAAAAGGTAAGGGCTGCTAGAGGTCGTGATCGATCAGAGATGCTACCATGTGAGATTTCAAAGTGTTCTATTAAGGAGAGGAATTCCAGCTACTCTAGAGCGGCCAGAGTGGCCCTATATATCCAAGATACTAAAGGAAAGGATACGTGGCCTTATATGGCCACGTATGTGACAGGGTCACAGATGGGGATGGTGATCCTGAAGGATGACTATGGATGGGCTAACGTAGCCCAGAATCCAACACAAACAAGCTCGCGTTGTTGATACGGAAGAGGAAGTAAGTTCAGGCGCCTTAGCCCTACCCCCGAGTCCAACGATGATGATTTTTCGGACGATAGCATAGGCAATTAAGATGAGGAACAACTGGATGACCCACACGACGCAGACTACGACTCACAGAGCCCAAATGCGAGTCGGATACGGACAGTGGCCATTACGCTACTAAGTCAGACTCTGACGATTACAAGATAAAATGGCAGCAGTCAGAGAGACATGTGTTATAAAAATGTACCTTAAGATGCTACTGATGCAATAGAACATGGTGGCATCCAAGATACATATCCTGGGGACTATGAAAGGAGTGAATGGTCACGACGTCTACAGCATCCGTGCCGACAGAAACTTTGAATCCCCACCCCCCTTTTAATCTATACAACACCATACACAATAGTGTCAAACCCAAGACCACTACCCCAGCCGGCTTAGGCAGTAATTGTGACGGCTGTGGCGGCCTGCACAGACCTTCCCACATGACAAGTGGATACCTCCCAATAGGGGAAGGATCTGACCAGAGGATCCCCTTAAAGGGGCAACCTCCCACTGTACCTATCTCTCTCTCTCTCTTTCTTTCCTCTCTAGTCTTGATATTCTCGTCAATAGAGTAATAGCTGCTTGCTGCCGGCCATGTCCCAGCTCCTTAGTACGCTCGCCGTGACATAATATCAAGACTCCTCCATACCAGATCAGAAGCCTTGTCTTCAGATCACCACTACAAGGAGTTTTGCCTCTAACAGTGACAGGTGCAGTGTCTCCAAATACCCACCTACCCCAAGACTTTATTATACACCTACCATTATCACTGATTCCGTCCAACACACCGTAACGATGAGTACCATTATTATTCCAGAATATCAGGATAGTTCTGAAGGGACTGAAAGACCAGCCCAACCTATCCAAACATCCCACAACACCAATAACCTTCCGCCAAAGAAAGAACCAAAGAAACAGAGAACCAAGGCATAAGGGGGCCAGAACAAGCCAAACACGCGATCAAAGACCGCTTTAACCCACAATAAATCTCCCTCAAACTCTTCATTGGCTCCATCTTCCTCCAGGACCACATTCCAGGACCCACAGACCCAGCCCATGGCACCAATTATGAGCGGTGATCTGGGCCGATCAGACGACCCCTTGCTCTTCAACCTGGATACGCTTACGACAGAGCAGCTAGCCAGACTGCAAACCGAACTACACATCCGGATCCCGAGGTCTGAGCCACCAAGGCCCACAACAGAACGACAGTCTGTGCATTTCAGCACACCACGAGAAGAACGAGCCTTTCCTTCCTTGGAAACAGGTTCTCCACACACAACGACCCCTAGGTGGGACTCCTCAGCTTCTATGGCATCAACCTCAAATGCCATGCGACATTCCATCAAGCTGGCAGACCCTGCAAAGCTGAGTGACGGTCAAAACCCAACCTTTGAACAGTGGAAGAACAGTACCTAACGCAAGCTACGGACCAACTGGTGGCTCTTCCCTACAGAAGAATCAAAGTTTGATTGGCTTTGTACACTAATAGAAGGTGATGCAGCTATAGCATTGGAACCATTCATTTCTAAAGAGAACACCGAGTCACTTACTACCATTGAAGAGGTGTATGACCTTCTCCGGTCCTTTTACAGCAATCCCGATGCAGCTGCTCAAGCCAGGGATCAGCTCCATGATCTATGGATGGAATCAGCGCAAGACTTTTACTCCTTTTGTTCCATATGGGTTCTCTTAGCCAGCAAGGCAGGCCTGTCCCAGACAGAATGGAAGTATGAACTGAACCGAAAGCTGACACCACCCCTGAGGATACAAGTGATGGCTTCTTACCTTGACTCTAACGTTTCTTTCAACCAATTTCAGAACATCTGTTCTAGCAATGCTTAATAGCTTGCAGAGATTAAACGAGTTAAGAAGCAGCACCAAAGCTTCTTAAAAGCTTCCTCCCGCCATACCATCACTGCGGCACCTGGACACCAATAGTTCATCAGAAGCCTACCAACCCAAGCTTTGTCCAACCAAGCGATTGACACTACCTTCCAACCAGCAAGAGCATCACCTGATCAGAAGACTCCCCGTCTCTCTGCAGTCCCTGAAAGGAAGCACATTCACCAATCACACACACCCCACAAGGCAGAAAGTGTCACATGCTACTTATGTGGCAAAGAGGGTCATATTGCTCCCAAATGTCCAGACAAAAGAACTCCTCATGTACATTTTCTAGAAGAAGACAATGAGACCTCTTCTGGTCTGACCCAGGATGTTACTTCTGACAGCGGGTCGGAAAACTCAAGGGCCTAGGGAAAGTCTCTTACCTAGGCCTCCAATGTACTATCAATCAACTGGCTCACCACTCCCTTGAAATTCTATCACTTCAATCAGACCTCACTGGCTTGATAGGCGGCAGTACCTTTGTGATGACTGCAACCATCCGGTGGAATGGAATTGCAGTGCGTGTAAAAGTTTTGATTAATACTGGAGCAGAGGTTTATCTTTTAGGCAGCCGTTCAATCATGAGACCCTTGGCTCAACGATGGGAACTCCCTTAAAGACATTTTGATGAGCCTGCCACCCTGAATGGCTTTGGCAAGGGGCATTTACAGGTTGTCAACACAGCGGTTGCAGCAAATTTCCAGATTCAGGGAAGAACCTTCCGGGAAGCCCCTATCCTAGAAGCAGAGTTTGGACCCAGCAAGAACTTTGACCTTATTGTTGGCAAGCGGTTTTTGGCTGTTCACAACCTCTTACCAGACTGCCGGCGGAACTGCCTATATTTCCCACCAGAACTACCTTTCCTTACCAACTGGAAGACCGACATCACCAACCCAGCTCGCCAGTGGTTAAGACAACGGGCTATCAATCCTTAGGCCTAGCAAGACATGCTCCATAGGGATTCACAGTGGGAAGAGCAAGAGAAACGCCCACAGAAGATACTACAACGCCCTCAAGTACTGGCTACATGGGCAAGAGACCATCATCAGTCCTTGCAGGCTATGAAAGACCAGCTAGCAGGACGGGACCGCCCGGTATCCTTGCAAAAGACTTCACTACGCCAGGCTGTTCATCCCAAGGTTAACAAAGACGCAATAATGAACGTTCTGGGCACGGATATCCACCTAGTCTCAGGAAGTACCTTCTTTAGACAGGCTAGTCACCGTCAGAAGGGGCAACATCAACGACACAGCTACGGAAATGTGTTCTCCTTTTCGGTATATGAGCTTGATCAAGCTATTGATTACTCTATTGATAAAGAGGACTTAGAGACTCAGCACCTGCTACGCAGCAGGCTTCCCCCAGAGGCACAAGATTTTATGGATATGTTTTCCAAGACAGAAAGCAACGAGCTACCCCCTTTCCGCAAGGATATTGACCACAAGATCGAGCTCAAGCCAGGGGCTAAGACTCTTCGTCTGCACCCCTTATATAGCATGAAGGCCGACCACCTTATTGCCCTCAAGCAATATCTGACGGAACACTTGCGCAAGGAATGGATTGTTCCCAATGGAGCAGAGTATGGGTCCCCTGTTCTCTTTGCCAAAAAGCCAAATGGAGGCTTGCATTTCTGTGTTGACTACCGCGAGCTCAATGCTCAGTCAAAAAAGGACCGCTACCCACTGCCATTAATCAGCGAAATTTTGGAACGTCTATCTAGCGCTAAGCTGTTCACCAAGCTGGATATCAGGGCGGCTTTCCACCGAATCCGCATGGATCCAGCCTCTGAAGATCTCACGACCTTCCGCACGCGCTTTGGTCAGTACAAGTACAAAATGCTCCCTTTTGGACTTTGTAACGGCCCAAGTACCTTCCAGCGATATATCAACAAGGCCTTGTTCCCATATCTGGACGAGTTCTGTACAGCCTATGTGGACAATATCCTGATCTTCTCTGCAGACCCATTGGAACACTGGGACCATGTCTGTAAGGTCCTCCAGAAGCTCCAGGAAGCTGGCCTCCAGGCTGACATCAAGAAGAGCGAGTTTGCTGTCATATCAACAAAATTCCTGGGATATATAATATCAACCAGTGGCATATCAGTTGATCAAGCCAAGATTGCCGCCGTGAGGGACTGGGAAGAGCCTAAGACTGTCAAAGAATTACAGTCTTTCTTGGGATTCTGTAACTTCTATCGGCAATTCATAGACAGTTTTAGCAGGATAGCTAAACCTCTTCACCGTCTCATTGTGGCAACTAAGTACCTATGGACCAAGGAACAGCAGAGAGCCTTTGACAACCTAAAGGCTGCCTTATGCTCAGCTCCCTTGCTCTCACATTTCAAGGAAGCAGCTTCTACCAAGCTGGAAACAGACGCTTCAGATGGTGTAATCTCAGCAGCCCTTTCCCAATAGGATGAGCAAGACAACTGGCATCCAGTGGCCTAACATCTCACCCCCCCCTGCGGACCACCCCCCCACGGACCACTCCACACCACACCACTCTCATTCAGATGAAGCCATCTACAACCACCACAGTTGCTAAATACACTAAGGTCGTGGTGTTCTAACCATAATACAGCTCCCAGAATCCGATTCCGACCCTAAATCTTCACCAGGGACCTCTTGTGGGACCTCTTCGCCTGCAGCGGAGTCCCTATAGACCCTCCTGTTCCTCAGCTCCATTTTGGCCTCCCTTATGTTAGCCATTGTGACAAATCGTTCCCCTGGTGTTGGTTTGACTGCTTTTCGAGTGGTATTAGCCTTTTTAGCCACTTGAGCCTCAAGCAGCTCACATTTGGCCCGTAGATTTGCAATGGTAACAGCCTGAACATCCATGGCCTTGCCAGCCTTCCGCACCAACAAGCGTTCAGAGGGCCCCCCAAAGGAAGGGTCCTTTCTTTCGAGCTTTCGAGCACTCTCCCGTAAAGCCCGGCTTCCAGAGGGTGTTGTGATAATGGTTTTAGCTACTATCTCGAGAAAATCTGGTGTTGTGGCTCGCTCGGAAGCCTTAGGGTCCCTCTGGCGTGCCCTGGCCACCCCCTTGTCCTCCAGAATCACATATTTCGACTTCAATGCCTCCGCTCTGTTGCGAGGAACAATCCCAGTCTTTTTCCAGGCAATTCTGATGTTGAGGAGCGTTATTATGTCCTTCCGGGCCTGCTCGTAGCACTCCAAAACCTCCTCCTTAGATGGCCTGAGTCCCAGACGGCCGCTGGGCGTCTCCTGGAGTAAGGTCTTCAACCTCTTCTTTACCAAATTAAAGACTCCCACATCTAACACCTGGACTACATGGGAGCAGTGAGGTTCATAAAAGATCAACCATACTTTGTTTCTCAAGCAGGTGGCTAGGAACTCGTCATTCGTGTGGGAGTCGTGGCCATCACACACCAAAACCACCCATGTGTTGCCGTGGACCTCCCGAATGTGAGGAATAAAGATACGTTAAAGCCATTCTAACACAATAGGATTCGAGGTCCATCCATTGGGCGACGTAATAAACCTCCAGTTGGTGAATTTGTCCTCGTTTTGGTTGCTAAACCACTGGGTTTGTACGTTAACCCCCTTAAGAATCACCAGCGGCGGCAAGGTCTCACCAGATCCGCTCACACACTCTAGGGCAGTTATCTATTCACCCTTCTCGACCCCTTTCTTCATAGCCACGTTGCTAGAGGCCTCGGAGACCACCCAATGGGAGTCCCCAACCCCCTGGGCGATTCCCATTTCGTCGACGTTGTACCAGCGTGCTGGCATGAGGTTAACCACGTCAGGGGCGTCACACCGATCGAAAAAAATGTTGATATTTGCCGCTGTAGCACCATTCACTCGGTTGTAGTCGATAACACGAGACTTCATTATCTTGACTTCTGGGTTTCGAGACAGGAACTTGGATACCCAATTTTTCCCTAATTCTCGAGCATCCCCGGTGGCATGGAGCATCCGCTGGGCCATGAGACGGAACTTAGAGACCGCCGGAGAATACCCTAGCCGTGCTTACCCCAGGGCCCAGCTTGCCAGCTTATGTTCGAGATACAGTGAGAGAGCCTGTTGGAGAGCGCTGGTCTCATTCCGCATTGGGGTGCCAGAGATTCGTCGGTTGACGTATGAGCGACTGATTTGCCATTCGAGGGCTGACGAGCGGACTGGAGCTCCGCGTTGGATGGCCAAAATGGCGGCTTCAGCTTTTATTTGACGGTCGTAAAATGACATCATGAGATTCAGCAGTGGATAAGGATTCAAATAGTGTGCTTTGTGAAAAAAAAGATGCAAAAGTGATGGTGTAGATGGTGGATCACCATAATCCTGGTGGTTGGTGAATTACGCGTTTGTGGGTCAGAACGCGCTGGTCCGCGGGGGGGTGGTTTGCAGGGGGGTGGGAGATGTTATTTGTCGCGAACTATGAATGCAGCAGAGTGCAACTATCCCATCCATGACAAGGAACTACTGGCAATTGTCTATGCCATGCGAGAATAGAACCACATGCTCATTGCCCTTCAGCATCCCTTTTCTGTTTTCACAGATCATCAGGCACTCCAGTACTTTGTCACTAAGCGACAGCTCAATACTCGACAAGCAGCCTGGAGTGAGGATATCTCGGGCCTGGACTTCACCATCTCTTTCTGTCCAGGTAGGGAGAACCTGATAGCTGATACTCTATCACGAAAAGCTGTAGATCTGGCTACACAAAAGGCCATTAAGGATGAAAGTCGCCGCCAGATCCTCCTACCTGTTGAAAGGTTCAATGGACCCGTTGACCTGCCTGTGACCGACTCGTCATCTAGTCCAGAAGACAACCTGGTATGTGCCATTGTGGCCACCTTAAAAGCCAACAACCAGGACCCAGACGGTTCTCTAGAGGGTGTTCAGCTTATTGATGCCATCTTGACAGCCAACCGCTCTTCAGAGACCCTACTCCTTGAGCGGGAAAAAGCCAAACACAGTCAGCAAGGTTATAGTCTTGTTGATGGCTTATTGTTGAAAGAGGGACGCCTTGTGGTGCCTAATGAGGGGCACCTACATACACAACTTTGTGATGAGATTCACAGACTACCTTCCCGTGCACACCCTGATCGGAACAAGATGCGTGCCTTAGTAGCAGAGCGTTATTCCTGGCCTGGTATGGGTGCTTTCATAGACCGCTATTGCGCTCATTGCCCAGAATGTGGCAGAGGCCGCAATTCCCGTCTTAAGCCAGCCGGCTTGCTACAGCCTCTGCCTATACCAGATTGTCCTTGGCAACATGTCTCTATGGACTTCAAGACCATGCCAAAAGACAAGCTAGGCTATGACACAATCTATGTGGTGGTAGACCGACTAGGCAAACGCCCGTGGTCTATTCCAACATATAAGACATGTACAGCCAAGGACCTTGCCACCTTATACTTCAATGGACCTTGGAGGGTCTATGGCACCCCTGAGACTGTAACTTTAGACCATGGTCCCCAGTTCATTGCTGCCTTTTTGGATAAACTAGCCAAGCTTATAGGGATGGACCTACGCCGCTCTACTGCAGAGCACCCTCAGACGGATGGTCAGATAGAGACCATCAACCAGTTCCTCCAGACCAAGCTCCGACCCTTTATAAGCCATTTTCAGGATGACTGGTCTCAATTGCTGCCCTGTCTGGATTTTGCTTACGCCACACAATCTCATACAAATACTGGCTTATCTCCAGCTGAGGTTGAAATGGGGTTTCTTCTAGTCATGACGTTTGACTGGGATAAACGCAGTCCTCTCTCAAGAAAGACGCCTATTACAGAGCAGCTGAGTCGTTCAGACGCTCAAGAATTTGCTGAACGCCGGGCACAGGCTGTGGTATGGGCCAAAACCAACCTCTTCAAGGCACAAACAGAGTACAAGAAACAGGCTGACAAATCCCGACGACCAATTGACTGGAAGCCAGAAGATATGGTATATGTCCGCAAAGGAGCATGGCGCACTGACCGCCCACATGATGGGTTGGACAACCCCTATATGGGACCATATCGGGTTATCAAACAGGTCAATGAGAATGCCTTTGAGATTGACTTACCCCCTGGGATAAACGCTCATCGGGTTATCAATGCAAGCCGCTTAGTACGGTCACCAAATAACCCTGTCCCAGGTCAGGTGATCCCTCCACCGCCTCCCGTCAACGTGGATGGGGTTCCTGAGTGGGAAGTTAACAAAATTCTGTCCTTCCGCCAAACCCGGGGCAAGCTGGAGTACCAGGCTGAATGGACAGGTCATGATCCTGACCCGATGTGGTACCCAGCAGCTAACTTCAGAGGCTCAGCTGTACGCGTCAAAGAGTTCCATGAGGCAAATCCCAAGGCGCCAGGTCCACCTCAAAGGTTACAGCAATGGATAGAGTTTGTTTGTTTGTTTTGTATTTATCGTGGGTGCAGTCCCTCAACAGGGCAAACCACGCCTCCCAGAGCCATTGCATCGCAAGGTTATAGAGGTGTCAGTCTAGATACATTCAGATCCGCGCACGAGCCTATCCTCGTTGTAGCGGTACCAATCTGGAGTGACCAGATGGTTTTAGTCAATACCCAAGCACGATTCCGTCAGAAAAATCTCCTATCCAGTGACTAAGCGACCCAGTGAACCTCAGTACTCTGGTGTACACATCGTTCCAGTAGCCGTTCGATATATGTCGCATTGGTGGGTGAAATAGGTGTTTGTTATCTGCTGGCGAGGGAAACCACAAGGGGAAAAACCTCGCAGGAGTGGGTGTTGTGGAGACAAGCTGCTTGGCTATCGGGCTCTGCGATAAGGGGCCTCTCCACTGTCGTGTGCTGGTTGTCGACTCGCACAAGCCGGGTCAGAAGGGGGCCATAGCAGGATTCGAACCCACTTGTTCTCGTCGCCCACCGCACAAACGAGAACACAACCAGGCGCATTTGACCATTGCGCCATACGGCCAGCAATGGATAGAGGCTGCTGCTGATGATCAGGACCTAACTGATCATAAGGAAGACAACTTGCCTGTAAGGGGCTCTGCACAAGGAGTAAGAAGAACTCGTAAGAAATCATCGTCGTAAACCGACTTTGATAAGGGGGAGAGTAGTGTGACGGCTGTGGCGGCCTGCACAGACCTTCCCACATGACAAGTGGATACCTCCCAATAGGGGAAGGATCTGACCAGAGGATCCCCTTAAAGGGGCAACCTCCCACTGTACCTATCTCTCTCTCTCTCTTCCTTTCCTCTCTAGTCTTGATATTCTCGTCAATAGAGTAATAGCTGCTTGCTGCCGGCCATGTCCCAGCTCCTCAGTACGCTCGCCGTGACAGTAATAATGCCTCAGATGTCATCAAGCCCGTAAACTGAGTCTGCACAGCGACTGTTCAGTTGTAGCTGCAACCGCCCTAACTATGGCCAGAGACGGTGACCCCGTCGAAGACGTTGACTCTGGCGCTAACACTTTGAGGGCTGCAGTGTATCGAGGAAGAGACCGCCTTTTTCATGAACAACGCGTGTGTACGATGGATAATTTCTTCCCTTGGCTCTGGATGGAAACCTGTCTAATACTCAGCCTATCATAGCTCTTTGATTTGTCCTGACATCGTTCTACCGGACTCCATTGCCGGTGGACCTCCCCATCCCGGACGCGAGCTGAGCCAGGCGCTGACCACTTATCAATTGGCGGTTAAATTTAACATCCGGACCCCTTGTGTCAGATTACCGCCATGTACGACGAACAGTACCAACTTGGTCGCGTCAAGATTTGGCTTCTTAAGCAATTTGCAACATGGAAGCGCGACATCGCCCCCTATAGTTCCCTATTCGGGCTTAAGCGAGGAGAAAAGCAGGGCTTCATGAAGAAAATACAAAGACAACGACAATTCGAATTCTCGGCGAGATATGGTGGCTAGTTTGCCAACGTGCTTTGCAAAGAGAAGCTAAGAGTCTACAATTCGCCCTCCAACTCGAAGCCAAGGACCGCCGCGAGGCAGCAAGACTGCAAGCATGCGGACACTCACTCGCCAGAATAGCCGAATGCACAGATAAAAGCGTAGCCGCCGTAGCAGCAACCAAAAAATAAAACTACAAGCAGCCCTAGCCTAGGTACCACGTTTGCATAGAGCTTAAGACCTTCGCCATGATGGCACAGAATCCAGACAAGTCGGGCATAACGCTAGATTCGCGGAGATTTATGACTGGCCACCCCTGGTCTGCCAGAGACGATAATGGAGGAGCCGATGACAAAACCGGAGGGGATACCTCCAAGCCGGGAAACAACGAGACGACGCCAAGACAGGCGAAAATGCGTCAGAACTGGAAAACATAATCTGTCCGGACAAGATACAAATCCCGCGTGGATCGTTTGACGGATTATAGTTGGACTAGCTTCTGAATGCGGTACGACCCTCTATATTAATCTATTGTGATAACTAACCAACAAAATAATAGCCAAGTGCCCTCCTCAGCAGATTCTTTCAAGCTTCAGAGGCCGGCAGCCTAGCCGCTTTCTTCCAACCGACCAAATCCCCATACCCTTCAACGAATTTGGCTTCGAGGAGAAGCTATGGGAAAATGAGGATATGAATTGGCAAGCTTTTACCATGGCGTTGTTCAACTTCGGCCGAGACTTGCTGACCCGAGTCGGCATCACAGATTTCGAGTTGCAAGAGGAGTCTTCCCTTGGGCTAGGCAGATGTACGATTATTCTTTTGATAGCTTATTGTGGCGTAACGTTACTGATCTCTAGAATAGTATTCCGGATGGTTTTCCAGTCAGCTTCAACAAATCAAGACCCATCTTGTTGGCATTCGCCCTCTCGAGGAACAGACGCTCCAGTCCAGAAGCGCTGCGGTAGGCCTCGCAAGAAAGGCATCGTCAAGGCCAGTACCATCCCCCCTATATAAGTCAGCCACCCCCACTAGTCGGCCAGCCAAACCCCACCATCACCACCAAAACTCCCACATGTTCACTTATACGGATTCAGCCTGATATTGAAGCTATTCACGATGTATTCAGTGCTCTAGATAGCCCTGATCTTGAGGTTTTCCCCAATGCTAAATTTACCCCTCCCGGCTTACGTGATTGAGGAGCTATTACCCCGCTTTTAATACCTTAATAGAGATTTTTGCGGCTCTCCTGAAGCCTCATTCTATATGCACCGCAGCATCGTATAGACGCCCAAAATGCCTCCCTATTTGTATACGCAGGATCAGATGGCTTTGGCCATCTTAGATATCACAGATAAGGGCCTATCTGTACAAAACGCTGGTCGAAAACACGGTATTCCGCACCAAACGCTGTCTGATCGACTTAACGGCAAGGCTACCAGAACCAAAGCCCACACACAGCAACAGAGACTATCCCCTGCACAGGAAAAGACTACAATCAAATGGATTTTATTACAGGAAAAGCTTGGCCTAGCCTCTTCGCACTTCCTGGTTCGTGAGATTGTCAAGAAGCTGTTAAAGAAGAAGGGAGATGAGGGCCCTCTAGGAGACACCTTCATGGCAGCGTTCAAGTGCCGCAACCCCAAAATTAAGACAAAAGTCGGCAAAAGGATAGAAGCAGCACGCTTCAAGGGGTTCACGCCCAAGTTAATCAACTGATTTTTCGAAATTCTCAAAGATTACGGCTGGATGAAGCCAAAGAACACCTATAACGTCGATAAGGGCGGCATTATGGCGGGTTTTGGTAGCTATATCTACACTCCCCGGCCAGAAGTCTCCGAGCCCACTTTTCGAGCAGCCCTCAACGCCTACACCTTCCAACTTTCAGCATTTACCACACACCCATTTCTCACTATAATAATACAGAAAAAATTATATTATGTAGGCCATTCCATAGTGTGTGTACCAGCCACCTGCCTTTTTCACTGCGGCGATTTGGTTGCCAAGAGGTTCGATGAGAACGCGTACATCCTCAGGATCGATCTCTGACCACGCCTTTTTGATTAACTCTCTGGCATATGCCTCGTGGGCAATATTAGCCTTTAAATCAGCGAAATCAGGCTCGATTCTCTGTATCTGCTTCTTCAGAAGTGCCCAAACATGCTCGATTAGGTTCAAATCAGGGCTGTGAGCAGGCCATTCAATCGTCCAGATGCCGTGCTCCTCTAGCCACTCTGGAGTGCCTCCAAATCGATAGATGCGAGCGTTATCTTGCATAAAAGGATCCCCAGCCTCGTAAAACGGAAGGAGCCCTTCCTCTAGGACATCTTGGTATGAAGCTAAAGATACTCCTCTGCAAAGAGCATCCTTATCGGGCTCACAGAAGATGATTTTGCTTAACCCACCTTCTTTGCCACGTAATCAGATCAAAGCCTAACGCATAATGGAGATACAGGGTCTCCCATGACTCCAAGGGTTCACGAGATCCTGTCTGTAACATTCAGAAGAGAGGCGGATGACCCAATTGCCCGGATTATCAGGTGAATTCTGGACCATGACTTCGTCTGAGAAGAGCGTTTGTATCAGCTCCTCCAGAGCCTCTAGAGAGTCATATTTATTGCAAAAAGCGAGCCTCTCTTGTGTGTCATCTTCTGTAAGCTCGATCCGCCTTGCCACCCTCCACTTACGAAGTCCGTAAGCGCAAAGAACGCGCTTAATAGTTGTATAAGAATAGAGGACCCTGTTCTCCTTCTTGAGCTCTTTGTAGGTAGCCCTGGGGTACTTTTGTATCATTTTAATTAACTGAGCTTCTCCGCGCTTACTCAGAGTCTTTGTGGCTCCCTTTCGAGGTCGAGAGATCGTGGTGTTGTGCTCTCTAGCAGTGTTGATAATGTCGGTCACGGTTTGAGGCCAATCCAGATGGAACGCGCTCGCGACATTGTCGCGCCTTGCGCCTGCCGCCCTGGCAGCCACAATCGCTGCACGAGCTTTGGAGGTGAATTCCTGGGTTGGCCCGCGATTTGCGGTCAGAATGGTACCGACTTTTTGTAAATCCATTATTTTGGTATTAAGTAAATAAAAGATGAAGAAGGAAGGGGGTCGTGAGCGCGTAGACGCGTTTTGAAACTAGCATGGTGGATGCTCGGAGACTTTTGGAGGGTCAGTATACCACTTTAATTCCAGAAAAAATCTCATTAGATTCACAGGCATTGATTCCCTAGTTCTATGTAGTTCTATTACTAAAAAAGCCTTCTTAAAGAGGCCACATGGCCGTAGCTGGACCTCTTTCATCGAGACCATCTCAGCAACTGGAAAAATCCTTAAACCAGGTATTATCTTTAAGGGGAAGGACCTCTAAGTGTAATGGTTCATTGACGAGCTTAAAAAGACCATAATTGGCACTGTATATGCTCAGAAAACGGCTGGACTTTGAATGCTATAGTCTGCAAGTGGCTAAAAGATATTTTCCTCCCATAGGCAGACAAAGAACGAGGAAGAGACCAGTCTGAGGCTATTCTCTTGATACTGCAATGGCCATAAGAGCCACACCTCCATATATATACGATTTTTCCTTATTTTAAATGGACTTCTTTTATTTTTTTCTGATTTAATATGATTTAATGCGTATTAATAGGACGAATTCATAACTATATATTTTTTGGTAACATGTTGCTCTGTTTCTTTCCTGCGCATACTAGTCACGGCATGCAACCCCTGGATCACGGTCCCTATAATGCCCTAAAGGCATACTACCAGAAATTCCTCTCTGAGCTGAATTCCTTGATGGATGCCTCGCCTGTTGACAAGATCAAGTTCATCCGGTGCTATAGCAAGGCCAGAATTACTGCCTTCATGAAGCAAAACATCCTCTCTGGCTTCAAAGTCACTGGATGTTATCCTATCAGCTACAAGAAATATTTAAAGCACCCAGAGATACAAGAAGACAAGAAGAAAACCCCTGAGCTTAATACCCCTGAAAGCTCTGAACCAGAGGACCAGCGGACGCCTACTACGAGTCGCCAGATCATGGATTTCGGCAAAAAAAGATCTCCAAGAACCAGGCTGAAGTATAGGAAGATAACAAACGCGTTCGAGGCTAAGGAGACCGAGCTTATGATAAAGAAAGGAAGATCAAGGCTCTGGAGACTGAACTGGAGCAGGCACGGCCTAAAAAACAGAAAAAGGTCCCTAATCCTAACAAGAAATTCAGAACAATCACATAGATACTAAGTACAGGTGGTACTATCACCCCTGGTGCCCTTGCGGGTAAAACATAAGTTGTAGTTATGGATTCAGAGGATTCAGAGGACGAAGACAAAGACTCGGCTAAAGAGGAGGTTTTGGAGGCTGTATAGGAGCCTAGGCACATCCGTTCGGGGTGAGCCATTCGGGCGCCCGTACGATTGTACGAGTAAACATCTTCAGCACTTTCGAATAATAATATAGCCATAAATCTCTGATCTGAATAGCTTCATTCGTGGGTGGGTGAATAAGGGGGTGTTTTGGTGGTGACCCCACAATTTGGCTGGCCGACTAGTGGGGGTGGCCGACTTCTATGGGGGGGATGGTATTATCAAGGCAGAGGCCCCTAACACTCCAACCGCCTCCTCGAGCACCCCTTCAATCTCTCCGCTACGCCGCCGAGCCTGGAAATACTTGTGCGCGAGTGTATTTGCACCGGGTACATCGGCATCTGGATCTACTCCTGGATTTACTCCAACCCGACCGGCCAAGCGCCGTCCAGGCCGCCAATCTGGCACCACGAAGAAGGCGGCCAAATCCCTGACAGCATCCATGTCTTTCCCATCGCCAACCTACACGTCCACACTGCCACGAACTGCATACCGACTCACTCAACCAATCATACGACATAGTCCTTCATATCCCTCAATAGTCCAAATACCACCGGTTCCAAAATGACAAAGCCTAACAGTCCCCTGCCGAGCATTCATGGGAGCCCATCGGCCACTCATAGATGGTTCAGTATTTGCAAAATTGTTGTGTTCGCTGGAGCGGAGATATCCGTTTCGGCAGGATGTATGCCCTTCCATTCCAGTTGAAGCTTGTCACCCAAGTCAATATCAACCTATATTTTTAATTCCGACGTTCCGCTCAGAAGACGGCTTGTTCCATCGCCTGAATGAGCAGTACGACCCCAAAGGCTCGGGTGTACACCGGCATTTGGGCATTCTGGCATTGTCAGGACTCAGGCCCGCTGTGCCCACCGGGGCGCGACCACAGCCATTAGTACGGCAACGGTGGAAACTGCGCCCATGGCGAATACAGGGCTCGCGTGGTGTTTGCATAGGGATGCGTCCCATATTCTGCTAGGTCGAGGATGAGTAAAACTCAAGCTCGCATCCGACACCAGGTCGGCTCGCGACTCGTACAGAGCTCTGTTGGACTTCCTTGCCACGAGCAGCCTGGCGAAGAAAATGGAAATTGACATCCAGGACGATACCGTGCGGGCCCTGTTTCATTCAATAACTCTCGAGCTGCGCTCGCCTGGTAATCGCCCATAGCTTCCTACGTTCCATCCCCTTTCTCCCGATCCACCGAATTCCTGCCGCCACTCCCGAGTCCTCCAACCCGCAAGTCAATCAACGCCGCAGCTAGCCCAATCCCAACGTCCGGTGCTACTTGATGCCACACGTATGTTCCAAGATAGCCGTTCTGGGTAGCCCAGTTCCTTTACCCCAAGCATCGCCTGGTACCTTCTTTTCGTCATACTCCCGTCCTGGTCGCCTAGTGCACCGCATACGCTCGTTGTATCAGGAGAAGTTTGATCTTTACCTGGCCTTACTCGAAGCGGAAACTTTGTCCCTGGGACATAACATCGTTGAAGACAACCATGAGTGGGCTAAATGATGCAGTGATGAGAATGGATGAAATGATCGAGTGTGACAATCAGGCCTGCAGCTGCGCTGGTCAGAGCTGATGGGTTGAAATATCTAGATTCAACGATATCTAAGGAAGAAGAGGCAATGTCGGAAAAGAAAGGGGAAGCTAGGGGTATATATGTACATAAATATGTGGAGGTATTATGTAATACCGTAACATCGAGACACTGCAGCCGCTGGCCGGAACGGTACAGTCTCTCCAAGAGAGAATCGAGGCGCTTGAAGCACGCGTTCTGCAAGAGCGACAGCCTGGCGACCACCAGCGTCCCGAAGAATCCGCGACGAAGGAGCGACCCAAGAGAAAAATCGCCAAGCCCAAGCCTGTGATCGACAGACTCGAAGAGCAAGAGGTAACTATGTACGAGGCGGAAAAGGACAAGAGCCACAGTACCTATAACGACTTGGCATCGTAAGATATAATAATAACGCGAGCACTTGCATATGCCGGCCACGTGACAAACGACCCGGAAACCTCAACGGGACTAGTACGCTATCTGGATTCCATCGACGTGAAGCCTATCGATAGAATGGGATGGACAAACTTGGACCTCAAATGATGGGAGGGGCATAGGAAACTGTCAGTCCCGGCCGGTCGACGTGAGGACGCCACTAAGGTCCCCGACTTTCTGCGGCGACATCAGGAAGAGCTGTATGATCTAAGAAGGTGTACTCATCTATGCTAAGCCATAAATGCCCCCAAAGATACCGGACCGGCGAGAATCATGACTAAACAGCTCGAACTAGTAAAGGAGTACACTAGTAAGTATTATGATTTATGGTTGCTAGAGGCAATGCACGGCGGCTGCGGAGGCGAGCGAACCATGACCAACATCCTAGCACAGAAATAACGGCCTCGCTCCCTTCATTGGAAGCGTGACTGTAACATCAGTGTTATTGGTGCACTATGTCTTCAGTTCGCTGTGGATCCAGTGGTACCGTTTGGCTCGGGCAAATGTGGTGAACCCAGAGGTAAAAAACGGACTTCTGCCTGCTGTTGGACTCTGCAGTGGGATAGCCCTCTAGCATATATAATTGGACGTATACATTGTGAGGGAAAGCAATACAAAACAGTAAATTGGTAGTGCTGAAATCTTCCGAGCCAAAAAAGATCATGGGGCCTTGTCGAATCCGCATCTCGCTGGCTCACTCTGAAGGGCCATCACCGCAAGATTTTTCAACGAGAGTGTCACCGCAGCAAGAAGAAGAATCCTCGTGATTCAATATTTCCAGTGTCAAACCTCGGTTCGTTATCATGGTAAGGGCTGACAGAATACTTTGGTAGAGGCACACATCCACTTAAGTTTGAGGCGTAACTTAGTCTGCCACCTGACCCCTTTTAAGTTTTCGTCCGTCCACCAGTGTTTTTAATACCAAAATTGAGTTGATATTTGCGCACAATTTTCCGTGTGCTTATATGTGTCCTTATCTTCCTCTCTCGCTTTCTCGTCTATCTTCTGTCGACGAACCAAGCCTTGCACGGAATTTCTTCTTCCTTACAACAACAATTATTCGTAATCCAATGTCGAGCCATCCCCAGCGGGACGCACATCGGGCATTACACACTCTCCTGCTCAACAAACCATCCCTTCGTCTTCCATCATGACTTCACGTAGTCTGACCGGCGGCCCCAGCGCCCACCTGCAAGTCCCAACGACACAGTACGTTACCGACACGTCCCATTTCCTGTCGCCCACACAGGGGAGCGGCAGCAGCACCCGCGCCCGATATGGCGACAGTAACGGCGACGCCGAGAAGACCACCAACGGTGAGAAAAAGCACCACGTCCGCTTCGATGGGAGCAGCAAGGCCGACGCGCCCGCGCCCTCCTCGCCCAGAATCAACGTCAGCCCGGTCGACTCCAACGTCAACTACAACGTCCCCTCCACCACCACTAACCAGCAGCAGCTCCCACCCCTGGGTCAGGGCGGCGACACGCTGCGTTACCAGCTCAAGCCGTCCGACTGCGGCTCGCAGCTGGGCTTCGCCTGGCCGCTGTGGCGCAAGTGGAGCATCCTGGCGGTCATCTTCCTGGTGCAGGTCTCGATGAACTTCAATACGACTCTCTGTATGTACATTTGAAGTCTCCTATTGCCCTTCTGGCCACGTCTCAGGGGCGGATTCCCTCTTGTAACCTGTGTCAAGACCCCCTGGCCCGGAGACACGCATTTCGACTCTTTGTTTCTCGTCGAAGAGGAGTACTTACTGACCTAGTTTTCTACCAGACTCGAACGCGATCCGCGGCAACGCGGGGACCTACGACGTCGACGTGTCGACGGTGGTCTGGGGCGGCGCTGCCGGGTTTCTTTTGGCCTACGCCTTCGGTTGCGAGCTGTGGGCGCCGTGGTCCGAGGAATACGGCCGCAAGCCCGTTCTGCAGGCGTCTTTGTTCCTGGTCAACATGTTCGGACTGATGACCGGCTTCGCGCCCAACTTCGCGACCCACGCCGCGTGCCGCGTGCTGGGCGGCCTGGCGACGGCGGGCGGCAGCGTCACGCTCGCCGTCATCACGGATATCTTCCGGAGCGACGACGACTGGTACCAGTACGCGACGCTATTCATCGTGCTGTCGTCGGTGGGCGGCTCCATCATCGGTCCCATCGTCGGCGGCTTCGTCGAGGCGCACGTCGAGGACTGGCGCTGGTGCATCTGGGTCCAGGTCATCTTCGGCTTCGCCGTATCGGTCCTGCACTGGCTGACGGTGCCCGAGACGCGGTCGACGGTGCTCATGGACCGCATCGCCAAGAAGAAGCGCAAGAACCCGCAGGCGCCGCTCGACGCGCACACCTACGGCCCGAGCGAGGGGCAGCGCGTCAACTGGCACGAGGTGCTGCAGGTCTGGCTGCGGCCCTTCCGCATGTTCGTCACCGAGCCTATCGTGCTCGCACTATCGCTACTATCCGGGTTCAGCGACGCGCTGATCTTCATGATGATCCAGTCGTTCGCCCTCGTGTACGCTCAGTGGGACTTCGGCCCCGTACAGCTCGGGCTGTCCTTCCTGCCCATCGGCCTAGGTTACCTCATCGGCTACGGGTCCTTCATCCCGGCCATCCGCCGCAACATCGCGCAGCGCCGCCGGGCGCCGCACAACGAGCACGCCCAGTACGAGACGCGCCTGTGGTGGCTGCTGTGGACGGTGCCGCTCCTACCCCTCGGCCTGCTCGTCTTCGCCTTCACGGCCGCGTGGGCGCACCCGCCCGTCCACTGGGTCGGCTCTATGTTCGCGTCGTGCATGATCGGCATCGCCAACTTCGCCATCTACATGGCGACAATCGACTACGTGCTCCGCGCCTACGGCCCCTACGCCGCCTCAGCAACCGGCGGCAACGGCTGGGCGCGCGACTTCCTGGCCGGCCTGCTGACCCCCGCCGCCGTTCCCATGTACCAGAAGCTCGGCATCTTCAAGGCGACCATGATGCTCTTCGCCATCTCGGTCGCCTTCTGCGTCGCCGTGTACGTGGTGTACTGGTACGGCGCCACGCTGCGCACCAGGTCGCCCTTTGCGCAGACGCTCAAGGCTGCCGAGGACGAGGACGAGGATCATGTCGTTATGTTCCTGCCGTCGACGAGTTTGCCGGGAAGTAGAGTCAACTCGCGCCCGGCGACGCGGCATGCTACGCCTGCGGGGTCGCGCAGGGAGAGTCTAGAGTTGGCCCCGATTGAGAATGCGCGGCCCGCTGAGACGGCCGAGGGTGCGGGCAAGGAGAGGAAGGGCTCGTCGAGTGTCACCGAGGTCGAAGGTTGAGCGTGGGATCCCCACTCCGCGCGCGGCCGATTATGTCTCGGAAGAAGGTTAGCCGTTGTCGGATGACTCAGCTTTTGGCAGAGGCTGGGAGTTGGCAGAGGCGTTAGGCGCCAACCGATAGGGTCTTATTACATGTAGTCGCGGAGGGCGGACACGGAAGCCACACTGCGGACGATAGGTGGCGTACAAGACAGTGGAAAGGATGGTTGGAAGGAATATACCTGATACCCGTTTGTTTGATCGCCCATAGATACTTCCTTTGTGATAGTTAGTCCAATCCCATACCGCGCTTGGACTTCTAAATCCAGTCTCGTGTTTCCATTATGTTATTCTCATAGTCCAAATGATATCATCGCTGAAACAGTTTCATTAGTTGCGATTGGTTGGCAAGGCCGCGTAGTGACTGTCCATATTGAGAGGTGACACTTACAAATGGTCGCGCCGTCATATCATTGAAAGAGTGCCGGCAGAATAGCGTCGAAGATGATGAGTACGTACCATTCAAGATGTGTAAATATATACAGCGAAGTGATAATCATAAGTCAGGTCCCCACCCACAACTCCGAGAAAGAAGGAGAAGAAGAATGAAGGTCCGAGCGAATGTAACAAACATAAACGCGGCACACAAGCCTGACAAAAGCCATGCACGGACGAAAACTTTCCATCAGTCCCTGCAAGTCACCGAGACAGTCCCCAAGACGGGGCGCCCGCCCCCGATCCAAATGACCGCCACCATAAAAGCCGCTCACTCCATGTTGTTCACAATGTTTGCGTACATCGAGTTGGGGTAGCTGAGGAGGTTATGTGTCTTGTCAAGGGCGCCGTCGCCGCCCTGCGCCGTGTACGATGTGGCAATGAGACTGCCGCTGTCATTGCGGTCGCCTGACGCCTCCCAGAACATGGAGCCGCCCATGCCCTTAGACTGAAGGTATGCGACCTTGGCCTGGACCATGCTAACAGTGTCGTACGAGATGAGCTCCTTGGTCGCGCTGTCGTAGGAGTAGGTCGCGCCAGACTCCTGGTCGGTGATCTCGGTGCCGGACCGGGGCAGGACCTTGTAGTCCCAGACACCGGCCTCCCAGGAGCCAGCGCCGACGCCCGTGTAGGGCAGTCCGAGACCGTCGGTGGACTCAAAGGAGCGTCCGTACAAGGGCATACCGAGCACGATCTTCGCAGCGGGCACACCACCGGCAACGTAAGCGGCGAAGGCGGCGTCGGTCGAGAACTTGGTGGCGGTGGGATTGCTGCTACTGACATGGAGGTTGGCCTGGTGGCCCGACGTGGTATCCCATGAGCCGGCATAATCGTAAGCCATTAGGTTGAAGTGGTCGAGCAGGGGCGCCATATCGCTCAACTTCAGCTTCTCGTAGTTTACCGGACCGGCAGGCACAGCAGCAGATATGAGGAAGTGGTAGCCCGGAGCGTACTGGGACGCATACGAATCCATCTCTGTGCGAATAGCCTGCAGCAGCGAGACCATGTTGTTGGCTTGGGTGTCGTCCGCAGGGTACTCCCAGTCGATGTCAAGACCGTCAAAACCCCAGTCCTTCATGAGGGTCACAGCGGTCGAGGCAAAGGTCGCTCGTGTCGCGTCTGTGCTGGCGGCGGCAGCGAAGTTCGTAGAATAAGTCCAACCACCGATGCTGAGAAAGACCTTCAACTGCCGGTTGGCCTTCTTCAAAAGGTACAGTTGTTTGATGCAGCCATAGGCGTTGGTACCGACATCGTTCCAAGCTGTCCCATATTGTCAGTTTATGCTGACCAAGAAGTAAGTCTGCGTGGAGCTTTGTCGAATGCCGGGTTCAAGATAGTTGTTGTCGCATTACTTGAACCCAGGGGCTTGAGATGCGGTGGAGTGGTGACTCACAGTCAGTGTCATAGTGCTTCTCAAGATCCGCATATGTGTCAGATGCATAACTGCATCGTTGGTCAGCCAGCTGGACAATGTCACAGGAGGAACCAAATCAACACTTACACAGTCCCGTCAGCCATGACGTTGGCGAACGAGTAGAGCACTTGGTTGATCTGCGATGCTGGCAACTGCGCAGGTTGGTAGTTCCGGCCGTAGATACCCCTGGCAGGGCATTAGCTCGACAGCAACTAGAGTTTCAACAGGGCCACTGACCAGTTGGTGAAGTATACGGTGTTCTGGAAGGTTGAAGCTCGCTTCTCAACCAGAGTGATTGGACCAGCCAACCCGAGCGCTGCTTGGAGCACCAGCGATGTGAGAAGACCCTTGAAGGAGACCATGTTGACGTTGTCTCACGAAGGAATTGGAGGAATTGTAAGAGAAAGTCTGCGAATTGAAGAAAGCTTAATCCACCATTCAAAAAGTTGAAGGAGAGTTGAGACGTCTAGATACTTATACAACCTTCACGCATACCAGAAACCAACGACATGACCCTGCAACCAACCAGGCATAACGTTGCCGATCGGCCAAGTGTGCCTCACGTGGTAAAACAAACCTGCTCGAGAGCGTGTAAGGCCGAGTGATGGATCGTAGGAATGTAGCCTTCAGGGGAAACCGACCATCAACGAGCCTCACGCGTATGTGAGGGTGGCTTCTGACCTCTCGGCCCAGAGTGGCAACGTTGCCAGGGCCTGGATATATCATCTCTTCCGTAGGCACTGGGCCTAGATCCTTTGTAATCTCGCCAGCGCCTGCCGTTCACGTTGGCTGCACAAGGTCATGGGAGGTTTTTGAAGCCATCAGAGCTCAGTCATGTCCATGAGGCGTGAGGGAGCTTAAGGGATGCTCGTGCTCTCCTAGTCCGTAGACGGAAGGTGGACGTTGAAGATGTGTCTTGCATGCGTAGAGCTCGTGCGCCTCGGCAGACGAGACAGCCCTTGACTCAGGGGAAGCTGTTCAAGCCGTCCAATCACGGCTCTGGTCCGAGGAACAGAAGCGCCGCTGTGTGGTAGTGTGCACGGGAAGACTCACCAGCGTCATAATAGCTTATCGCAGGGTCGCATCAGACCGTCACCTTCGGCCCTCATACCCCACCATCACTTGACCTTGTTGGATCTCGCGATCTCTGTCATGTAGAGTAATATGCAGGCAGGCAACCCCCTGGCGTGCTGTGCTGGTGGTAAGACTTCCCGGATCCCATGGCCGAGACATTCTGGGCTGGCTACACACCGCCAAAATCGTTGTAGATGATTCCTGCACAGGTACTAGGTGAGTTGGGTGTCGCGGCCACGTGCGCGGCCAAGCGGAAACTTGTCAGAAATTCTGAGCGCTCCAGCACTTACACCCAATAGGCAGGTTATGACCACCCAACCCCCTCTGCCGAAAACGTCAAGCTCAAAGTGGTTGCAGCAGCTCCATCGCATCCCTTGCCAGCCCTCAGGCCAGCCCATCATCATGGTGTAGAGAGATAAGGTATTTCCATATTGGGGTTATTTCCCGGCGCGACCAATCGCCGGATTTTGACCCATGTGTCAATGAATTTCATTGTCACGTCCGGTGCTGGCCAGGTCATCCACCTTTACTCTGGAGAAACCTAGAATGACAATGACCACTCGGTCCCCTCCAACGCGTTCGACCTCTGGTTGCATCAGACATCACAAGCTTGTTTGCAACGTTACTGAGCCTGGAAGCCTACGGCCGTTGCTCGCACTGCATCGGAACAACTGTCATCCCGCTGGCTCGGAGACGCTGAGATGAAAGTCTCCAGAGTGGAGTGAGGTCTCGAAAGCCGAGTCAGGAGGGGGAAGTAGAGTCAGGGGATGTCACGTGTAGGTCGCGACCGTTCCGGTATCACGCCGTCACGTAACACGCGACGTCCGAACTCGAAGGTCGGAGTTGCGGATCGCGTTTCCTCTTAGAGATAATGGGTCGGGTCGATGAGTTGATGGTAGCACGACAGCCACTGCCAAGGAAGTCTAGGACATTTGAGGCTTTCTTCAATCTGAGGTCTCCAAGGAACCGTGTGAGAGCCGCGTCGCGCGTCGACTTCGAGTTGGGGTGGATTGCGACCGTTGTCACCGGACCGAAGACCAATCCGACACGATACTGCGACCAGGGACGCAGCGAGAGAAGAGGCGTTAGAGCTCGACTTGAACTGAGCTGTAATCTTCACCCTGGCGGAATACTGACGGACAACGGTAACAGTGCTGCCGCGCCATGTGATCAGTGATGCCTTGTAATGATGGATGACATGATGGATGATGGATCGGACGAGAAGAAGCAGGTCACAACTTGACCGGACGGTCCGACGGCTCCAAAGCGACAAGGCCGTGGCTGAAGGATATTTTAATAGTAGAGCTGAAGGATGGAGCCCCTGACGAAGGAATGACAGCCCTGCCCGAAGCTGAAGCTGAAGCGCGTTGAGGCTCTCGGAGATCGACAGATGTCGGATCACCAACATGCGTGGAGTCCTCGTTCCTGCGTCCTGGCGTGCCTGACTCGTTCCTGGCAGCTCGAGAATGTAGGCTGAATGAATGCAACCTTCCCCTACCGCGCAACCAACGCTGTTGCCATGACAAAGGGCTGGCTGCCGTTGGATTGGAGCTATTAAAAGGTCCAATTTGTCGGGTGAGGGGTGAACCGTGAAAGCATTCGTCTGCATAGATCGGCAATGTGTCACCTCGTAGGGGAAGGTCAAGTAATCGGACCGCTTGTACCAGCTGCAGACTGCAGACTGCACCCTGGATTATCTCAGTGCTCAAACCAGAGACTGGCCATTCAGCCACCCTTGGTCGCAACTAGCCACAATTAGCCCCTGACCACCTGGCACTGAGATAAGCCTCGAGGTGGTATCAGCTTTTGTGACGCCGTGTGGCCGTCACCCTTTAATTTCTTTCCTCCTCCAATCCAGGTGAACTTCCTTCCACACAGCCGTCAACCATCCCATTCTATGCTGTCGCCTGGACGTGCGAGTAGATGGCTTACAAGTTCATCATCGCTACTCTCGATCCCGGAGCACTCTTATGTGCCTGAACGTCCACCCGCATCACGATGGGTCATTTCATTCAACCTTCCATATCCCGCCAATCGGGTCAGTGTTGCATCCGTCACAACAGGTTTATGTAGGGAAACAGGACCAACACCCATTATGCGTTTCATCTTCGTTGCCCAATTAGTAACGATACCGAAGTCAGCCGGCTACCGACGCTGCTTGGAGCCCTCTGCTCCCTATGGACGTTTCTCTGAGTTACAACTATCCTGTCGTCCCTGCGTATATCCATTCCGCACATCGCCACCAGTTCTCAAAGGTGAAGACAACGTCCATGCAGGCAGGCACTCCGTGCTGTTCTGCCGCTTGTCCTTGCTCGGCACCTAGACGGACATACGAGTGTACATACCGTATTCCAAAGCTTGTTCGTCGAGCCCCTTTGGTGAACACAGCGCGATCTCCAGCCAAAACCGGCCTTTACGAGCGCCTGGCGATGAACCGTACCTTGATCAGGACGGTAACGGCTTGAGATCAGAGTATGGTATCGCTCAAGGCCATCTGCGCCGTGGGTGCCCTTACCTTGCTCGTTCGTGTTGAAGCCCTCTCGTTTTAGTAAGTCTAGCTGCTCAGTGCCGCCGACAGCCACCTCCCGGCGCCTCGGTACCAATCAACTGTTGTTTCTGCGCAAGACGTTCTGCTGGAGGCAAGCCGGTGCCGTGACGCAGTAACGATGCGTGAACTTGGGCATGGTGACCAATGGCTCCATCTATATTTTGCGGCGTCGGCAAGGGGCGCTACACCAAGCTGTTGTAGTTTGATGATGTCGACGGGAAGATGTTACATCACGGTGGCATTGGATACACAAGGGCGTCGTATCACCCACCTTGACAATCTCCATCTCGGAATCCAGCCTTTCACCTCGTTACCTGCTCTGTTACCCAACTAGAGACACCAAGCCCACGAAGCATCCAATATGCACGCTCACGCCTATCTGCCCTCTTCCTGGCTGCTGGCATCGTCCAAGCCCGCCGCCTTACAAACAGGCTCCCCGCGGTGTCCAACCACGGCAGAAACAGCAGCAGCATCCCGCAGACAAGCTACTCGTCCTCGCTGGCCTTCGACCGCTATGTGGCAGCCCGGTGCAGTCGCCGCCCACGTTATCGGGCCAGTGCATTGACAAGCCGTCGCGCACAAATCGCTGAGCCAGTGCGTGTCCATGATTCCGGCTCCGACATGTGCGTTGCCGACGCACGTATCCCAATTTCGCTTGCTTCGTCCAAGCCCCTCGCGAATTCGCGAGGACGGCGGATAGGTAGTGACCGGCGTGAGGCTAGGCTCCACGAATTTTAGGTTAAAGTTCAAGTATAGTCCCAGACCCGTTTCTAGGCTGAACTCAATCTACTATACTGGATTGGCTTCCGACGATGATGTGAACATTCATCATAACCCCTTTCCCCGCCGCCCAAGTGCCGGGCAAGTCAAGAGAGTAAGCCAAAGCTGCTGCTTCTTCACCATTCACGTACATACCAGAGCTCTCAATCCAACATGGCCGACTGAAGGTCACCTTTGGAGGCAAGAATCAGCTTATTGTCTCCATTCGAGATACGGTATAGTTTGATAGCGACAGTTTGGCATGTGAACACCAACATGCATGTCCACCGAGCCCCATCAGAGGAGCGCGAAAGCTGCCCCGACGACGACGACGTCAACCATCCAGACTCACCCTCCACCTCCTCAACAACCCTCTTTGACTACGCCCACGAAGAAGATGGGCTCCTGTCCAAAGAGTCTCTTCAGACCCTAAAGCAAGACTGGCCCACCAATCTGATTTCCCACTTCCGAACTCGCCGCCGCACTCTGCGTCGCATCCTCCGCCGTCAGCCAGCCAAAGCCATCCTTGTAGCCCTCAAATGCACGCTTCTGGCACTCTGCATCGTCCTCACCATCACACCGCTCTTCTTCCCGTCCTACACACATCCACCCAAGCACTACCACGCCCTCAAATCACGCTGCCAAAGCCAAGGCCACAGCCACCCCTTACCAGGATGCGCCAACGCCTTCGACGAAAACGTCTTCATCAGCGTAAGCCTCTACGACCCCGCCGGCACGCTAGCGCGCAGCCTCTGGGCCGATCGGCTGCTAGAAGTGATCCGGCTGATCGGCCCGGACCGCGTCTACCTAAGCATCTACGAGAACGACAGCGGTCCCGAGGGCGCGTCGGCGCTCGAGAGCCTGAAGACGCGCCTGCGGTGCCGGTACAGCATCGTCAACGACGCGCACGTCGACCCGGCCGACTTCCCGACGCTGACGCTGCCGGACGGGAGTTCGCGCGTCAAGAGGCTGGCGTACCTGTCCGAGCTGCGCAACCGTCCCCTGCGGCCGTTGGACCGAGTCGGCCCGGGCGGGGTGCTAATGCGGTTTGATAAGATCTTGTTCTTGAACGATGTTGCGTTCGATCCGCCTGATGCGGTGCAGTTGCTATTCAGCACGAATGTTGGACGCGATGGGAGGGCGCATTACCTGTCTGCGTGCGCGCTGGACTATTATCAGCCGTTCTTGTTCTACGACTTGTACGCGTCGCGCGACGCTGAGGGGTACTCTATGGGCCTGCCCTTCTTCCCCCTCTTCTCCGGCGAGGGACCGGCAGCGTCGCGGGCAGCGATGCTGGATCAGCGGGACGCGGTCCCGGTCAAGTCCTGCTGGAGCGGCATGGTCGCGATGCAGGCGCAACACGTGCAGCATCTGAACGCGTCGCTGCCGGACCCGCAGTTCCACGACATAGGCCGGCACGTCATCAACCCAAAGAATCCCTCGAGCGTGAGTTCGCCCGTGCGATTCCGGTACGAGCCGGAGCTGTTCTTCGATGCGTGCGAGTGCTGCCTGTTTCAAGCGGACGTGGCTCGCGTGGCCCACACGGTGGGCGACGAGGACCAGGGCATGTTCGTGAACCCTTATGTGCGCGTCGCCTACAAGGAGAGCGTGCTGAGGTGGCTGTCATGGGCCAGGAAGTGGGAGCGGTTGTTTGTAATTCCGCATGCGATAGGGACGTCGCTTGCGTCGCTGCCGACGCACAACCCGCACCGCACCGTCAGGGAGGGCGAGCCGTTCACGGAGGAAGTGTGGATGGGCGAGGGAATGGCTGGGCGTTGGAGATTAGTGCGGCACGTGGCTCGCAATGGGATGTTCTGCGGCGTCAGGGACTTCCAGACGCTCAGGCTTGGTAAGTCGTTGCCCATCGCTGCCCCCATACCTACTATACTGCCCCTTTACAGAGTTGAGATATTGATGAGGTGATGCGCAGGCACGCGAGATGGCGACATCAACTGGGAGAACATCAAGATTCCCACCGGCCAGACGCTGCACCAGCCCACCTGACATGGCGAGGTGCAGCAGCCTGGTGAGAAATGGTCGCCCCTGGTGAGCTGGAGGGAGAGGGAAGAGGCTAAGAAAGCGAGCAACACCGCAGCAATCAGGACCTCACCTACCTCTGGCGTCTAGGTCGCGGTCTGTGCTGCTGCACCACAACGGATGTCTACACGAGATAATGTATAGGAGACGAGTTCCCCGGGAAAAGCAGATGAGGCCCCCCAGAAGAGGGGATGGGTTGCATCAAGAGGAAGAGTAGCACATAATGTAATGTCGAGTGCTTGGATTGATGCGCGAAATTGAATTCGAGCGACGGACTGATAGGACAACATTTCATGGTATGACAGTGCAATTCCCGGACATCTATCGAGGCCGGGAATAAACGCCGCGGTCATGTTGACGGGCTGGAGTTCGAACACCTACTGATTACTCGAAGGCTTCTGCATAGAGTACTCGTGGTCATTGAAACGGCAGACGACAGGGCTGATCACCCTGATACTTGCGAGACTGAACTTAGCTGCGCAGCTTCGCGTCAAGCCGAGCTGCCGATGGCACCCAATCCGAGCTCTACACGACGTGCATTGATCTTCATCCGAGTAGCTACGCTCCCAAGATCGATCACAGCAACGGTAGGTCCTACCTGTCAACTTTCCCCTATTAGACCGTGTATGGGTCCCCTGTCGTCATGCCTTGCATGTTACTGCAATGGGAGCAAAGCGCCGCTGGCCAAGGCGACCGCTTCATATAGCTGGACGCCTGGTCTGGCGAAATCTCCTTCACGCGGGACAGTCAGGGGTATGGATGGTGACAAGAGACACACCCTCGCGCAATACCCCGATCAGGTTTCAGGACGTAGAGGCCATCGAGACAGGAACGCTGATTCAGGCCTTTCTAGTCCCTAGCGAAATTCTTCCTGGATAAACTCGTGAGACTGCACTCCTGGTCGTCTGAAGCACACGTGTTTACCACGATGTCCAGATCCATATAGCCCATTGGTGAAGCCCAGGTTCCTACTTCTCACGAGGCCAAAAGGCCACTGGGTCCGACTGGAAGTTGCTGTGTGGATTGAAGTTAGTCCACGGATGGGCTGTATAAAGCGGTTGAGAAGGCCACGGGGTATTGATACTGCACGGACACCCAGAGCTTTGGACTAGATGAGCTACGGTATCCATAATCCGAGTCTTCGTCTGCGGGAAGGGAACAGTCGACGGAGAGGGGGGTTTGATTAACATGGTTGGTGAGAGGAGAAGGGTCAGATACATCACTGAGCAAGACGGGAGAACTCTGGTGGTGAAGGAACAGGGGAAGTTGTGGAAGCTACTCATAGCTGTGAGCTGTGAGTTGTGAGATTGACAGGAAACTATCAGATGGTCGATCACCAGGAGAAAATGACTTTGCTGCAGGCCATTTGAACTGAGGAATCATGGATGGATAGCCAGCATGGGTTCGTGTGTGCCAAATGGCGGTTGCGTGCGAATCATCCTTCGTAGAACCATTGCGAGAATCGTGACTTTGGCGGTATAACCTACGTGTGTGTCTAGGGCTCTCGAGCCTCGATTGCTGTCAACGAAGAGCGCAGAACTGTTGAGCCCACCGCGATGTCTCGGTCGCAGTCTCTTTCAACAGAGCCTACACGCACTGCTCGATGTCTGGCGACGCATTCGGTCCCAGACTTGTACGAGAAAACGTGGATGGACTCGAGGGGTGTTCAAGATGCCCCGCCGCAGCAAAAGCCTAAACACCATTCCACTACCACGCCTCACTTGCGACCACTGTGAGTCTTCCTCAGTGTGACCTCGACAGGCTAGTGGCCCTGATGACTCTCTGGCCATGGTCTCATCCCCGTGCTGTGTGTGGAAATCCGGCGTGAAGCCAGATGGGTTCTCTGGCCATTTTTCAGCGACCAGAGGTGTCGCAGAGTTTGTCGTGGGGCTGGCCCGCGCAAAAACCTCGACGACCGAAACCGCATCCGGTACAGCAAGTCAGAACCTACCATGCAGAGGGCTCATAGCAGTCGTATTGATCGAATTTTGAGATACCCGCAGAGCATGAGATGGATTGACTGCGTATCGGTCTCATTGGAAAGACAACATTGCAGAGGTTTGTTGAGGTGGCGGTGTGGGCGCATGATGGATCGAGTACAAGGTTAATTAATCTGATCTCATTGCCGATAGATAACGGCCTCGAGTGTTCTCTCGATTGAAGATCAGACACACGATCCAAGCCGGGAAGTGAATCCTCGGCCGAGGTCGAATCATCGCGTTTCCTTTGTCGGACCACCCGGCAAACCACTGCCCTCCGAGGCGCGCGGCAGTGCTCCCACCATCAAGTAGGTGAACGAAGGTGGGATCTGAAAGCATTGCATTGCTAGGCAGATAGTAGTGCAATAAGTCTGCATAGGGCGCCTAATGGACGGAGTACTCCTACTCTGAAACTAAAGCTGGCTTATTATCACGAGAAAGTAGCGGAGAATATGAGTTGGAAAGCAGAGATAAGGAGGTAGATTGCGCGCTGGCAAGGTGGAATAAGGGGGAGGGGAGGATAGTGCATCAGACACGCGCGTGTTATCGTCCTTTCCTGTGAGGTTGCTGCACAAACTCATCCTGCCTCCAGTCCAGCCCAGCCTCTTTGTTTTCCAAGGTGTGTGATCTGTCAGGTAAGGTAGGGTAGGGCAGGGCAAGAAACAAGACGCAATTATTACTGTTGGTCCACGGCAACGGATGGATGTTGGATGTTTGGTGGCATCAACATGGAAGAGAAAGACTTATGGCAGGACGGAAGTCAAGTCGATCTCTAGCAGATGCAGGGCACAATAGCCTGGCATGTCCCGCAGTTTAGCGACCGGCTAGCTAGAACGTCACATGGCACGTGTGCTGTGGTGCTGTAGAACTACCTAAAACTGTAGAACTGCCCTCCAGGTTGTCTGCATATGGCAGCAGACCCTGGGCGCATTGGCTCGGGACTGGTGGGGACTGGGGGACTGGGACGGCGGCGTCGCAGCTGGAGGTCTGGAGGTGCAGGTGGGATCAACGGACACGCGCGACAAGACCGGCGCACACACACCACACCTTCGCCGCCCTCCTCCTCTTTCCTCTTATTATTCCTCCCACCTCCTCCCCGTCCACCTCCTCTCCCCTTCTACCTTTACAACTTTTCCCAATTTTTCCAACTGTTCAAGCTGTGTGACCAAGTAATCGCCGATATCCAACAATCAGATCTGTAATTATTCGAGTTCGAGAGCTTGAAACGACAGTACCGTCGCATTCCACCAACAACCCCCCAATTGTGAGCTGCCCGTCGCCCACTCCCATCTCCCGGTCGCATTCTGTTTCGCGTCCACATCGTGCGTCGCAACACATGTCGCGCACCTTCACTATCCAAACTACATCGTAGTCTAACATTTCGTATAGTTTTCATCCCCCTTCCGACCAGAAATCATTTCCAAGATGCCTCGCGAAGGAACCCGATCTGCCACCGGCAACTCCAAGCCGCGTGTCTTCAACCAAGTCGACACCGAGCCCACCATCAAGCGCACCACCAAGCCCAAGACCACCAAGACCGCTTCCGACGTGGTTGCTTCCAACGCAAAGGCCGCAAAGCCTGTCGGCGTGACCAAGAGCAAGCCCGCTCCCAAGAAGAACGGTGTTGCTGCCAAGGTACGTGGATACTGCGCCTCTTGTTGTTTTACAACCCTTCTTGACATCCTTGCGATCAATATGTCAGTCGAGAGAAGTGCACGACGCGCAGGCTTCTGCGATGCTGGCTGGCCATGTTGCGCATAAAGCAGCGCGTCTTGTCGCGCTTTTCGCTTGTGTTGATCCCAAGCAAGCCCTTATTACACCCACTATAGTGGGCATGCCCTCGCGATAGCGCGTCTACCACGGCGCTTCGGATACACCACGCGCACACAATGACACAGTTCAATATGCTAACAATCCTGACAGACCAAGGCTACCACCAAGAAGGTCGAGACCAAGGCCAAGAAGGTACAATAGTCGGCATAACATACCGGACACCCTCCATACTGACACGTCATCCAGGCTGTTGGCAGACCCAAGGCTGCTGCCAAATAGGCGCCTCTAGCATCAGTCCTGCTGTCCTCGTAGTGGCTAAGACTCATTTGCTGTCTGGTTCAGGGTAAACTGAAGGCGGAACCAACATCTCTACTGAAAACCTGCCGGTAATCTGGAATATGGAGTAGGGCGATGTTTCAGTTGGCTGGGTCATGTGGAAGGGTGCCAGTTCTTGGCATGAAATGCTTCCCGAGGCCGGGTACACATGAGCTTCGGCCCACGTGTGTCATGGTCACATGGTTCAGCACAACCTTCGGTCAATGGTCACCATCTTTCGCTCTTGTTCTTCACGCACAACCACCAACCACCACCACCCCATGATACCTCTCTGTCGTTTCTTTGGTAGGATACCTCTCGATTATCGCGATCGTATTGTTTGGCGTACCTGGAGGAAGGTTCACGAGGGGAATGATTGATTGAAAATGCATGCTCCTTGTATTTAACGTGTTGGTCGTATACGGGTGACTACCGAAAATGGATGTACATCTGTCATCACTGCCGCCTTGCTCACCATGAAGAGTTGACTCCCCTATAAGCAATTTTCTTCTCGGACACCTTCACCTTAGCAATGCTTTGCGTATCCCACACCAAGGTCGACCGAGAGGCTTCGATGTCCGTTTCACATCAAGTTCCTTCTAACACCCCTCCCTGCAACTTTCCCCCAAACCGCCACCGCTCACAGAGCCCTCTGGGCACAGGAGGCTGCCCTGACTTCAATCCTTGTTATGCCTCCTCGGAGACAAGCAAAGCCAAGAAAGACCAGGACGAACACCACATAGTATGATGCTTCCCTAAGCGCTCGTCCCTGATATCCGACAAAGAGCTACTGCCCCAGTAACAAAGTCTTCAGCTAGGGTCCCTGCGCAATAGGTTTCATATGGACCAAGATTGCCTTCTTTGCGATCTGGTTCTTGGATATGATATTCAATGAAAACACGCAATCACACACATCTCTCTGGACAACGCAAAGGCTTCCCAGCCATGGGGAGGTTCTGAAGAAACTCTATACCCATATGCTCTCCTCCTTCATCTTCGTATATAACGTCTCGTGGACGATCACAACCTTCAAGAGAACGAATCGAGCCCGGCATTTGCTGCGCTCCTTTTTTCTCCAAAGGAGTCAGCCACACTGTCGTAAACTCTGACTAGCCAGAATCATGCTGTCTTCTCAACTGCTCCGTACATCTATGTTCTCCGCAGTTCCCGAGCCACGTCAATTTGGCATTCAGCAGGGACCTTTCCAAGGAGATGGAGACTTTGCAGTAAGTCATACTACAGACATATCTAGGGGTCCAGGCTGACTTGGCCAAAATGGTCATCTTTTCGCCTGCTTGCTGTGCGAACAGCTCATGGTGATCTTCATCGAGTCCGTACTCCAAGGACACGGCTGCATACAGAGATTTAGCCTCTGGTTTCGTGTCATGGTGGTATTTCATATGTTGAAGAATATTTGTTATGGGTGTAGCTCCGCGGTGAGAGGGTAATTGAACCGCTGCCGCGTTTGTACCAAATAATCCAGAGATAACATGCGGCGGTTTATGTCATCAGTGTACAACGAACATCCGTTATTTGGACCCAAATCATGCAAAACCGCTTGCCTACCACTCCTGAAACTCATCGAGATGATCGCCAGGACACTCCGTCCGAAAGACCGCCATCGTCTCATCCCACAGCCTCTTCTGCGCTGCCTTGCCGTCCGCCGACAGCACGAAGTTCGAAACCCTATGACCAAACCAATCAGCAAAACCAATTACAAAATTCCCGTGTCCCAACTCCAGACCAAACGAAGGGATTAAAAGGTAGGTAAAACTCACGGCTTAACCTTCTGCTCACTAACATAGCCCCCATGACTCCCCTCATGCCTCACCACCGCATCAACAAGACAATGCCCCCCCTGCACCGCCGAATACGCCCCCCACCGACTCGCCGCCCGCGTCGCCGGGTCCGCGCGGTGGAACTCGCTGACGCACCACCCGGGGTTCAGCACATTAACCACGACATCCGCGCCATCGACGCGCGCCGCCAGCTCGCGCACCCACAGCACGAGCAGCAGCTTCGACAGACAATACCGGTCCTGGCTGCCCGCCTTGAACGAAGCCCGGTCGTCGAGCCATGGGATGATGGCGGGTTTGGCCACGTCGCTCACCGGCGCGTAGAAGAACACGCTCGAGCCGGTGATGCTCATGCGACCCGGGCGGCCGGTGCGCCGCGCCGTGCGCCGGAGGGGGTCCAGGAGCAGGAGAGAGAGCAGCGCCGTGGCGAGGTGGTTGGTCTGGACGTGGGCCTCGTCTGTAGGAATCAGTTGGGGTCAGCGATTACTTCTTACTGGGAAGCGCCGAAAAAAACACCCTTTTTCAGCAATTCCTGAAATAACTTACGTCCTGTCGACGCCGTCGTGTACTCCAGCCTCTTCACCCCCGCATTCAACAGCACGAAATCCAGCCTCCCAACCCCATCCCCATCCCCATCACCAAACGCATCCCGCGCCCGCCGCGCAAACATCACAACGCTGCCCCAGTCGTCCTGGTCCAGCGGCCAGACCTCGACGGCGCACCCGGGACTCTCAGATATAATAGAAGCGGCGGCGGCGGCGCCCTTGGAGACGCTGCGCACGCCGAGGATCAGACGCGAGAGCCCGTGTGATGCGAGCTCGCGCGCGGCGGCGAGGCCGAGACCCGTGTTGGAGCCCGTGATCAGCGCCTTTTGGCCGGATAGGTTGGTGGAAGTGGGCAGCGGGGCGGGGCGGAAGGTTAGTTGGTGGTAGAACATTGATAGGTAGCCGTATGTGGCGGACATGGTGGCGGTGGTGGTGGGATCAGGAGGTTAGGTGAGGGTTGGGGGTTATGGTTGGTCTTCAGCGACTCTGTCGAGGTTTGCGAGAGCGCACATGGTGCAGAGTCCTCTGTGTACGCCTCTATATAACTTCATATCTTCTTGTATGCGGACAGGACGGCCAACATACGGCGACTGTTGGCCGTCGCCGCATTCCCGTCATATCTGCATTTGGTTGTAGTCGGGGTCGTGGTTGGGCCGGTCGGCACAGCTCGTTCGGAGTTAGTCGCTACTGTGTTTGGTGTCGGGTGAAGCGCGCCTCTTTGGATCTTCTTCCTCAAGGACCTTTGTTCCCATTGAAATCCTGTCTCGGCGGGAACCGGCTTAATAGTTGATAAGAATCAGTTACGTCCTCAGACTGCGCCATTCGTGTTGTGGCGGCACGAATCATGCGAAGACAGTCGAGCTCGAATGGGATACTCTTAAGTCCGACATCGTGTCCGTCTCCTGTGCCAGTGATAGGGGTTACCCCGTCTGCCCGTTTGACGGCCTGCTCCGCAAGGACAGCCGATCTTCTCGATGCTCAGTCGAGCTGCCACATATTACGAGGTATCAACCAGCGCCATGTAGACATGGCGAAGTATGGCTCCGGAACGTTACCGGAAATGAGCACGATGATTTGCAATGCGACAACGTGGCAACGTGGCAAGTAGGCATATGTATGTTAAGGGTGAAGGCAAAACAAGCATGACGAAGGCTCCCAGAAGTTGGTATTGATCCAGAAACCCACAAGATCGACTTCGACGATTGATCAATTGACCTATTGACTTAACCTTGCCTGAATAACAAGGCTATGACCATACAAAAATAACCAATGCTTGCCGTGCTATGCGGTAATATGCAAACGCTATTGTAGGTGTCCCAAATACGCCTTCCCATGCTGACCAGCGCCGGCATGCCAATGCACCACACGATCTAAATAATCGCCGACATGATTTCTGCCATAACAACAGTTATGGACTGCCAAAGGGAGTAAAGAGAAAAGCTCCGAATCGGAACTTAGAACAGACCGAAAAGTTCTATTTCAGGGCGCGTTCCGCTCTCATCGCGAACCACGCGGCCACGAACAACAAACCACAAGCAGCCAACATGAAGTCTGCCGTAAAGCCAATCACGCCGCGCCACCGCGCCTCGCTGGCGTCGCCCAAGACCACGCCCGCGATCGGGTTCCCAACCAGCAGCGCGATGCCGGCCGCGAAGCAGCACATGCCAAGCCGCGTGCCGACCTTGCTCATGTCGTGCGTGAAGCGGAATGTGGCGACCGGCTGCATGCTAACGACACCGCCGGAGATGATGCCGTAGAGCACAGTGAAGGCGGCCAGCCCGCCGAAGTCGCGGATGCCCAGCCAGCCGAAGGCCAGCACGCTGCACCCGAGCGCGCTGAAGGCCATGATGAGACACGGCTGGCCCGTCTTGTCGGCGAGGTACGGCGGGGCGACGCGGCCGACGATGCTGCCGGCGTTCATCAGCGTGACCATGTACGAGGACGAGAAGCCGGTCGGCACGGAGCGGTGGTCGAGCGCGAAGAGCTCGATGTAGAAGAAGGGGATGTACAGCGCCATGAAGGCGCACACGCAACCCGCTAGGAAGGTCATGAATGTCATGTCGCGGAAGGCGCCCGTGTCTACCAATGCTCGGTGGTGTTTAGACGGGGGCAGTCTGGTGCGCATGAAGGTGAGGGGCACGATGGCGATGCCGAGCAGGATGAAGGCGATGACCCTCGTGGCCCAGGGTGCGCCGATCTTGGGTTGCAGCTGGCTAAAGACGATGGGCAGCACGATGCCAGCGACGGGCGATCCCATCGAAGATAAGCCTGTCGCCAGGGCGCGTCTGCGCGAAAAGTACTGCGACATGATGGCCGTGCAGGGCAGGAACACGATCCCGCACCCCGTGCCGATGCACAGGCCCTGCGCCAAAACGATCTGCCAGAACTCGGTGCACAGCGACGTCATGAACTGACCGAATATGACGAGGAACAAGCCGGTGCAAAGCAGATGGCGGAAGTAACCCGCGTCGAAGAGCGGCCCAGAGATCAGTCCTCCGCACAGGAGTAGACAGCCTTGGATCGAGCCGACCCAGGAGATACTGGATGACGAGACGGTGGTCAGGGTCCGCTCATAGTACGTCTGGTAGACGCCAAACGTGTTGACCAGACCGAAGGTGCAAAACAAGACACACCAACTGCCTACGACCTGTGTCCAGGCCGCCAGGCCACCGTCGGGCGGAGGCGTAGGCGCGCCGAGTGCTTTCGTATCATCGGATGGAACACCGGTAGGTGTCGAGGTGCCCGTGTCTGTCGAAAAACCCGCGCGGGCGACCGGTTCCGTGTGTCTCGTTTTCTTGGACATCGTCCAGAGCTACGTTGTCCGGCGCTGAACGACGGGAGGAGATATGTTTGCCGGCCTAGCCTTGGTGATGACCGCTTGCGACCGCTTAGGCGACGGGCAGTCAGGACGCCCGGCCTTTTATCAAAGCCGGAGGCGCTCGACGACGGGACCATGATAGGCCATAGTTGCCGAACGACTTTCCGGCGAAGAAGAATGCCAAGGGTGGAACTGGGAGCCTGGCATGCCTGAGACCGTCTGAGCCTCAAGGGTCAAGACCCATCAGCCTTACGGACCTCCGTTCCAATCAGGAGGGCGCTTTAGGCCCTGTTGTGGCATTCGAATCAGCTCGGTCGCCGCCGGACAGATTTCTAGAAAGATGGTACGATTGTGACATATGGGTAGCGTGGAGGCTTGAATGGCCCGGCAAATTGCAGTAACGTTAGAAAACTACCCTCCGATCCCTTGAACTCTACCCTTCTAACTGCATTTGGAAGCCATCCCGACGATTTAATTGGCTGCTCACCACCTACTACATCGCAAGTACTTTAGTTTGCGTGCGTTTCCCACCCAACTAGAAGTACCTAACATGACTTCACCGGGTAACCACGTGGTTAGGATTAGGATTAGGGTTAGTGGTTAAGATTAGTGGTTAGGGTTAGCCGGGGGTTTGGGGGGCGGTGCGAGCCCCCTATCTGTGAATGTATCCTTGAAAAGCGCATAGTGGTGACGATGGTAGAAGTGGTGGTGATGTTGAGAATTAGTGGGTTGCGTAGCTGGATGCACGGGCTGTGATTGGCTGATTTGGAGGTAGGTTTTTACGGATCGGAGGGTAGTTTTATAAAGGTACTGAGCAAAATGAGGGCCGCGATAGCCCCGGCCCCCTTTCCTTATCTGATAGGGGAAATAATCCCACGACTATCCTTAGGGCGGTTTATAGATGACCTTTCAACGTTATCCCACGTGGAGACACATCGGCCAAGGGGCTGGAGAATTGGATAAGGCATTCCCTGAAGCCAGAATATAAATCGTCCTAGATAACCTTCAATCTTCATCAGCACTCAATAGGATGTGCTCACTTCTTCAGGCATTCTGGTTGTACTCGCCTCCCTATGACGAGCTTACCTGCCCATAGCATCGCTCGCCCTGAGATGAACTGACTCGCCGGCGAGTCACCGCTGATCTCCGTCGAACTCAACGGATGCTCAATAAAGCCCTGGATGAATCCAGTGAATGAATCCAGGATACAAGCGAGGAGAACAATTACATCTTTGGTGTCGCGACGATGAGCCACTCGACTCTCGGGGGGTTGGCGGAGTTCAGCGGAATTCGGCGGAATTCGGCGGAGTTTGGCGGAGTTTGGCGGAGTTTGGCGATGTGGCGGCCAATAAGGGTGAGCTCAGCGCCCGTGGACTTGCGGAGCAGCCATTGCCCCCTTTCCGACGTCTACCGTTAGGAGTGCCGCGGACGCAGATGATCAAAGCCACCTTGGTTTCCACTCGCATACACTCTGGCCCGTTGAAAGGGAAGACGGAATCTCGCAGTTGGCGGACTTGTTAGTAGGTACGGCTGACTGAGCTTCCGACATGGTCTTTTCCGACGCGTCTGCGTGAATAGTCCTCGATGAAAGGCCGCAATTCCACATGCCGATATAAGTAGCAAGGAGGTTTGGGTAATTAGCTTCTTTTTTTGGAGTCTCCTCACTATTCCACTGCTTGCTTGCGCGCACGCCGGGCTTTTATACAGGATATCCATCATAACTCTTCGCTTCTTTCCTGACCCTTTACGCTGCCAACGAGACCCATCTCGCTTCATCCACCATGTCATCATCCAGAAAACTCACGATCCTCATAACTGGCTGCTCGCCGGGTGGCACGGGCGCGGCGCTTGCGGTGACCTTCCACGCAGCCGGACATCACGTCTACGCCACGGCGCGCAACCCATCCAAGCTGTCCTCGCTCGCGTCACAGGGTATCGAAACCCTGCCTCTGGACGTGACATCAGCAGCCTCAATCGCATCTGCCGTCGACGTCGTGACGAAGTCTCTCTCCGAGAAGTCAACACCCACAGACGCAGCTGTCTCAGGGAGGCTAGATATGCTCATCAACAACGCCGGTGGCCACTACACAACCCCCCTCGCGGACGCATCCCTGGACTCGGCAAAAGCTCTCTTTGACCTCAACGTGTGGGCGCAACTCGCTGTCACACAAGCTTTCCTGCCTTTACTACTACGTTCTGCCTCCTCCCCTACCTCCTCCACCGCCAGTGGCCCCGCCACCCCGATGATAGTAAACCACACCTCCGTCGGGTCCATGACTCCCATGCCATTCCAGGGCCTCGTAAGTAAATTACCCTCATTCACATTCCCCAAACTGTTATTAACCCCAATCCTTCTAGTACAGCGCCTCCAAGGCCGCCCTAGCCCGCCTCTCCGACAGCATGCGGCAAGAGCTCTCCTGCCTCGGGATCCGCGTGGTCGAGCTCAAGACCGCCGGCGTGCGCACCAATTTCATCCGCAACAGCAACACCAACAACGTCGAGGGCCGGGCGTTGAAGTTGCCCGATGGGTCGCTCTACGAGCCCGCGCGCGAGCTTGTGCAGGGGATTATGAGCCAGGAACAGCATGCCGAAACGGGGATTTCGGCGGAGCAGTGGGCGGAGGGCGTGGTAGGCGATTTGATGAGGCGGAGTCCGCCGCCGGTCATCTGGAGGGGTGAGAACGCGCTGCTGGCTAGGGTGGCGAGTGTGTTGCCGGCTTGGGTGTTTGAGGGGGTGTTGAAGAGGATGATGGGGATGGATGAGGTGGAGAAGATCATGAGGGAGAGTAGGAGGTGATTTGGGGCTTTTGGTGTTCTTGTATGTAGTAGGATATGCGCTGGGTATGGTTGTGTTATGAGGTTCATACGCATCCGCATCTTCAGCCAGCCCTTCTTCAACATTTCCCTTGCTTGTCTGCATTGCTCTCAGGACAATATTCGTATGATCCCAGCCCACCATAAACACCCTGTTCTGCCGAAGGCTCTGGTGGCAGACTGTTCGAAGTAGAAGCCATGAACGCAGGTGAAATTCACGCAGTGATACGGCTTCACCTCCCATCCTGCCGACCACACATACTTCCATCTTCAACCGCGACATCAGAACCATCCCAAACTCGGAATGAAGCTGACAACATTGCCTTCCCCCCTATTCAATGTTAGTGCCACGAAACTCTACTTTTGTGTGGAGGATTGCCACAGGAAATACCATACCTCTTCTCGGTTGGTATCTCATGTTGAGCCTCAGCAGGACTAAAGTACTGAAAGAACTGTCGGTGGTTCATAGCCAGCCTCAGATTTTCCGGCGGCTGTCCAAGCGCCAGAGGATTCTCCCGAGCCATGGTCTTCAACCGCTCAATCGACTGCGAGTAGTCTTGTCTTCCGTAATCGTACAGTCTCCCGTACTCATCCAGGCGTCTCTTGAGAGCCGCAATGACTTTGCGTATAACCTCGTACTCGCCCATAGTCTCCGAAGTCCGTTCTTCCGTCTCCATAAGTCGATGGACCGCCTCGATATACGGATGCAAATTCTTTCTGATTTTGTGAATCTTGTTTTGGATGTTCTTGCTGGCCCACTCGCGATTTCCGATCGATGCCGACTGCTCCATCCTCTCGTTGCTGCACTCGAGTAGCTCCTGAAGCTGGTCGTTCGTGGGACCTGGGTCTAGAGCTTCACCTTCGGCCGGCCTCCACCAAGTCCGGTAGTCGGTCAGGGCGCCGCGGAGCTCCTGTGTCAACCAGCCGTGGATCTGCCCCCATTGGGCCATGTTGCTCGGACCGTGTTCCGGCTTCCAGTACTGGTAGGCTACATGTATCGGCTTGCCGTACCTTTGGAGCCCCAGCTCGGTGAGGGAGGGGCGCGGATGATGTTATTCTGCAGCGCGGGTTTCACTGTGTCGTGTATGTACTTGATCGCCCATTGTAGGTTTTTAATGATCTCGTATGCCTCTTCGGCGTCGGGGCAGGGAGTCTCCAGGTCGTGGAAGCGCAGGAAGTCCTCTATCTGGGATGTTATGTTGTCGCACTCATCCCAAAGTTCTTCGAGCTCCATCCGCGTTGGCGGGCGATCGGGATTGAGACCGGCAACCTCGGGCATTCCAGGATTTCTGGTCGACATACTTGCAACAAGCTCGCCTGAGCTGTTTTGGGCCGTATCCGATTGAAGCTGGGCTGCGGAGCGATTAACGGAGTGTGAAGACTTCTAGTCAGCGGGGTGTGAGGTTTCGACCATCTTTGTGCTCTGACCTTTGTCTTCGCCATCGGTCGTAGAAGAAAGCCAATGGCCCTGGCTGTTGGTTATTGTGGATTTATGTCGCCCTTCAACTGGCTCTTTGTACTTCGTCTTTGTTCCCGTCATCCTCCATGAGTAGGACCCGCAGAGAGCAATGTCCTCATTGAATACGTTGGAGCTACGGCAACGACGGAAAATGTGTATGTGTACAAGACTCCAAGTTTCGTATTGTGGTGATGATGGCGTGATGCTGGAGTAGAAGGCATAGGCTTATCGTTCAAGTATCAGGTGGAGGTGTTCGGCTTCGCTGAAAAGGGGCTGCGACCGGCTATCCTCAAGACCGTTGTGGTCTGTGCGGCATCGACACGCCATCTGATTACAAAGCTCCTAGGCGGCCGATGACTTGAAAACGAGGTCGATGCCATCCCCTTGAGCGCACCTAGATGCTGCCTAGCGCAAGGACCACTCCAGATCCTCCTGTGAGCCTAGAATCGCGGATACGACGTAAGTTGGCCACGATTTCCATCTCTCTTGAAGTTTAAAGCCGCTCGTGCTTCTGAAGTGGTAGCATAACTGGATTAGCGGTTCCTGAGTTACCAAGACATATCGCTCTTGTAGGCTACCATTGAATATCAGCCAGGATGCAGCACATGTCGCTGTCTTGATGTGTGAAACACGTTGTATTGATTGTCATTCATTCCATTCAGTACCTATAGTCTGTAAAGTCACCAACCCCAAAATCTGGACATCTAGCCTTTCGTGCCATAGCAGAGATCTCCCTCTGCCTCTGGCCAGCCAATGTGAACCTATATGGAAAGAATGTGTAATGACCGGCCTTCCATCATTCAACAGCCAAGAAACCCAACGTATGAGTAGTAGCAAGGGACTGGTCAAATCAAGTCACCTTCCTCTTTCTCATGATGAGCTTCGCGCCGGGGTCCATGGACACGTCCTTGTCTGCACACATGGTCTTCGGCATCGACTTGCCCTCTGGGTACTTGAAGTCGAATTCGGTGATCAGCCGTGAGAGCAGTTGATTGATCTCTGCAACGCCGAGAAACTTCCCTAGGCACTTCAGAAGCAACATCGAGTCAGCAAACGCCCACGAGGCCGGGTTTCTAGAGCCATAAGAAAGCTCTTCCGAACGGTCAACGGGGCGAAGAGCCTGTTCTTGCTTCCGGACGAAGGACAGAGCGGATCGGGAACCATGAAGGAATCACTTATTGCTTGACTTCCGTATCCAAACGTCAGGTGATTGTTGATGTCGGTCAGGGCAGCCAGGTTCCTGTCGTGATAAGCGGGTGACTCTTGTCGCCTGCGGTAACTACGCTTGGGGTCGAAGGTGAAAGGGTCTGGTATGACATCCGGATCCATCTGGTGCTCGGTGCTTGCGAATGCAATTCTGCACCCCTTAGGGATGTGCGTCTCATCTTTCAGGTATACGGCTGCAGTGCCACTCTTTGCGGGCTCCCTGCTACTGTCAGAGTGTGCTTTAGACTAGGGAAAATTAAAAGTGCTGGGTGGTTTGCCTACAGAGAATCGACGGGTGAACTCTGAAGCATTCTAGCAAAAATGAGTCCATTCGTTCCAGCCGTGGGTGCCACCTCTTAATGCCGACCTCCGAAGCATTCCCTGTTTGCTTCCCGACTTCTTCGATCTCGTCCCTAAGGATGGGAAACCACTCTGGGTGTGCGCAAAGCTCGAAGAGGAAGCTGGCCGTGTTTGAGGACGTAGTATGGATACTTGCGAGCGACATGATGAGTTGGGTTTTGCCATCTCAGCACACTGCACCTCCTCCTACAAGCCATTCTCTAGCATCCAGTCCAGGACGGTGTCATCCTCATCTACTGCTTCGCTCCTTTCCCTTCTCTGCGAAGCACCGAAATACCTTTTCATCTTGGCTGCCACGTGGTCCAACTCCTTGGATGCTCCTTCCAGGTACCTGGACAGTTCTGGTGCCAGCTCGCGCTTCATAACGTGAGCATGGAGATCAAATGGCCTGGGAAACTGCGTGCCGTGTAACATGCATCTGGTCAGGTGTGTGTGGCGCAGCGTCTGGAACCAGGAATCCAACCAACACTACCCGCACCTGTGGAGGAAGCAACAGCAGTAGCGACAACCTTGCCGCTAAGAAGGATCAACTGTTTGAGATCTCTCAGTACGAGCGCATTTGTGCAGAGGAGGGACTAGAGGGGCACTCGACAGAGGCGAGCTCGGTGGAAGCGAGGGCGAGGAAGGCTCGCCAGATGGAAGTTTGGCGCCTGTTTTACAGCGTGACGGATCTTTTCGGGCAGATCTATGTCCTCCGTGACATCGGAAGCCGCTTGACGGTCGGAACAGCGGGTTAGATAATCATCTTGGTTTCCAAGTTTCCATTGTAGCAACTAAATGGTATATGTCGAACAGCGTGTATGATGGTGCATATGGTTGAAAACGTGTATTTTGTTGATTCCATGTATGCGTGTGTGTGTGCTTGGAAGGAGCTGTTGTTGTGGGCCAAGTGACCCGAAATTTCCCTATTGGGCCCTGTTTGGTGCACCGCCACCTCCCTAAACGCCACTGTGGCTTGCGCGCCATTCAACAGTATAGCTATGCGAGCTGCATGTCCTAGTGCTCTCCCAAATGCAATTTTTTTTTGAACCGGCATAGCCGCCAATTCACTACGTCTCTGCTTGTAAGTCGATGCGTTTCTTCTCGACTAAGTGACCACGATGCACTAATTCCATGAGTCCCTGCGTGGCGGCATGGAATGGGGAGTATGGAGTAGCCAAACGAAACGGTGCTTGCTCTCCACCTCCAGCGAAACCTCGATATTCCGAGTGTTAGTTCCAGTTGGAGGAAATCAAAGGAGTCAAGGTCAAATGGTGGCGGGATCTTGTATTGTACTGTGGGTGGAGAACACCGTTGAGTAAAGGCCGACTGTGGTAGCGCCACAGGAGTTGATAGACGCCTTGAAAAATTCGGTGTTGCCAGTACCTAGGCAGCTGCATGATTTGCAAAAGAGAGCTGTGTGGAACTGTCAGTATAGAGTGTGACAATCAGGCCTGCAGCTGCGCTGGTCAGGGCTGATGGGTTGAAATATCTAGATTCAACGATATCTAAGGAAGAAGAGGCAAGATCGGAAGAGAACGGGGAAGCTAGGGGTATATATGTACATAAATATGTGGAGGTATTATGTAATACCGTAACATAGAGGAGAAAATTGGAAAACTCTCTGGGTTGTACACCGAGTGACTTTGCGCTCTTGGCACGGTTTGGGCAGAGAAATCAAGTATGGAGCGGCCGTGAACCTTTACGTTCAGGCCATGTATGGAGATATTGATTAACGCCCGACCCAAGAGCCCAGGGAATTCTCACAGTGCCCTTCTACAGGCGTTGTGGCGTCGGTTGGTGCAGTCATGATGTTGTATCGCCTGGCTTTTTAACATGAAGAGCCGGGTGCAGACTTTCTCAAGTAGGTATGTTTGAGTAAGTATATGTACTTAAGAAGCAAGGGATGGAGTGCTTGATGGTTTAGTGCACGGAATGTGAACATATATGTTAATTGGTACGTTCCCCAAACAATGGCCAATGGAAAACAGCAAGTGGTGATTTTAAGCGCGCCACTGCGAACAACAACCAAGTTCTCACGTTGCGCACACACCTGCTCGGTCACCTTGTTCTTACAACCACCACGAGGCACAGGTCGGATCATTCGGTACGAACATATACCTTCAATTCACAAGCACCTACTCTGGATATGACCTGACCAGAGGATATATATCTAGGTACCAAGACTGCGCACCTGCCGCCGGCTCAAGACCAACGCGCCCACCGCGTCTACCGCGTCCGTCGACCTCGATTACGCGTCTTTCCCAACGCCCACCGCATCTGTTGACCTCAATCACGCGTCTTTCCCAACATCGACCTCAACCTCGACCTTCACCTCAACCTTGACGTCGGCCTCAAACTCCACCTTGAATCTTCACCTTCTCTGCTGATTCATCTGAACACTACCATCCGAGAATTGCCACGAAGCAGCCATCCGACACCATGTCTGGCTTCCGATTTTGGTGGCAACCCAAGGATCGGGAGTTCCAACATTTCCCGCGGCTGCCATGGGAACTCCAAGACCGGATTTGGGAGCACGCCATTAAGGAAGAGAGCGAGCAACGCATTATGATCATCGCAAGCCACGTGCGACGTCTCATGCCCAGCCCATGGCTCGTATCTTCGTTTCTGCTTGTCGACAGGCGGTCGAGAGGAAGAGCACTAGCCAAGTATCCCGTTGTGCTGGAAGTATTCAATTCCCCAGTCCCAAAAGAAGCTTTCAACAAAGACTTCTCCTCCAGTGTCGATCCTAGCGACATTGAATCAAAGCACGACGAGTTCACACGTCATACATACAAGTATGGCCTACCCCGTGGCAGAGTGTACCTCAATCTTCACAGCGGCATATGCATCTACACGCCAACGCCCTCTTACGAGTGGTGCCGCAAAGTTCATCAAGACTTCCTTCCGCCCGGACTCATTCGCGGTGAAGAACACTCGTACAGGACTAAGTCCACAATTACTACAGTGTTGAACCTGACATCCGAAATCCCACATGAACACATCCTGGACGACGTGGAACCTTTTGTCACCAATGCCCATCGGCAGATTGATTCTGCCGCCATTATCCGACTCACCCCCGACGGCCCAGTCCACGTTCCCAAATTGGGAATGGCGATCGCCTGGACCTCGGTTCCCAAGTTCATTCATGATGCCAGGGATTATGACGCGGATCTGTTCATCACAGAGTATGTAGAAGAGTATCAAGAATCCGAGCCTGCCAGTGAATACAACTGCTGGCCTGAAACCGAGCCCGACACTGAACCCGACATTGAACCTGATACCGAGCCTGATACTGAACTTGACACTGACACCGAACACGATATCGAGCCCGACAATGAGCACGATACCGACAACGACACGAAGAAGGACATAGACGAGGATGATGACAACGACGCGAACTAAGATACTGAAGACACAACCCCGCAGCACATCGAGGGCTGGAGGAGAATCATGTTGCATGGGCGAGTAACAGAAGAACGACTTGCGGAGGACCTGAACAAGAGTCAATCGCATTGGTTGTATGAGTTGGGGGAGCATGGGCTCAAAGTTCATGTACACCTACTTCGTGGCAGTCGAGAGCGGTCACTGATTCAGATTGCGACCGATCGGTACCTACTTTGGCAGACCACGTGTTACGAGTAATGTGTTAGGAGTAATGAATGCACCAGAGCTATCATAGACTATAGCTGTACACAAAACCAAGAGCTGACGCTTCCAACACTAGATCGTTCTGACTACTGAATAGAGTGCCTACGTGAGACCAAGTTTTGACGCAGGAGATGCATGGAGTGACCTCCTGACATGGGCATCTATCCTGGGCTAACTCGCTGAAACGACCACTAAGTTGCTACCATCTTCCACTAGATTTTTCTCCTCGCCGGGGAAGGAGGCAAGGTTCTTCGCCGCTTATCAATGACACCAACACATCCAACCCAGAGCCTTCCAAGCTGTGTGCTTGTAGGCCATGCTGCTTTGTCTCGTCCCAATCGTCTCTGGTCTCAATTCTATTAGATCATCTGAGCCATGGGGGGCATTAGAGGTCAGTGGGACTGGTGCTCAGTCAAACCACATTCCTGAAAGAAAGAGCAGCAGCCGCAACCTAATCAAGTTACTACTGCATCGTGACTGTAGACCGTACCATGCACCCAGCGAAAGAGACATCTTCAAAAGATTGAAAACGCATTCCTGATCCTTTGTCGTTGTCTTTAAACCTCATCCAGTCACCTGCCATAAAGAGCATAGCGAAACTCTTAGGAAACAAATTACTGCGTACAGAAGATCGTCGTTTCCGCCCTTTCGACCTCCAATCCTGCTAACAGTGCAATATAGAAAAGCTCACCAGAAGCACGTACAAGATGGGCGTCGAAGAATGGATGAGATCCTCAATCGAGATGTTCTTCCGAGAGCACCCAAGCCCTACCCAGCAAGATCTGGACGAGCACGCCAAAGCAATCGTCCAGGCTTCCTCCGTCCGCCCGGTCGGCATGCAAGGCGCATGCAGCTACACCGTCATCGCAGGCACCGATACCATCGTTTCCTTCCGAATCCCTGAAAGCCCGCTCGGGGGAAGACTGGACAAGCTTGCTCACGTTATCCACGGCGACGTTGTCCCCCTGGCCACCTTCCACGGCGTGGTTGGCGGAGATGCGCCGGCTGGAAAATGACTCTTTGTTTACACAATGCCATTGCTACCAGGCAATTCTTATCTACAAGTCGCGCCTTCTGATCCTGAGCTCACCGAGGCACAGCTGGCGAAACAGCTAAGCTTCATTAGCTGCTTGATTGTTTGATTGATTGTATTTATCGTGGATGCAGTCCCTCCATAGGGCAAACCACGCCTCCCAGAGCCATTGCATCGCAAGGTTGTAGAGGTGTCAGTCTAGATACATTCAGATCCGTGCACGAGCCTATCCTCGCTGTAGCGGTACCAACCTGGAGTGACCAGATGGTTTTAGTCAATACCCAAACACGATTCCGTCAGAAAAACCTCCTGTCCAGTGACTAAGCGACCCAGTGAACCTCAGTCCTCCGGTATACACATCGTTCCAGTAGCCGTTCGATATATGTCGCATTGGTGGGTGAAGTAGGTGTTTGTTATCTGCTGGCGAGGGAAACCACAAGGGGAAAAACCTCACAGGAGTGGGTGTTGTGGAGACAAGCTGTTTGGCTATCGGGCTCTGCGATAAGGGGCCTCTTCACTGTCGTGTGCTGGTTGTCGACTCGCACAAGCCGGGTCAGAAGGGGGCCATAGCAGGATTCGAACCCACTTGTTCTCGTCGCCCACCGCACAAACGAGAACACAACCAGGCGCATTTGACCATTGCGCCATACGGCCTTTTCATTAGCTGCTTGTCCAGGTGAGACGGCGCATGCTGAAAGGGCCCTCGATTCTTTGTTCTGACAGGAGTAGGTTCTTTGCGCGAGCGTGGTCGAACCCGCAGGGAGTCGAAAAAAGGGGAGTTGGAGAAGCAGAAACACTTCGTGTTCAACAAACTCAACGTCCTAGAGTCTTCGCAGGAATGCAGCTACCTCCACCACCGTCTACCCGAACTCAAAGAGCAAGTTCGCTAATACCGTTGCAGATTGATTATTCCGAGCGCATTCGAATCGAAAAGCGCTTCTGGGACGTATTTTGGGACGCTACGAAAATCAAAACAGTCGAAGAACAGGAGAAGATCAAGTACCTCGTCGAGCAAGCAGCGAAGCTCGGTCTCCTGTTGGTTTCTGCGTTCAAGTTCGACGAGGATAGGAATCAGTTGGACGAAGTTTATCCAGAACCGTCCCAGTACAGTACCTGACTTCCTGGCTGACCGGTAGTGGATGGACTGATTCGCTTCTGAAGGATGAAAAGGTCAGCTTCAGTGGTGTCTCTGAAAGCCCTGAGACAGAACCAATAAAGCAGGCTGGAGATGCCCAGGCGAAGAGGGCCGAAATTTTCCAGAAGAAGGAAGCTGAAAACGTCCAGGGGAAGGAGGCTGAAGATTCTCAGGGGAAGGAGTAATTGGATGCACAATGACACGATAAGGAGGCCAGTTTGTCAGCCCCAGCCTCCAGACGGCACTGAGAATACTGCCACTATGTGTGAGAGTGCGATGGAAAGAATGGGCTCGGGCGAGAGCGGAGTGTTTACTTTACTCTTCATCCACCACGCAACGTATGCAATTGATGGTATAACGATGAAATTGAAGTGGTGTGATATTCGGAGGCAATTAAACCCGCCATCACACCCTCTGGAAAGAACGGCGTAGCTACATAGTGTAGAGTGCCGCCTTCTCCATTTCCCAATGTATTTAGTACCTGTCCGTTCCATTGCGGATCAGGAACGCAAACCCTGCTTCGGCCAAGATTCTGCCCACCACCATCAAATCCCGGCACTGCGAGTGAACATTCAAGCTTGAACAGCGCCTGTGCCGCTGCGGCATCACCGAATAACCGCCAAGAGACGCGGATTCCTAGGCTGTGAAAGATGTTCCTTCGAGAGGCGCCAAGCCCTGGTATCTACCGTCGCTTCCAAGTACGTTACTGAGTGATTGAGAATGACGACCTGTCGGAATTTAGACGTCTACAACATGAAACAGGTGGCCTATAGTCCTACAGTATAAAGTAAGCATCAATTGCCACTTAGCTGTGAACACATGGAGGTGGGTTTGCCGCAGTGGGTGGCCGAGTTGTCAGCATCCAATCTGCCTTGGTGGCGAGTCAGGATTCTGTAGTGCTAACGGCTTTGCTGGGTATAGTATCAGGCATGTCAGGGTTTTGACTCCTTGTATGACCATCCCAAAGCAGGTTGAGAGGGTCGGGATTCATGGTTGTACACCTGGACCACCTGGTCATTTCAGTGTGTGGTGGTAACCACATGTTGCCCTAGTATGGTCATCATAGGTCTCCAGGGCTCGTCTGATTGCTGCCTACCCAAGGTGACGCGATTGCGCCAGAAAAGTTCGGACTTCGAAGTCGAATTACATATTCAAGGCCAACGTTCGTTTCATTTTAACGTCTGTGTAATGAGTACCTAGGTAGATGATCAAACATTCAATTACACAAAATATAGTTACATCGCAGTGTTCCTGCGCTTTACCTGTTGAGGATTCCAACAGGATCATCGTCAATCAGCCAAAGATCTTTTTGGCTTTGATACGCATCTGTATGTACTTCCATCTTAGTTTGGCCCACAGCTGTCCCTCGGGAACATCCTTCAGCGTCTTGCCAATGGCGCTGTTGAACGAATCAATCTCATGCTTCAGACCCTCTCGGAACAGCTTTGTCCAAGTGCGATAGTTCTCCGGTGAGTAGTACCTGGCCTCGTTGTTATCAAGAAAGTCTACATCAGTCGGCAGTTAGACATAAATCAGGTTTCGTGCTCCTGGGTGCATGTTACATACTTGAAAGCCTCACTCCGAACTCGATATCGTTATTCGGTTCGACCCAATACCTGTAGAATGGCGTGTCTTGCGAAGCCATACGTTAGCAAGGAGTGCAAATACACAATGGATTGAACGCCAATTACCTTTCTTGGTCTTCGGCGAGCGAGCTAGCGTGGCTGCAAGCATTTTCCACCCCTATGAAGCTATGTCAGCACAGCTGCGCTCCGTCCGAGTCGTGGCTGTGAGCACCTACGAAGTAGCGGGGAATATTCATCACGTGTAGTGCGAACCAGTCTTGCGACTTGAGGTTATCCTGGAGCCACGCCGTATACGATTGCGTGGCAAAGGTCATCTCAGCATTGTCGATGTCGTCGTCAGAGATTCTCAGGCCGCTGCGCAGAGTTGCTTCGCGGAATAACGCGGCGTTGTTAGTGGATCTTTCGACAGCTTCCGATTCGTCTTCTAACTCTTTCGCTCCCGGCGGGTTATCTTTCAGATATTTCTGCAGCCGCCCAATCCTAAAATCTATGAGCTCGAGGAGATAGAGGTAGCTTTGCGATGTGATGTGTTCTTCAATGTTGGTGTTCTGGTTGTATGATTGTATGGTTGTATGGTTGATGAATCCATTTCTCCAAACAGTGGAGGCTCGACCGTTCTTATAAGTGCTGCAAATACAACACCACCTTCTAGGCAGCTTCGGTGCAAACAAGGGAATTGTCCCTTCTCACAATAGCCGCTTCATCTTGAAGGAAGGGGATATTATTGTTGTAGATTGTCCATCATTAGACTGCTTTGTTGACCTCCCTAGGTCTGCTGGTATCGCAGCCCATCTTTGTCCTGCAACACCAAAGAGTCTTTGATCCGAAGCCGAGGCCCCTTTGTGACTTTTAAAGACCTACTCGCCAGTAAGATTAGCTTGGGATGTATATCGTATCGGAGGTCTAGTCGCACTGCCATTAACTCATGCAATGCCGTGACACAGAAACCATGGACAACCTCGACAGGTCGATGAACATAGCCAGATTGAGTTCCCAGGTCTCAGGCGGCCAGGTTTGCGAAACACATGGCCAAGATTATGACATACCGTAGTACGACAGCGCAAGCAAGACGGAGCGGGGCCCTCCAACCTTCCAAGTAGTGGTCAATCCTCAAAGACGACTTGGACGCATAATGACGAGCTTGTCCTGGATTGATAAGGTGAGGAAGAGGGAGCAGTATGAGGTTGCGATTGTGTGGGGTGTCAGTTGACGGTTGTGCAACTTGTGACTGATTGAGGTGGTGCATGGTCCGATGGCTGCAGCTGGGATACATGTGACTGAAGCAGGGCTGAATGTATATGTAGCATACAGTGGGTAGACAAAAAAACCGAACACCTTTTAATCTTACTTCTCGCACTTTTACACACGCTTGTTAAAGACTTTATTTAATTAAAAATAAGGAAAAGAATTTCAAATTTAAATTAACTATATAAATATTAAACTACTAGTTTTATTTCATTTATAAACTGTTTTTCTTTAATTAATAGCACCGCTTAAGAACTAGGTATATATTTATATAAATTTACCCTTTTATAACAGTTTTATAAAATAAGTATAGAAAAACTAACTAAGCTATGTTTTAAAAAATAGAATATATAAATTTTTATTAGAAGGACATCTAAATAAATCGATTATATTAAAAGATGTAAGAATAAGTATAAAATAGCTCTTTTCACATAGTTCTATTAAAATCTCTATAATTATTCAAGTTAGAATACTTTTTAAAAATTAACTTTTTTACGCCTTTAAAACTTTACATATTTATCTTTATCCCGTATTTTTTTTTTCTCGCGTAAAGCTTTGAATGTGGTTATAATGAGGAGGGTTCTTTTATAAGAGTAGGGTGTTCGTGTCACGGCGAGCATACTGGGGAGCTGGGATATGGCCTGCAGCAAGCAGCTATTACTCTATTAACAAGAATATCAAGACCAGAGAGGAAAGGAAGAGAGAGAGATAGGTACAGCGGGAGGTTGCCCCTTTAAGGGGATCCTCTGGTCAGATCCTTCCCTTGTTGGGAAGTATCGGCTTGTCATGTGGGAAGGTCTGTGCAGGCCGTCACAGTTCGGTATTTGTGCTGACCCTCTGTAACTGCATAACTTCTGCTACATAAAGTACGGGCGATCAACAGCCAATTGAATCGTCGTGAATATATTGAGCTAGGCATCTGCAGCCCTACGTATGCAGGTGCCCCCCTCAACCGTGGTTCCGTGAATCCGTCCGAACCGGCGTCACAATTTGGCCGCGTCGGGTCGTCGCAAGTTCCCGAGGCTTAACTTTCAGCACGATTGACTGACTACGTACTTATATCTTCCCATGACAATCTGCAACCTTTGAGAAGCGAACATAGTCTACACAACTTCCACAATCCGTTCTGCGCTGCGAGCCTCGAGAATCTGCACGATGTCCTCCACTGCTGCCGTGTTCGGCAACACCGGTCTTGTCGGCTCCCACATCTTGGAGACCCTACTCGGCCTCGACGCATGCAAGTCCGTCTACACCATCTCCCGCCGCGCCCCGAAGACCGAATCCCCCAAATTGAACGCGACCATCGAAGCCGACACGACCAAGTGGACATCCAAGCTCCACTCCATTGCTCCGCTCCCCGAAACCGTCTTCTCCGCGCTCGGCACCACTCGAGTCCAAGCTGGCGGCATCCAGAACCAGTGGAAGATCGACCATGACCGTGAGTGACTGACCACCTCCCCAGTCCGGCACGAGCTAGGCTTTTCTTTCGAACACAGCTAACCAGCCGTTACACCACCGCGCAGTGAACATCGAGATCGCCAAAGCCGCGCACGCCGCCGGCGTCAAAACCTACATCTTCATATCCTCGGGCGGCACGCGGGGCCTCCTAAGCAACTACGTTCCCTACTCGAAGATGAAGGTCGGCGTCGAGGACGCCATCAAGTCGCTCGGCTTCGAGCAGGCCATCATCGTGCGACCCGGCATGCTGCTGGGCGACCGCGGCAATGCCGCGTCGAGCCACCCCGGCAACGGCTTCCTGAACTCCGCCTTCCGCAGTCTGGGCTACATCGGCCAGGGCGTGCAGAACAAGTTCAGTCAGGAGGGCGACGTTGTCGCGCGCGCGGCTGTCAAGGCGAGCATCCTGGCGGCGGAGGGCAAGGCATCCAGCAAGTACTGGATCCTGGACGCTGCCGAAATCGTCAAGCTTGGGCGGGACGAGTGGAAGTCTTGAGTGGGGTGGCTGTCTTTGTTGTTATTCGGTGGGTGTTGTGGTTATCTGTACGCGGTAGCTGGCCTTGAAGGTGTTTGGCGTTATAAGAAGGACTCGAATATACCCGGACAGCGAAGTAGCTCAGGCATATCGTCCTGATAGGTATGCATCTTAGACTTCCCATGCTTCGTATATCTACCGCCGAATCGTACACTGAGAACCTCATACGCGTGGGGTAAGCACGGAGACATTGGCACATATGGAATATGGTGTTCTTTTCGAGTGGATAAGAAGACGGTGCCGGAACAAAGAGCTTATCGGTCTAGACTAATACTTGTCTCAGACACATTGAATTAGGTTATTGGAGTGGAGAGGATCGACCACAGGCTGAACATTCATTAATCTTACATGTCTCTACTGGTAAGAAACGAACGAAAGGAGAAGCCATTAGCCAGAAGATTATACGTCGATTTAAAGTGCTGACATCACATGCACACTTTAGTCAGCGGTCTACCCTTGAGCTCTGTGATAGGGGAGGATTCCGGCGTGGCATTTAGTTGGGAGGTATTAAAACGTGTTTGCAGATGCTTGTATGGTCATATGTATGAAAGACATCGTCTTCCCAGGGATTTCAATATGTCAGACATAAGAAGTTACGCAAATGAGATGACCGCCTGGGGAAGGTGAGTGATACCAGAAGATCTTCGTCTCTTTGGGGATAACTAAGATGGACCAGGAACTAGAGTGCTATGGCAAACCTGTCCATATTGCGGTCAGACCAGGTAGTCGGCCCTGCCAGAGAGTCTCCAAAAAAAAGAAATTTCCCCACTGAAGGTTACGTCAGAAAATAGCAATACTCTTTATTAAACGGCGAAGAACGTGTCCGATCAAGCGTCCCAAGCCTTGGATCTTTACACCACTTGTAAGACACACTGCGCCGCAGCAACAACAATGACACAGTGTGTTGGTCCCAGTATCTCAATACGAGAGTCTGATGTTTAGTTGCCCTGGTTGTGCCGGGAATGTTAGATGCAATGTGGTGTCCTGAAGAGAGGAAGTCAAACGTGCATAGCGTATGTGGCGCATTCTTCCTGGTCCGCAGCGCCGCTTACAGATATCAGGAATGGTGACCAGTAGCGCGCTCCACGCCCCCGATGCTCCACAAATGCAGGTATTATTAGCACGGCCAAATCACGGTGGAATATACATCCTTCCGGCAGTAGTGATCGATGACACAAAATCATCAAGACAGGTATACCCTATAGCAATTTATGTGAGCTGATGGCCTGATAGTTACCTGCGAGGAGGGCTTGGGCGGTGGAGGGCGCTGCTGGTCACCCTCAACCTGATATGTTGCATCCATTATGAGATCCAAAATAACCTCGTAAGCAATTACGAGGGCCATTTGCGTGACATGATTGTCAGGAAGCATCCCGAGAACAAAGGGATCATACGTGTACATATACATGGCCTTCGCGCCTGATTAGTACTGCACCTCTCTGCAGAACAACATACATCTTACCCCCCCCTATGGGTGGCCTTCTGACAATGATATCTATATGTTGTAGTTATGATGGAGCAGACGCACATCGGCCTATCTGGTCCCAGTATATAGAACTTCAGATGTAATAGAATCAATAGATTCATCCGATCTATCCAGTCCCAAGTGGCCTACCTCGCCATCCAAAATCCTGACAGTATGTAATAATATCCTCTTTCAAGAACTTACCCGCCCAGACTAAAAAGTTACCTACCGAGGGGTTCTAAGAATAGGACCCGGACCGCCGACGTGCCCACTAACCGTGTAGCCATATTCAGGGGGTTCTACTGTATCTTATTTTTAAGTAGCAATGCCAGCTGTTGTCAAGTATCGTTCAGTATGTGTTGGCTCTTACCCTCTGGGCTGCCCACAGCGCAGCTCTGAGCGGGCCTTGAGGAAGTTTGTTTGTTTGTTTGTTTGTTTGTTTGTTTTGTATTTAACGTGGGGGGTAGCTCCTCAGTAGTGCAGACCACGCCTCCCAGAGCCTCTGCATCGCAGGGTTGTGGAGGTCTCAAGAAAATAAGTACAGTCAGTCCCGCTCACGGGCCCATCCCCGTTGTTGCGGCGGTATGACCTTGGGGTCATCCATCTGGTCCTTCAAGAATAGCTATCTATCGGAGACAGATTGTTGAAAAGAACTTGCTCTTCTCCGGCCTTGAGGAAGCTTGTTATATATCCACCAAGGTCCTGCTCCAGCCTGAAGCCTCCAGCTCTGGGTTTCATACCTCTTCATCCTCTGATACATACTTAAAATGCAGATCACTATGTTTCAGGCCTTGCTTGCATTCCTCATGCTTCACCAATGTCATGCGATCTCCTGGCAAAGGGTTGACTGACGACTGGAGCTATAAGCACACGTGACGAGCCGTCTAACCTATAAGGCTAAAGGGTTCTATAGGGTATATGTTCTGAGGTAAGTCAACACAAAGGACGATAGAGGCTTCTGTCAACTAGAAGACACTCACATGCTGGGGCTTGGTCTGATCCGGGGGATCACTGAATAGTCGAGTCATCAGGAGATTTCTCTCACCTTGGGGTTGGCTAAGATGCTTAAATTGATCACTGAGATAGAGACTGTCTATCTGTCTAGCCAGGAAATGTCTATCCTTATATATCCAATCTCTCCTTCACTGATGAGGTGTGCTCACCATTGCTCGCGTGAGCAGACGTGAGCAACTCTAGTCACGTGATCTTGGCTCCCTGGATCACGTGCCTGGATGCCCTGCGCTGTTCTGTATTGTGTCCCCGTTCTAATTGGGTTTCCTCATAGGTCATCCTTTTCCCTTCAGGCCTGCCCATGGTATTGTTGGTTCGTAACAGCACACTACCATAGACGCGCTCTGGGCCAATGCCCGCTTGCAGGCCACGAATGCACAGTCACGAATAGAGGCCATCCCCGATGGCGGAAGGGGGCTTGTGACCAAAGATGCCAGGGTGGCCGGGGCTAATGCGAAGTTCATGTTCGGTATCAACTTCAACCGCGTCACTGGAATCGACAAGGCAGGTAAAGCGACTATGAGCACCGCGAAAGGTGTGTAGATACTCTTTAACTTACCCCCTGAGCTTCGGTCAGTCAGCTAACTGCGACAAAGGCGAGTTCTCGGACATTCAGGGAGCACTGGACGGCACGCTGGCCGCCACTTCAAAGCCGCGTCGATTTGATCTTGAACACGCGTATCTGATCTGTGGTGGCGACGGCTTGACGTATGGCGTCGTTGATGGGAACCCCAGTGGGTATTATCGTAAGCTTCTCATAGGAAGCCATTGTTTCTAACATTCACTAGGTGGACCTGCACGAACGTGGTACGCCACGTACCACGGCGACGACGGTCCGGAATACATTATTTTTTCGCAAGCCATTGAGGGTACGCTGCTTCCCTGCCGACATAATGAATCGCCACGAGGCCGAAGTCTCTAACTTGTGAACAGAAGCTATTCGTCCATGCTCGGAAACTGAAGAGCAGGACCCTTACGCAGGGAAAACGTTCTCCGCGGTTCGAGTCGTCGATAAGAAGTGGACGGAATATACTGGAATGATCCTGTGTGACAAACAGTGGACGGGCCCCTTCATCGTCCCACCGGTGTATAGGGCGACGGCCGTCAAAGGTACGGGGACAAATGAGCTGGAGCAGAGGATGGTCGCCATTGCATTTTTCCGCAGTAGATAGCCCGGAAAGGTACGCGAAGGAACAATGTGTTAGACATTGCAGTTTGGAATTCTAAGTCAGGCTGAGCTCACCTCGCCATTATTTATCTTCAACGCGGACATATGGTGATCCAGACTCGATGTGTGTCTAGTCTCATAGCTGCATCCTAAGGCAGATGAGCTGAATTGCAGTCGCCATGCTATCTCCCGTGGCATGACGCGGCGTTGGTGAGTGAGTGGCATGCATTGCTACAACTGCAGGTCTACAGCAGGGAAAGGCTGGGCTAGGATTGTATTTGAGCAGAGACTAGGAGATTATGGAAGCCATGAAGGCATTGAATTTTATTTGCAAGATCTCACATCATGCACAAGTTGGTGCGAAGCCGTGTGCACATAGTCCTGGATTTGTTACTATCCGTCTGCAGCAAGTCCCACATTATTGTCATTGGAGGAGGAGACAGAATGGCATCTGGCCCTCGTTAGTTGGAGTGCAATGCAAGGCGATGGATGCTGATTCCATTGACCTGGCAATGTGACTTGCCAACAACAATAGAGTGGAAAACTAGCAAACCCCGGAAAGGGGGTTGCATGTTTACCACTGTCTGCCACTCCCATCTGCAATACTTACTTCGACACATATTCCACGTGCAGCCCAGCCAGAACGAATGCATCGACTGTAATCTACGCGTCAAGAAAGTGAGGTCCCAGTACTGTCAGCCCCACGCCCCTCGCCGCGTACACAGCAACAAGAAAACGCGCCGCGCCCACCCCCTATTCCCTGTATCCAGGGACAACCACCACCGCACCACCCCAACGCTCCCCAACCCCAACCACGCCGGCGACACCACAGAAACCAGCTGAACCGGGTACATAGGCCAGTTCAACTCGCCAAATTTCCAACGACCACCCACCTAAGGGAGTGGGTGGTCTAGTGGTAATGGGCCGCGGACAGAACTGTCGGGCTTTACACAGATCCTCTGCACCTGCGGACAGAACTGTCGGGGCGAGGGGGGATCTACATTACCGCGAACCAATCTTTCAGACACACTCGCTTCTTCAGAAGTATCATTTTTTGCCTTTTGGTCAATGTGGTAGAGATTATTTTTGCGCATGCGGGAAGGGTATTTTTACCCCTATCTGAGGTTTGGCAGGAAGAGTGCTGAGTTTTGGGGTTTTGAAGACTTGAACCTCGAACCTGCCGCCCAAAATGCATTGTGACATTGCACTGGTTCGAACCCTCATTTCTTGGTTGTGCAGTGCGACGCCAGCGTCCCGTTTCCATGGGCTCCGGGACGCGTTGTCCAGGACGCGGTGCGCGTTTTCGAACCCACGCGCGACACGCATCGCGACGCTGAACCTTGTCATTCGAACCCCATTCCGCGATCGTGCATAGTGACGTTACGATCCCTTTTCTAAACCGACTGTCTCTTAAAGCTGGGATCAAGTCCGAAATGTGTTTTTACATATTGTAGTGTACTTGTCTGCGCATGCATGGCACCGGGAATACCTACCTCACTTTGCATCGCCGCTTTTTTCCGTCCACCAAGGGGATTTTCCAATGATACGCTGGTTGCTCCTATCTTGGCCATCTTCAGTGTCCTTAAATACGTTCTCACTTCAACTCCAACTCAAGTCGGCTTTCGATCTTCTCACACTTCATTACCCCTTTCTTCTCACGATGTCATCCCGAGTGTATTCTATGCTTATCTAGATGAGTCGTCTATGGTGCCATGTCTAGTCTACTTGCGAAGCGAGGTATTACGCTACTTAATCAGGCCCTGTTGCTCCTTGAGCCAGTCCCTCCAGCTTTGGTCCTTCATTATCGATCTGACCCGTGCCTCGAGCCAATCAGTATTTCCCCAGAAACCCCACGAAGCCTGAAACCTTAGCCAGTCCACGAGAGCAGTTTCCCATTGCCTGACGAAGGTATCCCACTCATACACCTTCTCTGTACCAGTAAGAAGCTTCGAATGATAACGCTCCAGTAGGCTCTTCTCTCCCTTATCCATCGAGAGCTCGTCGGGCATCGCATCTCCATCATCTGTGAGCATATCCAATGGCACCGAGCAGGTAAACAGTTTGGCGAGGTCGCAGACACCGAGACCAAGGCCGATGTATTGAAAGTCGAAGAAGGCTACCTCGTTGCCAGTCTTGGTAGTAAACAGATTCTCGGACTTTACGTCACCATGGATGTACGTCTCGACTTCTCGATTGCGTGGAGTCAGTACATTGGCTACCATTTCAGCAGTGGACGGACCGCCGGGTCCTGTAGGCTTGCAGAGTGAAGAGGACCATTCCGAATCTCTATCGTGGGCAAGGGAAGCGTACTCCTTGCGACGCGTAGCAAGATAAGTGTAGCCTCCATTCAGCCACATGGCCTTTCCAGACCGATCGCCCTTCTGCCTGCGTGCAGCTTCTTCGAGAGGGGGTAGTAGAAGTTCAGGCAAATCCGTTGGCAACAGGGACCAGGTGCTTCTGTGAAAGGTGGATAGCCAGTCTAGGGTGGAGTAGACCTGGGTTTCATTAAGCTCAGAGCGCTTCTCGCCCGCGACGGGGTATTGAGGCCGCAGGTCGGTCATGATGGTAGCGGTCAAGCCTTTGAGGAGTTCAGCGCCGGGCTTCCCACTCATATCTTGTGTTGTAGTAATGCAGTGTGCCATGGGGACGTCACTGTCTAGACGAGGGGCCAGTGTGCTGTAGAAGTACTGTTCGACTTCGTAGCTCATCATCTTTCGCAGGTGGCCTTCATCCTTGGAACCGGGCGCTATTGGCGGTGGGGATATGAGCTTGAGTATTAGCGCAAAGGTATCTGCTGGATCGTCGCTCTTTTGGGTATCATGGCGACATATACGTCGCATTCGGGAGGCGGCTGCATTGGTGGTGGCTCGAACTGTGACCTCGCAGATGTGGCCGTAGCCAGCCCACAGGGATTGCAAGTTTCGGCAGGAGATGACCTCCAGAGAATGCCATGATAGCATGATAGAGGCTACACGTTCAGCTGCAATTGGTTTGGGCATGGTGAGCGAATGAAGGTCTTTGTTGCAGTAAAATGCTCCGCCTGGGTGAGACCACTTGCTTGACGTGGAAAGTGTGGTTTGCTGTCGCAGCAAATTGGTAGTCACCGTCAGCTGCCTGGCAGCTGTGCGCAGTTGTTCCTGGATGCCAGTAGTCCAGGGTTTGTTTGTCTGCCATCACATGAGGCAACCTCTATTTCACACTCTCTTTCCTTCTCATAATCGTCCTCTTCGTCCCTTCCCCGTGTGTGCCGTTACAAATCAGCAGCATCTTCTTTCTCAGTCTCGACCAAGGTCCTTCTTGGCCCTCCTTGGCTCTGAAGATGCTCACGCCAAGCACTGCGATCTATGCGACGCAGTTTTACCCTTTGGGTAATTCTCCTGCTGTCAGCCTGACTCGCGGGGTGCCCCAGGGCCTTGACGTCGATTTCCTTCTGCTGGGATGCGGTGATTTACGAAACATCTTGTACACAGCGTACCTCGAGTCTGGATTTCCTATGATCGCCCACCGCCCCCTCTCCCATCGAATGGAGTCATGGAAGTTCTTCAGCTGACTCGTGTATAGCTCAACGCAAGTTGGATATCACTTGCTGCGATCTTGAGATTGGCATCATTGGCAAGCCCGACTTCCCCTCAATTTGCCCTCGACGGAATCTTGGCTAACTATATATCCGGCAGCTCGGAATGTGATAGTTCTTTCGCTTCTTCTCGACAACAGCACTGGGCTGGGTGAGAAGACGATTTGGAGCATTTATTACGATCTCTACATTGGTGACAATGCGTTGGAAATTCTGCGCTTGCAAAGCCAGAAGCTCTTAGACGCGTCCAAAACATTGGATCATTGGCATGCGAGCAAGTACGGCACAACATTGAAGTTCTGCGACGCGGACTCATTGGCATCCGCCAGAGCTCTTTGGACCAAATATGCAGCCGCTGCATCTTTGGGAAGTGATCCAGATCGGCTGGAATCATTCCACAAGAACATGCAACTGTCTCGCGAGAGGCCTTCTCACCACCACGCTCGGTGCTGCACAGGGAACTGTAATCGCTGGGCTGCGTTCAACTGCACCTATTATTGCGGAAACAAGCCCCAGCGATCTTCACGACGAATACGCAAGTTTCTGAAGGTTGATCGGGACCCCACCGTAGGAAGCTGTCTCGGAGAGATGCCCCAATCCAACGTATTCTGAATCGATGACTTCTAACAAATACCTTCACTACGGCACCGACTCCGTCCTTGGCTTCCACTCGCCACCGCCGACGCCAGGCTTGAATCCACATCACCACTGCAGGTCCCAACACTTCCAGCGGGGGCTTCGAAACTCCTCGAAACTGCTGGATCCCAGTTCGGGGAATGGATTTCTGCCTTCAGCGAAACCAAAGACCGCTTTGTATTCAGATTCGTTGCCGCTTATGCCCTGGTTCTCTGCCACACCATACAGCACAGCAGAAGCGGCTGCACCTCGGCGAATTTCTACAGGAGCCAGTTCGATTTACGGTCACTGGAACTCGACCCTTCTCTGTATGGCTCGGAAGGAAACTCGCCAAAGGTATTCGATGTCGTCGACTCGTCGGACCTCGCGGATCGTCTTGGCCCGTTGAATATACTCATTGCGGCTAGCCCTCTCTTGAAAGAGGCCATAACTTCAACACTCTACATGGAAACACTCTTGAGGACCGAGAAGAAGGAAACGGCTCAATTTGACCAACTCCTCCGTGGCCATGCTACCACGATGTCTTTGCTCCTGGGTGCAGGCTCTGTGGAATTCTGGACCAATGCCACAGCAGTGTCCAATGCCAATTAGTTGCTACTCAAACATTTCGCACACAAGGTTGAAAGAGAGACTCAAGTGCACACACGAATAGCATGGAAGCTCAGTGCAGCCATCTCTGGACAAGGCACCTTTCTTGGTCGCCTACGAATAAATGCTACCTCTCTAGCGAAGGCTATGTTCAAGATCTACATCCAAATGTTTGAGCACGAGAATCCATCGACTCCGCAAGGTAGCACCCTGGAAATCATCCGAGCCACATATCCACATTTCCATCGAGGCAATCTGGCAGCACTTCTGAAGGTCGTTAGCCACAAGGTTGAGACAGACTGGACCAGGATGTGTGTGGAACTCCTCGAGCTCATATCTCATGACCGCATGCTGCTTATTGGTAACAACTACGTTTCAGAGCTATGCGCGCAGCTTCACATGCAACAGGTATACACGGACCCGTGGTTGCAACAAGACATCCGGCGCGATCTGCCCCTATTCAGATTATGGAAGTCGATACCTGAGGTAGTTGCCATCACCCTTGTCATCCCTAGAGAGCGATTCAGTCGTCTGTTCAGCCAAGACAAGGCGTTGGCCGCGCCAATTGTACAAGGAGTCGTCAGTTCCAGCCCCAACGCTCCCCGGCAATGGTTGAATCTCTTCGCCGATGTCCAAGTCATGTTCGGGACTGCCAAACCTACTGCAGATAGGCGTAGTGAGGATTTTGCTCTGACAGTCTACCCAGACCCCGAGGGCTGGCTTGGCAACGACCCCGTGGTGGCTTCCTTCTACATGCCTACAGTTGCCTTCCAGGTGGAGCCGCAAAGTGCCAGGGTCGCGCTCGGTGTCCAAGGTTCGCCACAGAGCTTCAACATGTTCTCGCATATTCTAGGAGGATCATTGAACATATACGAGACGACGACAGGGGACGAAGAGCATGTCTTTGTAACCAAATACCTTCCTCACCAAAGTGGCTATCCCGTGACCTGCGCCAAGGCAGCCACGGCAGGCATTCAAACGGAGACGCTGGATACGAAACTCTCTACCTCTCTCACGGCCAATGTCAAAGACCTGTCGAGCACTATCGTATCCCTTACTGGTCGTGTAGATATCCCTTCCAATCATGGAAAGGCCTTGCTTACCAGCGGAGCGCCGGTCGAGCTGACGCAATCATCCCCTTTCACTATCGACTTGGTCTTCGGGGAGGGAAACTCTATCCATCCCATGCGATACCCTATGCCAGTATTGAAAGATAACAGCAAGTTGCGAATTGCCCGCAAGTTAGGCTACGTGGAAGTCATTGCCCCAGTAGCGCAGCCCGCTACGACTGAACCATTGGCCGACTACATATATCCAAGTAATCTAGGTCCAGCTTCACTGCCGGCCACCACAAATATCTCGCATGTCAATCTTGATAGGCTCCCAATTCTCAAAATCTCCGACAAGAACGATCTTATGTGGATGGCAAGCCTCAGCCCCATCAATTTTCTGAACGCGAAAGACAAGTGCGAAGTCTCCCAACATATGTTCCGGGATTGTCTCCATCAAGACGTCTCAATTTCAAGGAAACGCTGCTCTCGCTGTTCGTCCGGGGTGCTGGTCTCCAAGGCCGCCGATTCAACTGCTTTGGCCTCAACCATCCTCGACGCGGTGGTGTGCACATTTTCATTCTTGTCAATGCGCTGCGTCTTGATGCGGCTGCCGCATCCGTCATAGTAGACGCTGCCGTCCTCCCACTTACGGGGGCGCTCGGCAGCTCCAAGGAGATGGCAGGCTTCCTGTCTCAGTTCGCTGGAAAAATCATTACGTCCGATGTGTCCGACGGCGATCTCGTACTGTGGCAACGCACCCTCCCCGCTCTAGTCGAGCGCTGTCGCACGTGGTCACACGGTCCCAAGTGCGAGTACAAGCCACCTGGCGCCCGGATACCGCTCACCCTGCAAACGGCCAGGCCCGGGACGTGAGCACCCGCCAGAACGGCCACTCGGATGACCTCGAAAGAGTCCTTACAGAGGCCATCAGAGGGATTCTCCCGGTCTGGAGAACTACACCAAAGGTACTCTTTAAAGAATCAGGCCTACCAACGGTACAAACCATACTCAGCAAGATCCGGATGCGGTTCAGCCTAAGAATCAAAGCTATGGATAACATGCATCCGTTAGTCCGATGTGTTACAGCCCGGAACCCTACCGTGAGCAGAGGCCTGAGGGGTCTAGTTAGGATAACCGCAAGGACACGGCTCCAAAGGACGTATGAACTCACACCGGATTTCCCAAGACCAATCCTAATGGAATCAAGATATGCAACGAACGCTGTCAAAGCTGTTATAACAAGAAGCAAAGCTGAAGAAGCCAAAGTCTTCACAGACTGGCTAAAATCGCTTCTGCCTTCATACATAGTCGCCTACTCTGATGGCTCGAAATCCCTGGAGGGGCGGTGGGCTATGGATACGTGATCTATAGAGGCCGGACAAACGTAGCCTCGGGCTGTGGCAGACTGGGCCACCCAGCTGAGGTCTTTGACGGTGAGGCCGAAGGGGCCCGCCACGCACTCAGACAGGCCCTGAGGCTCAGCAGCGGCGCCCCATCCACGTGTGCCTGGATAATACAGCAGTGATCTCCGGACTGTAGGGGGAACCAGCTCAGAGCTCAAGAAGCTTTCCTAGAATTTCACGAAATCTCGGACACGTACGCCGATGTACAGGTCCGGTGGGTGCCAGGGCATATGGACATCCAAGGCAACGAAGAGGCCGACGTAAAGGCAAAGGAAGGCACTACCTTGCCAATCCCTACCAGGGCCAAACCTACGCTTGCAGGCGTCCTAGGCCTTCTCAACAAAAAGATTCAAAAAGAACATCAGTAATGGTGGGACAAGAACATCACTGATAAATACAAAAGTCTCGGCCTTCAGAAAACTACACTCAAATGCCCAGAAGAGCTCAAGCTTGACAGGCCAACACTCCACAGGCTTGTCGCATCCAGAACTGGCCACGGAGACTTTAGCTGGTACCATAGGAGGTTCAAGTATGAAGACCACTACAACTGCTCTTGCGGGAGAATCAAAACGCGAGCCCACTTTGCCTTCTGCAATAGAGCCCTCGCAAAACGGTCTAGGTGGCCACGACAGAACCGCGGACACAACGGAGAACCCAAACCAGAAGGGAGGGCCTACTGAAAATGGCTGGTAACGCACCGAAGGAACTCAGAGATTTCTGCAAGTGGACAAAATTCTACACGAAAGTCTGTCCCAGAGTTGCAGGACATCAGTTCATCGACAACCAGGCGTGACTGCGCCTGTTATCATATCTTTCTATTACTTTTATTATCTTTCCTTATGTTTTGATTCTTCTCTTTTAGCCTACAGCCTTTTAGACGCAAGGCACTACCATATCAAAGTGTGAGGAGCTCCTCGACGCTATTCGGACTACCGACTACGAGCCAGATATCACAGAGCACGAGCCCAAATGGCGGGGCCAACGGAAGCTGACGGAATACTATGCGTGCCCTCGAGGTTTGATTTGCAGGTTATCGTGGGAAATAAGGAGTCATGCCCTGCTCCCCGTACAGTAAGGCTTGTATATTAGCCCCTGAGATAGTCACCTGTACGCCAAATGTCCATAAGGATCTGGGGCCTAGAGCCCCTACGGCGTCAAATAAACTAAACTAAACTAAACCGCTCACCCTGCAACCTGCATAGCAATTCCTATGTAGCTGCGGTAAGGGTAAGTTTCCCAAAGACTTCCAGATACCGGGTCTCAAAGATTTCGACATTGCAGCCAAACACATGACCCGTGTAGCGATCAGCCCAACATACTCTGTCCCCTTCTTTGAATATATGCAGGACCATGAATTGGGGGACTATTTGGCAGCAAGCATGGAGGCTCTTGACATGGACAAGTGCAACACTTGCGGCGGCAAGAAGGGGAAGAATGGTGCCGAGCTCAAGAAGTGTTCGCGATGCTCCAAGACGAAGTACTGCTCTGTTGAATGCCAGAAGGAGGATTGGAGCAAGCACCGAAAGACTTGTGGCAAGAACTGATGTAGGTGATGATCTTCGACCAGAAGGGCCCATTTGGCCAGCCTTGAACCCAAGCCTTAGGTGTGTAATAATATAGAGTCCTGCTATTTGCACCTTGTCTCCGCCCTATCTCCCCAGGCAGCTGGCAGTGGGCTAACTACCAAGCTTATAGCTTCCTATTAGATGGACGTTATCGGTATAGTTGTCGATGTAGTTGTCGTCGCAGTTGTTAGTGCAATTGTCGGCGTAGTTGTTGGTGCAGCTGTCTGCGTAGTTGTTGGTGCAGTTGTTGGTGCAGTTATGCTGAGATAAGGGGTTATATTGCAGCTGGCTGGCAGTTGGTGCGTAGAGACAAGGTGCAAACAGCAGGACTCATAATATAACAAAAACCACGGCGAGAATGAACGGTGTAAGTTAGTATGCACACGAACGAGGCGTATCACGGCGGCAGTCACGATATGAGATCAGGGATGGGAGACAGACGACTAATCAATTGTGTTATGATCGCGAAGGTAAGCAACCTTCTGGCTAACATATCGATGATCATGCCTAAATCCGCAATTTATCATCCCTTCGGGGTATATTCCTACAAACTCCTCGCTGTTCGCTTCAAGATACCCTATTCTCGACACATTTCCTAATAATCCAAAGTCATCGAGGTTCCTGTCCTGAGGACAGCCCCTTCGATACTCCTGTTCCTCCACAATATCTCCTCAAATTCGATGTATGACACGTGGCTTTCTTTCCGGTTGGCTAGTAGCCCCGTCAAGAGCCAGCGTTCCGTCATGGCCTTCTTTATGAGAGGAGGTATGTAGCATTCGCCAGCATTTTATGCTGCAGTGTGGGAAACCCAGTGGGAAAAAACCATCACAATACATACTCCTCTCGTGAGGCATGTGTTTTGTTTGTTGGTTGGTCCGCAGCGCTCGAGTGAGCGATGCTGGTCGTGGTATCGTTGGTTCGGCGGTTGTCGTGTGTCATGTGGCGTTTTGGGGTCCCGGACCCCGCTAACGCCGATGAAGATTTCTTATCGTCCTCGTTGAAACCTTGTTTTGTCTGTCTGTGGGACGCCAACACCATTAGTCAACAACACGCGGTTACGGATGGTATCTCTGGGAGACCACTTACCTCTTGTCCTTCCTTTGGCCGGGATAGGGCATGATTTTGGCGACGCCGGGGAAGATCTTCAGGGTGCTCAAGTGAACAGCTTCTCTTCGAGAGAGTCTCGGTCTTGAATGAGGCGGTGGCGACGACAACAACAGGTAGGTGGCTGAAGTTGCGTGAAGTATCACGATGTGGCGATTGTGTGGTTGGTCGCCGACCCGCTAAGAGACTTGGATGGTCGAAGTCTTCATCGACGGGGTTGGCCCTTCATGATTGTGGTATGAGCCGTGATGCTCATTGTGTTGAAACCAGTACAGGGGCTTGCTTGGGATGGAACTTACTCGGGTCCTGAGGGTGGGCCGTTGTGCTCGTTGGTTGGGCACTGCTACGACTGGCTTTGGCTGCACTGGTGGGGAGTCGGGCTTTTTGGCAGCGATGGCGCTCCAGAGTGGCTTCCCAGTGGATGCCACGGGTGTGGTTGGTGCTGCCTTCGTGGTGGTTGATGCGGCCGTGGTGGTGGACTCCTTGGTCGTGGTGGTAGTTGCCGCTGGGTTGCTATGTGTCATGGGAGGCAATGCTGGCTGAGCTAGGCTCCCTGTGGCGGAGCTTGCTGTGCGAGCATGTGGCGGAGTGTATCTGGCTGAGCTTGCTGTGGGAGGGCTCGGCGGAAAGTTACTGGATGAGTCATCCGACGAGGTTCCGGGGGATGTGGAACGCCGGTTTGAAGTCGTGGCTCGATGGTTGTTTGCGGGTCCCTGGCATTGGAAGCCTCTGGTGGGCCTTGGTTGATGTTGGGGTTGGTGGTAGCTCTGGCCACGCAGCTTGTCACGCTGCTGGCAGTAGTTCTTGTTGCGAGCCTCCATATGCTGGGTTAGGTCCGCGAGACTTTGTTGTGTCATATCCAGCGGAGCGTTCCGGGTTGTCCACCATATCTTGAGGGCCGTCGAGGGTACAAGATAGGTTCGCTGGATGTAGATCCACGACGCCTTAGACTTGGGGCACTTACGGCCGCCCTCTAGGTGCAGGTGGTCGTATTTGTTATTGGGCTTCTCGGACCCGACGAGGGCCCGGAAATCCTGTTCCTCCTTTTGGCTGTGACAGGACTGCTTCCAGGGCGGCTGGTAGTTGTTAAGAGGGCCCCAGCTGTACGCTGAGATGGTAGTGATGTGGTATTGGCTGCCGTCTGCAGACACGCCAAGAATGAGGGCCGGGTGGTCTAGGGTACCTTCCGACATGGGGCCGTTTGTGACCAGCTTGTCGAGGTCGGCTTGGTCAAGCTCATAGTCGCCTTTCAAGAAGACGAGTTGGCCTTCGTTGAATTGGTTGCTAGCCATCTTGACTGTTGATGACTGTTGGTGTGCGTGCTTCACCAGTCAGCGCAGGGTGGACAATGTGGCTGTGGGAGGGTCTTACCTTGATGGCTTTGGGCGACGTCATCTTGTGTGCGTGAGGGCTGGGTCATTGAACTGCCGTGACGTTGCAGTTCGGAGCGGTTGTTCTCAAGAAGACCCGGTGGTGGTGTTTGGGGGGGTTGGTCTGTGGAATCCAGGATGGTTAGACTGTAGGAAGTGATGTGTGGTTAGCACAACTTATAGAGTATGACCAATTGGTGGGTAGAATGATAGAAAAGCTTCGTGAAGATACGTTGTCGTCAAGTTGTGATGAGGAGCGAACGATGTGGGTGCTATGAGTGTCGAAGGCTGTGTGACAGACAAGGCGATGGACAAGATCGTGTACGTGTAGGAGGGTAAGAAGGAAAAGCCGACCAAGAGGAACCACGGGCGAGGAGATGATGGCCTTGAAATATTCATTCTGCCAGCGAGGCGTAACTCAAAGTGAAGCTAGAATAAGGACACGATCACCAACCCACGACGCCGCCTATAGCCGGGTGGCTGCCGGTCGTATAGGCCTGGCCGAGACAATTCCCATCTATAGAGTTTCTGACGACTAAACTTACATACAACGAGAGTTTAGGTGGCACATGCAAAGTATAGCAGCTACGCCTACAATCGCTAGTCGGAAAAGGGGGCTGCGGTACAACACCCGACCCGGGTGTCTAGAACCACAATACACGTAAGGGCCATGTTTACGTACGACTCTACAGATCAGCTCTCTCTATAAAGCAGGAAACTCATGCGTAACCCCTGAGGCTGTGATGCCCGGATAAGTGAAACGGCGACGATAGTGGCTATCCTTCCAGACAGTGTTCATCTGATACCTACGCCCCCAAGAAGGCTTCGTGTTCCCAACCCGGCATATTGAGAGACGACTAATGTTATTATTATTATTAAGCTCTTCGCCCGTGAGGGAAGAGCCAAACCTAGATTTATTAAATGATAACAAACAGCAGAGTCCCCGTGCTATAGGTTAAGTCGAACAAACCACCTTACATTGAGTGTAGACGATGACCCGGCCGATTGAGAGACTTCGTGTTCCCAACTCAGCTGATTGAGAGATGGTATCGATGTTGTGGAATCGATTCAGGCTCTGCCGTAACCTTGAGCACACTAGCGAACCTTTTTTTAGAAAGAAAATTTGGTGGCTCATGACTGACCTCTGTTCCAACACCACAAGAGACATTTAAGCGAGTGGCTTCGAGAGAGAGAGTAGGCAAACTTGATAAGGCTATACATGCCTGCATCAGAACTGATAAGTGTCCAAGTGGAACAGTCAATCTATCTCTAATGGTAATACCGGCAAATTCTCCTTTTGAAAAATTCAGGACCAACTCCCTTGCAGGTAAGCAAGAGAGACCACGGCAGACAACGCAGAGCTGGCGTGTCCGCCACGCAACAACATCAACACAAGCACCAGAGGACCTGGCATGACCAGCCACCCGTAAACTGCTCTAAGTGCACTCGGGAGGACTGTTAAAAATTGGAAAAAATTACAGATGTAATGCCATTGGCTTGATTTAGCTACCTATCAAGACTATGTATTATGAAGTTTTGGTCATGTGGCGGGATTAAGGATTTGTAGTAGGGTTGCTCATGTGGTGGCTGTGTTGATTTTATCCCATGGGCTGCCTGGCTGGCAGGAAATCAGGACGGCTACGAGGGGAATTGCTAAAATCACGTGGAGAGGACCGCATATACCCTCAACTATACTGTATCTGGTGGGCACGGGCCCGTCTTCAACCTCCATACAGAGTGGCGGGGAGGTTGTCAACTGCAGAGATGGTCAACTACTCAGCTCTAAACTCTATACAAATCGCCTAGCCAATCAAATGCGGCCGGGCGCCCCTATTTGTAGACTATGACTATTCTCCAGCCGCATTGATAGTTTGACACAACCAGCCCAATGACTCATGAGCAAATGAACGAGATCTGCCACCCGATCACCCCCCGGTCCGTTCCTGTAATCTGCAAGTCATCAGTCCCATCACTGTTCACTCCGGCTGGTACCTGCATGACGGGTGTCGATCCCCTAATGTGGACTGCGTTCGGACTTAAGCAAGACCAACGGGATTATCTGTCGGGTATAAGATTGATAAGCCCCGCCACCGATTGCAGACGGAAGACCTTGAGCTGATCACTGACAATTAACCCTACCATCCATCCGTCATCCGTCCAACCCTCCCCTCGTGTCACACCACACGGTCCATCATTGCCAGCCATACCTTATAACATATAACTTAACCATACCTACCGAACCCCAACATCCAATTCGGGCAATCCTCTCTCTCTGCCATCAAAGACCCCGTCCCCTCCCTCGCAAACCGTCCTGCCCCTCCCACCATGGCCTCCCAGCGCCCGCGCATCCTATACCCCGACGCGGGCCCCGAGCCGCCCTACCCGCTGCGCATGGAGGGCACCGTGATATCGGGCTTCGGGCGCGGGTCCAAGGAGCTGGGCATCCCGACGGCGAACCTACCGGTGGACACCACCGCAACGCCGTGGATCGCCGACGCCAAGTCGGGGGTTTACTTCGGGTGGGCGTCGCTGGCGCTGCCGGGGTCGCATGCGGATCATCCCGGTAATGGGGGGAAGATACGGCCGGTGACTACGACCATCACGGCCGGGGCTCATGAGGGTTCGGACGCGGCGGCACCAGCCGAAACAGCAGCGAAATCCGAGACGAGCGACGGCCTCACATCACCACCACTGGTGACGACCGAGATCTCCATCTCAACCAGCACCTCCTCCGATGCTCCCTCGACCACCCCCCCAACCAACACCCCATCAACCACGCAAGACCCTTCCACAACCACCCCCTCCTCGACCACCCCGAACCGCCAATACCACATCTACCCCATGGTAATGTCCATAGGCTACAACCCATTCTACAAAAACTCTATACGCTCAGCCGAGGTGCACGTCCTGCACAAGTTCGCGGCCGACTTCTACGGCGTGCCCATGCGCCTGCTGATCCTGGGCTTCGTGCGCGAGGAGCGCGACTACAGCGGGCTGGAGGCCCTGGTCGAGGACATCAATATCGACTGTGATGTTGCGCGCCAGAGCCTGGCGCGTGCGGCGTGGACGCCGAGGGAGGGCGTTGTTGTCGGGGGTGTAGGGGCTGGGGCTGTTGCTGGCGAGGCGGGCTCGGGGACGCTGGATGGGGGGTGGCTTGTGCGGGAGGATTGAAGTATATAACATGTGATTTGTCATGCCGCGGGTGATCGAAGAGCTCGAATCATCCAAAGGACACCGACGCTCCGTGGCTAGACATATAGTATATACGTGGACTTGTGGGCGCACAGGAGTTTGGATGCAAGGAAGACCTAGATTAGAATGGACGACGTCACACAGCATTTGTAAGACAGACGTGTCGTTTGACTTCGGCCTTTTAAGCCGATGTGTACTCCTGATTTATGTCACGTCTCTATATGACAGACTTGAGAAAGTACATGCAGTAAAAGATGAATGACCAGCTCCCACGAGGGGGAGAAGAGCGCTAAATGCGAGCTCCATCCAGAACGCCGCCCATGCGATATGTAGCCCATATGCCAAAGGAGATATACGCGGAATGTCTCAGAGATAGAAGAAGAAGTCCCAAGCTAACCCCATTAGAGGTTACACTGCGAGGTGCTGATCTTGGGTACGGTAGTAACACGGCAGGAACTTGTGGCCCATTTGGTCAGCGGTTTATCAACAAGGCAGCAATTGCGTGGTCAGAGACTCACATTCATGACGATCAGCATAGGGATATCGAAGACATCACGTTTGATTGTCCAGCAGAACGTGCAGTCAATCTTGCCGTCCTTCTCAAGCTTCGATATGCCGTGTTCACCATCTATCTTGGTGACTCGTTTACTGAGGATGCTGCTTCGCTTTTCCCGCTGAGGCGACTCCTCATTCGCGATGCTGTCGTTCATTTCTTTCGTTCGGTACTTCAGCAGTCGACATTTCCTCGTCACGTGCCCTCGGCTGTCCCCGAAAGCCAGTTGAGCGAAATCTTCGTAGAATTGGATAACGCTGTCGTCATCCATGAATTCGGCGATGAAGACTGGCTGCAGAGCCCCATCAGACCCGTTGCCTGTATCAGGTTGAACAGTCTTCAGTCGCGGCGTTGTAAACTCTGCTCTGCTCGAATTACTGAGAGTGCCTGATTCCGACCCGGATCGCCCGGTGTTGGCATTTCCATTAGGCTCCTTGCCCAACAGCACATCCTTCGTCCACCCCGTGAGAGCGATGAATTCTTTGTTCACAGCCGCCACTTCACCCGTTCTCCGGCAAACGATCGTCGGCGCTGAGCAGTGCCCCATGAAGTCCTCGTACTCGAACAAAGTCCGTTGGAGACACTTCTCCATGAAAATGAGGTCTTGTCTGTTGAGATGCCTTGTGCAGGCGATGAAGGATGGTCGGATGCTCGCAAGTGACTTGGCGATGCGCAGCGTCTTGTTCGCTGAGAATCGACGCTGAACAAATGTGATGAGGTTGTGGAACCCCGTCAAATATGGGTATGGCTCATTGACCGTCTCGTATATCGAAGACGGATCACGTTGCCGTTTCCCCAGCAAGGCCTGCGGCCCAACCTTGTTGTTTGCATTGTGAGGCTTCGGTTTCGGCCTAGGAGGCTGAGCCATCGACTGAGTACTGGCCGGTGTATAACTACAGCTGGTTGGCGATTTATCGAACCCGTAGCTGGTCGGCTGTGGGCTTGACGTGTTGTCTGTCCCTGGACTGGAAAAACTATTGGGTGTCGGCCCGGCTGCTGCTATGGCGTACGCGTGAGGTAGCCCATGCTGCAGACTTCCTTGCGGGTATGCATTGCTATTTTGGTCCACATTCATGAAGTTCTCGACCATGCCTTGATCATACATGTGGTTGTATTGATTGCCGACACCGTTTGGAAACATAGCCGAATGGCCATAGCCCACGTCATGTCCGGGCGGGTGAGATACAGCCTCCCTCGGCGGTGTCTCTGCAGCACCAGAAGACATGTGATTGAGCATGCCGAACTCGAGAGCACCATAGTGACTTCCAAAGTTCAGACCTTCCAGGTCGAAATTGAATATTGCCGGATTGCTTGGGTCGAACATGGCTGTGGAGAAGTGGTTTGGCATCTCGCCTGATACCGGAGAAGGTCCCGCCATGGCGGCCATCTGTGCCGAGCTGTTGCCATTGTGAGCTTGGAATCTGGGCGTGACCGGCGAATGTTGGCCCCCGAAGGGCATGCCCTCCGGCAGTCCTGTCACCTGGCTCTGAGCGACGCCGGTAAACATGGGGTAAGATGGGGCGGTGGTAGCCTGCGAAAAGTACGTGGGACCTTCGGAAGCACCATTGGAATGATGCCCGCCGTTGGTTTGCTTCGGGGCCGCACTGGGGTTGTAGTTTGGTCCCAATACTGGGCGCAACGCGTCCGCGGGAGCATCATGTAGATATTTCGCCTTCTTGCGGACGCCGTCCTGGCAAGCTTCGGCCAGACCGCGTTTGATGCATCGCTGGCAAGGCCGCTCATCTCCTATTTGAAGGCTTAGTATGTGTTCACGCTCTATCGCGGAACCATGGAAACGCGTGATCGCGTGATCGCAGGCACAATTGGGGGAGGACGCCGTGGGGGTTGCTCGTGGGGGCCAGGTAGAGAGGCTGATGGGGTTTCGGCAATTAAATGCGGAGGCTGAGACTTACCGCACGTCAGATGCGCCCGCTGACAAGCAAAACACGCACGTCTGGCCTTCTTGCGCCGAGGACGATGGGGATCTTTGGGATCATATTTCTTCTTCACCTCTCCCGAATTTTCGGCGCCGGCCTCTGGCGAAGTGTTGGAATCAGGCATCTTCTCGTCGTCGTCGTCTTTGATGGGATGTTCGCCGTCGTCGAGGTCGTTCTCGTTGTCAGACATGACATCTGAGACCTCGGTCCCGTTTGGCTCAACGTCGTCCGGCATCTTGTCTTGGGTTTTATATAAAATCACCGCCAGATATCCACGCCTAACGAAGTATACGGCAATGCAAGCCCTGGCTCACTATTGACGCAACCACACCTCCTTGCAAAACCGTGTAGCTTGCGGACTCCTGCGGGAGTGTCACGGTCGCGGTCCAGGGCAGGCACTCCAACTTCCAGGCTTTCCTATGGCCCGTATTCCATAAACCAATGCAGTCCTCCCACCGCTCTTTGGGCCGCCCTGGGCTGCTGAAGCCGGGGTCTGGATTGCTGGCCAGTAGCAATGATCTCCAGAGTTATGCAAGCCGATGACGATGCCGAGAGCTGAACAGCAGAGCTGGGAATAGTATCAAGCTCTAGTTAGCGCGCGTACGTGGGACGTGGACCAGGTGCGATGGCGCTGTGCGCTCCCGCGGTGCAACGACGCTCACTGACGCCCACTGGGCTGGTAGTGCCAGCAGTTGGGCAGTCGAGGGGAGGATGGTCTCGTGCGAACACAGCGCAACGGCAGGCAGTTGCTCGTATTCAGCGAGGTCTGGCAAGCCAAACTCCAATAGGCAGCTTCCCCGTGCCAAAGAGGCGTTCCTTGTGCGACGGGGGCCGGGGCTGGCTGGGCCTCAACGGACGGCTCTATCCGCTGGGCTGGCACAGATCGCGGGGGGTTGAGAGCTTGAGCACTCCCAGCAGGGACAAGGACGGGCCGGCAACGCGGAGGCGCTCGTGGTCTGACTCTCAGGGAGTCACACGGCGGCGGATAAGGCACTGGGGCGTCTGGCTGGGGTGGTATGCGGGATGGTCGATGCTCCTGCAGCTACCCGGGACGTCTGAAGCAGTTCGCATTGGATACTGGCAGCTGGAGTACTGGGTGCTGCCGGCGACTCGGATGACTGGTGGCGGGCGGTGTGGTGGGTGTTCGGCGACCTGGGGATATGTATTCGCCGTGTGAGTGTGGTGGATGACGACGTCGAGGCAGACGTCCACGAACCGGCTGCGTGTGTGACGGAATTATTCAGAGAGGCCCCCTTAGATAGAGCACGGCGACGCGCTCTGCATTGGATATCTAATATGCATGCGCTGGAAGCATAAGCAATGGCAGACTGCGCAGAGTGGGCATTGCAGACGCGGGCGTGGGCGTGGGCGTGGGCGAACGGGTGGGAAAAAGCAAAAGAAGGTCAAGACGATGTCAGCACGGACATCCACATGTAAAGTTTACCCAGGTGAGGTAGTCAATTCGTTGCGATTCTAGGCCAGTTGAAGACGCTGATGCAGTGGTGGCGCCGAGCGAATAGTAGAATGTAACCTGCAGAGTTAAGGTACGGAAGGAGAAGCAGAACAGCGTTGTGTCCAAAAACGTCTAAGAATGGGAGGCAGACGTCGTCGTCCTGTCGTAGAGGATATGCAGATGCGATTCGATGCGACTTCACGAGCTCGAGCATGTGCGTTCCAGTGCCAGCAGCAGCAACAAGCAACAAGCAGCAAGACCTGGTCCTGGTCCTGGTCCTGGTCCTGGTCCCGGTCAAGGACGAGGTACAGGTACCGGTGCACGTGCAGCCTGAGGTACAGTAGGTGGGAGGTAAGGTAGGTGGGCGAGTGCAGGTGGCGAATGGGCGAGGGCTGGCACACGATTTGGGGGTGCATGGAGGTGAGGATTTGCGGTTGATGAGATTGACGATATCGGTCGGCAGGTACTGTAGCATACCGAGAAAAATGAAATCATTGGACGTGCGAATCTCTGCGAATCCGGTCTCTCCAGTCCCAACCGATTAGCGGGGGTCCTCTTCACTGTGTCTGTGCAGGTGTCCACATGCCTCTTTTTCCGATTATCACTCCCCAGCTCCGGACCAGACTGACCACCTGCAGTGAACACAGGGCAGTGTTTACTGTGTGTGTACACTGTGATTACCTGCATATATAATGGAGACGGCACGATGGAGGGGTTCTTGGCAGTGGGGGCTAGGTGCGCCTGGCCGTTGCATCAGTGGCCAGCCCTAGACTGCGCCAAGGATGGAGATGAACCACGATGTAACGTGGATTCAGTTTGTACCACCCACCTACTATGAATGCAGAAAACGGGAGGATTGTTTTCCACCCTCCACTACCGTCTGCCTACGCGTCGTTAGAGTCAGGGAGCCACTAGATACATGAAAGGCGAGACAAAGAAAATCAAATTCGAGGTGTACGCCAAGGTAAGATCGGAGAGAAGCATCCTTGTTGTACCTTATATACTGTATCTGGGCAGTGTGTCTGCGAACATCGTACAAGACATATACCCCGCCATATGCATACACAGCCGTTACATTCCCATACATGCACACATGCAGGTAAGTGTTCTTCAAAGACCCCCACGTACGACGGGCTCTCCATGTCATCACCTCACGCACAGTGGACTGTTACCAAGTAAGAATTTAGCTTCTTCTGGGCAGCTTGGCCAGCACTTGGCCAGCACTTGGCCGCCTTTCAGCTTCACCACCACTTTTCTCGGCGTGCTTGGTAAACACGGAGAATGCAACGACTGATGACCTCAGATACCTGATCATTAGATAATAATACCTCCAGTCGTATCACCATTGACACAACAGCCAGCCCTGGAGATATCTTGTCTTCAAAAGCCAACTTGACGCAACACCGGTGCCGACAAACTCGATCAGCACTAATTCACGCAACGTGTCGTGTCATTGACGCCCGTCAATCAATGCACGCCCGTCCTCATTACCAGCGTTCTGTCAGCATTGCCAGCATTGCCAGCAATACATCAGATCCTGCAAACCATCCTCACAGGATTGGCCGAAAAAGGAGCTCCTCTTGCTACTTCGCTGAAGTCTCAACCGCCGATGGACATGCCGCGCCATTGAGACGTCGGTCCTGAATGCAGGGTTCCACGTCGGCATAGATGATACAGCAAGGTGGCCATGCACATTAAGGCCGCGTCTTATGGCCTATGACCTACATAGGTGTTGTATGTCGAGGGCACCTTTATGCAGAGCGCGGCACGACCCGTCGGACCCAGACACAACAGAAAACGGGAAAAACCACGACTCCACGAGACCAAGCTCCAAGCTCCAAGCTCTGTCGAATCACGCCTGGCCGTCCGCTCTGCCGAAGCTTTTCCTCGAGTCTTGAGGGCATACCTACGATGCTACCTACGATGCAACGCACAGCCGGAGCTTCACCTACCTTCCGCATCCGTTCTCCAGCTCATGCTTTGCCCAATCAGGTCTGCCTTGATCACACCCTGGCTTTCTACGGTACCGAAGTGCGTTGTCAAATGGTCCAAGGATAATATTCCGCCGGTTGAGAGACGCCCATGGCAGACTCTGTTCCAAGGTTCCAAGGTTGGCTCGCAGGACTGTACCTATAGTACCACGCGTTGCGTGTCGACTCTTCCCAGTCACCCATTACAAACCGCGTCTAGCCTTCCACGCCTTGTTCCATCATACGATCCATGGCCCTCGTCCATTGGAGGCAGACCTACTTACCTTGACTGGACCCTTCAATCTGCAACATACACTCCAGGACTGCCTCGTCCGCCGCTGTTCTTCCCGAGATACCCGGCGTACCTTACCTGAAGATCACCGCTGCAGCAACTTGAGCCACTGAGAACCCCTCTCAGTTTTCAACCAGAGTTTGGTGTTCTCCAACTCAAAGGAAACACACAGCGATCGTCGCTATCGTATCATTGGCAGCCACTCAGCTAGCCAACACCCGAGCCTAGCACAATATTGCATTCCAATATGCACGTCTTGTGGGGCTTATTGCCTTCATAATCTCCTCTACATGTGAGTGAGTCGATCGACGTTGGTTTCCCCAGGCATCCAATATCAAATATCTGATTCCAGATGTCCCTCTCCGGATCGGCTCTCACTCACCTGTCGACTTCGGCGCCACTCGCCGATGTCGTGCATTGCATCTTGATTACAGAGGCGCATCCAGTCGGCTTGCAACCTCATCGAAAATCCCCTCATTCCCACAGAACAGCCTCCTTAGCCAGAAAAGATCTTTCGTGCCAGCTTGTGGTAGTATTGCCGTCATGTGGACTCGCGTATGATACCACCTTTAGCTTCTTAGGGTTATTGTGCGCTGCTCCGTTCACACCAGACCCAATCTCGACCGACCCCGAACGTCAGTGTATTTCGGTTGACCAGTCGGCCTCTTAACCCCTGCGCAGCGGAATTGTACAGTCTGTACGCAAGTTGCATCGGCATTTTCAGTCTATACGACACCACATATACTGCTGTATGACGCTATTACGAGCTTCAAGCCTCCTCGTATGCTCAGGCCAAACTACATATTGGTACGTACTATTCGTCAGGTCTCTAAGCGACTTGACCCACTTTTCGGTCGCAGGCTCTTTGTAAGTGAAGGATGTTAACTTGGACCCGTACTTTAATTTAGTTTAAAATAGGTATATAGATTTAATATTTATTTTATTAAAAAAAAAATATTACCAGTTTTATTAATATTATATGATATATTAATTATTTGTATTATAAATATAAATAACGTCAATCAACATATATAATTTATTATTATTATTATTATTATTATTATTATTATTATTATTATTATTATTATTATTATTATTATTATTATTATTATTATTATTATTATTATTATTATTATTATTATTATTATTATTATTATTATTATTATTATTATTATTATTATTATTATTATTATTATTATTATTATTATTATTATTATTATTATTATTATTATTATTATTATTATTATTATTATTATTATTATTATTATTATTATTATTATTATTATTTATATTATATCAGATGTTGGATCCCAGATATGGTGCCCTTAGGTGCAGTACCCACTATGAGGCTGTCAAAGAAACAGTGGATACACCCTGGCATAGTGCAGTATGGTATTTAGCTGTAGATTAGCCTTGCCGAGCATACTTGAGAATGACAACAATATTTGCAGCGACCGCTCACACCCCCAAGGCTTGTGACCCTTCTAAAATCTCACATATTATTTATAATACAAAATCAAATAATATTTATTTATTTATTGCTTTATTATAATATTATTCTTCAAATATGGTATTAATAAAAATATTTTTAATTCTTATCAAACTTTATAACGTTTAAATTGCCTTTATAATTATCATTAAAATGTAAGTACATGTTAAGACAAATTTTAATCTAGCTGTTATTATGCTGTTTAGTACGTTGTTTTTTTGTTTTTTTCTCCTTTATTTATTAGTGTTTTACTGCTATTTATTAAAGTTATTTAAAAGTTATTTAAAATAATAAGCAGTGCTTTTTAATTTCAAATTTCAAATTAAACTCTTTTATTTTACTAGTTACAAAAGTAGTAGTAATATTTTTAATTAAATTAGACTTAAGAATCTATAACGATAAGAGCTTTAATGAATCTTTTTTCAATAGTATATACCGAATTAAATATTTTCAATAAGTTGTTATTTTAATCGAGTAGTTTTTCCGATAGTTAATCGACGCTTATTAAAGTAAATATTATAACATTTTTTAGGCTTGGTACGGTATTAATTTAATATTTATGTCTAGTTATTAATTTAATTAAAAATAAACTTTATTGCTTTATTTTAAACAATACGGTTTTTAACGGTAAAAGCACGTAATTTAATGTTTTATTTATATTTCCCGGTTTTATTTAAATCTCGTTAACTATTAATAAAAAGTATTGGTTTTAACATTAAATTCATTCGTATATCGCTGCTTTTTTAAGCTTAATCGTTATACATCAAACTTATTAATAGCTTTATAAAAGCGCTCGTTACCAACTGTTATAAGTTGAAAATTTATAATATTGCGGTCTATTCGTATAAACTTATTTACAGCGTGTAATAAAAAAAATAAAAAATTTTTAACTTTATATTTAAAAATAGCTACACTCCCCGGCCATAAATCTCCGAGCATCCCTGTTTTACACCAAAACACACCAACTTTACGCGATCGTGATAAATCCAGTAAAATAGATACAACTTAAGTACTTATAGTACATATAGTTAAGTTTACTGGAATATTAAAATGGTTTATTTAAAAACTTTGACATCTTAAAGATAAAGGTCGTAAACGTTACTTTATTAAATGTTAAATTTTCGATAAAAATAACTTTCTACCATATCTACTTCTTTAAAAATCTATCACATAAGGTTTATCGTCTTATACGTGTATTACATGCCATTTAATATTATATAACTTTATTACGACTTATACGATTTTTTAAATGTTCTTATAGCTTTATTAAGATTTAAGATTTAAGATTTTAAACTTTACTTTTATATATCTATTTCTTAATATTTTAGTCGCTAAGAAAATAAATATTTAGAAATTAGTTACGAAAACTTCAGCATTTTCAAATATTAGTTTCTTATAGTATCTCATTTCAAAAAGCTTTAAGTCTTTAGTTATAAAAGCGTAAAGATAGGGTACTCTGGTGTAAATGCGGGGATGCTCGGAGACTTATGGCGGGTCAGTGTAATAATATTGAAATATACAGAGCTTTTTTATACCTTTTGTGATGGTTCTACCATGCATCAGGTCTAGTGATGGTCCCCATGGTCCCCGGGTCACGTGATTGAGCACGTGACTGATCGGACGATAGGTTGATCCATGCCCTAGTGGGTCTGGTGGGGGACGACTGCCCACATCTAGCTGCCCACCAATTTGGGTGCATCTCCAGAACTTTCTTTTCCTTCAACCAGAGTTCGTTATACGTTAATAGTCAATAAGGATCCCTGTATCCTTCTAATACATTTACGGAATTGTTACACCTTTCTTTTAACGTATTTAATAATTAAGTTAATAGGTTTTTTAATTGTTATTAACTTTTTACAATAATTTCTAATGTATTTTTCGTAATACCGGATCGTTTATAGTACTAATTCAAAAGAAAGCGTTTTATTTTAATTATCAATAAGTGCTTTTAAATTCTTAAAAGGGGTCTTATACGGTTTTGCCCTTAGCAACTTTCGGCATATTGTGGTCGTTTTTCTCGTAGTTATTTTAGCAAGACCGTATTTACTGCTTTTTCAATTAAAAAGCTTTTATACCATTAATAGCAAATCTCTTGCTTTTTAATTTTAGTTCTGGATATAACTAGGTCAATTTATTAAACTTTTTATGTGTAAATTCAAAGATAATAAGTTTTTTATTTTATTAATAGTCATATTAAAGTCATATAATTATAGCTTTAAGTTTTTAAACGCTTTCAAAATATTTTCTATTGTTTACTTTTAAATCTTATACGATTTATTTAAAAAGAGTAACTTATTATAAAAGGCTTCTTAAGTTATCCGCTTTTAAATATACTTTTTTTTCAAATATTTTTATATTTAATAGTTACAGCTTATAAGTAATATAAGTTAGTGATAAAACCGATATCTTATTCTCTTTCTTATAACGTTAATAAAATTAAATAATATAGTAACTACCGTAGTTATTTAAGAATAGCATTCGTTTTTAATAAGGTTTTTTCACCTCAATACTTTTTTTTTATACTCGAATCAATTAAGAGTTAATAAATCGTTAATATAATTAAAAAAACTTGCTAGTAGCTACGTTTTATTTTTAAGCGATTGTTTAAGTATTTTCTTTATAATATTTAACTTAGTACAATAATAAAAGGGAGGATAGTCCGACTACTTGTTAAAATAGCTTTTATAATAATAATAAAGGTATAAAATTCGAGGTTTTCTGCCGTTAAGCGGAAGATTTTGATGTAAGTTTTTCCCCAAAAAAATCGTAGTTAGTATATTATAACTTAATCTTGACTCGTTATCGTTTTAAATATTTTGAACTTTAGTATTATATTTATATTTAATATTAAGATACAATTTAAAAACTTCCAAAAATATCTTTATTATATATAATAATACGAGTAAAAGCAAGTAGCTTCGTTTTTTGCTAATATAATATAATATCTTAACGTTATATATACCGCTAGGTCTATCGCGTATATATGGTTATATTACGCTTATTTACTTTTATTAACTAGTTAGCTATTTTAATAAGCTTTGTATTAGTAATTTTAAGGCTAATAAATACCTAAAATTTAATCTAAACGTAAATTATTAATCTTTTATCATTTTATAACAACGCGTTATAATTATAATTCTTACATATAAGCTTAATACTTTTAAGCCGATAATAAAAAAGCCGAGGCTTTAAGCTATAAAATAAGGCGAAGCGGTTTTTCGTAACAAAATTATTACTTTTTATTTATTTAACGACAATAAGCCTTAACTGTTGAAGATTTAAAAGGCTTAAAATATCGAAGTTTATAATAAAGTAATTAAAAGCCTTAATAAGAAAGATTATCGCGAAATTCGATAGTTTCGAAATTACGATGTAAAAACGGAATCGATGAAGCGTAAAATCGAATGAGTAAATCGTTAAAATCAGCTCTTTTCATAATGATCTACTATAAAAAACGATTTAAATATAACTATACAAAAGTTTACTATTAAAAACGGTTAAAGATAGTATTAAAGAGTTAAGGCGTGTTTTTAACGCGGGTTTTTTCTTTTATTAAAGATAAACTTGAAAAACGAGTATTTAAGTATTACAGCTATTGATATAAATACTAGTACCTTAGTTTTACTGATAATACCATCAAAATTAAAATATACATATTTTAAACTAAGTTAAAATCTAAAACCAAGTTAATATCTTTAACTTATAAAGAGCTTATAACTAAAAAGTAAGTTAAGTCGCCTAAAGACCTAACAAGAAGTTCTTAAAGCAAGGTCGATAATATCTATGGGCGTTTGGTACATGTGTACCTTGACCCTAGGATAAGTTTCTATATATTTCACTTGCAACTCCAGCCCAGATTTACGCCCAACAGACATTCCTGAATTAGACCTACAAGGGTCCAGCTGAACGGCAGGCCGTCGTGCGACCCTGGAGAAGTCTTCTCCGAAAACGCACTTCGGCTCAAGACGTTCCCTGCCTTACAGGGCCGTGTGTCTCGCGGGATGTACATCAATACCACGCAGCCCACTTCTGCACATTGCAGGTGTCCGATTTGTGTGACCTCGTGATGTCAACGCTCGCATCCTACGTACGAGACGCACGAATCCTTCAATAAGACGATTGTCTGCATATTTAGGGGCTGGGCACACGCGTATTCTGGACGTGGTTTGGAGATGCCAAGCCTGCACAATAACCCTGAGGTGTCTGACAAAGACGTGATCAACCAACAGTCAAATCAGAGACGCTGTGCAACCGCTGATGGCTTTGCCTTGCTCTACTCGCTAGTACTGACGCCTCACAGGAGTTTCGATATCCCTCACACCTAAACAATATCATATTTACACCTACATCACCTCAGGTCTACCGCATGATACTGGCAACGGGCATACGAAGAACAGCAAGGTACCATAGTGCTACTGAGGCACGACAGGCCTCATGGCTGGGGAACCTTTTCTATTTGATTTCGGGTTCGCCAATGAGGACAAATTTGGGGCGGCAAGACTCGACCTTGGCAGCCAATAGAGGCCGCTCGGCGGTTCGGTTTTTCCATTCATTTTTACTTTTTCCATCCTCCTTCTCCCCTGCCTCATGCAGCATGGGCCGCCTAAAATCTCGCTCATTGCCGCGCAATGACATCGGCCCGACGAGTGTTGGATCTGCATGACACTTCGAGCAAAAGGAGTGACCGAGGGTGGCCAGACTCCGGGTAAGAGGCCAGACAACATCTAAAAGTTAGGGAAGTGGTTAGTCTGGTAAGCATCCTGCGAATGTGAACAGCAGTTTTCCTCAACGTTTGGACTCTACCACGCCTTCGAGTGTTGTAGGCATGTGGCAGCCCGGTGGCTGTCTGAGATGTTCGAGACGGTAGGACGCTGCAAGCCACAGGAGACGGCTGGTCACACCAAATACCAGTCCAGTGGCAGAGAAACGTTCCGATACCGCCAATCAGCTGATTGGCGTCAAGCCGCCGAAGTGAGCAGGGGGGAGAGCGTGCATACCACTTCTCGTACCGGCCGTATACTAGTATACGATACTGCTGGAGCTGGGCACTGCACACTCTGATGAGGCCGGTCAACACCTTCTAAAAGAGGTCACCAGAGAGTGATATGCTGCTGGCCTCTCACCACTGTGCCCCTTTCCAGCGACGGTAAATATGTCTGGTATCAGCTGTGGAGGACATTCCATAGAGAGACCAGTGCTACTTCCGATGATTTATTTTTGCTGTCGTTGGGTATTGCAAAGACCGGGCATGAGCGAATCGTCTCGGTCAGAGGACCTGCAAAGTTGCAGCAGAATGACGAGATCCCACAAAAGGCTCCCTTCACCGCCGATGTGCCTGCAGTTCGTGACTAGCAACCTGGAATGGCCTATGGCATCATAACTCTTACTACGCAGGGTCTGACTGACGACAGCAGCAGCATGATCGGTCATCCCTAGCGCGATGCTCTCTCCAAACGTCGGCGCGTCCTTCCGGCTCCGTCCAAGGGCGAGACGCTCCCCCCGCGTCGAAGTGCCCTAGATCGGACAACAGCGCATGTCATTAAATGCGCCAAGGGTGATGTTCCCTGGCTTGGTGGGTTCCTCAGCATGCCCAGGCAAAGCAACGCAACGCAGAGCCGCCACCAATACTATGCAGAAGCTTATATATCGATGGGGCAGGAAGCAGCAGAAGGCTGACGAGATCTCGGCGCCGCACCGAAACGAACGACCAAAAGCTTAATTGATCGACCTGCGTCAGGTTCGTCAGCAGCAGCCATCGCATCCTCACCACGCCCACGGAACAGACGGGGGGCAGAGCGGGAAACGTCGCGGATCAGGGCTGCGCGTGGCGTTCCCATAGGTTCGGCTCAGCTACCGATCGATCGAGGGTCCTGCGATGCGATGCGCTGCGCTGCGAGGCGCCGCGATGCGAACCGGGACCGGTGAATCCTGAACCAGATCTCAGGGACAGATCCAGGGGAACGGTAGAAGCACCACGCAGCCAGGAGCCTTCCCCTCGGAACCCGGACATCGAACATCGACTGGCTTGCTCGGAGCCGGGAATGCTGCCCGGCGATGCGGAGGCGGACATGCGCCTGGACCTAAGCTGCTGGAGCTGACTTGGCCACCTTTGCATATTCCTGTCTGGTTGTGCGTTATCGATACGATATCGATATTTCGACACATGGGTTCAACAATACGAGATTCGATCCAATACCGCGCGCGGCCAGCTGGCAGTCGACAGCAGGCCTATAGGGAGTACGGGACGGTATTCCGACTTCTATCAAGCCAGGGGTATACGCCTAGTCCGGAACCTGTATGAAACCATCAATCACGAGCAGGTGGCTTTCAGCCGCATGAGATGTCGTCGTCAGACGCAGGGTCAGTTGAGCGCTCTCGGCCGCAACGCGCCTCGTGTCCGGCCTACCTTGGCGCCACGCCGTGCCTTGCTCTAGTCACGCGCCTGGCCACAGCCACCGCGACCACAGCCACCGTCTATACCCCTGGCATACATACCCCTGGCTGACTGATTGACTATCTGCACCAAGGTGAGGGGGGCGGGCATCTGGTCGGTCCCGACGTTTAGGCCGACCTGAGTGGTCACGAACACGTGTTCATGAAATCGTTGTTAGGCGCCAGGTGCCAAGGGGCGGATGAACGGATATGACTTCGCAATGCCTGCGCGTGCATTTATCTTTTTGCGGTTCGTTTGTGAAAATGAGATGAACAGGTGTAGAGGGGGACCCGAGGGGAGAACATTATGCGTGCTGGGCAGCTGGGTGAATGTCTGCAGAGTTCCCCAAGTCTTCTGGATCTGATTCTGCCTCGTTTCTTCCTGTTTCTCTGACTGATCTCTTTCCGCCGCCGGGCCTTTAGCATTGCTAGGAAGCAGGGCTTGACTCCCCTGATCAACGAAATCCGGACAGTGAACTAACCTAGATCGTCGTCTGAGATCTGACTGCCAATTCAGCCCTCCCTCACAGTGACGATAGTCACAGATCTGCCGTTCATCGATCATGATCGTTCATCAAGTCTGATTCGTACTATATACTACGTCCATATTTGACGATTCCACCTAGAGGGATGAATACATGGGTACCCATAGAGACAGCCAATATATACACACTGCTCCAGCCATGCCATGCCATGCCATGCCATGCCATGCCATGCCATGCCATGTAATTCTATCTAGTGCCGTCCGTCCAATGCGAGGAAATGCCGATGATCGAAATTCAGACACAACTCCTTCCTCCCAGTACTGGCGGACTGGCAGTACATGCACCGTTTGTTACGAGACCCATGTATCTCGTGCGCCTGTGAAATCGAGGAGCCATCGCCCGTCCATCCAACCAACCCGCTCTCGCACGCTTCGCTTCGCGCAAGAATCGACTCGAGCAAGGCTAATTTCATGCGTCAGTCAGATGGCATCTATGAAAAGAATGCATCAACATTTTCCACCTACACCTACACCTACACAAGCACGTCCAGCCCAGCCGAGCAGAGCATAGCATAGCAGCCATCGTCCATGTCGACGGCCCGCGCGGCAGCAGTGGTTATCGACGCGGAACAACCAACAACAACCCGCCCACGCGGAGCAACGAGCCACCCAAGTACCAAACCCAACGACCGACGCGGAACAACCGCCCACCCGCGACAATCAACCAATCACCCTCAGTAAGTCTCAACAAGCCCCCCATCGCCAAAATCCGGGACATCGCCCTCACAATTAAAGTCCCTCTCATAAGCCTTAGCCGGCAGAATCCCCGCGGCCAAACCCTGGCGATAGCTCCACTGAGGCGCGTTCTCCGTGTCCCAAGTCCAGTACCACCAGCCCCAGCCCTTCTCGAAGGAGTACATCTGGGCCTCAGCAAACATGAGCAAAAACTTCTTGTATTCATCACTGTATTGTCCCACGGCGGCGTTGGCATTAGTGCAGCTGCAGGTGCTGTTTTCGGTCGGACAGCGCGGGGTGAGAGCCTGCGTGGACGCGTTGCCCGAGTCGTAGGTGCCCTCCCAGCGCGTGCCAACGCCGACGTTGGTCAGGTACTGCGCGCAGTCCGTGTCGGCCTGGGACCACTCGGCGAACATAGTCGGGCCGTAGCCCGTCGCCGTATTCAATGACTGCTGCGCCTGCTGCGTCCAACCCGAACACGCGTACTGCACTTTCTTCTGGTGGGTGTAGACGATCTGGTCGTTGTTGAAGATGACGTACTGGTGGACATCGAGCACCAACCCCGCCATGTTGGTCAGTTTGCCCTGCCAGTTCTCGAGGCCCATGAAGCCGTCGCCGAAGACGACGTTGGCGGTGCTGAGGCCGTTGGACCGCACGAGCTGGAAGGCCTGCGATGTCCAGGATGTCACGGCGCTGGCGGATAGCGCGACCATGCGCGGCTCGTTGGCGAGCCCGTAGAAGGCGACGATGTTCTTGTAGCGGTCCTGCGCGAAGAACTTGGAGAGGCGGTCGTGCACGTCGAGCGAGCGCTGGGCGTTGAGGTCGCCGTCGGTGCCGTTGAGCCAGTTGACCACGCCCTGGCGCCCGCTGTGGTTCCAGCCGTTCTGCGAACCCGGGAGAGCGTGCAGGTCGAGGTTGACGCGCAGGCCGTAGCGGCGCGCGTACTCGATGCCGCGCAACAAATAGCGCCACGACGTGCGGAACAGGTAGGGATCGTCGTCGTACGTCTGCACGGCCCAGTAGCTGTACGGGATGCGCACGTGGTCGAGACCCGCGGCCGCGATCTCGGCGAATGTTGATTCTGTCACGAACGTCGCGTAGTGCTTCTCGATGGTCGACGCCGCCGTCCTGGCACCCAGGTGCGAGCACAGCGTCCACTCGTCCACGATCCCCAGCTTGCTGTCGTAGGAGTCGAACAGCGACGGCGTGATCCACGGCTCGAGCGAGAGCCAGCCGCCTAGGTTCACGCCGCGCGCTGGGGTCGATGCATACGCGCCCCAGTCCTTGTCCAGCGCCGGCACCTTGTCGTTGGCCGCCTTCGAGTCGTCCCACTTGGTGTTGAGGCCCATGACGGGCAGGTCGCCGACCGTCTCGTTCGTGTATGTGACGTTGAAGTCCGTCGTTTCGTACCACGTGAAGGGGTCGAGGTAGGTTCCTCGGGCGGCGGTGGGTATGTCGGATTCCGACTGGTCGTTAAGGTTCGATGAGTCCGAGTTGGAATCAGAAGCCGCAGCGTTCTTCTTGCTGACCACCACCGCGACCACGATGACTATGATCAGCACGACGAGGGCGCATCCAGCGATGATCCCTATCCGTAGTGTCAGCTAATGTGATCTGCCCAGTAAGCAATATCTCAAGCTTACATCTTTTCTTCTTCTTATTCCCAGGCGGACGACTGCGCTGTAATTTCTCCTTCTCGTCGTCGATGCTGTTCCAACTGCTGTGCTTGCTGCTTCCAGCGCCGCCCCGAAGCTCCGGGGTTGCCCTGCCCTCCTCCACAATCGCACCGCTGACGATTCTCCGTTTCCTCTTCTTCTCGCGTCGCCGTTCTCTTTCTATCTGTGTGCGGTCTTCGTCTTCCGTCTCGTCGTAGTCTCGATGCCGTCGTTCGCGTTTCGGCGAGCCGTATTCTACTTCTATGCCTCGATGTGCCTCCGTCCGGCGCCTTCCTCTCCTCAGGGAGTCATTTTCTCGTTCCGAATCACGTTGTTCCTCCTTCCTCCGTCGTTCTATCCTGGGCGACTCGTGTTCTGCATCCACCACTTTGTACTCTTTCCGCCGCGGTCGATCTCGCTTCGGTTTCCGTGCGGGCTCTCGTGGCGGGTCCGGAATGTGTCCTCCTGTGTTCAACTCGTCCAAGTGCGCCAGTGCATCGAGGGATAATGGTTGTCGTCGTCGACTTCGACTCTCTGACTCGTCTGATGCGGCCCCTCTTGAGCGGTGTTCTCGATGTTTCCGCTTCTTGTGATGGTCTCTGTGTTTATCTGGGTCTCTATGGCGGCGACGTCCAGGCTCAGAGTCCTCCTGTGGCGCCATCGGGGAATGCGACCTGGCAATTGATGAAAGATTCAATGGACATATGAAGCACTCTAACAGACGAGAAATCAATAATTAGGTATGCGATCTATTTGCGGTAGGAATCTGCGACATGTGCTTTGGTAAGCTGGAAAGCAGGAACCTGGCAGCCTGGACAGAAAGCTTGGCGATGATGCATGGATCAACATGTGGGTGCGTTGACGGGGCAACAATCTGCACCGTTATCAGCAGTGACGATGCGGCGCCTCGGTACGGTGGGATGGACGTTTGCCATTTGTACCCTCTCAATGCCGCAGGTAGCCGGTCTTACAAGAGGCATGACGCCGACGGGAGGGATTCCTGACCTTCTGTCTTCCCGTCGTCTCTCCCAAGATGTGGTCAACTGGCTGCCGATGATGAATTCGATTAGGTTGCCGCCACGCCCTCCTCAGAATGAAGAAAGCTCTCTCAGTTCGGGGCTTCAATAGGGCGCTGGCGTCCGTGCCGTCCATCACCCGCAGTACCGTGTGCGCCCCGCGAAGGGAGGGAAGAGGCTACTCAACTCATGCCCCCAACGCTCGACTCAATCTTCCAACTGACTACTCGACGACGTCTTTGTTAGCACACAGCTCGCAGACAGCGCTCAGCAGTTCGGAACTGCCTCCCGACGTCAAGAATGGCACGACGAAACGGATGAACCTGTTCCAGGCGATCAATGATGCTCTGTCGACGGCGCTTACCGAGGACGAAAACGTCCTGATGTTCGGCGAGGATGTCGCATTCGGCGGCGTCTTCCGCTGCACAATGAAGCTGGCAGAGAACTTTGGGGGCGAGCGTGTCTTCAACACGCCGTTGACCGAACAGGGAATTATGGGATTCGGCATCGGGTTGGCGGCCGAGGGCATGAGACCCATCGCCGAGATCCAGTTTGCAGACTACGTGTACCCGGCATTCGACCAGTTGGTGAACGAGGCCGCGAAATACAGATACCGCGAAGGCGCTACGGGTCGAAGCGCAGGTGGTTTGACGGTCAGGATGCCGTGTGGAGGCGTTGGCCACGGCGCTCTGTACCATTCCCAGTCGCCCGAGAGTCTCTTCACCCACGTCCCCGGTCTGAGGGTCATCATGCCGCGGTCGCCCTTGCAGGCGAAAGGTTTGTTGTTGTCAGCCATCCGGAGCAACGATCCGTGCATCTTCATGGAGCCGAAGATCCTCTACCGCGCAGCTGTCGAGCAAGTACCGACCAGTTCGTACACGCTGCCTCTCTCCAAGGCGGAGGTCATCAAGGAAGGAGAGAATGTAACCATCATATCATATGGCCAGCCGTTATACACTTGTCATGCGGCGATGCAGAAAGTTGAAGAGGAATTGGGCATATCGATTGAGCTGATTGACCTGCGGACGCTGTATCCGTGGGACAAGGAGACCGTCTTCAAGAGCGTGCAGAAGACGGGACGATGCATGGTGGTGCACGAAGCCATGGTCAACGCAGGCATCGGGGCCGAAGTGGCAGCGGCGATCCAGGAAGACCCCTCGACGTTCGTACGGCTCGAAGCTCCGGTGGCGCGGGTTGCCGGCTGGAGTATTCACTCGCCGTTGATGTTTGAGAAGTTCAACGTTCCCGATGTTGCCAGTAGGTCTCCCTCCTCTGAACTGTGAAGGGTCACTGACATACCCCAGGAGTATATGACGGAATCAAGAAGCTCCTGAGTTATTAGAGTGACAGAAGTAGACAAGTTAGACTTGGGATCCGAGAACCATCCCATTATCAACACGACGGGAGCATAGGTATCTGCGGTATTAGCTGGTCAGATAGCAGCATCCTGACACAGTGGAAGCCACTTAGAGAGCTCCAATGACGACGAATGTTGGCCAGATATTGTGATAGAAAACCCACCAAAGGTAGCTGGGGGCATGTTCATTTCTGACATTGACGAGAGTTGAGTGAGATGCAGAATACCGTCTATGAAATAAATACGGCGATATGAAAAAGATGTGCAGGGCCCCCAGTTCCCCACATGATTGACTGTCCGATGTCTTGGCATTTGCAAACCGCCTGCCCGCCCACTTGGCTGCCCCGCGCTTTGCCTTGCCTTGCCTTGTCTGCACCTGCCTTGCCTTCAAAGGCGTTTCAACAGCAGTGACAGCACCTTCAACTCGCCCTCTTGCATTGTGCAGCTCCCCATTGCGACGACGATATCCGGACACATCAATTGACTGCCCGTCACTCCGCCATGGCGTCCTCCCTCGCCACCGTTGAGTCTTTTGTAGAAGGCGCCCCGCCAGGCGAGGTAAGCCGCGCGTGAGGGCTGTCGTGCTCGTGCACTGCCAACACGAACCCTTGAGCACTCCAGCTGACACGCAAACAGCTGGCAGATGTAATAAACGGTATGACATAGCCTCAACCTTTCCTTGCGCGTTGTTCGCCCATGCGCTTCCTGGTCTGACCCTACCCCGAAGACATCAAGACCCTCACCGTCAACGAACCCGGTCTCATCTCCAAGCTCGGCCCCGCCTTCGAGAAGTACAACGAGGAGCAGTTCGTCACCACGAAGCTGCCCGGCAGCAGTCAACAAGTCATCATCAGCTCGCACAGCGCCCTGGGCGATGGCAGATACTTCGATGTCGAGAGCTCGTCCAGCTTCGCCTTCGATCACACTACACAGGTTCGCCGAGACGGGCCCTTGGGTTGGAGAGACAAAGCAGGAAGTAACATGATGGCAGAAAGCAAGCAGTGTCCAGAGCTACGTCCTGGAGGGGTCCCAAGCAGACTTGGCGTAGGCTACCATCACCAATTGGTGCGCCGAGCAGGACGTCTAAGCTGATCTGATACTGGGCGCAGGAAATCAACACTGAAGAGCCTGGCGACATATGCTAAGGAGCACTACCCGAACGCCTCGTACGGCGTATACCCCATCGAGAACGACTCCAAGGTGGCCATCGTCATCGTGGCCAACAAATACAGCCCAAACAACTTCTGGTAGGCTACACTACACGATCCGCGGGGTGAACAAGGATCGAGCTCTGACCGAGTGAGTGCAGGAACGGACGATGGCGCTCCATGTACATCTTCGACCCATGTTCAGGCAGTCTCGAGGGAAGCCTCAAGGTCGACGTACACTACTACGAGGACGGCAACGTGCGCCTGTTGACGAAGAAGGCGGTCTCCGGATCCGTGTCGTTGGGCACGGGCGCGGGCATCTGCAAGGAGATCGCGGTGGGCGAGAAGAAGTACCAGGAGGAGCTGAACAGGGGCTTCACGAGTCTGAGTGAGGGCGCGTTCAAGGGACTGCGCAGACAGCTCCCCGTGACGAGACAGAAGATCGAGTGGGACAAGGTGGCCAGCTACCGGGTGGGACAGGATATCGGTGGTGGGAACGCGAGGAGATAGAGCAGAGGAGGAGAAGGGTGGGCGGGTGGGTGAGTTGGGCAGATAGATACCATTGTCGCGAATAGAGAGACGGTATCACCCTTTAGAAGGCAATGGTTCCAACCAAATGGAGGAATGCCTCGCTGGCAACATACCTTGAGGATGACGCCCAAGTGAACAACATCCTGATAACGGACTATATGTGCTTATCTGGGCTTTACAAATTAATAACATTTAATGTTGATATGAGCTGACAACTCTATCTGTATAAAATGTGCAGACATAGAACAGAAAGCATAGAACGGTTTATACTGCAAGCAGGAATAGCCGAAGCCGGTGCATAAATAATGTTTGCATGTTCCCCGCAACAGACTGGACTGACAGAAAGCAATTAAATGAATTCTGATTCGCTAAGCCAATTCCAGATGTGCAGATTGCCGCTGTCCTGAGCCTGCGCTAACTCTTTGGGGAATAGTCCCGAGTGAATGGGCCTGGGCGCGAATGGGGGTCCGAATTGTCAATGCTGACAGGAACACTTTGGAACCTCCATTTCCGTCTTCACCACTGCCAGCATCCCTTCTGCCCTTCTACGGTTCACTCCGCCATCCGGTCCTCGCTCGCCTGCTTTGTTATCGCCCGTCGCGCCAGTCATCATTCCACATCTTTTGCGAATCGGTCCCCTATAGATTTCCTGTCTGATCCACCTTAGACCCGACCACTCGACTACCGCAAAAATGGCCGACAAGGAATACACCTACCAGGACGTTGCCGAGCACAACACCAAGAAGGACCTGTTCGTCGTCATCCACGACAAGGTCTACGACTGCACCAAGTTTGTCGATGAGCACCCGTAAGTCCTACCGCCGCGTTCAGCCGGTCTTTGAGGTTCCCCATCCCGCCTCCGCCGAGCTTCGTCCGTCGGGATTGGCTGCACTGGACGCCCACATGCTAACCCGTCGGCAACAGCGGTGGAGAGGAGGTCCTGCTAGACGTCGGCGGCCAGGACGCGACTGAGGCTTTCGAGGATGTCGGACACAGCGACGAGGCGCGGGAGACCCTCGAGCCCCTGCTCGTCGGCGCCCTGAAGCGAAAGGTGAGACCTGCTCCAAATACCCCCGAATCTATCTTTCTCCCGTCCCCCACGCTATCTCCGACCTCGGTATACTGACGGTTTCTCCTCACGACAGGCCGGCGACCCTGCGCCCAAGGCCGTCCCCTCCGCCATGTCCCCTTCGGCCAACACGAGCTCGGCCGGCATGGGCACAGCCATGTACGCCATCGTCTTCGTCGGAGGTCTCGCTGCCTTCGGTGCCTACCAATACATGCAGAGCCAGCAGGCCAAGCAGGCTTAGAGGCCCTGTCCCTCTTCCGGATGGTGCCCCAGGGGCGAGGTGCGCGGACATTGGCAAGGACTAAGAGTGGAACTGGATGACTTCGGGAGACCATGTGGTCGATATGGCATGATATCTTTTTTTACTGACACATAACTTCTATGAACTCCTAATAGACCAGACCCCATTTGGTTCAACCCATCTCAGGACTTCTTTATGCTGTTGCAGCATCAGTGATGGACTAGTAGCTTCTGAGAAGCAGGCCTCGTGCGTTGGGTGTAGAACATGGCTTGGGACTCGCGCTGAGGAGTTGCTGCGATGGTCAAATATGGCTTACAACTGTCAGTACCAGGATCTATCGACTCAACCCAGTGAATCAATTGTCACTGCAAGGAGCCATGTGCAGTAGATGCAGCTTCATAACAGAGCTCGACTTACGACTACTTGACAAGTCATTGTGCTAGTATCGAGTCCAATGAACACTCAACGCATCCAGTTCATTCGGCTAATCAGTACTTTAAATAGATCACCATGTTTGGTACCAGAAACGTTTCACACACTTACGGTCATGTACTCTCTTCCCTTGCCAACCTTAGGATTGGGTATCTGCGTCCCTACTCTCGTATGTACACGAACCGATCCTTATCGTTGGCTCTCATGCTTTCATTGCCGCTGCCTTCACCTATAACCTCGGCCATCACCGTTACGCTATTCTGCGGATAAGAGTGGGAGGCTATTGATACCTACGAATTTAGGTACGATGGGTTAAAGCTTGCTATCCCCTTCATCGAGCTTATATAAATGCTTGTTGCTACACACCTAACGGTTACAATTGCAGATAAGTTGCCTCGGGGGTTTGTATCACACGACTCGGACCCTGAATCGTCTGCGAGTGTCCGTGCGGTACACTGTGGGACCGGGACCGTCCAGCACAAGCCACTTTAGCCCCGCCACACATACGGCCCCACCTTCCGCCCCACCCTTGGCATTATGTTTCATTCAGCCTTGTCGGGACCGTCCAAAGCGAATCCTCTTCCTTTCATCATCCGTCTCCCCCGACGAGATCGACCACCATCGCCAAACAACGCTGCCGCCTCGAGATCGGACGAATCTACCCGACCGAGCACTCACCATGTCTACTGTCTCTTTCACCAAGCTGAACGGCAACGGCAAGCGGCTGGTCCCGCCATCATCCTCCGCAGCTTCGCCACCAGCCAACACCTCGCCCACCAAGTCCGACGGCACGCCTACGAAAAAGCAGAAGCGCGACAATATTGCCTCGATGGCCCGCGCCGCCTCGCCCATCATGACACCGGCCGCCGCCGCCGCAGCTGCCAAGGTGAACGAAAGAGGCGGCCACATCATGACCCAGCTGGCGTTCACCGTCGAGTTTCTCAAGACGAAGCGCGAGCCCAAGCAGCTGCACGAGATCCTGGACCACCTGACGCTCAGCAACATCGACGAGCAGACCCAGAAGATCTTCGTGAACCTCATGCGCAACCACCCGCGCATCAACTACGTGTCGGCGTCGCGGGCACAGACGGCCGCGGACCCGACACTCGCCTGGCGCACCGGCACGTACGAGTTCAAGGCCAAGATCCCCGGCGTGCACAGCAAGGAGGCGCTGCTGGGCTACCTTCAGGGCAAGACGGACGCCTCGTCGCTGGCGGTCAAGGACTTGAAGGACGGCTGGCCCGACTGCGATGCCGCCATCACCGAGCTGGAGGACGCCAACAAGATCCTCGTGGTCCGCACTAAGAAGGACAACCACGCCAAGCTCATCTGGGCCAACGACCCCTACCTATGCCACAGTGTCGACCCCATGTTCAAGGTCATGTGGCACAACATCGAGATCCCGACCGCCGACGACATTGTGCGTAAGCTCGCGGCCCTCGGCCAGAAGCCCGCGAGCGAAGACCCGCGTCTTAAGAAAATGGACGCCCCCAAGACCGCGGCCAAGAAGCGCAAGTCGACGCGCCCGCCCAAGCACCAGTCTAACTCGCACATGGCGCATCTCCTCAAGGATTTCAGCCATCTGAAACGCTGAAGTCCGACCGCCTGGGGTCCTTTTTCGATGGGTGGATATATAACACTGCTGGGGCCAGATCAGCATGGGGAAATGGCGTTCTCGGGGGAAGTGGCCGCAAAAAGACTGCATGAAAGCATTTACTGGTGTTCGGACATAGGGACTGAGGGCAGAAAAAGGTCTAGGCTGGCTACGGTCGTCTGCCTATACGGCTGTTTCGCTTTCACGCTCAGCTCAGCAACATCTTGGCTATGGCTGACTGGCAGCTGGGTCGTGATGACGCACGTCACCCCACGGGGTGAGTGGCAGTCTTGCAGCATTTACTATACAGGGGTATAGGTATAAAGCGATGTTTTGATTTCCCCCGCCCCTTTTTATATGCTGACCGTGGCCTCTACGTGCCTGCATGTGTGTTTGCTTATATCCCAGTCGGGGGTGCATGACCTACTCGTATGACCACGACTCTGGAGATTCGCGGGTTTGGCTATCCGTGCTATGTATGACGTTGTCCAAATCTTCACGACTAGGAGCATACCACCGATCCTTACGCCGGTTCTCTTCCAGCCCTAGGTTCAGTTCACGGGGCGCATATGCGGAAGCCTGCCAGAACGTCCACCGCTGCTGAGCCTATGCTTCCTTGCGTGCTTGCTTGCTCGCTTGCTTGCTTTCTCACTTCGGCACTTGCTAGCAACAAGATGGAATAATGGCACGCCTCGCTCAGTTGCACTGGGCGTCAACAATTAGTAAGTCACTCCAAAACAAACCCCATTCTGCTGCCTGCCCTTTCTATGATGATTTTTTCACGAGGCTGTTTATTACTCATGCTTTATTTTATGAGCATGATTAAATATACTCACCACATTGTTCTATATTTTCCTGACACTACCTTATTGGCAACCTATCTCCCAAAGTCTGCTGCGCTGCGAGTCCACATCTAGAAAGACTCTTGCTGACGGTTTTTCCTGTACAGCATTAAGACTTTACGATTTTGGATTGTTTAGCCGATGGTGGCTAAGATTGCTTACGGGCAGGGCAGGCTCTATCCGGAACGGCGTCTTGGGTTCTCTCTCTCTTATGCTCCTTCACTTGCGCGCAGCTGGAGTCGGTTGGAGTTGGGAGGGACGCCTACCTATTCTGTTCTGTTCTGTTCTGTCTCCATCCCACGTCTGTTCGTTTTAACGATCAGCTACGACGGTGGGCACGGCACTCGAAACTTGCTTGTCGTGGTCGGGTTCGTCGACGTGTTGAAGGGCGGCGCGGCCTGGGGAAACGCTAGAACAAACCGAAACAGAACAGGCGAAGGAGGGAGCCGGTGGTACATACATCGGCAGCTCGTTCAGCTGGATGGAGAGATAGGGGCGGAATATGTAGTAACGGATAGTCTAGCATAGTGCCTACATGACTTACCTCCGCGAGAGGTGCTGTTGAGAGCCTGGTTCGACCTCGTGTGTGTATATCCATGGTACGTCCTACTTACACTTTGACAATGCTGCATCTTAGGTAGGTAAAGTACATAGCAACGGGCCGGCAGCGGTGTCCGCTGTCTGTATAGACTTCAATACATACATACACAGAGTCATGCAGTAGAAATGCCCAGAAAGCATTATATCATTCACGGATTATACATCGAATACTACCTTGAAACCCTCGTCTTCCGCATAGGGTATGTGCACATTGGATACTCCTCCAAGATATCAAATCCAGCCCAGCCCAGCCGTACCCGCCCACAGCAACCCCTATGACAGAATGCCATATGAAACGTAAGTACCTAGGGGTCATCCCACCCCATCCCTTTGGCCATGCGATCCGCGACTGTACGCGTCTGCTCTCGTAGCCACCCAACTCAACTCCAATGCCCATTCCATGTTGTTCCCACGCCAACCTGGGAGGTCGATGAATATACAGGCTCAGCAATACGATGCAGCGAGGGGTATATAGAAAACGAGGCCCCCCGCGACCACATTGCAAGTAAAAGAGAAGAGAAGAGAAGAGAGAAGGAAAGAGCGGAAAAGGGAAACAAACGTAGGCCCTCTACCACTACCCTGGCCGGCGAAGCCAGCGGGTCGCCTGACTGGTTCCATAGATACATCCAGATGAGTACCGCAGATGATACCCAGTCCAAATGCTTCATTATAAATCGTACACAGTATCTGCAGCTGCCCGCAAGGCGACGAAATGAAGAAGAACCCCGAGGCGTCCGGCTCATGTCCTGCGTACGTTCTATCCATCTCAATTCTTGTGGGGAGATCGTTTTCGTGCCATCGTCCGTGTTTGGTGATGGTGGTTCGTGGTGACGTTACACCGGTGCGCAACCCCGGGCCGAGCAGGGGTTTTGACAGGTGCGTGGAACCCGAAGCGCGTCGCGATCAGTAATCATCAAACCCTGACCGTTGAATGTACGTCCTTTGTCGGAATACGTTGGATCGATCGTCCGCAGTCCCTGGAGCATGCTGCCGTGCTTGCGTATGTAACAGACCTTCTCATATCGCATGCGTACTCCACGCATACCAGCAAGGGCCTGATAACATCTCGCCGCTCAACTGGGCTATCGCCCCGGCCTAGATGCTTTCATCAGGCATGCTCATCGTCACACCTCTACTGCCGTCGACCCCAGTCCTGCCCACACCAGATTCAGGCACCGTATTCGTCGCCGCCTTGGTGTTGCGCGGTTGGCCCAACCTGATGCGCTCGAACTCAGCGACGAGGTACTCCACGGGTTGTCGGCCGCCGTAGAGCCACTTGCCGTTGACGATGATGGTCGGCACGGCGATGATAGGGGTGGGCAGGCGACGACGCACCTCAGCGCAGAGCATGTCGATGGCACGGCCCCACTCGTCGCTATCGAGCACGGCTTCGATGTCCCGCGCGGCGAACCCCGTTACGCCCACTGCGGTCTCCACGAGGAACTGGCGCTCGGATAGATCGCGGTCGAGCTCGTGGTAGCCCTTGAAAATGGCTTCCAGTAGACGCATTTGCAGAGCTGGACCCCGGGTTTTTGGGCTGCTGGGGACCACGGAACCTGCGGAAATGGCAGACGCATGGCGCATCGACGTTTGGTAACTAACAGCTTGCCCTGGCGGGTTGGGAGGTGGCAACGTCATGTTAGAGGCTGCGGTCGAGGTCCCCGTGAGTGTTGTTGTCTGCCGTGGCTGGGTGACCGTTACGCTTCTGGTGACTGTCGGTGTGCTTTCGAGGGCGAAGCGTAAAAGTTTATGCGAGTCCCTCGAATTACCTGTGCGGCCCTTCCAACTGAAATTGATGCCCGCCTCGGTCCCGTATTCGGTCCAGACGGCATAGCGGTCGGATGGTAAACCCATGTATTCCGTATAATAAGACAACTTGTCGTAAGCTAAAAGCAGGATCAGTATTAGCACATCGGTTTTGACGTAAGATGGAACCCTTTGCGGTGTGTGAGGTAGAAGGTCGACACTAAGTCATCGCCATGGGCTATAATTCAGGGAGCGAGAGAGAAAGAGGTAACAACGCGTTATTTTCAGGCCACCCGTCCTCAACAAGCCACGAGTGCCGTATCGAACAGATACTTCAAGGGTATTCAGGGATATAGGGAGCCTATAGAGTGTCAAGAAGCGTTGTAAAGCAATTCACCAAGTAGACTGAACAATCACTCACCGCACTCACAAGCACTCGGTGCAAGAACGAGGGGCGAACAGGTCACATCGAAGACGGCTTCTGGATGTTGTGTCTGGTGAATGGCGATGGCGGTGTTGAGGTTATTCAGGCCGATATAGCAGAATGGACATATGGTGTCGAGGATGATTTCGATAGTAAAGCGCGATGTTAGAGACGGCTGCGGAGGAGCGTTGACGTCGTCGGCAGGGACCTTCCCCTCCCTAGGTTTGGGCTTGATGGGATCCACGTCAATCGGCAACAACAAGTCGCGGATGCTGGCCATGACTCCTCTCTTTCCAGTGTCTCACTATTCGACGACCTCGAATAGCGTTCATATGGTCAAGAAGGGATGCCGCCTTGTTGAACGCTGGGTGAGGACCAGGACCAGAGTTAGGCGTCCTCTGATGGTGTATAAGTATTCCTCGAGGCGGTGATATCAAGAATGACCCAATCCATGTATGTACCAGTAGTTCAGAGCGGTTGGTGGCGGGAAGGCCGATGGGCAAAGCCTATAAGGAGCCTTCAACACTGACAGTGGTGCATCTTCGGAGAAGTGGGGAGTGTGAACAAAATGTAAGTAGAATCTTCTGTGTTCCTAGATCGGATCGCAAGCAGACCGACCAGAAATGGCCCACGATGGCTTTATATACCCCGGCTTGGCAGCACACGTCTGGCACGTGGTAGCAAGGCGTCAACCAAGCATCCCTCTCCATTCCCGCGCAGAGATGTTGCCGAGCAGTCGATTCCAGATGAAGGCGCCGATGCACAGACAGCAATATCTCGGGTTTGGGGGCAGCGCGGCCCAACGTCATACTACCCACCGCGCAGGACTTTGGGCACAGCAGGATGTTCGGTGAAGGGGTCGCGAGACTCGAGTCATGTTGGCAGACGGCGGAGCAGTTACGCCGTCTCAGCCCCAGCGCGGCATCGAATGATGGTAGGGGTGGTCTAAAATCCCAGGGCTAGCTGAAGTAAAAGCAGAACGACGATCACAAATCAATAAATTGGGCGGAGATGGATGGATCGGGATGGATGCTGCAGTGTGCATAGTCCCGCTTCGGCACCCCAATCCCGCCGCCACGCCCACTTCCCGGCAGTTAACATCTTTGGCAGTCCATCCCTTCTTCAGCTGAGCGAATTTGCTCGAAAACAATCCAAGGTTGCGAAAGCCGGACGCGGCGCGCATCGTCGAACAAACAGAGGATTGTCTCGATTCAGCCCTCGCTCGCATCGACTGACTGATGGCCTGACTCCGACAAAGATGGCGACACCAGAAATCCAGAAAGACCCCCGTCGTCAGGCCACTTGCCCTTCAGCTCGAACGATGGGTGCCCAACAGATGGCGCCGAGTCCAGTTGCCCTATGTCTCGCAAGCGCAAGCGCAGCAACTCAGCCTCGGTGGTGCCGGCTGGGCTGGGTTCTAGGCCTTCTGAGAGCGCTTCCATCGCAGCTGGGGAGAAGGAGATGGAGGAAATACGGCCTGAAGGACGAAAGAGGTGAATGAATTGGATATAGGTGCAGTGATTAAGAGGAAGAGTGTCTCGGGCCAACTGCAACTGCAACTGCCATCTTTTTGGGGCGCTTCAGGCACGAACCATGAGGCGCACGTACCACCCCTCACAACCCTCATATTGCTTTTCGGGCTCCAGCGCCAGTTCTACTCTGTAAAGGGGGGTCAGTCGCCAACATTGGGCACCATTAGGAAGCACATATACCTAGCGTGGGAAGGAGGGATAAAGGGAAGCAGAGTTATACGCCACTCCGCTATGTAGTTTTGGCACTCACCCAGTCACTGCATTAAGGAAGCCTACTGGAATTGGTTACATTTTTCATTATCTCTTCTCCATGCCGTTGATTGCTCAACCCAGGCTGACCATCTTGGCCGCCTATATCAGTTACTCTACAATGGGGAAGCAGTAAATCTCAATGTGTCGCTTCCATCGGGGTTTTTTTGTTCTCTCCTGCGCTGCCACCAGGATAGCAGAAAATGTCCGAATGCGCATAAATAGCGCCATCCCCAACGCCGTTCCTTGGCAGGCTCTGCTCTTCATGGCATCCATTCCGAGCTGTGCCATGCCGAGCTGTCTATGGGCCGTCAGATACCCTAATCCAGTCTAGTCGAAGGAAAGAGAAAAGATCAGAGATGCTGCTTGACCTCATATGAATCAATCAATGAGGCCATCCGAGTAACCCAGCCCATCAATTAGGAAATTCCGCTGGTGGTTGTCGTGTGGTACCGTGAGCGTTATTATAGTGCCAGTAGTTTCCGACTGAACAGACTGAGCAACTGACTGAATAAAGTCAGCAACTAACTGTGTGGCTGTCAACGACAGACAAAGCACCGTCCAGGACAGACTGAGCACCGTCCACAACAGACTGAGCGTCGTCGGCGATGGACTGAGTGTCGTCGGCGACGGACAGAGCCGCATAGCGTCAGAGATAGACTGAGCCGTGTCGACGACTGAATAGAGTCGGTATGTGTATGAAAAAGTCGAGGACGGAAGGAGAATGCCGAGGACCGAAAGAAAAAGGCAGGGACCGAAGCATTGTCGCTATGATAACGCCATGTGCCAGAATCCGACCTCGAACGTATAGCAAGCGCTGACCGTGCCTTGGGGTATTGAGCCGTCCGTAACAAAGCAAATGATGCGAGTGACAAAGGAGATCTATCGATGGGGGAGAGAGAATTGGGATCCTCCTCACCACCTTTTCCATTCTTCCGTGTCGCCATCCTAATAGCTCGAGTCGCCATACTACTGGCTTCCCGCCCACAGTTCGGATCGTGGCTTGATATCGTATGAGGTGGAAGTGGCGGGCTCCGTGCTTGTAGTCCGTCTGATCTGGGCAGCAGCACCGTAGTACATCTGGCCCATCCCGTTGCCAGCGTACGACTGATCCGGGTCGGGGTAGACATAGCCGTTACCGCTAGTGCTATGAGACGGCGAAGGCATGTGCGCCGGCGAGTGCCAACCCACGCTACCCATGTGCGGGCTACCCCCAGTACTGCCCCCAGCGGACTGGTGTGACTCGATGCTCGGCTCGAGAGTCGGCGGCGGCGCAGGGGAGAAGCTCTTCGGGTGAGACGTGGGCCGTCCGGGCATGCCAGTCGTGTATGTCGGCGCAGATATGGGGCTCTGGGCGCGAACATCGTTGCGGAGGTGGACGGGGAGCGATCCGTTGTTGAGGTTGGTCATGCTGTTCGCGTTGCTCAAGCTGTTCATGGCGGTGTTCATGTACTGCCAGTCGTTGTTGCGCATCGCGTTGGCGGCAGCGAGATCCGCACTGGGCGACATGGACATGTGCTTTTGGCCTGGGGACGGCGTGTTCAGGGGAGACCCGCGGTTCGAACCGCTTGTAGGCTCTCCGTCACTGCGTACCGAGCGCGGCGCTGCTTTGCTAGCCTGCGTCGCAAGAACCGCGGCAGTTGCAGCAGCTGCTTCCTCTACAGTTCCGGTGTGCTGGTTTTGGTGCCGGGTCAAAGTAGTTCTTCGAGTGAAGGTCTTCTGACAGTCAGCGTAAGGGCACTTGTAGGGTCGTTTGCCGGAGTGGATGCGTCGATGTCTCGCCAGTGAGGAACTATCGCTAAAGGGCTGCAGAAGATTGTTAGTCAGATCTCACAAGGGGAGCAGCGCAGCCATACCTTGCCACAGCGCTCACACATGTGAGGCTTTTCACCCGTGTGGACTCGCTGATGGACGGTCAGGGCTGATCGCTGGATGAATTGCTTTCCGCAGCCTTCGTGATCGCAGACATGGGGCCGGTGGCCGCTATGAATCCGTTCTGTATTAATTGTTAGCATCATGCCAAGGTGCGCATCGTAGATTAACTGACCGTGTCTCGCAAGGTCACTACGTCTCGCAAAGCGCTTGTCGCACGTGCTGCACGGGAAGTTCTTCGCTGCCGGCTGGGGCTTCTCGGGAGGCTGCTGCATAGGCACACCATGGCCTACGGGAGGGATGCCGGGGATCATCATGCCCGGTGGGATGTTGGTGTCGGACAGATGAAGTTGCGTGTGCATTGTAGAGGGCGAGCCATATCGTCCGTTGCCCAAGGCACTCAGGGCTTCCAATTGGTTGCCGCCACGGGGGCCGGAGTGGTATGAGCTCTCTGACCCATGAGGAGAGTTGGCTCGCTCCATCATGGCTGCAGGCATTTGCGGATGAGGGAGAAGTTGGAGTTGGTGCGGTTGTTGTTGTGATTGTTGCTGGTGCTGCTGCTGAAGCTGCTGATGTTCAGGCAACAGACTGTGGACTCCACCTACAGCGGCTTGTGCCGCAGCGGCAGCGGCTGCTGCTGCTGCTGCGTTCTTTTGCTGATCCATGATCGTCGTGATGTTCATCACCTCGGATGCGGGCGATCTGGACATGTCGCGGCAGCTAGAGAAGAAACTTTTGTTTCGGCTCGAAAGTTGCTTCTCTTGCTAGTTCGTCGTGTCGGTCGGGCGAAGGCTGCGGTAGGCTAATTGGGCGTAGGTGGGATTTCGGTTCTGCTCAGTGACTTCTAGACATGTTAGATTTCTTGTCCAGTGAGTCTTGCTTCGCAGCGCGGTTGAGCTTAGAAATGCGCGAAAACTTGCAGTGACTGAGAAAATCGAGATCCACTGTAACCAGTTGCAAGCCTGAGGCTGCCGCAGCAACAAGTTTTCGTTTTGGGGATTGACCACAGAAGGAGAAATCGCCAACGCTGTCCTTGTAGGTAAATAGCTGGTTGAGTTGGTGGCCGGAGAACCAATAGCTTTCTGTGGAATCAGGCACGTGGGCTGCCGAGGTTTGTTGGTACGGGACCTCGAGATAGTACCGAGTCCTCCTCCACTGCTGTATATATTGTAGGGCTCAGGCTGAGGTCGAGGGCTTTCTGAAATGATAACCAGTGTGACTCATTACTGTGCGGCAGATGAGAGAGTGTGTTGTCGGGTATAACGAGGGTGACCAATGGTCGTTTGTATTTCGTTGGCATGTGTTGGGCTTGCTGGTGTCGAAGCTCGAAAATATTTCGTCCCTACATGCATGAACGTCGAGTTAGCCTTCCGCAGGTTGTTGTATGTTTGTTGTACCCTATACACGGGATGTCTGCTCTGGATGTGTTGTGGCGGTGGTATGAGCAGCAAAGCATGAAAGATGTGGGATGAATTTGTGCAAAATATCACTCGGTGATGATTAGATAATCATCGCCAATCAACAAGAGGTAAATCTGGTGCGCCGGCGGCGACCAAAGCACTGCTCGAATATGAAAGTGATGGCCGGGCGGCGCGTGGCGGCGACAAACCAGCACGCCAGAGGTTTGAGCTTCAGCAAAGGTGGATACGGTAGAGGTAGAATCAACCGTCCAAGTCCACGCTATCCAGGCCGAGGACTGTGACGAGCGAGAGGTAAGGGGGGGTGCGGTGCAGCTTGTGATCCCAACTTACAGTATGGTATGGACTCAGGAATGGATAAGAACGAGTATGACGCAGAATGTGATGGTCAAGTAAGTGTCGGTGCAGCAGTTATATCGCAACTGCACGTTGGTCAGCAGAGGGAGACGCGGGTCGCGGATGGGTTGCGAGAAATGGCAGAGTAGGTAGAATAAGAAAATAAAGATATGATGAAAGAACCCTGCCCCCGGTGCCCAGGAAGGGTTGCGAATCGGAGCTGGTGCAGGTGTGCAAGTGGAAGGGTAGGAGGGTGGAAGGGTGGAAGGTGATGCTGGCGCGAGGGAGGTATGCGGGTCCACGGGCTAAGGTAAGTTAGGGCGTGAATTTATGGATGTATTTTGGCCCGTGCGGTGGCCCCAGCACGAGTGACAAGTGGCACGGACTGCTGTGGCGGTGCTCAGGGTGTCAGGTGAGGGCGGGAGGCGTCAACACTTACTAACCTTAGAAGATCCTCGGGGCTCGGACCAAGGTGCAGCTGCACAGTGGTCAAGTCCGAGCGTACTCTAAGTGAAAGAAGAATCAAAGGATTTATTCTCAACCGTGCATATTTATATAAAAACGAAGAGACGGGTATGGCGGCCACAATGGGGAACGTCGAAGTGAATGGCCATCTATTGTTCAGCCAGTGCGGTCACCTGTCCCATTCATCATCAATGGGCAATGTCTATTGTTCGGCGATTGTAGTCACCCACCCAATTCATCATCGTCGGTGCGGCCTGATTCTGGCACTGTTCTTCTAGCGCCAACTAAGGTACCTAAGGAATCATCTGGCTTATTAGGCTGACGCTCGGGCATCATACAGCTCCTAACATGGAAGGCATACAACAGAGGCACGCCTCTACTATCAGGTACCTTGATGGCACATGCATGCAACCTGTGATGGTCTCTCAGGAATCGACTAATGAGGGCCTCTGCTCGACTCCTGCTTCTTAAAAGGGATCCAGTGTCGGTCAGCCAGCCAGGCAGCTGCCAGGCCAGCTTGATGAGATACTAGCCAGCTGTTCAGCCCTGGTGAAACCACTTTTATTATTAACCAAGGGTCTTTGATCTCATGTTTTGGTCCCATGTAGTGCCTGATTTGAGTACCGCTACCGTACGATCGGGAATACTACGCGTCTGTGCTGTGTCTAGCCAGTTTGGAGCATCTCTAGACATCAGAAGCAGAGCCGGTGCCAGACTAATAATGATACTTCAACAGAGACCATCCCGGGCAACACCTGCTGATACGAATTTCTGCAAGTTCAGCATACCTCTGGTTAATAAGAATAGGCTTGATCTGATAGTGGGCGGGCTGAGCGCAAGATAACTGTTGCATGAGGTGGTTGTCCCAATCCCAGCATGGAAGCCCCGTAGAATGTATTCCACCGTTCCTACTGTAATAAGTTAGAGCTATCGGCATGCCCATACCCATGTCCACGTGCTATGATCTGCCTCCAGCTCCAGCACCACTAAAAAAAGATTGCCCTGATGGTCACAGCTCCTGCTCCTGGACCAGCACCCGAACCATGAACCTCTGACATCTGCATCATTGCGCACAAGCTTGTACCGTTGGGAAAGCCGTGCACTGATCAGGAGGACTCGACCCAAAGCTCGGTGCAACCGCTCGCCTCTGCATCTCGAGCTATCAGCTGGTAGCTAGCTCACTTGCGGACAATCATTTAATGACAGTATGTACCGTAGACAAGGCTGCCTCTTATTCAGCAGCAGAGCATGGCATCCCACCAATGGGAAAACATGCGAGGTACGTGTCTCAAACAAGGAGAAAACAACCCTCCAAAATGAAAAGTTTGCACACTCGGGAGATTGCCCATCAAATCCTGTGAAGAGGGACTTCGGTGCTCGAGATAGTTACATCTCAGTCATACCGGCTATTTGAATACATATTTTTGGCGTTATGCTTATAGACAGTACCATGAGTTACCAAGGCACAAGGGGTGGTGGCTGGCCGACGCTTGGGCCCTATTTGAAACAGAGCGCCAAACGCCCTTCTCAAGTCTACCTAGGAAAGCACATCTCCAGCTGTCATATCTCACTTCTCACTTCTCACCTCTGATCTCTCACCTCTTATCAATACTCATCTCTCCCTGCTAAACTCCAGGGACATCGCATATGCCGGTTGACATTATAAAGGTAACGAAGCCCTACCGTGATACTGTCGACATCGAGAGACAGCCACGAGCGCAAAGCAAGGGACCAGAGATGACGCAGTCATTCACGGAGCACACCCGTTCGCGGGCAACCTCTCTAGGGCGCACACGGACCAACCACCTTGCAGTAAGGCGCACGCCACTGACGCTTCTTCTTGTCTTATTGGTTCTAAAGTCCCGGAAAGCAGGTCTTATGCACGTCACTTTATTAGACGATAAGAATTTTGGTGTAAAATCCTTGGCTTAGCGAACGGGTGGACCGTGTGCGACCTAGAGAGGTTGCCTGGAAAATGCGGTAGCTCCAAGTCGACGACCAGTGCAGTTACTGTGTACAGTAGCGTCGCCCTGCAGTGTGGTTGGCTGTGGGGAAGCATCCCATCCCAGAGCCCGGGCGCATGAAATTTCCAAACAGGCCTGAGATTGGCTGTAGCCCGAACAGTAATACTCTAGAACATTTCGAGAAGCTGGCGACATAGGTCTCGGAGCTTTTAAAAGGGGTCGAAGCTCTCGAAACAAGCCGTCGGGACCATCTCGCAAGGGGCCCCACGCAGGTCAGCGGTCACAGGTGTTGCCCGTGCTTGCAAAGCGACGAACGAACGGTCACAGCGTAATTAGGGCATGCTGCATTTCCCTGTCTCCGTGCCTAATCTTGCTCGTGGCCATGATTGATGGACCATGAGTGATCATTCACTGATCATGCTTTTCAGCCTTCATCTCACATTCATCTCATTTGCAAGTGGGCAAGTGGACACCCCAGCTTGACGTCTCGAGAAGCTGGGCCATCGGCTGGTCCGTGGATGGGCATCTCCCGTCCCCTGCTAGGGCCGGCCTGTGCTCCCCATTCTACATGGCATGACGATGGTGGCATCAACTCATTTCTGCAAGGCTCTGCATTCGAATCCTTCTCGAAGCATTCGAATGATTCCAATACCCACACCTTGCTTTGGTCTGTGGCCTTTGCTTCTTCCGGCATGGCTCGTGACTCTCAAACCGTCGAGTAGCACGGAAAGCATTGTCGTCGATATGAGCTCTCCATCGCGGGCGCTATGTTGTAGGTCTTTCTCTTGCATGAAGGCCGTGCAGCCGTGCAGCCCTGTGGTATGGTCAATACATGAGTCGTGCACTCAACGCCATCTTTTGATTGACCTCTGCTGATTATGGCTTCGTCATAGCTGCAGCGGTGTGCCTCTTCCCCATCCAAGCTCACCAGTGGCCCGAGGCACAAGCCATACCCGCACATACGTGATCCGAGCGAGGTATCACGCTAATCTAGATCACATACAAGTATTCGGCTGCTTCGAGTGCGATGGCCTCCTGATATCAGCACAGATCACCATCATCTGATGTACAACGCACTACCTACCAGTCCATCTCTGTGGTACATCATCGACGGTCGTAGCAACGAACTACAGTAACAGATATACAAAATCTGAGCATGACGCCCTCCGCATCATGGGACACACGCCGACATTGGAACTTTCTGGGTCATATGTTCCGCCTAGCATTGCATACAACAATCCCACTGTTTCCGTAGCTTCTGGCAACCAAATGGAGATCGCCATCCATTCATTACTGGTCGAACGTCAAGTCGAGAGGAGGTAGTGGTTCGGTAGACATACTAACAAGGGTTATTATTAGTTGGTGTTGAAATTGTACATACTCCCTGCCCTGGTTCATTGTCAGCTGGATATGGGTTCATTGGCAACATCTCTGGGCCCTTCAGCTAATGATTAGTTCACAAGACTAGAATTTCCCAGGTCCGCAGAAGATCTCAGTGTCAAGACACCGACCTTAGGCCAGCAAGCTATCATTCGAGTGTGTCTTGTCAGGTTGGTGTGGCGGTGGCATTGTTAGAGCTCGTTGGGACTGTGCGCCTTGCGTCACTGACCAAACGGCGACCAAAGCATACTAATAACACTAGACCCAACAGGTTGCAGTCCTTCATCCTATTCTAGGATATCTCTGGAAAGGGTCCACGCCAGGAAATCTAGCTTCTGCCTGTTTTGGAAGTCGTGCCGTTCGGCCTGATGCATCCGGGCAGAGAGCTGTAATACTACTAATAATAACTAGTGCAGATATGAGACGACCTTTGTCTTTATTACATGACGAATCCGCATCGTTCTAGAAAGGTGCCGTAACGGGAAAGGCCTCAATCAGATCACTCGGTGTCCCCCGAGCTCCAAGCGTTGCGGGGGAGAGGTCGCCAATGCATCGAAATGAGGTTCAAATGCGTGTGGGCGCTGTACATGCCGGAGTACTCCCCTAGGCAGCTTTCAACGCGACTGAACTCCCTACCAGGATGCCAGGAAGTGTAATCCTACGGTAGGGGACGCGGATGCCACGAGTAATGTATGACATCCGATCATTGTATTGACTGTGGCTAGGTTTCATCGCGCCCGTGCGAGCAACTCGAAACTACCTGCATAGTCATACATGGACACTAGGATGGTCCAGCTGTCAGAATAATAACGTGTTCAGCCGGTGATCAAGGCAGCGAACGAGAGACCTAGGACACGATGGTTTGCAACGCACAGTCTCATCCCGCCTGCGGGCTGCGGTTAAAACCCCAATGCAGACCTTGCAGTTTCTTGACCGGCGTGGGTGGCACGTTGGGATATGCAGTCAGTGCACCACGAAACCACCCAGTCTTGTGCCTTGTGGTAGCGGTATCCAGAATAAGGACCAGGGTCACGATAGGTGGCTATTGGTCTGTATTCTGGAAGTTGCTTGATTGAAAGAAGGGATGGGTGGTGTCCCCATCCCAGAAGTAGCTATCATCCCAGTTGGGTACAAATCAGGTACAAACGGGTACCCGTTGGGCTCCAAGGTACCTTGTATCCTGGTCCGTGACCCATCCGTCATTGTGGCTGGAAAATGGGTTGAGGAGCCACAGTCTTGCCAGTTTGCATGTACCCAATTGCAAGCATCCATCCCCAGGTTTCATTCTCGAGCAAAACGCCACATGATCGCGGTCCAGTGAAGGCCACGGCTGCATTTGGTAGCGTGACGACTCCAGGAGAGACAGCGGGCGGCATCTCGCTCTATCTCTGTCCAAAGACAAATGAAGGCGCAAGTACCAGGCCGTCACGGCGGCATCGTATCCAACCAATCCAGTGTATAAAACACACAACACCGCAATCTCGAAACCGTACCATCCTGCACTGCCTCTCGGCGCTCTCCCGCCGGCTCTATTGATTCGGGACTCTCGTACCGACAAAGCTGCCAATATCGGTGCCCGTGATCCGACGACCGCATCGCTTCATGGCATATCCAACAGTAGCCCTGTCTTGCCTACAAAACAGTCCGACTCAGCTATTCCATGTGAAGATGCCTGTCCTGCCTGCCTGCCACCTGCCTGCCTGCAGCAATTCGTCACCAGGCGACATGTGCAGGTGTCAGCGGCATCCGGAAGCCCATCCGCGCCAGGACCATAAGTTACCAGGGCCACCGACCACTCAGAGGCGTGGGCAAGGTCCCATATCCCCACGGGGGTCAGTAGAAGCTAAGACTGACATTGCCGGCCTCATCCTGCGGTATAGCTCTAGGAACGAAGGCCCCGAGACATCAAGCCTCTGACAACTATGCTCCACGTGCGTTGCCCTGTTCCTAGAAGTTCTTGAACACGTCTTTGCCTCCAGTCTCCCTATCTCTCTTGTCTAGTTAGTTGATATGCGGAGGCAAAACCGGGAGGTGGAGGTCGTTCTTGATGTTTCCCGGATCTTATCAAAGTCTTGGGTTTGATGCTCTTCTGATCAGTAGCAGTCTTTTGCTTCCCATTGCTCGGGATGTGGTCCTTTGTCTGTCAGATGGATACAGGTACGCCTTCCTGTACGGTATATCTGATTCAATACTTGGCGATAAGCACTCGGTCAGAGCCGACACTTTGATACAGGATGCATTTGACACTACCCTAGGCTAACGATTGGCAAATTCATGTTGCAGTTGCCGAGCTTCATGACCACTGAGCAGTGATCATCTGAGCCGCCCGTTCAGCAATGCCACACACCGGAGTCTGGATATGACCGGACGGATTGAGTGAAATAACACTGGCGTCCACGATGCGGAGATTCGACAGGCCGTATACCTTGAGCTCCGGGTCCACCACACCGCCGTCCTCCTTTGGCAGAATCTCAGCTGTTGATGTGGGTGCTGCGTGCTGGATACTAGCAATGAACGAGAAGAACAGCTTGCCGTATAGCGATGAGCCGACGGCCGGGTAGCGCTTCATGCCCAGATAGCCGTCGTCGAACAAGACTTCGAACTGCGGCACTCGCGTGCTGTTATGAAGTTGGCCGTGTTACCCTGCGCTTGGTCCCAGGTCAGGTATGCGTACCCGACGCTGATCTCGTCATACCAGCTTGTCTCGCCTAGTGTCCAGGCTTGCAATTGCTGTGCGGCGTACGTGGTGTTGAAGCGGAGGATATTAGGCGAGGTGTAGTTGGGATGAAGCTGATATGCGGTTGTAATGCGGACATGGTCTTGCAGGTTTTCACCTACGCTTGGTAGATATACCATCTGTTCGACACCCGCTGCGGCCAGGATGGAGGCATTGCCGATCCCGGAGAGCTCAAGCAGCTGCGGCGACTGGACAGAACCAGCAGACAGTATGACCTCTTTGTTGGCAGTGATGACTGCCATCCAGAAGGGTCACTCCCGTTACAGAAGAAGCATTGCTGTCAAGGTTCAGTTTGCGACGGTCGTATTGACCATGATCTCCAGGTTGGAAGGAGCAATACTGAGGAATGCTGGGCTATAAGACCTCGTATAGTTGACGTCCAGGATGTTGCTGGTATGCCGCATCCAACCCAGCATGTCGCCATCCAGAAACGAATACGTCTGCTCCCACCCGAGATTCTGCATGGTGGGAAAGAAAGCTTCCTGCTGAGCCGGCGAGAAGTGATTGACGAGGAAGTGAATTGGCCCAGCTTCGCCAACGCCCATTCCCACAAGACCTGCCGAGCCATTGACCGCTGTATTCTGAAAGGGTTTCCTGCGCCTCCATCGCAGGATGCATGGTCGTCCAGTTCCATCCTTCGCTCCCCAGAACTTTCCAAGCATCGTAGTCAGCTACCGTGGCCCGATCATAGGAAAGCAGGTTAAGCGCGGAGCTGCCACCAAGCAGCTTGCCTTGGTTCATGGTGATGGTCAGGTTGTTTGCACCAGGCTGAGGAGTGGTAGTGAAGTTCCAGTCATATTTGGTCCCTAACACGCCTTCAAGGCCTGGGATGGAGATAGCAGCGAGATCGCGCTCGTCGGGTCCAGCTTCAATCACCAGCACCGAGCAGTCTGGGAGGGTCTGGCTGAGGCGTGTTGAGACTACCACGCCGGCGGTGCCGCCACCAACGATTATCTGTGCTTGTGTCAGCTGGCCATGTCCTACGCCCTGCGAATCGATGATGGTTTACAAAGTCATAAGCAGAATGAGCTCTTGCGACAGCGACCAGGCCGGATGCAATAAGGCTATGTCTCATCGTCCCGTTCTTGTTCAAGACATCCTATTGGAATCCTCGCAGGTGCAGGTGGTCTTATTGATCTGGTGACACGAATATGATCAGTGGCGTTTTGGGTGTCCTGGGTCTGCCCCTTTAATAGCTAGTTACCATTTTCGAATCCCGCCATTGTGTTCTGGTTCGCCTCAGTATTCAACCATGCCGATCTCGACGCAGGAACTTCAGTGCTTGCGGTTCTATGATGCGCAGACTCCGCACAGATATCGCTTAAGCACCATGCGTGAGCTCTCGGCGTACTTTTCGCACGTCTACTCGATCACTTTCCCCGTTCGACATGACCCGCTGCCACTGCCACTGCCACGCAACATCTACAGCACAGGCTACAATGGCGTCCAGCTCAAGTCCTACGCATGAATTTGCATCTCATGATTGGTGTGAAGAGTATGAGAACCGTACCTGCTGTTCGGTCCACCGCTTGCCACGAGGTTACGAGGATGCTGGTTAATCTCAGTCATGCACCTTGCTACTCCTCCACTTGCCGACTGCCATTACAGTAGTAGCTCTGACCCATGAATGAACGTCCATAAATGCAACGGAGGCCGGCGGCTGCGAAGATCGTCAATCTGGGAAGACAAGCACATAAACAAACATCGTCGACACTTCGACAGCCTGGGAGCCCCTGACACGATGTTGACTTCGCACGAGGAAAATGCACAAGAGTCCGGACATTGCGTTGGTTGTTTTATTCCAATGGTCTTCTCCTGACCCTCTCCCGCCGGACGTCAAAGTTGGGTCTATGCTGACAGCTATTTTGATGTGCTACGCTTTCGGCTCGTTGATCACGCCCACAGCTTCGACTACGGGTGGCTCCCGGCCCTGTATTCGCTCCGTTTCCGGCTCAATATACGGCTCCAACTGCTCCCACGCGATCGCTTCGAACGCCATCTGCTTCTCGTCCACAGCGACGTCCCCAACAAAGCACAGAAGCCAGTAGACGACACTACTAAGCGTACACGTAAGCAGCCAACCGACCTGGTAGATCCGCAACCAGGCTAGTGGCACAGGCTCGCCGAACGTCTGCGCGAACCCGGGGATGGGAAGGACCACGGCGACGACGTAGGCCACCGCCGCGCGCCAGTGGGCCCCGTGCCGGTACCAATACCGGCCGCCCGGCGTGTACAAGTCGGCCACGTACATATTGCCCCTGCGACACACCAGGTAGTCCGTGAGGAAGATGCCGACGAAGGGGCCCAGGAAGATGCTGTAGCCGCCCAGGAACTGCAGGAAGCTGGAGGCGCTCTTGAGGATACGCCAGGGACAGACGGCGACGCCCAGCACGTACGAGATGTACATGCCGCGGCGGATGTTGATGTAGCGCGGGAACAGCACCGCGGTATCGGCGCCCCAGGGGATCACGTTGGCGCCGAGGTTGCTGCCGAGGATGGAGAAGACGAAGCCCAGGGCCACGACGGCGACGCCGGCGCGCGCGCCCGCGTGGCCGCTGCCGTAGCGGTCGAGGATTGCGCTGCACAGGTCCCAGGGGTTCCAGATCGCCTCGCCCCAGCCGGCGCGGATCGCGCTCGTGCCGAAGATGCCGAGCGTTGCGCACAGCGTGTTGCCGATGGGCAGCGCGATGAGCTGCGACCATGTCGGCGCCGTCTGCGTGCGGGCGTACCGCGCTAGGTCCGGCTGGTTCACGATGCTGGTGCTCGTCTTGCCCATTACCGAGTTGATGCCGCCCAGCATGGCCCACGCGAGTGCGGAGCCCTTGAGCGTTCCTGTCTGCGAGAATGTGCCGGCCGCTTCGCCGGAGTCGCGAGCTTGTAGCATGCAGAAGACTACATAGTCAGTGGTCTGACTTTGAACGAAACGGCCCGAAAGGGGCCTGAGACAATTTGATGGAGACACGATGCTTTTGTCCGGTCTTCCAAAATGGGATTGATGGGGTTTCTGGGTTCACTTACCGAACAGCCCGATGACAATCGGAGGCAGGACGACAGACTTTTGATAGTGAAGAGCAATCGAACCTTCGGAATAGGCACGCTCAAGAGAGGGAGGGTGGTTATCCTAGAAGCAACTGTGAATCCCAGTTCGTCGACACGCAGCATTAACCGTAGAATGCATCCCGAATCACTCACCAAAACACGATTAGACCGATGAGTTGCTGCACAGTAGTATACTGACTATCCGGGATGTGTTCTTCATGTTGGCGAACCCCTCGCCAAACACAGCGCTGAAGAGCACGGCAACAAAGTAGCCTCCCTGGACCAGCTGGACGCCGACCCAGATCGTGCCCACGAGAACCCGCACGAAGACGGGGAAGTAGCCTCCCCGCAGGCCCCAGGGGATCCGGCTGGCGATTGGAAACCCGAAGTGGTAGGTGGCCGACGAGCGGGAGTGCATCGCCATTCCTATGGCGCCCAGGAGATGGGAGACGAATATGCAGATGATGGCCTGCCACGATGTCATGCCGAGGGATACGAGGGAGGAGCCCGCCGTCCATACTCCGGTCGAGAAGCCTGAGGCGAGAAGACCAGATTAGAAAGAGCCCGTTTAACGGACAGACAGACTCCAAGTCCATCGGCGGGAGACTGAGACTCTGAAAGCCCACGTACCATAGGACCACCAAAAGGCAGCATAGTCCCACCAACCCCAAGTCCAGTCCTTCTTCGGGCTGATGCCGAGATCTTCATTTGTCCACGGATTGCGGTTTGCGAGTCGTCCTTGAGCAGACTCCTTGGTCTCAATGGCGGCGAGGAAAGCCTGCTTGCTGCTGAAGGCCGCCTTGATGGCTTTGACCTTCTGGCCTAGCATAGACATCTTGTCTCGTTCTCGCGGTGGGAAAGATTCTGGTGAGGACAGAGAAGCTATGCTAGCTTCTGTGGCATCTCTGCTGGGTGCCGTTGATAGTACATTCGTGGGTATATGGATCGGGCCTGTGCCGACGAGTTGATAAGCTATATCATGAGGGCTCACCGCGTTATCGTCCCGGTCGGGGGCAGCAGGGTTCAAGATTGACTACTGATGTAGGTAGATAGTAGATACCAGACTAGATAGAGATGTAGCATTCAGGTGCGCCGATGGCCATCTGTGAGTTATCTGTGAGTGGGTCTTCCCCGATCTCAACCGAGTCGTCGGATGATACCGTTGGAGATAGGCACCATATACTATGCGATTTAGACCAGATGGGTGCGATCTCGACCTGGGAAGTCATCTAGAAACCTTGCCAAACGACCACCTTCTCAAGTGAAGACTCTTCAGCATGGCTCCAGGTGCTCTGATGGCAGACGAACCCCAGGAGGTTGTCTTCCACGCCGGGAAAGGAAAGCAGACGCGGGCCGTCCTCAGCGGTGCTGATCTCAAGCCGACATTTGATCGCATCCCGACCGTGGACTTCAAGTTGGCCTTCTCGGATTCGCTGGCTGATCGCCAAGCAGTCGCACGCGAGGTCAAGAGGGCCTTTACCGAGGTCGGGTTCATGTATGCCACCAACCATGGCATCAGCAGCGATCTCCAGGACCGGACTACGGATGCAATCAAGCAATTCTTCGACCAGCCCAAGAGGAGAAGATGAAAATCCATATCAACGAGTCACCCGCGATCAAGGGGTACGAAGCACTCCTGGAGACACGTCTCGATGACCGCACGCGCGGAGATCTGAAGGAGGCCTTCAACATGGCCGACGACCCCTACGAGCCGGAACAGCAAGCGCCGTCCGACCTCGACATGTCCACGTATCCTCCCGGTCCGCTGAACCAGTGGCCCGCGCAGCCGCCGGACTTCCGTCACACCATCTACGAGTACCGTGCCGCCGTGCAGGCGTGCTCAGCGGTGTTGTTGCGGCTTGTCGCGCTCGGCCTGGACCTGCCAGAGGAATACTTCGACCACATGCTCTCGTTCCCCATGGCCGGGCTGCGGGCGCTGCACTACCCGCCGCAAGCGGCGACGGCGGAGGACACGATCGGGATCGGCGCGCACGCCGACTACAGCTGGTTCACGCTCGTGAACCAGCTCTCGGACACGCCGGCGCTCGAGGTGCTCAACGCGAACGGCCACTGGGTGGCGGCGCCGCCCGTGCCGGGGAGTCTGGTGGTCAACGTGGGCGACTTCCTCGAGCGCGCGACCAACGACAGGTTCGTGAGCACGGTGCATCGGGTGCGCAACATCAGCGGGCGCGAGCGCTACAGCCTGGCGTATTTCTTCGCGCCGAGTCAGAACGTCATGATCAGGACTGTGCCGACGTGCGTGGCGGAGGGCGAGACGCCCAAGTACGAGGACGTCAAGGCGGGCGATTGGCAGCGCGAGCGCCTGCTTCGCGCCAGGGTCAACCACCCGGCGAGTATTGCTGCGAAGGCGAGGGGCGAGATATAATAGTCCAGTATGTGACCATGATTGGGATTGTTAGCCGGAGTGAGTGACTTCGAAGATGTATACACCAGTCTGTCCGATGGGCTTCTTGCTGCCGTTTGTAATTGATATCCAGACGTTGACCCTTTCGTGGTCGGTGACGGGTCGCAACAAGACTCCGAAATAGCTCCATGGCGACCGCATGCGGGAGAAAACCCTGACCGACAACACAGTCAAGCAGGGGTAGAGAAATAGAGACAGGAGATACTGCAAGGGGCCAGACAGCCCAGAGACCTCAGACCAGGGACATGTGGAGATTGGGCTGCGAAAGAGCGGGCAAGTGGAGGGTGAGGGGCTGCTCGGATTGAGATATCATCAGTTTCCGCCCAGGGCCGGCAGTTTGAGACTGTAGAAAGACTTCTATTGCATTCTGCTGCTTCACCGTGTTCAGCGTGTAGGGCCATTACTCGAGTATTTCCTGGCTACGAAGAGCGCGCTGTGTACCTCTAGTCTTGCCAAGATGCCCTCCGTTTTCCTGTGAGCAACCGACCCACTCGCCCCTAATGGCGGCACTTCTGCCCAGACCTAAGTAAGCGGCCGAGCTAACTTGCTCAGTATTGGCGGTACAGGCCACGTCGGAGGAGCAGTCCTCGACCAGCTGCAGACGAAGCACTCCGATGTCCCCGTCAAAGTTCTCGTCCGCAGCGAGCCCAAAGCAACGCGGCTACGCACCAAATATCCCCGGGTCCAGACGGTGCTGGGGGACCTTTCCACTTGGGATGTCGTCAAGGCCGAGTGCCGTCGGGCCGACATTGTGCTCAATTGCGCGCCGGACATAACCCACGAGTCGAGTATCAAGGCAGCGGTCGACAGCATGTGCGAGCCGGGGCGGAAGCAGAAAGGCTTCTTCGTCCAGACTACGGGGGCGAGTAACCTGTACGATGAGCCTACGGGGTCTCCCGAGGCGCGTACTTGGGACGACATGGACGATATCAAGGAGATCATGAACTTCAGTCCAACTCTGACACATGTCAAAGTCGACAACATCTTGAGAGACGCAAGTGAGGATGTGTACGTGGCCAACATATCCCCCGGAGGGATTGGTGGCATCAGCCCTTCGATCGAGCACCCGGTACCGTTGAGTACTGGGGCCATCGTTACCACCGCAAGGGCCTTCAACTCCGGCTTCAAGGTAGGGAACTCTCTGTTTATCCCCTGAAAGCTGTGGACCTGCTCACCAAGTCCATATCAGATCAACACTGGCGAGAACCAGTCCGGCTGGGTGCACGTTCTCGACCTCGCGCGAGCGTTCCTCCTCCTCGTGGACAACGCCCTCGCCTCGCTCAACAGCAACCAGCCGCCTGCAGAGCCCGCCGGCTTCCCGCTCTGGGGCCGCGAGGCGTATTACTACCCGGTGGCGGAGCAAATCGCCTTCCGGGACCTCATAGCGGGACTCATACCGCCCATGCGCAAAGCAGGCATCATCGAGAGCACCGAGATCGTGAGCACGAGTAGCAAGGACGCCGCGCGCGTCTGTCTGTCGGGCACGTTCGACTTCGACCCCGACATGAAACTGCCAGCCCCGGATAGCTGGCAGATCCACATGGCAGTGTGGTTGGGCGTGAACATGCGTATCCAGGCCAGTAGGCTGACGAAGCTGGGGTGGAAGCCGCGGGAGGTCAGCATCCTGGATACCTTGGCCGACGTCATTCCGCAGTACCTGGCTTGGGAGAAGGAGCAGAGTAGTAGTTGATGATCACATCGAGGTTACGTGTCTTTACCGCCAGAATACGAGCACAGAGGGCGCAGGGAGCACATCACGGAGCAAAACCGATGATCAGAGCGAGCTGCGAGCTGCGAGCTGGGATTCCAACTCGATCGTGTCTAGAACAGCTGATCTACACTCTTCGCTTATTCCAGATGCTTGATACTTCAACCTGAATCATCTTCGTCCACCTGGGTGGTCACACTCAGGCTGTCCGAGCATCGCGTACTGACAACTGTCCGCTACAACTGGATGGGAAACCCCGAGTTCAAGCATGTGGCATTACCTAGGCACGAGTGCTCAGACCTTACTGCCAAATGGAATACACCCTACGCTTCTATCATTAGCAACGTAGGATTGCAAAGGCAACTGTGTGGCCGTTGAAGTTCTATTTATGATGAAGCGTTCTGGCACAGCTGCCGTGCCGCGGCCTTGGGGATGAGAACCCTTGCACTACCCAAAGTGAAAGCCACAAAGCCACCCCCCCCCCCCCCCCCCCCCCCCAAAGGAATCTTGCACACCATGAACGACAGACTGATCGCAGTTGCTTCGAGACAATTAATGGCGGGGCCATATAAATGGGACACCCCCATATGTGGGACAGTTTTCACAGCTAACATCACTATGTTTACTTATATATATCTCCATAGCCAATAAAGCCCTAGATACCGTAAGTATAGCGTCTAAATCTTCTTTTTTTAGTGTTTTTTATGATCTAGGTTTGATTAGATCTATCGCGACGAAATGGGCTGCAGTAGGGTCAGAAGTTAACACTTCTAGGCTTGTTTAAAAGGTAATGAGACCCGTGCTCCTTATTTTCTTTAACTTGATAAAAGTTTTACTTTTTTTCCATAAGCATTAAAGGTTTCAATACGTCAAAATGCCGCCTTTGTACATTTTAAAAAACCCCATAATAATAATAGCTGCTATAAATAATAATAATTTATCCCATTATAAGGCTACTTAACGCTATAAAGTACCGAAATTAATCTTTTTTTACAAGGTTAAAATACCGCGATAACTTAAACGCAAACTAATCGTAAAAGCGCTTACAATAAGTAAAAAACCAGCTTTAAGCAAGAAAAAAAAGTTATTTTATAAATCTTACATTAAAAAAAAGCCGGCTACGCGTTAACTTACAACAATTGAAGGTATATTATTAAAAGGATTTTATAATCCGAAAGGAAACCGGATCATTTTAAAAATAAATACAGGTAAAACTTTATTTGTATGTACTTGAAAATCAAGATTAAAATAAAACAAAACCTTAATTATAACCGTATTAATGCCGTTCAACTTAAAAGTGTTAATAACTTTTATGACCGTTATAAAGATTTCGTTTTTATTAAACTTAAAAACCGAACGAGTATTAACAAGTATTGTTTCGGGGCAGGGTTGATATCATGTATAGCCAGGTCTGTGGCATATAAAGGCCACCGTTCATTTTTTGTTACTTTCTTTTGTCTTCATATACACTCACTCCTCTCTTATAACACATATAATTGAGCGATCAGTTCAGACACACATTGTATTATCTCTATATGACACACCCTTCAAATTCACTGCGTGGCTTTGTCAATGGCTCTCCCTCCTCCTTCTTATATCCATTATACAAGCAGCCCCATTGTGGGTGTTGTTACTGTCCCCGACTCATCATGATATTATATAAGGTTATTCATGCGTAAATTACTCAATTCAAGTTGATTTTAAACGGCTAACTAAGAAATTATAAGTTTAATAGCCTTATAATAAGCAATTTTAACTTGAAAAAACTAACGTTAAATTTAACAATAACTGCATGTAAACTATTATAATAAAATCAATTACCGTTATTAAAAAAAAACTCCGGCTATTAATTATCTTTAAAGCGAAGTCGATTTAAACGTAATGGTTTAAGAAGCAGCTTATTAAAAAGCATCTTATAAGAATAAACTAAATAATAACGTACTTTATTAACAGCTAAACCTCGAACGAAATTAAGTTATATTAGTTAAAAAAAGCAAGTTTTTTTAAAAGTTATTGTGGGAACAGGCTTGAACGATCAATCATAATACTCGAGTATGGGATCAAGGTCATGATGTTGCTGATGGTTGGATTGGGAAGTCTAGCTGGACCTGCAGGTCTGGCTAAGTGACCTCACAATCTGGTATCTAATCTCTTATCTAATCATACATGTGGGTTCTGTATGGATGGTTTGACTGTGGAATCACATGGATCTAACAGTCATTATATATAACTAAATGATAATAAGCCTTTAATTATATCTATTTAATACTACTTTTAAAGATCTTGATAAGTTTCGCTTATTAGTATTTAACGGTCATAACAGGTACTACTTGAATAATTTTATATAATTAGGTAGTAATTATTTTGTTAATAAAAGCAATTTTATATCTTTTAATAGTTGAGCTTAACCGTTTTTTAGTTATTAAAACTACTTACTACCGCTTAATCGCCTAGCTTAGCCAGCTTAATAATTTGGCCTTTATTAAAAAAATTCAGTTCTTTTTTATCTAATAAAAGCTTGCAATAAAGTTACACCAGTTATCGCATATTTAAAATAGCATATTGCTAAACTTCAGCCGGTAAATAGGCAAAAAATACTTACAAACGAGCATATAAAAAAATAATAGAGATTTATGGAGCAATAATAGCTATAATAAACCCTTAAAGCACTTCGAAAGTACTAAAAGCCTTTAAATTAAGGCAAAATATAGCTTTAATAATATTATAAGTTATTAAAACTTTTAAATAGCAAATACCAGTCTACTTAGTTACCGAGTTTTAAAATAAGATATTAATTAAATTAACGCTTGCAACAAAATTACCAGAAATAAAAGACGATTGTTGGATCCATGCGATTCCAGCCTGCAAACCACCTATACCAGGACCCACATGTATGATTAGATAAGTGATTAGATACCGGATTGCGAGGTCGCTTAGCCAGACCTTCAGGTCCAGCTAGACTTCCCAATCCAACCATCAGCAACATCATGACCTTGATCCCATACTCGAGTATTATGATTGATCGTTCAAGCCTGTTCCAACAACGATAAAATTAAGCATTTATAGATAAAAAAGCGCCATAAGGCACCTTAAAAAAAGCCGAACTAAAAAAAAGTTAAGGACGTTATTTAAAAATAAATTGAGTATACAAAAGCTGTTGAATACTATCAGATGCAAGCGAGTTCAGATTATTCAGGTTGACCCGTAAATTTTTATTTTTTTTCTTATTCTGCTGTTCTTCTTCAACGTACAGAGATTGATCGACTGTCTTCTTGGCGGGTCAGATGCCCTGTGCGTCTCTGCGCCAGTAGAGATCTTCCGGTGTCTATTTCCGGCTCCCATTCAACAAAGCCGTACAAGGCTGCTATTAAGTAATAAGAAAAACGACGACAAATCATACGTAAATTATAAAACCTAAACACTAACAAGTAAAGAAACTAATATTTAACCCCTTTTTAAAGTTAAAAAATAAAATAATTTTTTTAAACCCCCTTAAAGATAATAGGGTTATTATTAACAAAAAGGGTAATAGCATGAATAAAGAGTCTGATGAGCCTATTATAATGCGATTTTTACGCTACGCAACCTGCCAGCCTGTGTGCTACTATTAAAACATATTATATAGATTATTTAAAGCTTTAATCCCGATTAAGTTATCAGTGGGTGGAAGTCTAGCCTCTTGGTGTGAAAGCTGTCCCACATATGGGGGTGTCCCATTTATATGGCCCCGCCGTTAATTGTGAATAGTTTCCGATATTGTTCCGCTGACAATCTTTGGCATAGCCCCTTTAAGAAGTAACGTGGCTCTTGAAAATAAGGTGCATACTGTTGGATTAAAGGTGAGCACAGAGGGCACCTTGATAGGTAGACACCGGAACCTAGTTGTTCCGTCCCGATCCAGCCCCCTCTGGCACAAAACTGCCACGGTCGCACAAGGACACTCCAGACACACAGAATACACACACACACTTCAACCTCACGATTGGCTCAAATCTGACACATACCTTGTTGGCCTAGCAGTGTTATTACTCGCGATCGTTCTCTCAATTACGCAGGATAGGATGCATGATTGTTGTGCCGCATGGGATTACCATCTCCCCCCTCCCCCCACATCTCGTACAGCCAAACCTTACCAACACCACCAAAACACCCCCTTATTCACCCATATGTTAAAGAAGTCATTCAGGTCAAAGAAATTCAGCAAAATTATCATTCGAGAGCGTAGAAGCTGCTCATTCGTAATATCTAGTGGGCGCCCAAATGGATCGCCCCAAACGGGTCTGCCTAGGCTCTTGTATGGCCTCTAAAGCGGCCTCTTCAGCCGAGTCTTCGTCTTCTTCTTCTTCTTCCTTGTCATCATCAACCACAACGTCTGGTACATTCGCAGAGGCACTAGGGGTGATGTTACCACCCGTACTTAGTACCTCTATGACTGTTCTGAATTTCTTGTTAGGATTAGGGATCTTTTAGCGCTTCTTTGGCCATAGCCGCTCCAGTTCAGCCTCTAGGGCCTTGATCTTCCTGTCCTTGATAACAAGGTCGGTTTCCCTAGCCTCGAACGCAGTGGCTATCTTCCTGTACTTCAGCCAGGTGCTAAGAGACTTATTTTTGCCGAAATTCATGATCTGTTGGCTCGTAGTAGGGGTCCATTGGTCCTCTGGTTCAGAGCTTTCATGGGTCTCAGGCTAAGGGGTCTGCTGCTTCTCTTCCTGGATTTCTGGATGCGTTAAGCACTTCCTACGGCTGATAGGATAACATCCAGTCATTCTAAAGCCAGAGAGGATGTTTGCCTTAGTAAAAGCAGCAGTTCTGGGCCTGGCTATAGCACCGAATGAAGTTGATCTTATTAACAGGCGAGGCATCCGTCAAAGAATTTAGCTGAGAGAGGAATTTCTGGTAGTGAGCCTTAAAGGCGTTGTAGGGCCCGTTATCTAGGGGTTGCATGCCGTGACTAATGTGCGCAAGAAAGAAACAGAGCAATATATTAGCGAAATAACAAATAGTCATGAATTCGTCTTTATAACACGTGTTAACCCATATTAAATCAGAAAAAAAGAAAAAAAGTCTATATAAAATAAAGAAAAATCATATACATACAGAGGTGTGGCTACCATGGCCATCTAGTATCAAAAGAACAGGCTTAGCCTGATCTTCTCCTTGTATCTTGTCTACCTGCAGGATGAAGACATCTTCCAGCCACCGGCAGGCTATGTTATTCGAAGTCCAGCCGTTTTCTGAGCATATGTAATACCAATCGGCGGTCTTTCAAAACTCCTCAATGAACCACTGGGCCTGGAGGTCCTTCCCCTTGAAGCTAATACCTGGTTTGAGGATTTTTCTAATTGCAGAGATGGCCTCGATAAAGGAGGTCTAGCTACGGCTCTTGGGGCTCTTCAAGAAGGCTTTCTTAGTAACAGAACTACATAAAACCAGAGAATTGATGCCTATAAAGCTAATTAGAACTTCTACGGATTTAAAGGGGTAATTATAGTTACCAAAACCCGCTATGATGCCGCCCTTATTAATATTATACGTGTTTTTTGGCTTGACCCAGCCGTAATCCTCTAGGATTTCAAAGAACCAGTTAACTGCCTTTGGCATAAAGCCCTTAAAGCGCGCTGATTCCATCCTTTTGCCAACTTTGGTCTTTATTTGTGGGTTGCGGCGCTTGAAACTGGTCATGAAGTGGTCTCTAAGGGAGCCTGAATCTCCGTTCTTTCTCAACACCTTCACGATGATCTCACGCACCAGGGAGTGTAAAACGACTAGTCCTAGCTTCTCTTGATGCAAAATCCAGTTGACTATAGTGCTTTCTTGAGCAGGAGAGAGTTTTTGTTGGTGTATATTGTTGAATAGGAGCCGGAGATAGACACCGGAAGATCTCCGGTGGGGCAGAGACGCACAGGGCATCTGACCCACCAAGAAGACAGATAATCAATCTCTGCACACAGAGCACAACAATCAATAGAATCAATCATCATCCGTGTATTCAATATATATGGCGCAACACTCTTACCAAAAACAACTATTTTTCTTGGCGCCCCGCTGTTAGGGCGCAACCTCTATATCTGCACTAAAACAGGCATTTATTTCAGTACCTGACTATCCTTGCCAAGGCGCAGAAAATTTTTCTCACAAGCTGGATGGCACCCCTTCACGATAGGCCCCCAAATACGCCAGTGGCCGTCCCAAAGACGACTACTGGCGGCGTGCTCAAATCCCCGGTCCCTAAAAGAACATATGGCCCGGCAACCCCAAGCAAGCTCCGCCAGGCACTGCTCGACGATATCAACAGCAGCCCGTCACAGGTCTCTGAGGCTGACTTCACCATTGTTTCCCCTCTGAAAGGAAAATCCCGAAATATTAATACTAGCAGCATCATTGATATGGAATTACCTCAGTCAAGCCAAATCCCTACAGACCAAGCCATTGGAGGTGATGCAGGGAACAAAGTCTCCTCTTCAGAGTGCCAGGACCAAGTTGCCAAAATACTGGCTAAAGACAAACATCTTTATGAAGCCAGGATGACAATGTTTCAGGAGTGTGCTGCAGCAGTCGATAAGACACTTGAGAAAGCTGGAACCGAACTATACTCTCATGCCAAGGAGTTCAGCACTTTCTTCTCCAAATACCTGAATGAGTGGCTGGAAACCCGAGATCTGCCCAAAAAAAAGACCATTCCTGGCAGGACAAGGATAGGGAAGCCCACCATGACCTTCGCCCAAGCTGTCTCCTCTGGCCAACGACAGCATCCATGGACAGTCAACACTACCATGAAGAAAACACAGCCTAGTGCCCTCATCACTATCAACCAATTGAAGAGGAAGCAGGATGATCTCCAGGTCTTTGTCCGCATGGATAATAGCCACTTAGAGCCCTATGGAATCAAGTTTACACTAAATAAAAGACTTAAGCTCCACCCTCAGGAGCTTAGAGAAGTGACACGGTGTCCTTCTGGATTTACCTTACATCCAAGGGACAAGCCAACTCAGGCTAAGCTTCTGGCTTTCCAAGAAGAAATTGCCCACATTCTCAAGGCACAAAAGATTGAGACCCACACAGTCTGGCATCATTACAAGGTCGATGGATGCCCAAAAAAGGTCATCAGTACAGAAAGGTTCACAATCGATATTACCGACACTGTTGTTGCCGATGAAGTTGAAGCCCAAACAGGCGACAGACCTCTGAGGTGCATACTCTCAAAGAACACGACTGATTCTGATCCAGAAACCACGTGGATAATCTCTCTGCCCAGTGCAGCAAGGAAACCATTCACGCTTTTTGCCCACTCAATGACCTCAAGGCATATTCAACACACCCCCAAGGTTCAGTGTGCAAGCTGCTTCAGATACCATGGTAGGAATTACCGATGCGAAAAGCAAATATGTGCACACTGCGCCAACACAGTACACCAGGGAGAGTGCAAAAAACTAATCCCAAAGTGTGTCAACTGCAAAGGACCTCATGCTGCCAATTTCAATAAATGCCCTGCCCGCCCCAAGGTTGTGGAAGGTACCATCCATAAGCACACATGGGAGCAAATCCAGGAAATAAGGCTAGCCGGAGAAAGAGCCAGATCCAAGGCCTTCAATGAAGCAGGCAGAAACCAAGCTGGGTCAACACCCAGCAATAATAACAAAGACATCACAATATAAATCGACACAACAGATACAACTCATCCCAGAGATGCCGATACCATTATTGTCAGTCAATGTTAGGTACATCAAACGAAACACATCGACATAGGCATCTAGTCATCCATTCTGTGAATACAGCAGGAGGACAAAAGAGTGCAGGCCTTACAGAGTTAGCCATCAACCTGGCTGACTACAAAGGAGAACAAACAGACATTATTCTGATACAAGAGCCCTGGGTTGGCATACCACCAGGCAGGAGAATGGGAGTAAAGACACACCCCAATTACAATATATACTCCCCAGTGGATTCCTGGGACAGTGACAGTACACGGCCCAGATCTCTTATCTATGTAAGAAAACACCTTCAAGCGGATCAACTTCGGCCCTATGCTACACGAGACATCACCTGGGTCAAGGTACATGGCATCACATTTGCCAGTGTCTACCGGCCATGTGACAACCCACAGGAAGTGGATGATATTCTGGAAGTATGGACTCCACCTTTTGGCTGTGTTATAGCTGGAGATTTTAATGCTGGCGACCTATCCTGGGACTCGAGCAATCCAGGATATCACGGTGGCGTCATACTGGCACAGACTATGGCAGACCACGGACTGGATCTGATTTCTGAACCAGATGTCCCAACACATGACGATAGAAATGTACTGGATCTGGTGTTCTCAGATGTCCCCATGGCTGAAGCCTCAGTCAATGATACACTTCAGTGCACCTCAGATCATAAGACATTACGAATAGTCATTCCAATTCAGGGAGATTTAGACCGAGTCTCCAAGACCAATCATTGGATAGTACCGGACGATAAACTACAAGAGCTGGCAGATAATGTCCAAACCAGGATTCATGAACTCCCCCGGCTGGGTGTATCCCCTGGCCAGGTGGATACCTTTACACAAAGCTTGATCAATATGATTCAAGGCTGTATCAGGACAGTGGGCAAGAAGCCCCGTCAATCTAGGCCCACTGCTTGGTGGAATGATGACTGTAAAGCAGCTGTTCAGACATACAGAGCCCTTTCTAAACAGACCACAAGCCAAAAAGGGCGAAATTCAGCCCGACAGGAATTTTGCTGTGTGGTCCGAAAAGCTAAGAGAGAGTACTGACAGACTCTAATTGATTCAGCGACTGAACCAAAAGACCTGTACAGAATTGTTTCCTGGCACAAGCTGTCAGCAGGATTGCGTTCCCCCCCAATCATCATAAGGGACCAAATCTTTGAGTCACAAGAGAGCAAGGCAAATGCACTACGCTTAGCCACGCTTGAACAAAGTACCCCAGACAACGATATCATCGACCCCTGGTCTGCTCAGATCACACAAGCCAAGCCACACATCCCCCTTGAATACCATGTCGGACTAGAAGAGGCTGAAGGGTGCACTATAGGGACCAAGAGCAACTCCCCAGGAGTAGACACCCTCACAGTACGGATTCTGAAAGCTTGCTGGCCAGTCATTGGGGAGCATATCAGAGCCCTTTTCCAGACCTGTCTACAGATTAGACACCACCCTAAACCATTCAAAGTAGCTGAGGTAGTGATGATCCCAAAGCCAGGCAAGAAAGACTATTCTAACCCCAGGGCCTATAGACCAATATCGCTATTATCATGTCTTGGCAAAGGCCTAGAACGACTCATTGCAAAAAGAATTGCCTGGTTTGTCATCAAACTCAGAATTCTAGCTCCATAACATTTTGGAGCTCTGCCAAAGCGCTCTGCCGCCGACTTGGTAGCTGCACTCATACACAATATTGAGCAGGCCCTTGACCAAGGCCTTGTTGCAACGGTAGTCACAGCAGATGTGACAGGGGCCTTCACGCTGCCCTAATGGGACGGCTGGTGGTTCGCATGAGAGAACAGGGCTGGCCAGACTTTCTTATAAGATGGGTCCAGTCATTCATGTCTGAACGATCCGCAAGAGTTCGGTTTGAAGGTATTGTGACCGACATAAAAGCTCTCACTTGTGGGCTACCATAAGGCTCACCAGTTTCTCCAATCCTTTATATGCTGTATACAGAGCCAATCTGTGCCCGACTCGGTATGAAAAGGAGACGCTTTGGATATGCAGACGACCTAGCGACTCTCTGTATTGGAAAGAACCTTAAGGAAACAGTTACAAAGGCTTCTAAAAACCTTTATTTACTTAACCAATAGGGACACAATAATGCTATTGAGTTTGACCCCGACAAAACCGAGATCATGCACTTCTCATAGAAAAAGAACTCAGACAATCCTCCAGTCCGTCACAGGACAATAAACAGAACAGCAAAGAACTCCATGCGATGGCTGGGTATCTTCCTGGATAGAAAACTGAACTTCAAAGATCACGTTTCCTACTGGGCCAAGAAAGCTAGTAGGGTAGCAAACCACCTTCGAGGACTATGCAACACAGTCAAAGGACTTCCAGTAAAGTCAACCAAGAGGGCTGTGAAAGCTTGTGTTATTCCTATTCTCACACATGGCCTGGAGGCCTGGTACCCAAGAATCAAGAAAGCTGGGAGCTTAGGTGAGACATCAGCATGTCGCATTAAGGGGCTTCTTGGAATAATAGATGCCGTACTACGAACGGCGATCAGGGCTATCTTGCCAGTCTGGAAAACACACCCTGGACATATCTTACACTTTGAATCGCAGATTCCCCCAGCAGGAGTTCTTACAGAGTCAATAAGACGACGTCACGGCCTCCGACTAGGACAAATAGACCAGAGATACCCTCTTGTTGGCAGGCTCCAAATACAAGCACGCAAGGATCCAACAAGGCTATAAAGGAGCTTCCAGCTAGTCCCTGACTTCCAGAGACCAATACTTACCAGGCCATCATGGAAGAAGCGCCCAATCCGCAAAGACAAAGACAAAGAAATAGAGCTCTTCAAGCAATGGTTACAAGAGAGAAACGTGAACACTGACCTTGTCATCTACTCAGATGGATCACAGTTGGATGACCAAGGCACAATCCGCACTGGATGGGGTTATACCATCAGGAAAGGCGGCACTACACAAGAAGTATACCGGGGAAGGGACAGACTTCTACAAGCAGAAGTAGTAGATGCTGAAGTCCATGGTGCTCTCCAAGGTCTTGTAGCAGCCAGGGCAATTGGACATGGAAAATAGCTATATGTCTGCCTGGACAACACGTCAGTGGTAGATAGGCTCAATGGGACTCCACCCGAGACATCACAAAACATTTTTCTACGATTTCAAGAACTTGCCACAGCACACACTCCTGGAGTGACCGTCAAATGGATTCCTGGACACAGAGATATTAATGGCAACAAAGCTGCCGACACACTAGCAAAAGAGGGTGCCATGCTGGAAACAGACACAACAAATCTTCCTATAATCTCTTGGGTCAAGAGAGATCTCAAAAGACAGGGCAAGAAAGAGTTCAACCAATGGTAGAAAGACCAATCAGAATCTAGGTATCAAGAAGTATACTCACATACAGTAACTGAAAGAGACCTTATATCTTTTAAGAGGAGTACTTTACACAGACTTCTAGCGGCCAGATCTGGACATGGCGACTTTGCCAGATACCATGAACGCTTTGGGCACACAGACTCAAATGATCACTGCAGCTGTGGTGAGAAGAAAACACCACAACACATTTTCTTTTGTAAGAAACTGGGGAAAAATTGGCTACTGCCTAGGCATTCGCCTAGGGCAGTTTGTTTACAATACTTAGGGGAGAGGAGCACAGAATGGGCAAAATTCGTGGAGAAGAGCAAGTTCTTTTCAACAATCTGCCCCCAATAGATAGCCTTCCTTGAAGGACCAGATGGATGACCCCAAGGTCATACCGCTGCAACAACGGGGATGGGCCCGTGAGCGGGACTGACTGTACTTATTATCTTGAGACCTCCACAACCCTGCGATGCAGAGGCTCTGGGAGGCGTGGCTTGCACTACTGAGGAGCTACCCCCACGTTAAATACAAAACAAACAATATATATGGCCTTCGCTTTTTGAGGGCTTGCCGTTAAGTCGGTCAGAGAGCGTTGTGACAGGGACGCCGTATTTTTGAGCGCTTTTTCGCAGCGAAAGGCCCTCATCCGTGATATCTAAGATGGCATTCGCCATCTGATCCTCCGTATACGGTTTGGGAGGCATTCTAGGCGGTTATACGATGCTGCGGTGCATACAGAACAAGGCTTCAGACGAGGCTCCAGCACCCGAAAATCTCTATTCGGGGTAGGAAACGCGGGGTAATAGACAGCTAATTACGTACACTGCGCGGGGTAAGTTCTATATTGGATTAAACCTTAAGATCAGGGCTATCTAGAGCACTAAATACATTCTGAACAGCTTCAAAATTGGGCTGAAAGCGTATAAGTGAACATATAGGGTTTAGGTGGTGGTGGTGGGGTTTTGCTATACGAGATGTGGGGGTGTCCGAGATGTAGGGGGGGGATGGTATGGCACAGCAACCTGTCGTCGTTGTAGGGAATCACAACTGCCTTGGAGGATGTTGTGAGGAGTTAGCATGCGGCACATAAAATCCAAAACATGTACGTTGCGTGAAATAGCAACAGGACGGCCGAGTATACGTCATTCGAGTCGACCGGGTTGTGTCCACAGCCCTTATAAAGAAAGGCGTTAAGTGAGGCTTCACCAGAGTCAAACGCGATCAGTTTGTTTGAGCACCCAACGGCAACACGAAACGTCACCTACCTAGAATCCAAGACTGCAGCTCACACCAAAACCGACGCACACCAGAAGATGTCAGCTCGACTTGCTCACCGGGGCCCTTATCGCAATAATTCCTCTCAATCATGAAGTCCATCGCAGCAACGACGATTCCCGCGCTCGCGATGCTCTTCTTCTCCTCCCCCACCGTCGCCAGCCCCGTTGATAGAAGCCACCCCATCCCACGCGCCCAGACCTACGGTGACAATGACTACGCTCGAATCTGCACAGACGACAGTCTCGACAATTCTACGGACGGCGACAACTTTTGCACCATCGCGTGGTTCATCCCGGACCAGTGCAAGAACATGGACGACCCCATGAACGACTCCATCACGGCGCTCGACGCGCGGGGCTTTGACTGCGCATTCTTTCGCGATATCGATTACAAGGGTGGCTCGTTCTCGACTACGGGCCAGATCCTGAATCTGAAGAACAAGCATAAGAACGACGACCCCAACGATGTGGACTTTAACGACGTGATCAGCTCGATGAGTTGCAGCTATGTCTCATGAGTGAGCGAGGAAGGAAGGCTTGCACTATCATCCGCATTAGAGCTTGTGTTCTGTTAATCTGTATATTAGTATTCCTTATTCCTTATTACCATTCATTTCCTCCCTTTCCCCGATTCTAATCTGACTGACCGTCATTCTCGAGTAACTGTGATTTGTACTGAGTTCAGCATCGTCGACTTAGAGAACGGAGCTGGCCTAGCTCTTACATCAGCCTCAGCCCTATTTTATCTCTTCCGAAAGTCGGAGTACTTGCACTCATGTCCCTTCAAACATCTTGTTGACCTTGACGGGACGCTATTTCCTCTCAAAAATTGTAGATACATAGTCCCCTTTCATGGAGTTCAAACTGATGATGTCTCATGAACTAAACATCCCCAAACAGTGACTTGTTTAGCTTTCAAGCTGTAAAGTGCGCATAGCGAACCGTGAGCTCCTATATAAGCTAGGGGGTACTGTGCAATTGGTGAAACAATGACATTAGCTAGCACCGCCTAGCCTCTTCCCCGTTCTTGCGCTACCTATATAGTGCCAGCTTCACGGACCATCACGGAGCATCACTCACGCCGCTCGGGCTAAACTTCAGCGCAAACACGGGATACCAACTTGATCCCGTTCCGATGGGGGCGAAGCATCGGTCAAGCTGACATCCCGTGCCGATGTGCATCAGCGGGAAACCTAAATCTGGCTCCTGATGTGTCAAATTACTTCCGACAACTGTTATCCAGTCTTTAGACCTGGGCCTTGACCGGCGTTTGGGAATCGTCTGGTTATGACATTGCGGATGGAGAATTGGACCCTTAGATTCACCTTACTAAGCTCTGGTCTCCGGGACAGCCTCGAAAATGACGTTATTCTTGGACATCGTGGTGTCTCTTGTGTTGCAATCACCAATTATAGAAAACTTTAGGGTTCGAGTCCCAAGCTAGATGAACAGTCCAGTGATCGCCAAGTCAAGGGAAGGGCAGTCAGTGCGTTGAGAAAGAAGGCCCGAGATAGAGCCATCATCTGGATGTTGGGGACAGTAGATCTCTATATAAGAGTAGGAAACCTCGAGAAGGTCAGTCAGTGAAACAGCTCACAGCACAACAAACCACATCAGTCCAGACTCTCAGATCAACTTGATTACTACCAACACCACGACCGACCTTCAACAACATCATCACATCTTCAGACTTCCCCCAACTCCATACACCGACCATGTACGCCTCAACCACCGTCGCCTCCTTCCTCGCCCTGGCCGGGCTCTCGGTCGCCGCGCCAGTCACCGACAACAGCAACGCCGCCGCAGCCGTCGAGAAGCGTTTGTTTGTTTGTTTTGTTTGTTTTGTATTTAACGTGGGGGGTAGCTCCTCAGTAGTGCAAACCACGCCTCCCAGAGCCTCTGTATCGCAGGGTTGTGGAGGTCTCAAGATAATAAGTACAGTCAGTCCCGCTGACGGGCCCACCCCCGTTGTTGCGGCGGTATGACCTTGGGGTCATCTATCTGGTCCTTCAAAAAAAGCTATCTATCGGGGGCAGATTGTTGAAAAGAACTTGCTCTTCTCCACGAATTTTGCCCATTCTGTGCTCCTCTCCCTTAAGTATTGTAAACAAGCTGTCCTAGGCAAGTATCTAGGCAACAGCCGGTTTTTCCCTAGCCTCTTACAAAAAAAAATGTATTGTGGTGTTTTCTTTTCACCACAGTTGTAGTGATCATTCGAGTCTGTATGCCCAAAGCGTTCATAGTATCTGGTAAAGTCGCCATGTCTAGATCTGGCCGCTAGAAGTCTATATAAAGTACTCCTTTTAAAAGATATAAAGTCTCTTTTAGTTACTGTATATAAGTATATTTCTTGATATCTAGGTTCTGATCAGTCTTTTTATCATTGGTTGAACTCTTTCTTGCCCTTTTTTTTTTAAGATCTTTCTTGACCTAAGAGATTGTAAGAAGGCTTATTGTGTCTGTTTCTAGCATGGCACCCTCTTTTGCTAATGTGTCGGCAGCTTCATTGCCATCAATATCTCTATGTCCAGGAATCCACTTGACAGTCACTCTAGGAGTGTGTGCTGTGGCAAGTTCTTGAAATCGTAGAAAAATGTTCTGTGATGTCTCGGGTGGAGTCCCATTGAGCCCATCTACCACTGACGTGTTGTCCAGGCAGACATATAGCTGTTTTCTGTGTCCAATTACCCTGGCTGCTGCAAGACCTTGGAGAGCACCATGGACTTTAGCATCTACTACTTCTGCTTGGAGAAGTCTGCCCTTTCCCCGGTATACTTCTTGTGTAGTGCCGCCTTTCCTGATGGTATAACCCCATCCAGCCGTCGAGAAGCGGTTCGCCGGCGGCTGGTGCACCCTGCACATCCATGAGGTCGCCAAGGGTGGCGACAACAACGGCCACAAGGCGCAGATCACAATCTACGACGCCAACGGGTTCCAGATGTGGACCGACGAGCAGTCGAACGACGACGGCAACGTCATCATCTTCAAGAGCCAGAACCTCCCCAAGGAGCTGGACGTCAGCGTCAACTTCCCCGCCGACAAGGGCAAGGACGAGGTAGGTGCAATCGTTTCAGTTTTTTTGGGGTTTTTTTTCTTCTTCTTTTCTTGGTTTTCAGTAGGATCGCAGCTAATATCTTGCGCCAGGTGAGCTTCATCTACGGAGACACGACCTTCGGGAGTGGCAAGGCCAAGTCGCAGAATGCCCACTGCAAGGTCGGGCAATGGGACCTTACCAGTACCTTCTCGGACAGGAGCACTCTTGACATGGACGGTGGCTTCACCTGCTGAACCGCCCTAGCCGGACAGCGCTCATGGAACGAGACTGCAGCTGGACTGGGCTGATGGAGGATGAGGAGAAGAAGCTGCTCTGGTGAGAGCTCGTGTTGTGTTCATCATCTTCTTTGTACATATGGCTCATGGGGCAAGCCCCTTTACTCTTCTGTGTACATACGGCTCAGCCGGACACCATCACTCATTTTGTACATATCGCTTGGAAAAGCTCTATAGGAATGGATTTCCGTCTTACAAAATCCACATAGGCTGTATACGGGTCCAAAAGTGCTGCTATTAGCACCATCGTAGATTTATGCAAGGTGGACGTCTACTATGATGAACATGACGAATTCGCCGTCTAGGCACACCCCCATTCGCTTATGAGGAAGTGGCCAATGCAGGAATGCATGGACTGTTCGCCAGGATCGTTGTCCGCAGTTGGTAATGGCAATGAAACCCAAGCCAAGCATCCCACAAGCTTCGAGCTCGGTTGTTTCCAAGAATCCGGCAACTAAGGGACTCATTTGACGCTCTTCTGGACGACGGGTCCGTCCGTGCAGTGCGGCTACACCCTGCAAAAGAGCCTGGTCGGGCAAACGACGGCGTATACGAGCCAGCTCTAAGCCCGTCTTGAGGTGGCTGCCTATACCTTCAGTAACTAACATCGAACCTCTTCAAGCTCACTACCTGGAGTAACATAATGTCAGCCCCAGACGGTGCTGCGTTGTCTACTCCTTCGGATGTCGCTACTTAATTCAGCCAAGCAGGAGTTTCACTCGGTTTCCGGCTTTGGCTGGCTTGCAAAAAAGCTTCATGTCTTCTTGCTGCTGCTTTGCTAACGTTGATGAGACCTTGATTGAGGTCACCATGACTTAACCAGGCCAAGTCGGCGACACTGGAGCCTGTCGTTGGCATTTCGGAATGAGTCCACACCAGCAGTGTGGGTGAAACTGAACCCAGACTTGCATTTTCCCTTTCGGTGGAAATCAGAGAAGCGTCTGCCCCTTTGTGCGACTCCATTTGAAACTGCGTCCTCGGACACCAATACTGCATTGGCTATTACAATCGCGGCCCCTGATGCTCCATTCATCTTACTCGCCATCTTCGTAATCAGTAGTAGCTAGAAGCGAGTCTCAGTCCCAACTCTTGACTCTTACCAGTGTAAGTAAATAGCTTGTATTCACTCTCCATTTCCCAGGCTTCACAGCTGGAGCCAGCTGTGGCGGCTTAGGATATAAGTTTAGGTTCTAGCGTGAGGTCTTACCTATCACGCAGACATCATACCTGTTACTGGGTGCCGGTTGAGTGTACTATAGGTTGACTTTAAGACCCCTATTTCGCTAGTGCACCAACGAGTCAGACTGGAGTGCAAGCCACATCCGCCAGTGGGGCTGGCACAAACGCGCGGCGCAAACGGTGCCTGCCGGCTAGGCCTACTGCCGGCCATGCCTTGGCGGGGCAATCGGGGGCCCGAAGAGAGAGCTTTCCATCTTCCAATATCGCCGCCATCTGCCAAAACCACCAACGATACTCACCGTATCTGCAAGCTTCTTCTCCCGTATCTAGTAGGATCGTCGGCTCGGAACCGAAGTCTCCCAACATTACAATCAGACACATCGCCCACTATGGCCAGCAATCCGTACGAAGGTAAGTCTCCAACTCCTCCCTCTGCCACCCACAGCTCCAAGCTCCCAGCACAACCCAAAGCTCACAGGACTAACCCCGGGAAACCAGTCGAGCACAACATCCAAGCGCCGACGAGCCAGCCGCACCGCCGGCGTCCCGACATGTCAAGCTTCACATCGCACCTGCACCAGATCTCGCAAGACGCCTCGCAACCGCACCGCGCAGGTCCAACGCCCGTCGACACAGCGGCGCTCTACCGGCTGGTGCAGGACCAGCTCGCGACGCTCCGCAATGACGCGCCCGACGCCGAGAACCAGCGCTTCCTCGAGCAGCTGATGGGGGTGCTGGAGGGCGACATCGCCGCGCCGCCCGACCACGTGCCAGGCGTGACGCAGGAGTACCTAGATACACTAGAGCGCGTGCCGCGCAAGGCGTTGGAGGTTGACGACAGCTGCCCGATCTGCCGCGGGAAGTACCTCGACGACAAGTACTGCCTGGTGGTGGAGCTGCCATGCCACGGGCGGCACAGGTACGATTTGGAGTGTGCGGGGCCCTGGCTGCTGAGCAAGGGCAACTGCCCCATGTGTCGCATGGACCTGACGAAGAAGAGGGTCGTCGAGGTGCCGAAGGATGATGAGGAGGACGAGCAGGATGATGTCGATGGGCTCTATGGTTGAGGAGGACGAGCAGGATGATGTCGATGGGCTCTATGGTTGAGGAGGTTGAGGAGGTTGTGGATGGTTAGAGGCTTCTCATATGAGGGCTCACGAGGGCATTGTGCTGGAGGGGCGATACCCAATTGATGAGACACGAGCCTCACGAGAACACTTCATAAGTTACATAGCATGATGCTGGTTGGTATGGTGCATGCATTCATCCATTGGTAAACGATAAACACTGCAACCAGAACTCCGTAAAAGAATTGCGGAATGTACAACGTAACCAGCTCCACGGCCTCGCCCGTCTCCCACCCTCATTCAGGCCCCCATACCACTCACAACATCCCTTACGTGTGTGTCCCCAATCTGCCCATCATGATCACCCCCCAATATCTCCCCTCCATCAGACTAAACCTTCCCAGCCTTCGGCGCGTCCCCGCCCCGGCTCGCCTTGGACTGCCCCCCATGGGGCCTGTCGTCCTCCTTGCCGCGGCCGGCCTTGGCCGTGTCCGGGTTGGCGGGGCTGACCTCGAGCGGGTTGGTGTCGTTGCCCTTACCCGCGGTCTCCTTGGCGGCCTCGGGGCTCGTCTTGTCCGGGTTGAAGGCCGCGTCCTCGTTGGCCGCCGTGCCCTCGTCCGTCCCGCTGCCCGTGTACTCGTGCGCCCGCGGCTTGAGGGAATTGCGGTCCTGGTCGTCCTTGTAGGGGAGTTGTAGTGCTGCCGACTGGTGGATCGGCCGGGCGAGACGGATGCTGGTAGTGTTGGTGGTCAGGCGGGCGGCTGATGCGGGAGCTCTGCTGCTGGCGCGGAGGAGGGTGCGGATGGACTGCATTGTGGCGTGGGCGGTTGGTGTTTTGGGTCGGCGTCGGCTGGTTGTATGTGGAATGCGTGTATAGAGGTCGGAACGGTAGTATCGCAATTGCTTAAGCCGTAGTATATCAGATGCTTCGCTCTGTTCAATTGATTTGACGGCGAGGATTGGATGTCTGGCTTCTCTGACGAGCTTTGATGTCGTTAAGGTTGTGATCAACAGCACAATGGAAGCTAAAAATGCGCTTGATGAGGTGACGTCAGGGGGAACCGGCTCTTCCCTTGTGGACCGGAGCTTCCTCCCCTCGGCAGCTCGAGGTACCCACCTTCGGAGTTAACAGTCTGGCTGTTACCTGGTCTGCCTGGTCATGTCGTCCACTTTCGGCGTTAATGATATGAAGGTTGTTACCTGGTCACGATATCCATAATGCCTCACTCCATGTCTCTGTGTTACTGTAGCACGAGATGAAAGTCCATCATGTCACTAGATGTCTCGTTCTAGACTTTATGCATTAGCATCGCAAACTAGATGGACAAGTCAAGTCTGATGGTATAAGAGCGCCTAGAGGCATCGTCAGGGAAGGGGTAGGTATACCTTGCCCAAGAGCGAAGTGAAAATGGCACATTGCATCGTGACGGTAATCTCAGAAGCCTTGATACTTGGTGCCTTGATCATATACAAACTGGATGATGTACCTGCAAAATAATGGCCTTTGGATCTTCAGTCTTCCACGTACGATGAACCTCTTAATTTAATCACGTAAACATAAGGGAAAAGTCCATAGTGCCTGCTTACTTTTGGAACACAATCCATCTATCCGACTGACATAGACTTACACAAAAGCGTGGTCAAAATCGTGGAAGACCGGGCACTATTACATTACATAAGGGCCAAAACGGAACATGACGTGCAACGGCTGCTGGTCGGTCACGTCGTTGGACCCCTGAGCTCCGTTGTGGTGGAAGAGATTATTCGGACGTTGAACTATATCCACGTCTTGAAACGTGGCGCATATGAACCAGCCCCTATTCATCACGGCCTATATGCTCTTCAATGTTAGTCAAGCCACAGTGACTTTGTACTGGACCGTGCCAATGGCGAGTCTCTCATGTGACTATGGGATTCACCACGAGTAACCCAAGCTTAATTGGCAAACATCATGTCCCAAAGTTTGTGCTTCGAACGGTGCACTTCATGAAGATGATTCAAGAATGAACCACTCGTCAGCAAATTTTGGATGCCGCAGCGGAAATCCCATTGCGTACGATGATGGGGCAGTTGCCATTGGCCCATTGAAGTTTCGTCCCTTATGTATTCGCGAGTCCTGGCTGCTTACACGACGGAAGAACCAGTCAGTGCACGCGATATTAGTTGACAGTTCGCAAGAGACGTATAGTGCAATCGTTGTCCACACCGTAGTGAACCCGTGATATGACTGGTCAGCTTGGCTCTGCTCAAGTAGCAGTCATCAACGGGTCTATGATCAGGTACTTGCGCCGAGAATGATGGGAAATAACTTCGGCCACGCTAGCGATAGAATCACCAGCGCATACAATGCGGCCGAGCAGGTGACAAATACACGAATGTCAGATTTCTCGAAAGGGTATGGTATCATTGGTCCGTGATCATATCGACGACTAGTGAATCATCCACACAGGAGCCCAAAAAACATCTGCACCAGCTCACGAGCACGCCACACCAGTGACCTCCCAGTTGTTCTGCGCAGTTTCGCCGCCAATAATGTAAGTGCCAACCCAGGTATCCAGCACAGCCCTGATCTCGGCGTCAGTCTCGTAGCCCGGAATCATGTTGGCCTTGAAGACGATCGAGTAGGGGGCTGCAGTGGTGTTTTTCGTGTCCATGTAGTTCTGTGGTTAAATGTCAGCCGGATATGTGCTACTTCGGTCATGGGTGTCGTCTTACTGATGAGAAGTCGGAGGTTCCAGTGCTCTTCGTCCATTTGGACATGGAGTCTAGTGGTGTGTCAGCTGGAACTGCGGTATGGCGGAGAAGTAACTAGTCTTACAGAGCAGGATGTCCTCTGCGGCCTTCTGGGGCTTCGCGAGAGTCGCCTTCAGAGCAACGCGGCAGCCGGTCTCTGAGCGAGGGCTAACCGCTGGCATGGCCTGGACGCTGGCGGCAAGAGCCAAGACGGAGACAATGGAGAAACGCATGGTGGCAGTTGTGGTGTAAGTGATGATGGTCGTGGTCGTAGGAATGTTGGAGATTGTAGATTGAGTTGCGAGTCGTCCGTGTCGTGATGAGGATGTTGGACATTGGCCTCGACGACGATGGCACCCCTGCCTTTTAAGTAGTTATTGGACCGTTGTCAATATTCTCCGTCGTGAGATATCATTAGTCCCTGACATCCTATGCAGCAGCCTGTGATTATCCGGGCTGGCGGTCTGGACTCTAGACCCTGGTTGTAACTTGCAAGGTGACTGGTGACCAGTGGGGGCGCCACTATGTCATCTCCCCCTTGCTCCACTCCACATATCCACCTGTGATTTGACCAAGGCAAACATCCGTTCCCTTGGGTCATCCATCGGGAAATATCAAGTCTCTCGACCCTTGCAAACATCGAGCTCGTCCAGGCTTGAGGGGCGTCCATGTAGCTTGTCATGTCACTGACTTGTCGGTATGATTTCTGCAGGAATCGCCACCATGAAGTATACAGTTAGTAGTCGCTCACGATGCGATATAACAGCCGGCTCACACTAATCCTCTTCCGGAAAGTTGCACCCCGGCATAGACTAGAGATATCAGAGTCGCATTATCACGTGCCATCTGATGTTTTCCGAAGACGACTGCCGAGCCGTGACCGCTGGTTTAGGCAGCAGCTTAGCGTGAGAGACGATTTCAAGCTTTCACCCTGGAAGCGTGGGACCGCTGGAGCTGTTTGTAAGTGTTTTGTAAGTGTTGGTAATCACGTCGTACAATAAGTTATGTTTGTACAAACATACGACACTGCAACGAGGATCCGGTGAGCCCTGAGTTGTAGAATAATATTACTAAGGGACTTAAGGCGGGGAACCTTATATCTATGTACCCTAGTCAATCGGCAAATAAAATCAAGCAAACCCTGCAAGGGTCCCTGACGTTGGACTGCATAGAAGCGGCAAGAAGCCAGGTCTTACATCAGATGAGGACACTGTGAATGTTACTCAATCACTGTATCATGTCAGCGTCCGGCGATAAGATGCTGCCGTCGTATAAAGGCCCGGCTCAGTGGTGCTTACGAAGTACTGCGCTGCTAAAACCACATGTCAATACTATACTGGAAATCAATGCAGACGTCATGACTTCCTACATGGTGTGAGATTTCAAAGTGTTCTATTGAGGAGAGGAATTCCAGCTACTCTGGAGCGGCCAGAGTGGCCCTATATATATCCAAGATACTGAAGGAAAGGATACGTGGCCTTATATTGGCCACGTATGTGACAGAGTCACGAATGGGGATGGTGACCTGAAGGATGACTATGGATGGGCTAACGTAGCCCAGAATCCAACACATGGTCAATCATGGACGCCTTGTTGGTGAGAAAGTGTCAGCCTCATCCCCTGTGACGCAAAAGCTTACGTGAGACACGCAGGACATATTCCGTATCCTAGGTCCAGAGGCAAGATGCCCTGCTCAAAGAATTAGTCCTTTCGGGAGAACTTACTCCGTTACATTAGATTGGAGACAGCATTACATGTTCTCGTAAGCTTCAAGAGATGATTAGAATGGGGGCATTTCGGGACGTACCTGGATGAGCACACGAAAGCGGTTGAGACCCTGTTCTATAATCGACCCACATGCTTCATACGCCGCATATGCCGTTCACGACCTCGCCCCCACGAATCACAGATTTTCCAGTCAACAGGCCATCTCGTTCAGGGTCTAGATTTCCCGTCAGGAGTCAGGGCCAGGAGAGTCCGCTCACCGAGTCGCCACCTGCCCTCAGGCTGCAGTGGGAAAGGAGTGCCGCACAGTGAAAGACATGATAGACACACATTTGCAGCTTCATGACACTGACATATATTATCCGGGGTGCATATCACCCAAGCAGCACGAATTCTCCGTCTGTACAACCCGTCAATATCAAGGCTACAAGACAGCTTTCAGCATCTTATAAGTAGCCCGTCGAAGTCGGCGCTCTCACCGAATCATCGAACTACACAGTTATAAGGGATCCGGGGCCCCCTAATCAGTTTTAGCCGGGATGGTCGAACGTCGAGACTTCCCGGGCCACGAGCGGAGCGGAGCGGGCGCCATCGACGCCATCGGCCCGTCTTTTCGCTCGACCCTAGCAGCCGGGGGTGTCGGTAACTATGGCGGACTAAGTGGCTCGGAATCCGGAGACTGCTATGATTTCTTTCAGCGGCCTGTCGGTAATATGTAAGGCGCCAAGCCTTCGTGGGTGGCAGCCGGTTGTGGTTTGTAAGCATTAGTCCGGAATTCCTCTCGCGTATCATTTTGTCTTTCCGGGAACTGGCGTGAGTAATGGGAAAAGAAATCATACATTATCCTCTCCCAACTAACTATGATTTCACGGCGTAGCGTATCGTTCTCCGGAGGCCCTCTCGTTCGATGCGATAAAACAGCCCATTCGCACACGTGGGCTCCTGCACCATGCATCGCCAGCCTCTACTCGATTCCGAGGTCAGTGAACAGATCCTGAACAATATCAACTCAGGGCACGCTGTCTCTTGAGAAGAAGGCCTAGATCAAGGACACAGATATTTTCGGATTCGATGACATCTTCCTACGCGACCCCGTCAAGCTATCTGATTCATCATCATGGCTTCGCTCATAGCCAGAGCCGATGTGTTTCCGTTATAACTATGTGGCCGCGAGTACCTGTAGCTGTTGGAATAGCGCGAGAGTTGTGGACATTGGACAAATGTATCTGAAGACGACGGTCGTATGTGTCAACATCTGCAATTGGTCGCGTTCAAGCTAGGTCCTTGGTGATTGTGCTTATAAGCAATGGTTGAACCTCACCAGTCGTGATGTTGTCCTAGCTGGTAGCCAGGACAGCTGCGACATTATCGTTCCGCTCTGGACCAGCGACCAGAACGGTACCGCGATAGGATGTTGTCAGAGAGGTTCCTGTTCAGGGTGGGATCGAAATTGATCGAATAAGTTTGAGCAGGGTATCGCGAACTAGCATCCATTCGTAATCAGGGTGCTGCCAACGGGCCTCATTCTCGTCATCATCTTCCCACTTGCATTGAAGCCAGGAGAAATGCAGCTGATTATCATCGCCTGACGAGCAGCGACAACTCTTTCACACTCAATGGTACTTTGCTCGTTGAACTGCCATGCCCTAGGCACCGAGCAGTTTTAGAAACGCTACGTCAGCCGCTTTTTCTCTCTCTGGGTGTCCTGACCTATGTTCAACATTGAAAGCCTGAAAACCAAAGTGACGAGCTCTAGGTTAAATGAGGACTCGTAACAATCACCACCACCTTATTTCAACTTGACTTGTACACGCTGCCTCTGTGCCTTTCTGGTCCCAGTAGATATCTCGGATCGCGTGGCTATGACAATCCAGCAAGTATGCACCCTCATGGCAAAAGGTCGTTGCATGGTAGTTGGCTTACTGGAAAGGCGAGACGATGGTGAGTGTAGTGGCTGCAGCGGCGAGGACAGTGAAGGTGGTGGCAAAACGCTTGGTGCTATTGGTTGATGACAACGGCAGTCGGGTGGTAGTGTAAGTTGGAGGTCAAGGAAAGATCAAGTGTGCAAAGAAGAAAGGTTGAATGTTGGAGGTTGGTGTTCGGTTTGTGGAAGGAGAAGTCTTTGAAGGAAAGGAGAAGTATTTGAAGGAAAGGAGAAGTATTTGAAGGAAAGGAGAAGTCTTGTATACTCCAGAAAGTTCTGCGGTCACAGTCGCGGTTACGGAAAGGGGCGTCGAAGTTCCTTCATATTCGCTCTTGACCGTGCGTGTTTCGTTTGCTCTCGTGACAAGGCTTTCGCCATCAAACGCGTTACAAACATACAGTGGTTGTCTCCATCGCCCCCATCCTTTTTCGAGTTACCAATCGTTCGGGGACTTATAGCACATCCACCTCCCCTTCGAGTCGCCACAGTACAAGTCCAAGTCCATGAACATGCCATTTTGACAGGAAACTAATGAAGGTATTCAGTGTCGAAGTGTTTCAGGGCTTCGCCTGCATATCTCTACCATCTTGCGTCGCGGCTGCTTCAGATAGCCAGAGGGGCCGCTTGATCGAGATCGTGCTGTTATGCGGATCACACAAGTCTCAAAGTGATTCGGTGTGCCCGAGCATTCTTTGATTCTGTAAAGTGGCTGCTGGAGCGTGAAATTTCATCCAACACTTTGACTCCCTCTTGTCTCATATCTTCGTGGCTGCCCTTCTGAGCGCCCTTCACTTTGTGGTTGCATTACTATTTAGGTATACTTCAAGCAGTATATCTCCGAGCAGTGCCGGTAGAGACGCAGACGACAAATTTTGCGATGCCAAGCTTTGCACTAGAAGATCCTTGGGCCAAGTTCCGAGCATACTCTAGTAGATCTTAGACCGACCGACAAAGTCTAACAATCTCGACCTTGCCAACTATGTGGGACCAATGACGAAAGCACTACTGACCACTTCCAAGGCGGTGGTTGCATGGATGATGTAGGTAGAGCATGATTATGTAGGTAGAGCATCAACACACGGTTTGCCATCTTCGCCCGTCTCCTCTCATCGCATCTCCTACGCTACGTGTTTCTGCTCTTTCTGCTCTTTCGCCACGTACGCGTAGAAAGAGATCGCCGAGTCAGAAGAAGAGGAGGGCGACCACGACAACAATAGTCAGGGGATGCCGCGATTCGTTGCTCGCGGCGGCGCAGAGGCGGACGAGGAACGCACCAAGAAAGAGCAGGAAGGCAGTGATCCAGATGAAGCCGGGCCTCCAGGAAAGGTAGGTCTACGAGACCGACTAGAACACTTCACTTGGTATGGACAATCAAACCGCACACTCTAGCACTGCAACACCACCATCGCTAACGGGCAATGCAAAGGCCATGGTTCGCATGCACAATGTCCACAGGCGCCATCGCCGTCGTCCTCGCCCAAACGCCCAACCGCTTCGACGGCCTGCAAACCATCGGCAAGATCTTCTTCATCCTCGACCTCATACTCTTCGCCCTCTTCAACGCTATGATGGCTACGCGCTTCATCCTCGTCCCTGCGAAGCTCACTGCATCCTTACACCATCCTGTTGAGGGGCTATTCTTTGGCGCATACTGGGTCAGCGTCTCGCTCATATTGAACTGCATGCAAGCGTATGGCGTGCCTCATACCGGACCCTGGCTTGTAAAAGCAATAGAAGTGCTGTACTGGATGTACGTCGGTACTGTACTGCTGGTGGCGGTCTTCCAGTACTACACTTTCTTTCAAGAGGAGAGGTTGGCTGTGGAGAATGCCTTACCGGCGTGGATCTTCCCTATCTACCCATTGCTGGTTATTGGACCTATGGCTGGGACTTTCATACCGAGTCAGCCGCAGAGCGCGGCGTATCCCATGTGGGTGAGCGCAGTAATGCTACAGGGTCTTGCATGGACGGTGGCACTGATGATGTATACAATATACACGCTGCGACTCATGTCCAGCGTCCTACCTCCTCCGCCTACTAGGCCGGGGATGTACGTCAGTGTTGGGCCAGCCGGTACGTGCCCTCCTCATCATCCCCCGTCCCATTACAAACTCGAACATCTCACTAACACAAATAATGATAGGTTACACAGCAGCCGGCCTCATCTCCCTAGGTACCCGCGCTCCCAACATCCTCCCCCCACACGTCTTCAACATGTCTTCCTCCCTCCCCGACGGCGACATCGTAAAAGTCATGGGCATCATGTCCGGGACTTTCATCATCCTCTTCGCCCTCTGGTTCTTCTTCATCTCCACCGTCGCCGTCATATCCGGAAGCAAAAGAATGACCTTCACCCTAAACTGGTGGGCGTTCGTCTTCCCCAACGCTGGGTTAACGTTAGCGGCGATTCAGGTTGGGAAAGCGTTCAATAACAGTGCTGGTATCAACGGCATTTGTAGCGCTCTGACGATTATGCTTGTCATCATGTGGTTGTTCACGGCCGTCTTTCATATCAAAGCGCTATGGGAGGGGAAGCTTTTGTGGCCGGGGAAGGATGAGGATAAGGATATGAAGTTTCATCGGGGGGATCGTAGGGTGCATACTGGTAGAACTGGGTTTTCTTGGGGAAGGCATGGTACATAGTTTTGGTATGTATCTGTTGGATATCATACCAGGCTGAGGCTTTCGGGGCTGAATGCGCTAATGGGTTTAGCTTCAGGGCAGTCAGCCCACCCTCAGGCCACCAGGATCCTGGCGCCATTATCGTATGATTATCTGGTCACCCTGATGGCACACCTGTACATATGGGGGCTTCTCCCCCAGAGATCTTCTTCTCTTTCCTTTCAATACAGAACGGTTTGAAATCTCACAGTATCTGGTATTGTTTTGCTACGAATCTCTCAGCCAGGCCTCACAAGTATCGACCCAACCACGTCATGTTCCAGCATACAGAAGTATCGACAGTGGGTTCCCTGAGGCTACACGCGGTTGTCGTGGCGACGCTTTGGGATATCCTCCAATCGCAGGCCCAGTCTCCACAGGTACGGCTGTCGTGATACCGGGGAGCCAGGATTTCAGTACCTGCAGAGCACCGGGACCCTGAGGCGTTGTTGGAGTGGCAGGCACAACGCTCATGCCTGGAGGCCCGGCTGCTATTATATATGATGCCTTTGCCAACGCGGCTCAAGACAGACGTAATTGTGGCGACGCAGACAGCCACATTCTCAGCAGCCGGCCAAGAGAGCATGTCGATATGGCGACTCTTGGCGAGCAGGCACTCTTCATGAAGGCCTTGATCCATGCTGGGCCATTGGCCCTTGCCAGCTCCAGTTAGGGCAGTAAACGGCATGCCGGGCCCCTTCTCGGATTTCGAGCCGGAACTGCCAGCATAGTGAGCGACAAACTGATGAGCATTATTAGTGCATTGACTTGGTGGTGCAGTTGCCTGGATTGTTATAGGTCATAGTGGTGTTGTTAAAGATACCTAAGAATTGATTGATTGATTGTATTTAACGTGGGGGATCGCTCCTCAGTAGTGCAAACCACGCCTCCCAGAGCCTCTGCATCGCAGGGTTGTGGAGGTATCAAGATAATAATTGATTGATTGATTGTATTTAACGTGGGGGATCGCTCCTCAGTAGTGCAAACCACGCCTCCCAGAGCCTCTGTATCGCAGGGTTGTGGAGGTATCAGGATAATAAGTACAGTCAGTCCCGCTCACGAGCCCATCCCCATTGTTGCGGCTGGATGACTTTGGGGTCATCTATCTGGTCCTTTAAGAACAGCTATTTATTGGGGATAGATTGATGAGAAGAATTTGCTCTTCTCCACGAATTTTGCCCATTCTGTGCTCCTCTCCTCTAAATACTGTAAACAGGTTGTCCTAGGCGAGTACCTAAGCAGCAGTCAATTTTTCCCAAGCCTCTTATAAATAAAAAATATATTATGGTGTTTTCTTTTTACCGCAGTTGTAGTGATTATTCGAGTCTGTATGCCCAAAACATTAGTGATATCTAGCAAAGTCGCCATGTCCAGATCCGGCTGCTAGAAGTCTGTGTAAAGTGCTCCTTTTAAAATATATAAGGTCCCTTTTAGTTATTATATGTGAGTATACTTCTTAATACCTAAGTTCTGATTGGTTTTTTTATTATTAATTAAATTCTTTCTTGCTCTTTTTTTTGAGATCTCTTTTTATCCAAGAGATTATAGGAAGGTTTGTTGTGTCCGTTTCTAGTATGGCACCCTCTTTTGTTAGTATGTCAGCAGCTTTGTTGCCATTAATATCTCTATGTCCAGGAATCCACTTGACAGTCACTCCAGGAATGTGTGTTGTGGCAAGTTCTTGGAATTGTAGAAAAATGATCTGTGATGTCTCGGGTGAAGTCCCATTGAGCCCATCTACCACTGACGTGTTGTCCAGGCAGACATATCGGCATTTTCTGCGTCTAATTGCCCTGGCTGTTACAAGACCTTGGAGAGCACTATGGACTTCAGTATCTATTACTTCTGTTTAAAGAAGTCTGCCTTTTCCCTGATATATTTCTTGTGTAGTGTTGCCTTTCCTGATGGTGTAACCCCATCCAGTGCGGGTTGTGCCTTGGTCGTCCAACTGTGATCCATCCGAGTAGATGACAAGGTCAGTGTCCATATTTCTTTCCCGTAACCATTACTTGAAGAGCTCTGTTTCTTTGTCTTTGTCCTTGCGGACAAAAAAAAAGAAATACCTAAGAAGTGAGGATTAGCAATCATACTATGATACTGGTCTCGCCTTGAGCCCCTTTAATGTCCATAAACTATAGTTAGAAGAAGTGCAATAATGATATTACATTTGTTGTACCGAATTTATTAAATTGAAGGCGCTTTTTATAGAAGACACCGATGAGTTGGTTTGGCTGACATTTGATCCTAGCACATAGCGCATGGAATGATGTGCTAGATACGAGCAAACGAAGACCCTTGAGGATCCAGCTGGTTCCAGCTGTCAGGCATCTTGTCGGTTGGGCCGGATTGTTGCCCAAGGGACAAGGTACCGTTTGCACTGTATCTAGTACTTAAGTGACCTTTCGGATGGGACACGCTCCCATCCTTCTAGACAGGAAGCAGAACATCCAGAATAATAGTCATCGTAACATGGTATTCTGGGCCCTGCCAGAAGGCACACCCTGACCTTCCTGCACAGGGGACATTAAAGAAGTTAATGGACAATTTTAGAGGATCGACTTATGTCGTTATGAGCGAACCTTCACACGAAGATTGGCGAACCATGGGACAGGTCATGAGTCCTCAGACTCATTTACCTTAATTCCAGCAATGTCCATACCACTTCTTTCTATCACGTTCCCATGCAGGCCCATGCCGCATAAACACATGTTATATCATATCGTACGCAGGCAAGGTTCAACAAAGCCATACACCAGGAATACACGTACAATCCCGGTGCCCGAAAAGGATATAATTGTCACTCGGCATGGAAGTCTAGTAATTTTGTAAACATCGTGGTTATGGAACACGGAAAGGGGTAACATTATCATCATGGAGTACCATATCTATGAGTCAGCACTGTCAATAGTCCTCCAGGGAATCTTTCCAGTCCAATATACCAAGAAGGTGACACACATCAGTGGTCTTCAAGCACACCTGTTTCTCTCCGCACTATCTTAATAAAGGGTACCGGGCAACGGCCCACGGGATAGGGGGAGACATGCAAACATTGAGCACCATCAATTACCCAGCGACGGTCACAAATTACAGTACCTGACGGTAGGTCGCGACTTCTAAGTAGCGTCGCTCTGTCTCTTTCCATTCACGCAGTCGCTATCGTCGTTTCCCGTATATACCGTATTCGGTCAGCTGTCCCGCTCTTTCTCTCTACGCAGTCGTCATCGTCGTTTCCGTATATACCGGACCCGACCAGTCATCTCTCGCCTGGCCAGTTGCACAGTCAGTTTTGTATTCGCATCCTGGCGCCGGTCTCCCTACCTAATCAGCTACCAGAACCAACGCTTGACAGCCCCCGATCCAAGATGGGCGCACAGGGAGACGATCTGGATGGCTTGACCAACGACGATGTTTTCCAATTAAATGCTGTTTTGTTTGGGAAACGCCAAGTGGACCTCACCAATTTCGGCTTGAACGTAGCCTCGCAACAACAGAAGCAACCGCAACAGCAGCAACCGCAACAGCAGCAACCGCAACAGCAGCAACCGCAACAGCAGCAACCGCAACAGCAGCAACCGCAACAGCAGCAACCGCAACAGCAGCAACCGCAACAGCATCAACACCAACGCTTTACGCACGAAGACATTGCCGAATTAGATGCTGTTTTGTTTGGTCACAGCCCAAACAACCGCCAAGTGGTCACCAATCACGGCTTGAGCGTAGCCTCGCAACAACAGCAGCAACCGCAACAGCATCAACACCAACAACAACATCAGCAGGCCCAGCTAGCACATAATCAGCATCAGCACCAGAATATTGAGGTCCAGGACCAGCAGCCGGAACAACAGCAGCCACCGCTAGCTGTCACAGTACCGCCGCCGCCGACTTCCGGCACCACGCCTACCACCCCCGACACCATGTTTGCCACCCCGGACACCAGGAAGAATGACTCACCCAACACCATAAATACCACCCCCGACACTACGAATACCACCCGCAGCATCACGAATGCCACCCCCGACACCCCCACCCCCAGCAACTTCAACTACCTCCCAGAACAGGCGATCTGCGGCAACTGCCATCGGAGCTACTTCCTGGACAACAACGGGCCCAACGCTTGTCACTATCACAGCGGTACGTCTCCCTCCACCCCAACCCCAAGCCACCAGCTAACAGAACACGCGCCCTGCAGGAACGCCGCAGGTCAACGCGTCTTCGCCGATATGGCATGCCATGAGGATCGAGACGCCCGAGGACACGCCGTACAACCGTCGGCGCTGCCCGATTGGCTTTCGCTACAGCTGCTGTGGGAGGGACATGATCGCGTGGCTTGGATGCGTCTCGGGGAGGCATGAGCCTCCGCTTGCGGCTCCGCCTGCGCCCATGGCCCCGGAGTCTGCACAAGGGCACGATTCGGAGGAGGATGCGCCGTGGGACTTGGAGGAATAAGTTTTTGTATTAAGATAATCGCTTTGCTTTGGGAGAGTATGAATCCTCTTCATACTAATTCGTCATTCTCTTGAGATGAAATACCACCCGTCAGACAAAGACCAATCACAACGTGCATCCGCTGTGATCGACGTTGGTTGTCAGGCCACCGCAGGCGCAGCATCCTGGATGAGCTAATCTCCAGGTGGCTATGCATCTCAGCCTGATGCAGTGATGTCCCTCTTCTTGTCGCCCCCTTCATCACCTACCACACTCTCTCTTTTCCTTCTACTGTCATAAGGACATTGGCCTTGACAACGTTCTTCGAAACCGCGCACTAGTGACTTGGGTGATGAGGTAGCTGCCAAGATGGCCAAAGTCAGTGGCAGTAGTCAGCAACACAGGGGATGTAGAGGCTAACATGCTTCGCAGGCACACATCTCCCACGACTACTATGCCGATCTACAGCTTCCTCCCACCTGCAGTAACGACGACATCAAGAAGCAGTACCGTAAACTCGCGCTGCGATATCATCCCGACCGCAATGGTGGAAACGAGGAGTCCACACTAAAGTTTCAGGCTATTCAGACAGCTCGCGAGGTTTTGGGTGACCGTGTTACGGAAGAGAAATACGATGAGGACAGGCGGAATGCTGGCCCATACCCGAGCCATAGCCCAAGCCAGCAGACGCAAGCACGAGGCAATCCGTATACGAACTCGCCATACCCGTTGCTTAGGAAAGTCAGTATGAGTACGAGCTCAAGAAGTGGTGGCTCAAGGAGAACGTGCCTCAAAATCCTTGGCGATATCTTCTTGGCCACAACATACGTAAACGAGGATCGAGAAAGACAGAGGCCAAGCTCTATATCGTCCCAATCCGAATGAATAGCAACAACGACGAGAACCAAAGGCGGGAGTGGTACCATAAGAATGAGCATGATCTCAGAAAAGCCACCCTGCCATGGCGATCAGCACCCGTTGAGCTCGCGCGCGCCAGCGAGTCAACGATGATCACTATTGAGAACAACATGCTAGCTCAATTGCTCCAGAATGAGCCCATCCGCCGCACCTACGCCGCAGCACGCCTCTTGGTGAAGGGGACCGAGAGCAAGGCGGTAGAAAAAGACTCGAAGGAGGGTCTCGACTTCAATGGACTACCATCACCGTTACTCGCAGACACCTTGCTTGCACTGGAGTCAACCCCTGATCAGCAAGATGACAATGTCCTTGAAAGCAGGCTACTTCAAGATCATACCACAATATTCGAGTCATCCAGCCATGAGACGTTGCAGGAAAGTCCGGAATCACTGAGGGTATTCGGCGAGAACACACATCAGCAAAGTTCTCGCACAGTCAGTCAAGAGAACGAAGAGACAGCCTTTGGAACCGAAGGGCGCTCAGTTCAGCCCAGCTTGCGCGGCATGGCAAAGAGCATCGTCGAACTGATTCCTCAGAGCAGCGACGTCCAAGTCACACCTTCTCTCGACATGATCTCATCGAGCGGATGGCATATGGCGACTCAGTCAAATTCGGTGCGACATCTTGCTCAAGTGGTTGTCTGGGCCGGTGCCCTGACAGCTCCTGCTTACGCAGATGGTTACGTAGATGGTTATACTCAATACTCCAAGGTCCACGTTCCTGGCTCTTCGAATGCTGAAGTTGATCCCACCAACGGCCTGGGTAAGCTTCTCCTGTGGACTATTGGTATTGGGATTATCCCTTTCGCCATTAGCCAGTACGTTCAGAGAGTCGCACAAACGTCTGCTCCGGACCTGCAGGGAGACAGATCTCAAGTGGTACTAGCAGGCGCACCAAGTCATATGAGACCTTCTATCGTCCCTACTGAGGCAGAAGTGTACGCTGCGGGATGGCATAAGCCGACTTGGCCGGAATCCTTTCTGTCGAGTACGATTCACCGTATGCTCAAGCACATGCGACCGCGGCCGTACCAGGGCTACAAGCGTCTGGAATGGCGTTGTAGCTGCGGGCAAGTCATGTATGGAGATTACCTCGGCGGACAGGACGTCACTGCTTTCGAACGTACCCTTGGAGATGCATACTCAGGCCATGATTCTACGACGGCGCAAGATCGACCGTCGCTTGCGCCTCTCATGGGCGAGCGCAGGAGGCTGGCAGTACTTGGTGTCATCGATACGAATCGCAGAGCATGGCCTTGCATAGAGGTGATGGGGTGCATGGTCATGTACCTACGGCCATTGTATTGGCTCAGGCTGACGCATCACCGAGAGGTTGCACCAGCCGTGACCACGGTTGCCCTTCTGCTCAGCATCAGGCCTCATCTACGCGGAGACAATTACTACTACTCGGTCATCCGAAACCAGGTGCCGCAAAAGCTCCTATGAATGGGTGCCCTATTGGCTATGCCGGCGCTAGCATTCATCATGGAGAGAACAGCAGCTACGTACCTGGCACCCGAGACTTCACTCGGCGATGTCTGGTCCCTCATTGCAGTTCTGCCCAGCATGGCTGCATTCGTACCCTCCAAGGCCAATAATTCGCCAGCAACAGGCTCAAGCGCTGTCTCTACTGCAAATAGAGCGAACACAGTAACCCCTGGCTATGGTACCGGCACAACACAATCTTCCTCTTCCGGCCGTCCGCTCGTAGATACACAGAACAACCAGGCTGTCCATGTAGCCCCTGCGCCTGCAGGAACAGTCAATGCTGCAACCACAGGTTCCAATGGATCATCACCAGAGTATTTCGAGCTCTGCGTAAACCGTAGCAAGCACCTGGTCTCACTCGGTGAGATCCAGCTTAAGGATTGTCTCGGTAACGTCTTGGCAAAGAACGACATAGAGCTGTTTGGTATGTCCGACATGACTGCTCGAGAGGTCGTACGTATCATTCAAGAACACCAGCTAATGCTCAGCTTCCAGCAAACATTCGTAAGCGCTATCACACTCTCCGCCGCGAAGGCCTACACCCTTCTCTACCGCCCTTCCGACATCCACTTCGTCCGCTTCGCCGCTCAAAGAGGAGGAAAACAGACCGGTATCTACGAATCGCCTCTCGCCATCCCGCCCAAGGCGGAAGTAGACCAACAGCGTGCCCACTACTACGAATGCCCACTCGATCCGCTGCCACCGATTGACCGCCGGGCATTCTTCCACTACTTTCTGGGCTCCCCCAGACGATCATCCAGCCACGAGTGGCAATCCCGCATGGGACATGCTCTTCTACAATCGTCTGCCCAAGAAGCTCAACAACAGCTTACTAGCCGAGAACGACCCGACGAAGATCTACCGCTGGGGCGTGCACATCATCGAAGGGCCGAACAAGCCCCTGATCGCGTGGTGTGTCGCCAGCATCCTGGCTGCGAGTTTCGCGATAGCGCTCGTGCACGATCTTGTGCGGAAGGAAGCTATCGACAGCGGGTTCGGCATCGGACAATGGATCGTGGCCGTGCTGTCTACGGCGCTGACGGCTTTGTACTTCCACTTGGAGGACGCTGCTGTATGACCACAGCCATTAGAGTCGTATTAATGACCCAGTCACCATCATGGCAAAGCAAAAGCTCGTCAAGCGCCTTATCGCTACTTTGGCGCAGTCACGTTTTCCCAGCATCACTTTTCGGAAACTCCGCCTCCAGCACATCACACTTCAAAATGCAGAAACTGGCACAACGGCCGCCATTGCCATCTGTTCTTTGGAACGGAGAGTTTGGAAGAAGAAGGACTCATGAAGATCCAAAGGAGGCAAGGCTCGTTGGTGTATATCGACGCCAATGTGACCCTGTCTCGTGGCTTCGTGCAGAGTTCCATACAGAACTCTCCGATGGCAGACCCTCCTCAGCGCAGTCGCCAGTTACAATCCAGCTTACAAAATACACCGCAGACTGATACTTATGATATCACGCGCAAAGCCGCATGAGCGAAGAAAACCCGCCAGAGAGACCTACGCAACATACAAGACCTCTCAGAACTGCACCGCGCCTAGAGACACAACGCTATATCAAACCGACGAGGTCAGCGCCTGCACCTGCACCTGCACCTGTCGAGACAGTGAAGAAAAGCAAGCTCAACCCCAACATCAAACTGCAGCGAAGCCGGGTTCCGACCACCTGTTCTCTGATCTTCAACGGTGCGGGGGTTCTCGGGTCGGTGGGTGGGCACCAGGATGACGGGGAACAGCAACATGATGCCGGCTCTTGAACGGATGGGTTTGATCATGGGGTTGGATCTGAAGACTTGCTTGTTGTCGGCACTTGTCCGATTCTAGGGTTACTCGTCGGACAGTATCTCACGAGGCCTGGAGCGAGGAAGTAATGACGATAAGGAGAGGAAATGGGAAGCATCGAATAATCCGCCCCCGGAAGGGAAAGTAAAGCGCAGAACAAATCCCAGGTTTCTCATTCTCAAAATCAAAAGCTCGCAAGCACATAGCAATCTGGATTTGCTACAGCCGTTTCCCTTATCCCCGGTAGCACCCTTTGCTTCGGACTAATTCGCCCCATTTCTTCGCTCGATACAGCGGTGATCGTGACGACGCTACTAAGCATTGCAAGCATGACGAAAATTACCTCCGAAGAGCCATAGTAACGACAATGGCTACACTGCGTAAACCATCACTAAGTAAAGACTAAAACTGGGCTGTTTACGAGTTGAAGATCATGCCATTCTAGCACCTAGGTAATCAGTCTCCTATCGCAAAATATGCGTACGAACCTCACCACTTTTGAGCCCCGATGTACAGCTCACCAAGCTGATCCGTTCTCCCTTGGCAGCCCCTAACCCCCCAGCTCCCTCGAGAGCAGGATCGAACTCGGGACTAGCAGTGCGACCGGTCCCCTCCTCGACATCCGTTATCGCCTTTTTTCCCACAGCGCCCGGCTTCTCGATCTTCTTCCACTGCAGGCCCAGGGCGACCACGAAGGCGGCACAGGCGCCCGCCACCGTGATGTAGTACGCGTTCCTCAGCCCGGACATGTACGCGCCCAGGACAGCGGCCAGCGCGTCCGTCTGGCCCATGGCCTCCAGGACCTGCTGGATCTGGCTCAGGCCGCTGTTGATGAAGACGGCGACGTCGAGCTGCGGCGCGTCGCGCGCCACGCCCGCGAGCAGGCCGTTCTGGAAGAGGGTCTGGGCGACGGCGATGAACAGGGCGCCGCCGAGGGACTGGAAGAACTGCACGCAGGCGGTGCCCTGCGGCACCAGTTCGCCCGGCACCGCGTTCTGCACGACGAGCACGCCGGCCTGGAAGCCGATGCCCGTGCCCAGGCCGTAGACGACCTGGAAGCCGAACCATCGGCTCATAGGTGACGTCAGGTTGAAGGTCGTGATTAGTCCGGCGCCGACGGCTGCTAGGGCCATTTCGGCGAGGATGAGGGGGTTGTAGTATCCAAAGGCCGTGACGAGGCCGCCGGATGCGATGGAGCTGATGACCACGGAGATGAGGAGTGGGAGAAGCTTGAGAGCTGCTTCGACAGCCGTGTCTCCGTGGATCGCTTGGAAGTATAATGCTATACCCCGCGTTAGCTACCCTGGTTCGAGGGGGGAGCCCGGAGAGGGACAATCTCACAAAGATAGTAGACCAAGGGGATGAAGGCGGCGCCGAAGAAGAAGGCGAACATCATCGCGCACAGCACGTTGCGATCCTTGAAGAACCTCGGCGGCAGCAGGCCGTTGTCCTGTTGCCATTGTTCCACGCCGATGAACATGACGGCCATCACACCGGCACCGACGAAGAGCCCGATAATGTGGGCGTCGTTCCACGGATACTGAGCACCGCCCCATTGCAGAGCCAGCAGCAGCATGATGATAGCCGGGATTAGGATCCCAGCTCCGATCATGTCAAGTTTCAGGATTCGAGAGACGAAGGATTGGTTGTCCGGGTTGTTCACTCGTGAGATGCTAAGGAAGAAGAATATCACCGCCATTGCGGCACTACCGATCGGCAGGTTGATGTAGAAGCACCATCGCCAAGAGATGCGGTCTTCACATCTAGTCAGTTCTGGGCCTTTCTCGTGATAGAGCCATAGACGCCGCATGAAATGGAGATGGGAATCTGGATTGCTCACCTGTGAATACACCACCGAGCAGAGGCCCAGCCACGGACGCAATCCCCCACATCCCACCGAACATGCCGAACATCATGGGTCGCTGGCGCAGCGGCAGCGTATACGACATGATGACGATAGCTCCACAGAACAAGCCAGCAGTGCCCATGCCAGCTACAGCGCGACCAATGATAAAAGCAGTCGAGGACGGCGCGACGGCTGACACCAGGCTACCCAGCTCGAAGAGCGCGACTGCGGCCAGGAAGGTGAGCTTGATGTCGAAGGTCCGGTACACCTTGCCGTACAGCGGCTGCAGCGCCGTCGACGTGAGCAGGTATGAACTGCCGTACCAGCCAATGTCTTTGACGCTGCCATATTCGCCGGTGATGGCACCTAACGCGGGTGCGATGATGGTCTGGTCCAGGGCGACGAGGAAGACGGCGAGACATAGCGAGAGGATGACGAGCCCGAGCTTCAGTCCTGACGGATACTCGTCGTCTGGAGGTCCGGCCTTGGACGGTGGGTTGAAGATGGTGGCTGTTTCGTGTGACGAGGCCGTATCGTTAGCAGTACTCTCACGCGCCGAAATCATCGATGCGGTTGACGAGTTTATGGGGTGTTGAGTAGATGTTCCTGTGAACGAGTCAACCATTGCAGCGACTGGATGAGGACTGCCGCGTTGCGCAGTTTCATGAATTCCCAGCCGAGACTCGTCCTAGCTGTTGTATAGATGGGCCGAATGATTCAGAACGCTTCTTGCCTAGGGAAGTGTCTACAGAACGAAGAGGCCGGGTCGAGGTCTGAGCGAGCAAAGAAGAGGCACGACAAGCAATAGGTCCATGATGGCTAGACCTTGCGGGGAGCAAGTGGCAGTGACTCAGACGGTGCACGCATCTCCATCGATGTCCAAGATGGGTTGGACAGCTTTTATTACCCATCAAGCAAAGGGCGGACTGGAGGCCCTGGCGCATTCCTGCTGCGTTGCAGCATGGAGGCGGGTGAGGGATGAGAACTTGGACACGATCTAGGTTCGGACCGCCAATTAGGTTCGAACCTGTGATAGGGCGGGCGTCGAATTAGGTGCTCGGGTTCGTACCATGCCCGAGGTCGTCCTGCTCGCATGTGTCCGGGTGTCTCACCAACTGGGCAGTCCGAGTCCACAGTCTTGACGTCAATGATCCCATATTCAGTCGGCCAGAGTGCTCCTATAATGACCAGCTATAGCTTCGCTCAGGGTGACCAGGTTTCAATGAGGTTGACAGACTGATAGACCGACATTCTGGATCGTCTTGGATATCATCGTAGATCGATGGCATGATCTGATAAGATGGAGCTTATCTCCGACGCGCCGGAGATACCGTCGATCCGGGGTAAGGGGCAATCACGGTGAGCAAGGTTGTGCCCTGGCAAGGAACAACCAAGATTCACAAGCTCACATCCAGATGGCAGATATCCCGGTTTGCTGCTTGCATTTGACTCCGTCTGTCGACACTTTCCAATGCGGGAAAGCCATATCATCCCGGACGAATATATAAACTCCTTGGTCAGCCTGTTTACATCCCCGCAAGCCTCTACACCTCAGGCCGGAATGAACCTAGTTATCGCACCTAAAATCGCATGGGCCCATTAGGCATGTTGACTAGACGCACGGCTCCTTTTCGATCGCAAGTAGGTATGTTATGCTTACCTTGCTCGACAGCGACTGGGGCCGGTGTTGTCCTTGGATTTTGGTCCTAGCTTCACATGCCATTGAGGTCTGGGAAAGGGGCCAGCACCCAGCTCAGCCACCTACCTACCTAGGTAGGTATCTCAGTTTCTCCCAGCGGGCTCGTCGACTCAAGCATGACTCATGAGGGTGTGGGCTTCTGGGAAGTTCTGACGATGTCTGTCTAGCCTGTCTAAGAAGCTCGCCACAGGGCAAAAGGGTTGTCGGACTTCAATCAGCTAGCCGGGCAAGCAGCCCCTTTATTATTTCAGCACTGAAGGCCATTAGTCGACTACCTTGAGCCTATCGCACAATGAATCAAAAGGGGAAAGACCTTCGCAGGCATGATTTCCGCTGGTGGGGCTGTCAGCTTTCGCGGCTCGATGGCCCGTCTTCAGGGCCGAGCGGTCGGTTAACATCCCGTTCTGGGTTAATCCCTGGACCCTGGGCATCTAGGCACGACAGTTACCCTATTCGGCACCGAATCGTCTGATGAGTCTTTCTCCCATCATCGCCTCTATTCGCTCTAACGGGCTGGCAGAGTGACGGAAATCATGCGTCCTCGTACAGCGCGAAACTCGTGTTCTGTCAGCCATCTAATCAATAAGCATTGCATCACGGAGGAATTACGCAAGACTTGACCTCGCTGCATTGACCGCAGCAAAATGCGATTAAGCTCGTGGGCCGGTGCTCGACTTCCCCTGGCAGATCATCAGCCTATGCCAAGTGCCCGGGTGCGGCTAAGCCAACGCAGATTCTCATTCAGGGGTTGTATGGGTCGACCTCAACACCCATTGAGCAACACGAGATCTCACTTCGAATGCCATGCATGTCAGCAAGTTGGTTCGTATAGTCTGCTGAGTCACACCACGACATGTTATAGGCCATCATGCAGGCGGAAATGAGTGTGCCTGGGCAAAGGCTCTGCCAAGATGCTCACCCATCCAAGTCCAAGCCGAGGCATCGTGAACATTTTGCAACCCCAGCAGCCCAGACCCTGTAGCCACCGCTAGTTGGTACCGAGTCCAAGGCCAAAGTCTTGGCTTTAACGCCATAATGCTCCTGGCTACTGGCCACCACGCCGCCGCGCTTCCTTCAGCTGCTGTGCCGCTTCGTGGGAAATGAGAGGTGAGATGCGAAAAAAAACATGATAAAAGCACCGCGTCCGCTACGAGCCCGGGCAGGCTATCGTGAGGACCATCTTACCCCGTTCACTCTTTTGACACCCAAGCCTTCGAGTCTGCAGTCCATTCCTTTCGCACCTCCTCGGCTCTCCATACATACCACTAATACCTTTAATACAAATTGAATAATACCTCTCCCTCAACCACACAACATGCGCGCCTACGCCCTCCTTGTCCTGGCGCCAGTGGCAGCACTGGCCGCGACGCCGCGCTCCCGCTCCGTTACCGCCAAGAACTTCGGCCAGAGCAAGCTGATCAACGCGCTGTCGACGTGCTTCTCGGGCTACGAAGTCTGCGAGAGCAGCTGCATGCCCGAGGGCGACGTTTGCTGCAACGACAACACGGACGAGTACTGCATGGCTGGGTACGCCTGCGTGCCCGGCGCCTGCTGCCAGGAGGGCGAGACGTGCGACAACACGTACACCGGCGACGATGACGGCGATGATGATGACGATGACGACTCGGACTATGGGAATGACGACTCCGGCTACGGGAGCTACTACGGCAGCTGCGGCGACGACGAGTTCGAGTGCGGCGACCTGTGCATGCCGCTCGACGGCACGTGCTGCTCCGACGAGCTGCACTACTGTCCCAACTACGGCACTTGCACCTCCGACGGCTACTGCTGCGATCTGGGCGATGACTGCGGCTACGGCAGCTCTTACACGTCGTTTTCGTGGGACGATGCGTCGTCCTCTACCGCCACGTCTGACAGCTTCCCCTGGGACGATGCCTCGTCCTCTACCGCCACATCCGACAGCTTCATGACCGAGAGCTCGAGTGCCACTGCCACCGCCACTACCACAGACGACAGCGTCTTCCCCACCCACGACGCCAGCGAGTCTTCGTCGACGGACGAGACCACGTCCTCGGCTACGAAGGCGGCGACCGCGGTCACTACCACTGTCGCGCCCACAGCCACACCCACGCAGAACCTGGCGATGGGTCATTACGTCGGCGACAGCCGGTTCGCCGCCGGTGTTGCCGTCGCTGCAGTTTTGTTGATCTAATGTCCACTTACCCTGTAGTCAGGGTTGATCTTGGTCATAGATGAGATAGAAATTAATTCGTGTTGCATATGTTCACGGCTAGGGAAAATGCATCTTAGAAGGAATGACGGCCGTCAGCATAGGCATGGGCATGGGCAGCCTCCACGTTCGGAGATTTGGTTTATAGATATCTGGTTTCAAGTGTCCCATATACCCCATCAACGATACTTAATACCAACTCATTCTGAATTCATGACTACGTATTAGGAGTGATCAGTGATGAGTTGGGTCAACACCTGCAACCGCCGGAGTGCCGACAACCCCTTACCGTTCAAGGCCGGTGGCACCGTCGCCGTTGAAGGGCTGCCTACGGCATATTTCCCCTGTCAATGCGCCAGCCCCCTTCGAACGGCCTTCGTCGTCGGTGCAAGGTGCGGGCCCCATCCGGTGTCCGAGATCTCCCTCTGGAGAGCCGGCTGGGCGGGCAACGACGACGTCGCACAGCTGGAAAAGCCCCAGGGGGGTGCTACATCATCCGCAGACGCGATCTACTGGAATCCAAGTACGAGATGGGCGACAACAACCGCCAGTGGACTGTGGATCTTACGATTGACCGTACGGGTAGCAGATGCGATCAGCCCTTCGGGGGGGCCTCGTGTTCAGTGAGAGTTTACTAGGGGCCACGTTGCCGTGCCGTGGCTGGAGAAAACATATCATGGAACGCGCCCTCATATGTAGAGATCCCGAGCCGTGCTCGGCAGACATCAGGCGGATCCCATTCCCGGGAGTTATACTAGGTAGTCAGGCGTGTTGCCACCTTTCATCCCGGCCACTCGCTGCCCGGGACTTTCTATTAATATCATGACCGAAATAAGGAGTCAGAATGGCGTCAAAATCCTCCCGCGGTCCCTCCCACACCACTAACCTTCGAATGAGTTAATGGTGTCGTAGTAGTGTGGGCGGGATCGCGGCGGATTTTGATGCCGTTCTGCAAGTGCTCGGTAGGTATCAATCAAATACACACCGAGCTACATGTCATAATATCAGTCGTATCTATTCTTAATATATTGCCACAATTAGGCCTAACCATTCAGGTAAAAGAATTCGGTCCCGCAGCGCGTGACATTTTCCTTTGCACTGCTACGATCAACGGGTACACAATACTGTTGCTAGATGGATTGGCCCCTACCCTCCGGGCTGCGCAAGAAGCTTGTGTTTACTTTGGGCAACAACGTGGTTGAGGGCGGGCCGAGCTACACGCCGACCTAGAGCAAGAGTCATATCATGATTCCGCCTGCCGAAGACTGGGTTTAATAATAAATAGTCTATAGAGAGAGATCGCCGTTCACGAAATGGTCAGACTTCCAGGCCAAGTCACACACTCTTGCCAAAAACAACTATTTTTCTTGGCGCCCCGCTGTTAGGGCGCAACCTCTATATCTGCACTAAAGCAGGCATTTGTCTCAGTACCTGACTATCCTTGCCAAGGCGCAGAAAATTTTTCTTATAAGCTGGATGGCACCCTTTCACGACAGGCCCCCAAACACGCCAGTGGCCGTCCCAAAGACGACTACTGGCGGCGTGTTCAAATCCCCAGTCCCGAAAAGAACACATGACCCGGCAACCCCAAGCAGGCTCCGCCAGGCACTGCTCGACGACATCAACAGCAGCCCGTCACAGGTCTCTGAGGCTGACTTCACCACTATTTCTCCTCTGAAAGGAAAATCCCAAAATATCAATAATAGCAGCACCATTGATATGGAATTACCTCAGTCAAGCGAAATCCCTACAGACCAAGCCATTGGAGGTGATGCAGGGAACAAAGTCTCCTCTTTAGAGTGCCAGGACCAAGTTGCCAAAATACTGGCTAAAGACAAGCATCTCTATGAAGCCAGGATGACAATGTTTCAGGAGTGTGCTGCAATAGTCGATAAGACACTTGAGAAAGCTGGAACCGAACTATACTCTTATGCCAAGGAGTTCAACGCTTTCTTCTCCAAATGTCTGAATGAGTGGCTGGAAACCCGAGATCTGATCATAAGAAAGGCCACTTCTGGGGGATAGAAATAGGGAAGCCCACCATGACCTTCGCCCAAGCTGTCTCCTCTGGCCAACGACAGCATCCATGGACAGTCAACATTACCATGAAGAAAACACAGCCTAGTGCCCTCATCACTATCAACCAATTGAAGAGGAAACAGGATGATCTCCGGGTCTTTATCCGCATGGATAATAGCCACTTAGAGCCCTATGGAATCAAGTTTATACTGAACAGAAGACTTAAGCTCCACCCTCAGGAGCTTAGAGAAATGACACGGTGTCCTTCTGGATTTACCTTACACCCAAGGGACAAACCAACTCAGGCTAAGCTTCTGGCTTTCCAAGAAGAAATTGCTGACATTCTCAAGGCACAAAAGATTGAGACCCACACAGTCTGGCATCATTACAAGGTCGATGGATGCCCAAAAAAGGTCATCAGTACAAAAGGGTTCACAATCGATATTACCGACACTATTATTGCCGATGAAGTTGAAGCCCAAACAGGCGACAGACCTCTGAGGTGCATACTCTCAAAGAACACGACTAATTCTGATCCAGAAACCACGTGGATAATCTCTCTGCCCAGTGCAGCAAGGAAACCATTCATGCTTTTTGCCCACTCAATGACCTCAAGGCATATTCAACACACCCCCAAGGTTCAGTGTGCAAGCTGCTTCAGATACCATGGTAGGAATTACCGATGCGAAAAGCAAATATGTGCACACTGCGCCAACACAATACACCAGGGAGAGTGCGAAAAACCAATCCCAAAGTGTGTCAACTGCAAAGGACCTCATGCTGCCAATTTCAATAAATGCCCTGCCCGCCCCAAGGTTGTGAAAGGTACCATCCATAAGCACACATGGGAGCAAATCCAGGAAATAAGGCTAGCTGGAGAAAGAGCCAGATCCAAGGCCTTCAATGAAGCAGGCAGAAACCAAGCTGGGTCAACACCTAGCAACAATAACAAAGACATCACAATACAAATCGACACAACAGATACAACTCATCCCAGAGATGCCGATACCATTGTTGTCAGTCAATGTTAGGTACATCAAACGAAACACATCGACACAGGCATCTAGTCATCCATTCTATGAATACAGCAGGAGGACAAAAGAGTGCAGGCCCTACAGAATTAGCCATCAACCTGACTGACTACAAAGGAGAACAAACAGACATCATTCTGATGCAAGAGCCCTGGGTTGGCATACCACCAGACAGGAGAATGGGAGTAAAGACACACCCCAATTACAATATATACTCCCCAGTGGATTCCTGGGACAGCAACAGTACACGGCCCAGATCTCTCATCTATGTGAGAAAACACCTTCAAGCGGATCAACTTTGGCCCAATGCTACACGAGACATCACCTGGGTCAAGGTACATGGCATCACATTTGCCAGTGTCTACCGGCCATGTGACAACCCACAGGAAGTGGATGATATTCTGGAAGTATGGACTCCACCTTTTGGCTGTGTTATAACTGGAGATTTTAATGCTGGCGACATATCCTGGGACTCGAGCAATCCAGGATATCACGGTGGCGTCATACTGGCACAGACTATGGCAGACCACGGACTGGATCTGATTTCTGAACCAGATGTCCCAACACATGACGATAGAAATGTACTGGATCTGGTGTTCTCAGATGTCCCCATGGCTGAAGCCTCAGTCAATGATGTACTTCAGTGCACCTCAGATCATGAGACATTACGAATAGTCATTCCAATTCAGGGAGATTGGGACCGAGTTCCTAAGGCCAATCATTGGATAGTACCGGACGATAAACTACAAGAGCTGACAGACAATGTCCAAACCAGGATTCATGAACTCCCCCGGCTGGGTGTATCCCCTGGCCAGGTGGATACCTTTACACAAAGCTTGATCAATATGATTCAAGGCTGTATCAGGACAGTGGGCAAGAAGCCCCGTCAATCTAGGCCCACTGCTTGGTGGAATGATGACTGTAAAGCAGCTGTTCAGACATACAGGGCCCTTTCTAAACAGACCACAAGCCAAGAAGGGCGAAATTCAGCCCAACGGGAATTTTGCTGTGTGGTCCGAAAAGCTAAGAGAGAGTACTGGCAGACTCTAATTAATTCAGCGACTGAACCAAAAGACCTGTACAGAATTGTTTCCTGGCACAAGCTGTCAGCAGGATTGCGTTCCCCCCCAATCATCATAAGGGACCAAATCTTTGAGTCACAAGAGAGCAAGGCAAATGCACTACGCTTAGCCACGCTTGAACAAAGTACCCCAGACAACGATATCATCGACCCCTGGTCTGCTCAGATCACACAAGCCAAGCCACACATCCCCCTTGAATACCATGTCGGACTAGAAGAGGCTGAAGGGTGCACTATAGGGACCAAGAGCAACTCCCCAGGAGTAGACACCCTCACAGTACGGATTCTGAAAGCTTGCTGGCCAGTCATTGGGGAGCATATCAGAGCCCTTTTCCAGACCTGTCTACAGATTAGACACCACCCTAAACCATTCAAAGTAGCTGAGGTAGTGATGATCCTAAAGCCAGGCAAGAAAGACTACTCTAACCCCAGGGCCTACAGACCAATATCGCTATTATCATGTCTTGGCAAAGGCCTAGAACGACTCATTACAAAAAGAATTGCCTGGTTTGTCATCAAACTCGGAATTCTAGCTCCACAACATTTTGGAGCTCTGCCAAAGCGCTCTGCCGCCGACTTGGTAGCTGCACTCATACACAATATTGAGCAGGCCCTTGACCAAGGCCTTGTTGCAACGGTAGTCACAGCAGATGTGACAGGGGCCTTCGACGCTGCCCTAATGGGACGGCTGGTGGTTCGCATGAGAGAACAGGGCTGGCCAGACTTTCTCATAAGATGGGTCCAGTCATTCATGTCTGAACGGTCCACAAGAGTTCGGTTTGAAGGTATTGTGACCGACATAAAAGCTCTCACTTGTGGGCTACCACAAGGCTCACCAGCTTCTCTAATCCTTTATATGCTGTATACAGAGCCAATCTGTACCCGACTCGGTATGAAAAGGAGACGCTTTGGATATGCAGACGACCTAGCGACTCTCTGTATTGGAAAGGACCTTAAAGAAATAACCAAAGAGGCTTCTGAAAATCTTTACCTGCTCAACCAATAGGGACATAATAATGCTATTAAATTTGATCCCGACAAAACCGAGATCATGCACTTCTCACAGAAAAAGAACTCAGACAATCCTCCGGTCCGCCACGGGACAATAAACAGAATAGCAAAGAACTCCATGCGATGGCTGGGTGTCTTCCTGGATAGAAAACTGAACTTCAAAGATCACGTTTCCTACTGGGCCAAGAAAGCTAGTAGGGTAGCAAACCATCTTTGAGGACTATACAACACAGTTAAAGGACTTCCAGTAAAGTCAATCAAGAGGGCTGTGAAAACTTGTGTTATTCCTATTCTTACACATGGCCTGGAGGCCTGGTACCCAGGAATAGAAAAAATTGGGAGCTTAGGTGGGACATCAGCATGTCGCATTAAAGGGCTTCTTAGAACGATAGATGCTGTACTACGAACGGCAATCAGAGCTATCTTGCCAGTCTAGAAAACACACCCTGGACATATCCTACACTTTGAATCACAGATTCCTCCAACAGGAATTCTTGCAGAGTCAATAAGAAGACGTCACGGCCTCCGACTCAGACGAGTAGACCAGAGACACCCTCTTGTTAGCAGGCTCCAAATACAAGCTCGCAAAGAACCAACAAGGCTACAAAGGAACTTCCAACTAGTCCCTGACTTCCAGAGACCAATACTCACCAAGCCATTATGGAAGAAGCCCCCAGTCTGTAAAGACAAAGACAAAGAAATAAAGCTCTTCAAGCAATGGCTACAGGAAAGAAATGCGAACACTGACCTTGTCATCTATTCAGATGGATCACAATTGGATAACCAAGGCACAACCCGCACTGGATGGGGCTATACCATCAGGAAAGGCGGCACTACACAAGAAGTATACCGGGGAAGGGGCAGACTTCTATAAGCAGAAGTAGTGGATGCTGAAGTCCATGGTGCTCTCCAAGGTCTTGTAGCAGCCAGGGCAATTGGACACGGAAAACAGCTATATGTCTGCCTGGACAACACATCAGTGGTGGATGGGCTCAATGGGACTCCACCCGAGACATCACAGAAAATTTTTCTGCAATTCCAAGAACTCACCACAGCACACACTCCTGGAGTGACCGTCAAGTGGATTCCTGGACACAGAGATATTGATGGTAACGAAGCTGCCGATATATTAGCAAAAAAGGGTGTTATGCTAGAAACAGACACAACAAACCTTCCTATAATCTCTTGGGTCAAGAGAGATCTCAAGAGAAAGGGCAAGAAAGAGTTCAACCAATGGTAAAAAGACCAATCAGAACCTAGGTATCAAGAAGTATACTCACATACAGTAACTGAAAGAGGCCTTATATCCTTTAAGAAGAGCACTCTACACAGACTTCTAGCGGCCAGATCTGGACATGGCGACTTTGCCAGATACCACGAACGCTTTGGGCATACAGACTCGAACAACCACTGCAGCTGTGGTGAAAAGAAAACACCACAATATATTTTCTTTTGTAAGAGGCTAGGAAAAAATTGGTTATTGCCTAGGTACTCGCCTAGGACAGCCTGTTTACAATACCTAGGGGAGAGGAGCACAGAATGGGCAAAATTCGTGGAGAAGAGCAAGTTCTTTTCAACAATCTGTCTCTGATAGATAGCTGTTCTTGAAGGACCAGATGGATGACCCCAAGGTCATACCGCCGCAACAACAGGGATGGGCCCGTGAGCGGGACTGACTGTACTTATTTTCTTGAGACCTCCACAACCCTGCGATGCAGAGGCTCTGGGAGGCGTGGTCTGCACTACTGAGGAGCTACCCCCCACGTTAAATACAAAACAAACAATTCCAGGCCAAGTCCAACAACCAAAAGCTACATCCTACCGATACCAATCTCATACCCATAAGTTATCCACATCCACCCAGAGGCCACATCGCAAGTAACATCTCCCACCCCCCTGCGGACCACCCCCCCGCGGACCAGCGCGTTCTGACCCACAAACGCGTAATTCACCAACCACCAGGATTATGGTGATCTACCATCTACACCATCACTTTTGCATCTTTTTTTTCACAAAGTACACTATTTGAATCCTTATCCACTGCTGAATCTCATGATGTCATTTTACGACCGTCAAATAAAAGCTGAAGCCGCCATTTTGGCCATCCAACGCGGAGCTCCAGTCTGCTCGTCAGCCCTCGAATGGCAAATCAGTCGCTCGTACATCAACCGACGAATCTCTGGCACCCCAACGCGGAATGAGACCAGCGCTCTCCAACAGGCTCTCTCACCGTATCTCGAATATAAGCTGGCAAGCTGGGCCCTGGGGTAAGCACGGCTAGGGTATTCTCCGGCGGTCTCTAAGTTCCGTCTTATGGCCCAGCGGATGCTCCATGCCACCGGGGATGCTCGAGAATTAGGGAAAAATTGGGCATCCAAGTTCCTGTCTCGAAACCCAGAAGTCAAGATAATAAAGTCTCATATTATCAACTACAACCGAGTGAATGGTGCTACAGCGGCAAATATCAACATTTTTTTCGATCGGTGTGACGCTCCTGACGTGGTTAACCTCATGCCAGCACGCTGGTACAACGTCGACGAAATGGGAATCGCCCAGGGGGTTGGGGACTCCTATTGGGTGGTCTCCGAGGCCTCCGACGACGTGGCTATGAAGAAAGGGGTCAAGAAGGGTGAATGGATAACTGCCCTAGAGTGTGTGAGCGGATCTGGTGAGACCTTGCCGCCGCTGGTGATTCTTAAGGGGATTAATGTACAAGCCCAGTGATTTAGCAACCAAAACGAGGGCAAATTCACCAACTGGAGGTTTATTATGTCGCCTAATAGATGGACCTCGAATCCCATTGTGTTAGAATGGCTTCAACGTATCTTTATTCCTCACATTTGGGAGGTCCACGGCAACACATGGGTGGTTTTGGTGTGTGATGGCCACGACTCCCACACGAATGACGAGTTCCTAGCCACCTGCTTAAGAAACAAAGTATGGTTGATCTTTTATGAACCTCATTGCTCCCATGTAGTCCAGGTGTTAGATGTGGGAGTCTTCAATTTGGTAAAGAAGAGGTTAAAGACCTTACTCCAGGAGACGCCCAGCGGCCGTCTGGGACTCAGGCCATCTAAGGAGGAGGTTTTGGAGTGCTACGAGCAGGCCCGGAAGGACACAATGACGCTCCTCAACATCAGAATTGCCTGGAAAAAGACTGGGATTGTTCCTTGCAACAGAGCGGAGGCGTTGAAGTCGAAATATGTGATTCTGGAGGACAAGGGGGTGGCCAGGGCACGCCAGAGGGACCCTAAGGCTTCCGAGCGAGCCACAACACCAGATTTTCTCGAGATGGTAGCTAAAACCATTGTCACAACACCCTCTGGAAGCCGGGCTTTGCAAGAGAGTGCTTAAAAGCTTGAAAGAAAGGACCCTTCTTTTGGGGGGCCCTTTGAGCGCTTGTTGGTGCGGAAGGCTGGCAAGGCCATGGATGTTCAGGCTGCTACCATTGCAAATCTACGGGCCAAATGTGAGCTGCTTGAGGCTCAAGTGGCTAAAAAGGCTAATACCACTCGAAAAGCAGTCAAACCAACACCAGGGGAACGATTTGTCACAATGGCTAACATAAGGGAGGCCAAAATGGAGCTGAGGAACAGGAGGGTCTATAGGGACTCCGCTGCAGGCGAAGAGGTCCCACAAGAGGTCCCTGGTGAAGATTTAGGGTCGGAATCGGATTCTGGGAGCTGTATTATGGTTAGAACACCACGACCTTAGTGTATTTAGCAACTGTGGTGGTTGTAGATGGCTTCATCTGAATGAGAGTAGTGTGGTGTGGAGTGGTCCGTGGGGGGGTGGTCCGCAGGGGGGGGTGAGATGTTATAGTCAGCCAGAGATTGAAATACAAGACTTCACGATGCGGTTCCAGAGTGCGCTTTGTATTGGTCTCATTACATTTCTAAGCCAGAGTCTCATACAGGTAAGTACAGCGATGTAGCATACAACAACTTGTGGTGTTTGCTAATGATATGGCTGACCTCCTGTACCCAGGTCCATACTCTGCCCGAGAGGACCGCTCATGCACAGGACATAGGGAGGCGAGAAGAAAGCCTCCTGGATAAGCTAGAAAAGGCATGGCCGAACGTTCCCAAGGTCAAATCGGAGTAGGTTAAGGACAGAGAAGCCATCACCGAGGAATACAAGGAGTTCATGGAGGAGGAAGGTGCCCGGGTAGTAGTGTTCAAAGCCCAGGTCTCAGGACTCAACGACAACAAGGGCGTGATGTTCAAGAGGCCCTTCGGAAACAACAGGCGGAAATACGAGGAATCTGAGAAAGCCTTCGTGAACGAGGTGGCAGCCTACGCCAAGATTCAAGGCAAACCCATTGGTCCGGAGTTCCTGGCACTGGCGATAAACAAGAAGAAGCAGCTTATCGGTTTCCTCACTGCTCTGATCGACGGCGGACAAGATACAGACATAAACGACGAGAAAATCTGCGTGGTGAAGCTGAAAGCTTTCCACGAAGCTACTGGTTACATCCACGGAGACATCAAACCGGACCAGTGCGTTGTGAAGGATGGGGTAGCATGGCTCGTGGACTATGAGTTCTCAAGGCAGTTGAAGGCAGGTGAGGACGAAACGAAAGAGATGATGGAGTGGGAGGTGAAAAAGTTGGAGGCGGAGTTTCAAGACCCCCCCTATGACGACCAAAACTGGCTATACCCTGCGTATTCGGGTTCGGATTCAAATTAGCTTGGAACTTCATTGTACCTGATAGATTCTGGGCTCGTCCACCCTCCAGGAACACCATCCGCACCATCAGGGACCACGCTCATTTACCACGGGGGTTTTGGTTGTATGCCTAACGTGGCGTTGGAGCCACGTGTTCACATTCGTTTGGCTGTGTCTGGTGTTATTTGTTCATCTAAACTATAGAGAATTACGATACACATCGTAGCCATATTCCGGAGTACCAGCGTGCGGGCTCTATCAGGGATATCGACTGTACACTATTGCACCCTCTCTTAAATGCCAATCAAGTCATCAAGGTCTCTAACAGGGCATCTACCGCAAACAGACTGCAACGGTACAACACAGAGCCTGCTCAAGATCCGGCCACTGGCCGTCTCACGATCCCCAGCTTTAAACACGCAAGCTCCGTTGACCAAGCGAATGAAGCAAATTCACCCATAGCATACTCAATGGAACTTGGTGAAGCACTGCAGCGTGGGATCACAACTTCCCTCCAGTCTCTGCTCCCGTCTCAAATTTCATGCCCAAGTCTTCAGATCAAACCATGTACTACAAACAGGGGAGTGCGACCCCGGCCTGTGACCTGTTACGGCACCATCGCCAGAGCCAAGGCTATAAGCACAAGCAGAACCCGACCCGGCAGTCCGTAGCGCTGTGGGATGGGTATCAGGAGGAGCATGTCATGGGTACCAACCTCTCAAGCAGCAGCCAGACAGGCCGCTGTAGCTAGGCTGGGAGAGTTACGGGCGGTACGACAAGAGATCGGCGGCCATTCCTTGGAAAGGGAAGTATGCACAAGCCTTCATTCAGCATTCAGCTGCGGCACAACTCACCACAATCGTGGCACTTCACGACTATTGAACCAAAAGCAAGGCAAGACAAGAAATCACAAGACATTTGTGCTTTGATTTTATTGCTACTATCACACTGATGTACCGGTCTTGGTACCATGCTAGCACAACCCTGATCTATGAGCTTTAACACCGCGCCAGGAAAAGAACCATCGCAGGGGGGACAGAGTAGCCCAAGGGCATCACGATCTGGACCACAAAGGAAGGGCATCGGACATCAAAGAAGACTGCATGCCGTTTCCATGACTGGGAATAGCGTCTCGAGGATGCCGCCATGAGGCGATACAGAGGGGAGAAACACTCCATCCAGGCATGCTCAGATGTAGTACATGGTGTCTCTCAAGTTGTCGTGGATTTTGACCTGCGGGGACTCGCTGGTGGCGCTCTGGACAGATTGGTTGTCGGACCGCTCGAACAGATCGGCAAGGTAGACGCGATGTCTTGTACAGAGGATGTCAGCGTAGTAAGCCGGAGGGCAGATGCTGACGGCCTTGGTTGCACGACCGAAAAGGTGGCACATCTCGAAGGTCAGCTTCTCCAGCTGGTTGGCAGCATCCTGTCGCGACCGGTCGCGGAAGACCTCGTCAATCAACATCGTGTAATGTGCTGGCCGGGATGTCCCTTCACGTTCAGGTTAGCACATGGTTCTGAATATGCTAAGGGTAGTGAGCAAATGTTACCTTGTAGCCCACTGTGAGCTGTCAGGAAGAAGTCCCACATCGTGGCCTGAGTCACGCCACGGTCGACAACGGTGCCGTTCTTGATGTTCCGGCTCTTCACCATGTGGTTGGGGTCTGTAGGATAAAACCGAGTCTGGTGGCGCTTCACAGACACGATCAACGAAATTTTTGGTTGCTGATTGGCCGGATAGACTTGGGTGCAGCCGCGCCGGATCAATGGGAGTTCTTTCACAAGAACCTGGCTGAACTGCCCTTCTGAGACACCATCTCGGAAGATAATGATGTTGGTGGGGAGTTGCTGCTTATTCTTGCTCCGCCACAGGCGGAGGCGTTCGGCAAACCTTTCAGCCAAGGTATCGTCCAACATCTCCACTCGTCCAGCTTGCGCCCAGGCAGTGGCTGGCCACTGAGCCAGATCGGAATCAACGCTCGCCACCATGCCCACCAAGCTCGGCAGACCGTCCGTGTTACCAGACAGATTGGTCGGGTGAGTAACGTCGTAGCCCACAACCATGGTCTTGCCTTCCTTTACGATGCTGACGTCGTCCTTCAGCTTGTGGTTGACACCGCCCATCTTGAGGTTGACCTTGAGACCAAGGTTGGCAAACAGCTGAAGCTGTGATCGCTGCGGCGGTTCTCCTACAGCCCTCTTCCCTTTGATGAGATTGTTTTCCAGGACATTGACCGTATGAAAGCCAAATTCGACATCGGCCAAAGTCTTGACCGCATTGTAGACTCTCGTCTCGGTTTTCCTACCAGGAAGGACGATGAACACGAACTGAGCACCTGCATTCTTGATGGCCTTGAACTGGTTTCTCAGGTCATCAATCGGCGACTGGCGTACAGCGATCCTCGCACCTGCAGGCTGAAGAGGACTGTCGGCAATGGAAATGCCCATGGTCCGCATGAAAGCAATCCAGTCCTTCATGGCATCGGCTACCAACTCATACTTCGAATGAGCATAGTGGCCAGCGAAGTCAATATGGACCCACGTCCACTTGGTGATCTTAGCACCTGGTCTTATGAATCGAACATCCTGCATGTTCCACCCTCCTTCAAAAACGTTTAGAGTCTGCTGGGACATCTTGCTGTTTAAGTAGAGGATCTGTGGAGTTGGAAGTTCGCGTCCCTTCACCGTCAGCAGCTTCTTGTCGACGGTGATACCAAACTCGGCCTGTATCAAATTAGCAGGTAAGTATGCGTCTACAGAGCAGAATAAACAATCTACTGACGAGTTCTCCGCTCGAATCGAGCCCAAGACATTCGCGTCCCATAGTGGAGATGGACGTCGCGTTTGCAACCGGTGACCGACATGAGAAGTTAATCATGTCTCGGGTTTCATCCGGTGTTGTCTTCCGGCGGAGTGGTTGACCAGGAATGATCTTGAGAAGTTCGGCAGGCATGTAGACCGGATTCACCTTGGATTTGATGTTGACAACAGGACAGTTCTGGCACTTGTACTTGTACTCTAGACGACGTTAGTTTCTGGTAAACTGCAATAGGTGCGTGCTGCTTACTTTTCAAGTAGAAGTCGGCAACGGTGCAGTACGAGTCCTCTTTGATGCCAGGAGGAGCTGGTGCTCGAAGGAAGAAAGAGACCTGGGAAGGGGTGGCACCGAGGGCTGGGACCCTGGGCCGATTCGCGCCAGTCCCATCGTGCTTGTCAGCGAGACCACAGATAGCCTTCTGGAACACTCGGAACTCTTCCGGTTTCCCTTCTGTCAGGATCTTGCATCGGACCCGCAGCTTTGACAGAAGCTTGTGAAGTTCATGAAGCTTATCCGTGTCGAACTTCTTCATGAATTCAGAAACCAAATCGGAGGGTCGGAACACGCCGTGAGCGACATTGGCATTGAGAAGTAGATACCCAGTGGCAGGACGAGCACTCTGGAAGATGCCGCGGATAATCGTGTTGAAACCAGGGAACCCCATCGGATACGCCTCTGACGCCTTGTTGAGCAGGAAATACCGACTTCGTCCCAATGAGGCAACTTGATCGCTGCCACGAGCCTGGAAGCCAGTAATTATGGAGACGGCATCAATTGCGTCTTCAAATTTGGGGAACGAGGTGCTCCCAGTTGGATCCCGCATGGAATTCAAGTAGTTTGAAAGTTGACCGAGGTCGACATCAATCGGTCCGTTAAATTTCACCTTGTACTCGTCGTCTTTGCCCTCGTCAGTATACTTGACGACAATCTCTTTGCTCGCAGGCAGAGAAAGAGGGGTGACAGATATGACCTGATCCTTGAACTCGGTCGCATAGGGAACGTCCCGGCCAACCTGTTCGAGCGCGGACTTGATGATGCTGTGAAGTTTGTTCCCCTTGGCTTCGCGGGGCTGTCCTTTGGGGCCCTTGTTCTTGTCTTGTATTCCCGAGACATCGAGGGAGTATTTGGCCAAGGTTCGAGCCTCGACCTCCAACTTGAAGTAGTTCGCCCACAGAGTAACTTCTACGCCTCTCGTGCCGAAAGCTGGACGACACGGGAACCAGTTGTCAGCCGATGGTTGTTCGGCTTTGCCTCCTGATATCTGGACTTTGGACATCTTGGTCGTGATGTCTGAAGCACCATGTTCTTTGAGAATCTTGTTCTCGAGCTCGGTGACTCTGTTGTCGGGGGCCGGGATGCCGCCAGGAGGTCTGTAAGTTTCCCGTCAGTATAACATAAGCATACCATAAGAAGACTGGGAGATGGGTCGGCAACGCACGTGAAGACTTGAGTCTCGCCGGCAAACTTGTCGGTGAAGCCTCCCCGGCCACCACCACCGCCGCGACCACCACCGCGATCGCCACGACCGCCACGGAAACCACTCCCACGATCGCCACGGCCGCCAGCGTAGTCTCCTCTTCCGCGGCCACGTCCTCCGTACGAGTCCCCACGGTCCCCGCCACCACGTCCCCTGCCCTCGCCGCCGCCACGATACTCACCCCGTCCACCCCGTGCGCCCCGTCCACCTCCTCCACGGTCTCCTCGGAAACTACCTCTGCCTCGGTCCGACATCGTGGGTGGTCAGGTGATGAACTTGTGGTATAGAGTGGGCACCGGTCTTGGGGGTGTTGATGGTAAGCAAGTGGTTGAGTGAGCAGCTTGCAAGGGAGATGAGCTCTTGCAGACGACGGGTACAAGGTACTGGACTTGGAATGGGATGAATGATAGCAATCCAAATGCTGGATATATACTTCATCTGATATTGCAGAAGGATACTGTGGAGGAAGAAGACTCGGCCGTCTCGCAGTTTGGGGACTGCACAACCAGTTCCTGTCAAAGGGTTGCTTTGAGGGATGGTTGGCTGTTGAGTAAAGGGTACAGCAAAGAACGGGCATGCAACAATCCTCAGGCTAGTGTGTGACGAGACTGGAGATTTGTCAGGTTGACTGCATACTGTGTCAAAGATGCAGGAAGTCGTGGCGAGGAGGAGATGTGTGATCAAGGCTCCTGTTCCGATTGGGTTTCGCCCGTTTGCACGATAGCGTGAGGTTCATGTCGATGATGGTGTGAACGGCAGCAAACAAACTCTGCGCCAACCTTGACCCTTGACCCTTGACCTTTGACGCGCTCGTTGGTTGACGAGCAGGTGTCAGATGTCAGATGTCTCTCGGCTGCATCCAAACGAAGCCGGTCGCTTCGTCAATGGTAGGCAGTGTGATGTAGGTCTCGCTGACCGAAACACGGACAAAGAAGGCTGTGTGTAGTATATACCTGGTATATGCACAGCAGATTAGTGAAACTGTAGGTGAATGGCTACCTGTGTCGGATGCCTGTGCGCGTCACTATCACTGCCAACTGGGGAGAGGCAGATATGTGAATGCCTAGTAGGAATGAAGTGAACAAGTGAATGGCGGACGTGAAAGAGGGAGGCTAGCAGCTAGCCGGCCGGAGGTTCGACCGTTGGACGTGAGGCCCACCGTGGCGGCGATGGTTGAAGTCAGGGCTGCCCTGCTGCCCTGCCCTCAATGGTCCATTCTGCAGGTGGCTGATGTATCATGTATGACACCGTGGCCACCGTGCATCAGACAGAACATTGAATGATTGAGATAGGTAGAGAAATGGAGACTTACAATTGCAATCGTGGAATCAGCTCACCGGTTGACTTGTAGATGAAAAGCGGCGGCGGTGTGTATAGGAATGAATAGGAACATCCGAGAGGTGCAATAATTTGCAGACAGCGCCGATTATGTTGACATTCGCGTGACTGCAAAATATTGTGTGTCTGCAAGTCCCGGCCTCACAGCCTCTCACTGCCCCACCCGTAACCCTCCCGCGACGGCATCAGCGCTAACCGCAAGGGGGTTAAACTGACATCGGTAGCGCGCGCTGTGGCGCATTGCTAGGTTATCCCTGCCTCAGCGCCTGGCGCCTGTCCCAGCCACCTTGATCTGATATCTGCAGCAGCAGGTCAGTGAAAGTGAACATGGAGATATTAAATCGCAGCTTACATCCGTTACATGTAGCAAACTAGGTACGGACATCTGCTCAATTTATGAGTCACAGTATGTTTGTCTGTTTGACCTTGATTCTGAGCTTCTGTCTAATAGGCAAAGCTCTGTCGCGACACCTGCAGGCGGCAGTGCACAAACGGGCAGTTGATATTTCCACTTTGAACGCGTCTTCACCGCCCCCTCCCGAATCCTGACGTTGCTTTTTTCCTGGCAGGGGTCTGACGCGCCAGACCTGGCTCCTGGGAGATCGTCAGATCATGTTGGCTGACGTTGCATTCTTCTGTTTGCGTGGTAGGTATTGCATGTGGCTATCTGCCGCAACCCTGGCTGGCAACTTGCCTGCTTGCATGCAACTGCAAGACACCTGTTGAAGAAGTGACCGAGACAGGTCGTCATCGCATCGTCCAGCTGTCGTTCTTGTTTGCTACAAGCTGCCCATGCTCGCGCTTTCCTACCATCCATCACAGCCCTGCAAATGCAACTACATCTGCTCATTGGATAAAGTACTGACATGAACGTTTGACGCGGGTCATCAACCCCAGTCTCCGCGTCTCAGCGGTCGCTAACCGGCTGTCGGCAAGCCCTAGCCCGGTGCTTGCTGGCAGACCCTACCGCTGGTCCAGGTGAGGTGGCAATGCGGGTTGCTGTGTCGGGGAAAGGGTGAGAGCATGGCACTTCCATGTGGTCGCCGTAAGGTAGGCTGCCATGTACAACTGCCCAGTCCCGTTCTCGGCGCATGCCGGGCGTTTGCTACTCGCCTGGTCACCACCAGATTCACCTATGAAGCTGCATCAAACCAGTCGGCTCCTAGATCGGCATGTCTTCTACCCCTCAAATGCGCTCCGGGACGGAATCTGACAGAGAAAGGAATCCATACAAGCAGCCTATTCCAGCCTATCGAGATCTTTTGCGGCACGTGTCCACGCCTGTCAGATGCTGTTGCAGAGCGATGCTACCGTAGGTGGCCTCATGGCAAGTACTCAGGTGCAAGGTCGGTGGGACATAGCCAGGTGAGAATTCACTACGGTGGCACAATACCATCTGGGAATAGAGCCTCAAACCTCCATGGGAACAGATTGGGACTGCCCTCGCTCGTTTGGTGACTGTCTCCTTCCAGATTCAGCACCTAGCCGGTCTCACTTAGCTGTCTCCGCATCAAGCCCCAACTTACATGTACCCCAGGTCTCGCCGTGAGCCGGACCAGACAAACCTGGACCTACGTGTAGGGAATGTCCCGTGCAGGGTTGTGAAAGGGGGGATGGTGTCCCGCCAAGGTACGCGGACGCTTTGCTATGCTGCGGGCACGATGTGGAAAAGCAGTTGACATCACCGCCCCCGGATTATCGGGTAGCTGAACTTTCCCAGTAGGACTACGGCCAGAGGAATGCTCGCTCAATTCGTGGCGGTGGACGCCCAAAGGTCCGCGGGTGCGTAGTGATCAGGGGCGCCAGTGCTGTACCAACGCGCGAGTTCCATGATACAGTAGTACCTGGTGAACTCCTGCGCCTTCGTCACATATCACAACTCAAAACACAGTACGAGTGAAGCCAGCAGACCTCTGCCCCCTGGCCACCAAATTCCCGACACGTTGAGCACGTGATGACCACCTCATCGTACAGCGGCAACCTGCCCGTGTTGCACGAGGAGGGCATGGTCCCCAGCTGCGACGTCGCCTGCGGAAAACGGGGTGAGACATACACGGCGAGCCTGGCGGCTCCCAAGAAGGTGTGAGATGACAAGGACTTGATCGTTCCATTCGGAAGCCGTTTGTCAGTGTCGGCACTGCAGGTTGACTTGGCAGCCAGGTAGGAGGCCGTTGCGAGCTGCGTTATGTCAAAGCTCAGTATGACTCCCGATGATGATGCCGTCTTCTGATTCAGAGTTCCTACTAGAGAGAGGCCGTCTTTCAAACGGGCACGAAGCTCTGACGTTACCGCGCAGCGAGACCTGACTTCATCGGGATCAGGAACATGTGAAGTCCACCTGGTTATACATGAAGGTACCCACGTTCCTCAGGGCTCTAGAGAGCTGTCCATCTCGACCAATGGGGTCTCATCCTCTACATGGACCAGCAATAGGCCCCAGCACACCTCAAGGAGGTCGAACGGGACGAGTCGTCCACTCATGCCTGAAGCTCGAACAGTTCGGCTTCACTGAGAACGGCATGAAGTGGCTCGAGAGCGAGTACTTCGATGGGTGTGCCTTGTGGTAGCGGTATCCAGAATAAGGACCAGGGTCACGATAGGTGGCTATTGGTCTGTATTCTGGAAGTTGCTTGATTGAAAGAAGGGATGGGTGGTGTCCCCATCCCAGAAGTAGCTATCATCCCAGTTGGGTACAAATCAGGTACAAACGGGTACCCGTTGGGCTCCAAGGTACCTTGTATCCTGGTCCGTGACCCATCCGTCATTGTGGCTGGAAAATGGGTTGAGGAGCCACATGGGTACCTACAAGCCTTATCGAGGGTCCGTTGATCTTCCACAATGCCAGTCAAGTCTTCGGCATGATAAGAACGGGACCGTACAGATCAGGACGTAGCGAGGCTGGTGGATGACGGCATTGTTAGTGGCGCGCAACGGCAAGTTTTGCCCTTAGGCGCGGGGAGGCTGATTGAAAGAGCGTGTCCCGAGGGAGCGCGTCTTGAAGTTGATCGGCATTCCATGTGCCGAGATTCATTACACGTTGATCTGTGATGCGATGGATGATTAAGTGATTCGCTTTTCGACTTCGCCTGGGCAGGCTGAAGTGTGTGGTATTTCGTGTGTATATATTGGATAAATTGCTCACCCCATGCTGTGTTCCCAGCCCAGTCAGCAACTTATTAGCGAAGCAAAATAACCTTTCTAAATGCACTTCAAAAAGATTATACGATTAAAGCATGAAACTCGCCTTCGACGGTCTGCTTTTTATACAAAGCGTCGTCGGCCAGAGTAGGGAAAATCAAACATCAAAAATTAGGGGGTAAAAATTGCGGGAAACGACGGCGATTTCTCTTTTACAAAGAAGCATAGGGATTTGAGCCCAATGCGGGGGTCGAACCCGCAGCCTTGAGATTAAGAGTCTCACGCTCTACCGATTGAGCTAACCGGGCGGGTGGTTGATGGTAAGTAGAACCGTTACGGCTGTAATTGTACCCGGAGACCCAATGTTGTGGCTCGCTCACCGCTGTCTGTGGCACACTGGCAATGGTCTTTGGTAGTGGACCAGGCCATCTTCCTCTCTCTCCAGCTCGCCCCAGTCCAGATATCTGTTGAACGGTAGCTGATCAGATCGGTAGTCGATGGGTCAGCTTCCTCTACTGCATTCTTGGTCGTCGAGGAAGAAAGACTACTCAGGATTTCTTCGAAGTGAAAATTGCCGAAGCAGACACGACGATTGGCTCACAGGCTACTCATATATGGATTGCGACTGAATGGGATCTCCAGTGGGCGCGCCTTGGGAGGACAAGTCGGTCGAGAACTTCTTGTCGACTGATCCGGCCTTTGGTACATGTAGTCCACATACGCTGGTCAAAGTGATTCTCAGAGCTACCGGGGGATGCTGAAGAATGTTGCTGCCGATGAGATGGGGGTCAGGGCCATGCACCTAGATATAGCGAGCAGCTTCTCCCAGGGCCCTCGATCTATTTATGAGCCCTGCCCGCGTAAAGTCATTGCATGGTGTGCCGATCATGACAGCTTCTCATGACCAGCGGTAGCAACTTCCAATATCTCCTTCTCCAAGCCGGCAACATGAACGACTTCGATCCCAACATCCTCCAACTTCTTCCTGCTAGAGTTGTCGCTGACAAACTTCTCCGGCTCCTGGACCCCTACGTAGACCGTCTTGATCCGCTTCCCGACAGCCAGTATCCTGTCGACGCAGGGCAGGTTGCCGCTGAGCCTCTGGGAGCATGGCTCCACGGTCGTGTAAAGTGCGACTTCGTCTGGCAGAGCTTCACCAAGGAGAGTTGTTGCGACAGTGTATTTTTCTGCCGCCTTTTCGAAGCAGCATTGTTCTGCATGTGTGTTGCCCGGGCGCTCGAGCGTGTAGCCAGTCGTTAGCACCTCGTTCGTAGCTATGTCCAGCAGTAGAGCTCCGACTCGGTAGTTAGTGGACTTTGGTGGTGACTTAGTCGCCAGTGAGAGAGCGAGTCGCATGTATGCCTGGTGGTCACCAGCCTTGATGTCTTTGCTGGAGAGAGAAGTGTCTTCGGCCATTGTGTGAAGTTTTGGGCTGTGGTTTCATGGGAAGCTGGGAGATACCCATCAATATGTATGTATCAGAAGGGGAGCAATATATTTACGTTTCAACCTTAGATCGACTCGTGTGAATACTTGTACTTACCAGACCGTCTCCAACTGCAAACTTTTGGTGGGAAGGTGTGTGTGTCCACAGAGCTACCCCGCGACTGCCCCGCGCTTTTGTCAAAGGTGGCCGTCAGCTTCAGGCGGCTTATCGATTAAGCCCCGACGGCTCAATTCCTTGAAACGCGTCAGACGCGCCCGCCGCAGCTCGGTCTTCCAACGAGGACTTGCACGGCAACACAATCCTCTCAACTTCTCGACACTCGGTCAAGGCATCTCTCACGCCCACTCGCTCACCATGGACGCCTCTGGCGACCTCCTCGCGGGCGAGCCGCCCATCATTGACCCGTACGAGGTCTTGGCTCTTGAGCGCACGGCGACTGCAGACCAAATCAAAACAGCATATCGAAAGAGCGCTTTGAAGCACCACCCAGGCAAGCATAAGGACGCTCGAATCACTGATTGTCATATTTGCACTGTCGCTCACGCCCATTTGACTCACAGACAAGGTTCCCGAGGCACAGAGGCAGAAGGCGCACGAGACCTTCCAGTCGATCGCCTGCGCATACGCTGTACTCTCCGACCCGACCCGGCGCAAGCGTTACGACGAGACGGGGTCGACCTCGGAATCCATCGTCGACTCGGACGGCTTCAGCTGGTCGGACTACTATCGCGAACAATTCCGCGACTCGATATCTAGTGGAGCGATCGAGAAGTTCAAGGAAAAGTACAAGGGGTCGGACGAGGAGAAGGACGACCTGCTGGCGGCGTACGAGAAGTTCAAGGGCGACATGAACAAGGTATACCAGGTCGTGATGCTCAGCGAACCCACCGAAGACGACGAGCGGTTCCGCGAGATCATCGGCCAGGCGATCGCGAACAAGGACGTTCCGGCGTTCCAGCCGTACACGAAGGAGAGTCAGGAGGAGAGGGAAGCGCGAGTCAAAGTCGCGAAAGAAGAGGCCACCGAGGCTGAGGAATATGCCAAGGAACTCGGCGTGCACGACAATCTGTTTGGCAACAAGAAGGGGAAGAAGAAGGGCGGCAAGAAAGGACCGTCCGAACACGATCTGGCAGCCCTCATCCAGCGCAACCAGCAGGGCCGAGGCGATTTCCTGGACAACCTGGCAGCCAAGTACGGTGCGACGCCGGCGCCTAAGAAGGGGAAGAAGCGCGGCGCGGTGGACGACGGAGAGCCTTCAGAGGAAGCCTTCCAGGCTGCTGCTTCCAGACTTAAGAAGAAGGGCAAGAAGTGAATCGGGTGAGGTCTTTTGTCTGTAACGGTTATTTGGTCTACTCTTTCGCGGCGTAAATTTGCCAATCGGCATGGCGAGGCGTTTCCAGGGGGGTTTGCGATGGTTTTCACGCGGTCAGGTATACTAGGTTGGCGTACATGCAGTAGCTGCGACGATCTCGATATCGCAGAAATGGACACTGGGATTCTGCACATTATCCCGTCTACCTGTTCATAATGAGTATCATGAGTTGGGCACCCTCCCGGTCGGATATTGCCTGGCCAACCCTACCAACTCCATCGGTACCGACGATGCGGCGGTGGTGGTTGCGGGGTCGGCCCACCCCAATTCTCGTCACTTAAAGCTTGCCGCGTCTGTCGCGTCGTCTTGGGCAATCCCGCCATTTTCAACCCTCCATCCAAGACACACCAAGCCCCTCCGCCCATGGGAAGAATTGCTTCGCGCAATCCTGCTATCTACAAAATGCGATGACAGGTGCTGAAACTGCATCGCCTGTCTACTACCCCTCGTATTGTTTTCACTTGTCCCCGACTATCAACAAGTGGTGCCCGGTACGTGCCGCTGACATTGTTGGCCTTGAATGCCAGCGTAGCTACAAAGGTAAGTCGGCGTCCTCAACGGCACCGTTGGATGCATTCATTGGCTCACTATGCTATTGCTGCCAGAGAGCGATGTATTCTTCCACCTGAACCACCCGATCCGATGGGTGCGCGTCACCGGAGTAGTCGTCGCGATCGACGAATACTACGGCCGCCGCATCTACACCATCGACGATAGCACGGGCGAGTGTATCGAGTGCGCGCTAGCGATCCCGAAACCACCTAGTACCAAACTCCAGAACGAGAAAGCAGGGCGCAGCGAACCGGACGCTTTGGCTGCTACAAAGGGCAATATCTCGGACACCGCAAGCGATACACATCCCGTCCCGGAGCCGACGCTGGACGTCGATATCGGCATGGTACTCGAGGTCAGGGGCAGCGTCAAGCTCTTCAGGGACCAGAAGCAGATTGCTATCCAGACTCTACAACACATCAGGTCGACAGAGCAGGAAGTCCAGTTCTGGAACAAGATCCGCGATTTCCAGCGAGATGTCCTGAGTCGACCCTGGGTGCTGAAGGACAGGGAGGTGCGCCGGTGGAAGAAGTTGCAAGACATCGAGCTGATTCGCGAAGAGAAGGAATCCAAGAAGGCTAAGAAGATGGCTGAAGTCGCGGTGGAGAACAGCAGCCTCCCCAGCCGACTGATGGCCAACAGCCTTGGGAGTCATAGGCGTCGACCAGTTGACGGATACGCCCCAGGCCGGGACAAGTCAGGAGAGGGTGCCAAATCTCGGAGCATGAGAGCAGAGCACTCGTCTCGCATCAAGAGGGTGAAGTCATATGCCGAGGGCCAGTACGATGCGCTTGGGCTGTGATTGCGAAGGCTTCTAGCCTACCTCTACATAGCATGCCTTCAAAATGTATCACTATCTTGGCTTGTACCCTCATTGCCGCAGAGCTGAGCTACCAATCAACACTCAGTTGTGCACGGGAGATTTGGATACATGCAAGACAAAGTGAGCTTTCAGCTGGGGAGGTGACCCAGGTTGCATTGCTGAAACAAGGCGCGGCTCAACTCTTAGGTAGTTTCTGGAAGTCAGGTAACAGAAAGCCTGAAATTCACAGTAGGGCACCTCTGGTCATGACACCAATTTTCCGTATGCTTTTGTGGTTGTTGAAGACTGAAGACAGATTACCTCGGGCCCATCAGACTATAAGATTGACCAAATCTGGTAGACCTCCTGGGTTGCTTTCACAGTCACAGATCTACCTACCTACCTAGACACCTACCTACGGACATTCAGACTCACCACCCTTGCCAACGTCGTGTCGCGGCTTCTGTCTGGACAGTGTCTCGCTTGCCTACCGACAGACGAGACAGTGGCAGGTGCGAGCGAGCATGGCGGCACCAGGAGGTCTCACATGGACCTACCTTGAGCTTAAACTCTGTCTAAGATACCATTCCGTCTGTCAGCGCGGCCTTTCGTCCTACATCTCTGAAGTCCCCACGACGAGACATCCCTCTATTTGCTTACTCCCACCTTACACACCTATAAACCATCCCATCCCCAGTTTTGGAATCTCCGGAGCCATAGGCCACTATATTCCTCAGTTCTTGGTATACTTCGCCGGCGTCCCTCTTCCACGCGAACGCCATTTTCGTCCTCTCATTCCAGAGCATCTTCTAGAGTTCCGCTAGTCGGCGCTTGGCTTGAAGGTAAGCAGTTTTCCACGTGCGTCCAAGACAACCCATTCTTCCTATACGATGGGCCTCGTGGCCATCGCCTCGTGGCAATACGTTGCCAAGCATAACCCTTCTGTTGCCCGGTCTACCCAATTTATTCCGGTGAACTCGGCCGAAAACCCACGATGCCGGTCGAAGGCTTGTACAAGTGCCCTCATCAGCCCGATCTTGCTTGAATCCAAACTACCATGCAGATTATTCTGTTCAACCTTGCTTTACGACTATACGCGAACTCTGTCTTGTCATACGCGTTCTTTGCTTTCTTTCCCGTCACGCGAGCACCCGAGTCGAGCGCGAACAGCTCTGAAAAACCAGATGACATAACCCCTTTTTCTTTCTGCATACTCCTAGCCCCCTTCTCACCCCTGATATCCCCTTACTGCTGATGTAATGTTGCTGCTTCTGTTACTTATGATGCTCCAGGTAAATATTAGCTGGGAGGTTCCCCTCGACAACTCGAACAGTACCAAGCTCAAACGAACCAGCTTCGAAGCAGTACCGCCACAAGACCCCTATCGAGAAGGGTACTCGCCGATATCGACAAACAAGGATCCTCACCGAGAAGGATATTCGCCGATTTCATCAAGCAGGGATCCCAATCGCGAAGGTTACCAGTCCGTTGCAGTTCCCACGGTAACAGAATCTCCGGGAGCCGTGCAGATCCTTCCTCCGTTGACCACAGGTGGTGACAAGCCCGATACGACCGGCATCATATTCACGAGCCTCGAAACTGGCGGCCGAGTATCCGAGTTTCCTTTCCTGACAAATCCCATTCCGAATCCGACGTCGTTGATCGTCCCCTTCGGACCCGTGGCGATACCAACAAGCACGCCAAAGCCGAACTCAGCAACCCCAAGTCCGGTAGATACAAGTCCAGCAAAGGCAAGCTCAGCAAATTCCGGTCCCACAAGAGCACGCCAAGCGGAGACGAGCACGGCAAAGCCAAATCTAGCGAACACAAGTTCAACAAAGGAAACCACAGCAAAGATGACCGACAACGCTACAGCATCTTCCAACATCTTTGGTGCAGCAATTGCAACCACTGCACCGCCCTCGGTTTTCCAGGTGCGAAAAGATCATCCGGTACCTCGACTTGGAGTCACCGGCAGTCCACCTATCGGCACCAACAAATTCTATGCCAACTTCTTCCTCGGTGGCCAGAACTCTCCGGCATATGTGCACCCGTATTCTCTGGCGTGGGCGAAGGGTCAAGGAGCCACGTCCAGCTGGGGAATGTCGATCTCGCATATCGAGGCAAACCAGAGAGTGTACGGCCAGGTGCTGCCAGAGACGGGTGCAGCCAGGTATTTTTTGAGCCCTACTGGGGTGCAGTCCCTGTGTCTGTCGGCTGTGGAACTCGGGTCCACCACTTCTCTGACCACTGACAACCTCAATTCGCACTCTGTCAATGTCAACCTGCATGCCAGTGCTCAAGGGGACCCTCTTATCACCTATCCAATGGTGCAAGGTATGGGGCTTGTCACGGCGGTCTACAAAGGTAGTACCCCTCAAATCGAATCGGGTATCCTCTTCAAGACAATCACCAAGTCTAGCAAGGGACCCAAGCCTGGTATAACCAAGTACTCAATAACCCTGGAGGACGGCAAGGTGTGGCATGTCTATGCCTGCTCCACGAGTGGTGATGCGCTTGACCTCCAAGTGTCCAGCAGCAAGCTGGCAAAGGCTGCCAAACCATTCAATGGCTTCATCCAAGTAGCAAAAGACCCCGGTGATGCGGAGGCCATAATAGACGCTGCTGCTGGGGCCTATCCGATTGGTGCTACGCTATCAGCCACGGCGTCTGGATCGAAAGGCACATACACTCTCACCTTCCAGAAAGCAGGCTTCTCCGACGTCAAGTTGCTGATGTATGCCCTACCGCACCATGTCGCTTCTTTTGACGACAATACCTCTAAGGCTGCGTCGACAGCGAAGCTGCAGACCACGACCAAGGGCATGGCGGTGGGAGTTGTTGCTGACTCGTGGACTATGGTCGAACCAAACATGCCCGTCTCTATGTACCTTGCTCCTTGGGACCCTGCCACTGGCTCCAAGACAACCCTCAAGGACTCGTGTGTCAGCACCGTCAGTGCCTCAGCGGTGAAGGAGTTGTCGCAGAACGTCGACCAGCAGTCGAACCAGAACTCGATGTACTTTAGTGGAAAGGCAAGGCTCTTCTACCTCTGTCTGGAACCGAAGACCTGACTAACCCATCCAATAGGCACTTGCAAAGTTTACAATGCTGTGTTACACGGCCAACGATTTGCTGAAGAACCCCAAGCTGGCTCAGAGTGGATTGACAAACCTGAAAGCGGCTTTCACTCGGTTCATCACAAACAAGCAACAGTATCCTCTGTACTACGAGAGTAAGTTCTCGTATTCGTACACAGGTAAGGAGGGGTGCGGGACTGACAACAGACCAAAGGTGCATGGGGCGGTATTGTCTCTTCGGCTACATACGAGACTGGAAATAATGGTGCCGACTTTGGCAACACTTTCTACAACGACCACCATTTCCACTACGGCTACTTCATCTATGCCGCTGCGATCATAGGCTACCTGGATGCGTCTTGGCTGACCAAGGAGAATGTCGACTACATCAACACCATGGTCAGAGACATTGCCAACCCTTCGAACACCGACAAGTACTTCCCTGTCTCGCGCAACTTTGACTGGTACCATGGCCACAGCTGGGCTCATGGCTTGTATGAGACTCTTGATGGAAAGGTGAGGAGACTTTGCGTCTGAACCACACTTCATAACATTTTAACCAAGGCTGAACTTTCTTGCAAATAGGATCAAGAATCAAGCTCGGAGGACGCTCTGGCCGCCTACGCCATCAAGGTATGGGGGAAGACGATCAAAGACGCGAACATGGAAGCCCGGTAAGTCACCGGTGCGACCCCGGACATGCGGGCAGTGACACTCGAGACTAACCCAGCCGCGTTGCGTGCGCACAACAGGGGCAACCTGATGCTCTCGATCCTCTCGCGGTCCCTCAACGAGTACTACCTGTACAGCTCGGGCAACACGGTGCAGCCGGCCAACTTTGTGGGGAACCGCGTGGCGGGCATCATGTTCGAGAACAAGTGCGACCACACGACGTACTTCGGGGGCAACATCGAGTACGTGCAGGGCATCCACATGCTGCCGCTGATCCCCAGCACCAAGTTCACGCGCCCCGCGGCGTTTGTCAAGGAGGAGTGGGCGGCGCTGTTTGATAACGGACGGGCCGAGAAGGTCGATGGTGGCTGGAAGGGCATTTTGTTTGGGAATTTGGCTACCGTCGACCCGCAGGCGGCGTGGAGTTTTTTCACGGATAAGGATTTTGATCCGTCGTGGATTGATGGCGGGGCGTCGCTTACTTGGTACTTGGCTTATGCTGCAGGTGAGTTTGGGTTCCCTCCTTGCTTTGCGACGATGTTCTGGTCTGGTAGGCCGGAGCCGGTGAGCGGGTGATGGTAAGTGATGTACTGACCGGGTTGCAGCCTTCATGTGATGACGGATGTCAAACGAATCTCCCTACTCGACAACTAATAACGAACGGACTGAAGAGTCGGGTGAGATAGGTTGAGACGAGGTAATGCGACGACTGGGACGAACTATGGAATGGCTCTTCCCTTTCCATCGGTACGGCGTTAACATTGTCTTTTGCGGAATCGAATTGTCACGGCTGGTCATCAGGAGAAGCCCCCTGAATATGACCCGTGAGAGACCTGGAAAATGAACGAATGATGTTATGAGAGGATGCTTTCGCTACGCCTACAACTTTACAGACAGCTTTTAGAACGGCATCCCCCCTATTATGCATTTCATCTAATACACGTATTGCCCTCCCTACCTGAACTACCCACCTGTTTGGGGCATTTGGTGTGGTTGGTAATCTGCTGTGCTTGTCTTGTGCTTGTGCTACCAGTAATACTTGCTTGAGATGATGCGCTTGCTATTGAGTACTGAGCTGAGATGTGAGTGTAGGCTCCTGCCATCCAGGTTCGCGCGACGGTTGATGCCATCGTGAACCTTGGTAAGCGACAGTTACATATTGATTGTGAGAATAAATTGCGATATCAACTGGCAACAAGATGAACAAAATGTATCTAATGTAAGCGATTATGCTCATAGAGAAGATAATACACTTCACTTGCACAGCCCCCGGCTGTATGTACGCTGGGACGTGGGTGACTGCATCGTCTGAGAATTTGCATTCCTGCACTTGCAAACGACGTCGTGGAGTTCGGCCGAGTCTTTGGTAATATTTTCATCTAGACCTTACTTGGCTGCCGCTTGGCTCCGCTAGACATGCAAGCACCCGGCAGCTCTTATCGATTAACCCACCCACCGGCAGATACCGATTGCCCAGCACATGCATGGATGCCGCAGCTGCGGAGGAGGGAGAGGGAGGCCTCCAGCTCTTTTCGAGGCTAGTAGAGAGACGGGATGTTCAATTGGCGCAAAACATCCGAAGCAGAGACGGCGAAACTCTACTTTCCCTGCACAGCCACGCTTGGCACGATTTCAACACTTTGTGATGATCGGAGCACGCGGAGACCTGCTCTGTGTTGCATCGGGGCGCAATTGCGAGGAATTTGATAATTTTTTTTGTTGCGTATCTGTGTCAAGACTTGATACTTGAGATATAATTGCTAGGCAGCAACTGAGGAACTGAAGAAATGGGAAGTTGATTGATGAAGATGTCGTTGGACCAAGCTCAAGCTCCCCCCTTGTTGGCTTGTTGGGGTGGGCCCCCGATGCCTGATCTTGCTCCAGAGCTCGCGCCACGTTTTACACTAGCGAGCCTGCATTTTCATGGTTGCCAGGTTGAGATGTCGGGTAGGAAGGTGCGGTTGCTGCGACAGATGCCTACGTCAGTGTGTTTCCTGTGGATCTTCCCGCTTCTAGCTTCTCCAAGTTCACAGTTTATGTGTTGGCGGCAGAAGAGTCTGTTTTGTGTTTCGTTCCATCTACAAAGTGTGCATTGTCGTGCCTCGCATAAGGTATCCAGAGAGAGGAACGAGCAGACAGACAGAGAGGCAACTTGTTAGCTCTGCCCAGACCGCCAGACTACCTCGGCGTATGAAAAGACAATACCAAGACTGACCAAGAGCAGCTAGAGCGCCCAGCCACGTACCGAAGATCATCACGGGTCATCGACTGCACATTCTCATTCCTCGCCTGCGACTGGAAGTGTTATCCCCATCTACCCCGACGGCAGACTCGGACAGCTGCATATCTGACAAAATGGTGTGGTGTAAGTACATCTGGTGATAGTCGGTCCCTCTTTGTCCTTCCCATCCAATGTTGCCCGGTTACATGTCATCCTCGACCCACGACTCAGGCCCAACACCACCCTCTCCCTTTCGTTGCGCCCTTTGTCCGTATCTTCAGTGTTCTCCGTGGAGCATGGTCATCAATCGATACCGACTTCTTCTTCTCCCACCACAGTCCAGCGCGCATTGCCGGCTGACCATGAGGTGCAACCTATCGTGATATAGCTCTACCCAGTTTCCAGTCCCAGCTTCGCAAGGTCACAAACATGGCTCCCGGCCACCATCATTCCCGCGAGAATGGCGAGGCCCACGAGCGCACCTCCTTATTAGGAGGCGGAAATATCCTCGGCCACCACGGCTCCAAGAGCCACAGTGCCACGTGGGAGTTCTTCTTCAACACGAAGCACACGCCCGGCACCGACGACCCCAAGCCCTACGTCAAATACCCGGCCCACGTATGGCATATCGCGAAGGCTACGCTGCTGAGCAGTACGTACACTCTGGGGGGTTGATGATGCACGGCCGCGCGCTGACCTGACCGTGCTAGGCCCCGTCAATATCCTTCTTTTCGCTGTACCGTTTGGAATCATCGCTGGGAACACAGGCTGGGATCCCGTTGCTGTATTCGTCATTAACTTCTTCGCCATCATTCCGCTCGCTGCTGTGCTATCGTTCGCTACCGAGGAGATATCTGTGAATCTTGGGGAGGCGCTGGGTGGTTTGCTCAATGCCACCTTTGGCAACGCGGTCGAGCTGATTGTACGGCGGCCCCCAACCAGCTTATCGCACGTCTACTAATGATTTACTGTGCAGGTCAGCGTCCTTGCTCTCAGAGACGGCCAGTTCGAGGTTGTCAAATCGTCCATGATTGGCTCCATCCTGTCGAACCTGTTGCTGGTGATGGGCATGTGCTTCTTCATTGGCGGCATTGTCAACATGCGGGACGAGAATGGCGAGGGAACGGAGCAATCCTTTGCGACCATAACGGCTCAGACCACTGCTTCCTTGATGATGTTGTCCGCTGCATCCATGGTCCTTCCTGGAGCTGTAAGCTTCCCTTTACCATTCAATCAGAGAGGGCGTGGCACTGACCCACAAAGCTATTCATGATCATTCGTACCAGCAGTAAAGGAGACGTCGCAGAGCGCGACAGAACCATCCTAGCTCTCTCGCGCGGCACAGCCGTCATTCTCCTAACGCTCTACGTTTTGTACCTGTGGTTCCAGCTACGAACACACCACAACTTGTTCGGCAGCGAGCCGGCTGCTGATGTCCAAGCTGGGCCCGCGCAGATAGAGTCTGGCGAAGGCGAGAACGGGGCAGCGGAGGCCACCCCTGCAGCCACCGGAAATGGTGACGAGGAACCCGAGGAGGAACACATGAGCCCGTGGTCTGCTGGTGGTGTTCTGATTGTCACAACTGTCCTGGTCGCCATCTGTGCCGATTACCTGGTTGAGAGTATCGATTCCCTCGTGGAGCGCGCCCACATCAGTCGCAGCTTCATTGGTCTTATTCTGATCCCCATCGTTGGAAATGCTGCGGAGCACGTCACCGCCGTGGTGGTTGCTATCAAGAACAAGATGGATCTGGTGAGTAGTGTTACAACGTGAACCTAGTGCTGCGAGACTGACCAGCTTCCAGGCCATGGGAGTCGCTATTGGCTCGAGCATTCAGATCGCCCTGTTCGTGACGCCCTTCCTCGTCATTCTCGGCTGGATCATGGACCGTGGTATGAATCTACACTTCGAGACTTGTGAGTAGAATCCGTCATCTTCGTCCTTCTAGTTGCTGACTTGAATCTAGTCGAAACTGTGGCTTTTGCCCTGTCCGTTCTGGTGGTCATCTACACCGTCCAAGATGGAAAATCCAACTACCTTGAGGGTGCTATGGTAATAACCCCTACACTGCTCCTTTGATGCATTGAGACTGACCCTAGCATAGTTGATGGCCTTGTACATTATGATCGCCTTGGCATTCTTCGTCACACCCAGCGAATACTTTGACGCTAGTGAGGCTACTGGAGTGGCAGCCAAACTCGTCGAGTCTGCGCGTCGCTCTGTCGCTTGGTAATCTTGACTTCTTGATCAACATACGACTGGGGCGCAGTAGCCTCCGCGTGTCGTATCAGTTGCGACACACCAAGTGAACTATGCCGAATAACACAGTGTCCAGGGTGCGGTTGCCCGAGTCTCGTTCAACCCGGAAGATGCGTCTTTTGTCTACCGTTGAGAGTATTTCCTTCTTGTCTATCGATCACTGTATCATATGGGGGTCCTGGGAAAAGCTGGTGTAGGCTTTTTTGTTCAGGAGTAGGGGGTTTTGCGCGCATCAGAAATTTCACAGTCTGTGCAAACAGAATACACGGAGAGTAAGTACATGGGAGGTTCCTCCTAGGTAGACAACAATGGATATCTTCAGTGAAAATGCTTCACGCTAGCCTCCGGTCAATTCGTGGCCGAATCCCAGGGGATTGATACCTGGAGTGCTGGAGTCGCGAATTCCCTCCACCCATGCTCGCGATTGTGCCCCGCGGCTCTGAATGTGGAGTACTGTAATTAAAACGTCATGTAATGCGCCGGCAGGTGGACGTCATCTCACCTCAACCCAATTGGCAATAAGGTATTTACCAGCTGCGTCGTCGATCAATTCCCTTCACGAACAATTGACTCTTTACTTCTCTTTCCCACATCCCAGTTCCATGTCTACGCTGCGCGCCTTGCAACGAATCAGACTACAATCTTCTCTGTTGCGACCAGTTACACAAGTTGCCAGTGAGTCCTGTCCGCCTATCCCCGACAGTTAGATGGAAGTGAAGCAACAAGAAGCGACTTTGAAGTTATAAGTGTGCTAAGTCGAGAATCCAGACACGCGCCGAACCTTCGCAGCCATGGCGACAACTACGGATACCAAGAACTACAAGTTCAACCACTCCATGTAAGACCACTACAACCCGCGTAGTATGCGGGGGAGACGCCGGGCTGAACAGAGACGACGCGCAGGCTCCGGGTGAAGGACCCGAAGGCATCCGGTACGACGCCCCCTCCCACCTCCTCCCGGTACCCGTGGTATCCACGATGATAGCGCCAGGAATGAGAAACGAGGCTGACGGCGCAGCGCACAACAGTCAAATTCTACGAGTTCCTCGGCATGAGCGTGGTCAAGAAGCTGCAGTTCCCCGATGCCAAGTTTGATCTCTACTTCCTCTCCTACGACTCGCCGAAGGCCCTCTCGCATGGAAATAGCACCTTTGATCGGGAAGGCGTTATCGAGTTGACGCATAATTATGGCACGGAGGACGATGCGAATTTCAAGGTTAACAATGGCAATGCGGAGCCGCACCGTGGGTGTAAGTAGCAGCTACGCTACCCGGCTGCCCCTCTACAGCGCTGCTCGGGAGCTTGAGTTGCTAGAAGATATTGGGTACTGACGTACTGGGTTGCAGTCGGCCACGTGTGCATCAGCGTCGACCATATCCAGGCCGCATGCCAGCGCATCGAGGATGCGGGCTACCGGTTCCAGAAGAAGCTGACGGACGGCCGGATGAAGCACATTGCTTTCGCGCTCGATCCCGACGGGTATTGGGTGGAGATCATATCCAAGATGATAGGGAGCAAGGGCGCGGACGACCCGGAGGAAAAGGGACAGCAGACGGATCCGGGGACTTATCGCATGGTGAGATACGCTCGTTATCCTCTCATTCTGCCGTCAAACCGTCGGGCACAACGAGGTAAGAGAGGAGAGCATCTGAGCCGCCGCTAACACAATCCGGTCAGAACCACACCATGATACGTGTCAAGGACGCCGAGAAGTCGCTCAAGTTCTACCAGGACGTCCTGGGCATGAACCTGTTCCGCACCGTCGAGCAGTCGGCCGCCGGCTTCAACCTGTACTTCCTCGGCTACCCGGGCTCCAAGGGCGTGCCCGAGAACGGGTTCACAGCCGACTACGAGGGCCTGCTGGAGCTGACGTGGAACTATGGCACCGAGAAGGACGACAGTTTCAAGTATCATGACGGCAATGCGGAACCGCAGGGGTTTGGACATATCTGTGAGTGATTCTCTGGTCTCAAACCACCGGTCCTTCGGTGCAGGGCATGATATGATGTAAGCTTGGGGATGAGAAGCTAATGCTTATTGTCGTACAGGTGTCTCTGTCGACAACATCGATGCCGCGTGCTCGAGATTCGAGAGCATGGACTGCAACTGGAAGAAGCGACTCACGGATGGGCGCATGAAGAATGTCGCTTTCCTGCTGGATCCTGATGGATACTGGGTCGAGGTCGTGCAGAACGAGCGGTTTGCTGGGAAGGAGAACTTTTAGCTGCTATATCTCTCGCCTGGAGCAGGGTAGCAAGAGTTAAACGATGCATACCGAACGAAATAAAGAGGTTACACTGACAACCCCTTTCTTCTACTTTCTACGCATCTTGGTTTTGCCAAATTCTTCGTCGACGTTGGGACTTAGCGCTCAACGCCAATTTCGCAACGGAGCACCACACCGCTTGTGACCCGTGGTCTGACGAGCATCTCATAGACCGATCTACTGCAGCACAAGGAAGATCTATGCGTATTTTACTTGGTGGAGTCATTGTAGCTTGCACTAGCAGGTCGGGAGACTTGGGAGGCCTGCGAGAAAGGGGGGCATCGAAGTTCCATTTTTGCCCCCCCCCCACCCCCCCAACCCAGCCCCTCCCGCGAATTTCTACGTATCTCATTCATGACATGTCATTCAGCTTCCACGTCTCGCCCGCGACAGTATTTTCTTCTTGAAGCTGGAACGATTCACGGGAAACTTCATGCCCAAGTGTACCCTGCCCATCCTGCACAACTACGAGGAGCCGGGTAGGATTGGCGATCTAGGTATGGTGCTGGGGCCGTTTGGCGTTAATATTATATTCATGCAGGTTGGGAGCCTGAATCAGGGTGGGAAAGGGAAAGGGAAGAGATAAGGAGAGGGAGCTGGATATGGAGGTGGAGAAAACCGAGGTGGCAGAGGAGTTGTTGCGGTTGAGCAAGATGGATTCGACTGACGCGGGTGTTGACGAGGGTGTTGAGGGGCTGAGTGAGTGTGGCAGAGACAGCGGGGAAACACAAATGGTGACGTGACGAGGCGAGGCAATTCGTGGTTCTGGAAAGGTGTCGATGGCGCCCTTCACGAAGGAGGTGGATGACAATCTGGGGGGAATAAGCTTGTAGCTTTCGCCAGGAGTAAGGGGAAACACTGGGTGAGACATCCCAGCTAGCTCACAGGCGAGGGAGGTGGTCGCGACATCGTTCGTCTGGCGCTGAATAGGTAGAAAGAAGGCCCCTGGTCGGAAAGCCCTGCAAGAAGCGTAGTGCTTGCACACAAAGATACATCTGTCGATATGCAGGCTGACTTGGTCAGATTCGTCAACCGAATAGGTTTTAGGTTTCCCATTTCCCCTATGTCCTGCCCACCGCCCAAGCCACCACGGCTGCAGCGACAGACACGGTGTCCTTGCTGATCTCGGGAAGCAACGCTCGTCATCCTCTTCTCGATCAGGACCTGCTTCTGTTACACTATGCCAGCGATTAGCCAACAGTGCCGTCGTCTCATCATTGCGCTCATGGGCTTTCTGCTGCATCTTCGCAGACTAGATGGAACTGCTCAAGAGAAGAGTCAGGACAAGCTTCAAGATACCAACAGCAGCGTAGCCAAAGCAAATGATGCGATGCGAATAGATTAGCTCCTATCCATGCACTTTCCTAATGCACTGCAGAACCGATCCGCATGTCATGAAACCCCAGGCGGCTCCAGCCAGGCCAGCCAGGCCGTACCATTCGTAGACACCGCTCTTGTTCCGTGGCCTGTCAGCTTCGCGACTATGCTCTCTTCAACGGCACGAAGTGGACCAATTTCATTGCCACTGAGGCGTTCCTCTTGGCAACTACATCTCAACGGCGAAGTGACTTCAAACGTACCTCGGGCTAACAACTCCCCCGACAGCCGCAACAAAATGCACCCAATAAATCCCCGACAAGCCAAACACCACGCGCTGGCCGTCATCAGACCAGCCCCGAGGGCAAGGACAGCCCGCCGCCCCAGTGCGTCAGTGAACAGTGTCAGGAGGAAGCTGACCCAGATGTCGCCCGCGGGCGTCACCGGCATGAAGAGCCCGATCTGCGTGTTGCCAGTGCCCAGAGGCGTCAAGGTAGACGACGGGAATCAGGTCGACACGCCGCAGGCGAGCATGCGCGCATCGGAGCTTGACGTCAAGCGGGGAGCTGTGCAGCGAGGTGAGGCCCAACTCCTCGAGGGCGCGGTGGAGCAGGGTTTTCCCCCTGGGCGGCTACGGCGGCTTGGCTGAGAGGGCCTCAGACATGGTAGTCGTTCCTCAAAGGGAGAATGTGCACGAGAATTTGCTCCTGGCGAGCAGGAAATCGGGGTATCTTGCGTGTAGCTGTGGCATCGTCTCGGTGCGTGCGATGTGGTCCCCCAACGTGTCTCGCAGGTAGAAGGTTGGGTATACGCCGCCAATAGCAAGTACCTACCTACCTAGGTAGGGAATACCGCACTTCCCTAAATGACGCTAAAAGAACGCTGAGAGAAACCAAATCAGCTGGTGTATGAAACCTGCCATAGACGCCATCGTGGCACGGCGTTTACTGTGGTCTCTCTGATGGCCGAGCCGCTGGAGGATGTATGCCGTAGCGCCGAAGCCCGGTACACTAAGCTATTCTATCCCTTCCATCAAGTGCTCCAGTAGACGGTCTGGGTGGTCCTCCCCCAAATGCCAGATGCCGCAATGCGCATCGGAGGAGGATATGATTGACGTGCCCAGGAGACGAGCACCCTACGAAATGCCGGCTTCTGCGTGATTACATGGTGTGAATGGAATATTCCGTGGGGCGCGTCGGGGTCAGTAACGGTGAGGCCATCGCGGCAATCGCAACAGTAACTGGCGACGTCACGCTGTCGCAAGTCCTCTCGTGCATCTAGCGACGTCTCAATAGATTCCCACCCCAGGGCAGGAACTGTGAGAACCGCGATGACGCCAAACGGTAGACATTGCAGGTTGGCTTCTCGTCGCAAGCCTGTTTGCTGGTCTTCTATCACGCGAGCATCTCTGAATCCTCCATTTCCTTCGGCAAGTCGAGCATGGGTACACGTCAGAAGTGCCACTGCCGAATACGCAGATTCTAAGAAGCCCTCTTGAAGTTAGCATGTACTACAACAGAGCGAAGCGCCCGCAAGTACTGGCATTGTGAAACATCGTCCGAAATCATCTTCCTCATCTCACCACCGCAGTGATGAGCAGAACGAAAACGAGACGGGGAGTGTAATAATAACAAAAATTACAGAGATTGAAACACCAGAGGCGTCGCCAAAGCACAGTCAGCGCCGCGATGTGCAAGGCAGGCTTCCGGTTCTCGAGAACTCTTTTTTTGAGAAAAAATCCACGTCTCCAAGGTAAGTTTAACAGGAAAGGAAGACGCCATTAGATGGCGGCCACGAGAAATCGTTTAAGTATTCGGATTGCGCATGGGCCAGGCTGTCGGCCGGGTGTTGTGGGGAGCTTCGGCTGTCGGGCAGCTGGCGCGGGTGGTCTAGACTTTCTGCTGGCAGAATTGCTTCAGAGTGGGGCTCTGTCGCTCACCTAACCGTGGGCGTTACCTCCCTCCCTTGAGCCCACGGTTACGGTCTTGAAAACTGAAGGTCAACAGCACCCAGAGAAAGCTGGGAGAAGCAGAAACATCCCGTTCTATGTTCTTAGGAGTTTTCAGCCGTTTCGGCATCCTCCGACTGCTCAGCTATGTGTAGACATTGTTGCCGATACGGATCACTCTGTTCACATCCCACATTTGGTTTTGCGGCACCATTGACTGTGATGTTCTTCGTCAGGCTGGTACTTCTGGACAGCGATGCTTCCTGTCCCCCGTTTCCGCCTTGATTGTCGACGAATTCTCACCTGATCTGAGGAAGCAGATGCAGCCTTGAGGGGCACTTCTTAATGCCGATGTGGTCGACTTGGATTGCTAGAAGCAATCGCACATGGCACGTTGGGTATCACGTAGGTAAGCTTTCTTCTGGAGACAAGTGGGAAATCGGTATCCTGCCCTATCAATCAAATACTCACTGAACTACAAGACCAGCATCAATCGAAGAACTGAGACTCCTGCTTGCCAACGTGTTGCAATCGATATACAGTTGGTCGGCCGTACTTAGGTTCCTCAGGTAAGGACTGTATGTTCATTCCTAGGTAACCTCAATCTCAAGGCCTTCCCAATGATGCTCTATTCACACTGCCGACCATCCTTCTACGCCCGCTCATCCAGTCATAGCCTCCCTCGTCTCCATAACGTTCTAATCGTCGTCGTCGGACTCCGACGTTGGAGGTGAAAGCAGCATCTGCTCTGGCGGGCAATCGACCCGGCCTAAGTGAGTTGCTGCCCAGAAGCCTGTGAATTTACACGTGTTCGTATTTTGCTAGATTGCTTGCGTGTGCGTGCAACGAAGGGTTCGTTCCTCCACTACGCACGAGCGAGTGCTGCTAATATATATACCGGTTTTGCCTACTCTTGCTCGCTTCCGACTGCTCTGGTTTCCGGCATCCTCGTCGCATTGCTTCAAACCATCAACTCCATCTCCCCCGGTTTCCATGGTGCAGTGGTCGTACATGGTGGATGGAGTCTCGTTGGTGCGTGTCTGGTGGGCTGTCACATCGGACGAGGGCGCACTGCTGCTCGAGCCATGCACCTGGACAGCCAGACCCAGCAGGTCTATTGGAAGGGATGAAGAAAAGCGCATTTCGCAGCTCGGCCGGAAGATATATTGTGTTCGCAACGGTCTGTATTTGATGCGCGAGTAGGTTGAATTTGGTGTACAGAGTGGTTCGAAATGTGCCGTTTGTGGATATGTTGTGATGGCGCAGAGTTTATCGAAGTTCGAAGCGATATATGCTTGCGAATTTTGTGATCAGAAAAGTGAGAAGAAGGTCATTTGCATTGTTTTCATGTTCCCGTCAACAATGTACGTCACTGGAGACGATGAAAGCGTTCGCTGAAAGGAGTGAGGAATGCGGCGTGGCCGACATGGGCTGGCAGAACGGCGTCAAAATCCGCCGTGGTTCCGCCCATACTATCACATCACCAGTCACATCACCAGTAACTTATTCCGAAATTAGTGGTGTAGGAGGGACCGCGACGCTGCGGAGGATTATGACGCTGTATCTTCTGGGTATCAAACAGTCGATCATCGTGGCCAAAGTTTCCTGGCTTATGAGTTAACTTACGTGGCTGCTGAGCCGCAGGATATGAATTCGTCTTGCCACCATGCCACATCCCTCAGAAGGTCCTAAAAATACACACCAATATCGGGGACCTTCTGGTATCAACACCGACCCCAGAATGTATCCCAGAACTTTCCCACCCCAAATAGACACGTCGTACATGCCAACCGCGAAGTGCTCTTGTGCTGTCGTCCACCGACGATATCAATTTCACTTTGGGCCCGCCCAAAAGACGTCTTGATATCATTCTCAGTGGCTACCTCGGTAAGTTACTGGCACGTTGAAGCAGCGGTCTTTGCCTTCACTTCAAAGACACCCGCTTGGTGTTTGAATCACCCAGTGATGGGAGGTATTCGTTGGATGCACTCATGCCGTTCATGGAAAGTAGTTCGAGTATAGATCCGCTTCTCATCAACCTTTTGGTCGAGTTAGGTGGTGAAGTGTCCCTCCCAATTCACTGTAGCCATATCAGTCTACCGGAACGAATGTCATACCGTGACTATAACATCCACCTCGTTCCCGATATCACGGTGGCCATCAGAAGCACTCATTGGACAGAAGTACTCTATCAAGGTCAAGTTGTGAATGGCACTCGCCTAAGCTGTGCTACATGAATGCTCTGCCATTTCACTAATTTCGTCGCTGCAGGTGTTCTCTGACAAAGCTGAGTGTAGTAGCACAAAAGCTTCACGCCTCCCCAGCGAGCGGATTGGCGTTGCACTTGACTCAATATTAATTGTCCAAGCATCACTCACTTATGGCCGTACGAAAAGTGGACGCTTGAGGTGCTCAAGCAGAATGAAACTCAGGTCGAAGCCCTACAAGGGCTGGACATCATATCAGGCTGAAGTACGACATCTAGAGGTGGGAGCAGACATACTGGAAGGTCTTAGACACTCTTACGTGGGCGCTGAATTGGTGGGGAGTTGTACGTCTGAGCGTCTCGCGGCTGTTCCTGGTGGTTGAGCCACAGTGGCATGGCGGTCTTGATCCTACCAGCGAAAACGGCGTGGTTGGGGACTTGTTGACCCTCTGCGGCGGCTCCTTCAAGACGATTATCTGCCCATTAGTATTCGACCTTTGTTACACGTGTTGATATCGTGATGCTGTTATAAACGCATGCTGGTTGAATGGCGGCCGAGGGTGTTGTGCTCCCGCGACGGCACCTGCATTCCCTTGCTTAAATGTTTCATGATTGGCTTGGCAAACATGTGGAAAAAGGTTATCTTATTGGAATGGTAGATGCTAGATGAGTATGGCGGCATCAACATAGATAGTACTTGACGTATAATCGAGAGTACAAATCCATGTTGTCTCCAATCACAACATTATCGTCTTCATATTGTCTCACGAGTTCATGTTCCGTCCAGTCTTCCTCGAGAAAAACCGCCGAAACGTACTCTTCCGCGTAGCAGTTCCGCTCGTGGATTCGTTTTGGCTGTTTCGTGACTCGGTCCGCCCATCCATGTCTCGACCCAGCTCTTTGCTCGCGTCCATATACCCTTCCTGCTGTCGTTTATCCTCCTGGTCGTCCATGACACGTCTCCAAGCCCGCTCTAACCGCGAGTCACTTCCTTCCTTGCCGACCAACTCCTTGAAGTCGGCATAAGGGTCTTGGCCACGGGCCACTGAGGCGTCACGCCGCTTGCGTGCCTCTTCGTAGAACTCCCTGTTGTGCTACTTCGACATCTGGCCTTACGCACACCACTACAGGACCGGTCAGTAAAGGCTTTTTCACGCACGACTTCGGCGCCAGCGTGCTGACGTAAGAATGCCGGAAAGTTGGAACAGCGTCCGCCTTGAGCTTCTGATGGGAAGTGAATGGGAATTACGTACAGCTCCGCCCGAGCCATTACTGACTCTATCAGACATTGTCAAGAATTGGCTGTTTCGATTTGAAGATCTGATGAGGACTCTTGTGGCTTCGGCCTCGAGTTCTGCCCTAGGTGCGAAGTGAAGGATTGCAGTGAATGTTTTAAGCTACGCGAGAAATTCGGTTGCAGGTTACAAGGCAATGATATATGCTAAGGACATTTTTCATCAGCTGTCACCATAAAACTTTAAAGGGAGACTAGTTATGTTTTTATATTTGGAGACTTTCCGGCCTTCGTCGTCTAAAGGACACGAAGGTCGCGCTTAACGGTGGCGAAGCAGTGGCACAAGGGGCACTTGCACCATATTATTGACAGCGCATCCTACGCTACCAATTAGTGCAGGGCACGTATCGGCTTCGCCGCAAGATTAGACGCCTATGCCCCCAGACCGTCGCACACGGAGTACGGGAAATGGAAGACTGCAGCTTCCAAACAGGTCATGCTTCCCCATTCGGCCGCACACGACTCATCTCTTCCAGGACTCCTGTGAGCCAACGGCTAGCCTGAGCTAGAAGTTTCAGAAAGCTGACATTTTTGTTCTAGACTACCCGTGATAAGTAACACTGCCCATTCCTCCAAGCACCAACCCTGTGGTTCGTTTCCTGCGCCGCTATTCAGTAAGATTCTAGCTCCTCACAAGCGTTTCTTACAGCGAGACGACATGCCCAATTGCGGCGTAGGAGGCTGAAGTGAAGCAACATCAGCGTACAAGGGAGGGAGGTGTACTCTGGTCGTCGTTTACTTAGATACGGCCTATGCGATGCCTGATGTTCTGTCTCTGGCCCTGGCTTCCAGAGAAATAGGGCGGTGGCATGGTCGGCATCCCATGCCGTGTAACCCTGGTCCATATAGCCACATCAGTGCTGAACGAAGAGTACCGCATGCTTGGCTCAAGTCCACGATGAAACAGACAGCATCGTCGCCAATACACACAGGGGACGTTATGGAGAGGGTGTCGAGGTCACCCTGCCATTTGTCGCTCTGGAGCATCTGTCAGGAAGCATATCCTGGGAACAAAGGAATCATACATGTACATATATATGGCCTCCAGGCCTGATTAGTATTGTAGCCCTCTGCAGAATAACACACATCTTTATCCCCCCTATATGGTTCGCCTTCTGACAGTTTGTTCTGCCTTTAACAAGATCAATATGATCAACCTCATGATCACCACTTCAGTTACCGCTTTAATCCTCGCTTTGCGCTCTCAGACCTCAGCTTCCAGCCACCAGTCTCAGTCTCTTCACGATCACCGCTTCAGTCCTTTGTTCAGCTTCCAGCCTCAATCTCACAGTCACTCCGCGTACGATACGTCACTTCGGAGCCTCAGCTACAGTTGAAACGTCACTTCAGAGCCTCAGTATCAGCCAATCGCCTCCCGTTTCCCGCTCTCAGACGCGCTCACAGACCTCTCAAACCTCAGAAATCAAGGAAAATGGCGTTGAGTCTGAGACATGCTGCGTTTGCAGCACTGGTAGTGTTTGCGGCATCATTGGCAAACGCGTCAGTAGATATATACCCTGTTCACCCTGACACATGCCCTCCTGAGACCACACTGTACAGCATTATTGACCTATCTGACTCTGACCCTGACCCTGACCCTCATTTCGGACTCTCTCAACCCACGATGTCTTCTTCCGACAGCAACTTTGGCACTACTGTCAGCGGCCTGGTGAGCCTTGAGAATCTCTTTGGCGGTACCTGGCCACATGTCCTTTAGGCGTGCCTCAATAACAATTATAACAGGGACTTCCGCTCCTTTCGCAACGGCCTTGACCCCGGCAGCAACAAGCCCGGCAATACCCAAGCCCTGCTTATCTTCAACACCTTGGAAGAGGCACTGCAGATGATCGACCAGAAGTGTATGCGACTGCAAACGGAAGTCGCCACAGGCGACGCCCTGAACCAGAACCTTCGAGACCAGCTAGCTCAGACCAAAGGCCAAGTGGCTGCGTACGAAGGCGGTATCGGCAACCTCACCAGGTCCTTCGAACAGGGCATCCAGGGCATCGGCAGTGGAGGGGGCCACGGTCCCTCTTCACTGGTGTCCGACCCTGACAAGTTTGGCGGCGACAAGAAGGATGACAAGAAGCGCCGATGTGAGTACCGAGCCTGGCAGGGCGGTGCCCGCCTCAAGATCAACGTTGAGAAAAAGAAGTACTCGACTAAATACAGCAAGATCCTGTACGCTGTCTCTCGCCTGGGCGGCGGTGCCAGGGTAGCCGTGGACTCATACTTGGCGAATATCTACAACTACCCGGAGGAGCCGCATCGGTGGGAATGGAAGGACGCGGATACCCTCTTTGATTGGCTGGAGCGCGCGTATGACTCCCACGACCGGTCTGGCGATGCCAGCCGCGAGATGGATAATTTGAAGCAGAAGAACTCCGCCTTCAGCGTCTTCCTCTCGGAGTTCTTGGTCCTTGTAGCCGACCTGGGTCTCGATAACAAGGCAAAGATAGAGAAGCTAAAAAAGAAAGTCAACAACGAGAAATTCAACAACGAGCTTCAATCAGCGATGATCAGTGTGTTCCCGAAGCCCCAGAACAATGACTTCGATGGATGAGTCGATTGCTATCGGTCCCTGACAGAGAATATCGCGGACTATGCGCACCACACGGGGAACAAGAACCTGTTCTCTAACAACCCGTTTAACAAGGACAAGGACAAGAAAGACGGCAACAACAACAATAACAACAACCAGAACCAGCACCCCCCACAAGCATAACAGCCCCCTATACGTCAAAGTGCTCCCGCAGGCGACCCCATGGATCTCGATACCCTCAAGCTACGTCGACTGTCAGCAACGGAGAGACAGAGGCAGATAGATGAGGGCCTCTGCCTGTACTGCGGAAAGGAGGGCCATGTGAAGGCAAATTGCCCTGATACTCCCAGTTCACCTGCGTACGGCCCCCCTCGCGCAGTAACAGCTTTCCTGAATGACCAGGCACAGCACCCTTGGGAAACAACAACACCAACCCGTTCAGGCAGGGACACCTGCAGGATCTTCGTATCAGAGCCATCGGGTGGAAGAGAAACGCGGATGACTGGCCTGGTTCCGCGGGCTCGTCTCAGTATCCGGGCAGCTATCCGAACACCCCTTGGTCGAGGTCTCCTGCTGGTCATGGTCACCAATACAATGCTTCCTGTAACAAAGGCTCGTCGGAGCAGTCAAAAGGGTAGGTCCTGAGGAAAGGCGCCCTCAGGACCTTGACGACAAGGAGGTGCCAGAGATGGACGTATTGTACCTCAAATTGGCAGATACCGGCGATAATTCATTTCTTTTGCGCGCAACTGTCCGTCAAGGGGGCCGCGGCAAGATTAATGTCGTCACACTGCTCGATTCTGGGTGTACAGCACTCTTTTTCATGGATAATACCTTTGTGCGAGACCATAACTTCGACATTCTATGCCTGCCCAAGCCAAAACAGCTACGCCTCACAGACGGGGAGCAGAAAAACAACGTCACTGAATTCGTCGCTGTGACAATGGAGGTGGATGGCCACATAAAAACGCTCCTCTGCTTCCTCACAGACCTAGGCAACGAGCATCCCTTGATACTTGGCTTTCCGTGGCTCCGTACGCATAATCCCGCAATCGACTGGCAGACATACGAAATCACGTTCTGTTCCAAGTTCTGTAATAATAGCTGCTTTCATATATGGCCTGCACAGGTCAGAGGCAGCCGCAAGGTGCCGAATCCAAGCCAGAAGAGGAGGAAGGTCAGGTTCGCAGACACAGTCGAACTGCAAGACTGCTCACTTGATGACCTGAAGATCTCTTCTGCCACAAACTTCGCCTGGTTCTGTCGACAGAAGGGCGTCACAATCTCGAGGATCACAGCTAAACAACTAGAACACGCGAATCTACCAGACTTTGAACCCCCAGACCTTGCCGAGTGCGACCTCCGACGGATCCTTGCCACCGAGGGCAGCCCTGACGAGCATAAGGCGAGGCTGGATGTGCGATACCACGCGTTCGTTAATGACCTGTTTGACAAGCATTCCATAAACAGGGTCACAGATGAGGATATCGAGAAGTACCTCAAGGATAAGAAGCCCACGACTATGGAGGAAATCAAAAGGAAGCTGCCACCCGATTACCACAACCTCATCGACGTATTCCTGCCCTCTGAAGCGACGAAGCTACTGAAACATAGATCATACGGCCACCGTATCTACATCGAACCCGACAAGTCCATCCCCAGCTTGAAGAGGCATCCCATGTCTGAATCAGAACTCCGAGTCGTGAAGAAATACCTCAACTGTTGGATCCATGCGATTCCAGCCTGCAAACCATCTATACCAGGACCCACATGTATGATTAGATAAGTGATTAGATACCGGATTGCGAGGTCACTTAGCCAGACCTTCAGGTCCAGCTAGACCTCCCAATCCAACCATCAGCAACATCATGACCTTGACCCCATACTCGAGTATTATGATTGATCGTTCAAGCCTGTTCCAACATCAACGATAACATGCAGAAAGGCTTCATCCGTCCCTTCAGGTCCCGATCCGCAGCGCCTCTTCTCCTAGCACGTAAGCCGGGTAGTGGCGTGCGAGTCTGTGTTAACTATCGCGGTCTTAATAACGTCAATATAAAGAATAGATACCCTCTTCCCCTTATCCGCAAGACTCTTAATGTCCTGTGCATATCTAAGGTCTTCTCTAAGCTCAATATAATCATAGCATTTAACAGGATACGGATCGTGGAGGGAGACGAGTGGAAGACGGCATTCACCACCAGATTTGGGCTCTACGAGACCTTTGTGACCCCCTTCGGCCTCTGCAATGCTCCATCTACATTCCAGCATTACATCAATGACACATTGTACAATTTCCTCGATCAATTTGCCTCCGCATATCTCGATGATATCCTCATTTATTCCAAGAATCTGAAGGAACACAAGGAACACGTCCGAAAGGTCCTGATAGCCCTGAAAGAAGCAGGCCTCCAGGTAGACATCGACAAGTGTGACTTCCACACCACCAAGACCAAGTATCTCGGCCTCATCATCTCAACCGACGGCATCATGTTGGATAACAGGGGTCATGAAGATGAGCCGAGTCCGACCGGAAAAACCACGGTACGGCGGAGATGACCAGCACCAAACTGGGAACCGATCAGGGGCACCTGAACAGACAGAACAGATACAACACACTACATGCAATACACGAAGAATCACCCTCCAATCACTGAACTCGCTTGAATCTAACACATCAGTATGGACCCGGACAAGGTGGGAGCACTGCTCGATTGAGACAGCCCTCGCAATGTCAGGGACCTTCAGAGGTTCTTTGGCTTCGCAAATTTCTATAGAAGGTTTATTCGGGGCTTTTCTTCGATTGCGAGGCGCCTCACAGGTCTCCTCAAGAGGTCCGAACGCTGAGACTAGGATATCACCTGCCAATCTTCCTTCCAGAGGCTCAAGGAGTCGTTCACACGCGCCCCAGTGCTCTCGTACTTCAACCCCGCGAGACGAACGGTAGTCGAAACGGATGCCTCTGACTGGGCAATCGGGGGAATGATCTCTTAATACGACGACAGAAGAGAGTTGCACCCCGTTGGCTTCTACTCGTCCAAACACACGCCAGCTGAAGCTAATTACGAGATATACGACAAGGAGTTGCTCGCGATAATCAAGTCTCTCAAAGAATGGCGACCCGAACTTCAGGGCTCTGACAAGCTGTTCGAGATAGTTACGGATCACAAGAACCTGCAGTACTTTATGTTGACCAAGCTCCTGACGCAAAGGCAGGCCCGTTGGGCGGAGTTCCTCAGCCAATTCAACTTCCAGATTGTCTACAAGAGCGGCAAGCAGTCTGTCAAACCAGATGCCCTGAGCCGGAGACCTGGGGATACCCCGACCTCGAAGAACGATACCACTGACTCACGAGTCGCAGCAAGGCAGCAAGTACTGCTCCCAGAAGCGCGTATATCGCTAGGGATGGCTGAACGCCTCTGCGTGGTAGATACCTCCGAGGATCTCGATGACCTTATCGACACAGCGTACGCCACAGACCCGATGACGAAGAAGGTCGTGAAGGCCTTATTACGTTCAAGGAGGTGGCCTAAGGTTGTAAAGTGTTTTATGAACATTCCTTTCGGCGACTGCGAGCTACAAGATGGCCGTGTTTTCTACAAAGGCAAGCTCTTTATCCCCAAGAACGATCACCTGTGCTCCCAGATCCAATATGGCACGCATACGCTACCTGCCAGTGGTCACCAAAGAGAGGCAAAGACTATCAAACTGATCAAGCGTGACTACTAGTGGCCAGGGATGTACGCAGAGATCAGAGGCTTCGTCAGAGCCTGCTACGTCTGCCAACATACGAAGGGACTGAAACAGAGTCCTTAAGGGCTTTTACTTAGCTTGACGGTGCCTTTCAGACCATGGGCGAATATCTCAGTTGACTATATCACCGGCTTACCTGAGTGCACGCGTCACGGAATCGTTTACAGCCACATCCTCGTGATAGTCGATTGTCTGACAAAGATGTGTCATTTCGTACCAGTCGACAAGCTGGACGTCGATACGATGGTCGACGCGTTCATCAACAGGGTGTTTTCACTCCATGGCACTCCTGAGTTTATCACTTCCGATCGGGGATCACAGTTCGTTTCACACTTTTGGCACCGATTGGCAGAGCGTTTGGGCTCCAGGCTGAAACCCTCGTCTGCGTATCATCCTTCCACGAACGGGCAGACAGAGATCTTGAACGCCGTACTGGAATAGTACCTCCGTATCTACATCTCGCTCGATTAGGACGATTAGGTAAACCACTTGCCTCTCGCAGAGTTCGCTTCGAACAACGCGGTCTCTAACACCACAAAGTTTTCCCCGTTTTTCGCTAATTACGGATGGAATCCACAGATCAGCATTGAGCCTCCCTCACCGCGGCCCCTGAACTTGACAAGAGACGAGGCACGGGAGTGGGACAAGGCTGACAAGCACGCTGAGCTCATAAAGGACTTGCTCGAAGAACTCCGTCACAATATGGCTAAGGCACAGGAAGACTACGCACACTATTCGAACGTCAAGCGCAGCGACGCCCATGTGTACAAGGTAGATGACATGGTATGGCTGAGCTCCGAGAATATTGTCACCCAGAGACCGTCTAGGAAGTTGAGCAACAAGTGGCTAGGTCCATTCGCGGTATCACGAACGTACAAGCGAGCATGCGCTCTCGAGCTTGATGGGCAATTTAACGGCATCTTCCCGGTGTTCCATCATTCACTGTTGCGACCCATTGAGAAGCCCAAGACCCTGGGACAAGTGGAGATCAACAAGGACTCCCAGGATGACCAGAAGGGCCTCATCATCGTCCCAAATGACAGGGGACGTCTCCAGAAGAAATAGGTATTTAACAGAGTAATTGACAGCTTTCTGGATGAAAAGGGAGGTCTCCAGTACCTCATCGAGTGGCAGGATGGGACCACATCGTGGCAACCTGCTCACAACCTCCAGGGATGTCACTGGATCATTCACGAGTTCCACCGCATGAGCAAGGGTAAACCAGGACCCCCATGGTAATATCACAAGAAGGACGTCCTCAAGCAGAGGGACTGGCACGAAAGAAGGGCTGAGAGTAAAGCAAAGTCGAGTAACAACGATTCAGATATATCAGGTAAAAACTCCGCTAAAAGTAACAATGACACTAATTTTGACGTCTGAATCGCCTCATTTGCAGTCAAATGAGGTTTGGAAAAGGGGAGTACTGCCAGGAAGCATATCCTGGGAACAAAGGAATCATACATGTACATATATATGGCCTCAAGGCCTGATTAGTATTGTAGCCCTCTGCAGAACAACACACATCTTTACCCCCCCCTATATGGTTCGCCTTCTGACAGCATCACCTTCCAGACCCATGTTCGTACATCAGCGGTTAAACTAAGGCGCACGCACGAGTCGTGATTATACAACGGGACTCTGACTGCTGATCGCCAAGCTTTGAGTCGGAGCTGCCAGGCTGCTGGACACAGGATTTAGGCCATGGGGGACCTTCGGGATGTCTCGTAGCTGGGGATTTCCAGAGATTTGGTCTGACCGAGTGATGAGCAGTGTGCATCTTTTATGCTCTTTGGCATGAAGCGGATCTAGGAAGAGGCGATTGCGCACCATACTCACAACATGTGCTTCGAGAACACAATATTGACGCTGTATCCAGAGAGTCGGCTGGGGACAATCAAGACCGAGACCCAGCTTGCAGATGAGGCCGTGAAGCTGCACCAGCGACGGCTAGTCACTCAGGCCAAGATATAAGTCGTAATGGCAAGAGGAAGACCAGCACTATCCTCATGATTTTCATATATGTAGTACACTGCTAGATTTCAGTTCCACCTAGTCCAAACTCCCTGGGAAACCCGCCCTACAGTCTGCTAGCGTCAGGCATGCCCTATGCTCGACGATAAAACTCCGCAACCTATCAATGGACATTGCTTTCCCGTATGCACAACCGAGGTCCTTTTCCGACATATCAACCCTTCCATTCGACATATACCTCGAACCAGGTCATCTGTTTTTCGTCGGGCGAAGCTTTCGGCACCATATGTGTGTTTGTATCGATATTCTTTATTTGATCATTTTCCGAATCCTTGTTGAATGAGTCCTTGACTTCCTCCCAAAGCGTCTTCCACGTGGCTTTATTGTGGTACCGTGGGTCCTTGGCGGATTCCTGAAAGACATTCACCCCTGCGATGAGCGGGTTTCCACTGTCGTTATCCTTGACCAGGAAATGGATGAGGTTGAGCGCAATCTTCTTCTGGTCATCCTTGGAGAACAGATGGAAGAGCTTGGACGCATGCACGACCACAAACTGGCCCAGTAAATCGTTTACATCATCATCCCATTCCTCAGGATGCAATATGTTAACGCCCCCGTGGAAGTTGCCCTCGAGCAAGTTATTATTATTGGATGAGCCAGAGTTGTCTCCAAAAAGTTCAAGGCCAACGGAGATGGGCCTCGGGTCAAGGTCGAACCCGAATATATAACTTTGAGAAGCGCCGTCCTTGACGAGCTGCTGCATATCCTGTGTGAAACCGGTGCCAAAGTCCAGTATATAGCCGGCTTCTTCCACTCTCTGAAGTATATCTTTTTCGTAAGCCGGATGACCCTGTATGCGGGGCTCGAAAGCCACGTAACTCTGTTCAACATATTTTTGTAGACCAGGGTTATCGCTCCATGTCGATGCTTCCTTCACTGCTTTTTCCAGGCGTCCACGCTGCTTTTTGACGTCCTTCAGGCCGGCTCGGTCGGCCAATAGTTCCCTGAGATCTTTGTTGATCGCCCACTCCGGAGCACGCTTGGTGACCCCCCCCGGCCCCCCCCCCAATGGAGTAATCGCAACACTGTCGTTATTGGTGAGAGGTATCGCCGACGCATAAGCCAGAAGGCCAGCGAGGATGGCGAACGAGAACTTGAGCATTCTGTGTAGGGGTGCGATTTGCTGTTGTCCCGTTTTCGATGTCCGATGATGATGGTGATGAAGATGATGATGGTGACGATGGTGATGAATGTGATTAAGGTGATGATGGCTGCAGTGGTCTGGAAGCGTTGGTGAAGAACGCAGAAGGTCCTCATGATTGCAGATGGTCTGCGTTTTATCAATTAGGTTGCCTCCATATCGCGCCGTCCCAGTCTACATCCCGGTCTGCGTCCCATGTCATCAATGAAGGAAAGGCCGAGTCCACGACGCGAGTGGAAACGTCTGACATGACAAGTCGTGTTCTCGGCGTAGCCTTTCAGGGTACTGAGCAATGTTGAGGACACATTTTACATGGATTAGGCACTCTCGGTATTCTATCTGACTATCCTTCGCCGCAACCGACATAAGTAGCCCCTCGTGTCAGCCTCGGCGGAGTTCTTCGCCACCGCAGGGGGGAATCCCAGTCGTGGATCTGATGATCGGGGTGTTCTGCTGCCTGCCGCGGCGGCCGTTTTGGAGTAGGGGCAAGAGTCAGGAACACCCCCTAGTAAGGCGAAGGAATGGAACTTTTGCGGCATGGGTGACTGTGCCGTACCTATGTTTGAACGTGGCCAGCAAAATGGGCTATTTGCCCCCGCCACCTGGGCCAGCGGCTTGCTTTCCGCCCAAATCTGCTATCGGAGACTCTGGGCTACTCCCCGAGTTACCCTTGATGAGTTCTCGTGGACAATTAGGGTGTTTCTTGGTATGCACTTGGTGCACCTTCATGTCTCTTGGCAGTGTACTGACGTTGACATGCCCCGGATGCGGTCACCAGCTATGGTATGGCTATACCGAGAACCGTGCATATGAATTGTTGCGTAGAGACAACTAACGCATACTCAACATAGCTGGGCGCCCTGTCGTACGGTCCAGGGCGAGGCACGTTGATTCTCTGTGTATGAGTAGCTGTTCCAGTCAAGTCAAGTCAAGTCAAGGACCTTAGGGAGGAGGGAGTTTGGATATGCGTCTCGCCGGGATGGGCCTAGCTGTCTTCTGTCAATGCGCATGTATAGGAGCATGGTCGCGCAAATGGACGGAAACCTTGGGAAAGTCGCGATCAAACCACCCAGGTACGTCCGGCTATAACACTTGAGCTTTTCAGTTCCATCCCACGAGCTGGCAGTTACGGTATAGCTGCCCAACTCATCACAAAGAGGGCGTCTCCGTGCGGTGTGCTGGTTCTTCCAGCTGTGCACTACTTCTGGATGAGAATCTCTCCGTGCATCATGCCCAGGATCGCATCATCCTTCTTTGGCCACTGGCCGTATGGCGCAATGGTCAAATGCGCCTGGTTGTGTTCTCGTTTGTGCGGTGGGCGACGAGAACAAGTGGGTTCGAATCCTGCTATGGCCCCCTTCTGACCCGGCTTGTGCGAGTCGACAACCAACACACGACAATGGAGAGGCCCCTTATCGCAGAGCCTGATAGCCAAACAGCTTGTCTCCACAACACCCACTCCTGTGAGATTTTTCCCCTTATGGTTTCCCTCGCCAGTAGATAACAAACACCTACTTCACCCACCAATGCGACATATATCGAATGGCTACTGGAACGATGTGTACACCAGAGGACTGAGGTTCACTGGGTCGCTTAGTCACTAGACAGGAGGTTTTTTCTGACAGAATCATGTTTGGGTATTGACTAAAACCATCTGGTCACTCCAGGTTGGTACCGCTACAGCGAGGATAGGCTCGTGCGCGGATCTGAATGTATCTAGACTGACACCTCTACAACCTTGCGATGCAATGGCTCTGGGAGGCGTGGTTTGCCCTATGGAGGGACTGCACCCACGATAAATACAATCAATCAATCAATCAATCAATCAAGTCCGTTGCGGTGACTTGGCCTTTGGGATAAATTTTGCCAGAATTACCGAGATGGTGCCCGAGCCAGCACCGACATCCAGCAGAGTCAGTTTCGGGTTGCTTTGCTTCATGGCCTCGAGTCTGGGTAGGAGATAGGCAGCGCTGTTCTCGGCGGTTCGCAGCTCATGGTGAATGGCTTGAGGGACCGGTTGGATCGGCTTCTGGTGAGATCGATCTATTGTGGAAACGGCTTATTTCCTGAACTGTTATCGCCCTTGAGGAATGATATAGAACGACAATGCTTGCCGAGAGATTTGAGTCAGACTGATGCCGCGCGCTTCCTGTGAGGATGTAGTAAGAAAGACAAACTACTTCATGACGAGGGAGTCAGTGAGATATCCCATACAAGCCGGCGCACAGGCACAATGCGCACGGGCGGGCGGCACAGTCGGTGCACTGCCTTTGCGGCACGCGCGGCGCAGTCAATCTCAATATCCTAGCTCTTGTACACGTCTTCGATTTCCGCCCAACTATCAAACCGCAGACTGGTCATCTGCATCTGGCTGCTCACTGGGCAGCGGCTCGGATCTCCAACGGCAACAAGATCCCCGAAAACCATACTAGCCGGCTGTCAGAAGTACGGGCTTGATGGATCGCGAGCTGCCCGGTGACTTCGACATAGCATCGAATATAAAGCTGTGGTCTATATTGTAGCGAAGAGGAGGCTCTCCAACATGTTCATAGTGGCGGCAGGGGGGCATAGGCTTCTAGCCGGAGACGAAGGAAGCCGCTGACTGCAGTAGGGATACTGCTGTGTCGAGGTGCGACCGAAGAGCTGAAATGATGGGGGTTTGCCGTCTTCTGGTGAGCATCGAGATCGCGTTGTCTGGCACGTTTCCTGCGGCCTGGTGTCAGCGGATGGGTATGGGCTCGGAAAGCGAGCACGGCTCCAACACGTCCGTCTCGTTGTTAGGTTGTAACGTCGACGAGCTTCTCGCGAGCTGCTGTGAGACCTGTAATACTCAGATAACGGGCCTGGGCTTTAACTACCTAAGCCACCATAGTTGCCTTGACGGCCGCCATTAGGAAGGCAGTTTAATTGTGACCCAATGGCGCTTCGCCCTGGTTATACTTACTCTGCTATAAAACGGGATTGATCGCAATGATCATCTCGCTTATGCGAATGTAATATTCCAAGGAGTGTAATCCGCCGTGAGAGGGGGAGTGGTGATATACTTGACAGCGCAAGCTCGATGCAACTTCATCCTCCTGTCCTTCTTCACCCAATCGCCCGAATCACAATTGAGATTGACATCGTCCACCTAGCGGGAGTGCAGTAGAGCACTATGGATCACCAAATTAATGATAACAGATCAGTCAGTCCACCGTCTTTGGAAATAACTTGCGTGGCGGTCCTCTGTGCCTAATAATGACTGCGCGTAGCGGTGTCGCTTTTGAGTCTGAATAAATCAAGGTTTTCGCTCCTGGCGAGCAGAGCTATGGGTCGTACGACGCGCCACATGCCTGCGTATGTTGCAATCTATCTTAAGACCGGGCCGATTAAATGCTTCATGAAGGGACCACTCAAAACAGCGATACAGTGTGATCGCTTACGCTCGTGGGCCTTTGAGGCATTCAGGATGGAGGTTCCATAAGATCGATATAGAACATCTGGGTCTGCGTGGATCCTCTGGATGGGACATTGCTATGATAAGCCCGGGTACGGGTAATGATTATATGTCCAACCTATTGAAGGATTTAGTGTTCCTACCAGCTGCCTAAATAGGCCTTTAGCAGTCTGCCAAAACCCACACTTTTAATCCTTTGCTACTGTAAGTATTCTATTGTTGTCTGGTAGTTGGGTGCGGCTCCCAGTCCCCGGAGTCATCGTGGACCACAATCATCGCCCCCATGAGCGAGTTGCGACTGTCGTCACTTGCCGAGCCCCGGCGAGCCCGGAAAGTGGATATTCAGGTGGAAATAGAATGGTCTACGATGACAAGCCATGTGTCTAAGAATATAAGGCTGGATATAAAAGTTGGCATTCTCCCGGACAGGTCATCTTGGGTGCGCAACGGTATTCATTGTGCCTGCTCATTAATTACGACAAGTCTACACGTACACATTACATCTCATCATACTACTTCCCCGATCCGAGTCCTATTAGCTGTAGTCTCATTCTCAAGATGCATTTTCCAAGCATCCTATATATCGGGTTACTTGGCCTCCTGAGCCCAAGTAGCGGTCCTCAAGGCCTAGTTACGGTAATGAGCGAGCTACATCCATGCCATCCACGTCCCACACTGAAAGACGGAAATATTAACGGGACCCCATCAGGCTCGGTCAGTGTTCAACGCGGGTCCTGATGTGAGCTTAAAAGCGAGAGACCATCTTTCAGCTCGAGGTTCCGATTTAGAATTCGAAGACAAGCCCAAGATCAAGCTGAGCGACATCACCAAAGACATCCAGCTCAGCGGACCCGACCCGAACGACTCAGGCGACGACTACGATCCAGAAGACCCCGACTCGGACGAGGAGACTCAGGCGAAAGCCAAGGCCGAAGTCTACAGGGCCCAGACTCGGTCCATCCCAGAGACTGTCCTGCTGAAAGTCCATCGGCGGATGGACTGGCTGCAAAACGAAGTATACGCTTACGAAGGGATCGAAGGCGAGGACATCGCCCCCGAGTTCAAGGCGCTCGTCGTCGACAAACACAAGGACGACGTGGTCGGATTCCTGCTAAAGTACATCGAGGGCGCGACCAACGCCCGCCAGGCGGATAAGGATCTCTGCCAGGGAAAGCTGGAGGCTCTGCACCAGCACGAAATCGTGCATAACGACCCCAACATGGGAAACTTTCTCATCAAGGGCAACAAAGCCTGGCTGATCGACTTCGAGGATGCGTTTTTCACGAAGGACGCTGCCGCCTTCAATGAGGATAATAATCTGTTCACAATGTCGTTCGAGAACAATTGGGGCCGGAGAACATGATGGCGCTTTGCGGCTAAACCTGGAATAGGCTGCCTCGGCTATATACAGGCTCATATTGCTTATTCGGGGGATCCCTTTCAGGAAGTATGAGCTGCTGCATGCTTCTACTTGTCAAGATGTACTAATATAGATTGGGACTGTTCACTGAAGTGGGAATGGTTGAGTTGCCGTTGGGGGCCTCGTCTGCGAGGTACATCTTCTCCTTCCCAGCACTACTCTAAACAAACGGCGTTCGCAAGATAGACTTGTTTCTCATTACAATGTAACCTTGCGTAAGATTTCACTTATAAAATACCATCAACTCCACCGATACGGCCGACAGTCCCGTGATTGACGTCCAGTGGTTTTCCACCGACGCCGGCCGTGAGTTCGGTATTGCCGGCCTGAAGCGCGCCAGGCAACTTGCTGCGGCCACCGGTGTGATCGACACCGAGGTACTGCCTGGCCCCGGGGTTCAGACGGACGCGCAGATCTGGGATTGGATCCAACCGTCGCCTCGCCGAGCCATCATGCTGTCGGCACGTGCAAGATGGGCCGGCGCAACGATCAAGGTCCCGACCAACTCAATCCACGTCAATAAGACCCCTTCGTAGAGTTAGTTCATACTATTTACAACCTCGTCGTCGCTTAATTAATATGCATGTGTTAAAGAAAAGTCTTACTTTCAAAAAATAACATTATTATAAGTGAATATAAAATAAAACAAGTTTTTTTAACATACTTGTCACGGCGAGCATACTGGGGAGCTGGGACATGGCCTGCAGCAAGCAGCTATTCCTCTATTGACGAGAATATCAAGACTAGAGAGGAAAGGAAGAGAGAGAGAGAGATAGGTACAGTGGGAGGTTGCCCCTTTAAGGGGATCCTCTGGTCAGATCCTTCCCTTATTGGGAAGTATCGGCTTGTCATGTGGGAAGGTCCGTGCAGGCCGTCACAACTATTAAATTTGTTGGAACAGGCTTGAACGATCAATCATAATACTCGAGTATGGTGTCAAGGTCATGATGTTGCTGATGGTTGGATTGAGAGGAATCTAGCTGGACTCGAAGGTCTGGCCAAGTGCCCTCTCAATCCACTATCTTATCTTATCTAATCATACATGTGGGTCCTGGTGTAGATGGTTTGCAGTCTGGAATCGCATGGATCCAACAAAATTACTATATAACTATTAATATTAGAATAATAATCTACTGTAAATACACGATATTTACGTTAATATTAACCTACGATAACCTTATCGTTAAGTTACTTACTAAAGTTATAAGGGTACTCGTAAATTAAATTGATATAAATATCCACGTCCATATCAATCCACCGGAGGCAGCCGTTGAGTTGTTCGGGACCTTGGCAACGATACCTCTGATGTTGTTAATAGCAAACGTTGTGTTTTGGGCAGCGTCGCGTGCCTGCGTATTATTGATTCTAGCGTCATGCCGGTGCTGCTGCCGGGGCAACCCATGGCCACAGTTTGTAAGTCACCTGCTTCGTCTTGGACAGATACGTCCAACAGTGGAGATCACAAAGTTTAGTTGCTAACACTATGTCCAGGTGGCATTGCAGAGAAACTGTCCGGAGATGTTCTAGCTGGGTATAGGTGTCAGGCAACGCTCGGGTAATATCGCTGTCGGCTTGAATGTAGATTACATCCCGCTTAGTATTGTTTCAATCTCCTCTTTAAGAGGCAGGGGTATCTGATCACCATGAGTCACAAGGCCACCTCCAGTCAGAGGTCACTTCGAGTCACGAGGTTTTTATCATAAAGCCCCGCTGGCACCCTTAGGGGCATGTAAATTGACCTTACAAAAGTCTCCGCCCGAGCCCGTACATACACAAGACACCCCATGTTTAAGATATTATAGTAAATTAGCTATGAGGTCTATGAACAAGCTATCTTAGATATGTTATTTCCAACCACATTTTAACCATAGTCTATTAATACCGTTAATGCGTGTTACGAACCAACGAGGCGTACAGGGAATGAGGCCCGCTGGCAGGCCCAACAAGATGGACAGTAACTGGAAGAATCCGGGAGAACGCACGGGCTAAGGAAACGTCTAGGTCACGTGATCAAGACATCACGTGATGGATAGCTTGGATAGCGAGGTTATCCAACATATCCAGGATAGCTTGGATAACAAGGTTATCCAACATATCCACCCCATCAGTGAGGGAGAGATTGGATATATAAGGATGGACATTTCCTAGCTAGACAGATAGACAGTTTCTATCTTAGTGATCAATCTAAGCATCTTAGCCAACCCTAAGGTGGGAGAAATCTCCTGACGACTCGACTATTCAGTGAACCCAGTTCAGACCAAGCCCCAGTATCTGAGTGTCTTTTACTTGACAGAAGCCTCTATCGTCTTTTGTGTTGACTTACCTCAGAACATAAACCCTATAGAACCCTTTAGCCTTATAGGTTAGACGGCTCGTCACATTGGTAATATATTTTATTATTTCATTATTTACATTTAAACGTGGCTGTTTTGGTGTAAATCTAGTGTCGGGCGGAGACTTTTGTCACCTGAGTGTATCTACTCGCCATTCTCCATACGACGACCCCCTGGTCGTGAGGACCACCTTCATTAACTTGAACGACAGCTCCCTCGGGGTCTAAAGCGATATCTCGACGAATACTTGTGCTGTTTTGGTAGTGGTACCATGTTGAGTTTGCAGGCAAACCAGCACCGAACATTTGCCCCTTCGTCCATCCGAACCGACGGTGGGAATTTTCCCTAATGCGAGTAATCGGAAGGTACATAGTCCTGCATTCACATACCCCAAAAAGAACTTACCCAAAAAATTCAAAGGACACATGTGCGAAACAGTACAAACGGGCTCTTTCGGGTTCGAATCTTTCCCCGGCCATATCAAGGGATCGCAACGATCTCTTCGCATACGTCCTAGACCAAAACACGTACGACCCCCTGTGCGCGTCTGGAGGGACATGGATAATGGACGTCGAGACGCGCAGACGCGCAATGGCGTATGATCGCGTGGCTTGTATCAAAAACGGCATCGCGCTGGTTCATGTAGTCATGCCGATGGACGTGGTAAAACTCTGTAGCCCGTAAGAAAGAGATGGCGAGTCTGGAGAATATGCCGGAGGTTGAAAAGAGGTTACAAGAGCTCACTACGACAGCAGAAAGGCTAAAGCGGACATGCTTCACCGTTCGCGCACGCCGAGGCTGTGTCGTTGTAGTGCAAGCAGTATACCGGAAGCACCGCTCGCCACGGCGTGATGAAGCCCTGCCATATGATAGTGGTATCGCTCGGGGACATGGCGACACACCACTGGGTCTGCTGGGGTGAATGCCAGTGCATTAGAGATGACAGAGGTGTGTTAAAAAGGTGAGTAACCGAATTAGTGGGATGGGAGGTCGTTAGCAAGCAACATCCACGTAGGTCTCACCACACCACAGCACATTGACAACAGAGTGGGCAAGACAGTTGGATCAGCTGCCAGGCTCGCTGCGGATATCGGTTTGAAATCAGTGTAATTCTCAGCAAATGGATTCAGACGTTGCTCCTGGAAAAAACGAGACAATGAGACGCCTGCGCCAGCCTGCAGCTGAAACTGATGTGCATAGGGTGATGTCAGGGCTCTTCGTAAGATCTTGCCCAATTGCACTGGAAGTGTGCTGTCTTCTTGTGCGACACCGAGGTGGAAGCGGCTTCAGCAACAAGGCAAACACCAGGAGCTGCCGAAGCGAACACAAGCGCTGGTCTTCTATCTTGAGCTTCGTTTGCGCCATCAACATCGAGATGGAGTTCCAGAGCGTCGAAGATGTACTACCAATAGTTTGGCCATGTCCATGACTGTGAGGTTAGATATTAGCACGCATTATACATCGTGCTGCAGTCCTGCCAAGACACTTCGTAGAGTGTGCGCGAAACTGGGCAGGCACCTGGTCGTCAGGCCGACAGAACAGAACCTGTATAGAATGAGTGGAGAAGCCTTTCTGGGAAAAGTTTTACTGAAAGATGGCAACGCATAAGGTAAGGTTAGAGAAGACCTGGGAGTTTCAGAAAACTTGGAAGGAGCCAGGGAACGTGCCTGCGTACCTACCTCTACCTGCATTTGACATGCACCGTCCCTCGCACCTGCCACACGCGAAAACCCGCAACAACGGTCACAAAAGGAAGGAACCGGGTAGAGGCAACCACTCACGTTTCTCTGAAAACCGAACGTCGGCCCTTGGCAACCCAAAAACAACGTCAACCCGTTCCATCGTTCGCCCGCCAGCCAAGTCCAGCAACGCCTTGCACCCTCAGCTTCGACCCTGTCGACCTCAATCTCTTCTTTCTCGAGCCTTTGATCATCCAGCTGTATTGTCGATACTTCTCAGTCAATCATACAGAGCCAGCAGCATCGGACTGTCAGTCAGCGACCAAGGAGCTGAGCGGTCGCGAGCGTTTGCAGCCAAGTGGATAGCCACAGGACAGGTACGATGCCGCCTTCATACCCAAGTATCATGCCGGCTGCTGGATTCCACTTGCTCAGCGCGTTTGCATTGCACTCTGTCACCACACCGAGCTACAAACGACTGTCAGCTAACCAGTGTTCATTGACGAAAGTCAACCAACCAACCTGAGAACCGAGCCAGTCGCGGATACAAGAATCACCCAGAGAGCCCTGCGAGAACTGCCTGCTGGCGACTGGCTTCCGACCTCAACCTCTCCACTACCTGTGCTCCCAGTGGGTAGACATCGAGTGAGGTCTAGGTAGGCGCCGAGGTCGTCTCAGGTCTGGGTTGGCAGCCAGTGGCTGCCAGCCACCCCGAACCAGACAAGTCGACCCCGACGGGGAATACCTACCTGCCCAGGTGGGTGTGTCGTGTCTGAGTTCCAAGCCTGTCCACACTTCGAAAAGACAGGGACTCGGCATCTGTCAGCCAGTTGTTCAACTCTGGATATCCGAAGTTACACCAAGAGGCCGTCAAAACTTGGGACTGCAGCCGGCTTCCCCACCTATGGTCCCATCCTACCGTCAATCAGTTACTAACCGCTGCTGCCGCTCCATCCAGCAATGCTGTCACGGGCTTCACAGCGCCAGCAAGCACGCTGGTCATTGGGCAATCCTTTGGCGTCCACGGACACTCCTTGGATCCACCCGCACCACCGCGACGGCGGCCAGGGTACCTACACAAGCTGTGGTGGCGCGCCCCAGCATGGAATGGAGGCGCGTATCACGTGCATGACGGCGCTAGGGCCTCGCGTAAGCTCGCACACCATGACGTTGGATTCTTATCCTATCATACCACGCTCAAGTCTCAACAAATCATCAGGCTCTTTGGTCTAGAGGTATGATTCTCGCTTTGGGTTCTATACGATCAAATCTGCGAGAGGTCTCGGGTTCGAATCCCGAAAGAGCCCATTCGTACTGTTTTGCAAGTGTGTACTTCGAAATTTTTTATATTTTTAATACTTTTATATCATACCGCGTAAGGTAGTAGTCATTTCTATTTTCCCCTCGCACTAAATGAATAGCTGCTCGTTTGATAAAGGGACTATGTAATCGCAGTACTTATATCTTTATAACTAATTATTGCGCGTAATACTCGATTGTTAAAACCGACCAACTGGGCACAGGGATGATATAGCTGCTTTGGGAGTCCGAGTGATACTGTTGCTACGTGTGCTAGGTGGACTGCTACACAGCTTGATGCCATCCTCCTCCGCTGCTTGGGAGAGTCTGAACCCCAATAGGCACCAGCAGCGTCATCAATAACGCCACTAGTAAGAGTCACCACCCTGGCTATTGTCGTCGTTGCTAGAGATGTATCCTCCGGCACCTGCGTTCTCACTTTGAGCAGATGAGAAACCAGTGCTGCCTCCATTATCTCTAACGGTGGCAGAGCGACCCGTGCCACTACCATTGGGAGCGGTCATGACAGGAAGACCTGCATTACCCCCATTCGCACCCCCTCCGTTCGCACCCCCTCCGACCGCGACCGCTCCGACCGCACCCCCTCCGACCGCACCCCCTCCGTTTGCACCGGTGGTGACAGGGAGACCAAAGCCGCCTCCGTTCGCATTTGGTTCTCCACCGTTGGGGGCGTCTGCTGCACTGGTAACATCTCACCCCCCCCTGCGGACCACCCCCCCACGGATCACTCCACACCACACCACTCTCATTCAGATGAAGCCATCTACAACCACCACAGTTGCTAAATACACTAAGGTCGTGGTGTTCTAACCATAATACAGCTCCCAGAATCCGATTCCGACCCTAAATCTTCACCAGGGACCTCTTGTGGGACCTCTTCGCCTGCAGTGGAGTCCCTATAGACCCTCCTGTTCCTCAGCTCCATTTTGGCCTCCCTTATGTTAGCCATTGTGACGAATCGTTCCCCTGGTGTTGGTTTGACTGCTTTTCGAGTGGTATTAGCCTTTTTAGCCACTTGAGCCTCAAACAGCTCATATTTGGCCCGTAGATTTGTAATGGTAGCAGCCTGAACATCCATGGCCTTGCCAGCCTTCCGCACCAACAAGCGCTCAAAGGGCCCCCCAAAAGAAGGGTCCTTTCTTTCAAGCTTTTAAGCACTCTCTTGCAAAGCCCGGCTTCCAGAGGGTGTTGTGACAATGGTTTTAGCTACCATCTCGAGAAAATCTGGTGTTGTGGCTCGCTCGGAAGCCTTAGGGTCCCTCTGGCGTGCCCTGGCCACCCCCTTGTCCTCCAGAATCACATATTTCGACTTCAACGCCTCCGCTCTGTTGCAAGGAATAATCCCAGTCTTTTTCCAGGCAATTCTGATGTTAAGGAGCGTCATTGTGTCCTTCCGGGCCTGCTCGTAGCACTCCAAAACCTCCTCCTTAGATGGCCTGAGTCCCAGACGGCCGCTGGGCGTCTCCTGGAGTAAGGTCTTTAACCTCTTCTTTACCAAATTGAAGACTCCCATATCTAACACCTGGACTACATGGGAGCAATAAGGTTCATAAAAGATCAACCATACTTTGTTTCTTAAGCAGGTGGCTAGGAACTCGTCATTCGTGTGGGAGTCGTGGCCATCACACACCAAAACCACCTATGTGTTACTGTGGACCTCCTAAATGTAAGGAATAAAGATACGTTGAAACCATTCTAACACAATAGGATTCGAGGTCCATCCATTGGGTGACATAATAAACCTCCAGTCAGTGAATTTGCCCTCATTTTGGTTGCTAAATCACTGGGCTTGTACGTTAATCCCCTTGAGAATCACCAGTGGTGGCAAAGTCTCACCAGATCCGCTCACACACTCTAGGGCAGTTATCTATTCATCCTTCTTGACCCCTTTCTTTATAGCTATATTGCTGGAGGCCTCAGAGACCACCTAATGGGAGTCCCCAACCCCCTGGGCGATTCCCATTTCGTCGACGTTGTACCAGCGTGCTGGCATGAGGTTAACCACGTCAGGGGCGTCACACCAATCGAAAAAAATGTTGATATTTGCCGCTATAGCACCATTCACTCGGTTGTAGTTGATAATATGAGACTTTATTATCTTGACTTCCGGGTTTCGAGACAGGAACTTGGATGCCCAATTTTTCCCTAATTCTCGAGCATCCCCGGTGGCATAGAGCATCCGCTGGGCCATGAGACGGAACTTAGAGACTGCCGGAGAATACCCTAGCCGTGCTTGCCCCAGGGCCCAGCTTGCCAGCTTATGTTCGAGATACGGTGAGAGAGCCTGTTGGAGAGCGCTGGTCTTATTCCGCGTTGGGGTGCCAGAGATTCGTCGGTTGACGTACGAGCGACTGATTTGCCATTCGAGGGCTGACGAGCGGACTGGAGCTCTGCGTTGGATGGCCAAAATGGCGGCTTCAGCTTTTATTTGACGGTCGTAAAATGACATCATAAGATTCAGCAGTGGATAAGGATTCAAATAATGTGCTTTGTGAAAAAAAAGATGCAAAAGTGATGGTATAGATGGTGGATCACCATAATCCTGGTGGTTGGTGAATTACGCGTTTGTGGGTCAGAACGCGCTGGTCCGCGGGGGGGTGGCCCGCAGGGGGGTGGGAGATGTTACTTTTGGCGACAAGTGCTGTTCCACTGTTGGCGTCAAGTGCTGTTACCCCAACAGCGAGTACTGTTCCACTATTGGCAGCGTACGCTGCCCCACCATTGGCAACGCCTGTTGCTCCTCCGTTCGCAACCCTCGTCACGTCGATAGATGACGAGCTACTAACGGTAGTAGCTTGCGGCTTCTGGACCGACGTAGCAGGTGCATTTGCTTTTAAAAGGGAGTTAGAGATACCGAAAGCAGAGAAACCACATGGCGGCAAAAGCACTTTCGAATACCTGAGCATCAAGGGTTGCCTACCAAATCCAGAGTGCTTATTCCAGTGTGCTTATCCAGTGTGTGGTAGAGTTGGGAGGGGGGCTTTGTGACAATCAGGCCTGCAGCTGCGCTGGTCAGGGCTGATGGGTTGAAATATCTAGAATCAACGATATCTAAAGAAGAAGAGGCAATGTCGGAAGAGAAAGGGGAAGCTAGGGATATATATGTACATAAATATGTGGAGGTATTATGTAATACCCAGGGCCCAAATCAATTACATTACATCCACGAAGCCACGGATTCGCGTGGATGTAAGGATTTACACCAAATCCACAAAATAGTGGTCCACTGAAGCCCCAAATGGATGTAATTGATGGTGGATGTACATATTTTTGGTGGTAAAGCTGAATTCCTCATCTGGGATGGCCCTGACACCCCCATATTCGTGCTAAAGCCGTAATATTTGTCCCTTTGCCCGAAAGGGTGTAATAGCCTCTCGTTCAACTGCTAGCAGTATTCTTTGTCGTCTGCTTCACGTGTCCTTTCGCTAACTGCTATCCACGCAGTTGCCCACTTTGCGAGCTCGTCAGAGGACATCCTTTCGACGTAATCAATTTCATCCTTCTCGTCGGGTGACAGCAATACGGGGTCTAACTCGTGTATAACACCAGCTCGTAGCCACGAACGCAGTACCTGGCAGAGACTGATGATCATAGCATCTAGGGCGCCGCGAAGGCTAGTCGTCATCCGCCCTGCTGCCGAAAAAACCCTCTCACATTCGGCAGACATCGGTTGAACTGTGAGGATGTCAAGCGCCATTTGTGAGAAACGAGGGTATTGGTGACGTCGTTCGTGCCAGTAGGCTAAAGGATCGAATATTGCGTTATTCACAGTCTCGTGAGACTGCCAGATCTCGTATTCGTCTCCCAGAGTGGGTGAAATCGGGGCCGAGCTTGCTTGTTGATGGATGAATTCCTCGAGAGGGTTCAGATCGATTTTACGGCGCTTTTGGGCAGGCTCGTCGTCATTAAGGGTGTTCTGTATCTCGAGATCACGGTATTCGGTATCCCACAGCTCTTGGACCAAATCTTTTGCCTTCTGAATCCATTCGGGCCGATCATTCTATTTCTGTTTGAACCAGTGCCATCGGAATCGGGGGTGAAGGGCTATAGCCGCGTAATAGAGGGGGGTCTCGTCGAGCTTTTGATAATATTCGTCTAGCTTCATCCAACCAAGGTTGATGTTAGCTACGAAGTGTTCACTGTCAGGAAGCTTATTAGCAGTAATTTTATAACCCACAAGCTTGCCGAGAAGGAATTCAAATCCAAAGATAACATCCCAGATGTTACCATACGAACCGGTCCATCCTTTCCGCTTGCGTTGCATACCATCCCCTTCGAGTAATTTCACGGTGTGTTCATAGTCAGTAAGGATAGCGGCAGTGTGCTTAAGAACGGTCCAATCGTGATCATTTAGATGATTCTCTTCTTTGAGGATTCGGGGCCGCCTTGCCATGGCCCTGCCACTAACGAGGCCAGTCCTCTTGGATCTGTGTTGGTCTTCCCATTCCTGATTAAATTGGGCTATCATTCGAGGGAGATACGGGCGAAGCTTGATGAGACGGCGGATCATATATAACTGTGAAAGCCATCTAGTGTCGTTATCGAGGATGACACACAGTGCCCTGGTGTGAGGAACTGTGAAATCGAGGACATCTTGCCGTTGGACGTCAAGAAGGATGTAATACAAGCGGTCAGATCGCCAGATATCAACGACGAGGTTGTGAGCCTTGCCAACAGGGCCTAATCGGTGATACAACGCGTGTTCAGCAACCGAAAGAGATTTGACCTTGCTGATCTCTGTTTCGAATGCTTCAACATCAGTACCAAACAATAAGGATTTGGCAGAGAGATTCAACTGATGCCCGAAGCACCGGCCACGTCGTTTCTTGCCCTCGAAGCCTAGGGCTAGCCCTATCTCGGTTGATGCCGTATCCATATTGGCAGCGTTATCGAGAATAAGAAAGCCGATCTTATGGTCAATACCAAACATCTTCAAGACTTCGACGATTTGCGTGGCAATATTTTGACCTGTGTGACGAATGGAGACCTCGGGGATGCCGAGAACTAGCTTGCAAGGCTTGTTGTATTCATCTCTGAAAAAGACGACTACGCCATACAAAGCGCGATGATTACCTGACCGCCAGCCATCAAAGGATACGTGTATCTTGCCAGGTGAAGCCCTCAACGCCTCGATGATGGCTCCCTTGTGCCGTTGGAATTCGCGTATGATTTTTTTGCGTAGCCCGGTCGAGGAGATGTGCCCGCTTTGGTCTGTGATACACGGGTTGAGGTATTCGTGTGCAAGGCGTAATTTGGGATGATTCACAGTAGCAAAAGGAAGGTTCTCTTCGACGATCCATTCCATAAGGAGGCGGTGAAAGGTATCTCGATCGAAGTTCTTCAGCATGCTATTGGTTATTGCTTGGTCTCGAGGGTTCTCTGGGTTGACGGAGAGATATCGGTGAAGCCGTTGTTGGCTCGTATCGTTAATTGTTTCGGCTCGTAATTGTGCCTTGGATCTGGTCTTTTCACCCCCAGGGGCAGAGATCGATTCGACTAGATACAGGTGCTGTATGGCGTTCTGAAGGCCTGCAGATATGAAAGAATCGGGTACGGGATTGCGGCGAGTGATACAGTATTGGCACACCCATTTGAAGGTCCTACCCTTCTGGATGTCATATCCGTGATCCCAGGCCCAGGAGTTGAGACCTCGCTTCCACTGAGCCCACGTGTAGCCACGAAAACACGCAAAAAGGAAGGCTTTGTCGCCCTGAGAGATGCCGTGGCAGAGGGATTCTCGTCGAGATGATTGGGGTGCTGGCGAGGGGGTTGCGGACAAAGGGACGTCGTTAGGAGGCTCGGAGCCACCGTGTATCGAGGATTCGGGTGTACCGGCCATGGTGAAGCGTACTGAGGGTACTGCTTGCAATTCGAGGCAAAAAAATTGAATGAACAGGTGAGTTCGAGTGGTTGGGTCGTATTCGAGTGAATCTGAATGATTTGCCTGCTTTGGAGTGGTTTGCGTGGTCTGAATGTTGTTTGTGCCATTTAGTGGCTGCATTCAGAATTTGCATGCTAGCTAGCTAGGTGGTTGAAATCATATGTCAATGTTTCTACCAGTGATATAATGCCCAACTCTTGATTAAATGCGCATCATCTTGGTATAGTGGTATGGTAGCGCAAAGTTTGCCTTGCGGAAAAGGCTACGTTCAGATCCTATAGGAAGCTCGGGATTTTTTTTTTGTAAAAAACGGGGCTCTTAGATTTTTGGACCAATCAGAGCCCATATTTCATCCACTGTCATACACTCGTCCATTACGTCAATTACACTAAGCCTTGAATGTAATGGATGACCCCTTCAGCTCCAGTGGATGTACGCCAAAGTGCTCCACTAGCGTGTACACCAGTGGACTAGCGTGTAATTGATTTGACCCTTGGTAATACCGTAACAGGCTTACAAGAAGAGGCCATTTCGGCGCCAGTGCGCTGGATTTCCTTGAACTTGCGGTACTCGACGTCAAAGTCCTTGCGAGGAATGTTTAGGTAGCCTGCCACGAAGGTGTACATCCCCTCTAGAGCGAAAGGTATGATCGGGGTGTTGTCATCCGCGCCGGATGAGCCTCCACGGCCAGGCTCCTCGACGGGCTTCTCGACGGCCGCAGGGGCGTTGGATTGCGCAGTCTCCTCATAGAGCATAGTGCGCAGAATCTCCGTCTCGATGTTCTCGAAGTTTGCGATGGCTGGATGATTGCCGCCTCCTGCGAAAGGACCCAGCTTTCTCGAATGATTATGACGGCGTCGGGTACACGGGGCGATTGTCGACATCGGCCGATGGCGAGGTTGACGAGACAGCGGATGATCATGTTTATGTCGGGCTGCAGTCGCATGTCGAACAGAATATCGAGCGCGTTCTCCACTTTGCCCACATCGAAGATGAGACGAGCCTGGGATGGTGTTAAAGTCAGAGATAGAAAATGCGAATGTTACTTACCGACTGGAAGCGCGCGAGATAGAGGCGCGCGAGATTGTCCATAGTCGCAGGGAAATGCTGGATTGAGAGAGTCTAATATGATCAGACGGTGGGGAGCGTGGATCCTTGGCTAGAAAGTTGAATTCAGGTGGATGGATGTATGGTTGACATTTAAATGTATCGAAAAGAGGGTACCGCCGGACGCAATGGACATAGTGATTAGAGACTAGCTGTAAACACCCTATGAATCGTGGTCCTCACGTCCCCTGGTCCTGGAAACCGTTTGATCGCGAGGGAAAGAAAGAATAAAGCAAATAGATAGACGACTATATAAATAGATCATTGAGTGTCACACTGACCGGGCTAGGCGGGGATGATGGTCTAGAATTGGCTATGGTAACCACATCAATCCAGATAACCTTGTCCCCCCAAAGGTAGAATCGCCGTATTGAGAGAACAGTCTGATCGGCCAGGTTGGGTGGTCGTAACGATCGGGATTCGGCTATAGTTGCCGTACTTATCCAGATCATCTCATTGCTATTGCCCCCCTGAACCACCTACAGCGCTCAGCTCCCGTTCAGCATCCAGCCAATAGGATACCGGCCATGTAGGACGTGACCTCCCTCATCAGGCAGACCCCCTGCTCGCCTCGGACGATCAGCTCAACGGTGGCGTACACATCTACTATTGACCATGACCGACGATCGAGCGAGATAAGCGAGGCATGCTTGAACCCGTTCCCAGGAACGTGGGCACTGGGCTCGGTGTGATGCTGATGGAGGGTGGTATTATTGAATGGCTGTCGGCCCTCCTTGGTCGGGACAGGGACAGGGGTACGGTGTACCATGACCAACTTTCTCGACATCTCCATGCAGTAACTGAAAGAGACCTTATATCTTTTAAGAGAAGTACTTTACACAGACTTCTAGCGGCCAGATCTGGACATGGCGACTTTGCCAGCTACCATGAACGCTTTGGGCACACAGACTCGAATGATCACTGCAACTGTGGTGAGAAAAAAACACCACAACACATTTTCTTTTGTAAAAGACTGGGGAAAAATCGGCTACTGCCTAGGCATTCGCTTAGGGCAGCTTGTTTACAATACTTAGGGGAGAGGAGCACAGAATGGGCAAAATTCGTAGAGAAGAGCAAGTTCTTTTCAATAATCTGCCCCTGATAGATAGCTTTTCCTGAAGGACAAGATAGATGATCCCAAGATCATACCGCCGCAACAACGGGGATGGGCCCGTGAGCGGGACTGACTGTACTTATTATCTTGAGACCTCCACAACCCTGCGATACAGAGGCTCTGGGAGGCGTGGTTTGCACTACTGAGGAGCTACCCCCCACGTTAAATCCAATCAATCAATCAATCAATTTCTCGACATCTCCAACTTCCGCGTTCCCAAGTCGTCCCAGGTCGCTCGATTCTTCGGATTATCACACTGCATCGATACTCATATCTGGTGCTCGCCGTATCTGGTCCACTGCTGCCCTGAACTCCGGTTACGGCATCTATTCGTTTGACGGTGGCCCTCGCCGCCAGTGTTTATGGTGCCAGCATACATAGCCGATCAAACAGCACCGTTCAAAGTGTGAACAGCACCATGTGCAACGGCAGGAGCTACGCGTATGAGGAATTGGCTGGTTATGGGTACGTTGTGTCGGATGCGGTCGATAAGTTTGGCGACACGCTTGGGGGCCTGGGATCTTCGCTTCACTTGGAGCAGGGAGCGTGGGAGAAGCGCCCTAACGGAAGCTACTCTGGTATCCTTTGGGCTCTGCCAGATAGAGGCTGGTAAGTTTACCTGTTTTGGGATGGTTTTGATGTCACCGAAGTTGCATATTTTCACATAGGATTTGCGTCCGCTACTTTTGATGAAGCAATGCTTCTCGTTCATCTGTCGAAATTGGCACAACAATGAAGCCTTCACGGGTGCCATGTGCTGCAAGCTAATCTCAACGTCAGGAATACTGAGGGGACCTTGAACTTCAACCCCCGAGTTCACAAATTCAGCATTACCTTCACTCCCCAATCCGACGCAACCGTTGAAAGTCCAAGTGGCCCCAACTTGTACTTTAACTACCTGGACACGATCAAGTTCTCGGGTCCAGATGGTACGCCATGCACGGGCCTGGATGGAGATGCGACAGGACATCTTTCATTCCCCGGGTTCCCCGATCTGCCCGTCGCGACTTACACCGGCGATGGCTTCGGCGGCGAGGGGCCTGGAGGGAAAATAATCCCCGTCGATAGCGAAGGGCTTTACGTCAATGATGACGGCACGTTCTGGGTTTCTGATGAATATGGACCATACATATGTAAGCCACCCCAGGTTCTGCTCCCTTGCCCCGGGCATTGCTAACAACATCCAGACCTTTTCGCTGCTGACGGCAAGATGCTTGCTGCTATATCGCCCCCTGCCGCGATCTTACCAATGCGGAATGGGACCATCTCATTCTCGGCGGACAGCCCACCTCGCTATGTCGATAACGGCGAAGGCAATGACGTGATTCCCGGGGACCCAGACTCAGGCCGTGATAACAACCATGGCAAGCAGCTCTTGAAAATTGACGCCCCTTTATGCAAGACGATCATTACTAACTGATGTCGAATGTATAGGTTTCGAGGGTCTGACTGGCTCCGCGGACGGGAAATCCTTATACGTCCTGCTCCAGGCCGCAACCGTTCAGGAGGGTGTAAGTGATAATCTCCCTTGGGGCATCGCTCTCCTAGCTGAACCGTTCTTCAGGGCCTTGACAAGCACACTCAGCGGTACACGCGCTTCCTCAAATACGACGTGTCCGACAGGCTTTCACCCGTCTACGCCGGCGAATGGTTCGTGCCACTGCCCCAGTACAACGACCCGACCGCCAAGCCGTCGAAGAACCCCAAGATCGCGGCCCAGTCCGAAGTCCTCGCCCTCGACAATGGGCAATTCTTCATCCTGTCGCGAGACTCCGGCGCCGGGCATGGCCAGGACGAATCGCTATCTCTCTACCGCCAGATCGACGTCTTCGACATATCAGCTGCGACGGATGTGAAGACCGCAGGAGACTACGACTGTGCCGAATGCGCTGTTGCCAGTGCGGATGGCGTTCTGGGGGAGGACATCGTGGCGGCTACTTATTGCGGCTTCTTGGACTTCAATGTGAACTTGCAGCTGAACCGGTTCGGTCTCCAGAACGGAGGTGATCAGGACCAATACCTGCTTGTAAGGCCCATGCGATCCGTGTATTCAAACAATGCGGCTGACGCCAGGCGGCAGAACGAGAAGTGGGAATCCCTCGGCATGGTTCCCGTCGACCCAAAGGCGCCCGACGGCGAGTTCTTCGTCTTCAGTCTGAGCGATAACGACTTCATAACCCAGGGCGGATTTATGAATAGTGGCGCGTTGCCTTACAGCCATGCGAGCGGCTTTAACCTGGATAATCAGGCTCTGGTGTTCAAGATCAGAATCTCATAGATCCCATGATACATTGCTTCAAGTGCCTTGAAATTTCAGTACGCTGCGTCAAGGCTGATGGCCAAATGGAAGGAAAGATCTTCGCTGCAACTTCACGATCGTAGTCAATGCGCTACTAGGGTATCTCCATGTCCCCTTCATAGCCCCCGGGTCCTCGCCGAGCAGGCCTCGGTAAAGCCTGTAAGATGTGTCTCGATAACGTTCAAGCACTCATGCGCTTGAGCAACGATTTTTTCCGAAGTCCGAGTCCTTTAAAGCCGGCCGAGCATTCGAAAGCGTTCGGAAAACCATATGACATCAGTAGAGCCGACTATGGCGTAGAAGGGAAGCTCCCCGAGTTTGTGTTGGAACTTGGGATTCCAATATTAATTCCCCACCTGCCCCTGAAAACCAGCAGTCCCCCGCGGGGTAAACAGCAGCGGGCGATTCCAATTATGAAGTCAACCAAGGTGCCATCACTATCCCAGTCGAACTACCTCAGCTTATAGTGTCTTCAATGAGTTCTTTGCACGCGTATCGGAAGGAGAACAAGTGCAAAGTATTATCTTTGGTGACTGAAAATAGACGGCGTACCTGATCACGGCCGGCCCGCCCAGGCCGGGCTTCATGACCACCTCAAGAGTTGACACCAGCAATGAATTCCGAATATGAAATATTGATTAGCCAACCACACTCAGTTACGCTTCGGTAAATTCATGGCTGGATCGAATCGCTCGTGTCCAAACTTCCTAGAAAACGTGGAAACCAATCAGGAGAAACCAGACTCAGAAGCAGTAACAGTCCAATGTCGCGGAGGATCCTGCTCATGCATTCTCGGCATGGTGTCCCTCAGTCTTCGGTTGCTCCCTGAGATCCCCGATCGAGCTGCTCCCTTCCTCCACCGCGGTGTCCGATACCTCCGTACCTGCCTCCCGGCGAAGGCGTGTGATCTCCTCGGGCTGAGGCGGAACCCACTTTGCTGAAGCTCGAGGGCTGACATGCTCGATATACATGGTATCGATCTCCTCTGCGAGTGTGTTAACATGCCTACTTAAAGCCGACTGGTGGATGGTGTGCTTATACATACCCAGAGTGCGACCTTGTCCTTCGATGACGAAGAGATACACGATGACGCCGGCAACGAGATTGCAAGCTGCGAACACATATCCGTAGCGGAAGTCTATGGCAGAGGTAATAAAGGGCGTAAAGAAAGCGATGAGGAAGTTCCACAGCCAATTGGATGCCGTTGCAATGGCCCTTTTAGAGGAGTCAGTAAAGAACGGCCGGAAGGAAAACCACACGACGCCTGAAAGCACTTACATCGCTCTGGCCCGGTATCGCGAGGGGTATATCTCAGCTATAATCGTCCACACCATTGGTCCCCACGTCGTGGCGTAGCCTACGATGAAGAGCGCCGCGAAGACGATCAAGATAATGCCCGCAGTTGGTGTGTTGGCCGGCATGTCCCTGTCGAGCATAAAGTGACCCACAGAAGCAAAGACCAAGAAGCAGATGGTCACTACCACAGACGTTAGCGGCGATATTGTAGTTCGGCTCCCCAGGGAAAACGTACTCCAGATTGATCCAATTATTAGCGACAGACGTCTGCCGGCACGCTCAACCAAGACCAGACCCAAAAACGTGCTGCCAAAATTGATACCGTTCAAGATCAGCTGCGTGATGAAGGAACTGATGTTCACCGACGCAAAAATCGAAGTACCTAGCGTTTGATAAGATTGGACTCGCATACAGCTGGTTACGGTGAGGGTCATTCAAAATCTTACCGTAATAGAAGAAAAAATTCGCGCCAGTGAGCTGTTGGAACATTTGCAACACGACCCCCAGCATTATCCGATAGGTCATGCGAGGAGCACGAAACATCTCAATGGCGCCGCCGATCGCGCCTTGCTTCACTTGTGATTCAGCGCGAAGTTTGCTCGCGATTTCCTCCATCTGGGTGTGGATAGCATGGTGATTCCTCGGGGCACCATACACCCTCTGGAGCGTCACTCTAGCGGCCTCTATACGGCCCCTCCGATAGTCAAACCGTGGCGTCTCGCTGAACAGGAGGATGCCCAGACCAAGGATCAAGGTCCAGAGCCAGCCCAGTCCGATGACTATACGCCACGAGGCCGAGCTGTCCCGCTGGTGGGAGTAGGTTCCGTAGTTGAAGCAAGCCGCCAGGAAGATGCCAAGGGTGATGAACAACTGGTAAGTACAAACCAGGGCTCCACGAATCCAAGGGGGTGCCGTCTCAGCTTGGTACATCGGCACGAGCAGACTGAGGGCGCCGACGCCCCAGCCGGCTATGAAGCGACCGATCATGATCTGTTCCCAGACATTGACAGCCGAGACTTGGACCACGAAGCCGACCGAGACGACGATGGACCAGAGACACACCGACCACCGTCGACCGATCTTGTCGGCAACGGGCGCGGCGACGAGAGCACCGATCAGAGTGCCGATCGACAGCAAGCCCACGATGAGGCCCTGTCGGACGTTGCTGAAGCCGTAGGACCCGTCCGGTTGAGGCTCGCCGAACCTTCTCAGGAAGTCGGGCATCTCCAAGAATCCGGAGATCTGACCTGTATCGTATCTGGACTTTCTCGTTAGTCGTCACTTAGGGGACTCTGGTCGGGTGCACATTACCCGAAAATCAATCCTCCCATAGAAACAAGCGTCGCCATTGCGAAGGACCGCCCGGTCACCCGTCGCAATGGTGAGTAGTCGAGTGGTTCGTCGGCTTGCCGGACATGGCTGTTCTTCTCCGACTTGCTTGGGTCGTGTTCATCGAAATGAATATGGTTGCTAAAACCCACCATCTTGATGAACGTTCTATATCGCCGACTTTGTATGTATATGAAACCAGCGAAGACTGGGGATTTTCTATTTCCCGTCTATATCCAAGAACCGGAGAAGACCATAAATAAGCTGGACGCCGGATGAAGGTGGGGTTAAGGTTCGATGTGGCTGCACCTATTGCGTCGTTAGACCGTATATGGTTTGGATACACGCTTTATCAGTGGTTGGGTGGCTTTATACTTTCCACCGACTCGAAATCTTGCTAATGGTGCGCGGGAGGGTGAGGACAGCTGATCAGAAAGTGTTTTTAAGTTCTTCCGCTCAAATGTGCCTGCCCAGGTGACTGGAATGCTACCACAGGTTTCCGGGGATTCCGGGGAGAGACCATGGTCCATGTTATTGTCCGCGGGGCACCTCATCCCCAGAAACGCCAACCGACCAATCGTAATTCAGATGCCCGCAATGAGCTTCTTCGGTGCTGACCAGCAGAACATGTGAGGTTCTCTTTGCCCGGGATATCCGATATGCAGCCCAGCGGTGACGTCTGAGGCGTAAATGACATGATTGTGACGGCTTCTTACTCCTATGACATCATCGTTACCGGCGTCATGGTCCTTGTGAGGGATCTGTATAAACAGTGGCATTAGCACACTCGGGATACCTTTAAAGTAAAGTCGTAAGTAATGTTATGCTAATAATGCATAACTACCTCTTAACGAAAACGTTCCTACATATAAAAAGTTCCCGTCGCGTAAAGTTCTACATATTACCATTGCAGATACACGTAGAACCACTAGCCATTACCATCCTAGACACCTGTATGTCAAACGCTAGTGGCTGTTCGTGACTCGTAAGGTGCGTGGTGAGCGATCAACCCCTCTTTCATCTGGTCGTGGATTTCCTGTTCAGTTCCCTCTCTCATCTGTGAGGTTTGGCACGGGTATCGCGACCGCAATCCCACTGAAACCTATCGAAACGTTGTCAAAGCATCAGCCGAGCACCTCAAGACCACAATGGCGGAAATGCAGGTAATCCCAGCGAAGCATGGAGTAGCAACATTTGTTCCCGCTGGACAGACGATCAAGATCGTCAACACATCTGGGACACAAGTCATTGATACTTGGGCCTTTGCACTGCCGAAGCCAGACGGAAAAAAGGGCGATTCGACCGAGCAGAACCCGGAGCCGGAGCAGAAGACAGAGGACAAGGCAGAGGACATGGCAGAGGAGAAGGAGGAGCCCAAGCAAGAAGAGAAGGCTGCGCCGAAGCCGACACCTAAGAAAAACAAGGGCTCTGATCTGCCAAGTCAAGAAGATGCAGAGGAAGCGACGCAAGAAGGCTTGGAAGGTTGTGGGGAAGCGACGCAAGAAGGCTTGGAAGGTTGTGAGGAAGCTGGCAAAGATGCAAAGAACGCGACGCCGCAGAAGAGCACCTGGAGCTCTTACGTCCCATCGCTTGGATTTTCGGGCGAGGAGAAAGGTGACACGCCGCAAAAGGAGACGCAGCAGCAAAAGGACTCGAGGACATGGTCCTCGTACTTCCCTTCTGGTCAGAGTTTCAGCTCCTACGTCCCGAAGTCGGCTAGCGATACGGTATCGATGTTCGCAAAGAAGGTGAGTAGAACAAGATGGTGCTGACGAACGCCTGGTTGACGACAGGGCAGCATGAAAGAGACCCAAGCAAGTCATACATTGAGCAACTGCAAGACTTCTCCAAGACACCTGTCGGAGCTGGCGGTATGAGTGGTAAGCTTCCACAATGCAGGACTCCTGCACTCACTACGCTTACACAGGTCTCGCAGCAATCACCGGGTCGGGTTATGGTGGGACGCTGTATGCTGGCTACCAAGCCTACAACGCGAAGAATGCGCCGGACGCTCCACCCATGGAGTTCTTGAGCATGGCTCACTCCCGGACAGCAACGCTGCATATGAGGCCCAAAATCAACGACACGCTTGTTTCGAACCTTCGAGAGCCGATGCTCACGGTCGTCGAGGACACCTCGCCTGGTATCCACGACACACTCATCCCAGCCTGCGACCCGATGCGTTACAAGAACCTTGGTATGGACAACTGGGAGAAACATGGATCGTGCGCTGAGAACCTCGTGCTGGCATTGAAAGAGCTGAACGAGCGAGCGGGTCTGAAGGGCGCAAGGGGCGTTGGTGCAGACGTCACCATCAACGCCGTGCCCGCGCCGCTGAACCTGTTCATGAATATCCCGTGGGATGACGAGGGAGATCTCGCATTCAAAGCGCCCAAAGGCAAAGATGGAGACTACATCAGATTGAAAGCAGAGCGTGACGTTGTAGTGGTGATGAGTGCATGCCCGAACGACGTGCAAGAGATCAACGCCAACAAGTCGACCGACGCGCACTTCATCGTCGAGGGCGACGGTGAGGTGGTAGGCAGTTGCCAATGACTAAAAGACAGTCGACAACACGATTCGGCTTGAGTTGGGGGAGTAGTCTAGAACAACGTGCATTGACCGCAATGGTCTTGCGGTCAGACTAGGTAGTTCAGTGCTTACTGAACTCTCGCAGCAAGGCATTTCTTGGCGACCGTTCAACCTCTGTCAATGGAAGAAGCGTGGACGTTAGTGGCAGTCATACAGCAACTGACTTGATGGCAACAGCGCTCTCGGCACCTTATCAGTCTATCTGGGTATCCTGAAAGCATCATCATTGTTCAGTACCTAGGTGTGCTGATATCAGCCTCTCGGCGGGGCCTATGGTTGGAATTCGAGTCGAGTGTCCGTCTCCTTTGAACCTCGGCCCCGAGTGCAACTTTCTCCGTCACATCTCTGGCTCCTGTAAGCGCGTTAAGCAAAGACAAATATTTACTCTAACTAAAACAGCACATGTACGATTTAAGAAACCGGTGTCTATGTTAATAAGATAGGGTTGGCGAGTGGTAAGTTGTCAGATTTGAGCCAATCGTCAGAGTGAAGTGTGTGTGTGTGTATTCTCCCTGTCTAGAGTGTCCTTGTGCGACCGTGGCCGTTTTGTGCCAGAGGGGGCTGGATCGGGACGGAACAACTAGGTTCCGTTGTCTACCTGTCAAGGTGCCTTTTAGGCGCCGGAAGATCTCCAGTGGGGCAGAGACGCACAGGGCATCTGACCCACCAAGAAGACAGATGACAATCTCTGCACGCAGAGCAGAACAATCAATAGAATCAATCAACATCCGTGTATTCAACATCACGTGCTCTCATCGGACCTCATAGTCGTGGACGTCAGGTACCCTCTTCCTGCATTCTAGAGATAGTCTCGCAGGATGAGACTTGCGTTTCATTCCAATGGCTGCACGATCGGGGACGGCGGATGGAAGATCTCAAATCATTGAGGCTGTGCTTTTCGCTGCGACGCAGCCACGAGACACTGGACCAATACCATCAATGTCGGGACAAACCAGGATTTTGCTGCCTGGTGCGAAGCGATCTGTTACCTTATACCGAGGTGATGTTAATGACGTGTTCTGATCCCGTCAGTTTCCTGCCGAGATGCTTGGGCGATGCCACTTACAGAAAGCTATTTGGCATCAATGCAGCGCTGCGATTGAGAAGCTCCAGTACATACGAATAGGGGAAGCCATGGATTATACATCTGGCGGGCGGCGCAGTCATTGGCATTCGCAGATGAGGACAAGCCATGTTGGTTCTCTTCATGATGTGTTGGCGGTTACCAATCGTTGCCGAAGTAACTTAAAAAAGTGGCCAGTCGGACTTCAGTCACATCGCGCCCATTCTCAGGCCACGATACCTGTATTCAAAACCAGTCGTTCGTATCCGAATCCAAGGCCCCTTCCCCACCAACGCGAAATGGCCACCTCGCGGGGCCTACCGATAGCCCTACGATATATGGCATCTTCACCATCGGATCCCTCATCGCAACCTTCAAACACGGTGTCCGGCATGCCATCATCCTCGGCTGGGGAAGCCTTGTCGCTTTCTGCATCCTGCATATCGTCGCGGGTAGACTCGAGATAGCAGTCTCCGACAGTGTCGCTGCACGAGTGCTCGTTATTGTCGGTCTGGCGCCGCTCACGCTTGTTTTCCTGGGATTGTTACATGAGTGGTAAGATGATCTTACCTTCGTGTGTCCATGTTTTATTTGTTGATGTGATACGCAGTCGTGCGTACCTCTTCCCAGCAAGACGTCGATGGCTCGAGCTCTCGTGGCTTGCAGCTTGCACAATCGCAACATTCACCGCGCTCGTCCTCACGGCCGTGGGTGCCTCCCATGTCTACAAGTCTGATTCCGCGAGCGACCCAGACGCCATGTCAATGAACGTCTCTCTCCTGAAGGCCGGGCTCCTGCTACTGGTTCTGGTCTCAATCTTCATCGTCGGGCTTGCAGCATGGAGTTTCCTGGCTCTACTGCGCACCTCCAGCAAAGCCCGACCTGGAGCCTACTGGGAAGGCAAGCTGTTGCTCTCGGTCGTGCTCTTCCCGAGCCCGCTTCTGGGCATCGTGTTACTCACAAATCTCTCTTACGTCTTCACTGAAGCCAAGGTGGACCCGCTGGACAGGAGCCTGGGTGCGAGGCTTGGGTTGCAGGTTATCGAGGAGCTTGTCCTCGCTCTGACGTTCATCGTCGCTGGCATACTGACGCGGAATGTGGCCAAGTCTCCGAGAAATGCGTAAACTGCGGCTGGGGAACCGCCGCAGTGGTCTCGCGGCGAATGGGGTACTCTGCGAATGGAGGTGGCACTGTAGTTGATTGAACCGATGATTGAACTCATGGATCGTCAGGTCCCTAGTTCATTTCATTACGTTTATGAGTCCATGAATATGGCAATGTTGACAACGGACCGGATGTCGTGACTCGTAGGGTGACTATCTCAGCGTATTGGAGGGATTATAGGTCAGTTGTAACATGTCGATGATCAGTATCTTGGCTGCAGAGCAGTTTATTTTGGTTATACACCTCCATAACCATAACCCCCATGCGCATAGGAGGTAAGATAGCACCTTCGAAATTTGAGTCTCCCCCGTTGCTCCATAGGTCACTGAGCAATGTGAAGCCAGGATTCAGGGCGATAACGGATACCTTGGGGTCTGTAAAGCGTGGACAAAGAAAGAGATTGGTCATGAAGAGAGGCATCCGGTTGCGAGTTCAATTGCGCAAGTGGTGAAACGATTGGTTGGCGATTGGCGAGATGTTAGGTAAATTTTGCAAACGTGTATCAACCGGACTTCCTCAGCCGCCTGGAATACTCCTTCAATCGGTGTGAAGACACAGACACCTCGCTGCCAATAACTTCATCTGTTCGAGCACCGAAATACGAGCAAACAGCCGATAGTGCCGACGATGGCGGTATTCAGCGCCCTGTGATTGCATGGGATCAGTGTTCTGAACTGGCACCAGACATGAATCGTTGAACTTGTCTATCGTAAGTCAGATTAACGCGTACTTACCTAGGCCAACTCCAGCATCGCGGGAAACGACAGCATGATGGTATGGAATAGAAGGTTGGCCAGGATCACGGACCCCATGTCAGAGTCTCGTTGCCGAAGCCAGAGGCAGCACAGAGTGATACCATACGCCAGGTCTATTCCAGCCATCTCCATTGCGCAATTGCCCATTGTAGCCATCGTGCAAGTGCCGCTCCCGACACCCACGTTCTCTAGCTGCGATGGCAAGGAAAGCTTGAGCGCAAAAACGAGGCAACGCGCAATGAGGAAGCTTCCCATTAGCAGGTCAAAAGTGGGAAGAGTGGGAAGGCGGTGCAGCAGCTGCAGTGATGTGTCCATGGTGGCGACTGGTCGATGTCGAGGTGTTGTTGCTGCTATGTTCGAACCAGGTGTTGGCGACTGCGGCAGCTCTATATATCGATATGATTTCTTTGTACACGTTGTACTCAGATGAAAGTCGAACCGCGGTGACGTGGCGCTCTGATACCCGTGTCTTGCCCCATGGCTGAAACAACCTGGCCTGGATAAATGAAAGGCGATCAGTGATCAGCATTACCGAACGTGCTCATCTACAAGTCACATATTGCTGCCAGGCGCAGGGTCTATGACAATTCCAGGTCGACGGCTCAGGCACGACGTCAGCCAGTATCCGTTCGAGAAAGACACACCGAAGCTACCTCGCAACCCGCATACTTGCCTTGACCAATACCAGACTGATAAATTTGCCCTCTAACTTTCCAGGATGGTCGATCCGTTCAGGTTCTTGATACGCCGAATGATCTCTTCAATATCGTTCCAAACCCGCTTCCGATTCCTTAAGCCTCTAAGGCCAGGATCTTCTCGACTAGGCCACAGGCCACTAGCGATTTTCTCGTCCGCCTCTTTTTGGTGTCTGTCCAGCAAGGCTTTCGCCTCCGTGGCGAATTTGACATCCTGACTTTGATGACATTCGCCAAAAACAGAGTCATCAGAGTCAAGAAGAGTGTAGAGGGTATCGGCAAGTTCTTCGTCTTTGATACTCCAAAAATTGCCAGCCAGCTCGTTAGCTAGAACGGTAGAGAAAAGCCTGTTCCAATCGTAACGGCTCACAGGCGGAAATGCGTCCAGCACCTCCCAAAGCCACGGCATTTCGACTTGGATGAGAGATCGAAAGTACGCCTGTGGCAACTGTCGGAAGCAGTGAGATACGAGCCTCATATTTCCAACGTCCTGACGAGAGAGATGAGGCAGCAGTAGCACTCTAATCTCTGGCGAAAGTCTTTCGAAGGGATCTGTATGGTTTCCTCGACCTGGCAGATCGTAGACAACGCCGGTGCCATCTGTATCTGTAGTCCGGCACCTGGACAGCATATCTTGGAGCCCAGGAACTCTGATTTGGTTGGCCAGAAGCCACTCGGTTCCATTCCGACATACCCACCTATGACCATTAACCTCTTTCCCAACGAGAGCTTGACTGAGGGATACCCTACCATTGCCGGGAGCAGCGGTCTAGTACCGTGGGTTCCGCAAAATCTTTGAAGTGGCTGAAGCGGCGCATGTGTTAGGAAGACCCATTAGACATGACTTAGAAGGCAGCTAACTGAGACCGGTAATTGCCTTGTAACTGTGAAGGGGTCAGTTGGGGTCGTTAGAATATCTTGGTAGAGGACATGAACGCACGTCTCTCAGTTCCCATAAGCCGTCCACGTCGACATGGCCCAGTGACCTCAGTGTCTGCCGTTTAAACATTTCAAAACATGCCGGGTGAATCGGAAGGGCCCATCCATCTTCTTCATAACCGGTGTTGTCACATTGCTAATGGATGCACACCACACGCCATATTTGATAGGATTCAGACCAACGACGTCAAATCCGTCCGGCGGACCTGATGAAATGCCGGTGACAAAACAGTGTCTGGCCTTGATCTCGAAATCGTCGTCGCCGGGGCTCCGGAGCCCAGTCTTCGCGCTTGGGATGCAGGCAGAGCATGACGTTGGTGTCGGACACATCGGCGACGGTGGCCCACCAACCGGAATATGCATCAGTGTAGAAGCAATGCTCTCAGCCACATGGTCGGCGGCAACACCATCATACACTTTCCGACAGAGGCCTGCGCGGATGCATGGTTCATTCTCATCATAAATGTTGCGCTCCCCAGCAGAGTTCCAACCTGCCGAGACTGCTTCATCAGGCCTGCGAGCACGAGCGATGTTGAATGATACACCGCTGAAAATGCTGAGCCACAGACGGTAAAGAATGGAAAAAGGGGAGGGCGACTGCTCACCATAGCGGACAGGAACGCTCAGAATAGCGGCGCATCGGTGCCACCAAGAAGATATCGGCTGTGTTCTGGTACGATGGCTTTTTAAGTTTTCTCAGCCGGTTGCACGGGTGGGCAGCACTGCAGCTGCCTGTGTTATCTCAGTGATCAGCCGGAATCTTCAATTGTGATGGCCACTAGCCACATGAGTCACCAAATGAGCCACAAACAAGCCACCACAGCCACAAAAGCCACAGCACCACAGATGTTCCCTACCCCTTGAATGGCTAGCAGCTGGTTTGGGCACTGAGATAAGGCCTACGGACCTCAACCACGACGTCAGCTCTCAGCTGTGGCCCGTGGGGGTTCTCTTCCAATTACAACCCTAAAAGCGTATGGGGCGCCCCAGCCGCGCCGGCCCCTTCAACTTCACACCCCCGACGATTAAAGGCGTCGAGTAACCCTGTTTGTTTGCCGACGTCTCACAGCAGATATCTTATAATGCTGGGCCTTGGTTGGGCACTTTGAATATTCTTCTGCCGAGCCATGGGGAAGCCAGACTTGCAGTTGTGGGAGACGGTCCGACGCGTAGCGGGACTCCCCATCAATGCATGAAAAGTTCGAAAAAGGCACAAGCCAAAGACGACGGATGGGCGAGAAAGGATTGTCCAGGATCTATCCGCGACGTGATCCTGCATCCATTCAAGACCACTGTCTGCGATCTCAGAGCATTTCTATCCCGTCGCGATCAGTCGCAACTCCCGAGTGGCACCTCGCATCAGCTTGATGTTCATGCACAGTGAAGGCGTGTCGACCCAAGACAAGTGTCCTAGTCGCTTCGAAGCCTTTGTGCGACACGTCTAGGCTCCCATTGTTCCGATGCCAGCAGAATGTTCATGGAGATTGAGTTCACGGGTGCCCAGGCACGAGATCCCGTGGGAAGTTCCCCTTTCGTGGATGCAGTTTTGGCTTTGGGATTCTGGCATGCGCAACCTTGCTGCGGAGTGGCCTCTGGAAGCTGCCCAATCGCAGATGTGATCAAGGATACCCCAGCTGCCCAGATCCAAAGAGTCCTTCTGCTGTTAGTGGCCTATCTAAGCGACCGCGCCTGCGGGTTGGCACACGATGTGACTCCTCATCTTATCCGACTTCAAGCACCAACGTATCCACGGAATATATTGTGAACTCCTACTTAAACGATTGACATTTACCAGAAAACTCTGGAAGCTTGATCGTGTGAGACTTGTTCTTCCATGGTTGACCTCTAGTTGGGCACCGACGAGCATCCGGATGTCTCACCCAGGTGCTCTAGTCGTACTGCACTAACACAGCCTATCTTTAGCAGAGACTCCGACGAGAAGAGGTGGGACAAGCCAGGGCCTGACCAGCCAGCATGGCCGCATTCCAGGTTCCTCTTCCAGAGTGCTGCCCAAAGCCTACCCCTCTGGCCCCTCCACTTGGCTCTCTTCAATCTCCGTCTACAAAAAGAGGGAAAAGAAGCTATCACGCCAGCCTCCCGATTATCTGTGCTCAAGACGCGATATCGTTATATGGCGGGACGGTTTAAGTTGTTTTTGGCGCCCGTTTGAACTCCCGGTCTCTTCTTCTCTCCTCCAACCTACGCTCAGACCGACGAGAAGGGCTCGCGGGACCACAGCACTCTCGTGTGTCATTAAACAGCAGTGTCGCACTGAAGTCACACGCAACAAGTGTGTCGATATCGATTGAAAACCTGGAACAGCCTCTCTGCCAACCAGCGAGGATTGTACCAGGCTATCCGGACCAATACCGTCCCTATACGTCTCCAAATCAACAATCCTCTAGGCTCTCTGGGCGGGTCGTTCTGCTTGTGCGTCTTGTGACAGACCAGTCACGAAAGCCACTGGCAATTTCTACGTATCATTCGGCCGATCCCCCTCTGTCGTCATACGTAGCCCACTACTGCGACACTACCTATCACCATTTGGTATTCCAGCTTCCCTGCCTATCATCGTCTTCACCGTTCATTTGAGATTCTGCCAAGTTATCCTCATTATTATCTGTCGGGCGCTCGACATCAGTGCGATTGATTTCGATTCAATTCTATTCCATCTCGAAAGCTGCAGCACTTCAAAATGGCCTATCGACGATCAGACGACGACTTGGCCTACGGCGAGCGATGGGACAGGGATCGATTTGCGCAGGAGACCGATCGTAACCGTCACGGAGCGGACAGAGAGCGCTTCGAGGAACACGATCGCTACTACAGCCGTGGCCCGCCGGTACGTGAGCGACCTCGTGAGTCGTCACTTGACGACCGATTTGAGCCACGAGGGCCGCCTCGTCCGTGGGATGACGAGTTCGTCATACGCGAGAAGAAATACTACGATGAGGGACCACGGCGCTCCCCACCCCCGGAGATGGAACGGCGAGTACTCTACGAGAGAGATAGAGAGCGAGAGTACCGGAACACATCCCCTCCCCGACGGCCCGGGACCCTAGTGCGACGGCAGTCATCCCTCGACACCTTCGATAGGCGGCCTGCGCCAAAGTTCTTCGAAAGAGAGGAATACGGTCCTCCAGCCCGCCGCGCAGACTACCGTCCCGACCCGTACCAACCGATCCCCCTTCCCCGCTCTCGTGCACTTCCACCCCCGAGAATATATGCGGAGCGGGACTTTGACGAGATCAAAATATCCGAGCCCGAGCGTTACGGCGATGAAGAATACCACGCGTATCCCGAGCGCATTCGCGAGAGGGAGATTACGCGGTCGAAGAAACGGCGGGATCGAAGTAGCTCGAGAACCAGCAGAGCGACTACTACAGCGCCGACCACCACGCATCGTGCCAGCACTGTTCGAAGCAGCTCACGATCCTCTACAACCACCAGTAGTTCGAGCAGCTCCAGCAGCAGCGGGGGCACCGTTGTAACTGTCAAGAGCGAATACCCCAAGAAGGGAAAGACCAGAATCCCAGCCAAACTCGTGTCCAAGCGGGCAATTATCGACACAGGGTACCCCTTCGTCGAAGAGGTACGTCACGCGCTGGTGCTAGCGCTCGTCTATTACATCATACTAACAGGTGCAGGGCAACACTATCATCGTTCAAAAGGCCCTCGGCCAGCAGAACATCGACGACCTGCTCAAGCTGAGCGAAGACTACAAGAAGTCTGAACTCGAAGTCGCTGCCGCCCGCTCAGTCCCTGGTGCTGTCATCGAGGAACGCAAGGAAGAGGTGGTGTATACAATTCCACCGCCTCCGCCAGCACCCCCGACAGTTATCCACGCCCCTCCTCCACCACCGCCGCCGCCCGCCCAGCCCGTCATGGAGGTTGTCAAGGAGACCATCGTACGGGATGCTTCGCCTGTCCGCAGCCACCGCAGCTATTCCACCTCCAGCTACTCCACCTCCACGAGTGGGCGGACACCCCTCATCATCGAGACCAACCCGAGGGAGTACAGCGACGAGATGGCACTCGGTCCCCTGGCCCTGGTGGGAGACCGTCGCCGCTCCGACAAGGAGATCAAGATGGAGATCGCGCGTCTCGAGGCCGAGCGGGACCTCATGCGCAGTGACCGCCACCGCCACCACCATCACCACTCCCACTCCTCGCGCTCCCGCCACCGCTCGCACAGCCACAGCACCGAGCGCGAGATGGTCCGGGCCGAGCGCCTGCCGACGGGCGAACTGGTCCTCTACGAGGAGCAGGTCGAGAAGATCGAGGAGCCGCGGCGCGGGGTGCGCATCGAGAAGGACAAGAAAGGTAGGATGTCCATCAGCGTGCCGAAATCGAAGCATCGATAGGTGAAGGTGCGCCTTTTTGATCATGTCGCCTCGTCGCGATGCAACCCTTTGCCCGACGAACTGCCCTGCTGACTTGTGTTTTTGTAGGTCCACCACCTGGTCTTGTGAGGGCTATGCTCGCCACCCTCACCTGATCGGCGTCCAGAAATTGCTGCTTTCTGGCGTTTGGGACATGGGAGTTTGCTGCATCACTTGGAATTCGCAGTACGCACCGCGATATCATCAACACATTTTCGCTCGCATATATGAGAGTTGTATGAGGTGCGAACCTTGTGATAGTGGTATATGGACTTGGATCTTCCACGGCATGGTTTCTTGGGAGGGATATAGAGACGGCTCGGACAGCAGCTCTGTTTTGGATACGAATCCATATAGGCTCCAAGGCTAGTGTGCATGGTCATTGGTGTCTCTTTCTCCCTGTTCCAGGGTTGGCCTACCCGGTAGTGTCGATGGATGTCCGAGAGTTGCTTGGTAGTGTGTATGGAGATTGGAGGTGTAGCGAGGGATCACGACATCATGACTTTTTCGATTCTCATAGGCCAGACTATATAATCATTCTTCGAACATCCGTGGCGGGGTTACGTGTGATCGTATTGTTTGATGCAGCGGCAAGTTTTCAGGGGCAAATGTTCTTCCCTCCCCTTTTACTCTTGTGTACATATAGAAGCGCTTGATTTGAAGCAATTTTAGCAATTTTAGCAATTACGCACGCCGGTCGTCGAGGAATTTACCTCTGTAAGCATGACTGGCTGTCAGAGTTCGACTGCCTGTGACCCCATAATGACTTCCGTTGTTGTGCGTGAAGAGAAGCAGGAAATATGAAGTTAGCTAGAAGACAGGGTCGTGTATATATAGGGGTTGATCCTGTGCGGCTACCTAGTGCCTGCCATGACACCGGTCACGTAGGCATCCTGGGTGGTATAGGTTGCCCGGTCCTCCAAGGATGTGGCAGATGGAAAAAAGCAAGCCTATCGGGGTTATCTTTCTCGGTTTCCTCCTCCTGGGAGAACGAACGGATTAGGCACAGAGTCATGAAAGGAGTAGACATGGAGTCAGTATCATCGTTTGTCTGAACTGGAGCAAGGGAGCTGTTCCTTATATGGGGAGCTACGCAGGGACAGTCAGAGCTATGCAGGGACAATCCCCTGTGCCTGGTCACATATACACACCTTGCAACACTCAGGGTATGATCTTAGTTTTACTTACTAAATGCAGCCCTAGATACCGTGGATAGCAAGACGTAATGTCGAGGAAAGAACGCAAGACATGGAATTAGGAAAACAACTAAACGAAAGAACGGCTAATCGAAAATTCCAGAAAATCAGCCATAATAAAAACTCCAGGAAATCAGCGATAACCAACTCCAGCGCTGCATGAGGCTGGTCTGATATTGTATCGACGCTCTCGCATCCAAGGCTGAAAGAAAGAAGAAAACCAAAAGGATACTTCAAGGAAAATAACTAAAAAAAAAAAAAAAAAAAAAAAAAGCAAAGTCCAATGTCATTCCGACAATGCGAGCTCGAGAGATTCGGCCGCCGTCACTGGGTACGTCTAGAACGTGACCTTCGCAAATCGCATCGTCCTTTTACCTCCGGAACAGTCAAGCCACTGGAAAGGATAACCCGTGGGATGGGGTACTTTCCGCCGAGCTTCATCTGCGTCTCCCGGTATCTCCTGCTCCCCGTCCAGATACCGGAGCCACCATTGAAGCCTGGGATCATTTGCATCAAGCTCCGAATTCTCCTGTCGCTGGACATTTTCGAGCTTCTCGAAGACCTCCCATATCAGACAGACGGTCCTCTTTTCCTTGCTGCCCCGCAACCATGTTGAAGATGCAATTTCCCATCGCTCTCCTCTCTTTTCGAATTTCACCTCTTTTAACTGGGATGGCTGTAGGTCTGGCTTCCATGGCTGGAGTAGGATCCGGCATTCCTTAAACTCGCTATCCCAGGCCGCGAGATACCCGAACGCATCCCAGTAGAATCTATCCCTGGCCGCAGGTTCCCTTTCTAGAGACTCAATGTTGTATCTCCCGAGATCTGGAGTGTCCTGATCACGTGGGGGACCAGGGATGTATCTGCGTTTTCTCAGTACCCTCATTGTATCGTCGACCGAGAACATGGCCACCTCCATCACCTTAAAATCATTGAACTCCTGCTTATAAGTCAAGTCGAGCCGCCGGTGGTAGCTCTTGGTCAGGTAGTTCTTGAGGTACGGAATATCTACCCACGAGTCGGAATCGTCTCCGGTTCGACCCCACGACCCCACGACGCCATTATGAACAAAACAAGTAGTGGACAATATGGTTAGAGTGACGGTGCAGAACGAGGATGCTAGAGAATGCGGAAAGACTCTCATTTCTAATACGTTATGAAGGCAGACTTCATAGAAGGCCAAGGTATGGATGTCGTTTCAAGACAAAGGGAAATTATCACCTAACTTGTGACCCCGACAGCATCAGGTGCTGTCTCTGTTGCAAGTTGGCACTTGGAAATATGGACCTGAACTCCCATATGGTTAGAAAGACAAAGACAATCTCGAAGACTAGATGACCAATTTGACAATGAAATGAAGTGACAGATCTTCACAGAAGCCCATGGAGGTGTTTCCATGTGTTGCATCTGGACCCGTGGGAGTGGGACAGCATAATAAACGAGTCGGACACAGCCTCATAAAAACAACTATTTTTCTTGGCGCCCCGCTGTTAGGGCGCAACCTTGATATTTGCACTAAAGCAGGTACTTCTTTCAGTAACTGACTATCTCTGCCAAGGCACAAGAGAATTTTCTCACAAGCCGGATGGCACCCTTCCACGACGGGCCCCTAAACACGCCCGTGGCCGTCCCAAAGACGACCACCAGCGGCGTGCTCAAATCCCCGGCCCCCAGAAAGACATACGGCCCGGCAACTCCGAACAGGCTCCACCAGGCGCTGCTTGACGACATCAGCAGCAGCCCGTCACAGGTCTCTGAGGCTGACTTCACCGTTATTTCCCCTCTGAAAGGAAAATCCTGAAATATTAATGACAGCAGCACCACTGGAATGAAACAACCTCAATTGAACGAAATCTCGACAGACCAAGCCATTACACGCAATATAGAGAATAAAACCTCCTCTTCAGAGTGCCAGGACCAAGTTGCCAGAATACTGGCTAAAGACAAGCACCTTTATGAAGCCAGGATAACAATATTTCAAGAGTGTGCTGCAATGGTTGATAAGACACTTGAGAAAATTAGAACCGAACTATACTCTCATGCCAAAGAGTTTAGCGCTTTCTTCTCTAAATGTCTGAGCGAGTGGCTGGAAACCCGAGATCTGTCCAAAAAGAAGACCATCCCTGGGGGGATAGGGATGGTAAAGCCCACCATGACCTTTGCCCAAGCTGTCTCCTCTAGCCAACGACAGCATCCACAGACAGTCAACACTACCATAAAGAAAATACAGCCTGGTGCCGGCATCACTATTAACCAACTGAAGAAGAAGCAGGATGATCTCCGGATCTTTGTCCGCATGGATAATAACCACTTAGAGCCTTACAGAATAAAGTCTATACTGAACAGAAGACTTAAGCTCCACCCTCAAGAGCTTAAAGAAGTGACCTGGTGCCCCTCTGGATTTACCTTACACCCAAGGGACAAGCCAACTCAGGCTAAGCTCCTGGCCTTCCAAGAAGAAATCACTGATATTCTTAAGGCAGAAAAGATCGAGACCCATACGGTCTGGCATCACTATAAGGTCGATGGATGCCCAAGAAAGGTCATCAGTGCGGAAGGATTGACAATCGACATTACCGACATTGCTGTTACTGATGAAATTAAAGCCCAAACAGGTGACAGACCTTTAAGGTGCATACTCTCAAAGAACACAGTTGATTCTGATCTGGAGACCACATGGGTGATCTCTCTGCCCCGTGTAGCAAAGAAACCATTCACGCTTTTTGCTCACTCAATGACCTCAAGGCACATTCAATACTCGCCCAAGGTTCACCAATGTGCGAGCTGTTTCAGATACCATGGGAGGAACTACCGATGTGAAAAGCAAGTATGTGCACGTTGCGCCAGTACAGTACACCAGGGGGAGTGCGAAAAACCAATCCCAAAGTGTGTCAACTGCAAAGGACCTCATGCTGCCAACTTTGACAAATGCCCTGCACGCCTCAAGGTTGTGAAAGGCATCATCCACAAGCACACATGGGAGCAAATCCAGGAAATAAGGCTGGCTGGAGAAAGAGCCAGATTCAAGGCCTTCAATGAAGCAGGCAGAAACCAAGCTGGGTCAACACCTAACAACAATAACAAAGACATCACAATGCAAATCGATACAACAGATACAACTCATCCCAGAGATGCCGATACCATTGTTGTCAATCAATATTAAGTACATCAAACGAAACACATCGATACGGGCATCTAGTCATCCATTCTGTGAATACAGCAGGAGGACAAAAGAGTGCAGGCCCTACAGAGTTAGCCATCAACCTGGCTGACTACAAAGGAGAACAAGCAGACATCATTCTGATGTAAGAGCCCTAAGTTGGCATACCACCAGGCAGGAGAATGGGAGTAAAGACACACCCTAACTACGATATATACTCCCCAGTGGATTCCTGGGATAGTGACAGTACACGGCCCAGATCTCTCATCTATATGAGAAAATACCTTTAAGCGGATCAATTTCGGCCCTATGCTACACGAGACATCACCTGGGTCAAGGTACAAGGCATCACATTTGCCAGTGTCTACCGGCCATATGACAACCCACAGGAAGTGGATGATATTCTGGAAGTATGGACTCCACCTTTTGGCTGCGTTACAGCTGGAGATTTCAATGCTGGCGATACATCCTGGGACTCGAGCAATCCAGGATATCATGGTGGTGTCATACTTGCACAGACTATGGCAGACCACGGACTGGATCTGATTTCTGAACCAGATGTCCCAACACATGATGACAGAAATGTACTAGATCTGGTGTTCTCAGATGTCCCCATAGCCGAAGCCTCAGTGAATGATGCACTCCAGTACACTTCAGATCATGAAATATTACGAATAATTGTCCCAATTCAGAGAGATCTAGACCGAGTCCCTAAAGCCAATCATTGGATAGTACCGGACGATAAACTATAAGAGCTGACAGACAATGTCCAAACCAGGATTCATGAACTCCCCCGGCTGGGTGTATCCCCTGGCCAGGTGGATACCTTTACACAAAGCTTGATCAATATGATTCAAGGCTGTATCAGGACAGTGGGCAAGAAGCCCCGTCAATCTAGGCCCACTGCTTGGTGGAATGATGACTGTAAAGCAGCTATTCAGACATACAGGGCCCTTTCTAAACAGACTATAAGCCAAGCAGGGCGGAATTCAGCCCAACGGGAATTTTGCCGCGTGGTTCGGAAAGTTAGGAGAGAGTACTGACAGACTCTAATTGATTCAGCAACTGAGCTAAAGGACCTATACAGAATTGTCTCTTGGCACAAGCTATCAGCAGGATTGCGTTCCCCTCCAATCATCATAGGAGACCAAATATTTGAGTCACAAGAGAGCAAGGCAAATGCATTACGCTCAACCACGCTTGAACGAAGTACCTCAGACAACGATATCATCGACCCCTGGTCCGCTCAGATCACACAACCCAAGCCATATATCCCCCTTGAATACCATGTCGGACTGGAAGAGGCTGAAGGGTGCACTTTAGGGACCAAGAGCAACTCCCCGGGAATAGATACCCTCACAGTACGGATTCTGAAAGCTTGCTGGCCATTCATTAGGGAACATATCAGAGCCCTTTTCCAGACCTGTCTATAGATTAGACACCACCCTAAACCATTCAAAGTAGCTGAGGTGGTAATGATCCCAAAACCAGGAAAGAAAGACTACTCTAATCCCAGGGCCTACAGACCAATATCGCTACTGTCGTGTCTTGACAAAGGCCTAGAACGACTCATCACAAAAAGAATTACCTGGTTTATTGTCAAACTTGGAATTCTAGCTCCATAATATTTTGGAGCTCTACCAAAGCGCTCTGCCACTGACCTGGTAGCTGCACTCATACACGATATTGAGCAGGCCCTTGACCAAGGCCTCGTTGCAACAGTAGTCACGTCAGATATGAAAGGGGCCTTTGATGCTGCCCTAATGAGACTGCTGGTGGTTCGCATAAGAGAACAGGACTGGCCGGGTTTTCTCATAAGATGGGTCCAGTCATTCATGTCCGAGCGGTCCGCAAGGGTTCGGTTTAAAGGTATTGTGACCGATATTAAGCTCTTACTTGTGGGCTACCACAAGGCTCACCAGCCTCTCCAATCCTTTACATGCTGTATACAGAGCCAATCTGTGCCCAACTTGGTATGAAAAAGAGACGCTTTGGATATACAGACAACCTAGCGACTCTCTGCATTGGAAAGAACCTTGAGGAAATAGCTACAGAGGCTTCTGAAAATCTTTACTTACTTAGTTAATGGGGACATAACAACGCTATTGAATTTGACCCTGACAAAACTGAGATTATGCACTTCTCAAGGAAAAAGAACTCAAACAACCCTCCAGTCCGCCACGGGACAATGAACAAAATAACAAAGGACTCCATGCGATGGCTGGGTGTCTTCCTGGATAGAAAACTAAACTTCAAAGATCACGTTTCCTATTGGGCCAAGAAAACTAATAAGGTAGCAAATCACATTTAAGGACTATGCAACACAGTCAAAAGACTTCCAATAAAGTCAACCAAGAGGGCTGTGAAAGCTTGTGTTATTCTTATTCTTACATACGGCCTGGAAGCCTGGTACCCAGGAATCAAGAAAGTAGGGAGCTTAGGTGGGACATTAGCATATCGCATTAAGGGGCTTCTTGGAACGATAGATGCCGTACTACAAACAGCGATCAGGGCTATCTTGCCAGTCTGGAAAACACATCCTGGACATATCCTATACTTTGAATCGCAGATTCCCCCAGCAGGAGTTCTTGCAGAGTCAATAAGACGACGTCACGGCCTCCGACTAGGACGAATAGACCAGAGACACCCTCTTGTTGGCAGGCTCCAAATACAAGCTCGCAAGAATCCAACAAGGCTACAAAGGAGCTTCCAGCTAGTCCCTGACTTCTAGAGACCAACACTTACCAGGCCATATGGAAGAAGCCCCCAATCCACAAAGACAAAAACAAAAAAACAGAGCTCTTTAAGCAATGGCTACAGGAGAGAAACGTGAACACTGATCTTGTCATCTATTCAGATGGATCACAGTTGGACGACCAAGGACCAAGGCACAACCCGCACTGGATGGGGTTATACCATCAGGAAAGGCGGCACTACACAAGAAATATACCGGGGAAAGGGCAGACTTCTCCAAGCAGAAGTAATAGATGCTGAAGTCCATGGTGCTCTCCAAGGTCTTGCAGTAGCCAGGGCAATTGGACACGGAAAACAGCTATATGTCTGCCTGGACAACACGTCAGTGGTAGATGGGCTCAATGGGACTCCACCCGAGACATCACAGAACATTTTTCTACGATTTCAAGAACTTGCCACAGCACACACTCCTGGAGTGACCGTCAAGTGGATTCCTGGACACAGAGATATTGATGGCAACGAAGCTGCCAACACACTAGCAAAAGAGGGTGCCATGCTAGAAACAGACACGACAAACCTTCCCATAATCTCTTGGGTCAAGAAAGATCTCAAAAGAAAGGGCAAGAAAAAGTTTAACCAATAATAAAAAGACCAATCAGAACCTAGGTATCAAGAAGTATACTCACATGCAGTAACTGAAAGAGACCTTATATCTTTTAAGAGGAGTACTTTACACAGACTTCTAGCGGCCAGATCTGGACATGGCGACTTTGCCAGCTACCATGAACGCTTTGGGCACACAGACTCGAATGATCACTGCAACTGTGGTGAGAAAAAAACACCACAACACATTTTCTTTTGTAAGAGGCTGGGGAAAAATCGGCTACTGCCTAGGCATTCGCTTAGGGCAGCTTGTTTACAATACTTAGGGGAGAGGAGCATAGAATGGGCAAAATTCGTAGAGAAGAGCAAGTTCTTTTCAATAATCTGCCCCTGATAGATAGCTTTTCCTGAAGGACCAGATAGATGACCCCAAGGTCATACCGCCGCAACAACGGGGATGGGCCCGTGAGCGGGACTGACTGTACTTATTATCTTGAGACCTCCACAACCCTGCGATACAGAGGCTCTGGGAGGCGTGGTTTGCACTACTGAGGAGCTACCCCCCACGTTAAATACAATCAATTAATCAATCAATCAATAAACGAGTCATCCTAAATCAATAACAAGGGTGTTATATTGCACATGAAATGTTCCATAAGTCAAGCGATAATTTCGCTTTGTCTGGGTGCTCATGGTTGGAATGTTCCTTGACAGATGTTGGTACCTTTGCCGTAGCCGAGACGCCGGAGCCACGACCAACACCAACATCAATCCGGCCAATGGAATGTGTGCACCCCAAAACATCAACTGCGGGCCATCTAGCGAAACAGCCAACCGACTGTCGTTGGCAGGCCGGAGCAAGTCCACTACCCAGTAACCCCAGCGGCGTTGGATGCTCATTCCGTCCTCGGAGTGTCCCAGGCTCGGCCCCGACTTCAAACGCCCCAGTCACCGTATCTTCAATTATCAAGGTCTATTCCGACTAGCTACCCATTCCAAGCCACCGACAGATAGTCTTGTCTAGACCGTGCCCGCGCTGACTCGTCTCTACCGCCCTTCAGAGATTCCAAGTACAGCATAAACTCGGCCACCCGCTCAACAGCTGACTTTACATGGTGCCGTTTCACCGATACAATGCTGGACTGGGTTGGCTGATCATGTACACCATTGCTAGCCGCAACACGTTCCTCAGACCGCTGCTGTACTTCAGCCGAGGCGACAGCGTTCTGAAGGAGGTTGCGAATCTGGCGGCCATTGAGCCTCGAGCAGTTCTCCAGTAAGTACTTCGTGGCTGCCTTGTCGACTTCGATCGTGCCAGTCTCTTTGAACTTCCTTACGAACTTGTTCACGATCTTGGCTTTCGTTTCAGGGGAAAGGGGCTTGAAGGCGATGGGGCACGTGATCCTCGAGATGAAGGAGTCATCGATGTGACCCGGCCTGTTTGTCGTCAGGAACAGTACGCCTTTGTAGTACTCCAACGATCGGAGAAACACTGTTGCTAGACTGTTTCGCGTCGAGTCGCCGTCGCGTCTTTGCTCAAGGAAGAGGTCGGCTTCGTCGATCAGAAGGATTGCGTCCCATTTGGCAGCGACGGTAAACCATCTCCGAAGCTGTGTTTCAACATCCTGTCTCACCATCCCAACATCCTGCGCTGTCAGGCTGATCAATCTACAGTTTGAGTCAGTAATGCCATTCGGGGAGAAATTATAGGGCTTTCGGGAGCAGGGAGGTTATCTGACTTACGGTCGGCGAGTGTCGTTGGCGACACATTCCACGGTCAGTGTTTTACCTGTGCCAGGTGGCCCATACAATAAGAAAATCTTCCCTTCTCCCTTTCCTGGAACGAAGTCGGAGCTCACACTGATGGCTTGCTGCCCCATCGGGAGAACCGTACGTAGAGCATCTCTGTCACCATCAGACATCAATACCAGTTCCGTGTCTAACTGATTGGGCGAAAACTTTGGAGGCGAATCGCTGATGTTGTCAACCTCGAAAACAATCCAGCTCTTCGTTTTCAGGCCAAGTCCTTGTATTCTTCTGGGAAGAAGCACATAGACCTCGTCTATTCTCTCAAACTTCTGGCTGTTGGAGGGTGAGAAGTTGAGAAAGTCGCGGAACTTCCTGCCTCCGTCCCCGTCGGCAATCGGAAAATGTCGATAGGTAACGTACCTATATGGGAGTCGATCGTCATATGCATACTGGTAGTATGAAATCGGGTCAACAATCACTTGGCCGTGGTATCCCTTCAAGGTATCATTATAATCTCAATGTGCCACGGGCTCACGTAGAAGGGAGAGGTACTTCCGTCCCCGTTCTTCCAGACGTTTGCGGAGGGCGCCGTGGTCGAGCCTATCGTGGAGACTTGTAGGAATGACCTCGAGCCCCTTTATCGGCCTATGACCGTCGAATCGGAACATTATAGCTTGACGTCCCATACGTTGAAAGGCTGTTCCATCATGTTGAACGTTCCAAAGCTCCACCAGAATCCGATCGATCTTTTCGTCCCACTCCGCTATTCCAGAAGTCTCTTTTGTGCGGTATTGCCAAGATGACACCACACATGCCGTCATCTCGTTGTCGTCCGGGGGGTCGTCGTCCGACCTCCGCATCCCATCATTGTCTTTCCTTTTACTTCTGTTCCGAATTGAATCGGAAAACGTGGACTCTTGGACGTATACATATGTACCAGGTTTTAGGAGAAGCCAGAGGGACTCGTAATTGATACGTGGCTCCTCATCAAGGTATATGGAAGAAAGGGTCGGCACAGCTTTCGACCTGTACATCGGAGCTAGAAGGCGAAGCAGAACAGCAAGTTCGTAGGCTGTAGTCGCATCGCATGGCTCCTTGTCGACATCCAGAGATCCGAAGTCCAATTGTTGTTGCATGGCCCCATCAAACTTCTCGTCGCCACAGTTACCTATATCCAGCCTCGCGACAGCCTGGCTATCCTCGAGCGCTCCATTCTCGTACGTATTGAAATATGCCTTCAACTCGGCATAGTAATACATCAGCTCCACAAAGGTGTCTTCCAAGCTTGCTTCGTAATGGTCGTAAGAGCCAAGATGCAGTGGGTAGTAATCCAGGAGTGATTCCATTATTCGCGTGAGCCTTTTGGAACAAAGAGTGATCTCCGGCCAGTAACTGAATAGGAGATGCGCATCTTTCCTGAAATCAAAGTCCGCGGGCTCGGTCCTCCATGTAGCAGGCGTGTTCTCTGTCTTTCGTGTCCTGTCCTTGACTTCAGCTGGGACAGTGTAGATTAAAACGGATTTAGTTTCAAGGTCGTCGTCCGCATCAGAGCCTGACAAGCCATCGTTGATGCCCTTCCATTGGTGGTCTTTGTAGAAATTGCGTTCTGTCTGCCCCTTCTCTCTAAGTTTCAGGGCGTATAAAATGTCTGGACGCTCATGGATCTCGTGTGTTGAAGTTTCTGCTGCCTCAGCCGGTGCTGACCTGCCAACATCATCTGACTGTCTTTCATTTTGACGTTCGGATATACTGGTGGCGATGCCATCGGTAGACTTCGTTCCTGACTCGTATTGATTTGACGAAGGTTCAATGCTTTGTTCTTCCTCGTCGCCAAGTGATTCGGAATCAGTGAGCGCTGAGCCGTGCGGTGCTGTTTCAAACGTCAATTCCGATAATGGAAGCAAACGTTCTGCCTCCGCCGGAGAACAAACCTTGTCTACCATTATGGTGGCCAAGGCGGCCGCGATTCTGTGTCACTCTCGTGCCATTGTTCTGGCGTGGGCCGTGACTCTTCCCGAAACTCTGCATCGCTGAGAAGAATGCCAGTTCAGCACGGGCAGTAGACGAATTCAGTGAATGAGAAAACTCGGTATCATTTGAGACAGACGATCCAAGAACACATGAACTTCTTGATGTTGAGCGAACTCGACGTTTCGAGGGAGGGAGGACGGTGTTCCAGTACGATGAGGTCGCGAAATGCAGGTGAGGGGGCGAAGCACAGAAACGCCTTACGGGTTGCCTCGCGCTGCCAGGCTGACGTGCCACGAAGCTCTGGGAAGCACATCTGCCTTGGGCTAAGCCTCCAATTCGGCTGCTCAGCCTGCAACTTCACACGAGTATTGACCGACACGTATGTGCTTGTGAATGGGTGGAATTTTAGCCCCCAACCAACAAGCAGCAGGCTTGCATTCTGCATATGTGACTAAGCCACCCCTATATGTGCGACGCTCAGCCCCACCAAAGCATCACGAGGATCGGTCTTTTCCGTCTGGAGCCCTCAGTCTGAAGAAGGCGTGATCGATATCCACCAACCACTCCTGGCTGCTCTACCCGCCATCAGCGAGACTCGAATAAGACTGATCTGCTAATGCACCATTCAGGAAATTGTCTTATGTATCCTCAATTCGGAGACTCCCGACTCGGAGTACTCGACCTCTCCAGCACGAGGAAACTATGGCAGAGCTGGTGCTCGGCATAGCCGGGGTTGTTCTGGCTTGGAAGGGTATCATGGATTTCGGAGAGCTCATACTCAAGCTCACGGACAACGACACAAGACGTAGAGAAGGACTGTCACTCAGACTCGAAGTATCGCAGTACATGCTCAAGGACTGGGGTGACTATTGGGGCGTGGATAAAGACGATGGGGGTTTTCACCGTTTTGAGCCAGCCAGAAAAGAGCTCATTTTCAAGATCATCTTCAGGCTTCACGAGTCTCGACTGAAAGCACTGAAGGTGCTGAGGAAACGCTACAACTTGCCCATCAAGGATGACGAGGATGATGGTACCGGTGCCGCCAATCGGTTGTCCAGGATGGTGGATCGAGTGAAGGGCTCCTCGAAGACATTGAAGGATAAAGGGGTCTGGCTGGCCCACGACCAGTCAGAGATCATTGATTTGGTTAACGAGACGATGGAGCTACACGAGAACCTACAATATCTGACCTACGGCTCCCACAAGTTCATCCGCGATACAGCATCGGAGATACAAGCTCCTGTTGTCATTGATGTGGGCATGGAAAACATGATGGACCACAAGGACGTACCGCCGAGTCCGAGATCAGCAGTTGCACTGGTTCCACCTATATCCCCAGAACCTACGCTCGACGAGCAAACTCTGGCAAGCTATGCCACGAAATCTATCGCATCGACTTCCAAGGCTGGACGCATCCAGTACCATATCGACAGAGCCTTTCACTTTTATGGTGACGATCGCATTATAGAGGCAGTATGCACCTGGTGGAACGACGACGAGCCAGGGGTGCTAGTGATTGAAGCTCCCGACGACGGTGACGACGAAACATCAGTACTTACCTGCGTAGTGGTGTACTACGTAGCTTCTTGTCAAAGGCTCATCTACAGCTTCAGCCCTGACTCCCGAGAGAATGCGGATGTGCAGTTTGTGGAGATGCTGCGGACTCTCATACTGAGCATGTTGACGATGGGGGGCAGCCAGCAATTCAACGAACTCCCCTTACCATCCGATATGCTCATCATGGAGAACACGGAACTGAACGTCGCTACGATAAAGCAACTTATTGGGTTGTTCCACCAGGTTTTGAATGCGCTCGTAACTGGGCAGGACCGCCGTGTTCTGCTAGTCATTGACGGTCTGGAACGTGTTGGGGCGGGCAACCTATCATCTTTGGTCAGATCATTCGTCGATGGCCTTCGACCCAGCTGCATTAGCAACGAAGCGAGCCATCTCAAGGCCACAGTCAAAATACTACTGGGCTTCAGGGGCCACGCCTTGGTTCTATACGGGTCCGTTGGGGACCAAGACTTAGTGGACCTCACAGATTGCCCAACCCAGACGACCAACATAATGCACGAGCTGGCCGTAGGCATGCATAAGCGAAATTGAGGTTCAAGATAGACGGAGGAGGGATATGGCTTAGGCAGAAGTCGATCAAATGCCACACATGTTACAAGAGTCAAGTATCTGCCTGGTCAACTTTGAAATATCTCCTTCTTCCAGCCGGTGCGCTCAACAAGCTTTATCTGGCTGACTCGCAGATGGATCCTTGCTCATAAGAGTCTCGCTGCTCGTTTACCCTCACTACAAGACGCGCAACGAGGTGGCCACTGTGGCCTGGCTACTTGACAACACATCAGTCCCGGTCCTACATGTCATTGCGCTTGACGACAGCAACGACAGCGAGATTTCGTTCGAGTGATGTTCATGGAGCTCATGTCTGGCTCACCAGCCCATCAGAGCTGGCAAACCAGTCTTTCACTTAGGAGGTCAAGAAGAATCTGCCCTGAAGAGTGCAGGAACCTTGTCTTCGGCGTCGACATGACTTTGCGAAAACCTGTGTGGACTCAATCGACCCAGCCAACGTATGGGAGATTTGCTTCTGGTCCCGCCCCCTGAGCTCAGAATCGATCAACCACAAGAGGCCACCATTTGCTCAAAGCCGTTGCCGATGAAATAGGTCAAATCATTTATTCGAGTAGCGAGAATAGGTAGCAAGCAACATACAGGCAGAGTGTCTCTGGCAGAGCGGAAGAATCATCGTTCAGTACGGAAACTCCTCTTCGACAAGGCCTTCGCTCAACTTCCATAACCGCTCAGCCTCGATTTTGCTTGTCGCCCACGGCTTTACTGTCTGAACTAGTGGATCAACCACTTGAGAATCTTCAAGATAGGCACCGTTGTGATCTGGAGGTCAGAACAGAAGACAGCTGGGGTCGGCGAAGTGCCTGTTGAAACCGAGAGGGACGGATAATGAGGATAATGAGGATATATAAAGATAGAAAAGACGTACCCTTGAGCGCTGGGTCAAAGGCCGCGTAGACGTGCGTGGCGACACCTTCGTCCGAAGTCTTCCACTTAAACTCGGCCCATCCTTCCCTGTTGCCCAGGCCACGATCTACAGCTTCTACATGGAGGAAGGATAACGGTTAGCACGGGATTTTAACTGGCGCTTGGAGCTTGGAGCAATGCTTACGCATGCTGGGACCACCTTCCTCCCAATCAATATGGGCACCAAGATTGGTGCCGATGACGCCAGGGTGTAGGCTATACGTCAACAGTCCGCGACCTCCCAGCTTCTCGGCGAGCGCCAGAGTGAAAAGCATGTTCGCCGTCTTGGACTGGCCATACGCCTGCCATTTGTTGTAGGTCTTTCCGCTCTGAGAAACACCACAGTCAGCTTTCTTACCTTTGCCAGATGTCCAGCGGCCGGTGGCAAGGACTCACATCGAAACCGTAGTCATACCAACGTATGGGGCTGAGGCGGTGGCCGTCGCTGCTTACGTTGACGACGCGGGGGGACTTGGAGGCGAGCACCTTGTCGATGATCAGGTTGGTGAACAGGAAGGGGCCGAGGTGGTTGGTGGCGAACTGGCTCTCGAAGCCATCGGGCGACAGACTGTAGTCGACGGCCATGATGCCTGCATTGTTGACGAGGACGTCGATGCAGGGCACGTCGTCCCAGAGCCGGACGGCGTCGGCGGCTCGACGCACGGCGGCCAGCGACCCGAGATCCAGTTCGAGGAGGCGCGTCTCGACGCCAGCGTTCGCGGCCTCAATGGCTTCAGCAGTCTGGCCTGCTTTGGTTGGATTGCGGCTGGCTAGAATGATCAGGGCTGGGCCGGCCTTGGCGATGGCTTCGGCGAAGAGGGCGCCGAGGCCCTTGGGAGAAACACCCGTCATGAGGACAACCTTGCCCCTGATATCGGACTCGAGCTCTGCCACGAGCTCAGTCGCAGTAGTCTTGGCGTCGTGTACTGGGGCCATGTTTCTGACGTGTGGAAGGACGAAGTGGCAGCAGACCTTGACGGTGGTGAAGCAGGCTGTGGTGGGCGAGCGAAGGACTAAATACCTGGGCTTCGGTCCTTCGGATGGCCAGAAGAAGGGAGGCGGGCTGGGCTGTCCAATTGCAATGCAGGCAGCGGGATGCAGACGAGAATCTGTCGCAGTTCGACTGCTGGTGACTCCAGAAATGACTTTGTTGATGTGACAATCAGGCCTGCAGCTGCGCTGGTCAGGGCTGATGGGATGAAATATCTAGATTCAACGATATCTAAGGAAGAAGAGGCAAGGTCGGAAGAGAAAGGGGAAGCTAGAGGTATATATGTACATAAATATGTGGAGGTATTATGTAATACCGTAACAGTTGATGTACGGGAAGAAGCGAGGAAACTATGAAGCTAGCTAGGTGACATGATCAGGTATATATCGTGGTTAGCTTCTGGAGCTGTGGTGCTGTCATCTAGTGCCCTGACAAATGCCGACGAGAATGCAGAGGGCGTACAGTAATCCCGGCAAGGCGTTAGGCTATAGCATAACGTTACCTCCTTTTTGGACCTAAGCGATACCTCCGTACATGCACAGGTGCTGTGTCACCTGTGCTGTCGCTGAGGCCTAAAATTCTTAGAAACGAAATCTTATTACACTGACCCTCCAAAAGTCTCCGAGCATCCACCACGCTAGTTTCAAAACGCGTCTATGCGCTCGCGACCCCCTTCCTTCTTCACCTTTTATTTACTCAATACCAAAACGATGGATTTACAAAAGGTTGGTACAATCCTGACCGCAAATTGCGGGCCAAACCAGGAATTTATTTCTGAAGCTTGTGCAGCTATTGTGGCTGCCAGGGCGGCAGGCGCAAGGCGCGACAAAGTCACGAGCGCGTTCCATCTGGATCGGCCTCAAACTATGACTAATATTATCAATACTATTAGAGAGCATAACACCACGGTCTCTCGACCTCGAGAGAGAACCACAAGGACTCTAAACAAGGGCGAAGAAGCTCAGTTAATTAAAATGGCACAAAAATACCCCATAATTACCTACAAAGAGCTCAAAAAGGAGAACAGGGTCCTCAGCTCTTATACCACTATCAAGCATGTTCTTCGCGCTTATGGGCTTCGTAAGTAAAAGGTAACAAAACAGATCGAGCTTACAGAAGATGACGCACGAGAGAGGCTCGCTTTTTGTAATAAATATGATTCCCCAGAGGCTCTGGAGGAGCTGATGCGAATGCTCTTCTCAGACGAAGTCACGGTCCAGAATTCACCCGATAATCCGGGCGATTGGGTCATCCGCCTCTCTTCTGAACGTTACAGACAGGATCTCGTGAACCCTCGGAGTCATGAGAGACCCTGTATCTCCATTATATGTTGGGCCTTGATCTGGTTACGTGGCGGAGAAGGTGGCCTAGGCAAAATCATCTTTTGTAAGCCCGATGAGGATGCTCTTCGCGGAGGAGTATCCTCAGCTTCATATCAAGACGTCCTTGAGGAAGGGCTCCTTCTGTTCTATGAGGCTGAGGATCCTTTTATGTAAGATAACGCTCGCATCCATCGATTTAGAGGCACTCCAGAGTGGGTAGAGGAGCACGGCATCTGGACGATCGACTGGCCTGCTCACAGCCCTGATTTGAACCCGATCGAGCACGTTTGGGCACTTCTAAAGAAGCAGATACAGAGAATCGAGCCTGGTTTCGCTGATTTGAAGGCTAATATTGCCCACGAGGCATATGCCAGACAGTTAATCGAAAGGGCGTGGTCAGAGATCGATTCTAAGGATGTACGCGTTCTCGTCGAATCTCTCGGCAACCGAATTGCCGCAGTGAAAAGGGCAGGTGGTTGGTACACACACTATTGAATGGCTTATATAATGCAGTTTTTTTCATATTATTACAGTGAGAGATGGGTGCGTGGTGAATGCTGAAAGTTGGAAGGTGTAGGCGTGTAGGGCTGCTCGAAAAGTGGGCTCGGAGACTTCTGGTCGGGGAGTGTACATAGCAGGAGCGGTTGATATCTAGTCATTACTTGTGGGGAGTAACTCGCATAGTACCGACAGATCTGGCTTTAGTGGGGTGTAAAACCTTTTGTCTGGTTGAGCATCGTAATTTCAGTGTGATCAGTTTAGTACTGGCGTAATAGTCTAGAATCTAGACAGCTGATGATCATCAGTGAGTAGTGCAGTTGTCTCAGTCGAAAAAGGTAGCTGTAGAAGGAACAGCATACTTCCTTCTCGACTATGTATTCGTGGCGCTTACTAACATGGAGAAGCATAGGAGTTTCCTCGTCGAGATAGACGGATAAAGGACTTGCTCCCTGCCCGGTAAAGACAAGACCTATACTAAATACAGTGAAGAAATACTCCTACAAACACCACAGTTGTGCCCAGTTTAACCGACACTAGGGCCATACTCCGACGAAACTGAGCAAGAGCGCCCACTGTCCTTGTCACTATGTCTCGTGCCTTTGTCCACGTGAAGTCTGGATCCAACACACTATCGAGCCTGCCATTTCATTGATCTCGGGCTTGTTCCGTAAAGTGGGAAACCCTTTCTGCAGCAAGTTCTGTCACTTGATAGTGGTGGGAATAGACTGTACTACGTATGGGGTATCAGAAAGACCACATTTGGGTCCTATTAAGCACTTGGTAATCACAAGCTAACACTGTGCAGGTTGCCCCAAGGTAGCTTCTTAGAATATGAGACAGAATCTGCAGGACATTGTGTAATCACCTCTGGTATCGATAAATCCGGTTTGGTGGTTAGAGCTGAAGTGTCCTTGGCAGCTGACGGGCAGCTGGTCCCCACGTCTAGGGGGGTTGACGGCTGGCCGGTGCATGACGATCAGGGACCTCAAGGTTCGGCTTGGCAAACAGTGACGTCAAGTCTTTGTGGCCAGTTTCCCTCAAAGCTCCCAGACATCTACAAAAACAACCACTGGACTCCTACAGGATCTCCCTCTCAACTCTTCCTGTTTCCAACATGCCAGCAACTCAGTACTCTACTGCTATCCAATCTACCGAAAGCACCAGTCGCACAAGTTACACCATCACCAAACAAAACAAAACCTAAGCCTTCGCCACCCAAATCTACCACCATGCCTCTCGAGAACAACCAAGACAAGGGGGCCACCGGCGCCGCCAAGTTCGTCACCAGCGCCATCGGCAACACGGTCGGAGGAATCGGCCGCACCGCAGGCAACGTCACCGGCGCTGCCTCCCGGGGCATCGGCGATACCATCACTGGTGCGACTGGCTCGGCCGGCAAACCCGTCGGCGATGCTATCAGCGGCCTGGGCACCGGCGTCGAGAACGGCGCCGACAGCGTCAGTAAGGGCGTCGAGAACGCGGGACAGTGGAAGAAATAGATGGGTCGCGATGTTTGATCGCGACGGGGGAAATGGATGAGGAAAACCTTGGACTCGGAGGTCAATGAGTTGCGTGGCTGGGAGGTCGGACGCAGTGGGCAGCTGCGAGGCGCTGCGTTTTCATTCGTTAGGAGGGAATGGTCGGCGTATGGGCAATTGACTGGTATTCACGAGACCGATCATAATCAAGGGGTTGATTGACATGACTTGGACTGCCTTGTTCGTGATATGCCGTTCCTACTGACGTGTCCCAGCCGAGACTCAAGATGTGATCCTCCACCCGGGCAGTCACTCCACCCACCCTTGGCCGATGCAGAGGAATGAGGTTCTGGGCTCTTCGGATCTGAGTACACTGTCAAAGAGAGTTCATACGTTGTACGAAACTTGGTGGTTGCTATCTCATCGGCCTGCTGCATCGAGTGCTGTCCGGGGTTCGCCGGAGCTAACGCCCGGAGATGGGAACCTCCGCCACGGGGCTACAGCGAGCTGAAAACGGAGCGACGATAGATATAACTCAGGTCAGCAGCCAAATTTTCGAACCCAAACATGGTAGACTATTCAATTGAATCAAAAGTCTTCAGTTGCTGCTGCACAGGACTAATCGACCGTCGTCGCCATCGCCATCATGACATCAATATCCCAGGACCAAGACCCAGGTACCCTCGTCAAGGCCCTCCTCACAACGATAGAGGAACAAATCATACCCCTGACCGGCGAAGGCGTATCGTCAGGAAGCAAAGTCTTCGGCGCCGCCATCCTGTCCAAATACAGCCTCACGCCCCTGACAGTAGCGACCAACAACGAGGCCGTGTCGCCGCTTCTGCACGGGGAGATAAACTGCATCCAGAAGTTCTTCGCGCAGACGTCCTTCCCATCATCCTCATCCTCTGCAACTCCTACCGCCACCACCCCATCAGGACCAGACTCAACACCAACATCACAACGCCCCAACACCAAAGACTGCATCTTCCTCGCGACGCACGAGCCGTGCAGCCTGTGCCTCTCGGGCATAACCTGGAGCGGCTTCGACAACTTCTTCTACCTATTCACGTACGCCGACAGCCGCGACCTCTTCGCGATCCCGTACGACATCCAGATCCTCGAGGAGGTGTTCCGCGTCCCTCTTCCTCTTCCCCAAAAAAGCGAGGAGGCGCGGGAGCTGTATAACCGCCGCAACAAGTTCTTCACGGCGCGCAGCGTCGCGGAGCTGGTGGATGAGATTGCGGACGCGGGGGAGAGGGAGAGGTGGAGGAAGGAGGTACAGAGGGTTAGGGCGCTTTATGGGAGGTTGAGTGAGACTTATCAGGAGGGCAAGATGGAGGGGGTGGAGAGTGCTAGTTTTTGGAAGTAGGGGTGTTATGGAAAACAGGGAATGTGATATAGTATTTGTGAAGGCAGCGAGTATTGATTGTATCTCTGCAGTAAAGAGTATCCCATCCGACCAGTGTAGAGTCCATACATGAGAGACAGCCTTTCTGTAGCAAGCGAAATCCATCCCCCTGAGCCGTGAACTCAACATCAACGCACTCGAACATCGCGACCCGTCACAGCACCTCTTCTATTATCGGCCCACGCGCTCAAGGCCGCCCCAGTAGCCCCTTGCGAAATCGTGCGAAGCCAACATCGGCAGCACCCAGCGAGCGAAGTAGAAAGCAGCGACACCAGCGAGAACACCGATACCGCCCACGCACACCGACTCGACGACCTAGGTCTCCGTCTGCGTGATGGAAGAGACCATCGACTCCTGCTTTCCGAGCGCAGACTTCACCTCCTCCCCATGCTCACTATCAGTCTCATTTGCGTCGGCATCCGCAAACGCATCTCCATCTCCCTCTCCCTCTCCACCTCCATCCCCATCTTCATTTCCGTCCTCAGCGCAGTCCTCAGCACCGTCTCGATCCTCGACGCCCACCGTGCCCACCGTCGAACGACAACCCCCACAACAAACATGACAGCACTTGCGCCCCGCCGCATCCCGTCCAGCACAAGACCCAATCATATTCCCGCCAACACCGCAGACGCAGCAGACCCAGCCGCGGCCCTTGGCCTGGAAGGCGCAGTGCGTGATCGGGCACGGCGCAGGCGGGTGCTCGACGTCCAGAGTAAAAGCGACGGTGGCGCAGGGCGCGGGCTCGTGGTGCGGCGTCGAGAGCTCGATCTCGTCGCAGAAGCGGTGGCCGAGCGCCGAGTGGCCGCATGGGTAGGACTTGATGTAGGTGTGGCACATGGTTGCGTGCGTTGATGAGGATTGTTGTTGATGATGTGGGGTTTAGGGTGGAATTGGAGTGGTTGTGCAACTGGTCTGGTTTGAGAGGTTCCTGGGATGTGCATTGGGTACGGGGAGAAGAGCTGGATATATATAAGGCAGAGGGGGCGTGATCTGGGCCACGTGGAATGGAAAATACACTGGAGGTACGAGTCACCAGAAATGATTCATCGAGTTTGATTGCAATATCAGAGATGGGATGGATACGTGATCCTCGTTGGCTGACCAGACTCGTTATTCACCAACTTCGCGCCTTTGACGCAAGCAACCATGCTAGAGATGCACAAGGCCAAACAAAAAGTTCAGACGAACCTTTTGATAGGTCAACGGCGTTGCCGACAATTTGACACTATACAATTAGCTACAAGAACCCACCCTACTCGTCCCATTGGAAGTCTTCATGCTCAGACCATGGTGTGAACTGATCGTCCGTACACACGTGTGGCATTGCGTCCTCCGGACAAGAAGTGCAAGTCATTCTGCTCCTGTCTTGGGACGCCCTCTCTGGTGCCTTACCCTTTCTTGTCCCCGAAGACGAATCTGATGATCGGTTCGGCGGTGAGTAGACGTTGTCCAAGATATCCTGCAGCATTTCCTTGCTCGACCTCTTCCGTTCCCTGTCGGGTAGCTCCGTCCACGTTCGCTCCAGTGGCGGATGGGGCGGTGATGCCCCCCGGATTCCTCCTGGTGTCTGCTCTAGCAATGGCATGAAACTGTAGCGACGCAACTTATCAAGAAGACCCTCATTCTGCGCTTGATCAGAGCTGGGTGCCGGCTTAAAACTGCTCCTTCGTCGGTGAGATAGGGAGCCAAGGGCACGGCCGAGTCTTTTGCTGTTGGCTTCGTATCTTCCCACTTCTTCGAAAGGTGATGTTTGCATAAATGGTGGACTTGGCATTGGAGACTCTTCTAGCACTGGCAAATGTGCTTGGACAGTTCCAAAATGCGCATCGACCCCGTGTTGATAGAGGTCTGACGACATTGTTGTATCCCGGGGGTCTCCATCCCCCTTTTGATGCTTCAGTAACGTCGCTGGTGTTAGCCATTCATCCGTACAAGTCCTGGACAGGAGCTTGGGGAACGATGTCATCGACCTGGCGCTAATCGCGCGCTTCGGTTGTTCCCTTGCAGATGCCTCGGGCACTGGAGCGGAGCTTGAACGTCGTTCACCCCGTTGGAAGCGTTCTGCCATGGTGCCCATTTCCTCGTGTACCGAGTCAAGATCAAAGCTCACTCTCTTAGTCCCGCGTGGAGACGTTGCTGACGAAGAGAAATGGCGACTGGCGCTTACAGATACACTTGGTGAGGCAGTCTCGGACCCGGTTGCTATCGCATTCGGCCCTTGGGCATTATCTCGATCCAGAGTCTCTGTAGCCGATTCCTAGTTGATCTCAGTTATACTTTGGCGAGAGACACAAGTTGAATTCGACATCCCCAAATAATGTCCATGGCCGACGGAGCAACCTGTCAGGCTGAAAGACGGTTGGACGGAGCTGAAAGTCGTCACCGGGTCTACTATATTTGGTCTGCCCGGAACAATCGCCTTGATCTTGGGCTTGCTTTGTGTCTCTCGCGGTAACAGCAGCGACAAACAAGCGGCTGAGCTGCTTTCAACGTGGGTGTTGCGAATCCCCGCAATGACAATATCCAGAATGCCCGCGATATCGGTTGTGGTGACTAGATAGCTGTCCGTAAGCGATGCAGGTTGCCTCGGTCGATCGTTATTGGTGGTGTCCAAGTCCGAGCTGGCTCTAGGGGAGGGTACACGATTCTCGTTTGATGCTCTAGCTATGCTTGTTCGTTGGGGGCAGTCATTGTGTCGCTTATCAGACAGATTGGCGCGAATATTGGACAAGATTCCTTCGACTCCTTGTCTATCAAGTCCCGGTTCCATGTTGAGAGGCGCAACCTTGGGAGATGATGGCGCCTGGTCATCAAGGTCAACCAAGCTCCAACGCCTTGCTGCAACCACGGGGACAGCAGAGATTACGTGGTCTAGGGACGGAGCGAGGCTGCTCGATATCGCGTTCTCGTCTTCGGCTGGTGCACCGAGCAGCGGGGATCGTGGCTCCTGGGAATTACCCGTGCCCACCTGGCCGGTGAAGGCCTTCGGGCAAACGTGGTGATGCTTGGGAACATGTTCGTTTCGTGTGAAAAAAGACATGGCCCAACCCGTCTTCGGTGTGTCTTGTGACTTGGGGTCGGCACACGTCGATGCTGGTGGCGCAGCCGCGCAGGCTTGTTGACATTCAGTAACCAGGGGCTCCAATGGCCGCGCGCTCCCATTGACACCCTCGCCTTCCACCATGTCGTAAGGTTGAGCCATGACACTCACATGTCGGCTTGCCACGCGGCTTGACGGTGCACTGTAGAAGTTATCGTCCTCGAAGCTCCCAATTGACATTCGATCGTTGAAGAAGTATCGCGTCATATATTGGGGAGGATTAGATGACGCAGGTGAGTTTCGAGTTGGCTGTAGGTAATGATCTGGGATGCGTATCGCGTGTAGGGATAGGTACCATCGTGGTTCGAGGAGTCTTTGGGGAAGATGCACATGCGTGGTGGAGGATCACGGCGTGGATTGAAAGGAGATGCAGTTTACTCATGGGCAGAGTGACTGAGGTAACTGCTACCTTACCTACATGTAGCTTCTAACCTCCAGAAGCTTCACAGGCCAACGATGGAAGGTGGGTGACCCATCCAGGAAAGGTAAGAGCCATGGACCTCACAATGGGTTACACGTTGTGTTCGCAATGCAATATCGAAAGAGGAAACATGTCGATGTAATGACACGAAGCATCATCCTCAACTTTGGGCGTCGGCGATAGCAGGTGATGATGAGACCTCGTATGTTCTCGTGCGTACCAGTATAGATGGCGTAAGTAAGCTGATTGGAACGCTGGGACAATAGGTGAGCTCGTTGGGATTGCTTGAAGGATTTCCTCCTTAGCTTGCCAGCATTCAAGCCATCAGTGGAATCGGTAAGCATCTGCCCAACAGTGTCCACTGCCGCCAGGAGCTTTCCGGGCAGCGATGCTGAACTGGAGTGCCGCCATAACGACTACCTCATGAGTACAAAGACGGTGCGTGCGAACTCCTCCGTGCTCGGGACTGTACTCCACGGAGCGACATGTCTTCTTATCAAGCAACCGGCATTGATCGGATCACTTTGATGGGATTGTCGCGAAAACGTACCTAAGCAGTGAGGCAAAAGATTCCGACCCGACCACAATGGAATGCCGGTAAAGGGAATGGGAGAGAGCATTCCCGGCATTGAGATTCTCGCAGAGGCCCAAGCCCTAAACCGTGCATGGCTAGCGGGTGACAGTGAGTGACAGCTGCCAACGCCGCCGCTGCAGCTGCAGGCAGAGAGCTCTGACATCCTAGCCACCTGGCAGCTTCATATCGCAGCTGCCAATGGGGCACACACCAACTCACCCCACCAAAGGTCCGGCGAACTTTGTAAACACCGTGAGCCCAACGTCTGTTGCCCTCCCGAGCCGAAGTCGCAAGTTGCTCACCGTCCACTGTTCCGGGGCCATCCTATGAAAGAAAGAACTGGGCAGGAAACGTGTCACGCAACGAGTGGCAGTATCGTACACTCGCTTCATGTGCGAATCAGATGATCCATGAAGGTGTTGGAGGCCCAACGCTACGTCGACTCAGCGGTGCCACGGTGGCGAGGAGGCTTTTCATTTTCTTCTTCCTTCAAAATTCAAGCTATCTTAGCTACTGATTTATCTTTTCGGTCGTACGTCGAAGACGCAACACCTGTCACCTAGCAGGCAGCTTCTTGGAAAGCATGTGCATAATCTTACTATCGACGGCGCACCCGAGGTACGCGCTCATCGCCATCGATAACCGGGATGAGTATGTCCTCCGCCCCACTAGCCGGCCGCACTGGTGGACCCATCGCCCCTCGGGCAATCGGATCCTCTCCGCGCGGGATCTGCACCGTCGTGAACGCGGAACTTGGATGGGCGTTGGCAAGGACGGACGCTTCGCCGTTTTGACGAATTACCGGGAATCCGCTGTCGATGACCCGGACCATGCAATCTGCGGGGTGCGGAGTCGGGGCGGCATGGTGACAGCATGGCTCGGCGCGCCAGCGGAGGACAGCCTGGATGACTTCATCAAACACATGCTGGACGACAAGTCGGTGAAGGGCGTCGGCGGTTTCTCACTCATCTGCGGAGACCTGAAGGCGAAGGCGAAGAACGGCGTGGAGCCCCTGGTTATCATCTCCAATCGCTGTAACCACCCTGGCGAGGTGCCGCGGATCGGAGGGGAAAGGGGCAAGACATATGGACTCAGCAACACCGTCTACGAGGAGCCCGCGACATGGCCCAAGATCAAGACGGGAAAGAAGCTACTGGAGGAGACGATACAGGAGGCTGTTGACAAGGACCTGAGCGAAGACGAGTTGACCGAGCGGCTCTTCTCCGTCCTCGAGAACGACACGCTGCCCGTCGAGCCCAAGATGAGCATGCAGGAGCACATGGATGCGCTGAGGCAATCGGTGTATATCCGGGCTTTCGGAGACGAGCAGGAGTGGAAGGACATGGCCGATGCGGCGGATAATGGCAAGGCGAAGGACGCCTTTGACGAAATCGAAGACGAAAGCGAATCAGAGGAGCGCCTGCGGACCGAGGCCGTGGTGAATTTTATGAAAGGAGCATATGGCACTCAGAGGCAGACGCTTGTGCTTGTGGATTGGGAGGGCAATGTGACGTATGCTGAGCGGGCGCTGTGGGATGCTCACGGCAACCCCGTGGAGAAAGGCAAGGGGGATCGGGTCATCAGGTACAAGATAGACGGCATGAATACATAGGCGAGAGGAGTTAGTGGCGGCACCAACCAATCAAAGGATCGTTTTCAAGCAGGTAATAACTGGGAGGCAGACTCTGCTGTTGATACACTTGCTGGGGCGGTTATTGCTGTGAAATGTGCCTCGAGGCCTTATCGTCGACCGCCAACGACTTACTCAGCCTCGACCACATTTTCGTCTACATCAGGCAATCGCAACACGGGGGCTCGGCTCTTGTTGACTTTTGGCGTATTTGGGGTTGGCTCCTCCCTTCCGGTCGAAGAGCTTAAAATAATGATAATAATAATAATAAAATGGAAAAACCTCCCTCAGCCATGCGTCCACGAACACAGTACAGATGCGTGATCAACCTTGAACGGTCAACCATCGAGACTAGCTAAGGTAACCCGATTCAATGCACTCATGACGCTCGACCATCAGGGACGTCGTGGCCTGCACAAGAAGACGCCTGCCGTCCATCCCGACACGGCCTTTCTCAGCATTTCCATGACCAGAGTATCACGATCGCAGGGCTCGGTCAGGAGTGTATGATGATGCCATTTTGCTCTGAGGTTGTGTCTGGACGTCTAGATTGGCGCCTAGTATAGACGCGCTCGTTGGAATATGCTTCATGGTTATGACCACCTCTCGTCTAATAGTCACTTTAGATTACAATTGGGTAGGTATGTATTACGTAGGGAGGTATTGAAAGTTTGGCCAGTAGCCTAGTCTCTCACTAGTCCTTCCAAAATTGCCTTCATGGCGAAATTCATACGTATATATTGAATCTCAGTTACTCGATGTCAAGCAAACTGCTGTAGAAATGTTGACTCATAGTGGCCTTTGATGTCACTCTCACAGGGATCATGCGGCTTGATCGCTACTCCTCGTGTAACACGGTTGTCGCGGCCATAAAAGACACATTTCACCAGAGCTCAAGAAGTCCAATTGTTGTTTTGTAAAATCCTCATCACATACCTCCACCAAAGAGTACGATCCAATCTGACATTGAAAGAATCCCATCATCTTTCGTCCTTGTTAATCCTCAAGCCAAGATGGTTTCCCCGCTGCTAGGTTGGGCCTTCGCTCCGATTGCCCCTTTCTTCGTTCCAGCAGTTCCAGCGGCTCCTTTCTTACTTGCATTTGGCTTTGGGATTCTGGGCCCTGTGGCAGGTAAGTCGGAAACATTTTGAATGACTGCTTCGAGGCAAGCTCCGATGAAGACTGATGTGTTCAGGGAGCTTTGCAGCTGGGTGGCAAGCCCTTTATGCAGTGTTCGTTCCTGCGGGATCATGGCTTTCATTCTTCCAGTCTTGGGGGATGACAACCGCATGGTTCGGATTATAATCAGGGATCAGCTTACTTCCCGTATAGGCACAGCAAGTATGGTGCTACGTTGGAAGCTGCCAATGCAGGTAGCAATGTGAACAAAGCCGCCGCACGTGGGGTGGATTCCCAATTCTTGAAGATCATTCGTTACATTTTCCTCTGAGACAATGGGTTGAGGATTGAAAAGGCCAGTTAGGGAAGAACATTGAAATAGAAGGGAAGGAGGCGTAGGGCAAGTGGGGTGACGGCATTGAAGCTCACAGCAGACAACCTTGGAAGGCAGGCGCCTTAGGAGGGTTTGGAAGGACCTGGGATCATGTTATGCCATTAGCATGGAAGGTGCCCAAGTCTGAGAAGAGGAGTGAGGAAAGAACCACCGACATGGTCTGATCTTCCCTACATGTACCTGTGGAACCGGTGCTGATTTTACTGAAATTGATCTCCTGCACATGAACAATCAAAACACATCCGCTCACAACCTCTGTTCCTCACATTCGTGGTTTATTCCCATCTCTTCGGCAACCAGAAACTTTGCACTCCATCAGCGCCATTGTCCACCACCAGCAGTCAGCAAACTTTCACCCATTGTCAAGACTTCACAGCCCATTCACCCCACCGCACACCTCTCAAGAGCTGCCATGGCCGTGGCAGATTCCGAGCCATCATCATCCAACTCATCATCCACCAACCCAACATCCACCCACCCGTCACCCATTTCATCACCCAAGCAACCTCCCAAGCTCCTTAAAGGGGGAAACTGCGCATTGCATTCGTCTGAATTGAGTGGAACGCAGGTGCCACATTCCAAGCCATCGCCCAAGCGATCAACCACCGGCCCATCACCCAAGCCATCACCAAAGCAGGCAGATTTCAAGTCGTTGCCCAAGCGATCATCGTCCGAGCCGGCAGTGTCCTGGTTATTACCCCAGCCATCATCCACCAAGCCATCAACCAAGCAACTGGACGTGTCAGACGGCCTATTCGATTTGGCTTTTGATTTGTGTCAGGAAGCACGGTTGCTTGCATTGAGTACAACGCTGGTGGCAGATTCCAAGCCATCACCCAAGCAGGCAGACCTTAAACCGTTACCCAAGCGATCATCCCCCGAGCCGGCAGATTCCAAGTCATTATTCCAGCCATCACCTACCAAGCCATCAACCAAGCAGCTGGACGTGGCAGATTCCGAGCCATTAGTCCAGCCATCATCCACCAAGCCGTCACTCACCAAGCGTTCACCATCACCCAAGTCACCATCCAAGCAGCCGGAGACAGCCGCGATCACGACAAACTCGCGCCGCACCGTCACCGAAAAGGCTCACACGAGTACACTTCCCCTGCACAAGTTGGTCGTGCATGCGTTGTCTGTCGCAGTGCACATGGTCTTCAAGACAGTCCAGTCTCTGATCCTCCTAGTGAAGATCTGGCTGACGGGCGTGGTTCTGCCGATTGCTCGAGCAGCCAAACTGAACTTTGAAATTGTGTTCTGCCTACCCACCCTTGGCAAGCTTTGGCTCGGGGTTGGTTTTGATCTCGTGTGCATCTTCCATCTGTCGGTGTACCTGCTGATCGCCAAGATCGCCGTCGGCCTTCTCACGGTTGTTAACAAGATCATATTTGTTCATCTTCCACCCGTCGACAGGATCATCGTCGGTCGAATCGTCAGTCGAAACGTTCTCAAGCTCAACGATATCATCGTCGTCCAGGGCATCCCTGTCCTTCTCGGGGTTGTCAGCAAGATCATCGTCAAATTTCTCGAGTTCAAGCTTCTCAACAATATCCTGTCGACATGGCTCATGCAATTGGGAAATCTCCCACCCCAACAAGAGCACAGCGCAATAGACTCTCCCTCTCCAGAATGGACCAAAGCAGCCTATCCATCCCCACGCCCGCGTCCAAGCCAAATGGAACCCCTGGACGAAATGACATTGGTCGCACTGGATGCTCTGGGTCACGACGTCTCTCGATTGCGCACTCCCAGTCCAGAGAACCAGGCGTTAAAAAATCCGAGATGCCTGTCGTTAATGAACAGTCCCAAGCTAAAGAAGGGTCAGAAGCTCAAGCCAACCGGCCGGACGGCAAGAGGCCAGGCAATAGCCCAGGCAAGAGCCCGTTCGAAGTTAACCAACGATACGAACCAAACCGAAGAGCCACTATGATGCCGCCTCCATCCCAGGCACCCGCACCCTACACGTCGCCGCGCAGTCTCCACAGAGCATCGGTATCAACTTCGACAAGAAAACTCTCTGCAAGCTTCGTAACCGGTGGTCCATTGTCTAGCAATCCAACCACCGCATATTCTACTGTCACTGCATCGACTACCACCGGAGGACCGTTGTCCAGTCACCCAGGACCATTGACCAGCCATCCCACCTACATGTATTCGTCCATCACATCCTCACAGTCTCGTGGAGGCCTCGACATGCCGCCGCCGCCACCTGCCGGAGCCCTGAAGTCCTCCCATACCATTAGCAACTTGCCTGTTCCAGCCACGTATTACAGAGACTCCCGTCGAGCCTCACCGACCAACATACCTTCACCCAAGGCCTTGACAGCAACTTCATACACCACAGCAACAGCTCTACCACGCAGACAGGCTGAAAACATACCACCTAGCAACTCGAAGGCAAGCTTGGGCTCCAAGCCCAAGCGCAGTCTGGACTTCTCCCCCACGAAGTTGCTGCCAAAGCTGACACCAAAGTCCAAGGCCAGACACGGTGGGGGAATCCCCAAGTCACGAACAATAAATGTCTTTTCGAACTTGACATCTTCCCTATCGCGAACATCTCTAGGCAATTTCAACCGAAGCGAGTCTCGTCACACATCCACCTCGTCAGGAGAAGTCAGCCGCTCCTCAAGAGCACCACCTTACCTCGACTCCAGCAACGCAGCCTCTAGCTCTTCGCAGGCACTAATCAATCCGATGCAGAACTTCAACAACCCTCGACAGATCCACATTGCCCAGGAGTCGGCGTACTGGACGGGCCGCTTCATGGCGCTTCAGGACCGCTTTCACTCCGAGCTTTTGCTGCCTCAGAACTTGACAACGCTTGTCAATGCCCACGCAGAGAGATCATTACTCCCGGATTCCCAGCCCACTTTCGCGGACTCCCTAGCGACCTCATCCACTACGGCATGTATACAACAAGGACAGGGCCAGAAGCCTACGCGCAAGCATCAACATACCCAATCCACGTCCACTGTTGGATCCATTCATAACAGGGCCTCGGCTGAAGCAGCGGCTTTACTCTCCGATGAGGACAACCGCAGTCGCCGTATCTTCTTCCATCTTGAGGCGCTGTGTACGTCGAACGAGGCTCGTCGGAGCCTGCACAGTTGGCAGCAGACGTATGCTCGTCGTATGGGCAAGGAAAGCCTACTACCGCGGGGCGGATGCAGTGAGTAACGTCCCAAATCCATCCCAACTTCCTGCCCCCGTTCCTCTGTCAGAGTCCACAACAGCTTCCGTAGTAACACGGCCACTGACCTCCGATATTGCAGTGGAAGACAAGGAACGGGAGAAGGAGAAGGGATGGATGGGCCGACTGCTCGGCAACACTGGCGCACACGGCAAGCGAGGGAGTTTTGTCTTCTAGATGGCCATTATGGTTTCGAGTAGGCCTTTCTTGAAACAGAGCTGGCAATGCGAAGGCGTTGCCGTAGAAGTATGTTACGCCGATAGCAACGGGGGCGGGGCAAGAACGGGCTCGTCAACATGGTTATATGCGGCTGCAAGGTAGTAGCTAGCATTGTACGAAAAGATGGAAAGTTGTACGTTCACCACACATGACGGGGACCAGGTCGACTCAGAGCAAATAGGCTCAAATAGTCATACAAATAAGATCACATCCCACAAGCTCTTTGGCCATTCTGTCTGTGATGGGAACCTTGTTTTGAATCTGCCTTGATTCATGTGGAAATGCTGGATATCTCCCTCGTGGCAAACCATGAACATAGGCTTGCAGAATATGAACGAAGTACTCTGCAGTGCAACAAGCAGCCTTCCATATGTCATTGCACTCAAATGCCCGTTGGATCATGGCTTACTCCAGCTGACCATGCAACCTATTATTTCAACCCAGACTCCTAGAACTCCACCCCTTCCACCCCCTATATAGATAGCAAGAACCCAACCCCTTGACCACAGTAGCACACGATCCGCCGGTGTCATTTAGACTCATTGGACTTTTTACGGTCCTTCATGAAGCCCTTGATCTGCTCGACCTTGTTGGCGAAGAACATGCACTTCTTGTCGTTGCGCCAGACAACGACGCCGATGTCCTCGGCGAAGTTACAGATCGCGACGTACTCCTTGTAGTCGTCGAACTCCTTGAACAGGAAGCCCGGGGTGGCGAGCATGCGCTCCGTGTCGAGCTGCCAGAGGCGGATCTGGTCGACGACGACGGGGGGTAGGAGCGGCTTTCGGGTCGACGCGGCGACGCGGTGCATCTGCTTGTGCGCGTGCGAGGCCAGGTAGGATATTATCTGGTCCGACGTGATGCCCATGTCGACGGCCTGCCGGATCGAGGCGCGCGTCAGGTGGCCCGACACGAGGCCGCGGAAGCGGAATTTTAGCTCGGAGAAGAGCGCGAGCACGGCGATTTGTAAAGGTGACTGCACGTAGGCGTACATGCGGAAGTTGGTCTCGAGGATGATGGAGCTCTTGTCGCCGGCCGAGTCGCCCAGACCGCCGCCCCCTCCCTCGCCCGAGGCTAGGAAGCCGGCGCTCACGCTGCGGAGGGCGGTGTCGGAGCTCGTCAGGGTCGTCGCGAGGCGCGTCGGGAAGAACTGCTGCGGGTTCGCGGGCGGGATGTAGACCAGGCCGAAGTCGACGAGGGTGGGCAGCATGTTCTTGCGCGCCTCGGTCAGGGCGCTGGTCTCGTACGCGCGGCCGTGCTCGAGCGACGCCAGCAGGAAGAAGAACGAGAGCATGTCGACGCTCTCCAGGCCGCCCAGGAGGCCGCGGCCGCTCGAGCTCGCAACGTCGGCCGCCTCGAGCCAGAGGAGGAGGAGCGTCCAGACCTGCGCGTTCGCTTCCTGCAGGAGGAAGGTGAAGCCTGCCTGCGTGATGCGGTGGGTGACGCCGCTCCGCTCCACCAGTCGTCCACCTATCAGCAGGTCCTTCACCGACTGCTTGGGCCCGCTCGAGCCCTTCTCCGAGGTGCTGAACCCCACCGAGTTCACCACGAAGTGCAGGATGTCGTCCCATTTCTTCCGCGCGTACCGGTCGAGAAAACCGAGGTCGATGTCGTCGGGTGGCGGCTGCGTGGACGGCACGCCGAACGAGTTGTGGTCGCCTCCTCCCTCCAGCGCTAGTCGCAGGCTGTTCTTAAAGTTGGTGTTGAGCGAGATGGTCGGCGAGGCGTCGCGGAGGACGATGTGTAGGGAGCGCAGGATGGAGATGGCCTGGTCCTTGTCGCGCTTCGCGGTCGGCTTGATCCAGATGTCGAGGTCGGAGAGCAGGAAGGGCGTTGGCATGTAGAGGATGGCCATCACTATCGTCTTGGCTAGATGGGGCAGCATGCGACGGAAGATGGCAAAGGTCGTGGAGGGCTGCTGGTACAGTCGTCCAAACGTGGTCCCTTTCAGCTGCTCCAGATACTGGAAGAGCGAGCTCGCGTTGGCCGACATGGTGAGATTATGGTGACGTCGAGTCGGTCGCGGAAGGTGAAGGTCGAAGCGAGGCTGTCATGGTCCAAATCGCAGGATCGGGTGACAGTACGAGAGATCGAGAAAGCTTGGTGGAAGGGCTTGTCACCTGGATTGACCAGTGTGATCACCTCCCGGTAGTTGAGCGATTCATCGAAGGATCGAACGTGGCCGCAAGTAGTTGTCGCAGGGGCCGAGCAGTACACGATGTGGTTCTAAGGTGAAGCTCAAAGCCTTTCGCGAAGCGCAGGGATGCCGGGAATGCACGCCTCCAGCTGTGAGATAGTTGCCTCTATTAAATGCAGATACTCCCTTCGTTACGTGCCCTTACGGGGCACGTCGCGAGCCCCCGTAGGGCTTTCGGTTTTTTGCTCTATATAAAGTACTCTATATATTATAGATATATATAATAAGTACTTCGAGCGCAAGTAACGAAAGAAAGGTTTATAAAAAAGTAGCGTTTAAATAGACTTTAATATATTAATTATTATATAAAACGTAAATTACGCACTTTATATCGTTATTGACTTTATAATTGTTATAATAATAATATATAAATAGTCAAAAAAAACGTAGCGAATTAGATAACAGTCATTATAATATCGAGCTTATAATATTTAAAAGCGTAATTTGTATATAAGATATTATAAAAACATTAAAATCTCGATATATTAATTTTAATATATATAATTATATAAATAATAATCAACTACGCGTTGAACGAATGCTTTAAAATATCTTATTAATTTACCCCATACCGTATTAACTTTTAATAAGTTATAAAACTTTATTTAAACACGTGGTTATTAATTAACAGCGTTACTAGTATACGTATACTTTAACATATCGAACACCCTGCTACCGCTAGCACCGCCCAGACCGTAAATCGGCCACGTTTGTGAAAAAGTGGGTCTATTCGCGGGCTGGGTTCTCCGAGGCAATGAGATAGGCCTGCAGCTGGCTGGCAGGGGACTTACTTAGTGAAGCTGGTCTGCACTACCTTAGCGCCAGAGTAGGTCTCTCCCCCCCACAAACCTCCTTCCAACTGTACCACCCCTTGCCCTTTTCCACCAACACACTCATTATCCGCAACCTAAAAGCTACGCTCTACGAAAGATGATGGCCTGTTTGGCTTGCCATAACGTCGGCTCACTTGTATCTTCAGCTATAATGATGAAATCGAATATACAACTGCCAAATGTCAACTACCTACTTGCTGCACCTACATCCCGCGCAGGGTTGTACATTAAGGTATACAGCCCCTATTGTTGGTAACCGTGTTGCATGAGGTGCGCAAGGTATCTACCAGAATTAGATCGCTCCCTCCTCAAGCCTCACAAGACTCTTGAGAAACGCCGCTACGTCAGCCGAACTTGGGTGAGCAGGTTAGCTTGTAGAAGAGCAGCAAGGAGAAGAGCAGATTCGGAGCCACATGGCTGAGCACGAAGGTCTTTGGGACTCGTCTTTGCTGACTCATCGAAAATGGACACCGATAATCAGGCTTATAGAGCATATCCCGGTTGGAACATCAAGACACTGGCTCGGAAATGTTGCACTGCTGCCCCTTAGATGGCAGTTCCATATATTGATCAGAGGGTACAGGATACAGAACACCATATCATCAACCATGTGCGTATCCAACCAGTTCAATGGCCATTCGCACCATTCGTACCGTTAGTACCGTTAACCCCATCAGCACCACAGCACCCATTGCCATTGGCATTGCCGATACCGTTCACACTGCCATTCGCCTTCTCCTCCCCAAAAGCCAACCGACTCATCCGATCCGCCGCCTCGGTAACGCCCTTCCCATTGGCGGCGACCTGGCTCGGGGTGCTGCAGAAGCTGGGCGGGACGTCGAGCACGGGGTTGCTGGCGAAGAAGTTGCGAGGGCGCAGCAGGAGCGTGATGGGCTCGACGGGCATGACGGGGAAGTCCTCGGGCGCGGGTATGTGCGTGACGCCGAACGTGTGCCACAGCACGACGTCGGTGTCGTCGATGGACTGCTGGCCATTGCCGATCCACTCCGGCAGCCCGAGCGACGGCTCGCCGGAGGTCTGCGGCACGTGGCGGCCTGCGGGCCAGAGCTGGTCGTCGTCGTCTGTTTGGGGGGCGTCAGTCAGTCACATACATACGTGACCCGAGAAGAAGCGCCGTTGCTTTTGGCGCGTGGTAGTTACTTACACTTGGTGACGTGCACAGCGTGGCGCGCGAAGCCGGCTCGCTTCCATACTAGTGAACCCTCCTTCGGTAGCAGTCTTGGCACCTCTCGGCTGACGAGCTTGTAACTCGACGGCTTCTTGCTGTAGGGGTGCAACCTGCTCGTGTTGCAGATGTCCCACGTCCGGCTGGTGTCGCCGTTGTAGTCGGTCTTTGCCTCGCCTGTGGTGGTCAACTTCGTTCGCTTGGCGTAGAATGCATTCCCGTAGTAGTTCTCCGGGCTGCCGACTGGGGCATCTGATGGTACGGTATCGGCCATGAACACAGTATTGTTCGGCCCGTCCACATTAGGATCTATGCGAAGACAGAAGAGGTGTTGGTGGTTATGGGCATTGACGCCTGAGGGCATGCGTTAGCGAGCCAATTTCAGGGGTAACGTCGGAGCTCGACCAAAGACATACCCGGGTAGACCTGAGTGCCCCAACCCTGCGTGTCTTCATCTGGGCCCATTGCGTAAGTGTTAAGGATACCGGTGAGTTTGATCTCTGGCTGGATGGTGCCATCTTGCTACAGTCTTTGTCAGTAAATCACAGCAGAGAAGCAATTCGCCGAGTCGCTTACGTGAAAGATCCACTGTACTTAGTTAGCAACGAGTTATCAAAGCAATGCCCTCGAACATAGACTAACCTGGATGGAGTATTCGTAATTCGCAGCAGTGAATATTTGCTGGATGACCAACTTTCGAGCTCGCGTAACAATCATCGACTCGTCTCTGAAGTCGGTGTGCTTGAACAGGATACCACTGTCTTCCTCGTGGATGCAGATGGCGTTCTTGATGGTCCGGACGCTGCCAGCCCTCGTGGGGAATTCAGCGTCGAGGTAGTGGATGGAACCCTTGCAGTCACAGCCAAGGGCCAGGCTGTTTGTCATGTATCCGGCACCATACTCTCCGAGATCGAAGGCGTGCTTGCGCTGGTGAGGATGCTCGGGATTGCCACTGGTTAAAGTCAGTCCTGTTTGAAGTGTTTAAATGTACTGGATAGACTGACTATGGTACTACCATCTCAGCCAGAGAGAGACGGTAGAAGATGGGTCGAACAGTTCCCTTGTCGTTGAACGTGATGTTGTTCAGCACGATGCCTTCTCGGTAGTTGAACCCGATGTGGAACTTCCAATTCTGCCACTCGATCTCTCGCCCACTCATTGTGAACGACACGCCCTCAGGTTGGGTGATGTTGATAGGCTTGATGTTGTTCCTGTAGCCCCCAGCGCTCTCAACACCAGCAGGATGGTAGTTGATAGGTGCAGCCTTGCTGAGTGGTCTTCGGACCTTGGGGATGTCGATGGCGACGATGGTCTCCTTCTCGGCGTCATAGATAGGGCAGAAGTCCAGGGGATACTGGTATTGGCAGTCGTCCACATTTGGGCGGTAGTACATCAAGGCTTGCTGAAGTCGGATCTTGCTGCCGTGCCTCTCATCGAACCCAATGGTCCACGGGTCGCAGTAGACCTTGTGCATATCCTCTTTCGGGATGCCATTGATCTCGCACTGCTCAATCACTTTGGGGTCCTTGCGGCAGATGTGCTCAACGGCAACAAGCTCCTCCATCGTAATCTAGGGCAATTAGCGACACGTATTGTGTATCGGTCACGTACGCTGACTCACGATAGGTTGAAGCCCGTCCAACAACTCCCATTTCGTGATTTTGCCATCAGCGAGGTCGACCAGTCCATCGTAGACTTTGCCGCCCGGAGCAATAACAACGATATCTGCAATCCTCTGTGGCCGGGGTGCGCTGGCTGTGTCTTCTAACCATTTTGTCATCTCCGCCTTGCGCGGCTCGTGGAGTGAGACGACATTGAAGAAGACATCGCCATGTGCCTTCTTGACGATGCCGATAGCTGACTCGATCTCTCCGGTGCTGAGTGGGTCCAAGGGATGGGGGAGGGTGTCTGAGGTTGCGGACGGCATGTTGAAGGATGAAGACAAAAGACAATCTCAGGAAGATGATTTGATGATACACGAAGCGAAGGTGTAGAGGGTATGAAATGTTACGAAGTGCTTGACTTATGTATATGATGATCGAAGGGAAGCCGATATGGAGATAGAGAAGGGCAAGCTGCAGGGCTAAGGATGGAAATGACGCGGTGCCACGGTAGGGGATGCACCTCGGTCACCAATGAGCAACGGGGACATGCAACCTCTAGAGCGATAAGAGTTCGCCCAATGTTGGACTTGCGCCCAAGGTGCCCCCTATCTATCGTGGTCTAGTCTAGACCCAACCTCACCCCATCCTGGTTGATAATAAAGTCGTCCAACACGATAACGTCAATTGCGGGGAACCGCATAGACTTGCCGAAACCGGCATGAACTTGACATGACACGACTGGTGATAGGCCAACTGATAGCGCGCCTTAGTGTCCGTTGGAACGAGAAAGTTGTGATCTGGGCTTCAATCTCTATAGTCCCCGATACCGGGTAACTTATGTATCACTATGACATCCTTGGTTTCGACTCGCCCACATCCACTCGATAGCTGACCATGCAGACAGGCATGTGTCCATCGTATAGTCGTTGTTGGTAACAACCGCCTATCTCGCATCCCGAATGCCAGGACGAAGATCCCGATTACCGAAAGTTGCACCGAATGACGTGGCCAGGATATAGTCTTGTCTATCTTGGAAAGTTATTGGATGTAACGTCGCGTCAGTTGGCACAGGTCGCGCAACAGACTCGCAGACTATAGCCTTGGTTGTGATATAGGAATAGACTAGCGAGTGATGCCGCTTTAAGGACCATGTATGCTGTTCTGTATATATGCCCAACCCTTATCTTTCACTCCATCATGGCGACAATCATAGGGTATAGGTATACTCTATAGCCTTGGCAATCGAGTATAGACTGCGCGTCCTTCGCTCGGTGAGTGGTCTTGGCCTAGATCAGGTGTATTGTAGCACCATACGTCAAACTTCTTATCTTGCATTAGGCTTCCGTCAATTCCCGCCTAGGTCGTCCTCATCAGTCAATCGTGTGACACAGTGACACCCCTTCGCATAATATGGGACTATACCCTGACGAGTTCTGGACTATATCATTTTTAAGTCTTGGATCTCATTGGACGCTCGCTCGGTTGACTATACGTTCGAGCCTGCAGCATAGCTACCCATGCATGTGCGTGGTGATAATGATGCCAGTCTAGGAACCTAGGCATACACGACCCACTCTCCACCTATACTGTCGCGGCGTCAATTACTTCCCAAATAGATAGTCGTCTCATAGGAACAGTATCTTACACGCACTCATGAAACCCCCCCCCCCCCCTCCCCCCTCCCCCACTTCCTCATATACCATGGCAGCGTCTTACGTCCAAAAGCTTATTAAAAGAGACGGTACCTTCAGTAACCTACTGACAACATGACTCAAAGTAAAGTGAGTCTGCCCGAAAAGATGGTTGCGGCCGATCCGTGATCATGGGACCCGGGCGCGGCGGCAGGGTCTTCGGCATCGTGGCGCTGGTGCCGGATGAAAAGATGAACGAGGCGTCGTCGATGGACTCGTGGGTTCAGGCCGGCGACCGTCCGTTTGACATGATTTGCTTCTCTCGAGAAGTATGTTACCAATATTGAACTTGACTTCATATGTAAGCGCTATGTTGAAATGAACGACCATCTAGTGAGACTCTAATAACTTGAATGCAAGTTCGCCTTGAGACATGCGACATAATGTTCCTTACTCCGGTATTTAATGCACACAATGTCCTTCGCCAGATGCCTTTCAATCCATGCAATAAGTTAATCCCCCATGATACAAAGACCAAATGAAAAGGAAATTCCCTACACCATGCTATATTTATGCTCCATCCCGTCCAGTTCCCAGTCTATATGCAATTTGAGTCCCAAACCGCCAATATTCACGCGATGCAAGAAATGCTGCAGCTCAGACAAGGTTGAAGTTCCCGCGTCGAATAGTGCGGTGAAGATCCGCCCTCAACTTCTCAAACGGCAGCATCAGCATCCCACACTCGGAGGCCTCGCCAAACCCAATAATGTGCCCCAGCAACATCGGCCGATGCGACGCCACGGACCGGCGCACCCAGACGCCGCAGTCCTCGGGCACCACGCGATAGCTCGACGTGTTGACCACCAGGCCCTGGACCTTTGTCTTCCGCGCCGAGGATGAGGATGAGGACGAGGACGAGGACGATGACTCGACGCTGACGCAGTAATTTTGTGCTGCGACCACCACGCCCGTGACCTCCTCGCCGCCCGTCGTCGTGAACTCGACAAAGTCCATCATCTGCGGCGCGTGGACGTGCGCCGCCAGGTCCGCGACGGGGATCGCCTCCTGCGCGACGGCCGCCTCGTCGCCGGCGTACACGGCCGGGTCGACAAGCACGAGCCCGTAGGCGTGCTCGCGTGACAGGTGCACGAGCGTGCCCATCAGGCCTAAGGCGTCGAGGTGCGAGAACTGACCGTAGTGGATTTCTTTGGAGTTAGGTTGGCAGCGCGAGTGGCTCTTGCTGCTGCTCGAGCTTTTCTGCTGGCAGGTCGACCAGCCGAGGATGGAGACGTCTTCGCTGGTTAGCATGTAGAGGTTGTTGCCGTCGCGGATGAGGCCGCCGCCGGTGACGAATTGGGATGAGTTGGGGGAGGGGCCGTTGATGAAGAGGGGTTGGGGGGCTCGCCAGCGCGGGTGCCCTGTCGATGTCAGGGGCGAGTTGAGGAGATAGACTTCCATTGTGGCGAGAACGTGGATAACAAGAGAGACTGTAAGAGGACGGGTGCTTACTCATGCTCTGTTCCCATCATATCGTGTCGGCGAGCTCGAAACGACTTATATATGAATAAAGGAAGTCACATCCGTATAGTAGGACTCTCGAGGCTTGGACGTTATGGTCCTTGATGATCGTTATGGTCCGTCCGTATGTTGCTATTGATATCAATATCCATTGAAAAGTGAAGGCGTTCCCCCTTTGGGGTTTTCTGCTAGATCTGGAAATCCGCGGCACTTGTTTGGTGGGCTTATGCTGGGGGCCAAGGGCAGTAAGGATTCCCCCAGGATGCCGGTTCGAGGCTTGGAAGCTTATTTCCTGCAATGAGCCGCAGCGTTGCATCCTGTGAGGCGTATCTCGTCTTTCGGCTCCTGGTAGTGATCTGACAGCGCGACTTGTGGCTCTTGGAGTCTTGGAGGATGCTGAACTGTGACCATGATTACATACATAACTTCCACTCGGCCCCACACCGAGGTCTATCGAAAAGTTCCTACGGTTAAAACCTCCAGCTTTCCGCCCTCGCCTCGCCACACGATCGTCTTGCCGTACTAATTACCTAGTATGGGGAACGCGCCACAAATCCAACTGCATCATAACAAAAGGCCGCCATCACCAATATCGCCACCATCACCAAAGAATACATTCCAAAGTCAAGGGGCTCGCACCGCCTCCCAGACTCCTGGCTCACCCCAACCACCTGATATGTGTTCCTGCCAATACACTGGCGTGCTTGCAGCGTGCTTAGCTTACAATGAGCGTAATGAGGCGAAAGGTAAAGGAGGTTTCTACTGCTTACTGCGTACCGCGCTGATGGGTCCTAGATCTAAGCACCTCATGTATTACGGGTGACCTGGACGGGTTCTTGACAGGCACAGGGCTGTTCAGAGGAGATGGCTGAATCAGACTTCACAGCCTTGGTAATCTGTGCTGTGCTAGCAAGAGTCAGCATCATTGGGATACTAATAAAAAACAACCACGTGCCCAACGGGGTTTCCTGGATACCATGTCGGTGCCATGTTATGTCATGCCATAATGTTGAAAAGTGAAATCCATTTTAGCAGCATTACACCCATATGTTGTGAGATCAACATGGCCAGCCAGGTTCACTACGCGATCTTGGGCTTGGGACTGGCTTAAGGACCAATTCTACACGGTCATGTAAACTTCGTGAGCCGTGACCGAAGGAATGGGCGGTGTTCAAAGCCACGTGGGCATTCTAAGCCACACGTTACTGTAACACGGATTCCTAGCTCAACCCTTACCGGGGTAGGTAGCGTTATTCGTTGAGTCATGAATATTAAGCTAGAGTCACGAATGGTAAGCTTGATAAGGGTAACGTGACATTTTTATTATCATACAATCTAGGTACTTACTACGTCGGCAACTCGTATATATCGTTCATCACGAGCCATTGATAAAGCTCGATCATTGCTTACAGGCCGAAGTTCTGCTTCAACGCAGCCGCCACCGGATCTTCCGGCCCGTTACAAATACAAATCATCTTGCTGCCACTCATTTGGAGGCATTAAAGGCAAGGTAGTATCGCTACACCTCAACACTTATTCAAAGCAGGCAGTAAAAAACGAGCGGTCAATAGACTGATATCAAGTTCTACAAGCAAAATTTCCTACAAGAGGTAGCCAGCCAACGACGGCCCCGCTACTCAAACATAATCGTCAAGGTCAATCTCTTCCACGACTTGCTCATCCGGATCGTTCGCCAGCTTGGCGCGGTTGTCATTGCGGACGCGTCGGACGTTTTCCGCCAGGTTGTTCTTGTCGTACAGCTGGACGAGGACGGGTCTCATCATCTGCCCTTGGCGGTCGATCCGGCCGAAGGCCTGTCGCTGCCGGTCGCCGTTGCGCAGGACCTCTGTCACGATACAGTAGTTGGCATTCTGCAGGTTGAGCCTGACACCGACCATTGCCTCATTGCTGATTAGTACCCTCATGGGCTCTGGCTGCCCGTTTCCGTACTTCTTCTTCTCTTTGAACTTGTCGGTGAGCTCATTCCGCTCCTTTTGCGAGAGACCGGCGTGCACGTAGTACCATTCGATATTTTCTGTTGGTGGCTCCGATAAAGACACATAAAGGTGAGAAAAGAGCTGATGGGCGCGTCTGACAGGATCAGCATGTGTCGAGCAGTGGAGTTGTCAGGTGGTAGTGGTCCCAGCGCCTTCACAGCCGGGTCCGTTGCGTTTTTCTTCCGGAGGTCGATGAGTTCATCGAGATAATCCCGGAGAACCTTCAGCTTGGGCGACTCTCTCTTGAGCTCGTCCTTGTGTTTCCACCAGGGCGACTTGGCGAGAGCCTCCCTCACCTTATTCGAAGTAGCATTTTCTCTGATGAGTCTGGTGGTCTCGGTTGCCCAAGGCTGGATCTTCTTTACCAACATCGATTCGTAGGGCACCTCTTCTCCCCTGATCAAGCGCGCCACTGATGGGAACATAGACGCGTGCAGACCGGTTGCAGCGTCTGGGGTTTTGGGCCGCACGATTAAGCTCTTGCCTCTGGAAAGCCAATGCCTCGGGCTGGTCCCCTTGCACCTCGTCGTTCTGCCATTTCCGTACTGCTTCCTCGAAACCATTGTCGGTCCACGCCTGCACCTCTCGTGCCAAAGAACGGTGAGCATCCCGCGTTGGGCCATCCAGCATATTACAGGCCTTACTTGTGATTGGAGCTTCTGGGAAGATGTATCTGCCATTGAACTTTGATCGCTTCCGCCAAGAGTTGATCATCTGAGGTATGAATGGCGTCAGGATCTTTGTGACGTCGTCCTCGCGTTTCTGAATGGCATCGCGTTTCTTGTCATCCAACGATTTGTTGTGGAATTTTTCGATGAGGTACCTCCAGTCACGGTCCATTTCGTCGAACTTGGCGATATCTTCCTCGCTCTTCATCCCAGCTAGGTCTACTGCCCAGCCCTGCGAGACAGCGGTGGCTAGGGCATGCTCAACAAAAGGCTTCAGATTGCTGGTGTCGACCGAAGGCTAGCAGACAAGGCTATCGCAAATATCGGCAACCTCGAGTCATCTCTGATGTTTTGAAGCAGCTGGAAGGGTTGGGTCGGATTCTTGGGAGTTCCTTTATAAATGTGCCATTCATCGAAAACCATAGTCGCAGCGGCCAGCGTGCGCACTCTGAGCTTCTGTCCTTTCAGGTGGGCGTACTTACCTTCTCCGTCGTTGCCCTTCCAAACCGTATCTTCTTCGTAAAGAGAGATCAGCGCAGTGCAACCGGCATGGCTAACGACGATGACATGGCCCGCGGACGTTTTGGAGACAGGTACCACGTTGTAATCGGGAGCGCGGAGAACAAAGTCTGCCTTCTCCTCATGAACGATGCATTGGAAGGCTGCACTCTTCTTCCTGTGGACAAAAGAGCTCGTAGAAAAAGTGCTATGAGTGGTGGTGATAACCATGCGGCTGGCAGGACTGTCTCGGTTGCCGTCATGGAACTTTTCAAACTCGTCAATCCAATTTTGGATCAGATGAGGCGGGGCGACGATGATATTGGGCAATAGAGGAAGAACGGTAGCCAGCTTGTATGATGGCTCGGATTTGAGACAGGGACATGTTACAGGCCAACCCTTCTGACTGGGGTACTTCGCGTCATCGCCCTGCTCCAATTCTGGCAAATGCGTTTTGGTGGACATGCTTTGGGGCTTTGGGCCTTTCTACTCCTTGATGACATCGTCAAATCTTACATGTATCATGTAGATGATGATGAGAATGGATATCGCCATCCCTGTCTTGCCGAAGCCCACGTCATCACCGATCATGTATGCCGACAGGTTTTCCGAAGGGCGCGTGAGAGCTAGATATATCGTGTATAATTGGTAGTCCTTGAGCGGTATGCGGATGCCCGCGAGCTTCATTGTTCGCGCATTCTCAGTGCACTGGAAAAAATTTACACGCAGATTTCCAGATCTTCGCGTCAAATTGACCATAGTCAATGCCGATGCGTTTCAACACGATGTCGGCTTGTGTCGAGACTTCGGACTCGGCGGCTGTTGCGGCTTGGGAATCGGGGTCGTCGCTATCCCCTTGGTCTTCCCCGGCTTCCGGCTGGGGTGTTTGCCCTGGAAGACTGCATGGTGTTTCGACCCGCTTGCCTTTGTCCAATTTCTCTCTGGGCGAGGAATCTGTTTCGCTGGGAAGGCCTTTTTCGCCATTGGAGAGCTCGACGCTGTGTTTGTTGGCGTCAACCTGGGCCAACCAGGGGACAACCTTAGGAGTGGAAGCGGCTGCGACAGTCGCATCGAGAAGACCAGAAAGGCTATGCTCTTGGCTTGTCTTTGCAGTATGGTACGTGGTGTTACCACTCGAAACACCTTCTGCCACGGCTTGTTGGGGACCGGCTATAGGGCCAGCACCGATTTGTTTCAGTCGCCAGTAAGGAAGTCTCAGTGTGGGATGCTCTTCGAGAGGGAAGATGCCGCTCTGAATCTGAGTCAGCGCAAGACGAAAAGACGTCTGGTTATGAATTTGCTGCACACCCACTTCTTGCAAGGCACTGCCGATTACCTTGTTGGCGGGAAGACCTTTTGAATCTAGGTGTCGACGGAATCCGTTATAATCGTAATCCGTGACAACGCGAAGAGCCGATCGTTGTCCTCTTTCCATTGCTCCTTTTGGAATAAGAGCGTCCGTCCATGTTCCCGCGGAGGCAGTGAGAGCGGCAACCCCTTTCGCGTATCCCATTATCATTCGCGGCAGTAACCACACAAGTAGATGCAGTCACTCACCCACGCCCCAAGAGGACACGGCCTGGCACAGTGATACTCCGGTAACCGAGTATGCATAAAGTAAGCACTGGCCTTGCCTACACTGCCAGTCCGTTGGTACCCAGAGGGCGCAGGAACACGTGAGTGTCGATCGTCTAGACGCTCCTGTTCACTCTTCCCTCGCAGTAAAATCGCTATCATGGCATGCCGGGTACTGAGGCTAAGTGCGTCAGGTGCTGGGAACATACACCAAAAACTGGAACTGAGATCGAAGGTGTTTGGATAAGGCCCCCGGAGGCGCCTACTATCAAAAAGCTTGAACATTCGTTGCCGTACACAGAGTGCCGATGTGGCATTTTCGCCTTACTCCTTTCGTTCATGGTTGGTTTCTTAGCCTTCTTGCCCACCATTGCCTTTCCCCCCACCCCCTTCGAATACATCATGAGAGTAAATCGTAAAGTCGTGTATCCCTTACAAAGGAAATCCTCAGGCGAACGATTCATCAATCATATCCAACCTAGGGCCCTGGTTATTGTTGAAGTCGTACCACCATTCGCCTGACGTGTTTCCGATCGAGGGCCACAGCATATCAAGGTTAGATGAGGTGTCTACCGAGAACGCCATATCCATAGAGTCGGCCAGCATGTTCTGCATAGAGATTGCATCGTTCTCATTCGGGGGCACGAGGGCACCGGCTTCCGGGAAGGGGCCTCCGCTGACGATATCGACGGGAGGGTTCTCCAGAGCTGGGGGTTGCGCCTCGCTATTGCGGCTGATGTCGGCAAGGAAATCGATTTTCGCCGCCAGGTCACGCATCACCATTGCCGCACTGTTTGCGGCTCCGAAGCTGCGCCCGAAGATCTCGAAGGCTGCCACCGCCAGATCGATTGCTTGTCGCACAGCCACCGAAGTTCCGGCGCTGTCAGGGTGGGCGAACAGGTAGCCGGCGAGAGTAAGTGCCGCGTTCCATTGCCATTGGAAGGCTTCATGCCAACCGGTCAGGAGGGCATCACTCTCCGAAAGGACCTGGTGCATGATGCGTGTCAATGTCATGCCGTGTTCGACCGACGATGTGGCATGCGACCGGGTCATCGAACCTAGCGGCGAGGGATCGAAAGAAAGGGAGGGAAAGGAAATGAACGGTCTGTAGAGATTCATCGCCAAATTGTGGTAGAGCAACTCGAGAATCAGCCGCTGACGTTGAAGCCAGATGGGCGCAAACTGCTCAACGGCGAGAGGCTGATGATCTGTTGACAAGGACACGCCCCCTCCTATGCGCTTGGTCTTCAAAGCGTTGGGGACGGATCGAACCCACGTATCAAGGCGTTTGATTTCGGAAGCAAGGAAACCGGCGTAGCACTCCAAGGCTATCGGATCATCGTAAATAACCCGGCCCTTGCTGCCGTTGTAGATCTCTGGATACTTGTCGTACAGGGCCATGTGAACTCCACGCGCAGCCAACAACAAATGAGTGTTGTGCAAAGTGTATGTGAGCCAAGTTGCATTCTCGTCAAGGGGCGCAAAGTCGGAACCGGCAAGGCTAGCGACAGTGTTGTCATCTGCCGGTAGACTGCAGGACGTTGAGTACAGATCGGCATAAAAGGGTCGACCCAACTTCATGCAAGTCTTGCTCTCAAACGTGTAAAGTGTCCACCAAAGGCGTCGGTGCATCTCTTTCTGGGAAAAGGGCAGGTCGTCTGCTGGCTCTGTATGCAGGCCGAGCATATGGGCCGTGCGGACTGCAAGCGACAGAGCCGAGTGCGACATGTTCTGGAACGAGGCACAGCAGAGGTATATGGCTGAAAGCATATGACATTGTACGGTCATGATGGTCGGGTTTTCCTGCTCGCTGTTCAGTAGCCGTTGACACCGTCGGTAGTAGAAGCGCCCAGCTATGCTGGGATCGTCTTGGCCCACGTCAGCACTATTCAGCGTTCTAGAGCTGTTCCGTTGGATGATGGCCATGCCGACCTGCATGCTCACAGCAATGACAATGTCAACGAGAGCGGATGACTTCCTCGGCTTTCCTGGCTTCGCTAATAATGACTTGTAGTGCACTTTGAATTCGGCCTCGTTGAGAATGACCAGGGATGTGTGATACGACTGCCAAAACAGATCCAAGAAGTACTCCTCTTGTGACGGCGTCAGATAGTCCTCAGTAGACGTTGGCAGGTTCGTATCTTTCACATCTGCCTTGTTCTCGTCTGCAATAGGGGTCCAGTCCGGTGTGGCAAATGACTTCGCTACAGACTTCAGCTGTATATGATCGTCTGGATGTAGCTGTTGGAATACGGATGCCAAATATGCGTTCATCCGGCTGATAAAGTAGTATGCAGAGGATGGGCCATACCATGTTTTCTGTGGGGACTGGGCGGTGCTGGCATATACACCCTCCCAGACTCGAGAACGAGCCGGATCTCGCGGCACACTGACATCGGTGACCGATGGGGAGTCCAACGATGTGGGAGGTGTCAGCTCCGCCTGGGGCAGCCGATCTGAACTGACACTCTTCAATGAAGTGCGCTCAGTCTCAAGCTGCTCTTCGAGTCCCTTGACCTTTTGCTTCAATCGATCGATCTCACTAAGAGGTATGCTGGTTTCAGTAGCTGCTATAATGGGACGAGACATTGCATGAGATGGCGACTGACCGGTATGCTTGAGGAAGCGTGCGCCTTTCACCGGGACTCTTATTGTTACACTGCTCTCCTCTATTTATGCAATTCCTACTCGACGGGTTCGCTGGTCAGTTCCCATTACTCGTGGTAGGCCTCGGCGGGTGCCTCAAGGATGTCCAAAGCGTTCGGAATGCTGGAACCATCGCCGAGGTATGAGACTCCCCCTCCACGTGCACATTGTCAGAGTACTGACCTGCAAGGGACATTGTTGTCACACTTGACACGGTGCATTCGACATCTGGGATAAGGCCTAGTCAGCAAGTCCGGAGGAGATTGAGCGACGCAGGGGCGGGCTTACGCGTCGCAAGCACGAGCAACCTGGTGCCGTTTGGGCCTCAAAGGGGCCTCAAATGAATGTGGCTTGGAGGGCTCAGTTTCCTCAGCCTTGCCGCTCCCAGCGCGAGGCTGGGGTGCGCCGGTGAATGTGGTAAACATTGAAACGTATTTTGGTGGTGATCTTGCCGCTTCTACCTCGGGCGCGATCCGGGGCCAGCCCAACCCACTTGAAGTGCTAGGCGAAGATGACAAAGATGACAAAGATGATGCGAGCGAGCAAGCTCACAAGCGCTCATCAGAAATAAAAGCCAGGAAGAAGGCAGAGGGAGTGTTCGCCGTGGGGCTCAAGAGTATTGCTTCGCAGAGAGTGTTAGATGAGAGAGAGCCGGAGCTGAAGTCGATTCAATGTTCTCCGCCAAGGGCCAAAAGCCGTCTGATCAGTCAGCAGAAGAGCCGTGCTTTTGATTGGCCCGGTGCCCCATGTGGCCCACACTGCATTTTGTTAGACGATCGCCGCTTTAACGGGGGTTATCTTCCGTAACCATGTCGTCGATTGCTTCAAGATGCTTACAATACACTTGTTCTCCTTGATTCTGCTCGTCGCACATGATGCCATCTACCATGTTTCTGGCCACCCCCAATCATCGTCACCAGCAAGATATCAGTACATGCATGATCCAGTCCAGCAAGTCGACCAGAGTCCAGAGGAGGTGGGCAGATTGTCCGGTCCACCCATCCCATCAGTCCTTGGTGACATAGACATACGATATGCCAAAGATTGCGTACAGAAGTAGTCCAAACAATGCGGCCGTGCTCGCGACACCCACGAACAGGACGAAAAAGTCGAGGTACACTCTCGTGAGTTCCGGCGAAGGTGTCTGATCAATCTTCAACTTTCAAGCTTGTCAGTTGATTCAAAGCCATCGTTGGAAGCTGAGTATTGATGGAAGAGTCGAATGCAATTCGCACAAGGCGAGGAGCGATGGAGTCTCTTTGATAGGAAAGGGAATAACTCACCTCTGCGAGGCCATGTGTGATGCGATCATTCTATGAAAGACACCTCTGGGTTAGTATCATGATACAGGCGGGGCGGCCCCTGCGGACTGGTGCAGTCTGGGAGTGGCAATGGGCTTCATTGCTTACATTGACCCGCCGGAGTACATCATCAGGGAGGCGCCACACGATGTCCGAGCGAGGCTTCCATTAGTCCTGGAAGGGTCGAGCGAGCTCCATGCGGTCCGGTGTATGCAGCTCGCGAGGGTACCAGTGAATGCATTCGATGGGGTCAGTCTCGTTGAGATCCGTAGAGTAGGTGTCCGATGACGTGTTCGGTAGGGCAACCCAATCCTTATCGACCAGAAAGGATCGAGTCTCTCGCGAGGATGAACCTAGGCCTTGGGTGCCTCCAAACATGACGGTGTTTGTCGAGGTCGGGGTTTAGGTATCGAGTTGTGCTGCGGTTCGGAGGGAAGTGGAAGCGGGAGTAGGAGTGCTGGAATGTGGTGCGGTGGTGGGTGATTGGGTGATTGGGTTGTGGGTGTGCAAGGAGAGAGTAGAAGTCACCTGGGCAGGGGAGGTTGTTGGGCTGGCTGCAGGTGCCTTCCAGTTGTCCCAACTGGAGCATTTACTGAAAACGTCGAAGGAAGGCACGATATGGATGGTCCGTGTGCTTAACTCACGTATCACATTATGGTACCTGCCGAAGCCTTTTCCCACGACGCACTTGCCACCTGGGCAACTTCAAGTGGAACGGTACCTTCCCTTTCTCGGATCTCCCCTACGAGAAATCAATGTTATCCTGAGTTGACTAAAGGGGCACTCTTGCAAGACCGCACCGATTCCATTGCGTGACCGGACATCAAGTCACCCTGAATTGCACATGGAGGGCTTAAAATAGGTGTGAGGGCACTTGAACAGGCACATCTGTCAAGTTTCTGGGTCAGATGGCGACTATCCTACTTCCAGTATCCCCATTATCTTCCATATGGCTCACTAAAAGGTCCAATATGCAGTCAGCTTATGTACGCATTTAACTCATGTAGCGGCGCATTTTAGCCCGTTGGGAATTCGAAAGACAGATTGCGTGCGATAAGTGAATCAGTGCATACACGCGGACCTTAGTTGATTTCTTCTCATCTACTCAGAAGACCGCGTTCACTTCTATGGCGTCCATGAGAGCAGCCGCCTTCGAAGCGAGCACCCTGGTCTCGGCACTCGCGCCCTCGTGGTGTTCCACCCCCCTGAATCCGTTCTTCCAAAAGCGCCACCGCTCGAGGGTATAGCCTGGCTGACACCTTCGAAAATAGATCCCGCCTTAGTGCTCTGGGCATCGATCGGAGTGATTTCTTGAGGCACCTGGACCTGCCTGAACAGCCACTGGCCAGCGTGCAGGATCCACTGAGCGGCGGCAGAGACCTCGGAGTTGGAATACTTGGGATTGAAGGGTTCTTCCAGCGCTTTCCTCAGGCGCCAGAGTCCACTGCGAGGTTGAATGGGAAGTTCGTAGGATCCCAGTAGGGCCACGAAAGCGTTGGAGTTTACCCATCGTGCCGCGTCCATCGCTTCAAAGGCTCCGCCTTCCCTTCCACCAGCTGATAAACATTAGTCACGCATCACCGAGATGGCGTATCTTAGGGCACGTACGGAAGTGATAGTCGGCCAGGACGAGGGTCAGTCCTTCCGGACGAGGCGAGTAGAAGAACCCCTCCTATTGGCGTTGGTCAGAGCCACAGAGATTAGACGCAGCTTGCCTCACATCGGAGTCTCGCGTCCTTGTCGTCTTGGCAGATTCCGTGAGACAAACAACGAGCCTGGCTAGCTTAATCTGTGAAGGGTGGTTGTAGGGGATTTGGAATGTAATTTCAAGGCAAAGAATCCATAAGTCAGAGAGCGGCTCCGATTCCTCTGGAACTGGAGGTTCTGGGAGCAGTTTGGCAACAGACTGAGCCGCATCTATGACGGATGACGAGCTGCTAGGCTGTAGGTACGAATCGATGACTTCGTAGACCTTCCTCAGGGAGAACGCCGCCGGAGTTGATTTGCTGCTTCGGCTGAATTTAGAGAGAAAGCTGCTAGCTTTGCTGGACCCCAGTTCTTCCTGGCTGTCTTCCAGTAACTCTCCCACATCGAAAAGCAGCGGTTCAGGCATCCTGAATCACGGAAAAGGTTCGCTCGGGCTTGGTGACAGACAATCGTATAAGATGGGGTATGAGTGATCATGGAGGAGGAATGAGACGTTGCGATGCGCAACCACTGGCTCGATGTGCGGGGTTCGAGCTCAGCCAGTACCTTTACTTACGCGGCTTCGCGAGGGTACCCTTCACCCCTCGAGGCTTCGCTTCTTCATCCGCAGGAAGGATAGTTCAGCTACTTGATTGCACGTTAGACGCAATGGAGTTCCACAGGAGGGTCAATGGGAGGACGATGATACCCCTGACCCCTTTCCCAGCTTGGCTGCTGATTGCGTGGCAGCTGGCTGCCACGCACTAGCGGCCGGGACGGACCGACAAGTCTTGCATTGAACCATACGGAAAATTTCCGACAAACACAGGGCATCCAGGTCACTTTTCCAGAGGTGGCAACTCAAGACCTCGGAGTCCTCAATTGATCTGGCACTTATATAAGTCTTACGTGACGGATTGATGCTCGCCATTCATCACGACAGCGAATCCTTCCTCTCAGCGCAGCCTGCGTGAGTTGCGGGCTACTCTTTGGACTCTGGAGGCCGCTGATGCCAGGATAACCCCAACTTCTCACCAGCCTGTGTGATTGACACAATGCCTGCCCTCACAAAAGCGCAGCGGAAGCAGGTTGAGGCAGCAGAGGAAGCGTTCAACCGCACATACGCTGTCCAGTTCGACCAGGAAAGATGGCAGCAGACCCTGTACCCAGCCCTGATGGCCCCCACGCGATATGCCACCCTCATCAATCGCTATGCAACACCTGGCAGGCCTGACGTGTTCACCGAAGACGAGAACAAAGCTATGGAAACAGTCAATCTCCCGGGTCGCACGGATCAGTCCAGCGAACGCTCATTCGTGTCCTATCAATGGTGTACGGCAGAAGCCGACAAGACGTTCCCACCGCCCCAGGCCGATCCTTCAACGCGGCTCATGACGCATTGGAACCTGGATGCAGCCTCTCTACTCGCAGTTCACATCCTTGGTCCCAAGCCGGGAGACAAGCTGCTCGACTTTTGCGCAGCTCCGGGCGGGAAAAGTGTAGCACTGGCACAGATGTTGCGGCCCGAAGGCTTCGACGGGGCGTCGCCCTCTTTAGCGGGTGGTTGTCTTCACAGCAATGAGCTCAACAATGCACGCAACAAGCGCCTTACTTCCAACTTGCAGTCATATCTCCCCGAGGCCCTCTTCAAGACTGGCGAGGTGAAGGTCCTGAAGCTTGATGGTACAGAAGCCAGCGCCGCGCAGTCGCTTTCTCTAGGGCCTGGCGGATACGACAAAGTCCTCCTGGACGCCCCCTGCTCGAGCGAACGGCATGTCATCCACGCCAACGCGAAGGCCAGGCAAGGCGGTAGGGTGGCCGATGAGATGGCCTCCTGGCGGTCGGGGCAGTCGAAGAAGATGGCCAAGACCCAGGCGGCGCTACTGATGACCGCCCTCAAAGCTGTCCGGGTTGGCGGCAGTGTGCTCTATGCGACGTGCTCGCTGAGTAACGAAGAGAATGACGGCGTGGTAGAAAAGGGCATCGAACTGGTCGGGAAAGAGCGCAAGAAGTTCGGGATCAGGTGGAATCTTGCCGTGCGGAGCGGCGATTTAGCTGGCCGTGGGCTGGAGCAATGGGCCGAAGCCACGAAACACGGGTGGATGGTTTTACCCGACCATCCCTCGGGCGGGAAATGGGGTCCGCTATTCTTTGCTCTGCTCGAGAAGGTCGCTGTTTGATCCGAGACTCTTCGACGGCACGCAGGAAGCAACCGGCCTTTAAATTGTCCCTTCGCGCACCAAAACAGACTGACGTCTTCGGCCACGGAATGATGTGCCAAGCGAATGCGGAGCAATGAAGGAAGAAATGCCGACGAGCAGAATTACCACCATCGACATTCCGCAAGAGAGTCCCTCTCTCGTTGCCTTTCACTTCTCAGGTTCATCTACCGCAGTTCTTCGAGGGAGCTGGCTGTCAGCTGATAGCAGGTAGTTGCTTGCGCATCAGCAACGACGAGCTTGCTCGTAATGTGTATGTGTCTCAGTGAGGACCTTGCCCGCGCTGTCACCCATCAGCCTTTTCGCTTGTAATATGGGGGAGGCATCCATCCGCTTGTGGCAAGAACACAAATGAGGCGTTCCACCAGCATCAGCTATATATATATATCCCTTAGCCAGGCGCGAGCGGCCGCAACACACCACAAGGCAAGCCGATAGGTCAAGAGTCGCAGCGAAGTGAGCGCACTGCGAGGCAAGGAGGATCGTAACATGGACCATGGCAATACAACAACAAACTCGGACAAATACAAGGTCTGTGACTGGTCACTAGGTATCTAGCAATATATGCCGGCAGGCAATGAAGCCCTTCTATGATTTAGCCCTTCTAAGTAACCCATGATCCAACCCTTCTATGTAACCTATGAAATACACCTAAATGAACACCACACCGCGTATAAGCGATCCGCCTTGACGTTCGACTATCTGTAGAGTTTCTTCTCTAATAACACCGTTGCTTGAGCGGTCAGGGTTATTTGAAATCGACGAAAACCCTTGTTGTCAGGTAGCCCGGCCTCATCCCGCCAGGTATATTCCGATCAGGTGTAGGTTGGTTGTTGAACGTTGTCTTCACAACGGATGACTTGACTTTGTCGTTCCAGTGATCTGACTTCAGGATCTCGTTCCACATGGCGTCTGTAGTTTTATCAGAATGCACGTACCGGCTGCCAACATCGCGGCCGTCGTGCAACCCCATACCCTGTATGTACATCCTCGCAGGCCCACCCCGTTTCATCAGTCGTAGCATATTTGATGCCATCTCCTTCTGCTTGTCTAGGTTAAAGAGGTGCAGCACGTTTGTCGCAAGTAGGGTATTTGCGGATTCCTCCAATTTCTTCACATTGGAGCCGTCGGTAAGGTCGAACGGGGCGTGGAAATTGCCCTTCTCGAGCTTTTTCTCGTCCTTCCAGAAGTTGAAGGCGATGTCAAAAACGCCATCCTTGAGGTTCGTGGCTACAAGGCGCTTCGGATCGATGCCTTTGTATGCCAGCCAGCGGGTGTCCGGCGCAAAGAAGGCGCCCACCTCGATGACTGAGGCTCTATCGCCGGTTCTCTTCAGCCACGACAGGACCTCTAGCCCGAAGCTACCTCCGACCGCAAGAGGCGGCCACATGACTTGCTCCTTCTGGGCAAAATTCTCCGGTTCGATCTTCACTGCCTTGTCGTAGGCTTCTACGATTTTTTGGTCAGCTTGAACGTTGCTGTAGCCTGTCCAGTCCCTGATGAATTTGTAGATGGCCTCGTCACGTGCACGTGCGAAGAGGCTGGGCGTTGTTTCGCGGCTGAGGATTGTCGGTGCCGCTTCGGCCCATGAGGCGAGGCCGATGCCGGCCAGAAGAAAGCTGGATAGCTTCATGGTGGAGCTGGCGAAGATTGTTGCGGGAAGAGATGGAATGTGTCGCCTTGGAGTGTGTGAGTGGTCTGTATAGATAGATGCAAAGGAATCCATATGGCCATTGGGGTCAACGACTCCTTTATAAGTCGAGAACAGTTGATCCGGCCTGGTGAAGAAGACGTGTCTCTTGCGAGGGAATCCGAGACCGAAGGCAAAATGGTGTAGCCCGTGGGCTGCAACGGAGTGGCCGACATTCGAATGTGGCAACTCGGGTATCACCGAGTCTCACATTCTGGATGAGCGACAGAGAGTAGGATGTCGGTCCGGAAGACTGACCCAAAGCCGCGATTCTCGCAGCAGCAGCGGATGGATCATCGCGCTGGAGCGGGCGAGGCCCTGGTATGCTCACAAGCTTCCAAGGATTCCGACATCCCCACCGGGACCAAAGAAGCCCATGTCCGTTTGCTTTTCTTATGGCTGTCACTTAAATAGCAACAAGGAACTTTCTTCTTCACGCTTTCAAGAACTTTATCCATCCTTCGAGGCCACAAAGTTCCTGCGATGACGCACATGCTTACAACACTTGCCACTACTCCTGTCACCGGTGAAGCGAACGACGGTATAGCTACCTAGGAGGCTTGCGCCCATGATCCGCCGAGGCAGGGGAAGCCCGGGAAGGCAGCAGAAGACAGGCTGGGGATGGATGCTTGCGAAGTGGCCTCCCATGTGGGTGCCACAAGGGTCCTCGTGGGCTGGAAAAAGCCGATCAGCTCTTCGCAAGGATACCTACCATCCTCTCGCCCAGAATGACGCCCTGGTGACCTTTCGGTCAGCATCCATGGCGAGTTATGAGACAGGACGATGGAGCACAGGCGGCCTTGCCGGATCGGGGCCCATGGTCAACCATCGTATACCCGGCGTTACGTAAGCGATCGTGGGTCTAACCGCCGCAGGGGGCTTGGGGTAGTCGGGACTCGGGACAGGACTAGGCGTGGAGGAAACGCCTTCGGGTGTCGTGACAGGATGCTGCTCCGAGCTCGAAGAGTTGGTCGCAGGTTTGAGCTTTGAGGCTGGGCGTGAGGATGGAACACGTGCATGTCGAAAAGCAGGTCTGCGAGGGGATCTACCCAGGCTTGATGAGGCGGCCGACGATGGGCGCGTATGTAGATTTGGCACTCGAAGGACGTCGGTAAGGCTAAGTCGAAGAGTAACCCGACCTGGCGACGTCTGCGTATCCGAGAGGTCTTCGGTCTTGAGGCAACAAGGTGGATCTGCTCCGAAGTCGTCGTTGACTGTGTGTGTTCGCTGCTGAGTGTTCCGATCTTGCCGGGTTCAATACCTACCTATGATAGGAGAAGCATGCATATATATAAATCATTATCGTGAACTAGAAGGCACAACGCCATAGGTACAATGCATATGAGGTCGCTACTGCTCTATCTTCCTCGCTGTCCAGACCAGATTTGAAGCACCCATGTCCCTACCTCCTTCCATCCTAAGCACATTGAACTGGCTGCAGTGCAATCCAGCTTGATCATTTACGATTGGGAACAGATTAGTGCCTTACCACACTATCACCTACCAGCGTACCTCTACTGCTCTAGAGTCCACCACCCGAAATCCCGAGCGAGAAGCATTCGGTGGTCTCCTACTTCCAGCTCTCCTCCCACTTTATACAATCAACGCTCTCATAATCAGCCTCTTGACAGTTGCGGGCCGCACGCTGCCCTAGACACCTTCTGATTGGCAGGAGAACGTTGAAGGTTCAAGATCAGTGCCATCGAGTCCCCAGTCGTCCCTCTTTTTCTCCCTCCCACCGACCATACACAGGAAGGGGGCGCTCAAGATTATGTTTTGGACTTTTCCTATTACCATCCCCCCCCTACATCTCGGACACCCCCACATCTCGTACAGCAAAACCCCACCACCACCACCTAAACCCTATATGTTCACTTATACGCTTTCAGCCTGATATTGAAGCTATTCAGAATGTATTTAGTGCTCTAGATAGCCCTGATCTTAAGGTTTAATCCAATGTAGAATTTACCCTGCGCGGCCTACGTGATTGGCTGTCTATTACCTCGCGTTTCCTACCCCGAATAGAGATTTTTGGGTGCTAGAGCCTCGTCTGAAGCCTTGTTCTGTATGCACCGCAGCATCGTATAGCCGCCTAAAATGCCTCTCAAACCGTATACAGAGGATCAGATGGCGAATGCCATCTTAGATGTCACGGATGAGGGCCTCTTGCTGCGAAAAAGCGCTCAAAAACACGGCGTCCCTGCTACAACGTTCTCTGGCCAATTTAACGACAAGTCCTCAAAAGGCAAAGGCCATATACACCAACAGAGACTCTCTCTTGCTCAAAAAAGCACTATATTCAACTGGATTTTGTGTCAGGAGAAGCTAGGACTAGCCCCTTCGCACTCCCTGGTGCGTGAGATCATCGTAAAGGTGTTGAAAAAGAACGGAAATTCAGGCCCCCTTGGAGACCACTTCATAACCGGCTTCAAGCGCCGCAACCCCCAAATAAAGACCAAAGTTGGCAAAAGGATGGAATCAGCGCACTTTAAGGGCTTCATGCCGAAGGCAGTTAACTGGTTCTTCGAAATTCTAGAGGATTATGGCTGGGTCAAGCCAGAAAACACGTATAATGTCGATAAGGGCGGCATCATGGCAGGTTTTGGTAACTATAACCAACCCTTTAAATCTGTAGATATTCTAATTAGCTTTATAGGCATTGATTCTTTGGTTTTAGGTAGTTCTACTACTAAGAAGGCCTTCTTAAAAAGCCCTTAAATCCATAACTGAACCTCTTTCATTGAGGCCATCTCTGCAACTGGAAAAATCCTCAAACCAGGTATTATCTTCAAAGGGAAGGACCTCCAGGCCCAGTGGTTCATCAAGGAGTTTTGAAAGACCGCCAATTGGCATTATATATGCTCAGGAAACGGCTGGACTTCGAATAACATAGCCTGCCAGTGGCTAGAAGATGTCTTCATCCCGTAAATAGACGAGATACGAGGAAAAGATCAGGCTAAGTCTATTCTTTTAATACTAGATGGCCATGATAGCCATACCTCCGTACGTATATGAATTTTTTTATTTAATATAGACTTCCTTTATTTCTTTCCTGATTTAATAAGGGCTAATGCGTGTTATAAGGACGAATTCATGACCATCTGTTATTTTGCCAACATATTGCTCTGTTTCTTCCCTGCGCATACTAGTCATGGCATGCAATCCCTAGATAACGGGTCCTATAATGCCCTGAAGGCTCACTACCAGAAATTCCTTTCTCAGCTAAATTCTCTGACGGATGCCTCGCCTGTTGACAAGATCAACTTTATTCGGTGCTATAGCCAGGCCAGAACTGCTGTTTTTACTAAGGCAAACATCCTTTCTGGCTTCAGAACTACTGGATGTTATCCTATCAGCCGCAGGAAGTGCTTAGCGCATCCAGAAATCCAGGAAGAGAAGCAGAAGACCCCTGAGCCTGAGACCCCTGAAAGCTCTGAACCAGAGGACTAACGGACCCCTACTACGAGCCGCCAGATCATGAATTTCGGCAAAAAAGTCCCCTGGCACCCGGCTGAAGTACAGGAAGATAGCCACTGCGTTCAAGGCTAAGGAAACCGACCTTGTTATCAAAGACAGGAAGATCAAGGCCCTGGAGGCTGAACTAGAGCGGCTACGGCCAAAGAAGCGGCAGAAGATCCCTAATCCTAACAGGAAGTTCAGAACAGTCACGGAGGTACTAAGTACGGGTGGTACCATCACCCCTGGTGCCTCTGCGGATGTACCAGAAGTTGTGGTTGATGATGACGAGGAAGAAGAAGCAGAAGACGAAGACTCGGCTGAAGAGGCCGCTTCGGAGGCCATACAGGAGCCTAGGCAGACCCGTTCGGGGCGATTCATTCGGGCGCCCACTAGATATTACGAACGATCAGCTTCAGCGCTCTTGAATGATAATTTGCTGGATTTCTCGGACCTGAATGACTTCTTTTACATGTGGGTGAATAAGGGGGTGTTTTGGTGGTGGTGGTGGGGTTTTGCTGTACGAGATGTGGGGGGGGGGATGGTAGCCAGTCTGCATCTTACCTGAAGTATAATAGCTGATTAAGGTTCGCAACCACTCGCCGAAACTCACTCACGATGTAGACTGTGATGATTCGTTCGAATACCTCTCTGATTCTGTCTGTCCCTCTCCGTCCAAGAACTAGTGGCCCCAAACATGCTCAAGTTACTGATTGTGCGCGGTGAACAGGCCTCCCTGAAAACATACAAAAGGGCCGTTCTGTCTCGCTCGTTCCCATTTCCTCCATCCTTTCTTTCCCTTCCTCAACATCCCTCACACCCTCATTAACGGCCCTGCCGCCCACCCCCCATATCCTCGCCATCTCTCCATCCATCTTCCATCTTCCTATCGCACACCACTTCACCTCCTTACCGGCCATCATCCTCTCCGCATCCACCTTCTTTCCGCAGACCTTGCCATCCTCTCTCCATCTTCTGTCCGCAGACCCATCCTCTCTCCTTCCATCTACTCTCCGCCGACCTTGCCATCCTCCTCCCATACTCGACACACATACCTCTCGTCTCATCCGCCTTCTCGCCAACCTCACCTCTTCTCCCACATCACCTATTCTCTTTGCCGACTTCACCTCTTCGCCAACCTCGCCTCCTCCCCTCCTCCCCTCCTCGCCGACTTCACCCCATCGCTAACCATCTTCGTTCCTCTACTTACCGCATCCCTCCGGGTCCTCAGCTCAATTCTCACCGCCCACAACCGAATATTTCCATTATCCTAAATCTTATCTTCTTCTGTTCCCCGCTTCGCCTTCCCATTAACCTCTCCTTCTTTCGCCCTCGCCTTCGGTCTTATCTCTCACCCCACCTTACTCTACTCGCCATGCACTACTCTCCTCTCTACTTGCCTCGCTCTACTCACCCTACTCTACTCGCCTGGCTCTACTCGCCATGCACGACTCTCCTCTCTACTTGCCTCGCTCTACTCACCCTACTCTACTCGCCTGGCTCTACTCACCCTGCTCTACTCACCTACTCACCCTGCCCTACTCACCCTGCTCTACTCGCCTGGCTCTACTCACCTCATCTGCCTTATCCTCTCCGACCTCCACTCCTACCTCAGCGTTGCTTTGCCTGCATTTCATAGTACCGGTCTGTGGTACTCGCGTCCGTCATGTACAAGCCGCTCGTCCAAAAAGCGTAGGAAAGGACACCTGGCCAGCTCGATATGTGGGTTCGAGTCCCACCGTCGGGTGCTGATTAAGTTTGGGTAACACCCCGGCGTCGTCTAAAAGATGTTGGTCAAGACGTCGAGCTGCCCAGGAGATCTCGGTTCGATCCCGAGGCGGGGGAGGGTTGAAGTCCACCGAAAATGGGACCCGTCTAGCTCGGCATGACGTTAAAGGCCACAACACATCTCGTCGTCCAGGCCGAGGTTCTACCAAACTGCCTGACAGCCTTGGAATGGCTATACACACTTTCCACCGGGCACTCTGCCCAACCGCTCTCGAGCACGACGAAGTCCTCGCTACGATCTTTGATCCGGCTCGGCAACTACATACTCTGTAGTTTTTAAAGGAGTCGCTCTCGAGCATCGTACAACTCCATACAAGTCCAGTGCTGCGATCTATGATCCTCCTGCCTGGCATAACTTTTTTTCATTGTGTGCGTTGCCGTGTGCAGCGCCACGAAGAAGAAATTTGGTGTTGGTGAGAGCTTACCTCTCGTGGTGAAAACTTTGTGTGGGCGTAGCCTATCTGGGGGCTGTGGCTGGACATCCGGGTGCACCGGACGGGAGTTTCGGGCGTGGAGGTTGCAGGTATCGGAGTCAGCGCCGTCCAAAAATAGGAGATAGGGGCGCTAGATGAACCCAATCCCGTCACACTCGCATTGAAGCACGTGGCAATGGTAACTACCTCCTACCTTCCACTTCATGGTGTTCGTTCTCTGGCGCTTTTACTTTACTTTCTTGCCGTCGCAACAGGTTTGCTCGATGGTAGCTGATGGATGCACAGTCAAACGCCCGGCCTCTCGCGAACAAAGCTCTCGCATTTCTCTCTGGCTTTTGAACGTGCACGGAAACGCAACGTCTTTTATGCCAAGTCTATTACGGATTCTCGCTTTGCTACTGATGCCCACTCGTCTTGGCCTCTGGATGATCCTTGGTCACTTAGACTCCATCTCTTGCGAAGCCACCATCCACCACGCCGGCCATTCCCTGGCTTGATGCATTGCCCAGAAACAGCACAACCCATCTGTACGGTGTGTGTTCTCGATGTTTCCAAGCAAGTTGTGGAAGGCTCGCACTTTTTATTCTCAGCGCATCGTCTGGGCAGTTTTACTTATGCCCCTTTCAGTCACATCTTGTACTGACGTCCGATCAAGCTTGAGTTCGCAGGGAACTGCTAAATGTTAGCGATCGCGTATGCTCTTTGGCAAATGCTGACGCCGTCGTTGCCAGCCCCTGAGCTGCCAGCCGCTCGTTGTATACCCCTTAGTCATCCACGGCAGACTAACAAGCAGGCGTTCCCACCCTCCAGCACTGCTACAGCGCACATCGACTTATCAAAAGACCAAAAAGAAATCTTCCCACATCCACCTGCACCAGCACAGCTTGCGCATTTCAGCCATGTTGTCACTCCAAGAGACTTCGTGTTCCCAACCCGGCAGATTGAAATGATATCGATGTTGTGGAATCAATTCAGGCTCTGCCACAACCTTGAGCAAATAAACAATGGTTTTTTTTTTGGTGGCTCATGGCTGAACTCTGTTCGTCTTCTCCCTCAACCTCAACGCCACTAGCGATCACTCCAAGAGAAGGCCATGAAGAAAGTATAACCAAGAATATCTATCACGCAAAAAGCAAAACATACAACACCGGGGATTCGCTGGTCGTCACCGACCCAACTACTAATCCGGCGGTATCAAGCTTATTTAAGGCAGAGCGGACGGGATGCCAAGTTCTCCTGATCCTATGGTCGTATGTGATAGAATGAACTTTGAACAGGGGCTATATACTAGCAAGACAGAATTGGGCCCTCCCTCCGGCTTCTCGACTTCAATACATCCAAGTCTGTCTCTCAGAAGGGTCACCCATCTCAACGACGGCTTCACACCAAGCGAGTACCGCGATCTCCTCTTCCAATTACCAGGCCGTTTGGGCTTAACAACAAAACGGCAGGTCATCTGACCTAGCTGCTCATTACTTTACACAAGGACGCAAGGGAAGAAACATGTCTCGAAAGGTTATCGTTCCGTGACGCCGTGGGAGCCCTCGATCCCACACAGCTCAACCACAGTTAGGTGGATGATCGTCAAGGACGCCGCCATTACCTGCATGATGGGAGCTCGACACAATACACAGTCCTGATCATGGCGGCCACTGTCCGGTCCCGCGGAGGCATAGGTACATGCCTGTGCTGCACCTGTCCTGTTGTCATCTAGGAATCCCATAAGTCTGAGTCCCCGAACAACTGTTACTGGGGAGAGGCCGGTCCAACATCACAATCCCCGACCAAGCTCCCCATACCCCCGCGCGCCTCCCGAAGATTGTCCTCCTCGTGCAGGGTGACGCGGATCAGCGCCAGCAAGAACCGCTTGACCAGAACCAGGTCCGTGACCGAGCACGATGCGCCCAGCCGCCGCCTAGCTGCTCGATGCTCAGCACGAGGATGTTGTCATCGCGCTGGACGTCGTGATGCATGAATTGCTCCAGGTCGTGCTGGATGGCGGGGAGGTTGGGGTCAGTGCAGCTCGTCGTGGTCAGGGAAGAGGAAGAGTCAGAGATGGAGAAGGTGGAACAGAAAGCCAGGAGATGGCAAAGCCGACTGTGAGCAACAGTAAACGGCATCGGCGCCAACATCACCGCATCCTGCACCCAGTCGTTCAACGGCAGCAGCACTAAAGTTAACATCAGCCTCTCGAAAGTCTTGTCCTCGATGGTCTCATCCCCGAAGCGGCGGAGCAGGCGCACGAGCTTAGCGATGTTCACGTGCGTCGCATTTCAAACACCCTATCAAAAAGTCGTTGCGCACGCTTTAGCAAACATGATTCCTCGCTCTCTGGTAGTGTTCGAGCTAGCGCTTCTTCTTCTTCTTCTTTTTCTTTTTCTTTTTCTTTTTCTTTTTCTTTTTCTTAAGCTGCTATTTGTTGACTCAAGATGCAGGCTGGCAGGTAGGTAGGTAGATACTCAGACTCAAGTGGACCACCCTCCCTTCTGAGATAACTTACTGGGACGAACACATCCTTCATATACACCACCTGAGCTGCACGCCGGCACCCAGCATAAGTTAGCCAGCACACCAGCAAAGCCAGCTTCTCAGAGCATAGGAAGCTCTTGTCCCAGGATCTCACTCTCGTATGTAGTCTCAACCTCGACACCAAAAGCCTGGAATCGGGGTGTTGAATGTGCTGATTGGTGGATGCCCGGTGTCTAGAGGCCGCCACGTTTGGCGGAAGCATCGACTGAGTCGTGAAGCACATGATACAACGCAGTCGACGTCTACCTACGAAACCCCACCGATGCTGAAAATAGTAAGAAAAGCTTCGCCGTCCTCATTCATGAATTGCTCGGAAACATCATAGCCCAGAGATGCTCGCAGTCAACTCGCTAGTTTTGAACCGGCGAGAATCGCAAGGTAGTGTCTGTAGTCAACTGCGAAACGCCTCACGCACAATGACATGTCATCCAACACGAGACATCAATTTAGCAGTCATTGTAATCTAGCAGTCAATATGTGTAATCAGAAATGCCATACCAGTATAAACAACAAGAGCCCTCTCTCTACCTACCTCCTATACTAGGTCCCCACTAGCACTACGCCAACCCTTAAGATTTCCAGGTAAAACACCATCAACAACATGTATTCATGTATGTCGTAAAGAACACCACTCAAGTCTCGGAGGAACCTATCCAGTGCACCAGTGCAGTCCAAACACGTACCGAACACCTAGACCTATGTATTTCCACCCGATCAGAGGGAGGCACCCAGATAGGTAGACAACTATAAGAGCAATCAACGCCCGACTCCAACCCATGCAAGCAGGACTCCGATGCCGGTGGGAGGAAGAGAGCTTACCTTACTCAAGCCATCCATCAAACAACAACGCCGCAGGCCCGTAGCCCGGCATGCTTATTCCGCTTTGCCTCATCCCCGACCGTGCCAACCATGATACAAGATTGCCGCTGTGCCCTGCCCTGTTCCGTTTCCGATATCGTATCATGTGTTCACACACAAACCATCCCCGTTATGCAAGACCCTGTTCCATTCCCCATCGTGATCCATGCCACGACCATCGTTCGTAGCTTTTATACAACCCACGGACACCACATCATAAACCAGTGAACCAGCCGCGCAGGCCCCCCCTACGAAGCCCACCGGCCGTCCTCCTCGACGATACGGGCGCCGGCCGAAATGGCAGCCCGCCCGCCGCCGGTTCTTCCATACAGCATCTCCATGAGCTTGCCCTTCTGGCGGGCGCGCACGCCCTCGAGGTAGACGCCGACGTCCTCGAGGCCCTTGATCTGCTCCTCGAGCGTGAGCGTGCTGCTGTTGACGCTCCGCACGAGCGGCGAGACGAGCTTGCGCCGCAGGCTCTCGAGGTTGGCCTTCAGCGTGAGCAGCTTGCCGTTGTGCTCGACGAGGATGCCTTTGTTACGGACTGTCTTCTCGCGCACGTTGAGCAGGAGCTCGCGGTTGCGCTCGTACTTCTTGACCTCGCTGGCTTTCGGGCCCAGGATCCGCGTCCACATTGAAGAGAGCAGGTCGTTGTGCTGCTCGTCCTGGGCACTGGACTCGCGCACGACGGTCCGTGCTAGGTTAAGGAACTGTCGGTCGATGGCCTCGAAGAGACCGAAGAGCGCCAACGAGTGCTGCAGTTCGTTTTCGATGGCTTCTTCGAGGACGGAGAGGAACTCGGTAAAAGTGCGCTGCAACGTGTAGCGGGTGCGTTGCGGTTGCGACATGCCAAACACGGTTGTCGCCACAGCACCGAGGCGCGTAGGAGTGCCCGTGGCCGGATTCTCAAAGACACCAGCTTCGCAAAGCATGTTATGAATGTTGGCGAATGCGGTCGAGAGCGGTGGACTGGGCACGGCTTGCACCTGGGTCAGCTCACGCCGCGCCCAGTCCATTACGATCAGGATGCCATCGATGTCTCCGTCGACATTAGCGAAGAATCTCGTGAGCTCGATGGCAAGTGTCTTGAGACTGTCGGACAGCTCGTCCAATGACTTGACGATTATAGGGGCTGATGTCATGTTGCTTGACCGGACGCTCTCGCCGAGATCCCAGACCGCAACACCTGTGGCCTGCAAATCGCCAACCTGCGACACACCATTCTCAGAGTAGTAGATGAGAGGTTCAAATGAGCGCGCGATTCCAGCCACCTTGACAAGATCTGGCACCGGTCGTTGTGATGCCGGTTCGAACAGAGATCGGACTGCCGATATGGAGATAAGTGCGACCAAGGTCGAAAGGATCATACTGCTCCAGGAATTTGTAACGGGTTGCAGTCTACTGCGGAAGAACTTGACAGCCGCCTCAATGGGTTCCGTCCGGTGTTGGACGTCGGCGCGCACGGCGAACCGAATGTCTGAGACCTGTCAGTAACCTTTGTCTCCGTAAAAGGGGTACAGAAAGCTCACAATTGTCTCTCGCATCCTCGGGCGGCATGGATGCCATCATACTCCTTTGATCTTCCACCATTGCTCTGTCTGCACCGCTCTTCGTAGGCATTCCATTCTCGCTCTTCATGTTGACCAATGTGTCATCCTTGCCAAGCGCCTCGGGTTCGGGCGTGCGTCCCTTCTCCGGACTCAGGCTGCCCGTAGGCAAACGCGTCCTGCGCGCCTCTTCGAACACGTCGTTCGGGCTCATTCTGTCGTCGTAGTCGGGACTCAGATGTCGCGACTTGTCGAAGCCGCGGCCGAGGAGGTCGTTGCTGCCCCGCCAGTTGCCGTACCAGCGGTCGCCGTTCTCGAGGCGGCGCCAGGCGGGCGGGCTGTAGTTACCGGTGGAGAGAGAAGCGTCGTCCAGGTTGTCGTCGCTCTCGTCGTGTGGGTCGTGGGCCGCGGCCGAGAAGCCATAGCCCGAGCGCGCCGACGGGTAGCCGTAGGGCCTCAGCTGCGGCGACATTGGGGTCGCGAAGTCTTCGTCGTCCAGGCTGGCCGCCGAGTACATCGAGGTCGCCATCATCTGCTAATTCTTCGACACGGACGATCTGCTGCTTCGAAGCACTGCTTGTCGACCTTGAAGTGAGTCTCGGACTTGGAGCAGTTGGAGTTGGAGTTGGAATTGGGGGAAGCGCTTTGGAGCGGGAAGAGGAGGAGAAGAAGGACCGCAAGCTGCGACTTGAGGCAATTCGTCGCCGGTGGGCTTCTTGGGTCAGTTGAAGAAGAGGCGCGTTCGTCTCTGGGTGAGGTAGCGCTGGCAATGCTTTGCGCAGTTGTACCTGTTCGATGGCAAGCTGTTGCACAGCGACAGTCGGCGCTTGGGTTACAATTTTTGGTAGACGTATACTCCGAATACTCGGCAACGTTGTAATGCCTGTCAAGGCGAGATATGCGCACAAAAAGACGAAAGACAGTATGAGCGCAGCCAGAAATGTACTGGGTGTAACTGTGATGCTCAACAGTGAGATGTGAGTATGAGTATTCACAGATATCAGTGCCTGCATGAAGTCGAGGAAAATCGACCAGCTCGAGGCCCGGCCTTGGACTTTGTTTGCGTCGAGAGTTGTCGAGTCCGGGTATCAGACAGATATCGAGGAGTAGTGGTATTCAGGGTATGCGGTCGAGGGCGGACGAATGGATGGCACTTTGAGTTCCGCGCTTACACCATTTGACCTGATTGAGTCGCAAGGAAGATTCGACCAACTCAAGATGCTATCAAGATACAATGTTCGCAGCCAGAATTGTCAAGAAGAAGATAGGTATGCGACAGCGACAAGAGGCAGGCAATCGATAGGAGGGCTCGACAGGATGACTGGTGAAGTGTTAAGTTTCAAGTGACAGCGCATGTAGATTGGGCGCCGATAAGAACATTTGAAGCATCAGCGAAATCGAGAGGCTGGGGAAGCTCCGGCTAGTCTGCTAGTCTGCCCGTCCGACCCCCCAGCTGGCCCCCATCGCGGCATGTCGCACTTCGCTTCAACATGCAGGCCAATCAATCGTCTCGCTTTGGGTCACCTTTGGGGTCACTCGTGTCGGACCAATGCAAGGGCGTACCCAGTAATACCCCGCTATAGGCATTCAGGGGGCAGAACGAGAGGCACTTCGACCGCATAGACAATCCCAGCTGAATTCTGTCCGTACAGTATATCTCGTCGAGTGCCGGATTAAGCTATGATGTCTTCTCGCATGTCTTGAATAACTCTCCCTTTGCTTCCTTTCTAGTACCATACTCGGGGAGTCTTCCCTGACCCATTTGATCATCACCCGCGCCATGGACACCCGTGGTGCCAGAAGTGACAGCCAGCCTCTGCCAATGACAGCTTACCTACTGTCTGTCTGTCCAGCGCCCAATCACAGCAGCTGACTCACAACGGGATTCCATCTGGCTGGGTGTGATTGGCGTGACCTGGACATCAACACCCATCTGCATCATTACTAACGTGTCCTGCACGCACTTTACGCGTTTCCAGTGCGTAGGATGCAGTCCATCGACACTTGACGAACCGGCCGCGAGAAGCAGATGCCCCGACTGGAGCTACCCCGCCATCAGAATCCCATTGGAGCGCGCCGTCGTGCCCCATCTCAGTCTTATCTCATCCCACCCCGCAATTGGCCGCCTGGATCTGGTCGTCTGCTGCAACCACTTACGAGGTGCAGCCGCCATCCCCGGTAGACATCAACGTCAGCATGGGGAGGGGGTGGTGTAAACAATGGACGAGCCAGACGAATGATAAAATACCCTCGCTTCTCATTTTGGAGTAGGATTGATGCATCGACTATGGCTACCTGCCCGAAAACCTCGTTTGATGATACCGCTACTGGGAGAATCATAAACACCCTGCGCCACCTGCCCACGCATGGGGGACTCTCATAGGTCGTGCCTCGTCGTCAGTCGCCAATAGGCAGACTGCACAGTCACCTCCCTACGGCGAGAAACCAAAACAAACGGACTGTATACCTCCGTGGGCGTTGGGACAGATAAAAGCCAGTTGACTAGGAAGAAGGCATGGTGCATGAGAAATGAGTTGTGCCTACTAGCCAGTTGGCATCAAGCTGTTGTTTTGGCTTTGCTACTCGTCTGGGTGTGATCCGCTTCCGGGCCTTTCCTTTCGTCACACGACGCGCCAAACGTCTTTGCACCGGAGCCTTAGTCGATTCTAGCCGTCTCGAGGCTCCGTGCCGATGGATTTGCTAGATTGTTGACCTGCTTCAACGGGGGCGGCTGGTACTTGCTCTTCTTGCGTAGCCGTTTGCGTGCTACCATGACCGGTACAGAGCTCTTGGTGACCAAGTAGTTGGAGAAAGACCCGAGCAGGGTGCTGCATTGCGAGTCAGCCAGGACCTTGCATCTAGGGAGCAGTGATAGTAGTAGACATGAACGACTTACCCTTTCAAGGCGCTTCTTCCTCGACTTCCCAGGATAACAAGCGTCGGGTTCAGAAGGTCAATGACTTCCGTGATGAGATGCTTCGAATTCTTGCAGTGTATTACTTCCACGATGACTCGCACTTGCAGGTGTGTCTTGCGGAGAAGCTTCGATACTCGCTCCGTGATATCTTGGACCGCTCGGTTCCTCTCTTCCTCCGTCTTGGACCTACCCCGCGAGCCAGGCGCTGGCGACGACGCGTTACTACCACTGTCGGCCGCCCGGATGTGTGGAGAGGCAGACCCGCGGTTGAAGTTGAACGGGTTGGAGCTGTTGCCGCTGCTGACCGCTGGTTTGATACTCCCTCCTTTGGCCGTTGAGTTGATGACTGCCGCCTGTTCCTTCATCGCCCTGGGTTCGTCCGGCACTAGATTACTAGCGTCAACTGGGACGTTGCTGCTCTCCTCGTCCATGCAGTACATGGCGATGAGCGTGTCCCCATCTCGTAGGATGGTCCCAATCGCCCATTCCAGCGCGTGGGTTGACTCGTCACTGAGATCAGTCGCAACAAGGTACTTCCTAAGGCGTCGGTGATCTTCTTCAGCTTCATGTTGGATCTTGTGGTAGTCTCCGCGATAGATGATACGGAGGCAACGATGCACCTCGGGCATCGAGATGATGGGTGTCAGAGATAAGGGCAGGTTCTGAGCGAGTTTGATAGCATGGACGTCGGCGTCCAAATCGGGGTCAAAAGGTGTCTGAGTGCCAGACACCGGATCTTGGTCAAAGCTGGTCGAGGGCTGCACTGGCTGTTTGCTCAGCTTTGCCTGCTTCGTCTTGTCTCCGGCCGGGCTTGTCACTGTTATCGCAGGGTCGTCGAAAAGAGACCTATACTGGGGCTGAGTCGAGGAGACATGTTTCCCTGCTCATCTTGTTAACTACGCTCTTTACAGGGCGGCCAAAGTCATACTCACTTTCGTCTTCAATAGAGGCAAGAAGGCTTTTAGCGAAGCCATCCGCGCTCGTCCCTTTGTGACTCGATTCCGCCCTTGTCGTAAGTTTCCTACCCCTGTCATTCTCTTCATCAGACGAGTTCGGAGCATCATCGTCACTCTCATCGGACAACAACTCTCCGTACGGACTCAGGTTGTCCTTCTGTATTCGACCGTGACCATCGGAGTAATCGGGCTTCTTGCGCGCCAGCGAAGACAGATTTGAACCCCCATAAAGAAGGTTCGCATCCGAGAGTCTTCGGTAGGCGTTGTTCATGTCGACAACCTGGCCATTGTCCAGCATCATGGTCCCCTGCCTTTGGGTTTGCTTCGACGAACTGCTAAATGGTGAACTTGAACGCATGCCAAACCGATTGCTCGGGGACTTGGACTTCTTTCGAAGCCCGAATTGGCGTCCCTGTTCGCCTGGCAGCACCAGGTTCGAGAGGTCGGATCCGCGGAGCGCAGCGCCGATAGAGCTGGCCCGAGGACCGCCACCCGACCCACGTTTGGCTGTGTAAGGCTGACCGGCGTTGGTCGGTAGGATGTCGTGAAACTTGTAGGAAGAGGTTGGGTCAATGCCCCTTGGGCTCATGGGCGGTGGAGGAGATCGCGGGCCCATATCCAAGAGCGGCTTCGAGGTAGCATCCGACATGCTCCTGTGGCGCGTCGAGGTTTCGATAATGGGAGACTTGAACGACAGGGTAGGAGAGGTTTTCGTGCTCGACAGCATGGGACCATGGGTGTCGATGTCCAGCATGCTGCGACGCGGCTGTTGTGCTACAGGAGAAGGGCCATCGATATCTAGCATACTTCGAAATTGGGATTGTAACGGAGGGCTCTTCGGGCCACCGTCAACGTCAAGCATGCTTCTCACCGGAGACCGAGGGCTCATGTACGGCGAGGGAGAGCGAGGGCCAGCCGAGGGCGCCCTCCTCGAGGTTCCCTGCTTTTGTTGCTGCATGGAGATCAGATCCTCAATCTGCTTTCGCTCCTCCTCGAGCGCTGCCTCGAGTGACATCATTTTCTGGCCGGACATGGTGGAGGAAGCGATTAGCGACGTCGGTCGCGTGCTTGGGAATGGTGCTGAAGGTGTTTTCTGGCAAGCCTGGAAGGCATCAATTGCCCAGTGTTAGCGCCGTTCTCGTGAAAGTGTCAAGACAACCTTTGAACATCAAGTAGGTAGGTACATTGGGCGAGGGTAGGGAATCACCTGTTCTGTTTGCCAGGTACACTACTCTCTGACAATAATGGCTGAACCGCGCAAGGTAATGTTGTCGACACTTGCTGGATCGATGTTATCGTGGGATGATGGTCGGTCGTCTTCGGTGATAATTGTGGACGAAGAAGATGGTCATCGTTTGCGAGTGGGATTCCGGGCCTTGTTCGTTCACTCTTTCCGCTGTGGACCACTAGCTCATGACGGACTACCCGTCGCGACAACTGTAACAACTGTAATAATATGGCACGGTGGGAAGGAACGGAACGACAAACGTAAAACGTAAAACGGGTAGTCGGCAGGGAACTTGAAAAGGCAGCAGCAGGAGAGGAGGCCTTGACACGTGCTCGACCGCCAAGAAGAATGGCGATGACTACGGGGGCAGGAACCTTGGGAAAGAGGGGGTTTGACAGGCAGGAGCTACCGCAGCCGTGCGTGTTTGTGCTGTGTCTGTGTGTGTGTGATGTACTGCGGGCAGCTAGGTTAGACCAGTCGGTTGAACGTTGAGATGGAAAGTGCAGAGTCCGAGTGGAACCCGGGTCGTAATCGTGGGCTTGGAGTTCTTGGTATTCCTCTGAGCATGTGCCAAGCAAAAAGCAAGCCACTTTTTGCGCCGAACAGCTGATCTCAATTTGTCCCCTTTGGCTTTCAACCAAGTGAGGACGTGCGCTGACGGCAGGGGGCGGCCGGGGGGCGGCCGTCCTAAATGTTCCCTAGCGCCAGATCTGAAGTAACAATACAATATTCCCGACTTCATCATACTCCGATACAGGATAGAACACAATGATATGTAGACTCAAGCACTGTCACTCTGACTCACTTTCTCAGCCCAGCTGTATGCTGTGACGTATATGAACATCTTCAACGCCAGTTCGTTGCTGATATTGCCAGTTCAAATAGCGTTAGCTGGCTCGCCTGCTGCGAGTTATCAAAAGTACCCCAGATGCCCTCACATGGAACTTGTGGCCCTCGAAACTTACGTGGTACAGTACCGAGGTCGGCACTTGGCACAGGAGCTACGTGGATGTGTACATCACTTAAAGGTGAATCGCGCTTCTAGAATGAGTACTCACAGTCTTGGTCCTCGGCTGCTTACTACCGTGTCAGGTACTTACTCCAACCACCAGCAATACCTTGGAACCGAGTATATTGGGCCGTATATCGGGCCTGCGTAGGATTGGCGATTCTTTCTTTCGTGCATGCGAGCCCGCCATTGTCCACCTGTCAGAAGGTCATACTCTCCCAGGCTGCCAGGCCACATGCCATGCACCCGGACGTCTTGGCGTTATCAGATCGTGCTGTGACGACCGTATTCCTCTAAGTCAGCCACCACTGACATTACATCTACTCCAAATGCAGTGATACGTGAGTGAGAGGTGTGCGCTGGCGATCAACTGTTATAGCCTCCTCAGGTTTTATAAGTACTTCCTATTGTCAGATCATTACGTGGTTCCCAAACCGGGCTCCCTGCTCGAACCGTGGCCAGCTCTTTTTGAAGGGTATTGCCCAGACATAAGTATCTACAGAAAAAGCCTTGCCTAGAATACCAACCTGATCGATGGGCAAGACGAGAGGTGTTCTACCAGGGGGACGCCGTCTTGAAGAGGCACCAACTTCTTCACGGGCAGAGCTCAGCTACTCACCCCATGCAACACCCGCGTCTACACGGGAATTCGAAATGACTCCTTGCTTGGGGTATAATAGAAACCCACGCCGTTGGTTGGCTCAAAGCCCCTCTCCTAACCCGTGAAACCCGCGAGGTCTTGGCATACAACGACGAGCCCGCGGAAGATATCAGATATGCCGACGATCCCCGGGACCGACCCATGGCGGAAAAGCCACATGGAAGGGAAAACCTGGGTGGGATAGATGGCACTTGATGCAGGTGCACAATACCTTAATTACCTGCCTATACCTACATGATCCAAGCACACCGCAGAAACACTCAAGCAGGAGACGTCGCTTGCTGCCTCGGTCTCGGTTACGGTTACCAGCGCCTCTACTGTATGATCCGTGTCCCGCTCCTGGGCCAGAGATCAGCCTCCATGCTGCCATGCTGTGCTCCGGCACTGCTATTCCGTTTTGCCGCTGTTACTACCTGGCTTGCCACCACGCAATCATACTGCAGCAGTCATATGATGCGCATACGAGGGACGAATCATGTGGAACTTGGATCACCTTCGGGCGGTAGGGTGGCCCCAGAATTATGAGGGGAAAAAACATTGGTCATAAGGCCTGAGCACGGAAAACATGCATGTTTAGCACATATGGGCGGATCAGGGCAGGTTTCGTAGAATAAGCGCTTTTGTTCATTATCAGAGAAGTCCTACTGAGAGTAACCTCTACTGTGTTTGGGAATTCACCCACCGGCGACCTTGGGGGTATTTTGGGTCAGAATCATGGGTGCCGCCAAATTCCGTTCGGTGCCAGGCAGCAAGACCATGGGCTGACCGATTATGACCACAAACGCCTGATGACTGAAGCTCCTCGCATCCAGCCAGTTGCTCCGAGCAAAGAGCAAAGAGCAAAGAGTCTACCAATACATGAGAGTAGTATGTCGGTTTCCTCGAGTAAGCCGGACAAGATGTAAAGGCACCGACGGGCCAAGATCCGTCCAAACATCGAGAAGGGAGGTCATACAGGGCGTGACAGACGAAGTGGGGGAAAGAATACAAACATCAATGTCGCAGACTGTGCCTGGACAGAGAGCCGGTATCATGACGAACTTTTCCGAAATATGTTGGCAAAAGTCGGCCGTGCCAAATCGCAAACAGTCGAAGAAACTGATGCTGGGAATAGGGAAACCAAATCACATCAACTCCATATCGTCAGATGTTGGTGCCGATTTATGCCTTCCCCTCAGCCTTCTCCTGCTTCTCTCCGCCCTCCTCCTCGTCGCCACCCTGTTTCTTGAGGTAGTCGTCGTAGACGTGCATGGCCTCGTCTACCTTCATCTTCAACGAGTCGTTGTCCTCAATGCTGTGATGTGTTAGCATGTATGCACCTGTTGTCGAGGACGAGAATTTCTCCACTTACAGATTGACGAGGTCATGGTTGTCCATCTCTAGAAGCATACCGGTGATCTTACCAGCCAACTCGGGTTGCAGGGCTTGAATCTTGGGGAAGATCAGCTCACCAAGCATCTGCTTCTGCTGTCCCGGGTTGCCAGCGTGAGCCTGAAGCTGGGACTGAAGAAGCGACGATTGGGTCAAGTCCTGCTGCGGCAGGTTGGGCGCGCCGCCCATCTGCTGGTTGGGCATTCCACGTCCACCCTGAGGGCCGAATTGACCCATCTGACCGTTTCGGTTATTGTTCGGTCCACCACGACCAGGGGCGCCGCCCTGTCGCGAGTTGGGCGGGTACCCGGGCATTCCTCCGGGACCACCAGCACCCTGCATGCCCATGTTCGGCATTCCTTGCATGGGACCACGACCGGCGGGAACGCCTCGGCCGCCTCCGAGAGTAGCTTGCTGCACCTGAGCCATCGCTGCCATGAACTGCGGGTTTCCAGGCTGACCGTAGGGAGCACCAGGAGGAAACTGGCCGGGCATGTACATGTTGGGAGGCATCTGTTGCGGCATGGCTCCGTTGCGACCGGCTTGGGGAGCTCCGTATGCATTAGGGGGGAACTGACCGGGACGGCCACCCTGGACGGCTGGCATAGCCATTCCTCCGGGGAACGGCATGCCGCGCCCCGCCTGAGGAGGGAAGCCCGGCTGCTGACCAGGAGGGTAGAAGACGGGAGGCTGCATGCCGAAGGGTTGGGGCATGCCTGCGGCTGCCGCTGCCTGCTGCATTCGGAGCTGGTTGCGAGCCTGGATACTAGCCTCGAGCTGGTTTTTCCGAACGTCCTTGCGCTGGGCGAGAGCGACATACAGCGGCTTGTTGTCGAACATGCGCTGGTTCATGTCGGCGACCGCCTTGGTCGCATCGTCGGGGTTGGAGAAGCAAACAAATCCGAACCCTTTGCTCTTTCCGAGCTTTCGGTCGCTCTTCTTCTCCTTCTTCTCGCCCTCTTCGTCCTTCTCATCGTCGCCGGAGTCCTTCTGGTTCTCCTTGTCCTTTCCATCCTTGTCGTCTTCACCCTCGGTGTACATATCGCGCATGACCTTAGCTGAAGTGATAGGTCCGAACTCTGAGAACATCTGACGCAACTTCTCGTCATCGACCTCATCGGCCAGGTTCTTGATGTACAAGTTGACACCCTGGTACTTGCTTGCCTTCTCCTGGCGAGCGGCCTCGTACGACTTGCGCAGTTCCTCCTCACGCTCGTGCTTCTTCTGGGCGCGACCGACGTAGAGGTCCTGGCCGTGGAAATCGCGACCGTTAAGCTCGTCGACCGCCTTATAAGCGGCCTCGTGGGTGGTGAAGTTGACGAAGCCAAAGCCACGCGACTTGCCTTCAACATCGCGAGCCAGCGAGGAAGAGGTGACATCGCCGTATTTCTCGAAAAGATCGCGGAACTCGTCATCGGTCGCATCGCCCGAGATGTTCTTCACGTATACATTGGTGAAGTTGGCCTTCATCTCTTCGAACTTGCTCTGGCGGTCCTTCTTGGCAATGTGGTGTCCGACGTAGACCTTCTTCTCGTTCAGCAACATTCCGTTGACGTGCTTGATGGCAGCAGCAGCAGACTCGTCGGTCTCATAGTGCACAAAGCCATAGCCCTTGGAGCTGCCGTGCTCATCTTGGGCGACCTTGCAGCTCAGAATATTGCCGAAAGCGGCAAAGGTGTCGTGCAGAGCCTTGTTGTCGATCGCGGCATCCAAGTTCTTGATGAAGATGTTGCCCTGACCACTCTTGCGCAGATTGGGGTCGCGCTGAGACCACATGATACGGCAAGGGCGGCCTTTGATCTGGGTGTAGTTGAGCTCCTCGAGAGCGCGCTCACCGTCAGAAGTAGTGTTGTAGTTGACATAAGCATAGCCAAGCGATCTACGGGTGACAGCATCACGGCAAACACGGATGGAAGCGACAGAACCGATCTGGGAGAAGAGCTCGAAGAGCATAGCCTCGGTGACGGAGGGTTCGAGCTCGCCGACGTACAGAGAGGCAGAGGCGGCGGGGTGAGGGTTCTGCGCCGAGCTGGGAGTAGGGCCAGCGGTGTCGGCCTCGTCGCCGTGGGCGCCGGAAGCGACGTTTGTGTCAATGGCGGCGGGCTTCGCATCGCTACCGTTGAGAGAGGTGTTGCCGAGATCGGCGGCGAGCTGATCAACAGCGCCGGAAGCAGTAGCAGCAGACATGTTGAAGGGAATGGTTAACTGGGCTGGCTTTGTATGCTTGGTTAGTACTAGAAGGGAATGGCGGGATACGGCAAGAGTGAGGATATTGACAGGTCGGGTGGGAGCATGCAAATCTCAGAGCAGTCTGATCGATCAAGCTTTCGGGGTACAAATGTGCAGTCAGCAGGGCAGGCAATGAAAAGACGTACCGAACTACTGGAGTAGATTGAATGAGTCGTGGTCTCGAGATCGGGGACGGATCAAGAGGCAATGAAGTCTGACGAACAAAGGCTGCGGTCGGGACTTCAAAGAGAGATCAAGGCTACTCGGAGGACCCAAGTAGATGCCTGTTAATCTGGGAATTGGGAGAGGACAGAGATGCGTCGCAGGCTGGGTCGAGCAGAATCTTGTCCAAAGGGCCGCAACGACAGAGAGGGGTCTGTGGTGCGTTGGTGTCGGCGTGAGGAGAGGTGAGTATGAGGATGGGCGGATGAGGAGGAGGGTATGGGTTTTTTCTGGTTTTCCGAGTTTTTTTGTGGTTTAGTTTGGGAGTATTTGGCGAGAACAGAAATGAAGCATGAACTGTACAGAACGTGCCTTAAGACTGATTCTCTTTTTTGGGGTGTTTTATGGGCGACGAGCTGGCGGATAAAGTTGTCAAGTCGTTGGAGAAAGGAAGAGGGAGACGCAGGAGGGTCCGCTGTCCTTGCAGATATAGAAATTTTGTGTTTTCCCAAATTTCTGACCACGGTTCGCTAGTCTCGTAGCGTACCAGGTAGATCAATCAGCTTATCGCCCCGTCCAGCTGCCAGCGATAATGCGCAGCGGAGTGCCCGAGTGCTGCCGGTCTGGCAGTGGCCATGTTGTGGAGCTGGCCATCTGCCAAAAGTCAATCAAACTCAGTGCACAGACTACATAGATAGATCAAAACAACGGGAAAGGGCGGGGTACGATTGGAGATCGCTGACTGCCTGAGGTGAGGTGCAGAATGTGCCATCGCGCCTGCTTCAAGGCTTGCGCCTGGGGAACAGCCAAGTCTGCAAGTCAGTCGTCCCATGCTTGTTCCATTTAGGTAGTTGCGCCTGGAACAACCAGTTCTGCTCGATATTTATGCACATTATCATTCCAGGCACTTGGGTACCTTGCATTATCTGTTTAAGGGCTCTGGCAACAGAGAGTTGATGGAGTTCATGCTTTTAAACCTGGTCAATTCGAGACCTAATAGGTAGGTACTAATCTTGGGCTGTATGCCGAAACAACCTCTGAATTCTTGAATGCTTCTGTGGTATCTTGTAGAAACCTCACAAGCTCAAAGAAGCCTTTCAAGGAGGTACGACTTCCAATCTCACAAACCGAAGCTTTTCACACCGTACTTCCAACATGAAGATAGTGGCAGATAGGTAGACCGTTGTGACTGTGGATATCAATGTGGCTGGCAGGTGCACAGACAACCTCATGGATGGTGGACACTGACAACTTGAAGAAAGGTCAATCAATATAGCATCCGGCTGGTCAGCTATATACAGTCATGAATTGATGTGCTTCCAAGGTTTTCACACAAGTTGATTGTCTCCAGATCACCGTAGAACAATCTGTTGCATACGTTGACCTCACATTGACATTTGATTTATAGCCATAGCTACATACCTACTTCAAGTTGGTATGCACCTTACATTCAAGACCTGGAGTCTCCAGCTTCATTGTACGTACCTGGAATATGATGTAACCTATGTAGATGTGTGGCTAGGTTGGTGCTTGCTTGGTGCTTCTTGTACTGTAGATAGGCCAGTCTACGGCCAAAGGACCTAGCACACAAAAACCAACCAGTGAATCCGCTACTTGTGCTTTGTGATGCCTTCGTTCATAAATTAATCCTTTTGCTCAGTGACCATAATACTCCTTGGTATGAGATGGAGGCATCACCGACCTACCTGCGTGCCTATACCTTAGGTGGACTCTGTTGTGTCAAGGGTGTCTAATCACCTCGACTCGGAGATATCGCTGTTAATGCACGACACCCCACAGAGCCGACACGCTAGCACACTATGGCGTTCCGTGGTCCCACATAGCCCTGCCGGCCTGCCCGCAACCCCTGCAGCATGTGCTAATCAGTGCTCCAGCCGGTGCGGACCTCCAGGGCTCTCAGTGCGCACCTTGAAGTCGTACAGTAAGGTACCTAGGTACATGGACTTGCAGCCCCTCGGCCTCTCGAAGGCGACAGAAAGCACATCAGTACCGTCTCTGAAAGCACACCTGTGCTCAAGCGTCATCCGATAGGTTTGAGGGAGCTCTCAGCTCGCAAATGCGCAAAGCTGACGGAGCGCAAAACCTCACCGCGACATTTCTAAGCCTCGGGCCACCTCACAAGAGTCAGTCCACCGACCACCTGTTGGCCAGCTCCAGCTTCGATCGTCTTCGACTATTCCCTGACCATTACGTCAACACCAGCAGCACGCTCAACCCCCAGCACAATACATCGTCAGATGCCACTCTGACCGATGTCGCCTCGTGACAGACCTGACCTGCACCTCCTGCAATAACGGCTTCCCGTCTTACCTTCCACCCTTGTACGAGCCGACCGATCCGACATCCCGAGTTTGACCTACGCCGCGAAACACATCCCGAGAGTGCGGAGGCATCATGTTCCCAACCTTTAGTGGCACCTCGAGGCGACCTCGTAATGTCAACCTCAGTGGGCAGCGCAACACAAGCCCCTGGGCCAGCTCGGGGGGATTAACTGCAAACTCTGGTTCCAATAAGACCATAGCCCAAGCACAAGCCGACCGCGAGAAGAGGCAACGAGAGCGTGATGAGCTTGCCGCCGCCAAACTCCTCCAGCGCGTGTGGAGGGGCCATCGAGAACGCCGGCATGTCAAGTCGAGATATCGCCAAGAGTATGACGATATATGCCAGCAGCCGCCATCGAGTAACGTACACAACCGGGTGGTAAACTTGCTCCCTCTCATGCTAGCACTTTTCGACCCAACCAAAGCCGAAGATCAGCAGCGTCTGAATATCTTCGTTCGAGATCTGCTGAGCTCGGGCCCAACTTCCACCAAAGTTGACATATTCGACCCCAGTGCCTGGGACAGACTTGCACGTCTACTCGTAGGGGCCCTAGAGAGGTGAGATTCATGCCGAGGTAGTCGAAGTCTTGATGGATAAAGTCGCTGACACAGTATCGACAGGCGCCCGATAAGTTCCTCCCACACCGTTCTCAGTCTCTTAGTCGATATCATCAAATCAAGACCAGCATCTATTGCTCCTCTCCTCGACAGGTACTACAGGCTCCTCGCAAGGTGCTACGAGGAAAATGGCAGTGTCAGCCTGACGACAGACCAGCAGGAGGTCCTCTCTGAAGCTTCTGCAGCGCCACTGGTGCAAAATGCGTCACATGGTATGTCGAAAACTCTGATCTTCACTGTAGTATTGGCTTACTCATGGCTACCTTCCTTGACCTTATGTCAACCATTACAATGCCCATCTCGAGAAAGTGTGCTGATACCTGCCAGGACGTTCTGGTCTACAGGCATACCAGGCCTTCGCATATGCCTTTCTGACATCCTCAAAACTGGTGTTCCTTAAACAGAATCCCTCGCGAATCGCACGTCATCTAGATATGCAGGTCTTGTCTCAAAGCATTGCCGACGCCTTCTCGGCCCAAGACCAAATCAGTCGTGTGCCTAAGGAAGGCTTGCTGTGGCTTTTGTCCCATTTTATCGCCTTGAACAGAGCAATCCCAACGTCCCGGGGGTCCAAGTACCTCGAAGCACTCTATCTCCAGCTCTCCCTCCTCGCTGTTGACATCCGGACACGATCGAATGCCCCTGAAGAGCTCAACGATGAGGACAGCTACGAAGAAGACGAAGACACCACTATCCAAGACTTTATCCCGCTGCCGGAATATGTGTCCAATCAGCTGGACTTCCTAGTTAACGAAGATGGCATTGCCGAGTTACTTAGCAGGTTCACCGCGTAAGCAACCTTCATTTTTGCTTTGTATCCGTGTCTGTGGCTAACAAGTAACAGCACACCTTCATCTACTACTCGTCCGTCTGACGATGCCAGCCTTCTCGCAGGATACACTCTGGTGCTATTAAGGTGTTTCCCGAGTCATGCCGATGATATTAAGATGCGTCTCTTCCAGGGCGACATCTCCACACTTGATGAGAGTGGCCTCACCACGGTGCCATCTGTCAAGTACTTCTGGAAGGCGGCGTCTAGAACCGGCGTTTTCACCAGTATAATGCAGCCCGCGGCTCAGCATAAGCCCACATCAGTCGTTGCACTCCTGAAAGGAGACCCAATACGCGATCTCGAGTGGCGTACAGTGCTGCTCTTCTTGGAGCTGTACAATTTCTCATTGAGAGTCACTGATGACGAAGATTTCTTACCTGCAGCAACCCAAATTCTTTCGCAGCAAAGTCCAGCAACAGTGCGTATTCGGTCAGGCAGCCTCGGCCTGACTGAGCTAAAGCACCTTGTGAACTTCCTCAAGCACCTCTCGTTCCCCCTTTATTATAACCTGGGCAATATCATGCTTCCGCCCTCGCAACAAGGTCGTCTTGGTACTCTCATGGGCGTCAACTCGACTAAACCTACCTCTCAGGAAGAAGAAGAACTCAACGGTCCTTCCACGTTTGCTGGCATAATTGGGATGGATGCTTTGGGATTGAGAGATGCAGCCACCGCTGCAATGCGGTCGCTATATGAGAGAGATTCTCGGCGAGGCTTCCTTCCGAAGGGATTTTGGCTGATGACCTCCAAGTTCGACATGGACGGTTTCGTGTCGGCTGTCGTCCTCGAAGAGCAGCGGAAGGAAGAATTGGCCAGCGAAGATGATGGGTCTCACAATGCCGGGGCAGATGGGATGGACTCTTTCAACACATTTACGGGGCATCGGCTCTCGCGTGCAGCGCAGATTGAGAGACACCGTCACTTACGTAAGCTTCAACGGGAGCAGCTGCTTGCCCAGGTTGGACCGAAGCTCGAGATTCTACGGAATATGCCATTTGTTATCCCGTTCGAAGTCCGAGTCCGGATTTTCAGGCAATTTGTCTTCCTGGACAAGTCCAAGCGGCGAGGGGGTCATGTTGATCCCGATCGTTGGCGGCTCTCAATACTATCAAACGACCCTGAAGCTGGTGCGTTTGGTGGTTTTGGTGGCCCCGTGAATGGTCCAGCTGGTAGGGCCAGAGACATTCTCGGGCGACACACTGCTAGAGTTAAGCGGGGGGAGGTCTTCAACGATGCATTTGACCAGTTCTACAGTCTCGGAGACGGACTCAAAGAGCCAATCCAGATCACTTTTGTGGACCAATTTGACCAAGCAGAGGCTGGTATCGATGGTGGGGGTGTCACGAAAGAGTTTTTGACTAGTGTCACAAGTGAAGCGTTCATGCCTGGTCCAGACGGCCACAAGCTTTTCGTCACTAACGCCCAAAACCTCCTTTACCCAAATCCAACAGCATTCGACGATCGCGCCGAGCTCTTACGCGCTTGTGGATTTACAGAAGGCGGTTTCGAGTGGAAGCATAGCATGGGAAATCTGGCACAACGTTACGAATTCCTCGGTCGAATAGTCGGGAAGTGCATGTACGAAGGGATCCTCATCGACATCGCCTTCGCCAGTTTCTTCCTTCTAAAGTGGTCTTCAGGACAGAGCACATATTATCGTGCAAATCTGAACGACCTGCGCGACCTTGACCCAGAGCTCTACCAAGGATTGATCAGCCTCAAGAACTACTCTGGAGATGTCGCGGACCTTGCCCTCGACTTCACCATAACCGACCAGGTAACTACACCTACTGGGGAGGTTCGCACAATCACCCGTCCGCTCAGGAAAAACGGAGAGAACACCCCCGTCACGAATTCGGACCGCCCTCTCTACATATCTTACGTTGCACATCACCGACTTGTGGCTCAGCCTGGGCGACAGACCAAAGCCTTTCTCCGCGGTCTGGGTTCCATCATAAACCCGGCATGGCTCTCCATGTTCAACCAATCGGAACTCCAGCGTTTGGTGGGTGGTGATAGCTCCGAGATTGATGTTGAAGACCTGAGGAACAACACAGCATACTCCGGTTTGTACGCCATTGGCGACGATGGGACGGAGCATCGCACAATCCAGCTGTTCTGGGAGGTGATGAGAGAGCTGAAAGACTCGGAGCGCAGAGACGTGCTCAAGTACGTCACGTCTACTCCAAGAGCGCCGCTTCTGGGCTTCTCACAACTGAGTCCCCAGTTCAGCATCAGGGACGGTGGTACAGATGAGGAGCGATTGCCCAGCACGAGTACATGCGTAAATCTGCTTAAGTTGCCCAGGTACACGTCAGCGGAGACCTTGAGGAGCAAACTACTATATGCTGTACAGTCGGGGGCGGGCTTTGACCTAAGCTAGCCATGGAGCAGCTGTGCAAAAGCCGGCGTAGGCCAAGTCCTTTACGTCGCGTCGCACACAGAGTTGATCTATGTCATGGAGCAACGCCGACTCACCAAGCCTCCGCACAGTTCACGGGTACGCCAAAAAAAAAAAAAAAAAAAAACACATCACCGATGTCCATAGAACTGTACGCGGTTAGGCAAAGGGACGCAGGGAGCTCGAACCATCATGACCTCGTCAGCTCACACGGCCAGTACACTGCTACCTACCTACTCTGATCTTCGCTTGGGTCTACGAAGACCAGCCAGTGAAATTTCAATCCAGCCCATTGTGGGTTTTACATTTTCACAACACCGACTGCGCTTCTTATCAGGGCTCCGTTTGAGCGGCTGGTTAACGAGAAATTCTTTCGTGCTAGCGTTACGGAGTATGGTTGAGACCCAGCCCTCAGGAGAATAGCAGGTGGACTGGACTGGACAAGCAGTGTCTACCAAAACCAGCCCCTACCCAATCCAAAGGGGTAATGACACTGATTGCTTGAGGTTGACTTGGACCGCGGCCTTCATATAGAATTTGGATCTTAGCAGAAAGCAAGCGAGTCGTACTTCAGAGCGGGACGCGGCGAAGGCAGGCAGTCTCTGGACAGGAGACTCTCATCGGGGAAACTGAGGATATTCCACCCGACCACTTCGTCTTTCACGTAGCTGACAATAATGAAGAAAGAATCAATGATATGTTTTGCAATGCCATAGTTACCTGTTTACGTGCATGCCTTTCACGACACCTGTGGATGGTCTATTCTCTCCCATACTCACTCAACTGATGAGTCATATGACCTAACACACCACAACCACCACCCCCAAGTGGAGGCTTCGAATTTAGAGAAGAAAAAGAAAGGAGGAATAGGTAATACTCATGATTCACCACTACACAGTAACTGATTGCGCTCAGCCGAAGCCCGGGATTGAACCGGGGCCTTCAGAAGATTCCCTCAAAATCTGACGTCCTCATCACTAGACTACTCCGGCAGTTTCTCCTTGTCAAGCTCTCCTGTTCTACTCGATATTTTGATTCAGGCCTTTGGTGGGAGCTAACCCTATAGACTGTGCTGGTTCTGGGTGCCCCTGAACGCCCCTGGGCGGTATTCGGCGTCTGCTTCCACCGCTGTCAACTGCGTGGTGAGATGTCGTGGGCCTGTGTGGCTTTCCCCAATGTGTGTGTGTGTGTGGTCTGGTGTTAATGATCTCATGCTTGTCTTTGCCAGTCCTGGGTTTTAATGCGACCTGGGGCGTTGTCCAGGGATGCCCCCTTGTATGGGTGGCGTGTTGTGGTGGAAGCTGTGGATGTAATGCAGCACACGTGCAGGCAAATGATAGGTCTAGAAGACTAGTGAGTATGGTATCGTCTACACAACCTACCGATGAAGGGACCAGTGTGTGGAAGACGATCATCGGATCTTTAAAGACGACCTTGGCGACGCCGTTTAGACACTGTCGGTACCTGTGCCATACCAGAAGTAGTTCGGGCATTCGAGGTACAAGATGGGTATGGAACGAATGGGATAACCGTCAAACGTTGGAAATGCGGATGCTCTTCTAGGCCATAGAGAAATATGGGGTTGTGTTTTGTTTCCCAAGACGCAATGTAGGCTGGTTTCGGCATGGCCTGCACTTGTGGTCGAGTCCTGGTGCCAATCAAGAGCGTGGTCACGCTCCAAAGCGTACAGGCGAGAGTATTGTGCGCCCAGCTGCATAGTTCAAGTACAACAGGCATCCCACCTCACTGACGCGTCCGGCACGGCCCTCCCGGCGTCTGGGCTTCGCATTACATCTGGAAGAAAGCCACTGTTAGGCACACGCCACGGCAGTTCACACTTATCGCCCTTCTTTAACTCCATTGCTAGGAAATTGTCTGTGATGGATTGTTCTGACATTTAACCATGCATCTCATTACAAGTCAGTCCCGTATCTCAACCTCACCCAAACCCAAACCCTCCTCAATCGGATCTAGACATCATCGCTTATCTTGTCGCAAAGGTTCTTCTGCGTGATATCCGAGTCCCGGCACGAGATCCCGCGCTTCTCGGACGTACAGCCGCTACTAAAGACGCCGTCCTTGTACAGCTGTACGCCAGACCCGCAGCCCCTGAATTGGTAGGGCCCGTCGTGGTCGTCGACGTAGAAGTTGATATTGCAGGGGCTGGCGTTGCCCTTGTCGATCTCGACGAATTGCATGCAGATGCTTGTGGTGTTGTTGGTCCTGCGATGGTTACCCTAGGTGGTTAGGGTTGCTGGCTGAATTGTTCAAAAGTTGTAGTGGGTGATGAGATTGGGAGGGGGAAGGGGAAGGGGCCGGGCTCTGAATGAGATGAGAACGTACCAGCCGATGTTGGATTCGGAGCCGTCATACCCTATGCGGGAACCGAGGTAGACGGCCGTGGCGTTGGCTGAGGTTGCCAAAACGAAGACAACTGCTGCGAACGATGACTTCTTCATCTGGACTTATGGTTGCGTGAAATCGTTATTGGCTTGATATAGGTGTTTCACTGGTACGGCTCGAGAGCTCCGTAATACAAATTGACTGGCTCGAGTGTTTCTGACTTTGTGAAGGAAGTGGAGGACTTCGATCCTTCAGATGGGATGCTGCCTGTTCATATACACAAACTTATGCTACCAGCTCTGCATAGGTCTATCCACAAGGTGACACGGCGTTTCTGATCTCTGGCAGTAATAGACTGATCTCGCTCCTTATCTCGAGTACTACATGACACATTATATGGCCCGTTCGAGCCATCAATGGTGCGATGTTTGCCTGTATTGATTGATTGATTGTATTTATCGTGGGTGTAGTCCCTCAACAGGGCAACCACGCCTCCCAGAGCCATTGCATCGCAAGGTTGTAGAGGTGTCAGTCTAGATACATTCAGATCCGCGCACGAGCCTATCCTCGCTGTAGCGGTACCAATCTGGAGTGTCCAAATGGTTTTAGTCAATACCCAAGCACGATTCTGTCAGAAAAACCTCCTGTCCAGTGACAAAGCGACCCAGTGAACCTCAGTCCTCTGGCGTACATATCGTTCCAGTAGCCGTTCGATATATGTCGCATTGGTGGGTGAAGTAGGTGTTTGTTATCTACTGGCGAGGGAAACCACAAGGGGAAAAACCTTGCAGGAGTGGGTGTTGTGGAGACAAGCTGTTTGGCTATCGGGCTCTGCGATAAGGGGCCTCTCTATTGTCGTGTGCTGGTTGCACAAGCCGGGTCAGAAGGGGGCCATAGCAGGATTCGAACCACTTGTTCTCGTCGCCCACCGCACAAACGAGAACACAACCAGGCGCATTTGACCATTGCGCCATACGGCCCGATGTTTGCCTGTAGCCCCGTCGTACCGAACACAGACCTCGTGGGAGTCAAGCTTCCTCTCGACACGTGAACATTTTGAGTTACGCTACACGACCAGGAAAGATAACGAATTGTCCGACGCCAACGAGACTGCCATACGTAATCATGATGTCCTCTCTCGAGCTGGAGGCACCAATCCAGGTAGTTCAGTAGCTAACACAGGCTGAAGCGTACACGGTGATAGACAATAGCTCGCCTTTGATTTGTTGCGTAACAGGCGAGACATGAACGACGTGTGCGAGATCCCTAGTCTAGATCTTGGAGGAATCATCGTTTTGATGCATCAAATTTGCTACACAGGTCTTCGTGCAATCCACTCTGCCTGTTTCGAGACCATGTCGACGTTCTTAGTGGTCAAAATACGGTAAAAAGCTTCCGTTGTGCTTTCCTGTATACCAGACAAGGTGTTGGAGGTCTCTATAGAAAATGGGTTTATAGCAGTAGTACTTGATGAACAGCACTGAGGGGCCCCTGATATAGAGAATTGCTATTTCCAGGGTACCCCACTTTACAGCCCCTTTTAATGTAAGTATGCAATCAACCATCACGTTTATTAAGAAATTACATACTAATAGATGAGAGTGGCAAGGTGGAAGGTGGCATGTATTGATCATGGTCTACTGTCTAGATGAATGGACTATTTGTATGTGAAATGGGTGGCACGTGCCCGCGAACTGGGACGCCTGCCCATAAATAGCCTCGTCTCTCTAATTAAATTGTTGGAAATACACTACATACATCACGTACTGTGAGCGCGCCGTACACGAGATGTTACTATCACGAAAGATGCTGCCACGAGAGATGCTGCCACGAGAGATGCTGCCACGAGAGATGCTGCCACGAGAGATGCTGCCACGAGAGATGCTGCCACGAGAGATGCTGCCACGAGAGATGCTGCCACGAGAGTTAACTCTGCCACCGCGAGTTGGGATGCTGCCACCGCGAGAGATAATGTTGCCGCAAAAGTTGTTGCCTTCTTATGTTTTTATAAGTCGCTATAGCAATGCTTTTAATGCCGTGCCTCCGCGAAAAGTGCCATGCCTCCGCGAGAAATACTGCTTCTAAGAGGCGAAAGATACTACTTCCACGAGAAGAGAGATGCTGCCACCGCGAGAAAGACCTCCATAAGTTATTGCCGGCAGCTAGCAGCTGGCAGGTGGTTAACGGTAGCGGCTGCACCTATCAAACATAATGATCTGCCAGCTGCAAAGCGGGGTACTCTGGAAATCGAATACTCTGGAAATAGCAATTCTCCTGATATACCATGGCAGGGTCCTCCTTCAGCCGCTCATGAGATACGGTGACTTTAGGAATACAGTATGCTGAATTATTCTGGAGAATATAAGCCTACTTTGTTTGGCCTCGTGGAAGTCATCTTGCAAGGGTTTGGATATAGCAGCTTCTACAATTCAGGCTTCTTACCAGTTATAACCCTACTGCTTTCCTGACTCAGCCTCAACTCGCAAGTGATTAGGGTACGCGACCTGAGTGTGAGATGGCGTTAATCTCATTCTCAGCCGCCGCTGAAAGTCTTCGCCATCTCGAACATGAACGGGCAGGAACTTCACAGTGCACATCTCCCACCGCTTATCATAAGCGGCGTCGGTCTTTTGGAATATTGCATCGATGAGCGTTTATTAAGCCAGACTCTTTAACTAAGCGCTTCAAGCGATGGTGGAGGAGGAGGGTCTTGGGCGATGGACTGCACGGGGAAGCCCTACACGGACCCCAGCCTGCGCGCACAACTGGCTGCATAGTCTGCTACGGCGGCGAGTACTTCTTTTACCATCTAGAAAAGTCTGCCCTGGAAAACAAGTGTGTATGCTGTCGAATTATCTACGAGGGCCTGAAGTCTTGCGTGCCACTACGTGATCTGTCTGTAGCACGGGTCCGGATTGAGAATCGTTACGGAATTTGCGTGTCCGTGAGAATAGCGATGGCGGCGCCCCCGACGCCTATGAGTTCTACCGCCATGAAGGTATGTACCTGCTGCCCACCCTCTACCACCCTCTACCGCCTTCTACTACCCTCTGTGAGCCCTGACAGTTGTGGTTTAGGTGATGCTGCGGCGTCGGTCTGGCCAGGAATACTAACCAGAAGCTCCATTTCCGGGAACACAGAGTCCAGAGCGGCATTTCGATGGATGGCTGCGCGCTTGGAGACCTGTCTCAAAGACCACGTATCTTGCTCTCGGAATTCTGAAGCAAATTTGCCTACGCGAGTCCTCGATATACGCGATGTTAGGGGCGATCTCGACGCACGCGCAGTCCGCCTCATAGAGAAGAAGGGTTATACCGCGCAGTATGCCTGTCTTAGCCACTGCTGGGGGGAATCACAGTTGATCCGGACAACACTCGCTACAATCGAAAAGCACAAAAACGGTATACCATGGAACGCTCTTTCTAAGACTTTCTAAGACGCGATTACAATTGCTTTTAAGCTGGGTATTCCATACATATGAATCGACTTATTTTGTATAGTTCAAGACGACCCAGAATACTGGAAACGCGAGTCGCAAGAGATGTACAAGGTGTACGCGAACTGTGTTCTTACCATCGCGGCTACCAAGTCTGCCGGCGGCGATGGCGGATGCTTTGCTGTCGCAGACTATGCATATCGCGGTCATTTGGTATTAGATGAGCATGACGGCGGGCTAATTAAATTTTATTGTCGCAAGAGGGTTGATGACTACAAGCCCTACCAGCTGACCATGGGCATAGAGTCGCCGCATCCGCTGCTAATACGCGCTTGGGTCATCCAAGAACGGCTTCTCGCCCCGCGGATCCTGCATTTCGGCCCAAAAGAGATGTTCTGGGAGTGTCCTAGCGGAGTTGACTGCGAATGCGATCAAGGAGGAGGAGACGTTTGTGAAGGGAGAGCATCACAAGGCTCAGAACGACCATATCCCAGCATCGTATGCCTCCCACAGCGCGACCATGGGGGTCCTCGGCATGTACTGGCGCGATCTGGTCATACATTACAGCCGACTGAACCTCACACACGATTCGGACAGGCTGGCTGCTCTACATGGCATACAGACCCTACTCAAAGAACGACGCAGCGACCGCTACCTCTCTGGTCTGTGGAGTGGTTCGCTGGTGCGCGACATGCTGTGGTGGGTCTACTGGACGAAACCGACGACCAAGACCAAGCGTGGGCTGTTTCCGAGCTGGTCCTGGGCGTCTGTGAGGTCTCCTGTAGAGTATGAGGATATGGTCGATGGACCTGGTTATATCAAAGTTACGTTTCTTGAGGAGACCGAGTCAACCCTGGCTATGATGGGTCAACTGTTGCATGTAAGGATGCGCTATGTACCTCATGGCATACCCATGCCCAATGAGTTAACACTGAGTCATCCACGCCGGGATCGCCGCGAAGTCTCGATGAGATACACTTTGGAGTGTCTGGCCCCGGCTTTTCAAGGCCACGCTTTCCTATCTGACCCTGACTACATACCTGAGGACATGGTGGATGAGGACGACGGAAGCCATATCGTCCATGGGCAGGAGCTGTCCTGTCTCTAACTCTTTGAGTCGCAGGCTGGACAGCAGTATTGCCTCGTGCTCAACAGGCTTGAGGCCGACAACGACGTATATGAGCGGATCGGACTGGCGAAACTACACAGTAAGGATGGGTTCTTCTATCCTAGCAGGCCTTTGTCAAGGTTGAACTTGGTGTAGAGAGGGGCGAAGTACTATCTATAGCAGCGCCATATGTTAGGTACTAGCACGAATGTGTTGAATGAGAGCCGGAGATAGACACCGGAAGATCTCCAGTGGGGCAGAGACGCACAGGGCATCTGACCCACCAAGAAGACAGATGATCAATCTCTGCACGCAGAGCAGAACAATCAATAGCATCAATCAATATCCGTGTATTCAACAACGATCAATAGAATCCATCAACATCGAGGTATTCAACACCATACTTCACAAGATCTGTTGGTTAAATCACACCTAAAAAGGCGAAAAAGTTGATTATAATATAAAGTCTTCTTATTTACACCTTACTAAGATCCCTTATTTGCACCTTACCTTAATTATTTAACTAATAACTATTTATTAAGAAGCTAATTACTAAGACTCTTATTATTATTATTAGGCCAGCCTTTAAAAGTATAATTAAGTCTTTTTAAAAATATTAATAACGCCACGATTTTACCAGCTAATTAAACAATAGATATCGCCCCGCTTAAATCGTTCTTTCCTTTATAATTCTTTTATTCTCACGTATATTTTATTAGAACTTAAATTATTTAAACCGTAATACCATAATATATATATGTTTTAATTTATTTTTATTCTTATTATTGTCGTCGTTGGAAACGTTAATTATGAGTAGTAATTATAGGCTGTGCGAGGTGTTATATCGTTATAACTACGTTACGTGCTACTTTTTAAATAACACTTTAAAACTCGGCTAGCAGAGCCGCGAAAGCAGCGTCGCCTAGCGCTAGCTAGGTATAGCTAGACCAACCAGTTAGACGTAAGCCCACACGCAAAATGCGCAAAGCGCGTTGAAAAGCTACGAAATAGCTGGTAATTTAAAATTATATGACATTTATATATAAACGCCGATCGTAATAGCTATCTAGTTTAACTACCGTAAATAATTAATTATAATAAACATAGTAATTTAAAATTAAATAGCATTTTATACGAAACTCGATCGTAGTAACAATCTACTTTAAAAAGCCTCCTTTTTGATTAGACGCAACCGATAAAAATTAATATAATAGCTGAAAATTATATAATATCACTATATAAAACCCGATCGTAATAGCTATATAATTCGGTTAAGCTGTTTATTTAACTGCGATTAACGTATTTAATTAAAACGGACATAATAATCTGAAACTAAATAGCATCTCTATATAAAACCTAATCGTAATAGCTAGCAAGTAGCTAACTAAGGTAAGGTGCAAATAAGGAATTTCATGCAAATAGGAAGACTTATAATATAAACTAATTGAGACAAGGGACTCGAGTCGTGAAAATATCCCCCCATTTCTCCTGTGGGCTGAGGGTGGAAGAATCTGCAGTGGGAAAAGCATTGATATGGCGGTGACTATTCTGTCAGTGACTCGCTGCTATTCGTTACTTTAGGTACTTCCCGTCCATGTTGCAGAGACCTAGACGACAAGTAAATGGCAAGCTCGCAGCCCGCGTTCGCCCTAGGTCTTGTTCGTAAGGTTACCAAAGAACATCTGGACATCCTGCACCCAGAGCTCCGGCTGGCTGAGAGCCGGGAAATGGCCGCCGCCCTCGTGGGTGGAGAGATAAACGAGGTTCACAAGGCGCTCCAACCAATCTCGGGGCTAATCAATGTCGAGTGCCAGTGCTGCAGGTAACGAGAAGAAACAAGAGGTGGGATGGATGAGACGTACAACGTCGTAGAAATACTGGATGTCTTTGAAGTCCCCGTTCGGGAAGCCCCATTGCGTAGCGCCCGTGGGGACTTTGGTGATGGGGAGGTTCTCGCCGTCCTAGCACGCGATTATAAGTTATCTGTGAGTAAAAAAGTCGATCGGAACAGCGGTGGAGTCCAAGGCTTTCGTTTGCATCTTACCTTTAACGCCTCCTTATATGCCCTCAGTTTCCCCCACGTGCCCTGTATGAACAGCATCATGGCGCTCGTGATGACCTCGTCGAGGCTGTACGCGTACCCGTCGCCGACGATGTGCATGAGTTCCCAGACCCAGCCCGCAAAACCGACCGGCGTATCCGTCAGGGCCTGGCCGAGGGCCAGCGGCAGTTGCGCATGGACCGTCGCGTAGCCAAAGTGGTTCGATTTCCAGGCCCGCAGCGCCGTTATGTACCGCGTCTCCTGCTCGGTGGTCTGGTTCTGCGCCAGCCGCTCGAGGTCGGTCGCGTTGGGCGGGATGATCCAGAAGTCGGAGAGATGTCCGATTATGCTGTCGGGCACGAGGTCGGTAAGAAAGAGGCCGACGTACCACCCTAGGTCCGTGCTGATGACGCCGTATGAGGAGTACCAGAGCTGCCGCATCAGCTGGTCGAAGGCGGCGCCCATCTGGCGCGCGCCGAGGCCTGAGTACATGGGCGCGGGACTGAAGCCGAAACCCGGTAGGTCCGGCGCGACGACGTGGAAGGCCTGCGCCGCTGTGTCCGTCGGTGCTACGAGCGGGCCGATGACTTTGGACCACTCGAGGTGCGTCGACGGCCACCCGTGCAGGAGAAGCAGCGGGATGGCGTCTTCGGCGGCCGAGCGCTCGTGGACGAAGTGGAGCGGTATCGGGTGTTCGTAGTGGGCGCCACTCGGGATGGTGACGGCGTAGTGGGACAGATTGTTGTTGATTTCGTCCTGGGTTTGAAACCACTCGTATTCTTCGGCCCAGAACCCTGCCAGGGCCGTCATGTTCTCCCTGGGAGGGCCCTCGAGCCACCCCGCGTTGCTCTCGGCAGCATCGAGGAGGTCAATGGACGGCATGTACCGTCTGGCCTTCTGCAGTGTTTCTTCGATGAATGCCGGATCGACTGAGGCGACGAATGGGACTGGCGAGGTTGCGCTTGACGGGAAAGCGAAGTTCAGAGGATTGGCAGCAGCAAGGGGGATCGCGGCGAGGAGTACACTCCTCAACGTCCACGACGCCGTTGTGTTTCTTTGAGACAGCATATCCACAAACAGCAATACCATAGGAAGAAGTCAAGATAGTTAGATGGTTAAAGGGCGACTATCGTGTTTGCGGCTATCCTTCTTTTCACGGTGAGATGGTGAGATCATGTCCTTTATACCTAGAACGCTTGATCCCGCACTCATTCTTTCGTCCACCGTCATTACGGTCGACTAACTTACTGGTACGAGATCGAAGATATGCTGACGAAGAAGAGTTCGTTGCTCATATGGCGACATTATTTCGTCCGCCGTCACTGCGGTCGACTGTTGGTCTGGAGTCTTTGCGTTGCTTGACTCCGGTCTTAAGCAATGCCGTTATCTCCCAACTCCCTGGTCAAGCGGGGGACCAACAGTTGTACGTCTATGAGTAATCGAGTATGCCCTTCTCGTATATTATCTGCCCATGTCTAGCGCTAGATACTAGCAATGCTTCTCAGCATGCCCAGGGGGACAAGGTAAGCCCAAGGCGCAGCCATCAAATGTTTGTCAGCAGTACAATCTCACCAAACTTACAAATCAATAAGGATAAATCGGAGTGAATGAGAGAGCCTTCCAACCTTGGAAACCATTTGGCGAAATGGCCAATCGGATGTGTATTACGGATGACTCGTACACGAAGCAAAGCCTCCAGGAGAGGCCCCCCTTTCCACCAAGTGAGATACCATTGAACTGCTTCGGGGCTATGTACATCCGAAACAAGTTATCCCGCACCTGCTACCCCGGATAGAATGTCAGTCAAGAATGGTCGCTTGCTCCAAACGTTTATATAAATTGATATGATAGACGCCTGGCTATGGACGATAAACAGACGTGACAAGATCACAATTTCTCTTCTTCTTCTCTATGACGTTTGAGGTCCCGAAGATTATCTCAATCCATTTGCCAATCACTATCCGTAAAGCCACAATCAAATCTGTCGTCAGTTAGTAATCATCACCCCAACAGGGGATTGCCTTGACCTGCCCTTGTTCCCCAACTACAGCCTTCGTGTACTTCTCCAGCTCTTCCAGCTGCTCGACGCAGCCAGTCAAGCTCTCGTTGTACGAATAGCTGTAGATCTGCGCCCACTTCTTGTCCTCGACCTTTTCTTCCGCGCTGAGCTTCCCACTGTCGGCAAGAAGTTCATTCTCCAATTCTCTCATTTTATCCATGAGTCGCTTCCTGGTAGCCGCTGCGCTCGCAAGGTATTTCTGGAAATCAATCTGATGAGCCTAGTATGTAACGCATGATTTGAGCGTACTTACAGGAACTTTTCTGTTGGCGCGTAATGCTCCTGACAAGACGTACAGATTCGTCAATATCGTCGCGATGGCGTCTCTACGGTGGCCTAAGAGATCCGCAGCTGCCTCGGCATTGTCTCGGATGAAGTGCGGATGGTAGAATAGAGACGATTGCCGAACAGTGACGATGTATTCGAAGAAACGCTCGCAGGAGTTGATCAGTGCTGAGTAGGGTACAGGATCGAAAGGTGCCCGCAGCCGGATCTCGTGGCGGGTAAGACCCTGTACGCAGGTTAGCGCCTTATCTTCAATCCAGGACACCTCTGAGCTGACCATGAGTTGCCGTAATCTGACGAAACCTTCCCGTAGCCGTCCCTCAAGTACCTCCGACGCCTCGATGTCTTCCTTCGTTGGTTCCTGTCCGTCATAGTAAATATACCTTGACACAATGCCTGGGAAGTATGTAAGTAACTGCCACCTTTGACCACCTCAAGCGACTTACTCCTGTAAATGATACTACAGTAGAACAGCATAGATGCGGTGGCCTTGCGAAGATCGTGGCGAGCAACGAATGGCCATATGATCCAATTGACGATGATAGAAGCTGTTACACCGACGACAATCGCTGCTCCCCGAGTTGCAGCGATGGTTGCTGGTGACGGTTGGCCCTCAGCAGTGACTTCTGATAAAGACACGACCGTGAATGAGATGCAGCCCACAATTCCCGATCTCTATAAAACGGTCAGAAACAGTAAATGCATGCGTGATCATGCTTTGCTTACCGGATGTGTGCTTTGCGTGAATCTGTAAATCATAGGGAGCATGAACACTGCAGCAAACACAGCTATAACATAGGGGTTCCCATTGCCGGCGGCATAGGATAGTCCACCCCAGAGAGCCCCCAAAACACCACACAACGCTCTGGTGAATAAGTCCTGGACATTTCCACCAGTCCTGCAGATATTAGATTCGATCGATGAGTTTCACAAGCGAGCCTTACCGAGGGCCCATGATCATCCAAGCCATCACAACAGCCCACCACACCTCATAGCGATCCCACCACCAATCGCTTCCACTAAGCCATGCCGGTACAGCAAGCAAGGAGGTGATCGCAGCTGTCTTGAGACCAAATCGCGTCTCAAAGCCTTGGAACCTATGCGAGATAGCCCAGAATTTTTGTCGTATACGGCTCTTCTTCGTGTCGGGATCGTCTTCAAGCTCTTTAGCGGTCATTGTGGCAAATGACGTGTCGTGATTCCCACTTGCAACTCCATCCTTCTGCGGCAGGGGGTGAAAATCGAGAGCCTTGATTTTCTGGATGAGTTCCGCTATGTCGCTGAAACTTCTGAAGTAAGAGCCTGCCGTGACACCGCCTCTGTCGTGTCGAACCTGGGCGTTCGATCGATGAAGGGCCTTCCAGAAAGGATAGTTCGGCAGGTGAAACTTCGGATATTCCGGCCGCCTCTGTTGCATGTGGTTGACCTTCACCAGGAGCGCCTCAATTGATGTAGCGGCTTGATGAATCGGTCGGCAGAATGCGAAAGTCTTGACGACTTCTGGGAAATCTGAATATGTGGGTGGCAACTTATCGCTTGCTAACACGCTGTCCTGGCAGGTGCTGAACTCGATGATGCGCTGTCGCAACTTGACCAAGGAGCCTGGCACATCATTTGACACATCGTCCGATGGGCCGAGATACTGGCGGTGGCCACACATTTCCTGCGTGTATGTTAACATGTCGTTCTTCGACCCCTAAGAACATATATCGTCAAGATGTGGAAGACAACAGAAAGACCACTCATATCTTAGGGACCAGAGCTGGGATCTGGGAAAGTGCTATTCATTTACGTACCATCAAGACTGCATCGCAACTCTGCAAAGCAGCTTTCATTGCGAGCAGAAGATCCTCGGTGGGCTCCGCCAAGTTGCTGATGACAAATTTCAATAACTCCTCTTCCACGGCATTTTTGGGTGTAGATCTTTTAGCATCCATATCAACAACGAACCCATCAATACCAGAACTGTTGTGACCAGCCGGGTCCATTGGGGCGCTTGCCACGGGGTCAAATAACTTAGTCTCGGTTTTCAGGCTGAGGAGAGCGCGGATGACAGCTTGTATCAGGTTACGGAGCTCCTTTACGTCTTTGGGATCAAACAGCGTGATGGAGAAGTCGATCACAAAATCTCTATAAGCCTGAGACATACCAACAAACGCCTGGGTCAGACTTCGGCGTCTTTGCGTGCTATCCGGGGTGGTTGATTCGAGGCCAGTCTAGCACAGTCAACGATGCGTCAAAGGAGATTATAGAGAGAGGAACACACCAGCATCACACCAAACGTTTGGTGTAGTGCAACTGCCAAGGGGCGTGCACCGGCATCTGGAGCCACCATGCAGCATATGAATAGGGAGATGGCTTGCCCTAGGAGCCACGGGATCCCGTATTCGAGGAGTTTAGACCACGAAACCTGACTACCAGAAACCTCTGCTAAGCAGGTGTAGGAGATGGCGATCCCAGCGCAGATGATGAGTTGATAAGTGCGAATGTAATAAGAGCGAAGACAGGCGATAACAAAGATGTATAAGAAGAGGAAGGTTGCCAGGACACCGCCATAGCCAACGCGTGCGGTAGCAGTGACAGTAGAGACCCATAGGCCAAAGGAGCCCCATGCCAACCCGGTAGCACTACCGACTATAGTGAGAATGGTCCCATCCACCTGGGCTCCCAATGTCCGGCCCGGGTGATTTATAATGGCGGAGATTACCATGATATAGCTGTGCCGACCAAGCCTTGCTCGGACAAGAGGAACGAGACAGAGGACGTATGCTATGAAGAACCCAAGGAAAGACTTGGCAAGCTTGATGCCAGCGCGGGTGGTAGTGACCCGACGTATGACACCCTTGACCTCGTGCCACTGCTTGGGTAGGAAGTTGCTCAGAGAAAGCGGGTCTTGCTTGCGAAGGGCGTAAGGCAGAGTGGTCTCGGCCTGTGCCATGAGGTCCTGGGCATCGACATCTTCAGGCGGTAGGAAGATGGCGTCGAAGAAGCTGTCTCGTAGCTCATTGACACCATATGTATTGTCGATGAAGTACTGCTCGCCCGATGTCAAGGACGGCGGAGCATCGTGGAGGCGCTGTCCACCCGACTGGGTACGGGTGTCAAATATCCTGTCCAAAGAACCTACCGACGTGTCTCGAGCATTTTGCCTTGTGGTAGGTGTACGTCGGCGTAGAAGGCGGGAAATGCCCCTTTCCTCAAGTTGAACCCCATCAGACGTTGGATCATTCGCGGTAAGACCGGGGGAGGTATCTTCAGAGGTAGCCATGTTGCTGTCCTCATTCAAAACCCGCAGTGCTTTGGTAGAACGGAGCGGTCTTCCACCAGGAAGCGCAACCTGTAATGCAATCAGTTGGGCCTCAATACTCACACACCCACCCACCACCTGCCCAAGGCCCCGAGACGGTCCCCGACAAGCACGGTCTATAGCACGGTGCAGTCCTCGTGAAACGAGAAGTTGCGGCAATTCCGACGCGCATATGAATCCGTTACCGAATCGCGTATATCATAGATGCAGTAAGCTGGTATAGCAGCGAAGCTGGGGACAGCATACCCAGCGATACGGTAGTACCCAGAGCGCAGTACGGAGTGCAGCCAGGAGGAAGGATGGAAGCGACGTACACTGAAGCTGATAGACCAGGTGAAGTCGAAATCGTCGCGTGTAGATTACAGTACAGTGTCTCTGTATAAGGCACTGTATTTAGCACTGTCCAGCAGGACGACATTGAACTCAGGTGGTCGTCGACAAGTTACGGAGGTACCTGCGTGCTGAACCCCGAGTGTGCTGATTGGTTAGCCACAGCTGTGGGCCACATCGATTACCCCGCCAGCACATTTGTTATTCGGGTGGGGCCTCATCTTCCAGCGACTGCCCCTCCAGCCCTCCAGCCCAACAGCCCAACAGCTGTCGAAACTCCAGGTCGTCACCTCACTTTCGCCCGATCAACATTCCAGAGAAAGAAAGAAGAAACCCTTCTCCATACTCCAGTCCATTTCCACCTCCACCTCCACTGCCGACACTCTCGAGCCACGTACGCGCTCGTCAAGACCCTCAAGATGGGTAAGTCCCATCATTGACGGCCGTGTTCCTCCAGCGTGCTAACAGCTGCAGCCATCCCCTCCGACCACATCATCGGTACGCATGCCTCCCGTCGCAAGCTTTCGCAACTCCGCTGACACGCCACCCTCAGCGAACTTCGTGCAGCCTTACTACACCAAGTTCGCGGCCGACCGAGCGGGATTCGTGAATGAATACTACGTATGCGCACCCGAATCCAGCCCATGGTCCGGGGGAACGTTACTGATCGCAGTGAGAATGTAGCGCACAGACTCCACCTTCACCTTCGAGTCCAACACGGCCCAAGGAGTAGATGCTATTCGGGCGCAGTGGTCGGTACGGCGAATACCAATGTCAACGCCCGGGAAAAGCAATACTGATACCGCGCCCAGGTCGAGCACCTGCAAACCGCCAAGCTACAGATCACCACAGTGAACGCTCAGCAGTCCGTTGATGGCTCAATCATCGTTCTCGTCACTGGCCTGATGCAGGTTCGTACATCACTCTACCTCGAAAAAGCATCTGGGATGCTAACAGGCTGGTTCAGTTGACCGAAACTGACGCACCGATGAACTTCGCCCATTCGATGCTTCTGAAGACCGACGCCGAGCAGAAGCCGTACTGCTTCAACGATATGTTCAAGCTCGTATACGGCTAGATACGGGCGTAGCGTAACGTATGTGGTGGAGACTGATGGTCTATTGGATCATAAGGAATCTCGACGATAGATGCTGAAGTGATTCAAGTGTCATAAAGGAAGAGTTACGCTGCAATGATGGAACATGTTGTTAGAAATGACTTCCGAGAAGGGTTACTTCGCGGGACTGAGACCGCTGGTCTCCATCTTTCCAGACTATGCGAACATAATGCAGCAGTCTATATAAGAAGGCTTTCTTTCCGTTCCAGGACATGTTCGCCTGCACCGCACGCGCCAAGCTGACTGTGACATCGATCACGGCTCTACTCGCCTGCTGTGGACTCTTCATGGGAACTTTCTGCAGAGCTATCACGGTGCTAGCAAATACTAAGTGACGACAACCCTCATGGCCTTTTACAGACCGATCTAGGCAAACTTGTACGAAAAGCCAGTAGCACACAGACATGCGTTCGGCCCTCGTCACAAGCCTGGCAGTCCTCACCTCGGGGATCGAGGCCATCAACTTCCCCCTCGGAGTCCGTGGTGCTCACCGAAGCAGGCATTGGCAGCTTATCCGGCATCGCCTTCGACAACAAGTCCGCAATCAGCCCCAGAGACATCCGCCGACGGTACCGCGGCAGCGCCGGCTGGCCCGCCGAAGAATGGTCCAGCCTGAACAGGTCTCTCCACGGCGCGCTCCTCAAGCCCGTCCCGCCGGCAGCAGTTTGCTACGACTGACCCTACAAGAACGAGGCGCGGTGCGATTTCCTCTTGCGCAATGCGAGCTCCTCCCGCTTCTACATTGACGACCCGCTCACGGTATAGTCGACCTGGGGCCAAGGGCGGTACGTACCACGTGACGGCGCAGTTGGCCGGGATGAACTGCACGCAGGCCGGAAGTCCGCTGTGTGCCGTTGACGTCACGAAGGTGAGGCACATACAAGTTGGTGTCAATTTTGCTCGGAATATGAATTTGCGCTTGGTTGTTAAGTGACCAACCCCTATCTTCTTTTAATCCGCGGAAACATCCGTCCGCCGTTCAGGGGTAATGACCGTGGCTGAGATAACAGTCACCGAGCAGTCTATAAGCAGCCAATTGCTGCTTATGCCAGCAATGTCTTAGACACAATGATTACCCCGGAGTATCTTTGCTCTGGTGGGCTTCGGTTAACACGCTTCTTTCAGGAACACAGGTCATGACTCCGTCTGTCGCTCAGCAGGTTTTGGTGCGCTCAGCATCTGGACACACTGGCTACAGGACTTTGATTGCATGCCGCAGTATAGCATCAGCGATTACAATGGCATGGCCGCTCGAGTCGGATCTGTTCGATTATACGACCTTGCGGGCGTCGCGCCTCGGACGTTGTGGGAGGCTCATGCCAGGTTTAATTCACACAGTAAGCAATTCTTTGGCTTTATGTTGCCCTTTCTTTCCATTGACTGTGACCTCTGGGAATTGCCATTCTATTTGGGGTAAAGGGAGAGATCATGTTCTGCAGTCATAACAAGGCTCGGTTTTTGGTCATGACCCCTCGATATCAAGGAGCTCTGGCACTGCCGTCGACTAACTCAGTGGACGATTGGCGAGCCGTCACCCCAGGGGCTGGCTCATACTTCAACGCTTGCGATATCGAGGAGCCCAGATGGCAGCATGCGTTCTTCGGCACCAACTATGAGAGGCTCTTGGCAATCAAGCGGGAGACCGGCCCCTGGGGCGTCTTTTATGCTCCGACGATGGTGTGTAGCGCGGATTGGGTCATCGCGATCTCGGAGGGTGAGGGTTTTCCGGCGCAGAATTGGCGTCTGTGCTCTTCTTCTATGATGTATGCTACTTCGCCTTGATGTTGGGTGAGGGAGCTGTTGGTTTTGGTCAGACTATGGCATTGCAGCAGCCGATGTGCTGAATGGATCTGTAAACGAAGAGGCGGATGCTTGCCTATTAGATGTTACTATAATGATCACGGGTCACAACTTATCCTACTGCGAATCGTATTGACCTGACGAAGGTGCCTTGAGCCCAGTCCTTTCCTGTAGCCCCTGACCAAAGAAATAGCGTTGACTACGAGCCTTTTCCCACTGACCTAGGGTCTAATTAAAGTAGGTAAGCTTTTTCGAATTTAGATTCCATCAGTGAAACTATAAGAGGCGCCCCACGAGAGCTTTATTCTTGGGATACCCTACTAAGGTTTGTGATATCCGCGCGGCACCTATTCACATGCTTTCCTTTCTGGCTTGACGTCTCTGTTACTGTACCATGTCAAACCTTCATCCCTCCTTAAATCGCCAAATGTACAGAAGCTACACACATTAGCTTATGCTGTTATCCCGCCACAGAGTGTATCGGAAACCATCACGAGATATACCACAGTATCTTAATTACCTCAGCCGGCTGCTTGCTGATGATCTGATAGAAGATTGATAAAGTGGAGAGTGTGACAATCAGGCCTGCAGCTGCGCTGATCAGGGCTGATGGGTTGAAATATCTAGATTCAACGATATCTAAGGAAGAAGAGGCAATGTCGGAAGAGAAAGGGGAAGCTCGGGATATATATGTACATAAATATATGGAGGTATCATGTAATACCGTAACAGAGAGGAGAAAACACCCTATGTCGGATATTCACGTGAGTAGCACCCATTACCAGTGTCCTTGTACCGTAGCTAGAGGCTACCTTTGCATGTTTTCGTCGTTGTCTCAAGGGCCCCTAGAGGCCAGACTATTCGAAAGACCAGTGTGACGAGCCGTCTAACCTATAAGGCTAAAGGGTTCTATAGGGTTTATGTTCTGAGGTAAGTTAACACAAAGGACGATAAAGGCTTCTGTCAACTAAAAGACACTCAGATGCTGGGGCTTGGTCTGGATCCGGGGGATCACTGAATAGTTGAGTCGTCAGGAGATTTCTCCCACCTTAGGGTTGGCTAGGATGCTTAGATTAATCACTGAGGTAGAGACTGTCTATCTGTCTAGCTAAGAAATGTCCATCCTTATATATCCAGTCTCTTCTTTATTGATGAGGTGGATATCTGGGATCGTTGGCTATCCTAGTGATCCCAGATATCATGGATAGCTGGCTATCCCAGCGATCCTGGATATCGTGGATAGCTGGCTGTCCCAGCTATCCCCTGGTCACGTGACTCGTGTCGCAGTATCCTTCTTCCGTGCGTTGTGCTAATCGTTCATTTTCTGCCAATGAACCCTGGCCTGTCCGCGGGCCTCCTCTCCTGTGTGGTCTTGTTGGTTCGTAACAGCCAGGTCAATAGTTATTGATTTTCCAATCGAGCGGCTGCCGAGTTTCCTTGAAATTTGCAAGTCGTCGACCCATACGCAAATACATCAACTGTCGACGTGGGAAATTTCCCCCTCTGCCAACACATCCTAGTTGAAACCAGGCGTTGCTGGTGGCACTTCCTGCGCTCAGGTCGAGCAACTCGTCCTGGCTGGTACCAGGGACCAAATCCGGAGGGTAGTGTCCAGTACGACCCTTGCCTTGAAGCGAACCTTGTCAAACAGAGCGTGGGGGCTTTTGGATGGGTGAAAACGTATATTCTGGTGTAATCCGTGTTCTTGTTGTATCTCTGCAAAAATCCTTCTGTGGGCTAAGTGGCCCAAAAATGCCCTATTGGCCTTGTTGGTGCACTGCCACCTCCCTGAACGCCACGGTGGCTTGCGTGCCATTCAACAAACCTTGATAACGATGATGACGGAGAGGATTTCACGAATAAAGAAGTTCATGTGTCAGCGACGTGGTCGTCTCGTCGGAACCTGGGCATCTCACCATCATCGGATGAGACTACTGGGAATGGGACCGGCGATCTTCCTGCTGGCTGAGTTGTTACTACATGAGATGACGAGGATAGTCTGCTTTGCTCCTGGGCTTTGTTGCTGCCGTCCGGGCGGTACCAACAAGGGGGCCTTTTGTAGTTAGACCCATCATAGTCGTCAGATGTATAAGTAAACTGAATATTGCTGGTAATCGTGAATATTCCATACTGGTGTTACCTACCTTTCTAGAAAATTTGGAGAGATGATCTATGCTTCATGTTCCATTTCGAGGACGCCAAGCCGGATCTGGTCTTACTGTGTCGAGTAGGAACGCCAATATATTCAACTTGTCTTCTTTGGAAACTAACTAAGGTAACACACTGTACCTACTAGAAGTGACCCAGGTGTCTACGAGGGATTGCCTTATCCTTACCTCCTAGGTAGGTTGCTTGCTGAAAATGTAAAGGGGGCACGGGGTATGCCAATGTGGCTTTGTGTGGCTTTGTGTGGCTTGGCTGCTTGGGGTATGTGGCCCCACATGGCACAGAATGGGCAGCGAGGCTCCAAAAGACATCTGGCCTTTGATTGGCCGGGGGACGCGGCGGTGGAGACAGGGCCTTCGCAGCAGCCGTGGTCCGTGGACCCGTGAGCTCTCCCCAGTGGGAGTCAGGCAGTCTGGCAGTTCAGGTCGCTTCGAACTCTGATTCAACCCGCTCCTCCACCTCCAGTCTGCATTGAAGGCAACACAACCCAACTCACTCATCCCCATCCATCTTCCAACCCGCCAACCCGCCAACCCGCACGACATTGAAGCGCAGCCGCCCTTTGGCCATTCCCTGTCCAACCCGACTTCTGTCTGTGCACTACGACCGACCCTTGTATAATAACACCATCTGATTCTGTCAGCCTCTCCCGCCCGCCTGCCTCGCAGCTCGTAGCTCGCAGCTCACAGCTCGCCCCGAACCCACGATCGACGACGCATACACGACATCGCGACCCGCCGCCTCAACACAGGTCAGGCTCATGATCCCAGCGCCTTACGAGCTTCTGAGCCTGCCGCCAACTCCCGGTCTTCACAGCCATCCTTCCGAAATAGCGTGTGTGGCATCGACAGCGCTGCGTGGTTCTGCGAGGGGCTCTAGGGGCAGAGCATAGCACCTCTTCTTCCCCATCTCCCCATCTCCCCATCTCCCCATCTCCTTCTCTCCTCCTTCTCCCTCCCCCCGATCCCGAGACCACCACCCTCATGGTCCCCCCGCCGCCTCCGTCCCATTCAAGATCTGGAAACTTCTCGCCTGTCCCTGCACATAGTCTGCAGACAGGCTTCACACATTCCCCCCATCCATCACACGCTGGCCCTCTGAGTGCTGGCGCAAGCCCGAGTGCGAGCAGCCCGACCACGGGTAACACCAACTCCCTCACCAAGATCGTCGTCGCCCAGGTTTACCTTCTGTTGAGCACAATCAAGGAGGACAAGGACCGCGCCAAGTTCGAGTTGCAGATCGACCAGCTGAAGAAGGTATGTCTCCATCCCGCTGCCAGCTAACATATCCTCTTTCTCTTTTCTTCCGCCTCACTTCTCGCCCGAAATCCTGCTTCTGACGCTGCCAACCCCATCTCTAGCTTCTCGATGACCACGGCATGGAAGTCTTCTCCAAATATTTCACCCGGCTGGTGGCCGGGAATGCCGCCCAAATATTTCCCAGCCTCAGTCGGTCGACCGCTAACCCGGGCAACTACTCGCTCCTCGTTGGCGAGATGTCCAAGATTTCCCACGACCTCGACCAAGCTGCCAAGATAGCCGAGTCCATCGAGACCGCAAACGAGGACATATTCCGCGATTTCGATCTCTCCACCTTCATGGAACATTTCAAACTTGATGCTCTGGAGAAGACAATATTGGCATTGGCGTTCAAGTTTGGATCCCGTTCGGATCTGAAGACAAAAGGTACCGCTTGCTTCCATTTTCCAGCTTCAGTCTCCGAAGAAGATTAACTGACTGACCACTCGATTACTACAGCCGACGCTATTCTTTCCACCAATTTTCCTACCTTCGTGAACATCGTCTCGCGCCCGGATTTTGGTGATCACTCGGACCTGACCCCGGCTTTCATCGCAGCCATTGTCGACCGATATATTCAGGGCCATCCCCCCAACTTCAACTCGGCCGCTAAGCACGAACTCAGTCAAAAGGTCCAGTCGCGCTGGTCACAACCAGATCAAGCCCCCCCAATGGAGGTGCTGGCTGCTCTGGACCTGATACGAGTGCTGGGTGAGAAGCCACCGAATGCGTTGGCGCTCTATATCCAGCGAACAGGGGCAGACTTCACGCGTGACGAAGACACTTGTTTGGGTTACCTGCAGAACCGGCCGGGTAACATCCAACTGAGTGAAGAGCAAGTTTCTGCCGCCCTGACCTACACGACTGTCAGCACCACTTACCGGCACAACCCATCTGTATTGGTTGCTGCCCTTCGGCGCGTTCTGCCTTCGACCTTCAACTGGGAGGATGTAGTAGCATACTTCGATCAGCGGGACGTGCGCGTGTCTTCTGAACAGTTTCTGCGACTATACAGTGCACTGCTGCCAGTCGCGCAAGCCCACGACGATCAATCACCAAACTTTGACATACAGTGTCTGTGGGGTGGCTCGCGTTGGGAAAACGCGGAGACGCAGCTGTCTTTCATCTGCGCGTTCGCATCTCTAACGCCGGACGAACTCGACGCCAGTACCATTCCCGGCCTCCGACCAACCTTCACCCTTGACGAGTATGCCCAGTCGCACGCAGAAGTTCGTGAACGAGCTGCTGTCGCTGTCAAGCACCCCCTCGTCTCTGGGCCTGCCCTATCAGCCATATTCCATGTTGCTCTGCATTCGTTGCACGCGTCGCAAAGCGCTGAAGCCAAGCGACTGTTCCAGCAGGTCGTCGTTCCGAACCTCGATATTTTCATCGTCTCAGCCTTTGGGGTTCCTAAGCCATGGCCCCAAATGGCCACCGATACACTGATATCGCTATTTGGCAACTTCCTGCATCGCCGTTCCGAACACCACGACTTCGTTCTGGACAGCTTGTGGAGGAAGGACAGAGCCTGGGTCGTTACCAGACTCATCGAGGCACATGGCCAGAAGCCTACGGACCTGACAGTGATATTTGAACATGTCATCAAACACGACTGGTTGGATGAGCTAGTCTACTCACCCAGCGGATTTGGCTACGACCTGGCTGCTCTGGCACATGCTGAAGGTCGGCTTGACCTATCCGATTGGGCCCGCAACAATGCTGAGAGAAGCCCGTCGATCGCGCAATCTTTGCTGCAGTTTCTGCTGATAAAAGCAAACCAAGAGGTTCAACTGCAGAAGGCCAAGGCTGGAGAAGTGCAACCAGTACCGATACCAAGCACTGCGCTCCACCTCAAAACAGTCGTTGCCATGCTCCAGATTCTCGAGGACTTCCTGCCAAGGGGCCCTGTCCCACAGCTCATCATGGCTCAGCGTGCGTGTATCACCGCCTACCCGCGACTTATCAATTATGGAGAAGGCTATGACGATATCATCGATGCCAACGGAAAAGAAGGCCACGCACTCTCACCCGGCGCCGTTGCTAAGATGGAGGAACACTATAAGAAGATGTATGGCAATGATACTGAGGTCAAGGTCATCGTACAAAAGCTCCAGGACTACAAACAATCCCGAGATCCCTTGGAGCAGGACATCTTCGCCTGTATGATCCATGGACTTTTCGAAGAATATCCGCATTTCATTGATTACCCACTCGAAGCCTTGGCTACTACGGCTGTCTTGTTCGGCGGTATCATCTCTCGTAAGCTCGTTTCTGAGCTTCCACTCAAGGTTGGACTCGGCATGATCCTGGAAGCCGTTAGAGACTACAGCCACAAGGATCCCATGTATAAGTTCGGACTCCAAGCTCTCATGCAGTTACTCTTACGCTTTCGCGAGTGGCCAGGATTTTGTAAGCAACTCCTGCAAGTCCAAGGCTTGCGTGACACGGATCCGTGGATGAAGGCAGAAGAGGTCGTCCGCGAAGACCAGGAGGGAAGGGTGCGTGCTCAGAACGGTAATGGACCAGCCAACCATGTGGAGACTGAGGCATTGCTGAGCGTGGCTGTTGATGGCTCCGAGGTACATGCGCCGTCCTTTGCACCGTTCTCAGCAATTACTATCGACCCTCCAAGGCCCGGCGTTAGTTTCGAGGAGCCTGTTGTCGATATCCAAGATCGGATCCAGTTCGGGCTGAACAACCTAACCTCGACCTCTCTCCAGTCCACGTTCGCAGATTTGTACGGGCTTTTGGACGACCGTCATCAGCAGTGGTTTGCCAGTCATCTTGTTGAAGAACGAGCCAAGATGCAACCCAACTACCATCAGGTGTACCTGGACCTTGTTAGGCTTTTCCAGCATCAGGGTTTGTGGTCCGAAGTATTGAGGCAAACATACATCAGTGTCGCTCGTATGCTCAACGCCGAGAGTACCATGCAGAGTTCTACCGACAGGACACACCTCAAATACCTCGGGGGCTGGCTCGGACTGCTGACGATAGCCCGGGATCAACCTATCAAACACAAGAACATTGCATTCAAGCAGCTTCTCATTGAGGCGCATGACACCAAGAGACTAGTTGTTGTGGTGCCCTTTGTCTGCAAGGTTCTTATTCAGGCTGCCAGGTCAACAATCTTCCGTCCACCAAACCCGTGGTTGATGGATATTATTCATCTTCTCATTGAACTTTACCACCACGCCGACTTGAAGCTCAACCAGAAGTTCGAAATCGAGGTCTTATGCAAGGACCTTAGCCTTGATCACAAGAGTATCGAACCTTCCAAGGAGCTTCAGGACCGTGAGCCATTCGAGGATTTGAGCGAGGTGCCGATGCCGCCAGTGGAGCAGTTCGATGATCTCTCGCTGAACGGCCTGGGAAGCGTTGTGGCTCCTGGTCTGTCACCACATCCAATTCCTGTCTCGGTTCCGGAAGTCAGTCCCATGTTGTCGATCCCACCGACTAACGAGATGGTTGTGAGTACTGCCCGTCTACATGACATGGTCCGTAGCGCGGTGACCAAGGCTTTGCACGATATCATCCAGCCGGTCGTTGAGAGATCCGTTACTATCGCAGCCATAAGTACGCATCAGATGATAACTAAGGATTTTGCCACCGAGCCTGATGAGAACAAGCTACGCATGGCAGCCGTAAACATGGTTAAAGCAACAGCTGGTAGTCTGGCCCAGGTTACTAGCAAGGAGCCTCTGCGAGCAAACATCACCAACTATCTACGGGCCGCAGCGAATGACCTGCCCCAGGGTCTGCCCGAAGGCACGATCATCATGTGTGTCAATTCAAATCTTGACCTGGCGTGCAGCATCATCGAAAAGCAAGCCGAAGAGCGCGCGTTGCCCGAGATTGAGGAGATCATATCGAACGAATACGAGAAGCGACGTCGTCATCGTGTGCAGCGGCCGAACGAGCCCTACGTCGACTCCAGCCTGAGTCGATGGGCCATGACCATCCCCCACCCTTACAAGCTTTCTCCTAGCATGACAGGCTTGAATGCGGAACAGATGGCCATTTACGACGACTTTGCAAGGCAGCCACGGAGTACCACCCAAGCCGTTGGTACGCATGCGCCTTCGGCCTCGGATGCCACAAGGAACATTGCCAACGAGGTTCTGCAAGATCAATACAGCTCCGTGCCGAACATTCCAACGCCCAACGAGACGCCCGCTCTTCCTCATATAAATACGCAGCTGTCGTATTCCCACGCGCAAGCCGGGATGACTAATGGCCGCCCGTCAGCCCAACCTGGCCAGATTGATGTTCGTGTGGTCACAGAGAGAATCTCAAAGCTACTGGAACAGCTCAAACACACGGCTGACAGCTCCAGCGAAGAGCACTTCGTTGATCTTCCGAAGCCACATGATATCCTGGATGTCGTCGACGCCTTCACCCAGCTCATCATCAAATTCTCGTCGCAGAACACAGAGGACCTTGCTGGGTACGCTGCCGACAAAATATGCAGCCTCCTGTTCAGCCGTCACAGCCACAACACCCTCTTCCTCGAGAGTCTCGTCCACATTCTCGCGCTTATACTGAAGATCTCGGCTAGTTCTGGCACTGCAATGCATGATCGTGTACAGGTCAGGTTCTACCGAGAGCCTCCCCAGAACATTCTCTACATCCCTCTGATCTCTGCGCTGCTTCCGACAGATCTCCTAGACTTGCAAAACGTCGACCGAGTCCTGGCAAAGGTCTTGGCAGAGAGGGACGAAGAATATCTGGAATTTTTTGAGCAACTACTGGACTTGACGATATTCAATGGTCGCCCTGTTGCTTTATTCACAGACTACGTGCAGAGTCTCCAAATTGCTTGGGAATGGATCAACCAAGAGCCAAGTCTTGAGGTAGGTCAGAGACTAAGAAACAAATTTCTTCGTTCTGGCCTGCCGAAGCCGCAGAGTCGAGGCTCAGAGGTTGACAGTGAACGTCAAGAGCAGTTCGACTACGTATTTGACGAGTGGGTGCGCTTATACGGCAACCCCAACGCGTCTGACAAGGCACAGATGGCGTTCGTGAAGCAGGTGCGGAGCAAAGGCGTTATCAAGGGCAAAGACGACTTCCTAGTCTTCTTACGGAGGGCCATCGATGTGTCAATCCTCCACTATGACCAGATCATACTTCAAGGGGGTAGTAGCAGCGAGTGTCTCGTTCCCGTGGATTCGATTATCAAGCTGGTGACCATCTTCGCCCAGGAAAGCGCGGCTGAGTTTGATGACCCGAAGGCTGGGCTTCTCCCTATTCTGGAGGCGGTCATGGCACTTTTCGCTGTGCTCCTCAATCACCACCATGTCACCAGGGGCGAACACTTCAATCAGCCCATCTTTTTCCGCCTCTTCTCAATGCTGATGCACAGTGCTGATAGGATGTTTGTGGAGGGACTGGAGTCCTGCCGAGAGGACTATCTGATGCGCCTAGCGGAAATTCTACTTCCCCTCGGACCGGAACGCTACCCAGGCTTCTCTTTCAGCTGGCTCAATCTCATATCGCACAGACAGTTCCTGCCAAGCTTACTGATGCTCGAATCAAAGCGCGGCTGGCCGCAATACACCAAGATCGTTCAGTCTGTCATGAGACATCTCTGCGAGCTCATGAAGGTAGTCGAGGTAGCAACTGTCACCAAGGATTGGTACCGGGGGGCCATGAAGCTCCTGGTGGTCTTGTCCCACGACTATCCTGATTACGTGGCGGCGAATGCCATACAGATTTGCGGCAGCATTGCGCCTCATTGCAAGCAGTTGAGAAACATTGTTCTCCACTGCAGCCCCCGATCCGAGGCCGAAGAAGCCCTTTCGCAGGTGCCGCAATCTGGCGTTGCTAGTCAACGCCAAGTGTTCTCGTCCCTCAGAGAAGCAGGCATGATGGAAGTCCTCGAGCAGCTGATGCAAGATGGCCCCTCGGAAGACGCCATTGCTCACCTCACGCATGCCATCAATAGGAGAGATGCAGATGCGACCACGTTTGGCGGTGTGCGGCTCACTGTCGATCCGCAGCTCATTGACGACATTGTCGCCTTTATTGGTCATCATGCGGTGTCGAGGCGGCGGCAGGAAATGAACTTGTTCATGCCCGGGTCCACCGACGTAGCCACGCTGTCACTTCTGGTGCATGAACTGTCGCCCGAGAGCCGTTACTTCCTGCTGTTCAGCATTGTGGACCGACTTCGATGGCCTGGTGCTCTGACGGAATACTTCACGCTAGTGATCCTTGACATCTTTGGGCAGGATATCAACGACCCTGAGGAAGCGGATATTCGGCAACAGATTGTTCGCATTCTGCTGGAGCGATTTGCGGGCTTCTGGCCGCAGCCATGGGGCCTCGTGTCGATCATCGTGGAGCTGACCAAGAACGAAAAGTACATGTTCTTTGAGCAGCCGTTCATCAAAGCGGACCGCGACGTAGGTTTGGCTTTTCTGTCCCAGACAGACGTCAAACTGACCGTCTAAACAGATCGGTGAGCAGTTCATGACTATTCCCCGGCAGGGGCAGTAATGACGTTCGGCCATGTTGAGGCGGCATTGCAGTTTCAGCCTCGGTTGAGGCTCCACCTTCTCCTTCACACTCTTAATGAACTCGGTGGCGAGAGGGTTCATGATTAAGGACTCGGATGTTACACGCATGAGGTCTGTATTGATTGGCGAGGGGCGATACCATTCCGGCGCTAAAACAGCGGCATATGACTGCTTGGTGAAGGGAAGCATTCTACGGCGTTTAGGGGAGATGATTACACTTGTATGTTTGTACAGCGGGTGTGTGAGTTGAAGGCCGCTTGGTCAAGGGTCGTCCTCGCACATCCCGGCGTATGTATCAATATATAGAGGCTGGTGGGCACAAGCTAGCCCTTCTATTTGTATTGCCAGTGTAACGTGACCAAAGACCCGCCTTTAGATGGAGGCTGCGTGTATCAATTATCACTCATCTTTCCTCACGAACGCTTCTGTACCGACTGAGCCCGTACGGGCGTGTAGTATATATGTGTCTTTGCCATGGCATGGCATGTCGTTCGAAAAAATGGGCCTACCTTTTCGGCGAAACTACTGTGACCGCCAAGCAAGCATCACCAAAAATGCTGGGCCTGCCGCATTCCCAAGTGGAACCATCCAAGAAGACTCAGCCCGGTTTCTTCATCGGCTCCCTTACGCATATTTCTCGAACCCCACCCCCGCCCATTCTCTGTACAGCTGCACAGCTGCAGTAATAAGACCTGTCTGTACCCATTTTGTCAGATACGAGCGCACCATTTGGGCCATGCACTGACCATGTCACGTGGAGGACAGCGCACTAGACTGCGACCAGCCACCAGGGCAAAACTAGTACTGAAAACTCGTACACAGATAGACAATGCTCATCACAACATCATAATACACTCATCAATTGACCCTTGTATTCAACACATTTCATGGCCCCCTCATCCCTGCCGTACCACGAGCCCCCGCTCACGTACACCCTCGTGCTCGCCTCCTTCCTGCTGGCCCTCAATATGGTCAACGCCGTCCTCGACCGCGCGCTGTACTGCGGGCTCGTGGGGCAGGTGCTGGTCGGCACGGCGTGGGGCGCGCCGGGCGCGCGCTGGCTCTCTTCTGACGCTGGCGCTGGGGTGCAGGAGGCCGTCGTCGGGCTAGGGTATCTGGGCTTGGTGCTTGTTGTTTTTGAGGGCGGGCTCGCTACGGATGTGCGGAGGCTGTGGAAGGATCTGGGGCTCGCGGTGGGCGTCGCGGGGACGGGGGTGGTGATGCCGATGGGGTTTAGTTTTGTTTTGGGGAAGTTGGGGGGCGCGAGTGGGTTGCAGGTTCGTGGTTATGCTAACTCTTCTCGTTGGTCTCGTCTTGGTTTAGTTGGTGTTGGTGAACTTGCTGACTCGCGAGTGTCCGTTCCTTAGTCCTTCGCTGCCGGCGCAGCGCTGTGCTCCACGAGTCTGGGCACGACGTTCACGGTGCTCAGCACGAGCGGGCTTTCCGCCACGCGGCTCGGCAGCGTGCTGAGCACGGCGGCTATGATGGATGATGTCGTCGGTCTGGTCATGGTGCAGATCATCAGCAGTCTTGGGGAGGGCGCTGGGAGTGGTGGTGCGGAGGAGATCGCGCCTACGACGGTCGTTAGGCCTGTCTTTGTATCGCTTGCGTTTGCGGTTGCAGTTCCGGTGGTGTGCCGGTTCTTGCTTCGGCCGGGCTTGCGGGTGCTTGATCGTAAGAGAGGGAAGGATGGCGGGAAGGGTGGAAAGGGGGAGGCGAGGGTCTGGCGGGTTTTCAGGATGAAAGAGGCGGCTTTCGTGGTGCAGACGCTCCTGCTGATCGCGCTTGTGGTCGCCGCGAGCTATGCGGGCGTGTCGGTGCTGCTGGCGGCTTATATCGCTGGCGTCCTGGTGAGTTGGTGGGATGCGCAGCGTGGTGGTGACGATGAAAAGCCTGCGAGCGCTTGTGTTCCTGGGCAAGAGGTCACGTCTGCGAGTGGAGATCGAGAGACTCGACTCCCTGAAGATGCTGTTACTCCTGAAACTCCCGGCTCGGCAACAGCGACAGCGCAACCCGTATCCAAGATCTCGCGGTATACTGGGCACGAGATATATGAGCTCTACTATTCGCAGGCTGAGAATCGCGTTCTCAAGCCTTTCTTCTTTGTGGGTTGCCCATCCCCGCAGATATAAGATCAAGGAGGACTAGATACACTAATACGTCAAAGGCATCCATTGGATTCTCCATCCCGGTATCCAAGATGTTCTCCGGGGAGGTCATCTGGCGTGGCATGATTTACACGGTGCTCATGATGGTCGGCAAGCTTCTTTGCGGGTTGTGGCTTGTACGGCTCCCGGTGTCTATGGGCAGCCTGGGAAAGGTGTTCCGCTCATTCGTCGCGTCTCGGTATCACGAAATCTCCTCTAGGATTCGGCCTCGGAGCTCCAAGTCGAAGCCAAAGCCGGCGGCTGCTCATGGTCACGGTCTTGCTTCTCAACCTGGCGCAGCCTCGCCCGAAGCCACGGAGATGAGCTCAACGCAGACAACCGACGCAACAGCGCCGCCGGACCCAACGGCAGAAGGAGAACGGCACGCACCGAAGCTGCCTGCCAAGCCCGTCTCCCTCTACCCGTCTGCGATCATGGCCTTCGCCATGGTAGCCCGCGGTGAGATCGGGTTTCTGATCTCTTCTGTGGCCGAGAGTAAGGGCATATTCCGCAGAGCAGACGAAAGCGAGTCGGACGCTTCAGAGCTTTTTTTGATTGTGACTTGGGCCATATTCCTCTGCACGATCGTAGGCCCGCTGTGTGTTGGACTGTTGGTTAAGAGGGTCAAGAAGCTTGAGAAGGCTAGTGTTGGCCCGAGGGGGGCTCGGAATGTCCTTGGGGCTTGGGGTGTTCAGTAGCATCGACGACCAGTTCTGGGGGCCCGTCGTACCGCACACGCTCAGGAAGGCCTGCGCGCTGTTTGCATTTCTTCGGTCGACAACCGCGCTTTCACCGAAGAAAACCCATTGCTTGCAAGCCTGACGGATACATGCGCGAGTGTGATGCGGGTTGCTAGGTAAGGTTGCTTCCCATTAAGGTATCGCGGTCGTGTCGCACAGCATCTTCTGACATACAGGACTGCGGCCCGATCCCCCAAGGCGCGCCCAGTCGAGATCTCGCGGCCCTACCCAGATGTTTGCTCCTCAATCTGTTCCGGTGATCCGGTGTTGGGTCGGTATACTTAATTCCCATCGGTCCAGCCTCGAGTAGCGTTGGCCACACTATTGAGTGAGCCTGTTACAAAAGTCGCTCATACATATTCTAGGTAGCAGTATCGCAACTTCAAGGATATCGCACGGAGTAGAGCTCATCTTCTGGTGCCTGTGTTCATTCTTCGGTACGATGTGACAAGACTGGCTGTCAGATAGCCGATTTCCGGACTCGTCTCCGGGTTGAACCTCCGGCTTGGGTCGAAGTACAATCACATACCACCGCTACATGCCTCGCCGCGCCGTTGCATACAAAGCGGTTTGTCAGATGTGACTAGTAATCCACAGGGTTACATCGGCAGTCCTGCACTCCCTCCCCGCATCCCAAAGCTTGTCGTCGCGGGGAAGCTCCCCCAATGGCAAGGCCGAGATACATCTACCGTTGCAGCAGTCACATCAGCTTCCTCCGCCTGCCCCGTAGGCATCCCTGCGTTCCCACGCATTTGGCCTTACGAGCTGGTCAGGGCTTCACCATGCGGGCCATGCAGCCAGATTGGATCCTTCCTGGGGTCGATGACACTACGAGATCCTGTGGAACACAGGGATCTTCTATGCAGTTGGTAGTCCAGACGTGGCAGAGCCTCAGAAACGGTATGTGAGCCCGGCAGAGTGGACGGTGATCTCGATATGTATGGTCCGTAAGATGATGAGATCCGGGCCGCCTTCTGCCTCCTGCTGTCAGACGGCTTCGCTCTCGGCTCGAGGTTCACCAATCAGCTCACACCCTTGATCCAACTGCATACACCACGTAAAGTACTCTCATATCCGCCCAATCTAAGATTCTACTGGGCTGGCATCCTAGTACTTGGCGTCGGATATAGGGCTGCATCCAACAAAGACGGTGAAGGGCATGTGTTATTGGCGGTTTGGAGCCTAAGGTACCTACGTAAACCCCCGGTCACCCTGTAGGGTGTACCCCCTACCCACCCCCACCATTCCTTCACACGAACAATCTCTGTCTACATTCACCGCAAGTCACGAACCTTTTTCCGAATTATCTCTTCCACATCCTGCGGTCTTTCTTCCGCCAACATGGCTTCCACCGAGAAGGAGCAGCCCGTCACGGACCCCGTCCAAGCCGTGGACAGCAGCTCCCAGGACGAAGGCATCCACGAATACCGAGAAGCTAAGGGCTACGAGGTCGACGTTGAGGATGCCGCCGCCGCCGGCGGCGCAGTCAAGCTCGCAAAGGATGGCCGGACTCGCCTAATTCCACGGCCTAGTGACGACCCTGCCGATCCGCTGAACTGGAGTCAACGAAAGAAGAACATCATCTTGGCGGTTGTCGCATTTTGCGCGCTTCTGCCTGACTATGGCTCGGCGACTGGTGCGGTTACTCTGCTTCCACAGGCTGCGTGAGTACCTTTCATGGCTGTCCAACACTCTCTTATTATATGAAGAGTCGCTGATATTTGATATAGGCAATGGAACATGACCGAAGATGAGGTGAATGCCTCGCAGGTCGGCAACGTGTTCATGCTGGGAGCTGGAGGTATCTTCGGTAAGGTCAACCCGAAGAGGCGATTGCAGACCCTTGCAGCTGGCATTGATGCTGACAAGGGTGTAGTTGTGGCCTTCAGTGCCTTTTTCGGCCGACTGCCGGTCATGTTCTACTTCCTCGTCGTCGCCCTCCCTACCGCAGCCTGGTGTGCTGCCGCAACAAACTTCGAGTCGTTCGAGACAGCTCGCATCCTCAACGGCTTCTTCTCGACGGTGTCGCAAGTCAACGGATTGATCATCATCCAGGACATGTTCTTCTTTCACGAGCGCGCACGGAAGATCAACATCTGGGCGTGTGTATTCCTGGTCACTTAATCACAAAGCCTCAGACTGATCATGATCTTAGGTCTTTCTTCGTTATCAGCCCGTATCTTGGCCCGCTGCTCGCAGCTTTCCAGATTGCCACCAAGCCATGGCCGACTCCATTCTGGGTCTATACTGCTGAGACGGCCCTCGGCCTCGCTCTTACAATTCTGTTAGTTGAGGAGACGTTCTATGATCGCAGAATTCCCCAGGCGGAGCAACCTGACAGCGGCACGCGCGTTACACGACTCCTGGGAGTGGCCCAGTGGAAGTCGCGACACCTACGGAACACGATCAGCCAGGCTTGCATGCGTCCACTTCTCGCCCTCACCAAGCCCGTGGTCTTGATCTCGTGCTGCTACTACTTCCTGGTAAGTTCCCGTACCTCACCATGTACTGTCACAACGCACTCACACCATCACAGACATTCGCATGGGTCGTCGGCATCAACACGACGCTCTCGATCTTCCTAGCGCCCCTCTACGGCTTCGGACCCAAGCAGATCGGCTTCTTCTACTTCACGCCCGTCGTCGCGGTGATCCTAGGCGAGACCGCCGGCCACTGGCTGCACGACATGCTAGCAAAGCAGTACATCCGCGCGCACAACGGGCGCTTCGAGCCCGAGGCTCGGCTGCGAGCCATCGCCGTCGCGCTGCCCTTCATGGTGGTCGGGCTCGTTCTCCTGGGCCAGTGTCTCGAGAACGGCTGGCACTACATGGCCACGTCGGTGTCGTGGGGCCTGTACACGTTCGGCATCATGATCACCACTGTCGCCGTCTCGTCGTATAACCTCGACTGCTACCCTGAGGCTTCGGGCGAGGTCTCGGCCTGGGTCAATAACTCGCGGACGCTCGGAGGGTTTGTGGTTAGTTATTTTCAGGTCCGCTGGGCCGAGGCTTCGGGCACGAGGGTCAGCTTTGGTATTCAGGCGGCGGTGTGCGCGGCGGCGTTCCTGCTGATTGTGCTGCTTATGGTCAAGGGGAAGGCGATGAGGATTTGGTCGGGGCCGCTGCGGTTTGCTACTACGTGAGTGGGGAGAGGATTGGGTCGGCCAAGTTGTGGGCCGTTGCTTCTATTAGAGTAGCTAAAGCGCTGTGGCTTCTGCATGTGTGTTTCAGCCTTCTGTAGTATCGGGACAATATTGACCGCAATAGTAGAAGTTCTTGCGGGTCTTTCTTCTCGTTGTCTCCACGGGCCTCCCCTGTGAACCCATAAGCATTGAGAGCAGGTAAATCAAAAAGTAGCATCGACGTATTTCACCAGAGGAGACCACACTACACCAGTCCAGGCAACCCGAAGCACGAGGACTCGGCCGTCACTGGAGACACTCGGGATCGTCACGCCTGGAGTTTGATTCGGTAGACTTTATCGAAGACCATCCATCCGTATCAAGACAGGTTCTCAGAAGGGAACAACGAGATGGGAAAGCTCGATTTCGACGCCACAGCTGCTCCGGATTGCGGGGTGAGGGTTTGGGGATGTGAAGGATGAAGCCGGTCCCGGTTTCTCAGACGCCTTCAGATGGTGCCTGGAGGGATATCGCTACGAGGCGCCGGAAAGATTGAGGCAGAAATTGTTGGTGAAGGTTGTCTAGCCGTTGGAGAGCCGCTACCTTGCTCGGGGGACGTGGAATGCGTCTACGCGGGAAGGAACCCGGGAATGTTCGTGAAGACGTATTCTGTTATGACCATTTGGTTGGCCGTCGTCCCCATTCATGCTACGAATAGGAGGTAGGCTCGAGGTCTGAAAATTTTGCCAATACAGCTACTTATTCATCACAAGTCCCCGTTTGTGGACCTCGAACGTTGGGTTTGAACAATCTACCATTGTGGAATGTGCATAATAACATAAGCAGGTACAGTGGGGTGACAAAAAAACCGCACACCCCACCCAATTAATATAGTGACCACAATTGACCACCCTACTTCGCGATGTCACGACTATCGTAATTCTGTGTTACATCCTTAGAAAATTGGGCATTATGTACATGAAGATGTAGTTTATTTTTTGAGATTTTTTATTACTTGGTATACCACCCCTTTGCTTTGATGATCCCCGCGATCCGTTTCGGCATCGAATCTATCAGCCTATTAATCATGGCAACTTTTAACCTCTTTCTACGCCCTCTCTGCGGCATCTGTTAAACGATCCATTGAGTCAGCGTTAACCGGCAGCTCTCTAAGCTCAGGATTATCTTTACAGATTTTCTGTTTAAGCCACGCCCAGAGATTTTTGATGGGGTTGAGATCAGGGGAGTAAGGAGGCCACTCCAGCACAAGGAACCCGAACTCTTGGAGCCACTCCTTCAGCAACTTTGAGGTGTGAATTAGTGCGTTATCCTGCATGAACGTCACACCTGGTTCTATAACCTTAGGAAGCTCTTCCTGGAGGATTTCCTTATAAATTCGAGCTGTCATGCCGCCGCGTTTGGCCTCGGGGTGTGACGGCCTACACAGACCTTTCCAAATGACAAGTGGATACTTCCTAATAGGGGAAGGATCTGACCAGAGGATCCCCTTAAAGGGGCAACCTCCCACTGTACCTATCTCTCTCTCTCTTCCTTTCCTCTCTAGTCTTGATATTCTCGTCAATAGAGTAATAGCTGCTTGCTGCCGGCCATGTCCCAGCTCCTCAGTACGCTCGCCGTGACACGGGGTCCCCTGAACAGATGCCTAACTCGCTCCTCACGCCGTGGCGAATACCACCCCAAAATATCTGCGAATGACGCGACCTCTTGTGACGGGGCTGTACGTACTTTACTGCTATCACAGAGAGCCTGATTTGAAGGAAATCGGTCAGTTATTGCGCTCGAAATTGCGCTCGTAATCGCACTTCGCGTGAAGGAGGACGGAAAAGGAGGTCTCAAGGGCTCCGAACCTTTGGGCCTGAACACCCACCCCTTGCGCTGACCTTGCCCACGCTCCACAGTCGCCTCGTCAATGAATAAAACACTCCTTCAGAAAGAAATCGGCTTGTCCTCATGCTTCTGAGCCCATTTTAATCGTTTATTCGTGTGATCTTGGGTCAGAAACAGGCATATTGCGGCTTCGTGGTGTCCGATGCCCTCCCGGATCATATGGCGACCGATAGTTCGCGGTGACTCCTTCAGATTGAATTTTCGCTTCAATCCAAGGAGAGAGATGAACAGATTGGCCTTAACTTCACGTAATAACGCCATTTTCTTAATCCCAGATAAGTATTGTGGTCGTCCACGGCCCTTAGGAGACACGCCGTAGTCCTGAGCGGTGAAGCACTTCTTGATGCCGTGACACGTCGCTGTATCCACTCCCTCAACAAGCTCCACCTGCTTGGACGTTTGGCCTCTAATTAGCCTCCCATAAATCCGATTGCGCTGACAAGATGTTGTATGAACTCTTGATTTTTTTGGAGTTTTTTGGAGTACTCGAGGCATGATTGAAGTTGTGGTGTTAGTCGAGGGATAAAGGTGAGAACGCAAAGAAACGCGGGGAATTGGGTGGGGTGTGCGGTATTTGTGCCGACCCACTGTACATAAAAGTGAGCCATCGAGCTTGGTGTGTCCAGCGGTACATGAGTGACCCTCCGCTGGGTGTTTGACGCAAGCAAACTTCTTCTGGCAGTGTTGTGAGCGAGGTCAGCACCCTACCTACGCCTAACTAGGTGTCAAGACTCGATCAGCTGGATTGCTCAACTGAGCTAGCTTAAGTCATTTTGACAAGGCAGACACGTCCCATTTACTGCTTGAGGAAAGGGGGCGCGATCATGAGGTTCAAAGACCTGATTGGCCTCCATGCAGGTAGGTACGAGCGTGCCTGTCCATATGACCAATGCGTGCGCATTGTGACTGTGACAGCAAACAACATGACAGACGGGCCCAGCATCTTCCCACTGTGTTGTCACTGATCACAAAAGCTTCGAACATCCTACCTTCCCTCGAATCCACCCCCCCCCATCCGCAGTCAACTTCACCACCACCGGTTAACCGACGTACATCTTCTTCCACGGAGCCCTTTTGCCTACACACAAAAGCGACAGACACCTTGATCGTCGCCCCCTCCTCTGTTCGCGACAGCAACATCCTGGACATCCTCGCTTACCAGAACCCCAACCAACTTATGTGATTGACGGGAACTATGGCGACTCCGAGCAGCAGCAAGGTCGCCGTCGAGGGCAAGGGCGGCCTCAAGATGAAGATCATCGGCGAGGGCCGCACCGTGCCGGGCCCCATCGCCGCAGACCCGGACCATCCTGCGCTGTGCTATCAGTGCTGCAAGCGGTAAGTTCATTCCTCACCTGCGAGTTGCAAACCAAGACCCCAAGGCTCCTGCGCGCTGATTTTTGGCGACCTTTCTTGGTGTTGTTTGGGTGTTGTTTAGGATACGACGCTGACGCTAAAGACGGGATGTTGTAGGGTCCCCCTCTCGATGCTGGTCCGCGATCGCACGAGAGCCTGCGGCGAGAAGGAGTGCGCTCGCGCGCGGGAGGCGAGACTGGAGTTCATTCCCGTACGTTTGACGACCTATTTCTCATGGCTGGCCTGAGCCTGTACACCGATTACAACTATCCATCTGCGAATCGCTACCTACCCACCCTATCCTCTCTATATGTACCCACTCCACTCCACTCCATCACCCCCCTTTTCCCTACTCGGTCCTGTCCACCCCACCCCCATCCAACCTAACTTCCTTTACATCCCACTCTTCCTCCTCCAGATTAAATTTCGCTGACTCCCACGACTCGACGAATGCAGATGCCCAGCAACGCAGTCAACCCCTGCGACGAGTTCCAGACCAAGCTGGACTGGTGGATCGACATGATGGACTCCAACGTGGACCGGGACTTTGCTCGCCGGGGACGCGGCGTCGTTGAGTTTGTGCGCGAGAAAATCCCCGTGCCGCCCCAGACGCGCCCGGCGCGGCGGGCGCGGTGAGGGGTGGTTGTGGGTTTCTTCCGGGCTCGGGGAGCGAGGACATCGGGAGCTATTGTGGTGTGGTGGGTGGTGTAAGGGAGCGAAGAAAGGGAGTTTCGGCTATACGGACGCGGGATGGGATTAGGATCAAGATCTCAAAAGAGACCGGCCGTACGGGCCCAAGGTCAGGTACTATTCGCAGATACGCCGCTCGTGGAGGCAGACAGAGCTTCGCGGCTTGGTGGGCTTGCTTTTGTTTCTGCGGCATATATTATTCGCTTGTTCGATACTCTCCATATCTAATGAGCCCAGCGACAATTCCTCGATCTCCTGACCTGATTTGAGAAACACTGGAGAGGGTGTCTAGGTATCAAGACAGTACGCGAATCCTTATGCTTGGAACTTGGCCGGTGGCAGCGTCACTACCAAATCAAGCCGATTTGCTTGATTTAACGGCTTGTTTGGATTGATTTGACTCAAATCGAGGTTCTGGTCTGGATCAATAAGCTCCAGCATCAACCTCTGTGCGCCGTAATACTGCTGTATCCAGTTCTCATCCAGCTCCTCCAGAGCTACCCCGGCCACGAACGAGACGGGTGTTGACAGAATCCTATAACGCGACGGTAGGCCGACAATTAGCAGAGAGCAAACACACACCAGTGGGACCTACCAATTCAAGATGTGGCCCTCATCGTCAGATGAATCAAGCAGGTTACTGAGGAGCCGTGTCCCCGAAGCTTTCTGCATGGGAGACAATCTGGGGAGCCCGGAGCCGAGGAGGTATTCCTTGGCCAGCCTACGCAGCATTTCACTCTGGTGAGCTGGCGAGAACAAGCTGTAGGCGCGCCATAACCCTGATAGCATGTGCTCCTGGCCGATGTACACTTCGGGCCGAGCATGGACGGCAGTTGCCCTCCTGACCAAGAATTCATGAATAAGTCGGGCATCATTCAACAATACCACATTCTGTGTTCCTACCTTGAGGCCGGTCATGGGGTCATAATCCTTGGTCCATTCGTGCACCTTGACGAAACTGTAGGTTTTCGGTATCTGGTGGAATTTGCCATAGCCCAGGCGTGTAGGGGGGCCAGGGGGGAAGTTTGCTGGACGCCGCGTCGTGAGGAGCCATCGGACAACCCGGTAGAAGAGAGGTGGTAGAGTTACAGCTAGTATTGAGATAATGATGAATGCGGAGGAAGCCATTATAGTTACTGGTTTGCGAGTGTGGTGATAGAAGCAGGATCGACACCTGAGGCGAGTCGTTACGCAGGTCGCACACAGCTAGCGAGCGGCCAGCTGAAGCACGGCATATTATTCTTCTTTGGATCCCTTTCAGTGGGGCTCTAGTATCAGTTATACAAGGGAATATATTCGATGCTAAGATGGTATGCTTCTGGGCCAGGAGTGATGATTAGTCGGGGAAGGTCAAGCGGAGGACCGTTCCATCATGGCAAACCATCAACTGTCCGATCCTACTGCAGCGTGATCAAGCCCAAATGTGTAATCGCGTTGGTCCACACCGATATTACAGAAGATACCGAGGGCTCTTACATGGGTGCGCACGGGGTGGACTTATTCGACGTCGGCCTTCGTACTCTTTGGATTGTCCGATGCCGAATTTGCCAGCTAAACCCGGAGTCTAGGCCTTGGTTAAGGCATAATTGCCCCGAAACGACGAACAACGGACCCGACGAACCTTGCATCCTTCGCTTGGTGAAAGGGCGGGGTTTGTTTTTGTTACTATATTCGTTAATACTAGACCATCGCTTTAAAGTTCTCTGAGGGTCGGTGGTATTGGCTCTTCTTGATCCGAGAAGGACGAATCGCCTGAATATGCCTATCATGACTATCAACTTTTACTACCTGCCGCCCTTGGCTCTACTGATAGCCATTGCCGGTGTATGTGCCAGCACTCTTCAACCACACCAACACATGCAAAGCTGACCAGTACATAGTCGGCTCACGTGGTGTTGCGTGGTCCTCTAGCCAAGCTACCAGGTCCATGGTACACAGCTTGGACAGATGTCGTCCTTCTGTACAAGCAGGCCACAGGGAAGAAGGTCACATACGTGGAGAACCTCCACAGGCGATATGGTAAGTTATCCGTGACCAACACCTCTACGGTGCCGAACCTCTACTGATTCCTGAAGGACCTGTGGTCCGCATCACTCCCCGTGAGACCAGTCTCCGGGACCCCAGAGTCACGCGGAAGATCTACAGCGTGAAGGGCGAGTTTCCCAAGTCCGAGTTCTACGACCGAGTCGCTTCGGGGCTGGTCAGCGTGTTCAGCACGCGTGACATTGATGTCCACAGACGCTTCCGCAGGCTTCTATCCTCGGGAATTTCGGAGTCGAGCCTGCTCACGCATCTTCCTGTTATCGAGGGCAAGGTAGACATGGCCATTCGGAGAATGGGCGAGGAGATGCAACGACGCGAGGTCGCCGTAAGCACCCCTTCTGCACTGCCTGACCAGTCCAGCAGCTGATCGAACCGCAGGATGTATTCCATTGGTTTCTATCCATGGGCACCGACATCATAGGTGAACTGAGTTTCGGCCAGAGCTTTGAGATGCTCGAGACGGGTGAGGTAAGAATGGTACACAATGGCGAACGAGACGCCTGCTTAGAACCCTGCACAGGAAAGCCAGTATATACGGGACTTGAAAACTCTTGCCAAGTTCAGCGGGATCCGCGCGACATTCCCGTTCCTGATCAAACTGGGGCATCATGTCAACATCCCATTCATCAAAGACGCCATTGAGAACCGTCGTCGCACAGTTGAGTACGCCGAGCAGTCCATTGCACGACACTATCGAATCGTGGAGGAGCAGGGAAAAGAAGCCAAGCCGACACTGCTCTCCAAGCTGTACAAGGCAGGCGACGACGGCATGGCTTTCCACGAGATTCGAGCCAATGCTACGGCATATATCGTTGCTGGATCAGACACCGCCGTAAGCACCCCGTCTCGATCGCCGGTTCTGACACCGGGCGTCTAAGACCACCACAGGCAAACACGCTGACCTACCTGGTCTGGATGGTGTGCAAGCACGCCGAAGTCAAGGCAAAACTGGTCCAGGAGCTCCAGCAGCTCCCCGCGAGCTACGGCTACCACGATGTGAAGTCCCTCCCCTACCTGAACCTAGTTATCGACGAGACTCTGCGCCTCTACTCGGCAGCGCCCGCCGGGCTCCCTCGCGACGTGCCTGCAGGAGGTGCGGAATTTCTTGGTTACTACATCCCCGCCGGCTACACGGTCAGCACCGGCGCTTACAGCATGCACCGCAACCCAGCAGTCTTCCCAGACCCGGAGAGGTTCGAGCCCTCGCGATGGGCGGACCCCACCCGGGACATGAAGGACTCGTTCGTGCCGTTTGGAGGGGGTAGTCGGAGTAAGCTTCCGCCATCATCCTGGGGGCGTGAGTCGGCACTGACCTGGCTGCAGTATGTCTAGGTATCCATCTCGCCCGCATGGAGCTACGTCTCGCCGCAGCCCGCTTCTTCAAGACCTTTCCAAACGCTCGGGTATCGACGGCGGAAGGGTTTTGTGATGAGGACATGGAGCCGGAGATGTTCTTCTTGCTGTCGCCAAAGTCGAAGCGCTGTTTGGTTGAGGTGTCTTAACCAGCAGAGGGCCAGCATGGCACGCCCCTTTCCTAGGCTAAGGGTAGTGTTGCCGGCTTGCTTTATTATTTTGATGTATATCTGTTTGCCATGATTAGACTACGCATCATCTTGTTAGCCTGTCTCCTTTAACTTGTATTATCGCATATATATATTCGCGCTTTTTAAGGAGTTCTTATTATTCGCTATATGTACGGGTAAGTATATTATTTCGACATCTTACTTGATATTTCAGTTTTAATAGCTTTAAGCCGAAACGTAGCATTTACTAATAAGCCTTAAAAGTGGTGTTTTAAGTTTTACGTACTTATCAGGTGAAATCCTTTTGCCACGCCATGCCATCAGTATTAAGATGTCCGTCGCCGCCCGCGCTGCCCATTAAAGTGTCGAAGAAAGCCATGTCCACCCCCTGGAATGTCCAATCGTCGGCACCGGCGGTCATTCCGGGGAGGAGAGGATCGAAGAACGCATTTTGGGCAAGTGGCTGCATGGTATCGGCGCTGATGCTGGGGAGCAGTCCGTGCTGGCTGTAAGCTTCTGCAGGCCCCAAGGGTGCCGCCGGGCTGGCGCTTGGAGGCTGCTGGCAGTGTGCTGAGCCGTCTCCGTCGGTCGCCTCCTTGATAACCAAGTCGGTCGTGGCTGTCGTGGCTGGAAGTTGCTTCGGTGCAAAGAGTAGTGCCTCGGGAGGGGCGTGTGAGGGCCTGGGCATCTCTCTTGATATTGTGCCCTCACGCGCGATCTTGATGATCCCAAAGTAAGGGACATTGACACAAACGACGCCACGCCCTTCATTTTCGCTGTTGGGCGCCGCTTCGACCCCATGGGCCTGGGCAGTGACGGCTTCAGCGGGCCCTGTGTGACCATCGGCCGCTTCGGCGTCGATGGCCAGTAGACGGCGCAGCAGGTCGTCGCTCTCCGCGCTGAACACGTCATCGCCCAAATTACTGACCTCTTGCATACTTTCCTGGACCTGCTCCATCATGGCGCGGTCGCTGAGGTATTTATGGGCCAGAAGGTTGCCTGTCTGCGAGGACGGGCGACGGCTATCCAGGTGAGCGAGGAGGAGGGTCATGGAGGCCATGAGGGCGACGAAGTCCGAGGTGCGGCAGTTAAAGGCTATGCGGTGGAAGCTCCGCAGCACGACAAAACGCGACAGGATTTCCCGCGATGCGTTTACGCAGGCGATTCTGGAGTGTTCATGGTTGTGTTGGTCGGACGATCGGAGCATGTAAGGCAGATGGAGCTGGTTCAATATATTGTAGTGAGACATCTGCGTGATGAGTTGCTTGAGGTCCCAGAAGAGGGCCTCATCATCATTTGCATTGTTGCCCAGGTTCGGCGTGAGCCACCACTTGCTGGGAAGACTCCTGGCGGCTTTCTGGAGTTCCGTGTCGAGCTCTCGGGTGAGAACAAAGTCATGGGATGTTGCGCCCGACTGGTTGCGCTCTAGCAGGCGAGCAGCGATGATGCAGTGTACTCGCTCGAGGCGTGCGCAGAGTGTCACCTGCACCCTAAGCAATGCCATGCTGCGATCGCTGGAGCCCTGTGGGAGGCCCAATATAAGACTCAGATAGCGGTCGTAGTGAACGATACGGAACCACATGAAACTGGGGTCAGCTTTCGATTGGGGGTCAAGCATTTGATACCGCAGCCGATCTCCTGATAGATGGAATCCCATCAGTTGTGCCAGATGCTGTGCTCTACGCCCTGCTGCCCAGCTCAGGCGCAGGCTGCCGCCGTTGGCGTGGTACATGCTCTCTAACATGACGCATTCTAAGCCTTCGATGCTTCCAAGAAGCCGGTCTTGAGTCGTTACAAGGCTGATGGCGGTGTCTGCTAGTCGTTCCAGCAACTCTTGTGGGGGCTCCGACAGGCCTCTCAAATCCTCGTCTAGGGTCGGGTGGAACTGCTGCTGTAGTATATGGACTAGCTGAAGCATGTGTTTCGCGATCAAGACAGGGTGAGCATTCTGCCCAGGTCTGACCAGTATGTCCTCGGGCGATGTCAGACCATCTTGGTCGAGTGTCTTGGATGGCACAGTCAGAATTTCGTTGAACATGTAGAAACTGCGGTGACTGGCTCTGCATATCACGTCCGTGTCCTCAGAGGAGGGCAGGGCGTCATGCAAGATTCGGGACAGTCTCGCATGCTTCGCTGGACCAGCCAGTACAACATTCGGGAGCCTGCCAGTGCGCGCGTCGCGGGTGGCTCTGCTTTGATCATGACCGGTCCGATCATTCTCTACACTTGATGCCCGGGCTGAAGAGACGGCTGGAGCGTTTCCGCGAGAACGCGCTCCCCGTGGCGAATCCGGTACGGTGGACGCTGGCATGGGAATGCCGTGGTCATGCCTCCCACCAGCATCAAGACTACTCGAGGCCCAGTCAGAGACTGCGTCGTCACTACCAAATCTCCTGCTCAGATTTTCCATCTGCGCCTCCAGCCTCACTAGGTGATCACCCATCTGACGCGCACCGTCTGGCGGCGCCGAGAAGTCGTCGGGAAACTCCTGGCTGACACATGGCGTACCGCGGCGCTGACAGCCTAGGCAGGTGGCGGCATGGTCTGTCGACGTCGATATCTGCGAGTCAAAGATGCATCTCTCCTTGCGTCTTTTGCAGGCCCAGCAGCTGTGCGTGCCATTCCGGGTCTTCTTCCGTTTGGCGTCTGGGCCGGGTGTGCCGGGTGTGCCGGGTGTGCCACGACCGTCGGCGTCGGCGTCGGTACCAGCCGCGGCAGGGCGCATGGCAGGCATTGGACCGGCTGTAAGTTACTCGGCAGCGTTCAATGAAACCATACAGCAGTTTCGTGCTCCATGACACGGCGGCGGGCGGTGTGGAGGAATGGAAGTACAGGATACGGCTTGTGGCAGTACCTACACAGAAGAAGAATGACGGCGGAATGAGCTTCGGCGCACTTCAGCTTTATTCCTCCACCGGGTCTCGGGAGTACTTACCCTTGTTACCGATTAGAGGTAGGAATGTGAGATGGTGGCTTAGTAAGGAGTTCAAGATCTCCGCCGGCCGACGGAATTGGAATGGGCAGCAAGGGGCATGTAAAGACACCTTCTCCTAAATACTCGCCAGGCCTTTCTTCCGCCGGCCGCAGATTTAATTACCAAGCAATGTACCTCCAGCCCTGCAGTCGATGCATTCCCTTCAATGGCAAGTCATCCGGCCGGCGGTGCAAATAGCTCTCTCCCTTTGAAATTTGCGCCAGGCGTAGCAAACCAGGTGCTCGTCTTCCACCGGTTGCCCGGCGGAAGCGTCTGCAATGTTGCTCTGTCACAGCAGTGACTATCTCCAGGTGATGCCAGCTACTCTCTACTCATCTGCCAGCTACCTTTGCTCTTCTGGTCCGAATCGCGTCTTCTGTTCGGCATATAACCTAGGACCCCTGGCCTCATGCCACAATAACCTGCAACTTGACTTTCGGTACCTCCCTCCATCCACCTCAGACCTGCAGCTTCCAGGCCCAACCTAGACATCAGTTCACGACAGCTACAACAGACAACCAGACAGAGCCCAGGCTGTGCCTACAGCAACATGGCGACCCTAGAAGCTGGCAATGCCAGCCCGTTGGACGTGGCCAGTCACGAAGACCCCATCGCCTAAGAGAAGCCCCACAATGCCGTCGCAGCGGACAGCAACGGGCCCATTGAGTACGCGAAGGGCTTCAAGCTGGCTATGATGATGGTCACCATCAACCTCAGCACCCTGATCGCATCTCTAGATCTTGTTAGTTTGCCACGTTTGTTCCCTCTTGCCGCGTTTCCCCCCCTGATTCTCCGACTCCTCATCCACAAGCAGCATTGACTGACTGATGACGCGCTCTCGGCCTAACACAACTCCAGGGTATCCTCGCCACGGCCATCCCGGCCATCACGGACGAGTTCCACGTGCTCAACCAGGTCGGCTGGTACAGCGGCGCCTGCTTCATCCTCGTCGGCGCCACCTCTGCCATGTGGGGCAAGATGTTCACGTACCTCTCGGCGCAATGGGTCTTCATGTCCTCGCTGTTCATATACCTCATCGGAAGCATTGTCGCCGCCGCGGCACCCAGCAGCGAGGCCTTGATCGCCGGTCGAGCTATCCAGGGCGTCGGGTGTTCAGGTATGTTTTATTCCCTTGGATTTCTGCACTTGAGCACCTACCTCCCACTATTCCTGCCAGTCGCCCCTAAGTGCTGGTCCGTCCGTCTCATACTGCCATGGTCGGTGGCTGATATTGGTCGTCCTTCACAAGGCACGCTCGCCGGCTCCGTCATCATCATCAACTTCGCCGCCGATCCGAGGCAGAGACCCCTGCTCATCGGCACATGGTTCGGCGTGTTCATGCTGGCGACCATTCTCGGGCCCTTGCTCGGCGGCGTCTTCACCGACGAGGTCACCTGGCGGTGGTGCTTCTGGATCAACCTGCCGATAGGGGGTCTCGCGCTCGTCATGCAGTTCTTCTTCCTGCGCATGCCCAGGCACGTCAAGCCCGTCCCGGGCAGTTGGAAGGAGATCTTGCTGCATCTTGATTTCCCGGGTTTCGCCCTGGTGCTCACCTCGCTTGCGTGCTACACTTTGGCCTTGCAATGGGGTGGCTTGACGAAACCATGGAGGTATGTACCTGTATGGCTGTATCCTTTACGTTATAATAACCCGTGCTGACTATCGTTTCTAGTAAGTCTCAAGTGGCGCCGGTTCACTCCTTATGATTAACTGGCTGCTGCATTTTTTTGGCTGTCAGAGTGCTGACCTGTCTCAGGTGACAGATCCGTTATTGCGACGCTCGTACTATTTGCCCTCTTGACAATCGGGTTCTTCGTCTGTGAGTGGATTCAGGGCCGGCAAGCCATGATCCCGCTCGACCTATTCAAGCCGCGCAAGTTATGGTCGCAGACTCTGTTTGCTTGGTTGTGAGTACACCACCACTCAGTTCCTCTCCTGTCTTGGCTCCAATGTGGCTGACACACACGTCCCTGTTACAAGGTACAACTGCCCGAGCTTCCAGATCCTGTTCTTCCTCCCCATATACTTCCAGTCCGTGAAGGGCACTTCCGCTATCACCAGTGGAGTCTACCAGCTTCCATATGTGGTGTTCTTCGCTTTGGGCTCATTGACCAGCGGTGCCGTCATTGGAGCGACACGCCGCGTGCAGCCTGTGGAGCTAGCCGGCGCGTTGATTGCCACCCTCGGCGCCGCTTTGGTTTACCAGTTGGATACCGACTCGTCGAAGGCCTGGTACATCGGCGCGCAGGTTCCTCTCGGCTTTGGTCTGGGCCTCGGAAGCCAAGTCCCCGTCACTGCGCTGCAGGGGTTCTCGAGGCCTGAACTCGCCGGCGTTATGACCGGTGGCCTATTTGGTAAGGTCACACAAGTCGATAGATAGATGCTGGCACTCGGCTAACGTTGAAATCCAGTGTGCCAAACCATCAGCGGCGGTCACTTCACGACGGCAGCCAACTCGATTCTGGACAACCTCTTGCTGAAAGACATCATGCGCTCGGCGCCCCAAATCGACGCGCAGCAAGTCCTCGCTACTGGCGCGTCGGAAATCCGCAAGGTATTCAAGGGTGACGATCTGACAGCTGTGATCAACGCCTACATGACCGGTATCAAGGGCATCTTTGCCTTCATCTTGGCCAGCGCGGCGTTCACCGTCGTCTTGGCTCTCGTCATCCCCTTCGACAAGCTTCCTAGCCACGACGACAAGAAGACGGAAGAGACCACGACTGGCGAGGAGGGGAAGGAGACGGTGGCTGCTTGATTGCTGTCGTCCTACCTCAGACAGTTGATGGTCCGGCCACTGTTCCTAGGTGGCGTTCTTGCATCAGTGTGCCTGCACTCCTATTTAGGCCGCGCTGTGCATTGGGAAGTGTTCGATGTAATATAATGCCAAGAAAGGCTACTTAAGAGATCGTCGAGTCTAGCCCTCCGGACCAGCTGGCTGAACTTGCCTGGGCAGACGACACTGTCAATTTTGGCGACCGTAAGACTAGACTCCATCAGCCTCAAGCGACTGGCTGGTAGCTCTTTTCTGCTTTCATTTTGCTCAGTGGATGTATCATTGTGATAAGGCACTGGGCCGGGGTAGTAGTAAGGGGTCCGAATGAGATGGACTAGATTAAAAGAGCGACATATTCATTGCAGGGGCGCCTCCAAGGTCCGATCCGAGCTGGTCCACGTCAAGTCATTGTCCGTGATCAAAAAAATCATATCATGCAATACCGGGTATCAAAGTCAAGTCTCTTTCCGCCGTAACGCCAGAATATCAGACAACTTCAGGCGGCCCTTGGCTCCCCAACCAGACGGTCCGCTCTCCACCTCCGGCCGCACCGATGTGTACCAGGTCCAGGCACGGCGGTCAAGGTCGGCAGTGCTTAGGTGATCGGCCCAACTGTCATACACCAGTCTGATGGCGCCGAGTAGCGTGGCGACGTTCTCTTCTTTCTCAGCTTCGAGGGCCTTCGCCGTCTTTCTCTTCGGTATCGTCTTAGCAGACTTCGACACGCTGCCCTTGCGGGGCGTGGCTGTGTCATCTTCCTGTTTTGTGCCCTCGCCGGCTGCGGAGCCGGCCTCTTCCTTCTCAGGTACTTCTGCCCTTGTGGCGAAGCTCTTGAAGAGGTAGGCTCTGGCTGCTTCGGGTCTGTGGATGGGCATGCCAACAACACCCGCCTCATACGATCTACTAGACGCAGAGCCGGCAGCGCCGGTCTTGTTTTTCATAGCCTCGAGATCCAGGCCCCAAACGGCTTCCCCGCTCAGAGAGGCCTGATCTCCTGTTACCCGCAGGCGTTCTGCCAATGCTTCCTTCAGGCAGTTCCGCATGATCCGCCAGCGATCGGGACCTAGCATGATACCGCCGTACCACCGCGTCATCACTACCAAGGTATCGACGGCGTTAGTCTCTCGCATATTCTTCAGTAGGACATCACCACATCCGCTCTCGCCATCGTCGAACGACTCCTCCTTGATCGTAGTCGCGTTGAACAGGTTTGTCGGCACTTTGACCCGGTACGCCCATGCATTGTGAGTCGCCGTTTGCAGAGATGGATTTGCTGCCAGCAGGGACTGTATTGTCGATTGGCGTTTAGACGGTTCAGTCAAGCTGGTCGCACGAACGACAAATGTTGACTGCTTCAGGGTGACAGGTTGACTGACGGACCACGACCTTGACGCCTGACTTGCGGGAGCCTGGTTACCTTCTCTGCTCTGGCTGACACCCGTCTCGGTAGCGCTCGATGCCACACTTGCTGTGCCTCCACTATCGCCTGCCACAGCTTTGTCACCCCCAACTTCTTCGTCCCCCTTCCAATCGTAGCCGCCTCTCTTGAGCACCGTCACCTCTCGTCCCATGACCCTGACTCTGGGCTGTCCGTGTCCCCAGCCTTCGTCGTCGGCGCTGGGCCCCTGCTCCAAGCCTATAGAAACAGCCTTGCTTCTCGAGTTGGCGCTGACGACTGCCTGCGCCAGGCTCAGCCGGCTCGAGGGTGGTTGTTCAGGCATCGTGTATCGCATAAGCTCCACGGCGAAGGCTAGTACCAGTGGTGCTCGGTTGGTCAGGAGTATCGTCTCGGCGATTGCTTGCTCGTCCGTGTCAACAGGTAGCTCCAGCGAGGCTTCAAACTCATGGGGCGCGACAGGTTCGGGGCCATCAAGGAGCCCGCTGGAGAGTTTCGAGCGTTTCGCAGCGTTTGTGAGGTCGGTACCGGCCCGTTTTCCGGTTGATGATGCTGCAGGATTCTTCAACCGAGCTTTGCAGGCGCTGTGGAGGGATCTGGCAGCTTTGGCGTCTTTGATGGCGGCCTCAACATCGACTAGGGGACCTTCAGCGATCTGCTGTATGCTAGACAGATGAGACAGTCAGATGACATTTGTGCTCTCCTTTCTCCCTTGCCCGTGATAATAGAGCCCAAGTAGTCCTCTGCCGGTCCGAGACATACCTGCGAAGGTTACCGGCCTGCAAAGCCTTGACACGTAGCATGGCATCTTTGATAGGCACCTTCATGCCCAGCGTCATGAGGCGGATCAGCTCCTGGAGATCCTGTTGAGAGGCCATGACGGGTATCGAGCCTGGTCCCGGTCGGGTGTCTGTCTGGTGTTAAGTTCTTCGTATCACGACGGTTGTGTGCACGTTGCGCCGTCGCGTCCGAAGACGACTGACCGCGTCGAGGCCTAGAGCTGCAGACTTGAGGTGCGTCATTCGGGGTAGATGGAAGGAAGCTTGGGCCTCAAAATCCCAAACCCCGCAGCGATGCAGGGGCACCGCTTGGGCCGGGATGAGGCTGGAATTCCCCGGTAGTAGCGACAGTTTGATGTATCGATTTCAACTGTGCACTTCCCAGAATCTGGTAAACACTGTGTTGAGCAGATCTGCCACCTGCAGCCCCAAATCTCGGAACCGCCGTCCAAAGAGAAAAAGGGACCTCATTTTTGCGAGATCTGCAAGCTGTCCTGCGTCACCGGCTCCATCTCAGACGAACACCACTCCCCGACAACGTCACTGACTCAGGTGTTTGCGCGACCCGACTCGGAAGTTGCAGTCGCACATCCACCAGGGCCTGTCGGAAGCCGATCACCGCCGCCTTTGGGTGTGACCCCATTGAAGCTTCGTAGTGCCGTAGCATGGGCTGTCTTGATGCTAGCTGGGAGCTGTGACTGAACACTTCAGCTCGCCATTGGATGAGACGAATGCCGCTTGGATCACGACTACGGAGGAACTACTTTGGCCTGTCAGCAACTGCTGGTACCTAGGTAGCTGCGTCAGGGGGCACCACGATGCATTCCATCAGTATGCAGCGCAGCCTCGCGAGGACGGCCATGCGCCGGCGGTGTCGGATGAGTGGTGATGGCCTCAGATGGACCGAAGGCGCATGCAGACGCCATGCCTCCTCACAACCACCACCGCCCCGTCAGAAAGCGGCAGCAAAACCGCTCCCCTTCAAGCCCACCAAGCCCGCGCCTGCCGTGCCCCAGCAGCAACCCCAAGCCAAAGCCGGCACATCAGGGGCCAACAGCAGCAACAAGAGCAAAAAGCAGCCCGTCGCCGAGCTCGTGCGCGGCTCCCGCTGGATCGGCCTGCTCGGCTTCGGCGGCGCGACCCTCTGCCTGGGCGCCTTCAGCGCGAGCCTGGCCATGCACTGGCGGGAGGAGCCCGCCCCGTGCCACCCGCTGGGCTGCGAGCCCGAGGCGCCGACGGGACGGCCGGCGATCGAGAGCCCCTACGAGTTCGACCTGCACCTCGACAAGTCGGAGTGGCGGCTCGGCGTCACGAAGCTGCGGCGGCGTGTCGCGAGCGAGGCGAGGGGTCACGTGCTCGAGGTCGCCGTCGGCACGGGGCGCAATCTGGAATTCTACGACTGGGGAGTCGTAACGGAGTCTTTGATGTCCGCCGAGGAGCGGGAGGAGAGGAAGAAGAAGAGAACGAGCTTGCTGACGACGAAGAAGGGTCTCGAAGAGGAGAGGCAGAACGCCGTGCTCAGCTACACGGGCCTCGACATCTCGCCGTCTATGCTGGATATTGCGCTCACGCGGATGCGCCAGGTGGTGCCGCACCTCGCGGACCGCATCCCCAAGAAGCCGTCTTTCGCCGCACTCGCGTCCTCCCCTGAAGCAGCAGCAACATCATCAGACAAAAACCCCGTATTCTCCCTCGTCGACAACAAGATCCGCATCCTCCAATCCGACGCGCAGACCGCCCTACCCGCTCCCCCATCCCCCACTACAACCACCACAACCGCCACCACCACCCCCAAAAAATACGACACAATCCTCCAAACCTTCGGCCTCTGCAGCGTCCACGACCCAGTGACCCTACTAACGCACATGGCGTCATCCCTCCAGCCCACCACAGGCCGCATAATCCTGCTCGAGCACGGCCGCAGCGACTGGGAGTTCCTCCTGCCGCTCGTCAACGGGCTGCTGGACCGCAGCGCGCGGGGGCACTTCGCGCGCTTCGGGTGCTGGTGGAACCGCGACATCGAGGCCATCGTGCGCGAGGCCGCGGCGCGACACCCCGGGCTCGAGGTCATGCGCGTCGAGCGGCCCGGGTGGGCGACGGCCGGCACGCATGTGCTGGTCGAGATGCGGGTAAGGGAGTTGAGCGCGGCTGAGAGGGCCAAGGTCGCGGCGGAGGCGGAGACGGGGGCGCAGGGCAAGGCGGATGGAGGAAGGGGGTGGTGGGCTTCGATCTGGTCGCCGTCGGCCGAGACGGGGACGGGGACGAAACTGGATGAGCCTAAGAAGGACTGAGGTGAAGAAGAGTGTCTTTCTGGCTGTTCGCCGCTCAATCTGTATAATATATTGGAATTGGGTGTGTATGAAGGCAAGAATACTCCGAAACGTAGATGAGTGGCATCAGTGTATACATAATATTGTATGAATAAAGTAGTTCCACCTCAGACACTACCTCAATCAAGCAAGCCACTTCTCGCCTTGGTGAACGAAGAAGTATATCGATGAAGTCGTTTTACTCAAGTTCAGTATGATGGATATTACAGGCCAAAGTAGGTAGTCATGATTTTGATTGGGGATTTCTTTTTGTATTCTCAAGTGAATCATATGCGCGCCTTTTCCAGCCGCCTGCCTTTTTGCCCATCAGAGAGGAAATTGTAGCACTCCGGTATGTAGGTAGCCTTGCGCCTCACGCTTTTAAACTCAGCCCTTCTTGCATCTACATGTACAAATTTGTTCTGAGGCAGGATCAACACGTATGTTCCTCTTTCTCGTTTCCTCTTCTTCCCAGTCTATGGTCTTTGGACCTCTAGATCTCTTGGGGTCCATGCATAATCCACCCGAAGCAGGCCCCATCATTGGTCTCCATTTATAGGACCACAATGGCGCTTTGCATGGAGACCCGTCCACTTGCAGCTGCATCGCAAGCGCTTGCTTCCCCAAAAATATTCGTACAACTCCTCTAGGTAGCAACCGATAGATGCGCGACAAACATCCATGAGCAGCTGCCGCCGAGCAAGATAGACCGCCAATGTCAGATGAGATGAAATGCAGGGAAAACAAGCGCTTCCATCCGAAACCAAATGCGCCGGTCAATCCGCTCGCCCCAACTCCTTTTATCGAGGGCCGACCTCGTCGTGCCTCTCCCATCGTACACGAACTCCCCAAACAACAAGTGCGTAGATCTTCGACCCATGTGCGAATGAATGCCCATTAAGGCGTCTAAAAGCCGTTAAGTAAGCCATCAAGCTCGTCCAGCTCAACTGTCTCGGGGCTTTTGTCCCAGTCGAGCATGGCGTCCAGCTTGGACCAGTTCTCTGCCTCAGCGTCTCTCTTGGCAGGGATCATCAAGCTTGGGCGCATGGCCGGGCTGGTCATGAAGGCTATGCGCGGCAGTAAACTCGGTGCCAGGGTCCTATGAGGTTCGCCAAAGAGCTGCTCATTTTGCATACCGTCGTCAATCACGACCTGGTCTGCCGGGGTAGCAGAGAGCAGCTCCCCACTGGCTTTGCGTTTTTGCAGTCCATCCGCCGTTTGCGTGAACTCCTTCTCGTCCTTCTCCAAAGGGGGTTCTTCTCCTCTATGATTGCGCGACATGCTGTGAAGCGCCCGCTGCCGTCCGGAAACCGAGCCCATGGGTGTGCCCGGCATGGGGATGTCCTCCTCCATACCATCGAATTCCGGCGACGAGAGGTCGACCTCTGGGGAAAGGCTGAGTTCCCTTCTTCGGTCGCCGTCGGCGTCTTCGGATGTGGAAGCTGAGCTCGATAGCTCAGGTGTAATGATGGCGCTGCGTTGGGCGGACAGGGGATCAGGCATCGGTAGATGGGGACAAGTCGTGAGGTAGAAGTAGGTGCGCCTCGGGTGTACCGTCTCGAGCTCCTTTGCCAGGGGGCAAGGGGCCAGGGCGGACCAACCTGACCGCTTCAGGTACGTAGCAAGTCGAGACGAGATGATGGCGCAAGGGTTCGCAGACCTTGGGGCTTTAGTCAGTAGCGTTTGCGTAGAGGTGTTCGTTTGCGACACTTACTGTTGAACTATTTTGACGTTGTTCATGAGCACAGAGGCGAGCTCCTTGACCAAATGGGGTCGATTCCGAGTCTGCTGCAGTCGCACAATAACAGCCTCGACGATGTCGTCGTTGATTCCTTCCAAGTCGACAGGCTTGACCTCGGGCGCATCGTGGGCCTCGGACTCGTCCATCTCGATGGAAACCTGAAGACGTGGCGAGGGTGGCGGTGTTTGGTCGAACTTGACGGGGGCTGCGGCAGACTTGGATTTGGAGCCGGACACGGAGGTGAGGGAGCCAGAGGACGCGGAGTGGTTGTGCGAACGCTTCAACTTCTTATTAGGATGCGGCGAGCTCTCTGACGAAGATCTAGAAGCGGCCATGTTGCTGTTTGTCGAGGCTCGGTGGACTGGGATGCGGATTCCGAGAGATGGGAGAGAGAGCGATTTGCGACGAGTGTTGTACGGCATGATGGCGGAACAGGGTGAGGAGCGTATTATCACAAGAGACGAGGATAGTTCAGTATCTTATAACCGACGCTTGCATGAATCAGGGAGGACGGGGCGTCGTGGTTCCAGCACACGAATAGAGTTGGGACGGGGGGAGATATGATGCAAGTGAGTAGGTAGTTAAGGTAGTTCTATCAGGGGGGAGGGTATGTTTGGTATGTAGATTAGGGATAGAGGTACATAGATGGATGATCGATCGGGTCGGTCGGGTCGTCAGGTTGGGATGGATGGACGGACGGCTTGCCAGGGAGAATAGAGAAAGGCGGTGTCGATGCGACAAGGGCGACGACGATGATGGCGTTGTCGTTGCCACGACGAATTGGAAGTGAGGGAAAATAATAAGGGGTGAGTGGTATCGGGAGGCGAGCAGAGACGGGAGGCTTGAACGCTGGATGATGGCCTTGAGAGGAATGTCCCCAGTGATCGCTCACACCTCATCTGCACCTGGGGGATGGCAAGCTCACCTCCCCTGCCCAGTGTGTCAATGTCAGTGAGCCAACGGAGCAAAAAAGAAAAAAATCCGCTGGAGGGTGGAGCAGGCAGCGACGTTTAGGTACCTAGCTCGTGACATGAGGTGACATCGCCGAGTCTGCTACGCGGTCTGGACTTGCGCAAATCTGTGAGGAAACTTATGGGAACACAGGCCAGTCCGGACCAGCGCTTTCAATCGGCCATGTATATTCTTGGAAGCCTGCAGGTAGATGGGAAATGCGCCAGGGGTAGCCCCTGCCGCTTGATTGCCCCGGCTGGGAGGCAGCAGCCAATGGGGGTCGCCTCTTCTCCAGCGCCCGTTCGTTGCCATTGACATCAGCGAGAAGGGGGCCTGGAGGAGCGTCTGGGAGAAGGCTGTCTTCCCATGTTTGTTTTTTAAGGGTCTTGTCCGTGCTCTCGGGCGTTCTCTCTCTCTCGTTGACTCTCTGCCCGTGGTTACCATTACGCACAGCTTGCCACTAGCTGCCTGTCTAGAGGGCCGACACGAGCGCCGTCGCCGAGGCTTCGACATTGCCGGCCATATCCACCTGCACACTCCGAGGCGCAAGCATGCTTCCATTGTTTACCCCAAGGTCTTCATCCAGCATCCAGGCTGCCAAGCGGGAAAACGAACGAGAAAGCGACGAGAAAAATAAAAGGCGGTAAGCTATGCAGGCAAGGCATTGCGCATGTAGGATGGCCCCAAAACAGGCCCAAAAACAGGTAAAGCAGGTGCAGCATCCTGCGGTGGTGGGTGCATGGGACGGCTGGGAAGCTGGGGTGGCAGGGTGGTCGGATCCAACAAATGCATTCCATGTCCAAGTCATTGTGATTGGTGCGCCCTTGGTCTCGGCACCCAAAAAGGGAGTGCCTCTTGGAGACCCGTTTCGAGCCAGGGGTGGGAGGTAACAGCAGTTGCAGGCGAGTTGCAGACTGCCGATACCCAGGGAAGTCGCCGTTCCACTGACGAGGCAGAGAAGGCAGAAGGCAGAAGGCAGAAGGCAGAAGGCAGAAGGCAGAGAGATAGAGGCGTTGGACGTTCACTTGAACAAGCATGGCCTGGTCGGCGGTTCAGCAACTTCAGCTTCGAGAAACCTCGAATGACAGACGGGGCGAAGAAAAGAAGAAGAAAAAGAAGCAAAAAATAAATTAGTCGGTGGGGATTTCGTCTGTGCGTGCGGAGTAGATGACGAGCAGGGGTGGCCTGTGTGTGGATGTCTCATTATAGTATAGTTCGCGCGGAATAATTGTAAATCGAGACTTGTCACTTGACCGTTACCCGAACTCCTGCTGTCTCTGATGATGGTGGCTGCTATCGTCGACTTGCAGCGGGTCGGTGCAGCTACCTTTGTCATGTTGTCTTGAAATAGTAATACTGTTGTTTGCTGTATTGGCGGCCGTGCCCTTGCGCAAACGAGGACGTCCCTCGTGAATAGGGGGGTGCGTGATACATCATACTAGCACAGCAGTATGACTGCATATATCGAACCTCCATGATTTGATCTGCACAGGTCGATATGCGGGAGTCGCATTCTGACGACAACGACGGGTACCGAGCTTATTATTTATTACTGGATTGAAGGTTGGTACGCAGCCGGAAGATTGCCGCATTACCGTCAAAAGGGGACTGTCTGTGACTCTGTCTTAGTAAGACTAGCCCTCGGCATACGTTTTGGTGTCGCACGCGAGAAACTTCCTCTTCCCCAACCTGCGCATCGTCTCATTGGCCTGGCTCTCTCTGACTTGCATACTTCCCCATGCATGATCGCGTTCATCAGGGAGTCATCACTCCTCATTACACCTTCACTGTTCAGGCAGGTATACCACTTCGAGATCTTGTCTACCATCTGAGTTCTGACAGCCTCGAGCCGAAGCGCAACGTCTGACTCTAAGCCTTGGGAGAGGTATCTTGAGTTCTGAGTTCTGAGTTCTGAGTTCTGACCCGTCGAACCATCTTTCATCCTTCGCTCCCGTCTGCGTCCGAGCCCTGACTCCTGACAGTCAACTCTCTCTTTCGATTGGTCTCACAACCCACGAGCCATGACACCCTAATGGCACCATGGCCACACACCACAAGTCCCAAGGATCTGACTCGCTGCTGCCATGCATCGGGCCCGGTGCTTTGACGTCTTCGGGCGTTTGGAGGACAATTTAGCCATCGTGAGCCGCCAGCCAACCAGATGCCGCCTGTATTCCCCCATTCGGAAACCGACTGCACGCAAGCGGGATGACATGAGCGCAAACTGCTGGTGGTCAAACATATCAGACTGTGCGACCAGAGACATCCGGTGGCTGTGAAGGTGAAGGCTACTTATCTGGTCGACGCTCACAGTGCCAACACACGCCGGCCAAGGATGGGATTCCAGACCAACAAGTCCAAACACATGGCTTGAGCTGCGCGGCTGGCAACATTGACTCCCGCTACTGCACTCCAGATGCCACGGCGACGCTACACCACGTGGGCAGAAGTTCAAACTCCATGTTGCACTGCACCAGTGTCTCCATCTCACGTGGGCTGATAGTGATGGGTCTTGAGTATCGCCAGTCGCAAACCACGACTTGCGCCGCCATCGCTCGACTTTCTTTGATATTGAAGCGCCGACAACTCAACCGACCGCAGCATTCATATCATCGCGCCCCGGTCAGACGTCTGCTGTGATCAGTCGCTGCCAGCCATGCCAATCGCCACGTCATCATTGGTCCACGCCAGCTTCAACTGATCCGGCCCGTCGCGGATGGGTGGTTGCTTAGTATAGTATACCGGACAAGCCGATCGCGCGTCTAGAGGTGCTAGTCCGGCGTCCGTCCTATCTACTAGTATTAGACCGAGTCATGAACGCCCGCTACCCGTCAGCTTTCGGACGCGGCGTCATGTTCCCGTTGGGTCGCGTCTCTTTGGCGTTGAGCCGCCAGCCATATTACCGCCGGCTGGGCACGACGGTAGGGATGGAGTCTGAGAAACACAATACAACACATGTACTGTGTTGAATTGTGTTATATTGTACTTTTCGATATTAACACGTGTGATTCCTGGTAGTGACGTAGTAAAGGGTACTTGGTAGTACCACGGACCACCAGAAATCCGGCTTAGAAATTTCCGTGGCCGGGGAAAAGCCGGAATTACCCTCAGCCGGGGCTCCGGAGGCTATTCCGAAGGTTATTCCGGCCCATTAACACAACACGATACAACACGTGTTGTATGCGTGTGTTGTGTTATATTGTACTTTTGGATAAAACACGGTGTTTTTCCACCCCTACACGACGGCGATCAGGCACGGACACTTCCGTCCTTCGCGGGCAAGGTTGATGGGTCAGACTCACCATTTTAGCCGTGTCCTCAGCTCGCGGTTGCAGGCGGTGCAGCCAGACCTGATATCGACGTCGCGGCGAGTGCTGAATATCGCGCGATCAGGTTTGTTCTCCAGTCTTGCTAGACACAGTCATAGATGTATCGTATTATGATCGAGTCGAGAGACAACAGCAGAAGCCGGTGAGTATAGAAGCGGCACAGAGGGCCAATCGCGTATCTCCTGCACCCGACTGTAGCCTGGTACAATCTGCAATGGCCCGCAACGACCTGTCTTCTACCTAGAAGAGGTTGCGCGGGACGAGTCACTGCGGCCGGCTTTGGTGGTATGTTGATGCTCCTAACCCCACGCATCGTGTGAAAATCACCCGACTCGGGGCTCTTCCTGAGCATGCCACAGGGGCAAAATCGGTACGTTCGCTTTGCAACTGGGAATAGACACGCTGCACGCCCAGAGATATGTGTCCTATTCCAGACGACAGCAGCTTTCGGCAGTTCGCTTTGGACTCATCAAGCCCGCCATTCTTCGTCGTCAGCGCCAGCCACGAGAACTGCAGTTAGGTACATCTCGCAGGACGGCCTGGCGCACCAGTTGCTGCCGAAAAGTCGATAGTGGCGCCTTCCCTTTAACCATGATGGCCGCTGGGACAACTGTTCCGATTCCACCTGCATCATCGACGGCGACCAGGACCCGGGGTCGTAATCACGGACAACTGCCTTTACGGCGCTGGTCCGCTCCAGTCATAAGATAAGCAGAGAGAGCACTCCTCATTGCCTCAGTCATGTCAATGATGCTGCTACCTATGTAGCTATGAGCAGGGCTGATGAAGGAGACGTAAGGATCGGTGTATACTATGATATTGACCATGTTTCAGGTATGGCATTTCGCGGAATTGTATTGCAAAAACGACGTCCTCGACCGCGAACGTCACGGGACTCCGCGGATTGAAAATTCAAGGGACCATGTGTGTACGGCCACACTGAGCGCCTACACACGGCTAGACCCAGCCAGCCCCTTTCCGCCTTTACCAGCCGCAGCAAGCACCCGCGCACACGAAAGAAAACCCGCCGTCGCCGTTTTGCCGTTGCAATTGTCCTTCTACAGGTAGTCGCTATTTAAGTCTTTAAATGTCGATTTCTTTTAAAGAGACGGCGCCTCCGAAATAAGCACAAATCCCTTGCTTCATTGGCCTCGTAACACATGAGCCATAAGCAGTGGTAGAAGCTCTGACTCGCGCGACTACACTTTGGCGCGCCAATACTATCATTCGTACCTAGAGTCCTCGGATTCCTCAGATGCGCGCCCCCTTGGCTCTGGCCCAGCACCAAGTCCTTGCTGAGGCCTGGACTGCGGCGCATCAGCACTTAACACGTTTTCCTGCCAGCTCGAACGACCCTCCTCAACATCCTCGCCATCTTTCGACTGTTTCTTGGGCGTGCCCCAGACGAGGTCCTCGTACAGTGACGGCTTATCCACCTTGCGGCGCAAAAGGTAATGGCCAACGAACCAAGGCACGTACTTCGTCACTTGGTGCTTGATGAAGACGGTTTTTCGGACTGCGAAGACCAGGTCGAGGTCCTCTAGTGACCGGCGCTTGGTCTCTTCGACGAGCAGCAGGACCAGGATGAAGGCCAGGAAGTTCAGCCCCGAGAAGATTCCAAATGTGCCGCCGTCTTTGAGGGCTGCGTAGATGCTGCGAAGCATGTGAGTTTCCTCCTCAATGTTGTCTCCAGTTGTTTGGTAATTGCTTAAACACTCACCTGGGAAATGAAATTGAGAGAATGCCGGCAAAGAGGAGGTTCACGGCAATGGCGAATGCGCAGCCCTGAGATGATGATCAGCACTGCAAATAGTGCAGTTTGTGCCCTCAGAGTACTTACAATTTCTCGGTGGGATAAGGGGAAGCTACCGTCGTGTTAGTACGTGTTGGTGCCATGCTTTGCGAGTAATTCCACTCACCTTTCGGACGCCAGTGTGAATGGGATAGGCCCTATGCCTAGTTAGTCTTCAACTGCCAAAGGAGCACATTGTAGTTATGGTATCTTACCCATTCCTGGTGAGTATGCAGCAGCGAACACTATATCCTTCATTAGCTAGACGAGTGGGACTTACTACCGGGAAGCCATGACTTACAGAACACGAAAAGAGCAATGATTCCGCCTCTGATTTGAGGGTCGCCTAACAGACTCGACAAAGCAGCCGCGGCCACTACAAGATACAGTCGGCGATTTGGCAAGTTATAGGGCGTCTGACTGCGTTTCCGGGGGGGGGGGTACAATTGCCAACAATAAGAGACAAGCTCCCATGGCATGATTGAAAGACAAAGGTGAAGCTGGTCTGGGATTTTGCTCACTGAAGAGACACATTGCGGGCAGTGTCAAAACGAGCCACTTGCGACGACCGAGTGTGTCAATGGTCCTGATGGCGGGCAGGCCGAATACGAAGTTGACCGCACCTGCATGCATGAGCTCTCCGTTCACCAGTAAGGGTCTCCAACTTCAACCTACCGTAGCCCAAACTGTATAGCATCGGGTGAAGAGCGTCGTTCTTCTGCAAGACCCCATTGAACAAAGGCCCTGGATCATCGTAAGCCAAATAACGGGTGGGGTTTGTGCATGTAACTTACCTGAGTAGAAGGCAAAGATGTTGACTATCGAGACATTAGTATCGCACGAGGGCTGCGGCGTGAGCTTCAGCTCGTAAAGGCAAAGCTGCAAGGAAAAGGACGTACTGCCACATTACTGTTGAGCTAAGCCGACGATGGAGCTGCTTATGAGAGCATTTCTCAGACGCCTTTCGGTAAATAGCTGTCTGTACCGGGATACGTATAATCTCATATGAGCGAGGAGCCCTCGAGGGACATAGTCTCCCTGATTCGCAAAGTCAAATTCGCCAGTGTATTCTTGCTGGACAGACTTATAGACAAGATATATGTCTCGAAGTGCTTGGAGCTGTAGGAGTCAGTTCAAGTGCCTTGCCCGCCTAGGTAGAATTCAAATCCCGTTGCCCAGGATTTCGTTACTTACTTCCGTCTTGCGCAGTTTCAGTAGAACATGGTAGGCTTTCGACGGGTTGAAGCTCCTACTTCTTCGGCGCATATAGTAACGAGGACTCTCGGGACAGAACCAGAGTCCCACAAGGAGGAAGATACATGGGACCATCGGCGCGCCCAGTATCAGTTGCAGGCTCAGTTTATGGTTATTTGCGGTATAAAAGATGAGATTGAAGGCGAACCCCATCATGATACCAAAAGCAACCCTGCCAGTGTCAGTCAGGACCTCTACCCGTCATGCAGCAGAGGGTTTGTACTCACCATAGCTGCCAAGCCAGGATAGAACTGCCTCGCCAGTATCCGATTGCCGTTTCCGAGGCCAAGATAGGCGTACTCACGGCCTTCACACCCATACCTATCGACAGCCAGCCTCGATTTCGTAACATGAGATTGCGCCAACTCCGAAATAGCCGAAGAACCCTGAAAGATAGGGCGAAGCTTACCGACCCCGTTGAAAAAGCGGACAATGAACAGCTTGTACCACTTGTCGCACCATACCGCACCGAGGGAACTCGCAAAGATGAGACAAGCGGCCACAGCCATTGCACCCCGTCGTCCGACTCGGTCATTGATGGGCAAGGAAACCCAGCAGCCCACGAACGCAGCGAATAAATACGGCGACGCGTTGGCGGCTCCCAGTCTCCAGTCGTCCCCAGTAGGCCGACGAGGTGAGAAGTTCCTGTCATGCATGCCGGTGTGGGCTGCGGTCACATTGGGCAGACCGAACTCGCTGGCAAAGAGCGAGGCACCGTTGATCAACGACTGTACGAAGCCCTGCAGGAAAGCGGCAAGGGACACCGTGAGGATGACAGGTATCATATTTCGCTGTGAGAACAGCTCATCCCTTTCCGCCTTCAGAGCTGATTTTTCCTCCGGCGTCAGCTGGACGGGCAGGTTGAGTCCGGCGGTGGGGTCCTCGGAGCGAGCGACGTCGTCGTACGAGCGGACGTCTTTGGCAACGCGTGCTGCTCTCAGCAGCTTCTCCGAACCAACTGATGGCAGGCATATCTGCGAAAAGTGGCGGACGTCTCTTTCCAGCTCCTCGTCCGTAAGGTGGGCTAGAAGAGGTCAACGTGATTCCGACGGGGTTTGGAGTGTCTGACGCATCGCACCTAAGGGGTTCTCAATGACTGCTCGAGCATTGTTTCGTCTTCTGTGAACCTGGATACTGTACGGATCATTGCTCGTCGGCACGCTAGACAGTTCGATGGTCTCGATGGATCTACTTTGAGCCAGGTTGGATGTTGGAATAGCCAGCGACTGGCCGAAGGAGGATGCGCGCCGTTGTGCCATGCTCGCTGATCTTGCGGAATCTGAACCACAATGATCGAGGACACTTCAGGTGGGGAAAGGCCCGATTGAAGGTATAGCCGGGGACAATGATTATGGAGAGGAATAATTAAAATACCAAGCCCCAAACTCGCCCAGGCAACGAAGGACTCGAGGCTCCGTTGAATACATCTGTGGCGATCGGGCACACAGGCCCAAGCGAGCCGGTGAGAGCCCAAGGGCTTTCTACACTTCTTTGTGACACAATGACCGCATGTCTGGGAGTCGATCGCCTGTGCTCCAAATGATACTTGTGAATTGTGGCTTGTTGGACAGCAGGAGCTGATAAGGCTATGCCTTGCGCTGGGCCTACAGAACTCTGGATGCCGGCAAACTCGCCATCCGGATTCCTAGTGCGGTTACGCAAGAGCAATTGAGAAGTGAGGGACGGCTCAGCCCTCTTCTCCTGGCATAGAAAGTCCACGAGCCATCTCCCCACGTGCCATCTTACCACAATGTTTCAACCAAGTTCGCGGGGTGGCACTCCAGAATATGCAGGCTTCGGCTGATCGAGGCGTGAAGTCAGCTACCCCAACCCAATCAAACAGGCCATGACATATTGCCTTACATGTGCGCCGTGTTGCCTGGCGCCACCAACAGGGTGCCAAAATCTGACCGTAAAATAGGTGTGATTGTTGGTGTGCTTGTCAGCGATGACATGATTGTGGTGGCTTTGCCTCAGATGACGAGGCAGCTCAACTACGAGCGTCATCTTTCCTTAGTCAAAGAGATCGAGTTTTCTTGTTTTGTGACCACAGGTGATTCAGATATGGATGATATGGTGGGACCAGAGGGCCAGTAATAAGTAAGATTAGTCAAAGAGATATAACCAGAGTCCTGCCTGGAGTGCCGGACTTGAAGCAAGAACTGCCAGGCGACGAAAGCTGTGACGACAGTAATGTGATGGATGTTCAGCTGCGGCCCCTCACTCTGGGAGGTAAGCTGGACGACACCCCCCTTACGCGATACCTGGAAAATGTGTAAACAGAAGTACGTCACACAGCGTCCACTCATGATTAAGTGCTCATGCCTGATGATCTAGCCAGACCGGTGTAATAGCATCTGGATGATCATTGCCTTACCCACCCTGAGCTCCTCGTATACCCCTATTCTGTACTCAGTTCGTCTGTCTCCTCTTAAGCCCAGCCCGTGTACCACAAAATACTTGTAAATTAATGTCTGACGCACTCCAACCCCAGAATCTTACCGACTACAATCACCAATACTCACTCGGAACGAACTGGTCCAAGTACGACATCGGCCACCGGTTGTGTGCTGGATATGATCTTGTGAGCGCTGCAATGGATCCACTCTCCATCATTGCAAGCGTCGTACAGATAACGCTTTTCGCTAAAGCGATCGTGAACGGGCTCGGTCGCTTCGTCGTACAGACCAAGGCGATACCCGACTCGATCCAAGAGGTATACGAAGAGGTCCAGAACCTGGAGCTGGCACTGAACGCGATCCGCGAGACATTGGACAAGCGGCCGCACCAACTATCGTTCGAACGAGGTCACCACGCAAACATCCATCGAATACTGGAGTCGTGCAGAAGCTCACTGGAAGCTTTGAACAACGAACTGCCGCAGCTGAAGGACTACACCAACCCGTTCCAGAAGGTGAAGCTCAGCCTCGAGAAGTCGCTCAAGGAGCAACGCATCAAGCAGATCACTCATCATATCAGCTCTTATACGACGGTCTTGCAACTGAGCCTAACAACACTCTCGCTCGGCATGCTATGGCGTACGCAGAAGTCCCAGGAGCAGATACAGGTAAAGTACCTTACCCCCTTCAATGACCGCTTACCGAGGTTGGGAGCATGCTTATGAGTTCCAAAATCTGGCTATGAGACCTTGCTCCTATGTCCAGACCCTGACACTACCACTGGACCGACCCCCTGAAAGCTATCCAACGGAATTAGCACTGACTCTTGATGGTGAACCAGTCCGAGATTCGCAAACTCACCAACGCCATCCGCTCGGCACCCCTGTTTTCAGGCTCAAGATTGTCTGCCACATCCATACTTCAAGCCGACCGACCCCCAACCTCTCCCACAGAGGACGAAAGCGAGGCTCTCGGCGGAGCGGTCGGCGAGACTGGCCTAAACCAGGAAATCCGCGACTGGCGTAGAAGTGCCGACGACGTCGCCACGGCGGTGTCTCTTGCCACGGCGGTGTCTCTCAATGACATAGACGTCGGCGGGCACCCACCAATACACCCGGACGCCTCCGTGAGTGCTGACGTGCTCCCGATCAACACCGACGTAGAAGACACCTTCGATCCGGAGCCCAATCATCCCGATGTACAAAGCCGCGAGATCCTCGAGTTCCAACTTGAGGCCAACCAGGACATCGTCCAACACCTAGTAAGATGCGGCATCTTTTCGAAGGCGTCGCAATTCCAGCGGAAGGGCATCGAGCTGCGGCAGCAGCTGAGCCACATTCGCATAGACAATGCCAACAATGATGTCGACGCAGATGGATTTGTTCTATTATCAAGCTCTTCGACCGCAAGTGAAGAGCTTATGGGAATGCGGGAGAAGCTTGCAGATATCCTATTAGACTGTGATGGCGCCGAGACAGATATCGAAAGGAAGGAGGTGCTGCAGACACTGCTACGGGAGGAAATCTCTGCACAGGCTGCGCGCGAAACCATCGAAGACATGGATAACGAATCCGACGATGCGGACCGCCGATGCCGGCTGTACCACAAGCTGGGTAGTCTCTATAAGGAGCAAGGCAACCTCCGACAGGCACGCACATTCCTCAGCCGTGCCTTCGAAGGCCGTAGGAAGGTAGACCCCATGCCGCAAGAGCTCATCAAGGAGTCGGCCGAGCTGCTGGTCGAGGTCCTGAAGCTGAGCCAGGCCTTCGACGAGGCGCGCGGGATCTGGGAGTGGATACGCAAGGAGATGCCACCACCACCACCGCCGCCGCCGTCAGCAGCAGCAGATTCATCACCATCGGCATCGCCCCCGCCCGCCTCGCCAGAGGGAGGACGGCGTCGTGCTTCCTCATCGACACCGCCGTCGTCGCCGGAGAACGTAGGCTTGGGCATCGACCTGACGAGCGCGTACCAGTGGTGCAAAGAGCACCACCTAGACGTCGACAGCCCGACCTTCTGCTTCGACGTCTGTGACGCCACAACGGGCATGACGCCCATGCACCGGGCGATCGAGCTCGGGAAGCTGGAGATACTGCGGTACATGCTTCCGCACGTTCCACACGTCGAGCAGCGGGACACGTCGGACTCGACGCCGTTGCACCTTGCCGCGTCGAGGCGCGACAAGTACATCACGGCGCTGCTCCTCGACTACAACGCTGCCGTCGATGTGCGGGACCGCAACGGCGCCTCCCCGCTGCACAGATGCCAGCACGCGTCCGGCGGCACCAAGGTGGCCGAGATGGTGCTGGGGCGCTGCCCCGAGATCGTGGACGGGCAGAACAACTTTTGCAAGACGGCGCTCTACATGGCGTGCGAGAAGGGCAACGCGAAGATGGTCGCGCTTCTGCTGGGGCGGACGGGGCGGGCGAGGCCGAACATCCCGGGACCGGGGAAGTGCACGCCGCTCGTGGCGGCCATCGACGTTGTGGCGCGGTCGGCGCGGAAGATCGCCATCGTGGAGCTGCTGCTGCGGCACGGGGCCGATCCGAGCATTGCCGATGCGGATGGCAGGACGGCGTTCATGGCGGCGAGTGATGCGGGCCTCGCCCGCGGAACCATCAGGCGGCTGTTGAATGAGGCGCCGGTGCGGAGGACAAGCGTCGTCAGTACGGCGAGCAGGACAAATACGACCAGATTAGGCCATAGTAGTAGTAGGGGTTCCCAATGAGGTGGACTAGGTCAGAAGAGCGATATATTCATTTCAGGGGTGCTTCCAAGGTCAGTCGCCGAAGCCATGTAATATTAGTTGTTAAACACCGACCGGATCTTGCCTGGCATTGTGCATTGTAATCGATAGCTGTCTTTTCGAATGAAAGCGATAGGAGGAAAAGGGACTCTAATGTACGCAGTCGTGCAGAGAATTGTCGTGCTTTACACAGGTATCCCATGAGATCGAGAACAAAACCATCTCAGCATTGAAGCCGTAGTAACAAGCAACCACAAGGATAATGACGATGATTGGCATAACCACCCAGGTTCAAGCGGTTAATGATCACCAGACCATTCCATGGTATCAAATCGCTGCTCGGTTCATTGTTATCATTCTCAGCTACCTGCCAGGCAAGACGCTTGCCAGTCCTCAAGGGGCGACAGTCATTTCTTCACATCTTCCAGCGCTTTCGCAATCAGACCGACCCTGTCAGCGAAGAGGAGGTCTACTCCGGCCTTCGCCTGCAACTAAATTCCAACATCTCGTGTCAATCGCAAGCCCAGAACGTTCAATAATCCACAGGTGAGTACATAACATACCTTAGCATTCTTGGGCTCATTGTTCGGCAACCCGTACGATCCACACTTCAGCCCAGCCGCCTGGACGACTTGAACGAGCCTGGGACACAGCAGCATCGGCTCGCAGGCAAACACCAGCCCCGCGAGCTTCCAGCGTCTGGCGAAGCGGACTGCCACCTGTACACTAGCGGCCATCTTGTTCAAGTCGGTCATTGGTAGCTTCCCGGCGTTCGTGATGAACATGACGGGGTAGGCTTGCTGCTTTAGGGCGAGGAGCATGCACACTTCTGGGGTGAAGGAGGAGAGTATTATGGGACGGGTGCCGCCGAACCGCTGGATCTTCGTCAGGGCCGTGTCGATGAAGGTGTTTAGCTCGATGGCGATCGGAGGAAGACCGGCATCGGCTGCTTCGTGTAGGCGTGGGTACTCTGGCTTGGTTAGGCTTCTGGGAGGAGAGAACGAGCAGGTCTCAGCGCTTACTTATCTCGATATTGAAACCTATATGCCCCGGCAACTTGATGAGTATCTCTTCCAGTGTGGTAAAAGAATCCTGTATGCATTCCCCACGTGCATTGGGTTTGAAACCCTTGCTTCTGAAATCCACGGTGTGCTTCATGCGGTCGTGAAGTTGGGCCAAGCTGACATCATCTCGAAGGTCAAGTGATCGAGCACGGCGTCGTGAGTGATCATTTTTGACTTCACCATTCGGACCTTCAAGTATCGACACAGCTGGTCCTCGTGGTGACTGCCTACTACCCGCAACAAGATACTGATCCAGAGTCATGTCATGGATAGGGAGATCAGTGCCGTACTCGCTTAAGCAAAAGTCGTGGTAGATGACGGCCTCTAAGTCTCTGGTGATTTGTACATCTGGAAACATTAGTTTAGAAGAGATAAGACGGGTATTAATATATATATTTACCAAACTACAAGGTCAGTTGAACGAATTATGAGTTTTGCATAGGGAAGTAGGCAATTAGCAGAAGAAATCGCAGCGGAACAAGTAGCCACGCAGTGCTACACGACCTTGTTGCCCCTGAAACAAATACTGGGATCTGGTGACCATCCCCATTGGTTCATTCGCTGCCAAGAGATGACTCACCTCAACGAAGGACGCTCCAAGCGGAGAGGAACGACTGTTTGATGTCAGTGTCAATCCCGACCGGATGCTCCGCATGAAAATACTTACCTGAATTGTGTTCTCTCCAATCTGGAGATAGTCCTGGCTCGCTGTGTTTTGCCCTAGGCCTTTTCTCGAGATCAGTTCCCGACAAGGTTGAAAGGAACACTCGTGAGGGCTACACTACTTACCTCTATGGCCTACAAGAATGGGGGCTGGTGTCTTTGGGCCTCCTTTGTCTTTGGATGTAGAGAGACCAGGGAACGGCTTTGCGATGACATAGGAGAACAGGATTGTCCCCATTGGCTGCATTGATCTTCTGTCCAGAACGACGACCACGTGCTCCCTGACCAAGCTTTGGCGATTTAGTCCTAGATGTGAGATACCACTCTCAAGGACAGCAATGCCACTTCCTAACAAGACTTCTTCTTGACAGCTTTCTGTATCCCTGCGAAAGATTCTGAACACAAGGTGCGCGTCGTCATTCTCCGGAATGGGGAACATGAGCTGCTCGTCGCTTTCATCGGCTAAGATGGGTAGATGAACTCGATGTGCCTCTTTTGTCGAACCCGGTGCGTGGATTTCTAAGGTGAGCCAGCTTCCAGTCGAAAAGCCTGAAGTAATGTCAGACCGGCAAAATGGTAAGTTAACAGCGACTGCTCTGCTGTCTACCCGAGTGCTACCCAGAGTAGCTAATATCGCTTTCTGACCAGTGTCAAGGCGGGCGATGGTGTAGTCGACGGGCATTAGTTTCCTCACGTCGGAGTCTTGTAGGCGAATACTGGGACTGGAGGTCTCGAAGAGACCGGCTGTAGCAATGTGGCCACGAAAGGTTGCAATCTCCTTAGCAGTCCAACCAAATGAATCAACAGCATCCTGACTCGCGCCAGCTTCTAGCAGAAGGGAGACCATCTCAGTATTCCCTTCGTGGGCGGCAACGAACGTTGGCGTCCAACCACGGATGGAGTCAGGAGTGTCCAGGCCTTGGCGTTGCTGCCCGGAGGGTACCCCCTGAAGGAGAAGTTTCACGTAATCAGCTCGCTCGAAAGAGGCCGCTACATGGAGCGCAGTCTCGCCATAGATTGATCGATGAAGGGGACTAGCGCCAATGGCTAAGAGCAAGCGTACAGACTCGGTCTGCTGACGCCTTATGGAGACTTGAAGGAGGTCTCCTAAGACGGCCCTCTCTTCAGGGCCCAGTGCATCTACTGGGCTTCATTCGGAGATTCCATCTCCAAGGGCAGATACGATCGGAAAATGGCCATTGGCAATCGCGTAGTGGAACGATGTCATTTCATCTTGGTCTGTCTTGAAGATTGTCCTGACTTCCAGGCCAAGCGGTAATCGGTGCAGGATGATCTGAGAGAACTCCAAGAAGCCATATTTGGCGCAATAGTGCAATAGATTGCGACCCAGAGCATCAGCCGTTAGCAGTATATCTGGCGATTGGATATGTCGAAGCATCAGTCGGAGGTATTAGATGAGTCAAGATACTCTCCTTGACTGCCTTCTTGCTGAGTTGCCACCGATCCCTCCCCTTCAAAGACTCTCAGGAAGAGGACAAGGCAGTCGAAGTCTACCCCAAGATCGCATCGGGGGAACAAGTCAGTCAGCAGCCAGCGGGTGATCCTATTTGCCTGATGTGATACGGAGTCGCGCAGTAATTGATGAGCAATACCATCTAGAGAGTAGCTGTTCGAGTGCGCTTGTAACTCAATGGCGGGTTGGAACGCCTCTGCAATGGAACTTGGCTCGTCATCGTGCAATGCTAGTTTCCAGTCTTCGAGAGAAACTCCAGGATGTATAGAACGCAATGTATCGGCATCGAGGCGGGGAAGTATCTGGCGAGGTTCATGGCTTTCGAGAGATATATTGATTGCAGTGACCAGGGTGCTCAACCTCCTGTGAGTTGCGGCACATGAATCATCCGGCACAACTCGTGAAAGAAGGCTCGTCGCCTTCTGGTAGACCTGGCGGTAAGAAGGATCACTCGAAAGCTCGAGTTTCTTTAGCTTGAGGGTCAATCTGCGCGCTGCCTCTTCATTGACCCTGCCGAACCATAGTAACTGGCCGTGATGCTGTCGCAACTCGTCATAATCGTGAAGGAGCAGTTGCAGGGTCTGATAGTCTATGTCTGCGATGTCCGCAGGTGTCAAAGGCCGCTGTGTCGGGGCGACTCGAGCGCAAACATCGGACTCTTGCCTCCCGAACCAGTCCAGTTTTCGCTGCTGGAAAGACTCTAGCTTGTTGACCTGCTTCTCTATGCTGCTTTCAATCTCTGCTTCCAGTCATAAACAAAGCCGTCCGAGGGGGAGAAGGGGGCCAGGACGGACCTTTGAGGTTGACATGGTAGTCGTCCCGCCCAGCATTGAGCTTGATGAGAGCTTTCAGCTCATTGTAGCTTATGTAGTACCGATGCCAGTCTGGGATCTGGTACCGGTAGAAGTCGGCACCGAACCTCATGGTAGAACGTGCGTGGGTGGTAGGCGACAGGATATTTGTAGAGGAATGAGCAATAGTCTGGTGGTTAGATGCAGCCGACAGCGCCTAGCATTGGAAGTGCTTAGCATGCATTCGAAGTTGTCGTATTGTTGAATGGCACGCAAGCCACCGTGGCGTCAGGGAGGTGGCAGTGCACTGAACAAGGGCTAGTGGGGCGTTTTGGGACCACTTAATACCAAACAGAGACTTCAGAACAACACAATCATCACCATATGAACCATCTACGCGCTGTTCAATACGCAACGCTCGACAGCTTGGGAACAGGTAAAGGAATGGGAATACTGACCTGCCTGACCTGCAGAAAGTTGAAAGGTGTACACTGATTGGACTTCTAACCAGGATGATTTGTTGGTGGCGAATAGCCGAGGGTGACACTGTGACAGGGCTTGCAGTGACTCGGCGACCTTGCAGCACAAATCGTGTAGCCAGTCACAGGAGACGGGCAGAGAGGTCGATCGATATCTCAGCCGCGACTCCAGCACAGCTGTTTGTCATCTATACCAACCCAACTACAACCTAGAGGCAGCGACACCAAGTACTCGCGATCGCCGAGGGTCGAGAGAGCGCCCTTGCTCGCGATGGATCCGCTTTCCGTGTCCGCCAGCATTATCGCTGTCGCAACATTGGCCGGTCAAGTCTGTACGGTCATTGCCGAGTTGCGGTCCATCTGCAAGAGCCTGCCGGGCAGGCTCCATGCTGTGAATAATGAGGTTGCTGATCTCGAACTCGTCCTCTCGCAGATGTCCTTGATCATAAGGAACCGATCTTGCCTAGCGGAATCCAATGCCTCCACAATCCCGCATCTCTTGCTACAAGCAAGGGCAAAGCTGAGTGAGATAGAGGCCATCGTCCGGCGGCTGACCGCCATCAATGCGAGTTCGAGGTACCCTCTCGCGGGCGCCAGCGCATGGCGAAAAGAGCAGGGCGCGTTGCAGATATTGCAAGGGGATCTTCGAACTATCAAATGCAGCTTGAATATCATGCTTGGTGCATCCAACTCGTATGGACTCGGGCCCTGATGAACAGTAGCGGAATTGCGCTGATCAAGAGCCAGGCAGGACATGATGAGAATTCGTTTGGATATTCAGACCATCTCGTCCGTCACGGCCAAGTCCTCCCAAGAGCAACTCGTGATTAGTGACAAGTTTCTGACCACTCTCGCCGGTGTTGACGATCGCATTGCCAGGGTTGAGGATATACTTCAAAAGCAGTCTGAACAGCTGCAGGCAAGCCAGCTTATTCAAGGCCAGTCGACCTACAGCGAGCCTGCAACCCAGGCTCCCCGTTTTCAACCTACAGGTCGCCATATACTAGCATCATCTGACAAGGAGGACGACTTCGGTGTCCGCGTGACTCCATACCTGGCTGGTTGCGCGTCCAGCTGTCGATGCTCGTGCCATTGTTCTCAAAAATCGTCGACCCCAAGCATCCTCAACGGCCTGATCGGTCGCCTATTCATCGGATATGCCGGACTGTCCATAATCAGCTCAAAGTGCGATCAAGATGAGTGTCGCGGTTCTAGATTTCGCCAAATCAGTATGGAATACTGGTTTCCAGCCACCTACTGGTCAAAAGTCGTCCGATTGCAGCTGCAATACCAGCCAGCTATTGGTCCCACCCTACATTTGGACACACTATGCCGAGTACCGGATTCAGCGCAATGTGTCGATTTCACTATAGACGGGAACATCGAGGGTCTGAAATATTTATTTCGAAATGGTCTCGCCTCCTCCCGGGATATTAGTACCTGGATACTCTCTTCTCCGGTGGGCATTGTACAGTAAACAGTATGCCACCTGTCAGTTCCTTGTCAAAGCAGGCGCGGACCCGAATTACAGGCCAATTGCTGCAAACGACAACAGTCCTCGTATGAAAGCCTGTCACTTCTTACTCGAAGGTGGTCTTGCCGATACTGCAGTCGATGCTCTTAGAGCCATTACCAAAGGCAGCGAGTACCTACGCGATTTCATCGACGACTCAAATTTCACGCAAGCCCATCGAATTGTACTTGGTTTATCGATGCAGAATCTCGAGAAGAGCCTTCTCCTTAGCCCTCAAGACGTCAATCAGCAGGATGCTATGGGGCGTACAGCTTTGGCCTGGGCCGCTGCCCGTGGGGACGCCCGTTCCGTCGTCACTCTATTGAGCACGGTGCGGACCCAAACATCACAGACGTACAACTTGCAGGTGCATTATCAAATGCGTCGGCCCAGGGTCATACTGCTTGCGTGCAGTTTCTCTTGGATGCTGGCGCGGATCCTGACCCGGTGGCTCCTGATGGTGTCAAGAGAGGCAGCCCGCTGAACGTTGCTGCAAGAAATGCCAAGGACCCCTTGCTGGTCAAGAAGCTGCTGGACTTTGGTGCGCACGTAGACCAGAGTTCGGTGGATGGCAAAACGGCTCTGATTCACGCGGCAAAGAATAACAACGCAAGCTTGACGATGCTGCTACTCGAACATGGCGCCAAAGTGAATGCCACGTCGATTAGTGGAGATACGCCATTGACTACAGCAATCACCCATAACAGCCACGGGGTACTAAGCCTTCTCCTCGAACGTTGGCACGAATATTCCGTGTGTCCTCGTCTCAGGGTGCCGAATTTGCTAAAAGTATCGGCACTCTATGCCGATTGCGACACAATGCGGATCTGGCAAATACTGAGCATTTTCGGTCGCGAAAAGACAAGCGATATACGTTGGGAGACTTTAAAGATAATCTCCGGCAGCGACCAGACGTGACAGACAAGCTCGTTCTGGCGTTCGACGAGCTGTTGAGCATCTTCAACGAGGCACCTGTACCGGGACAAGACCCGGAGGGTCTTCTGGACGCTGGCTTCTTCAAGAGCCTGTCGCGCAAATTGAAATTTGATGAAGGTTTCGCCCGCGAGACTTGCAGTGACGAGGAGTCGGACGACAGCTTTCATGATGCACAAGACTACGTACAGGTGGGTCATGCAGAAAGGAGCAGAGCCGAATCTCGTGTCTATATAGGTATGTTATTAGAAGTGAAGAACTCCCTTCTCGGGGTCTTCTCACGCATTGGTTGATGACGGAGCAATATGCCGCATGAATATTAAGAGATCAGAGCTCCTAACAGGGGCCAAGGTCTCACATGCCGTCTACAAGGCGTTGGCTACCTTGAGTTTTAAGGATACTAATAGGTCACTGATAAGTTAGTTGAAATGCTCGGTACCAGTATTACCGCAGCAAGTATGGTCTTGATGGTGTTATCGTCACCACGTGCAGGCCTTAGGAAGTCGCCATGGTAGGCGCGCAGTGGGCATACGATGACATACATGTACCTACATTCATATTTCACGCACGTTCCGCGGCCTGTTTACTTGCAGCTCATCTCTCTGATTCATATGTAGATGGGCCTTGCGCCTCGCAGCCGAATAGGTATGCGACTTGGCAGCCAGTCAGGACTCAGGGCAGCCATGCAACAGGTGGTCCGTGAGGAACATTCAAGATTCGCCCGGAAAAGACGGTACCGGTACGTAGAAATTGCTCGCCCCGAAAGCAAGAGCAATGCGATTCGGGCAACCAACATGCACTTGCAATAATCATGGAACATGCGGAGTCCCTGGGTTCTTTGGGGTGGCTGTCAACCATCGGAAGAGCTACCGGCATCAGTATGTTGTCCACCGTCCATTGTCCATCGTCTTGCCCTCGCACTCGCTGACCAGACTGCCAGCCTTTGGCCTCGCCATCAAAGCCGCCAGAGCGCTGATCACGGGGAAGAAGAATGGTCTCTCCCTTCACGAACATGTGGCCTACGCGGGCATACGCGACTACCAATCTGGGCTGTCAGCGGTTGCTATACAGAACCTGCTGCCGTTGACATCCAAGGTATGCTTGAGATTCGCCAAGAAGCATGCACTCCCCTTCGAGACCGTAAGCCTTCCAGATGCCACCATTGCACTTCGAATTGGGCCGCCCAACGCCAAGAAGGCTGTTGTCTTCTTCCATGGCGGCGGCTACATGGCACCTGCGCTCAGCGAGCATGCCTCTTTTGCAACTGGCTACGGCACATGCACGACTCCAGACGTCGCAGTCTATGTCCTGCAGTATGGTGAGTTTACGCGACCTGGAACAAGTGCCAGATAACGTTGACTGAGGACCGTCAGGCCTGGCATCAGAGACGGCCAACCATTACCCTCGCCAGCTCCAGCAAGCCGTCCATCTAATGAGGCACCTCCTCGTGACGCAACAGATGTCGCCGGGGTCCATCACCTTGGTTGGAGATTCAGCAGGCGCCCATCTCCTGCTCGGCCTGCTCCTGCACCTGACCCACCCAAATCCGCTGGTTCCGCAGCTAAAATTGGACAGCCCTCTGTCGGGCGCGGTTCTGGTCTCGCCGTGGGTGCGGCTGCAATCAACGGCAGGGTCTCTCAACGCAAACGGACAGAAGGACGTCTTGAGCGCTGCCTCGCTTGCATACTGGGCCAAGAACTTCCTGGGTGGCGCCGCTCCTGACCCCTGGAACAGCCCACTGACAGCGCCCAGGGAATAGTGGAGCGAGCTACTGGTGAGGCGGATACTAGTCACATAAGGGGACAGGGAGCTGCTCTTCGACGATGCACAGGAGGTCTGCGATGTCCTGCGACGACACTACGCCGACACAACAGCGCTGAAGTTCGAGGGCGAGCTCCACGGACACATGATCATGAACCGCTTCCTCTACATCCGAGCACCTTGCGAGTCGGAGAAGGCGTACGTGAAGTGGCTGGATGACCATCTCAACCAACAATCTTACACGTTAGATTAGATATGTCATCCATGTCTAGCGCCAGCAACTTGACAGTCACTACGTTCTGGTTTTAGATGAATGGTTTAGCTCCTCAGCTACGAGTCTACGACACAGGCAGCAGCAGGACAGGTACCGTACGGGGGGAAAGATAAGAATGAAATACTTTAATGAAGCATTCTACTACTAGGCAGCCAAATTGATTGTGCTCATGCGGTTTGCCATACATATCATACAATCCACCATCTCTCAACCGTCGCCTTGCTCAAGTTCATAGGCACATCCGTTAGGCTACCGCCGAAGCTTTCGCAATAGACATCATCGAGATTCCCCTCGACAACCAACTAGAACCCATCGCCAACATCCGCACACGCACATTCTTTGTCTAAAACGACCTTCTAAACGAAGAAGTGCTCCATGCCGCGCTCGACCGTCTCATTCGCAATCATTAGCGAAAGCTCGGCGCGCGTCTAGTCCGCCGGAAGCAAGATAGACGGCTAGAATACCACCTCCCCGCCAAGTTCGACGAAGGTTACGAGCTCTACCAGTAGTCTTCTAGAAAGGACACTCGCTCCCTCAGCAATGCCGCTCCTTTCTTACGAGCCTCTGCGCCGAACAAGACGGTCTCAATACTCCCTCCCGTGAGCGTGGTCGAAGCTCTGTGCCGGCCTACGGACTGGCCCCTCGAACGCAAGGATGAGGAGCCGAATTGCCCTCTCCTGCTCGCCCACTTCACATTCTTCACGGATGCTACCGTCATCGGCGTGAGTTACCCGCACTTAACGATGGATCAGTTTGGACTTTGTGTTCCCAACTTAGCAGATTGAGATAATATCGATATTATAAAATTAATTTAGGCTTTGCTATAACCTTAAGTAAATAAATAATGGGGGTTTAAATAGCTTTTAACTAAATTCTATTCGGTTTTTTTTAAAAGTCTTAACGTTATTAGCAAAAGTTTCGTTTATATATACCTTTATTTAACAAGTTATAAAAGCCTTATATAAAAATAAATCATTATATAAATTTCTCAAGAAGATTTCTTTCACATATTATATATAGTTATACGAATTAAATAGCTTTTATTATACGTAATAACGTAATTTAATAGGTACCGGGCTATAAGAATTATTTTTAAATAGTTCAACGGTTTTTTAATATTACGATAATTTCAAGTAATATTTGGACCGAAATTTAGAATCATTTAACGAATATATAAGCTTTAATGACTTAATAAATTTAAATGACAATATTAAATTAAAGGTAACGTGGATGACAAGCGAGCGGCAATTACAAGCGAACGGCAACTTTTCACCAACCTTCCAACCAACATGTCAAATAACTCGACCACAACGCATTTAATCCAATCTAATCAATTGGATTCTTCTTCTTCAGACGTTTCTATCTCTATTGTACAAGTTCGCGCATTATGGCCAGTGTTGCCGCAAATGCCACAACGTCGCTCACGCGCTGCCGCCCTCCTCGGACGACGGCTACCTTCACCTATTTCCTGTCTTGCCAGCTCAGTACCATTCTTTGTGAAGACCTATTACATCTTTAACAAAAAGTATTCCTCCTTTTACTAGACGTTTGTTTTTTATTCTCTGGCATTTATTTAGTAGGTGATTGGCCTGTTCTAGCTCGCAAACCTAGAAATCAATCAAAGCGACCTTATGCATAAAACCATATGTAGCCTTTGAAAACAAGCTCAATGTATCAATTATTGATGTAGGTTAGCTTTTCTAGTGATTTCTGACTCAATTTTGGATATAAACTGATTAATTTACCGCTTTGTTAATGGTGATAGGCGTTTTTAAAGTCCAAGCAGTGGGTGGCAGATTGGGGTCTGGCGACGGTGTTTATATGACAGCAATATCATCCAGCTTTGAAATGACACTTTCTGGGTCCAAAAGAACAAGTCTATTGGCACTAAAACCTGCTTGAATATTTTCCAGTGTCATAGCAGCATTATGTATTTCATAAAATGTTACAAGAAAGTCCTCTTTTGAAACATGTGTTATATGACGCCAGATGAAATCCTTAATTGAGCGACCATAAGCTCGTTTGAGCGGGTTAAAACAACTGACATCTAAAGGCTGGAACCTGTATGATGAGTGGACAGGCATATAAAGGATAGTGATACTATTATTCTAAGAATAATTCTCAAAGGCCTGGGAATGGTAGCTTTTGTGGCTATCTAGGATGAGGAGGTCTTTACCGGCGGTCATACGCGGTCTGGTATACTTGTTAAAATGCCGAATCCGTTTCAAACCAATCTTATTCGTAGTTCACTTGTTGCCAGACACGGCCACCTTCCAATCGCGTAGTAATATCGTGTCGCGATACCATGACACGAGTTAGGTTTTCCCCTGTAAAATAATGAATGACGGGACCACTTAACCATTAGCATTAATGACAGATATTGCTGTAGGCCATTTTTTATTGCTTTGCTGAGCTTGTTTAAGCCTGTCCTGTTTTTAGCGGTTATAATGACCATGCCGGACCCAATAATGCCTATCATAAACCTAGTCTTATCAAAGTTATAAATCTCCGCGTTTTGGATACCATGTTTCGCAACTTCTGCCTCAACTTCGCAAAACCATGCGCGATATATGTCTGTATCTTTGTTGAAGGCCCTCTGGTAGTCCATTCTTTGATAAAAACCCGTCCAGAAGCCTGGTGTGCATTTAATAAAGTTCTGTATCTAGTACTTTGTAATATATCCAGTCCCACGCGCTGCTAATAATTGATTCGCCATATCTTTAACATAACTGTATCAGGGTAGAAATGCTCACGCATTTAGGTCAAAAATAAAGGAAAGAATGACAATATTTTTGGAAACCGTAAGTTTCAAAGTCTTGGGCATGCTATCGTGTCGTGATGGCATTTCTTTGATTTTATTGCTCAGAGTGGAACAAGGGATATTAAAGAGTTTTGCAAGCTGAAATATAGAAATATAGGGGTCACATCGTTTAGCTTGGACAGCTAGCTAGCTGTAAGTGTGATTCATTATAACGCGGTGCCATTATTGTTGGTAGAGATATAATGGTTTCAATTGTGTTGGTTGGAAAGTTCATGACGAGTGCTAACTCGCTTGTAATGCTAACTCGCTTGTTAGCTACGCTAAGTTATATTTTATATTTTATAGCTTATATTAATTATGTTTTTATAAATCTTTTATAAATATAAGCTCTATAGTAATAATAACTATTATATAAGAATTAAAAAAGTGAGTTTTTTAAAAAGCGCCTTTAAAGCTTTAATTCTAAACATTTATTTGATATGAACATATTATACTTGAAAATAGTAAATTCAAGCAAGAATTAGCTTTTTCATGTGCAACTATTTATTAAACCGGCCGTAATAAATTAAACGTCGTTCATTTATTATATTTATAATTTATAATCCTTATAGTAATAAATATTACCTCTTTACGGAGATTTTATTTAATATTTTATGCTTATTGTAACCGAACTAATTACGCTTTATCAAAGGTAAATAAAAATTCAATATTACTGAATTTATCATTATAACGATAAAAATAAATAACTATTTAAAGGCGCCTGTTAACTTTCTTATTAAAAATAAAAATAAAAATAAATTTTCGGCTTTTTTAAGTTTAAACTTATAACCTTATATTTAACTAGTAAATATATAAAATGACTTTTTATTTCGATTATTACCAAAAAAAAGCTTCTATATACGACTTATATAAGTTTGTAACGGCTATAAAGCGTTATAATTTATAAAAACGGTTACGTTACGAGATTATTTTATTAACAACTTAAATTTCTCTTTAATAGTAAGTTTCGTATAGTTTTCTTATTAAAAAGACCTTATAATTTCGAAATTTGTTATTGAATAACTTGAATAAGTAGATTTATTTAACTTTAAACCTTTAAATTTTATTAAATACAATTCTAAATAAAGACTTATTATTAGAAATAGCTTTGAAAAGTATAAAGTTAACTTCAATATTAAATATTACGTGTTTATTAACAACTTATTTAATAAAAACTTTATTAATAAAGTTATAAATGAAAATATTAAAAACTACTTTAAATATAAAAAACTCGTATTAGTTAAAAGAAATTGAAAGAAATTACTACCTAATTCTTAAGTTTTTTTAACGTTTTTTAGAACCTATACTGTTGGAACAGGCTTGAACGATCAATCATAATACTCGAGTATGGGGTCAAGGTCATGATGTTGCTGATGGTTGGATTGAGAGGAATCTAGCTGGACTCGAAGGTCTGGCCAAGTGCCCTCTCAATCCACTATCTTATCTTATCTAATCATACATGTGGGTCCTGATATAGATGGTTTGCAGTCTGGAATCGCATGGATCCAACATATACAATTAATTCAGTCCTCTTCCTTTAAAAAACTTTTAAAGCGTCATATATGTTTAATGTTTTTTAAAAAAACATTAGATATTATCGGAACGTTTAATAAAGTATAAATCGTGAAAGAAAGATATTATTTATAACACAATTAAAAAATCTATAAAGCTTTATTATACTTTCGGTTTTTATAACGTGCTTTTAACCTTTTAATATTATATTAAAAATAATTCGTATTCTTCTTGAATTAACTTTTTATTTTTATTCTAGTAATATTATAGTTATTGTAAAAATAGAAAAGCTTTCAAAGAAGCAAGTTTTTATATTAAGATCGATAAGTATAACGTCTCTATTATACAAATTAAATATGTCGGCTTTATTTATTTATTAATAATATTAATCTAGATTTAAATAAAGCAATAGCTTTATTATGAGATTAAAACCTTTAATGTAGATGACAAGCGAGCTGCGAGGTGGGGCTTTCATATAAAAAAAGGCGGTGCGCTAATTTTTAACTTAACGAATTTTTTTAAAAAAGATCTTAGACTTTTTTTTAAAGGTTTATAACTTGAAAATACATCAATATCACTTTTCCTAGATTTATTGCTATTTTATTTCAAGATTTATTTTAAAGCAAGCTGAAACTACCCTTATATAAAAGCGTTTATAAGATACACAGGCTATTAAGTGAGTTAAAAAATTGCTATACATTATTACTATCTATAAAAAAGGCTACATTAATTGCAGTAAGTCCGATTTATTTCTTTTTTTTTTAAAAGGTAGACGCACGGTTACGTACCGACTTTTTTTATAGAAAAGTCCCGCCACGCAGCTCGCTTATCGTCTACGTTATAACGTTAAGTTTTTTAAAGGTTTTTATACTTTACAATTTTTTATAAAAGGTTTATTCGTAAATTTGTATCGATTATAAACCGTGAATAAGCGTTTTTAAAACGTTAAAACGTTAAAATTAAGCTAACTATTACAAAAACGTATTTTAAAGCTTTGAAACGTCATTCATAAGCGTATTCATACTTTTTTATTTTAATTTAATGAAGAGAATAATCGTTAAAATAAATATTTTAATTAAATGATTAAAAAGTTATTTTTCATTATAGAAAAGATAGAAGATTAAGTTTTATTAACTATTATATATTTAAATATACGTTAATAAAAGCGAATTATATAGTTTACGATAAAAATCATTTACTAAAATAACACCTCGTAGAAATAACGCTGTAATCTGAAAGTTATAATAAGTTTTTAAATTATTACAGATTATAAAAACTTATAATGTTTTATAACTATTAAAGTTTTAGTATAAAAATAAGCCCCTTTAATACGTGTTATTATAAGTTGGTAATAAAGGAGATTTATTATAGCAAATCAATGAATGAAATAAGGGTTAATAAGGCCGTATAATATTATAAGTATATTATACTTCAGCTTTTTTAATATAAGACTTTTAACTCGTATTTATATATTTATATATATATATATATATATATATGCTTTATATAGTAGTATTTTATTTTATTTTATTATAGTTACTAGGAGGTTTAAAATATATATAATATTATGTTTAACGATCAGCATTTTCCAAAAAAATCTTTACTTATTACGAATGGTTTAAATCGATCTTATTAACGTATTATTTTAATAGCTTACATCAAATAAGTAATATATATATTCATAAGGAAAACCCGGTAAATATTTATTTATAATAAGGGTTTTTCCATTTATTTACGTGTTTTAACATTTGTTTTTTAATAAATATATTTTGTTAAATTTTATTTTACGACGTATTTTATAATTTTATATTTAATAGTTTTAAAAGAAGTAGAATAATTAACTAAATATTTTCAAGCGAAAGTTATAGGATATCTTTTCTTTGATGCTTAATATAACAAATTTATAAGTGGCCATACAATGATAAAGGGCTTTTTAAAAAGTTAAAAATATTATTAAAAATAGCTTTAAAGTATTATAAATTATAAATAATTTTAAAAACCTTATTAATTTTATTAATTCAATGTAGTATATCGATTAAATAATAATGAAACTAATGAGAGCTTTATTAACTTAAATGCCGTAGTTAAAAACCGTGAAGTAATCTATATAAATATCTTTTGACGATTATAAACAATAAAATAACAGTCGTTTCTATTATAATAAACAATTTATTTTTAAAAACCATAATTTTTACTTTTAAACTTAATACCGTATATACGCGCTTTTTATTAATAGTTATTGAAATAAAGTTAAAACGGTAAAATAAGGTGACCGATATTACCAAAAAAAGGGTTAAAAGGTTTATTAAAACTTGCTATATATATAAGAAGAATAAAAAATATAAATAACAACCTTAAAGCTTTTTATAGTTTTCAATTATAGGGTTTAAACTCTAAGCTAGTATTTTGATTAATTATATAACCGCATTATTTTAATATATGCGATATAAAGTGGTGTATAAGCATATCTTTATAATAATCGATTGATTAATAAGTTAAACGTTTATATGATAATAAATACGTTTATTTATTAAAAAAAGTCGCGTTATAACGCTTTCCAAAGTTTAACTTTAAATAAAAGATTATAGTTCGTTTTATAGTTGTAATTATAGTTAATAAAACGCTTAAGCTTTAAACTTAAGCTTTTATTTACGTATTCATTTTCTATAAATAACTAAATAAGGATTATAAACGCTATATTAAAATAATACTTTTATACTTAGATTTTATTTAATTAAATTAGTTATCTGTTGGATCCATGTGATTCCACAGTCAAACCATCCATACAGAACCCACATATATGATTAGATAAGATATTGGATACCAGATTGTGAGGTCACTTAGTCAGACCTTCAGGTTCAGCTAGACTTCCCAATCCAACCATCAGCAACATCATGACCTTGACTCAATACTCGAGTATTATGATTGATCGTTCAAGCCTGTTCCAACATTATCTATATTATTTACTCCTTAGATGGTTTACTTTTAGTAACGTTTTCTTTAAAAATATAAAAGGTTTAACTTTTTTGAACCATAATTAAAATCTACGTTTTAATTCCCAGCGATTTCTATTAAAGTCAACGAGGTTGTTAAAAAATAAAATGTAAGAATAAAATACAGTTCTTAATTGTATTAAGTTAATAAAGAACATTCTTTTATTAATTTCGTTATAATATAATATAAACATAAAAAGTATTAAATAATATACAAACGTTAGATAAATATTTTTATAGGTAAAATAAAAGATCTAATTTAATTAATGTTTTCATATATCGTTATTTAATAGTCTTTGTAAAAGCTAAGCAATAACTAGCTAAACTTGTTTATATTATTATAAACGTATAAATAAACTTATATTTTGAAATGTAACCAAAAAATTAATCATGATTTTTTAAATTTTTATTACTTATTATTATAACTAGTCAAATAATTAAGAATAAAATATTAAATCGAGATTAATAAAAATAATTAAATAATTAAAAAGCTTTATTATTATTTTAAATAAGTCTAATCGCTTTTTTCGAAAATTCACAAGGTTATTAATAGCCGTATAAATCTTAAAGAAACTTTAATATTCAATAATAATAAAAGATATTATTATAACAACTTATGTATAATTTTTAAAGTTATTATTTCATTATTCATAAATTTTATCTATAAAAAAACCGTATAACTTTTTATTAATATCATAAAAAGAAAACTTTTTTTAAAAAAGGGCTAGTATAAATAAAAAGGTAAAAAGTAAATTAAAGTTAAATAATAACAATTTGAATAGATTAAGTGAAACGTTAAGAAAGCGACGATAACATTGATTTTGGCGTTCGAATTGCCTTATTTACAGTTAATAAGGGTTTAAAAGTATTATTAAAAGGTATTTTATAAATAAAAGAATTATTAATATATATATAACTCCCGCTGAATTAGTACTACATCTTTTTATAAAACAATATATTATTTATCTTTTTCATAATTAACCTTTTAATAAAATAGCTATTATACTTATATGCTTATTATCGTATTATATTTAAAGGCTTTATTAAAGTTTAGTTTACAAGCCTTTTAAGAGCATTATCCGTGAAACGATAAGTGCAATATGAGCGTGACAGCGTTGTTGTTTTCAGGAAAAGGTCTATCGACTGTTTTTTGGTGGTAGAATACACTTAGATGCCCTGTGGGTCCCTGTACGACCCGACAGCGTGGCTGATCCCCACATACCACTTACATATACAGATGGATACTGTTCACACCTTTTATATAAGCCTAGAAATCCGGCTGGCTTAAAGCTTTTATAAAGCTTTAAACCTAGCCGTAGGTATTAAGGCTAGTAAGAACGGCTATATTAAGTACTTAAGTTTTACCTTATTAAACCTGATTTAATAATTTAAATAAAGTTCGGATTTAATTTTTACAATCTATACTTTATAAACATTATTGCTTACGAAAAGCAACGGTTATTAAAGTTTAATTTATCGCCTAGGACTCCTCCTCGGATATACGTATGCTATACTCTAAACGTCGTTAGCGTTTAAGCCGTATACTACAGATAATACTGTGGATCCAGAGCATGGACCATATCGAGTATTCCGATAACCCCCCAGATGTGATGGAGGTGAACGATAAAGGATGCCTGGCAACCCACCTGTTGCCCCAGGTACCTCACCACTGTAATTTAGGTATTTAGATACATCTCGGATGGAATCCTTTCCATCCGACCTTTTAATCAAGCACCACCCAGACCACTGATAGATTACAACAAGACTTGTGATTTGTCAGCATCTGGGAAAGCTACCAAAAGGCACAATACGGCCTTGTTAGACTCACATCAGAGAAGTCGATACCACTCTTGGTCCAATTCGGGCGACGAGTCCTCTACGTATTTGCTCAAGGAGACATCATGGGGACGATCCGAGAGGATTTCAACCCTATGATGAATATGGTCCTGTACCGGTGCTAACAAGGCATATCAGCTCTCTGAAAGCCGTACCTGAGCAAAGCTATATGTTTGATCGAAACCCCACAGAACAGCTTGCCGTGATCCTGATATTTGCTGGTGATCTGCCTTATTAGAACGACAGTCCAGGCACTGTAGAAGATGAACAGAATGGCATGTATCAATAAATGACGTCGGTTACGTTGAAACCAGGATTCTTTTGGTAGTATCGAGCGATCGTGAGACGCGAGGTCGGGATGACGGTCGAAATTGCCATGCTTCAGTATGAATGGCTGATCTACGAACTTCTCTCAATCTTCGTCCATAGCGGAAACCAGAGGAGAGACAAACTTTGTTGAAACAAAATTGGCGAACCAGGCAGAACTTGGAGGAAGAGGACCGTTCGACGAAAAGGAGCAATTTTACCTATTCCGAGTCTGGTTGATCACTGCTCATTGCGCATTCAAAGGTCTTAAAAATGGGCTGCCCAAATCAGGATGGTGGCAAATTGACGTCGCCGGTCGTGGAGGATGACACTGCATTTGGCCTCTTCTGTGACCTGTCCCACACCATCCGGGCATCCAGGTGCAGCAACTCCGAGGCAGAGTCATCGGAACGCTTTAAGACTAACTTGTATGCAACGTCAATCGAGTCCTTTCACATCTGCGCCGTCACCGCCTTGCGTCGAAGACGATGATTTGGTGCTTTGTACCTCAACTTGGGCCTTTAAAGCCTTACGATGTGGAAAAACGGCATGCTGCAAGAAAATCAGTGAGCGCCGGACAATGCAGGTTGCAGCGAATGTCTGTCCTCAAGCTTGACCCTGGGAGTGCTGCATGGTCTCTATCTTGAACCAAGTCACGATAAGACCATGAGACACAGCGGAGGCGGTCATCGTCAAGCATTCATCGCATTAGTGCATTCGCGGATGACAGAAGCAGGCTACGTCGGGCACTTGCCGATGACATCGCGGACGGGCTGCGGCCGAGACGCGTTACGAGAGGGTAAATGACAGGATATGTCCGAACTGCTGCTCCTTGCAGAGGTATATGATGCGTACAGAATGTATCAGAGAAGATTAGTACAAATGAAAGCACACTTGCCATTCTAAGATGAGAAACACTCCAACAACACCAAGAGTTATTAATAGCGGCAGCAGCTTCATCAAACCAGACCAAACATCACTTCGTAAGAGCCCACTCCTGCAAACAAAAATTATTCAAGATGCGTTTTCGTCCCGCCGGGGACATTAAATATATGTTGATACTATTGATTTTTTGGGATTTTTAATTAATATAACCTTATAGCATATATTATCGTTTAATTTGATTTGTTTTTTTATTACAGCTTTTAAACGCGTTTTTAAGATTTTAAGCCTTTTTTACCGATTAGTTTTTTTATTTAAGTGATATTTTATGTTTTTAAAGATCTTTGTTAATAGCTTTATACGTATACGGTTTACGTTAACGAGATCTTTTATATTATTCCGTCTATTTTAATATAAATCTTTATAATATATTTAAATAAGGCTCTCATTTTAAGTTTAAAATGCCTTCTCAGAATTGTTACACTAGCTAAGCCACGCCGCGGAAAAAAGCAGGGTGACAAGATAGGTGAAGGCTTGAGGGGCGAATGAGGACAGAATTCTTGACAGTGCTTTTAATAAGTTATTAAAGAGTGTGAGCCCAAGAGCAGGTGGTATATATATCTGCTATAAGGGAACTGGAAAACCCCCCGTCGACCCTTGAGTATACTTCAACATGGCCCGATTATCGCCGGGCTGCGGGGTGAAGTTGCTCCGAGCAGGCCGAATGATTGAGCGGTCCAAGACCACTGCGCTACATCTATCTCTCCGATCGGTCAGGATCACACCAGATCCGTGACCCATATAAAAGGGAACTCGTCGGTCGGTCGGTCGTGTTCGGGCTGGTAGTGAGTTGTACCGCAACCCGTGCTTTTCTCTCCGTCGCGATGGATAACGAAAGCGCAACCGACTCGACTGTCTGTTGCACAGATTTGCGGCGTGGAATATGACCTCGCCGCTGTCTCGCGCGGTCTGATATAAAAGATGACGATAAGCCCCGTGTCAGGTTGTCGGATTAGTGAACAGTCATCGAGCTTCATGGCAACCCATTCAAGCCTAATCCTGAGATCGACGACCCTTTTCCCCTTATCATTAGATCCGGCCACTATCCACCATGACTTCCCATCTCACTCCTATCCGCAAGGTCGTCATTTCCGAATTTGGCGATGTCTCCAAGGTGAGCGTCGTCGACGCCACCATCGGCGCGCCTCGATCCGAGGAGGTCCAGGTGGCTCCGATCTATTCTGGTTTTGCGGGCGCCGATATCAACATGCGCCTTGGTCAATATCCGCTCCAGAAAAAAGCACCGCTGACACCTGGGTATTGTCTTGTCGGCAAGGTAAAGACCGACGGCGTCAACTTCAATTCCGGAGACGTGGTGTGTTGCTTGACAATATACGACGCAGAAGCAGAGCTGGTCAACCTGCCCGAGAAGTACCTTGTCAAGGTCCCCGAGGGCGTTGACTTGAAGCAGGCTACGGCTCTGGTACTCGACTGGGCGACGGCCTACGGCATGGTCGACAAAGCGGCCAAGGTGACGAAAGGGCAGCGAGTGTTCGTCCACTGTATCAGCGGTGCCGTCGGCTACGCGACCATGAAGCTGTGTCAGCTGCGGGGAGCGACCGTGTACGGGACTGCATCGGAACGAAAACACGAAATCATTCGGGATCAAGGGGCCACACCTTTCACCTACACGAACAAGGAATGGATGAAGGCGATGCAAGACATCGGTGGTGCCGACGCCGTCTTCGACCCTCTTGCGTTCGAGAGCTGGGACGAGTCGTACTCGATACTATCAGAACGCGGAATCCTCGTCGGATGCGGCACGAATCTGGAGACAGTCGGCGCGCGGCCTCCGTCGGATTTCTCGCCCGTCATGCAGATCCTGAAGCTCATGTTGCGGAGCTACGCCAACGTGTTCTCTAAGAAACGGGCGACGTTCTTCGGCATCTCGCGAGACGACCCTTCGTTCGTGCCAAACCTCAACACGCTCTTCTCCCTGGTGAAGGACAGGGGGATCGACGTGGTTATCAAGAGCGTCTGGCGGATGGCCGACATTCAGGAGGCCCATAAGAGCTATGGCAAAGATGATGGTGTTGGTTCAAACTTGATAGAGGTCTCAGGGGAAGATGGCCAAGGGGAGTGATGTCACTCTCCATCTACTTCAGGCTGAATTAGACTTGAGGTTTGCTCTATGTCATCTTAATCTTCTCGTATCCGCGTCATGTCTACATAACTTAATTACATACTGCCCAGCGGGCTATTCCACCAAGACCATGCCCCTCCTGCTCATCGCGCGTGTCTTCTCCGTCCGGTCCAAGGTAGTCCGCGGCATCAAGGCATTCATCGTGGTGCTCACAATCTGCTACGTCCCGATCAAGTCAAGATCCCCATCACCCCTTCTGGAACGCGTCTGTGCAGAAGAACGCCCGCTGCCTGGACCAGTGCAAGGTCTTTATCAGCGACCTGAGCCCTGGCCATCATCCGTGACCTCGTCGTGCCCTTCGTCCCGGGCTCGCTAACGTGTTCGCTGAACATGCCGCTGCTGGAGAAATTATGGGCTTCAAGACCTGTACACAGCCGAGACCCCAACTCGCCGCGCTCTTCGTCGACGTCGAGGACGATAAATAAATATTCCGACAGCACGCACGATGTGAGCATAATCTACCAGTGACGCTTCAATGCTTCCTAGCTCGCCAGAAAATATCTTACTCACCCTAATCCCAAATATCATGTCCAAGAATGTGACAACTGACTCATCCGTCCGTGACACAACAGTGGTGGTGCTCCCGTAGCGACAGATGGACAACCACGCGCGCCGCGTGCTCCGGCCACCGTTCGCACTCGCGATGGACGACCACGACCAGGGACAGCCAGAATCCCACGCGCAGGTCGGCGTCGTCCGACTTCGATGTCGAGCGGCAAATGCTATCGGAACGCGCGATAGAGCTTGAAGCGTGCTGTGGTGGTGGGTTCTAGGGACGGCGGGCCGCCCCCATACCAACGACAGGAACAAGAACCCCGTCCGCCCCATCGCGTTGGAGCCGATAAACTCGCTGGCCGGGTGGCGCGAGGACTGGCTGGCGGGGCGGCATATGCCGGACGGTCGCGATGTCGCTGCACCCGGTCCGAGGCGAGTGGGGAGCAGCTCATCCATACGCCCGACAAGATCTGGGACGGGTCGCTAAATGATGCCGCCTGTCACTATTCGCCGCGGTCGTGACGCTCGCAAATCGCACAACTAGTTCCGTGCTTTACATAATCAGAGAAAAGACCCCCTGACTTGTGTGCTATCGTGAATTGTGCGAAGCAACCTGATTTGCATACTCCTAGACATGCTATCCCTAAACAATGCCATGCTGCCACCAGATAATACAAGCAGATGCCGAACTAGACCAGACCCAGGGCTCCAAGCATCCATTACCCATACTGCAAGAAACTAAACTAGTATATACCCCCCGTCAGCTCATTGAGAATGTCTCGTGAGATGGGATTCTTCCTCAGGAGCGCCTTGCCCGTGATGTTGCCCCTCTTCGGCCCAGGCCGCTGGTTCTCCTTGCCTCCCAGAACCTGACTGCTCCTCGCAGCAGAGCCCTTGCAAATCTTCTTCGGACTCCTTTTGGTGGGCGACGGCTGGCTTCCGGGCGCGCCCGTGGCCGTGATCTGCGTCGCACCGTCTTCAAAGAAGTGGCTTTCCAGCGCGTCCGACGGGAGGTCGTACACCCAGTCGCGCTCTTCCATCAGCCTTACGAATCTGCTGAGCATCTCTTGCTCCCCGCTGCCCTTCAGAGTGTCGCGACTGCCGACGACCAGGAGCTTGGTCTTCGCGCGAGTAAATGCGACATTGATGCGTCGCCAATCTTTAAGCAGATCGCCGATGCTGCAGGCCTCGTTGCTTCTCACAAGGCTCAGTATCACGACCTCCTTGTCTCGTCCTTGGAAGCGGTCGGCGGTATGTAGTTCGATGCTGCTCCCGTAGCCACGCAGCCCGTGTTTCAGCAGTGAGAGCTGCGAACGATAATGGGTCATGACACCGATGTCACTAGCGGCTACCCCGGCCGTGAGGAGGGCATCGACCAGCTGCACCACGATGCGCGACTCGGTCGGATTGACTGTGCGGTTCCCCTTGGCCTCCTCGCGTGGCGAGGGCAGATTGTCGGTGTTGACGAAGCGGACGCGAGCCTCTGGATCCAGAAGATTGCGTAGCCAACAACCCGCGTTACTCCAGCTAGTACAAAACGACCGCGGAGTGTCAGGGCGCATGATAGTATTGGCGTCGTAATGTCTCTGCCGCAAGTGGTCCATATGCGGAATCTCAAGCTTCTGGTGGCGTAGGGCTTCGGTGCCGCACTTCAGGCGACCCTCGTATATGAGGGTATTACTGAGCGTCATGACATCTTCACACATACGATATTGGTGCTCAAGGTTGACGACAGAGTCCGGGTGCGTGTCTGAAAGCAGTTTAAAGAGACTGATATCCAGGCCGCCGGCTCGAGCAGGTTCGTTCTGGACGAGAGGGGGCAGCTGGTTGTGATCTCCAACCAGGACAAACGTGTGTGCCATGCGGATAGGACCAATGCAGATAGGTAATGTGATCTGCGACGCCTCGTCAACTATACAATAGTCAAAGGTGCGTTCGCTGAAGACGGGGTGGTTGACACCCAGGCATGTCGTTGCCACGACAGGGGTGTCATGCCAGGCACTTCGAATCTCTTCAAACGTGTTCATCGGCTGCCCACCCAGAATTGCGAAATCTTGCACTACGGGGTGCACTTTGGCAGGCGCACCAAGCCGCAGGATTGGGTACTTCTCATTCTTCAGCTTCAGCAAGATGTTGTCGACAGCAGAGTGCGTGTACGACGTCAAGAGAACACTTTTCCCCTGGCCGACGAGTGCGCGGATGATATGGGCAATCGTGGTGGTCTTGCCGGTTCCAGGCATGCCCAGAACGAGCGCATAATCGTTGGCACTCATGACTTTCGCGATGGCTCTTTTCTGGTCGACATTTAGGCTTGCTTGATCAGCAACTGAATACTGTGTTGTCGTCGCCTTGAACCTGGGAGGTGCAAGGTCCACCACAAGGCGTCGGATTTCCCTCGACCCAAACACACCATCCGCCATCACTTGAACAAGGTTGTTTCGGACAGTGGCCATCCCATTGCTGAACTCATCCTTGTCAAGTCGATATCGCACAGGCGCTTCCTTGATCTTGCCCTGAGACTGGGCAGGGGTTGCCCCCTCAGGGACAACTTCCATGATGCTGGCGAAAACCTGATTGTCGATTTCGTCAAAGCCAGGACGTCGTATACGAGCGTTGTGAAGGCGGCGGTCAACTGCCACGCCGATTCTCTGTTTTCGTACAGAGGTGACATAGCCGAGGGCCAGGGCAAAGTGACCCTTCTCGTCAGATATGACAATGGGTTCTCCAACCACAAGCTGAGAGTCGAGGAAGGAAAAGCTTGAGCCTGGGTTTTCCTTTATGAAGTTGTAACTATACCGATTGATCTTCGGGGTTTCGCTGTCTTCAAAGGCAGAACCTTCCTCGGTGATGACATTCGCAAAGCATCGGCCGACCTTCTCCCTTTCTGTGCTGACCATAGTCCACAGTTCTCGACGCATCTTCTGACTCTCCCTCTCTTCTTTGGTCAATAGATCTTCCCATTTCAAAAAGAACTCCTGGTGAGTTGGCGTCAAGTGCTGGACGACTTCGTCAAATTTCCCCTTGACGCCACTGGTCTCCTGGTCTCCATTATCTGCAAGCTTGTGATATATGAAACAAGACACCTTGGCGTAGCAGTTCCCGCAAGTATTTGTACTTCGCTTCATCGGAGGAAGCTGAACACTTCGGTCCCGAACATAGCAGGCCAATTGATTGCGCTGCATGATCATATGCCGAAGCTCGTTGCGGACCGTCGGTATTCGGACCGTCTTGGAAGTCTCCATGTAGTACAAGATGCCGTAGGCGATCTCAACATCATATCGATCTGACAACAAAAGATTGTACAGTGATGTCTGGGCATGGTGGTTGGTGGTCTCGTTCTTGCCCGTCTTCACTTCGAAAGGCACTGTGAGGGTGCGTCTTTGCTTCCCATCCTTCATGGTGACTTGAACGGTGGCGTCGATATTGCCTTTCATTCCGTATAGGGGAGACCACACGTGCTCTTCAACGTCGAGCAGCTTCGTGACACACATGTTTGCATTCTGTCCATTTCGTCCGTTCATACTTTGGACGACGGCATCCGGCTACGAACTATCAGCAAAAGCTTCCTGACTGGGTGTAGGGACTCATACCCTGGGGAAAGGAGAGACGAAAGCTGCCGCCCAGCACTTCAGCTCGGGCATCTTTGATCGCAGGTGCTCGCGAGCACCGTTGATGGAGACTTTGATGGTATACAAGTCTTCGACATGTTTTTCAGTGATCCTACAAATTATGCCGTCTAGAAACTCGAGGCTCCATTGGTTTGACATGAGGGCTTCTTGGAAGATTTCGTGTAGGAGTGTCCCATAGACAAGGGGCGGGGTCTTGTCGCTGGTCGCTTTGACGCGGTCTTGAAGCACAGCTCTGCGCATGCAAGTGAAGCTGTCCGCTATGACGGTAGCTGATATCAGCTGATCCGGGTGCAGCACTATGATATTCTGAGAATTATCTATAACGCATTGTCCAGATGGTTCGAAGGCGCCCAGTATGTGGATATATGCCTTTGGGCTGGCGGGAGTATCCACCCAGTCTCCCCGGAGGTGGACGGTCTTCATTACCTTGCTCCGATCGACTTCAACAAAGAGTATCTGTAACAGTCAGCGACTGCGCAGACACTTGCTCGAGGGCCTTACCTTCTCCGGCGACTCTCTCCCGCGAGGATCAGTATACTGGCTTTCAAGGACCTTAGTCACGAGATATCGTTGGATCGCCTTAGGCTTATGGGCTGGCTGGGCTGGCTACGAATCGTCTTAGCAGAGATACAGGGTCGTTACTATTGCGACCTACGTACAAGAGGTAACGATGCGTCTGTCTGTTTGGCGAATTGTGTAGCAGCCATTTCAGCGGCTTCGAAATCAAAATCACCACCAAAGTCATCCCCGTAGAGGTCTTCCGCCGTGTCCTCAGATATAACACCTTGTACCGAATCGCCAACAGTAGTAACCGGCAAGATATCCGACCTCTGACGGGAGGCATGCGTCGAATCGACTTGTGAGACGAAAACCTCGGCGGCAGCAAATATGTCGTCATCCAGGTCAGCAAACTCATCGTCATATGAATCCAGCTCTTGGTTCATTGGGGGTTGGTGAGCCGCTTGTCCTGTGTCCAATTTCGGTTGTGGTGGTAATATTGGGTTCTCGTCTGGTCGCTGCACAGGGTCGACGGTCGCATCCAACTCCATCAGGGTGTCATCGTCGAAGTCATCGTCCCCATAATCAGACGAGCAGTAGTTCTCTATCGCAGGGGCCGGTCTTAAGATCGTGTCCGTAACCGCCTCGGTGGAAAGAGGAGGGCTAGACTTGGTGGGAGTTTGCCGTCGGTTTGGCGATCCTGTCAATTCCACCGCCGGTTTCTGCCGCCTCTTGCGTGGCGAAGGGGATCTGAGGGCGTCATCATGTACTTGAACAGCACTGGACCTGTTGATCTCCCCCGTCACACTCTTCAGCAAGGCGTTGACCATAGATGACTTGGAATGGCCACTTGGACTCTCCTCAACCATGACTTCCAACGAGGGAGCCGTTTCTGCTCGTTCCACTCTTCGGCGTTTTGGCCAATGTGCTCCGCAACTGATGGCCCTTCTCAGTCCACTCTCAGCCGGCACGGCCCCCAGCACTCTAGACGGCTGTGGGGAGGACGGAACCATGATCTGGGCAAGGGCTGGGTTTTGGGCCCCAAGAGGTGTGACTGACGTAGAGCCACTCAAGGAGAAGCGGTCCCATAGTTCGATAGCAGGATCCGCATGTGGTGATTTGAGGGCTCGAGATAACTTCTTGACGTTGACGGCTGGGGTGTTAGGTTTCGGATGGGTCGCTGGTGACGAGATGGGAGAGGAACTCCGGGCTCTCTTCTTGCCTCTTTTGCGTGGCATCATAGGTGACAAGGTGTACATGGGCTGCTTTCTGGTGTCCCATCCGATCCTTTCGTTGGGGCTTGTATCCTCCTCTTCTTCCTTGACCTCGGACACGCCTATGAGATCCTGCCATGCTAAGCGGCTCACAGGCGTTGACGTGCTGTACTTGGATGCCGGCAGAGGACTCGTTACCTCTGTCCCCAGCTCGATGGATGGCTTGGGCCCAGTATGGGCGCGGGCGTCGTTCTCATCGTTGGCTTCCGGGTTCGATACTTTGTCTTCGGGCCTGTCAGTCGTCGGGCGAAAGTTGAAGGCATTGAGCTTGTTCTTCGTGACTTCGGAGACGGGTTCGAGCAGTTTCGTGTTGACTTTCACCGTGGTGGAAGAACGGCTCGCGGCAGAATGGCTGTTGAATTTGTGCCAACGCTGTCGAGGCTATAGGATGCGTTAATCAAGACACGGGGATTTGAAAACGCGGAGGGTCCTTGGGTGGTCACTCACTCTGGAGTCATTCTGCTCGGAGAAGGACTTCTGCAGAGGCATAGTTCCGTTGTAAGATTATTCGATCATTCTTCAAGTTTTATATCAGGAGCAGACTTGAAGTGGACGCAAAGGATGGTGGGTTGGACTCGTTTGAGGTGGGATTGAAAGCCGGGTCGTTGTTTAGCGTGTATTTCCAGGGTAGCAAATAGTGAAAGGGAGGGGAGGCGAGTTTGAGCAAGGGATCAATGGCAGAGTTCAGTATGCAAAGTGGTGTGGTGGTGGTGGGTGACCGGGTGGTAGAGCCGGTCAACGCGTTACGACGCGTCAAAATCGCGAAAACCAAAGTCAATGAAGCGTACCAAGCCACAATGTCAAGCCCCAGTGACGCATGCATGGTAGCTGTGGCTTGACCGCATCTTAGTGGCCCAAGCGCCATTTCCATGTCCTGGCTTCCCGATCCACAAAGTGGACACACCAACATCGACCTCATCATCGACCGACACATGGGCATTCATCAGGGCAGAAGGCGCTGCCACGTATACGACTCTCAACCACGACCCCTGGCTTCGGAGGATACTGCAGTTTGTTTATCAAGGGGATTGGTGCAACCAACTTGAAAGCCTTAAAGTCCAGACATCCTCCACAGACTGGCCCCGGGTGAGACATGTCGTCTTTCGATGATCCGGGCGACTCATCATCTTTTGACGGCAATGACACCACCAACCACAAGCCCTGGCCGCACGTACTTCCCAGTCAGCAAGCGCAGGTCGAGAAGAAGTTCTTCGAGGATGGGGCGACCATTCATTTCGACAGGCTGCCCCAGATGCAGAGCTGGGCTTCCTTGCTCGGCGTTGGCAGCCCCTTCCAGACCATCTCTATTCTCCGAGATGTCATGTCGCACGCTACCGGCACTCATCGCCGCTTGACTGCTGTTGAGGTTCAGGCCCTGAGCGAGCATACTGCTAAGCGCGTACGCCAATTTGCTTGGACTCAACCTGTGTCCATTGCTGGTGCCATCGCAGCGACTGTCATCACCAGAAAGACCTTCAAGTTCCCCTTCTACCAACCCAAGATGACCAGGTTCGATCCTTACATGTTCCCCACCAAGTATATGCCCTTTCTCAAGGGCGCCAGAGCTGCTGCTGTGTGGCATATTGTTCGCTTTGTCACTTTCCAGCCCCTGGTGTGGATTCCCACCGCATTGTTCTTCACCTCTACGTCCTCTTCTTCCTTCAAAGCACACGTCATGAGAGATCCACGTCTCTCTACCATGGTGAACGATATCAGCAAGAATCATCCAGATCCTCGTGAGGTAGCGCGTCAGCAGGAGCGGCGGCGACTGGGCATCCCTGATCCAGCCAGGAGAAACACACCACCACAGGCAGAAGGCGATGCCACCCAATTTCCATCGGCTGAGCAAGCGTCGCAGCCGCAAAATTCTTTTCCCCAAGAGTACGGCAGCGAAACCATCTCCGAGGCGTCTACTCCAAGTGTAGACACATATACTCCACCACGGCAGTCGAGCTGGGTTCGAAGTGCGCCCCCACAGGCACCATTTAGCAAACCCCAAAGGAACAACTTCCCAGACGCTAGCTCGCAGAACGCAGCTGATGACCTGGATTTATTCGATGCCGACGATGCTTCGCCAGTGTCTGCTTCGTCCAGGAAAGCCGATACAAGCCAAGCCCAGAGCAGCTCGGGTGGGTCGGCCTGGGACCGCGTTCGGCAACAGTCACGCCCAGAAGTGCGAAAGTGGCAGCAAGGGGACTCGTCCGGACAGGAAAAGGGGTGGGCTCAGTTGAGGCAAGACAAGACACCCAACACTAGAGATGCCACGCCCAAGACAGAGAGCTTTGCCTACACCAAAGAGGAAGTCGAGAGAGAGACGAGGGATTACGAAAAGGAACAGGCCCAGAAGGAGTTTGATGCCATGCTCGAGGCTGAGCGAAGCGGTCAACCTGGCGGTGCTGGTAGTGCTAGTGGATGGCGCCGGTCTAAATAGTCATGTACTGTTATTTGCGAGCGAAGCCATCAAAATACTGCAGTGCAGAACAACGTGTAAGATATGCTTGGATCGATTCACAGGCGGATTTGCATAGTGTGCAACAATGCACCACCACTCCCTGCCTTTCCAGCCCTACTAAGCTGCGTATCAAAAGGTAGCCTGAAGTGAAAGCTACCCAGGAAACCACAGCTGATGAACAGGACCATTGTCCAACTCGAGCACCATGTAGACCCACGTATGAGCGGTGGGGTACCTTGAGGATGACTTGCCAATTATATCGGCATTTTCCTGAAGAACAATGTTGGCGGTTGTTTGAAAATGTCACGCCGCCACCATCGAATGTACATTTGATGCCATGCTCACTGCCTCAGCCAGATTGTAGATACCACATTACTGTATCCAGTCTTCTAGAAACAATTCTTCTCTACCTACAAACCAACGTCTCCATTGCCTCCTAGACAGTACCTAATCTCACCCCTCAGCCTTAGCAATGCCCTCAGCGTCCACCCCCAGCTCCAGACTCTCCCACTCTTCCCCCCTCGGCAGGCCCAAATGATGATGCCCACTAACACCCCACTCAACCCTTCCCTCACCCTCCCCAACCACGAAATCAAGCACATGCCCACCTCTCCTGGCGCCCTGTCCCTCGTCCTCGATAAAATGCCCATGGAACCCCGCAACCGAGATGCCGTTACTCCATGCAGGGCTCAAGAAGCCGAAAATCGTGCCCTTCGCACCTTTGATGCGCCATTGCGGCGCCCGCGCCGTGACCTGCGCCAGCGATTCGGAGTCGTCCTTTATGGGTCCGCCGATGCGGATTGTCATGTCGGCGAAGGTCCCGCGGATCAGGAAGGGCAGGAAGCTGTTCTGGCCGCCTGTCGTGCCCTTCAAATCCGCCGGCGGCAGCGGGCCCCCGGGACTTCGCGGCGGCGAGGAGAGCGTGTTCAGCAGCGAGGATTTCGACAGCGTCTTCGATTGCGGTAGGGGAAGAGGAAGCCTGAACTCGGGCCGGAACAGCGTGACCTGCACGAACGGCATCATGGCGTCGCGGGCTGCTTTCTTGATGACGGGGTCCAGCCCGCGGGCGGCGTCGTTAAGCGCTTCTTGATCATCGGCGGCGCCTTGGGTCATGCTCTGGCTGCTGCTTTTCTTGGACGGAGAGGTCGTGATGTGGTAGGCTACGCTGTCGAGGAAGAGGACTTCGCCGTTGAGGGCGCTGCAGGTTCCCAGCCCGTGAGTGCCGTAGCCGGTTAGTTGATGTGCCAGCGGACCGGAGGTGCAGAGGCCCGCCATCAGGGCGGAGACGGTGCTGAATTGGAAGATGTCGTTGGGGATTCTGGAGACCATCTTAGCGAAGGGGGAGTGTTTGTGATTTGGGGGTGTGTTCTTGATGTAGTCCCACTGTCCTATTTGTGACCGAGCTGCCGGGTCTCCCGTCACTGATGAGGTGGGTAGCTAATGCCGATGACGAGCTCCAGCTAATTGATTCCGTAAAAATGGTAATATTTTCTGCTGTAGGTTATGTTCACAAATATGGTGGTTAGATGCAGAAGAACACAATTGCGTCAATGACAATGTTCAATGCTTTCGATGTTGCTGACATACCATCCCCTCCCTAGTTCTCGGACACCCCCACTACTCGTACACTCCCATACAAATACAAAATGCGATCGACAACAAGGCTCTTGTCATTGCTGGTGATCCGCGGGCGAACAATCTTCCCGCCAGCCAAAGGGTCCTGGATCTGGTGGCTCGCGCGACAGAGCCTAGAAACCTCAGCGTCTGCGATCCTCTCTGGATGGCTCATCTGTAGACGAAGCAGTGTACCAGGGGAGATAGAAGGAGAAAAAGTAGGTATGTACCAAGGGTCTTAAATAGCTCGAGTCGACATTTCGATTCTTAGATGTTACCCCAGCGCGGCGTTTAGAGGTTTTCAAACCAATATTAGCATAACTTACTTGCGTTACAATCGAAATGTCAGTGCCTTACTTTAAACCGCTAGCACTTACTAGGTTTTTTAAAACGAACTTTTCAATAAAACAAGCCGTAACATAAGCACATTAATAATAATTAAAACCTTGATAACTATAAAATATATAGTTTTAAATGAAACTTTTAATAAAAATTAAGAATTAAACTATATAAATATTATAACTAAGTTAACGTAGATCAAAAGTAAGCTGCGAATATAAGCGAGCTGCAAGGTAGGGCTTTTATATATAAAAGACTCGGTGCATAACCGTGCGTCTACCTTTTGGAAAAAAAAATCGGAAAATAATCGGACCTGCTGCATTTAACGTAGCCTTTTCTATAAGTAATAATAATATGTAGCAATTGTTTTTCACTAATATAATAGCCTGTGTATCTTAAAAAGGCTTTTTTATAAACGTATTTTTAACGTATTTTGAAATAAATTTTAAAATAAACTAGCTATAAACTTAAAAAAAGTGATATTAATGTATTTTTCAAGTTATAAACTTTTAAAAAAAGGTCCGAGATTTTTTCGATTTTTTTTCGTTATGTTAAAAATTAGCGCACCGACTTTTTTCATATAAAAGCCCTACTTTGCAGCTCGCTTATATTTGCAGCTCGCTTATTATCTACGATATTATATATATATATATATATATATATTATAAAATAAAACTTAAATTATATTATTTTAAAGTTAATTTAGTTTTTATTTTTATTTTTATTATAATCGTTATAAATTTAAAACTTTAATAAATGTTTTATTATTTTTATAACTTATATTTACTTAATTATAAATTATCCTTTATAAAAACGTTATAAACATTTTTATTACTTTTTTTTCAATCTTCGTACATTAATCATCAAAATAAATCTAGTTAAAAAAATTACGTTTTTTACGATCGTGTTTTTACTTTAACGTTATAAATCTTGATATATTTATACACTAATAATTTTAAGCCGTACTTCTTAATATATATACGAATTATAATGTATTACTTTAAGATAAAAGCACGATTATAAAAAACGTAGTTTTATTAACCGGGTTAAAAAGCTAATAGGCGCTAGTAATTTAGAGTAGATTTATTAACATTCTAATTATAAACAATCATAATATTAACTTTCATTAATACTTATATAAAACCCAATTATATTTTATCACTCATTATAACCCTCTCGCATTTTAATAAGTATCATCGCGTTTTACAAAAGACTATTTATAATAATCTTACGTTTATATAAAAACATTATATTACGATTTTTACCATAAAAACTATAAGGTTAAAATGCGATAATGCGAGTGTTTATAAACTACGGGCAAACTTTTTATAACTATTAATATATACGTAGTAACATAGTTAGGGTTAGAATTTATTGGGTCTACCTTTATTAAAATGCGACTTTACGTAAGCGCGTTTTAACTACTTTTTTTTAATAATTATAACTGTTGGATCTATGCGATTCCACAGTCAAACCACCTATACCAAACCCACATGTATAATTAGATAAGAGATTAGATACTGGATTGTAAGGTCACTTAGCCAGACCTGCGAGTCCAGCTAGACCTCCCAATCCAACCATTTGCAACATCATGACCTTGACCCAATACTCGAGTATTATGATTGATCGTTCAAGCCTGTTCCAACAATAACTTTTAAAATCTGTAATAAATTTTGATTTCTTTTACGCCCAATCAATAGCTAATTGTGAAAAGAACACCGATTAAATTCTTAAAAAAGCTATAATTGTAAGCATATATTACGTTAAAAAGTTTAAAAACTTATTAATAAAGCAGTTAAAAACGTCTTATAATTATATTAAACGTATTATTTAAAACTTTAATATAACACGCTCTTTTAAAAAAAACCCTTAATAAAGGTTATAAAAGGGGTTTAAAGCGTTAAAAACGATAGATAATTTCATTTATAAATAAATAAAAAGCGACAAAAGTTAATCTTTAACGCGGTCATCTTTAAATTTTCGGTTTTTATTATTAAGAGTATATTACGTACTTATAATCTTTATAAATAAAAGTTTTAAAAGCAAATCCTATCAAATTAAAAAACTCGATAAGGCTTATTATACCTTTACTTATTTAAAATTTAAAAATCTCGAGATTTCATAACGGTACGTAGTTTTGAATTTTTTTTACTAACGTCAATTAAATAACCGATTTTTCTTAATAAATCTTCTTATTAAAATGTTATTAACTTATTAATTAATTAATACTTTTACTTCCCTTTAAAAAAGTCTTTAAAAAGTTTGTAAAACTTAAAAATCACGTAAAAGTAATAATTATAGTTTCAATTAATATTTACTTTAAAACCGGTTGAAAATATCGCACGCTGTTAATAATATATGAAAACAAACCTCACCTTTCTTTTAAAGGGCTATAACGAATGGATTTGACAAGTTAAACTATTGAAAGACTTTATTAAACCGTTTACTTTTTAATTATGAGCCGTAATTTTATTTTTAATAAAATAACGGGCTGATATACGTCTTTTGAAATACGATAAATTAAATTAACGCGCGTAAGATCTCGGTATCAAATAAATAATTAACTTATAGCTTAGATTTTAATTTAATCAAAAATATATAAGCTTTTTAGAAGTAAATATTGGAAGGAAATATTAAAAGGGATATTCAAACCTTTAAAAGCTTAGAAACCCAGCTAGATACTGAATATTTTATTAGATTATTAAAAAGTACATTAGAAAGAACTCAAAAGCTCACATCCGGCGCTTGATTCTTTTCATGAAAAAGCGATTATAAATCGTTAAAAAAGTACGAAGTTAATATATAAAGATATAATCGTTAAAAATAAACAAATACGCTACTTATTTTTCTACATTTTTAACTATTTAATTAATCGAATTACGTATAAGTAAAATTCGGGGTAATAGTTAAGGATTTTTGTATTAGAAGGGGTGGACCCGATGAATTCTTACCTTAACTATACATTGCCGAGTGTGTTTACAATGTTTATAAAGGGCTCGGTCGAATGCTAGCGAAAAAAGTCGAAAGCGGTATCGAGTAGTCCATCTGCAAGCTCGTTGTTGTGCGATCGGATCTCATCTATGCTGACTGTGAGTCGTCGAAGGCTTCTGTTGAGCACGAGGACAATTTCAGCTCTGTAGCTTCGGGCTTTCGGATTGCTGTGCAACCGGTCAGTAAGAGCTGAAGAAAACGCGCATCACAGAAAGTATTACTAGGATCCAAGAACTCCTCGACCGCTCTGATGCGATCCCTCGTCGCTTCATCTCTCAATTGCATGCTCCCATGGCGGCTGGCTAGAGCGCTTTGTACGTGAAGGTGGGGCGAGCCGCTATGAAGGATTTGGATTCAATTCTAACGCGACGCAAAATTGATGGGTTTTGGTTACTGTATGGGTTGGTATTCTTGAGAGGCAGAGCGATATTGTGGTATGCATACAGCCTCACTTAGGACTTTTTATACCTTATAACGAAACTAATAATAAGTAATCGACACATTTAATTTGCCTACGGTTAGACGAAGTTCGCTTCGTGATTTTCCCTCTCACTTATTAAACGACTTGAAAGGGGAAGATTGGTACATATACCTATTTATATAAGAAAACAATATAAGCTATACTAGCCCCTTACTCAACAGTGATTATAAGGCATATACTAAACATAAGAGAAAGATAAATGTACTTATAAAGCCGCTACGCCACCCCTAGCAGATAACAGCCTTTAACTTACGCCTCCTCGTAAACTGATCCGCGGGTGGTAGTAAACATCACGAACAACTTCCCGGGCGAAGACGGCCTATCTTTCCGCCAAGTTACAAGATAAAGCAATCTCAAGGGCACGGAATTCGCAGGACTAATGACCAACGGGGCTCATGCGGTACACTGAACCCTCATAGGTCTCCGTACACCATCCGTCTAGTAATCAACGGTATGTCTACCTTCGAATCTGAATAAGCACACTGCAATAAGTATAAAAAGTAGCGTACCAAATTAGAGCTACTTATTCCAATATTTCGATATTTTAACAGGTGGTGTGGAATCTCATTGACATGGCGCGTACGGAGACTTGTGAGGACTGAGTGTACTAATACAACATGAACTGATGGATTGGTGCAACGAAGATATCCTCCTACACAGACGACTTTTTATTACTCATCGCCATGGTTCCAGGCGGCCTCAGAAGCTTTTACACGCCGCCGGTTGAAGAGGCCACTACATGCCATCTCCGATCCACAATCAATCTGACAATCGTCGTACAAAGCCAGGCTTTAGCTTAATGACATGGTGGCAAACAAGTGTCAGCAAGTCCGTGGCAAAAGCCAGCGGTCCAAGGCGCTCTGCGGTCCGCCTGGTGTTGGCCTCACCAGCCGCCGGCACTTCGCGGCGTGTAGCCATCGCAGAACGCCCACGGCCCTCCCGTTACCTAATTCCCTCCTTTCTTCTTCTTTCGACGGTTCTTCTTCTTTCCATTGCCTTGACTGCCAGCTGCTGCATCGTCACCGTCGGAGTGTGTCGTGGAGCCCTCTGCAATATCTTCCAACGCGTCCTCCAAGTCCGACACACTATTGGCCTCGAGAACGACTTTGCGAACGCCCCCGGCTTCAACAATGTTCTCTGTAATGCTGCCGCTGCGCGCATATCCTTTTATGCGTCCAATGGCATCTGTCTCTGCCCCATCTGTCGGCGATGTATCATCCTCATTAGAATCCTGGCTTTTTGACTGAGCACTACGGTCTGCTTGCTCCCATGTCTCGCTTCCACCATCAGTCTGAAGTGTGATCTTCGGTTGGCCATCGATGTTGGTGAAGGAAGGGCCATTGTAGGTCTGATGAAGAGCCTGGATGCCATCCTTGGCTACGGGTCTGAGAAGGCTGGTGCGCTCATTCACGTCAGCGTCTGGGTCCTGTGTAGTGGTCTCCGTCGCTACAGAACCTGTCCGCCCCTGGCCGGAAGGGCTGGAAGATGTGCCAGGTTTAATCTTGACTGCCGAGACCCGAGTGGCCTTTGGATTGGATGCTTTATTCGACGGTCCAAGGTGTTTGAAGTGGTCCCTCATATCTTCAAAGTTGGCCTTGACGGGTACGTTCGTGTGTATCATTTGGCCGTCTTGACCAGCCGAACTTCTGCGCATCAACAACTTTGCCATATTCGGGCTACTAGATAGCCCAGGTGTTTCGGCACTGCCAGTGGCCGAGGCAGTTCGCTGGTTTGGACCTGGTCGTACATTATCACCTTCGCTTAGATCGATGAGGGTGCCATCCTGGACTGCCGTGTCCTTATTCATGAGGTCCTTTCGCTGGGCCCGAATCTTGGGAGCCGGGTGAGATCTTCGTATGGCCTTGTGGATATCAACGTATACATCGGACTCGTCGATGATCTCCCTAGCAATTTATGATCAGCAGGCCGAGCTTGAGTGGCTCTACAACAGATGACTTACTCCCCAATGAGCTCTTCTATGACATCCTCGAGAGTCACCACTCCTATAGCACCTTGGTCCTCGCCAGGAGAGTCGGAAATGAGTACCATGTGAGACTTGCCTTCCTGGAAAAAGTTGATGATATCGAGGCAGCTAGTCTCCGGTCGGGTCTCTGGGAGGGTTGCGAGAGGGAAGTCCCTGACTCGTTTCCCATCCTCGGGATCATACGTGATGAGAATCTTGACAAGGAGCATGCCGACGTAGTTTGTTGGGTTTCCCGTCTGGTGGATTGGGATGCGAGAATAACCGGCGTCGAGGATCTGGTCAATAGTCTTCTCGTCGAGCACGGTATCCTCTGCCATAACGTACACGTCGTCCATTGGCGTCATGACCTCGCCGACAGGCTTGCGCTTCAAGTCGAGGACGGCGCTGATGATGGTGACTTCGTCCTGGTTCAGCCTCTCGTCAACCTCGCCCAACGACTTGTGCAGAGTGACCAGTGTCTTCAGACCACTCTTCTTGTAGACTGTTCCATGGTCTTCACCCAGCAGCCAATCGAGCAGCTTTGCAGTGGGCCAAGCCACTGGGGCCATTATCCACATCAATATTAGAACGGGCTTAGACATGGAGCCGCCGATTTGCAGCCCGTAACGAACACATAAGGACTGCGGTATGACCTCGCCGAAGATGACGATCAGGACAGTGCTACCAACAACAGCGGCAATGCCACCGCCGAAGCACCTGTCCAGAACGACGGGTAACGTCTCGTTGACGATGACATTGGACAGTAGCAGGGTCACGAGCACCCAGTGTTTACCCTTGTTCAGCAGGTCGTGGACGCGCTTCGCGTTCTTCCTTTGTGGTTCTTCGTGATCGAGGGATATGACTTGTAGGTAGATCTCATCCTGGCCCATGAGAGCTATGGTCAAACCAGCAAAGGCACCCCCCATGAGCACAAGGACCATCGACACGACGTAGAGTATCCATAGCGCACCTCCCTCGGCTTCGGGCTCATTGTCGTGGTGACCGCGAGTCTTTATAGGAGCGGCGGCGGCAAGGCCAAGAAAGGTAGCCTTGGCCAGGCCCAGGACAGCTGTCCTGATGCGTGGGATGTTGTTCCCGTTGCCGTGATGCATCGTGGGATGGGTAGGTAGTTAGGCGGGCTCGGATGCGTTCAAGGCGGATCGGGGACGTTGAGCTCTGACACTCGTTCAGTCAGCGAGGAGCACATGTACATCTATGATAAATGGGATAAGCGCGCTGGAATAAGCATCAAATGTGACTCGTTAGATCAGAGCTGCTCATTCCAGGGCGCTTATTCCATTGATACAAATGTAGCACTCATATTGAAGAGTTGACTGGAGTATGGCGGACAGAGACGTACGAGTGGTGACTGTACCTGTTCGGCTTCGGATGGATTCGAGTGGTGAATCGAAGACGCGAATGCCTTAAAAGGGCTGTCAGGTATACTGCTCGTCCATCGCAGTCTCGCAACTTTGCAACCTGACTAGAGTGGTGAGGCTCGTGGGGTCAACAACACTGGAAAGTATAAAATGTGGTTGGTGGTCAGAGGCAGAAAGGCAGAACCCTTGGCGAGAGCTCAGGAACTGGTGGGACGGAAAAGCTGAAGTGGACGAGGCTAAAGGGACATGGATCGGAGCTATGACGATCATCCCGGTCTGGCCTTGCCCATGCAGCCCATGCAGCCCATAACGCGGTTATACAAGTCTACTACTTCGGCTTCGCCTCTCCAATAGGTGTGCCATAAGGTACCTAAGAAGTTCTCGTTGCACAGAGACACAGAATGCATCTGAAAATGCATAACATCTCATGAATGCATCCGAAGTACGAACATCATACCGGTAGTGCCTATCGGGTGGAAGCTTAGGTATTATCAGGTCTCCTCTGAACATCCTGTAGAGTCGTCATGTTGGTTTGAATCGTTTGGACACAAGACTGAATCGTGACTCCGGAGTTCAGTGATGGGGACGGATCGCTTGCTGGCTGAGCGTTGTGCCCTTTTTTGTTCCGAGCTGCCCGAGAATATTTACATTCCCGAGGTCCATTCTTGTAACAATACGGAGGGTTGCCTGTCACCACCCTGTCAGCCTGTGGGCTGTGGCCTTGGGCCTTGGGCCTTGTGCGCCATGCATCGTCATAGAAAGAAAGCAGCCGTTCAGTTAAAGGTTGGCGGGAGAGCTAACGCCGGTCGGTCTTAAGCACTGAAGGGCCACATCAACATTGTATGTTCGGTCAACATCTCGAGGAGTTGGTGACGACATTGAAGACTCGGTAAACTACCTACTGGGTGAATACGATTTGTTCAGCTACCACGTGGCACGCGTCCCGAGACATCAAACAGTCGCTGCATCATATTGCTCTCCCAATCAAGCTCCGTTGGGTGGCCCTTTAGAAGAACGCGCATAGACTGACGATAGACTAACAACTAGTCGTACCAGATCGCGTTCATGCCAAACCCAGGCTCGGGGATCCGACACCTCGCGACGCGCCCGAGAAACTCGTCCTTCCACCGATACATCTCGATCCAGCCCTCCTGGTCGTCCGTGATGGCCAGCCACTCGTCGCTCCAGTCGCACGGCGCCACGGCGTTGCTGTGCCCGCCGCTGGTCGGCGTCGGGTTGAGGCAGACCTGCCGCTCGATGGAGCCGCAGTCGCGCAGCCGGAACGCCGCCACGTAGCCCTGGAGGTCGAAGCTGTTGGCCCGGCTGCTGGCGAACAGGTATTTGCCCGACTGCGTCAGCTCGCACACGTCGCTGCGGTACATGGTGTCGTGTCGCGGGATCCCCGGCGGGATCAGCGGGTACGAGTGGTGCGTGTACACCGGCATGTGCGTCGCCGGGTCGATCACGTACTCGCAGAGCCGGTTGCCCGCCTCCATCAAGGCATACAGGTAGTTGCCCGACGGGTGCATCGCCACCCAGCGCGGGTGGTCCTTCGGATCCGGCGCGTCCACACTGCCCACCAGGTCCACCTCGCCTGACGGCGCCTTCTTGTGCACCCACAGCTTGTTCGCCTTCAGGTCCGCCGAGTATAGGTAGCTCTCCGTCGGGTCGAACACCATGCCGTGGATGCCCGTGTTGGGCTGGTACGCGTAGTTTTGTATGTTCTCGGCGAGCGCACCCGTCGGTGACACGGAGAACACGGCCCCATGGCCGGCGTGCGAGTAGAAGGGGTTGCAGTAGACGGCGTACGGCGGTTGTTTCGCGGCGAGCAAGAATATCGCGCGAGTGTTGGTTGTGGACAGGCTTGCCTGGGCTACATTACAGGCTAGGTATAAGTCAAGAGACCATTGAGGCAGAGTGTCTGTCTCAACAGTGTAGGTCCCAGTCTACTTACGGTCATGGTTCATGGGATGTGAGGCTTCGTGGACTATCTCGGTCGGGCTCTTGACGGCAAAGGTCGACCACTTCTTCATGGCCGAACCGTATATGTTCTTCTTAGCATGCTGTAGCAAGCGCATGTCAGTCGCATACAGCCAAGTCAGAGGGCGACCGGGTCCTTTGGCTTACATCGAAGGCCATCCACGAGATGGGCTCATCTTGGGGAATCTCTGTGCGCTTCACCAACTCCAGCGTCAGTTTCTCATCGTCGAAGGCCACAGTGAAGATGGCTCCGGGTGGGGTCCATGTCCCTATCATCAGGTGGTGGACCGGCATCCTGCACGCTTTCCGGGAGATGGGAGGATATCTTTTGAAGGGAGACGCTGCTCTCAGCATGTGCGACAAACCAGCCGCGCAAGGTGCATGTGCTGTATGCTACAACCAAAGCCCTCGATCGAACGTTTTCACTTCCTAGAATGCACTCGATCGGGCACCGACGATGGCTTCATCCGAAGGAATTCCGTCAGTTCAAAGGTGGGTGGTAATACTCTCTCTCCTGGTGTCCTTCTCCGGCGGCTCGAGGAAATGCAGCTTCTCATCGTCATCCCCACATCGGCTTGAGGGATATCTCACTGGCCATGAACAGGCTTTGGCTAGTCGAAGAAATGGACCCGAATAGGGATTGTTCCATACAATACGCAGTGTTGACAATGTGTGTCTACCCCTCCTTCAGTAACCACCTCCACGCGCTTGCGGTACAGGACAGTCCATGAACGGTCCGATCCAAGTGTGGGGAAGAATGTTCTGCAGTGCCTATCGGTTCGGCACCAGCGGCGGTAGATGGCGCGCCTTCGCGGGTCAATTGGTGTCCACAGGTACGACCATTCGGATGGCAACATGCTGAATCTCGATTTGCCATACTGCGATGCCGGGTAAACACTTTCACGCCTATGTCCACTTCCGACTAACCTACTCCCCACCACCTGACATGTCCGTCCACTGTGTACTGTATAGCACACTGTATAGGTGAGGCTACGTTCTGGGGCTACCGTAGGGCCACGGCACGTTGGACCCTGGAATGGGCTCGCTTCCGACTCAGGTCTGAGGTCTCGAAGCTCGAAGTGGCATTACCCCAGCTTTCGCTACACGATGAAGCAGTGCATGCATCGAAGCAACTACTGCTGTACATGTGTACCTCCTATCTACCTAGGTATATCGACCAAAGGGTATCAGACGAGGCATCCCACAGGACGGCGTTCATGTTGGTTTGATACGTGCTCAGGCGGGTACAGGTTTGATACTTGATTTGAGAAAGAAGACTTCCACAGATGACCTGCAGCAGCCGAGACGCAGCCCAGGAGTCTGCAGGCTAGGGTCGGGATGGATGGATAGAATCCCCAAGCCCAGCACTCTGTCGCCCACGCGGCGAAGCATGACTAGGGCAAATATTGCCCCGGCGAACTCTCCGGTCCACCCAACCAGCCGGCCCATGGATATTGGCGGGGTTTCTACTACCCTCGGGGAATCATGCTGCAGTCATTGTGAATCGCCCACGGAGTGTGGGCGTGGGAGAGGGAGAGTTGAGCTTATTTAAATGATTCATGCTCCTGCCGACACTGCCTCTCTCTTCGTGTCACTTCCCTTCCCCCTCTCATCCTTCTCCTCACGTCTCCTATATACTATACCCGGCCCAGGCTGTCTGTCTTTCTCTCGTCTGTATAGAAGCACTCACGATATCTCTCCGCGTCTCTGCGTCACACCACCCCTCATAAGCTTCAAATCAAGCTTAAACTTCATCACACAAACCACGTTCAAGATGGCACCTGCTGCTACCGGTCTGTCCAACGAGGCACAAGCCCCCAACCCCTCCCGATTCGACCCCAGTTTCACCCAACATGTCCTTGACACCATGGGTCCCAAGACCACCGACAGGAATCGGGTGGTCCTGGGCTCACTGATCAAGCACCTACACGACTTTTCGCGAGAGGTCGAGCTTACCATTGACGAGTGGATGGCCGCCGTCCATTTCGTCAATGATGTTGGCAAGATTTATGCTGAGTCGGGGAAGACGAGAAACGAAGCTCACAGAGTTTCTGATATCCTCGGACTGGAGACGTAAGTCATATTGGCTCTGCAATGTCGTTGTTTTTGTTGTGAGATAGAAAGTACTAACTCATAGCACAGACTGGTTGATGAGATCGCTCACAAGATCGTCTCCGAGTCAGGCGTCGACCCGACGTCATCGGCGATCCTGGGCCCCTTCTGGTCGCCCAATGCGCCCTTCCGTGACAACGGGTCGACCATCATCCAGAACCCGGCGCCGAACGGCCGGGTGTGCCTGATGCACGGCGTGATCAGCGACCTGGTGACGGGCAAGCCGATTCCCAACGCCGTCTTTGACATCTGGCAGGCTTCGTCTAACGGCAAGTACGACTTCCAGGACCCAGATAACCAGAGCCCCAACAACCTGCGTGGCAAGTTCCGCGCCGACGAGAACGGCAAGTACTGGTTCTACTGCTACCACCCGACTGCCTACTCGCTGCCCACCGACGGGCCTTCGTACACCCTACTGCAGATGATGGACCGCCACCCCATGCGCCCGGCGCACATCCACATCATGGTGAGTTGTCTTCTTTGATCTAGTCCTCACTCACCAGTAGTATTCTTCTGGCTAACACGCCCTGCGAAGGTCACACACCCAGAGTACAAGGGCTGCACCACACAACTGTACCCCAAGGACGACCAGTGGCTGGCCACCGACACCGTGTTCGCCGTCAAGGACGACCTGGTGGTCGACTTCAAGCCCCTCAAGGGCGACGACAAGGCCGTGCTGGAGCTGGACTACAACGTCATCCTCGCGCCCAAGGACTACACGGGTAAGACGTTCTGAGTCAGCGGCGCCAAGGATACGTTTGAATGAATAACCATTTCTGCGTGTGAAGGCTTGACTGTATCGAAGGCAAAGCTATGAGGCGAGGTTGCGGCTCCGGCTGTGAGTGGTTGGTCGTTGCTTTCGCTACGGGCTAGGCTAGGACAGGGGGGAATGGAAACCTGACACCGGCTTGTGAATTGATGATTAGGTGGTATTCGTGATCGATGCCTTTGCACATTTACTGTACCCCTATTGCAGGGTCCCTACGCGGATGGTATTCTCGCGAGCATAGCAGTGGCATAGTGGATAGAGGCATTTGCCCAAATCAATCGGAGCAAGTGAAAACTTTCAACACGCATTCGCCGTGTGTTACCAAAGCAGTTTTGTCTCACATGTCAGTTATCTCTGGCGCTTGTGGAATAGGGACTCAGCCAACAAGTGTCTTGATGATCCGAGTAATACGGAAAAGCTACCCTGGCCTTACTCTTTGTCTGAAGAGAACACTCTCGCCAAGCCATCACTCTTCTTTGACTGTAAGCGAGACTCATCGTTGGGGAGCTTCATTAGATGGTTTCGGGCGATGAAGGCCAAGAGAGTCGTTCTCAATGTCTTCGTGGTTCCGGATCTCATCTGATCAATCGATCCATCGAACCGTCTCCAACGGATGCCTGTACGCAGACCCGTCCATCACACCGTCCAAGTCGACCTTCCTGCCTGGTGCCGTGCTGTAAGCCCAACCGTCTCGTCGAATGCCCCAGCGTATCTCGACTCCAGAGACGTGTACCGTCGTAAGCCAAAGGAGTTGCGAATAAGAGGAAAGGTACGAATGAGAGACACACGACAGAGGCGAGCATGAGTCACGGGCCAAGACCCTTCTTAAAGACTTGTTGCAGATCCTTCTTGGCGTCCTCAGAAGCCAGCCCACCCTCCCCAGGCAGCCCAGGGCCCAGATTCATCCCAGACCGCGTGATTCGTCCGGACAGGCCGCTCGCCGCCTGGCTGCACTGTACCCGTCCGCACGATGCACCCCAGGCCCGGGCTGTGTCCGGGGACCCGCGCCGGTCAAACAGGCGTCCCAGACCTCGAGTTATTAGTTAGTGTTGAAGGATGACGGGTGCTGGTCCCAGCGTCTTGGGCTACCTCACGGCGTGACCAGCTCGTAGTGAACAACGCAACAGCTATGGGCCGTATAGAGTTATTATTAAAGACCGTCGTAGTTTTGTCTGATAATACATCAACCGCCAACTACATCGGGATTAAGGGCTCCCAACCTGGGAGTATCCGCTATTCTACCTAAACGCGTTCAAGCACTCCCATGTTCCTCCAACTCCAAATCCAAAGCGTTCTGTCCCGGTGACAATCCGATGTATCATGTACGCAACTACGCACAGTGTCCCGTGAATGTTTCGATGTTTCGGTCGGGATGGCTGTCTGAGTCCTTGATCCACCGTCCATTGCATGTCGTACATTTAGAAAATGTGAGGGAGCAATCACTGGCGTAGCTGCATTGTTTAGATGTATCGCACTCTTTCCACTTGAACAAGTTCCGGATACTACTGCGACTAGGGTGAAGCCCACGCTTCTGCTTAGGTAGCGCCGCGGCTTCGAGTTGCGATGAGTATCTCTGGGACATGGTGTTAGTGACTGTTGCTTAATAGAACGAATGGCGGTGCTACCTTGATAGCTGGGGCGGCGGCTGCCGCTGAACCCGGTTCTCCCGTCACTCGAGCGCTAACCGACAGAGCTGCGAAAGCCAGGGCGATAAGGGTTGCCGATAGGGCTTTCATTCTGGGCGGTGATGAATCTGTTTGTTCGTCTTGTGGGTGTATGGATGCGTGGATGCGCGGGTGTGCGGATGTGTGGATATGAGGATGTGCGGATGCGTGGTGGTTGGTGATGTGGAGTGTTTGGTTGGTAGTAGTGGATTGCCTTTCTGAATGATTGATGCTGGAATGAAGTTGACCTTCTCGCCTCAACCGTGCCCCCTATCTATATTCAATCATAGCTCCTCAAGCACCCTCGTGATGTCACGCATGAAGCGCATATCAACGGACTGCCCAATGGACAGGCCATGCCACCAAGATCCGCCAATATTTGCCAGCGTGTTGTTCCTACACACAGGATGGGCTGTGGGATTCCGTGCCGTCAAACTGTGCCTTGCAGCAGGCTAAATGAGCGGCGTAGGGAGAAGTTCAGGGTTTGCTGGGCTTCATTAGTGACTGATATCATGAGGACGGCCACAAATCGGCATCTCCTCACTGGCATCTCGCTCCTGCACCTGGCACAGCACCATAGCTCATTATCTGCTTGGATCGCTGTGCCGTATAGCGTGACTGATTGCGACGTCATTGGGAAGGGTCTCCAACACTTGCGGCGCAGCTGGGTTGGTTTCCTAGCTGAAGACACGGTGGCCAAGAAAAGGTTACTGCGCGTATATTCCTCTCCTCCGAGGTGGCCACCATTTATGATGGTAGATCCTCCATGTGGTGTAGGAATATTTATAAGCTTGTAATGTACTATCGGACTGCCACATAGACGTAGGGGCCTGGTTCTCAGTCCAGTGGGTAGAGCTGCTCTGCTGAGGAACGGTACGTACCAAACCCATACTTCCCTCGCCAACAAAAGTCGCATGCCTATGGCCCCTCGGACGACCAATGATGCGAAGGATGGCGGAGGATGTGAATGGCCAGTCAGGCAGTCTTGTATAGAGTTACTGGTTGGTTGGCCTAACCGGCAGCCTCGACAGCAATGGATGCCCCCACAAGCGAGGTAGGATCGCCACCCTTAAGGTATTTAAACTTATAGTCTGCGGTGTCAAGTGATCGGCGCGTCACTCAGATGGTTCAAATGTTGGCCGAAGTGAGCTAAATTTAGTTTATGTCAATATCCATGGTACCATGTCCGAAAACCGCAGCAGCAGTAGCTGGCTCACTTCAACTGATCAACATCTTCATCAATGGGAAGAGTGGCCAAATATAGATCTGGAACGTCACCCAACATCGTGTCAATAATGTCTCCGGGAGATATCGATAGACCCAGGTAGCCACCGAAGTCCAGGGGACGTGGCTGACGTTGTGTCGACGAGTTGCAAAGACCCAGTGGTTGTCCATATATGTGGTGTTAAGTTCGAATCCTAATAGCGCTAATGTGGCTTCACCTTTTGGTGGCTCAGCTATCTGCTGAGGCTATGGTCAAGCGGGTTGGGGCTGATCGCGAGATGGGCATGGGCCGCATGAAGCAGAAGATCTTATATCAATCCTTATACCCATATTGAATCCGACTCGGAGGTGCGTTGAAATTTACTTCAACATGCCTTAGCGTGCAGCACCGCAACGGCACGGGTCAGGTCGACTGAACTGTTTAATCAAAGTTACTTTATTAAGGCTTTAATTTATTTTTCACGATATATCTAACATTTTTTAAGATTGAAAGTAATCGTTTAAGCGTAGTGTTAATAATTATTATTAATATATCGTACTTATTTTTATTTTTACCTGATAATTGTGAGGGCAGTATGAAGGCACACACCAGCGCAACCTACTGCGCCCCACATCACACCCTGGCCAGGGGTTCATCTAGATAGCTCTGTCTCCCACCTGTATCTAGCTCTCTTTCCTTCCTTTCTTCATCTTTGATATTTTCGTCTATAGAGTCGGTTACCCCCTTGTCGTCTGCTTTGTCTCGTCTTAGGTGCCACTCGCCGTGACAATAATTATTGTACCATTTTTATAAAAAAGATTTTAAGTAAATTTATCATAGCATTGATAATAAAAGTTGGTATAAAAAAAGGTTATGAAAAAGTTAACAATTGCCGTTAAGTTCAAAACGATTAATAATAGTAATCTTATATACTAAATAATATATTAAGTATTTCGTAATTTAAAATGTTTTATATAATATTTACTGTTATATATTAATATTAAGATTTCTTAAACAAAGTTATTAGAAAGATATAAACCATGATTTTTTAACGATTAATATTATAAAAAAGCTTATTAATTATAATAAAATTATAAATAAGTTTTAAACATTCGTCAACGTTTCTTTACGAGTTGGATAAATTATTATTTTTAGTATTTTTAACGTAACTGTTGGAACAGGCTTGAACAATCAATCATAATACTCGAGTATGGGGTCAAGGTTATGATGTTGCTGATGGTTGGATTGAGAGGAATCTAGCTGGACTCGAAGGTCTGGCTAAGTGCCCTCTCAATCCACTATCTTATCTTATCTAATCATACATGTGGGTCCTGATATAGATGGTTTGCAGTCTGGAATCGCATGGATCCAACAGTAACTGTTTTAAAAAATGAATTATATCATTAAATATAACGGCTTTATTTACGAGTTAAACGTAACTTAAAATAAGTTTTATTTTATTTGTTACAGCTTATTTTTTAAAAATTGGTTTAAACGGTATATAAGCGACTTAATACGTTTATAATTAAGTTAAAACTTTAAGCGATATAATATATTTTGAACGATCAAACATAATACTCGAGTATTGGGTCAAGGTCATGATGTTGCTGATGGTTGGATTGGGAAGTCTAGCTGGACCTGCAGGTCTGGCTAAGTGACCTCACAATCCGGTATCTAATCTCTTATCTAATCATACATATGGGTTCTGTATGGGTGGTTTGACTGTGGAACCACATGGATCCAACAATTTCTTTAATTTTTTTAATAAAGTAGAAAAAACCAAAGACAAAACGGTTGATTATATATTCATTTACATTAAGATTAAAATTAATTTTAATACTTTCATTACTTAAAAAAGTACGAATTATTATTCAGAAATACGTATAGTTCAATAATAAAACTTTATTTATAAATATTTAAAAAGGAGCTTTTCATACGAAAAATATGTTAAGGGTTCCGGAATTTTTTTTCTAAGACCAAGTTTTATTAAAAGGTTCAAAGTTTAATTAATTTTTAAAAAAGGTTAAAATTTCCGTATTTAAACATGAAGGTATTTTTAAAGTATAGAAATTAATTAATATAAAAATTTATTTATTTATAATAAAAGCTATATATACGTTTATTAAAAGGCTTTTGAAAAGTTATAACGTTTCATTAATTTTAAAAAGCTCGTATAATATTTTTCATCGGATTATATTATTATTGTCACAGTTCAAGGTCCAATATTCGGGTGAATTGCTTGCGTAATTGTCTATCGGATCTGAGGCCCAAATCTAGTACTAAATACACATCAAAGCATAAAGATTCGCCCATCTATTGATCTGGCAACCAATCGAGCCTTGTATGTCACTCTGAAAGCCACCACTTCTGGTGCCTTCACCCCTTTCATCCTGTGACCACCTATTCTGGTAAGATAAAGCTGCCTGAACAGCTGATAACACACTTGTACGGCACCTTGTATCCCCCAATTATTAAACAATAAAAAAGGTTGAATAAAGTTTAATACTGTAAAAAAATTAAAAGCGTTGTTTATAAAATAAGTTTAGTCTTTATTTCTTTCTTTTATTGTATTTCTCTTTATATTTTAATTATTTTAATATTTATATTTGTTAAAGCTATTGGAACGGTTGCTTTTATTACGTTACTTATTGTAATCGTAAAAACTTTTTTATTTCTTTAACCTTTAATTAAAACGGGGTTTTCATTATATTTAAAATTGTCATAAAATCAAGGTTTATACAAATCGCTTCTTATCTTTTTATCGTTTTCATATTTTTAAGACTTATATTTTTAACCGACAGCTGAAAAATATGAATCAAAGATAGCTATTTTATAAATAAGCTTATTTTAATTAACTGCCTTCACATATAACTCAAGAATATTAATAAAAATCAAACTATAAAGGAATTATTTGATATTTAGCTTTATATGAAGAAATATTTGAGTTAAAACTTTTAATTAATTAAGATTATTTTTATTTCAAATTTTTAGAACTTCAATATATTAAAGTTTTTATTAAATAAGTAAACAAATTAAAAGTTAGTGTATTATAAGCAACATTTATGAAAATGAAAATGAAAATGTTTTTTTTACCGATAATTACTTAAAAAGTAAAGCGTTTTCTAAGGTTATTAAAAACGTAATTAAAGCTAGCTTCACGCATACTGGAGAGCTTTTAAAATGTAAATTCTTTGTTTTATTATATAATAGTAGGCTTTTTTGGTAATATTCTTGAAAAGAAAAAGACGTATTTATACGCGATATTTCTATATTTATTTTATTTAACAAAGGTGTTAATGCGTTTAATAAATATATAAACGTTAAAAACATACTTGTATTACTTAAAGCGAATATGTTTATATTTTTAATGTTTTTATGGTCGGGGTCAAATTAACCGATATTGTGCTTTTTGATTTTAAGCGTTTAATATTTTTATCATAAACCGTTAATTCTTAAATGCGGTATTCAATTATATACGGTACGTTAATTTAATACATAAATAAAAGGTTTTATAGAATAGTTAAAAAATATAAGCTCTTATATGATAATTTTGAGTGGTAAAAGGCATATTAAAAAGAGCTTAAAACTGAAGTAAAAAAGTTTAACTAAAATAAAATATGTATTAGAAGGCCGCTTAATAAGTGAGGGTTTAATTCTTTTTAAACTAATATATCGAAAAATATAAGTAACGGTTATTAAAATAAGCGCTAGGTAAGGTATATTTACGTAAACGGTAAAGTTAAGAATTATTCAAATTTTTATTTTATTAAACGAGTCGACTTACAAAACTATATAAGATAAGAAGTACCGTACTTTGTAAATTTCATATTAAAATAAATCCAGTTTATTTGATAATAGAGAAATAAATAAGTTTATTTTAAGCTCAAAATAATTTTATAAAGGTTTATTAACCATGTTTGAAAAGGTAAATTATAGAAGTAAAGCGGCAGTTTATGAAATCAAAATTCAACGAAAGGTTGATTATTTTAATTTCTTTATAAGTATTATCTTAATATTAGTAATATTATTTTTAATATTATCGAATTTTTAATCAAGCTTTATTAATCCTTATATGATCTTTATTTAAAAAGCTTATTAATTAGTGTTTTTGTTTTGTATTTAATGATTAATTTAACTTATTAACTTTATCTTATTTATTAATTCAAAAGCTGGCTTTTTAACAGCGTTAAGCTTACTTTTAACGTTTAAAGTTTGTAATAGCTCCGGTATTCTTATTAAAAATGACGTTTATATAAAATTTTTAATTGTTTTATATTAAAAGAATGATATTTATTAAAACCTAACAATTTTTTAGCGTTATACCGTTTAATATCTTAGAAAAGACAATAACGAAAACTAATATAAAAGGCCTATCAATTGTACAGTACTTTTAATATTTTTAATCTTATATCTTTACCTATCGTGTTAATTATTGTAAGTAAATAAAATATTATATGAATAACCGTTTAATTAAATTCAATATGCGAATATAAAGCGAAATAAAGTAAAAAGTACGATTAAATTACGTTATTAGAAAGGTAACGTTATCATAATAATAAATACGTATAATTGATATGAATGGGTTTAAAGCGCTTAAAAAACGTATTTGTTGGATCCATGCAATTCCATACTGCAAACCATCTATACCAGGACCCACATGTATGATTAGATAAGATAAGATAGTGGATTGAGAGGGCACTTGGCCAGACCTTCGAGTCCAGCTAGATTCCTCTCAATCCAACCATCAGCAACATCATGACCTTGACACCATACTCGAGTATTATGATTGATCGTTCAAGCCTGTTCCAACAGTATTAGTTATAATATTTTATTATTAAAGTTTCAAAGGTTTAATTTAAGTAGTATTAAAACGCGAAAGTATCTTAATTAAAGTTGTATTTTTAATATATAGTATGGTATAATTAAAATACTCCTAGTATATAATGTCCGACGTAGAACGCGTTAATTTTTTTACTTCGTTTAAAACTATCGAGTGTATAGTGTTAAAATATGCCGTAAAGTAATACTTAACCGAATATACTTGCTAGGAAATATAAAATAAAAAACGTAAGATAAATAAATTAGCTTTTATTATAAATAAATGCTTACCGAGTTTCATTTATTCAAGTACATATTATTTGCCGAATATAAGCTGTTAAAATAATACATTAATAAGATCGATTGGAAATGTTTACAACGAGTAACATTTTTAAAAGACGTATTAATCGTCAAATCTAGTATTATATATATCATAACTGCTAATAATTAAATTAAAACTTGAAAAGAAATGCTACTATATAAAGCGTGTAACGTAGCTGACAAGCGAGTTGACATTACAAGCGAGTTGGCACTCGTCATGAACTCTCCAACTGCCATGTCAAATAACTTCACCACAACGCATTCAGTTCAATTCAATCAATCGGATTCCTCTTCCTCAGAGGTTTCTATCTCTATTGTACAAGTTCGCGCATTATGGCCAGTATTGCCGCAAATACCACACCGTCGCCCACGCGCTGCCGCCCGCCTCGGACGACGACTACCTTCACCCATTTCCTGTTTTGCCAGCTCAGTACCATCCTTTGCAGCCTGAAGATCTATTGTATCTTCAACAGAAAGTACTCCTCCTTTTACTAGACGTTTGTTTTTCGTTCTTTGGTGTTTACTTAGTAGGTGATTGGCCTCTTCTAGTTTGCAGACCCGGGAATCAACCAAAGCGACCTTATGCATAAGACCGTATGTAGCCTTCGAAAACGAGCTCAACGCATCAACTATTGATGTAGGTGAGCTTCCCTGGTGGTTTCTGACTCGGTTTCGGATATAAACCGATTGGTTTACCGCTTCGTTAATGGTGGTAGGCGTCTTCAAAGTCCAAGTAGTGGGTGGCAGATTGGGGTCTGGCGACGGTGTTCGTATGACAGCGACAGCATCCAGCTTTGAAATAACACTTTCTGGGTCAAAAGGAACAAGCCCAGTGGCACTGAAACCTGCTCGAATGTTTCCTGGCGTCATAGCAGCGTTGTGTACTTCACAAAACGCTGCAATGAAGTCCTCCTTCGAAACATGGGTTATATGACGCCGGATGAGATCCTCAATCATGCGACCGTAAGCTCGTTTGAGCGGGCTAAAACAGCCGACATCTAGAGGCTGGAGCCTGTGTGACGAATGGGCAGGCATACAAAGGGTGATAATGCCATTGTTCTGACAATAATCTTCAAAGACCTGGGAATGGTGGCTTTCGTGACCATCTAGGATGAGGAGGCGTTTACCGGCAGTCATACGCGGTCTGGTATACTTGTTGAAATGCTGAATCCATTTCAAACCAATCTCATTCGTGGTCCACCCGTTGTCGGACACGGCCACCTTCCAATCGCGTGGTAATATCGTGTCGCGATACCATGACGCGAAGTGGGTTTTGCCCTGTAGAATGATGAACGGCGGGACCACCCAACCATCAGCATTAACAGCAGAGATTGCTGTAGACCATTCCCTGTTGCCTTGCTGAGCTTGTCTAGGCCTGCCACGTCTTTTGGCGCTTGTAACGACCATGCCGGACCCAATAATGCCCATCATAAACCCAGTCTCGTCGAAGTTGTAAATATCCGCGTCTTGGATACCATGTTTCGCGACTGCCGCTGCAACTTGGCAAAACCACGCGCGATACGCGTCTGGATCCTCGTTCAAGACCCTCTGGTAGTCTATCCTCCGATGAAAACGCGTCCGGAGGCCTGGTGTACGTTTAATGAAGTTCCGCGTCCAGTTTTTTCCAACGCGTCCAGCCCCACGCGCCGCCAACAATTGATTTGCCATATCTTCAACATAACTGTACCGGGGCGGAAATGCTCGCGCATCCAGGTCGAGAATGAAGGAACAAATGGCATTCTCTTCGGAAACCATAAGTTTCAAAGTATTGGGCATGCTGTCGTGTCGTGATGGCATTCCTTTGACTCTATTGCTCAAAGTGGAACGAGGGACGTTGAAGAGTTTCGCAAGCTGAAATATAGGAATATGAGGGTCACGTCGTTTAGCTTGAACAGCTAGCTGCAAGTCTGATTCGTTATAACGCGGTGCCATTGTTGTTGGTGGAGATATGATGGTTTGAATCGTATTGGTTGGAAAGTTCATGACGAGTGCCAACTCGCTTGTAATGTCAACTCGCTTGTCAGCTACGTTATATGCAAGTATATATTAATATAGAAGTACGGGTTAAACATTTTAAATTAAAAGGGTTAAAATAGTATATGCTTATAATATCATACGGCCTTATCAGCCCTTATTTAATTTATTTAGTTGTTATAGTAGGTCTTTTCTACTACTACCTCTTAGTATTACGTATTGATTTAACTTTATAAGCGAAACTTTACGCGTATATTATTCGACGTACAACGTATCGGCTTAAACTTATAACCGTTATTCGTAGTTAAAAATTTAATAAATTAAAATAATTTCTAACGTTTCATTATAATAAACTTCGCGTATAGTATAAAATCTATGTTTTTTATTGTTTTTAAAATATATAGGTTTGGCTTTTCCTTTCGGTCGAAAAGCTTAAAAAATAAAAACAAATCGAAACACTTATCCGTCCGTTGTAGACTTTTTCCTCGTCAGGGCATTAAATCAAGCCCTCGAGGGCAAAGCTGATTGGGCGGAAGCGCATATTTCACGTGTCTTGAAAATCACCGACGCGGAGGGAGCGCCGACCCTGCGGCCGCGCTGACTAAGAACCTCGCTAGGTAAGCACGACAACGGACATCGCGAGTAGCCAGGACGAGTGCAAGTCTGTTATCCTGCGGGTAGTAGATCGATGCTGTGTACTGTAGATCATGGAAGGGGGGAAGATGGAGTCTCGCTGGAAGAAGCGGCGGAGGCAATCTGCCGGCTGAATATTGCCTCAAAAGGGGGCTTGGTATCAGGGAACCGGGTCAGGGTGGCTTCTTGCGAGTGTTAATCGGTCGCTTATAATGAGAAGCAAATCAAAGATATTTTTGGTGGCTCATGGTTCAACTCTATTTATCTTCTCCCTTAACTTCAACGCTGGCCCTAAAATGAAGACAAATTTTCGCACGGGAATCTCGCGCAGATTGAGAGTGTTGATGTCCTGCTGGAAAGCGTGGACGATCGCAGTGTTGAACAGGCATCGTATGCCAGTGTAGCAGTTGCCTTTGGCGACGTGGGAATGTGTTGACTGTGTCGTTTAGCTGATGTGGTGGTTTACTTGGCTAAACCTAGCTGCTCCTGGGCCCGGGTGTGGGTGGTTGGGTGGTGATTGTGTTGCTCCGGGCGGGTAGCTGTTGCTGTCTCTATACTACAGCCGGGGAGAGTGCGCGAAGAAATGTATCTCGAAGGTGGTTAGTAGGCTAGACATATGTTAGGTGCACGTTCGCTGCGAGATCGTAGTGATAAATTTGAGACCAATGTAAATAAGATATCTAACTTAGAAACATTGGAATGATAGTTATTTGTGCGTGCCCCTTTTGTGAAATGCAAATAGAAACTGCCAGTGTAAATGTTGGGTGCCAAAATGTTCCCCGAAGTGAAACGCAAACCGAAAATAAGAATGTACAGTAGAATAGAGTCCAAAGAGTGTCTAGCCCATCTCTATAGAGTATGTCGTAAGAATCATGCAACAGTTTCAAGCGGGTACTGTCTGTTGAAGCGTCCCTCCCCTTCCCTTCCTGCCTTCTCTCAATGCTGGTGTTGTCGTCGTCATCTATTTGATGTCTGCAAGGATGTCGTCCCTAGCCTTCGCGGCGAGCAACATAACACCAACAACGGGGAAGGTGCCCACAATCTTGGGGAAGGCCGAGGCGTCGACGACGCGGAGCCCGTCGATGCCGCGGACGCGGAACTGGCCGTCGAGCACCGCCATCGGGTTATCATCGGCGCCGATGGCGGCCGAGCACGAGGCGTGGTGGCCCCAAGCCTCGTCAATAATCCACTGCTTCAGTTCCTCGTCCGTCTGGACGTCCTGCGGCGGCCAGATGCGCTCGAACTCGCCGTCGAGCGGGGTGATGTGGTCGTAGAAGCTCATGGCCAGCTTCATGCCCTCGACAAGCGCCATGGCGTCGGCGTCGGCGGCCTCCGTCGTCTGGCCCTCGTACAGGTTGTGGAAGTCGATCCGGGGCGTGTCACGCGGGTTGGTGCTGGCCAGCTGGACCGTGCCGGCGTTGTTGGTCGTGTGCGCCTTGAGGATCAGCCACGACCAGTGGTTCTTGGCGTCGGGGGTAGCGGCGACGGTCGAGTAACCGGGGAAGAAACCGGGGAACAGGGCGGAGAAACCACCGAGCCAGAGGTCGTGCTCACCACCCTGCGCGACAGACGATGTGGTGAAGATACCCATAGGCACGCCGTTGGAGGCGTAGGTGCCCTTCTCGGAGTCGTGGTTGTCCTCGCTGAAGTACTGCGACCAGCAAGGGTCATCCTCAGTGCCGAGGTAGGTGCAGTTGAGGATTCTGGTGAAGTTGCTTGTGGCGTCGGCATGGACACCAACCTCGAGGCGGTCTTGCATGTTGGTGCCGACACCGGGGAGGTCGAGGACGACGGGGATATCCCACTTTTCGAGCTCCTCCTTGGGACCGACACCGGAAAGCTTCAGAATCTGGGGAGTGTTGAAGGTACCGCCGGAGACGATGATCTCACGAGTAGCCGAGACGGTACCGGGGATACCGGTGTCCTCAGTGAGGCTGGATCGGGGGTCGGCGCGGTACAAGGACTCGCCGAAGAGGTAGTCAACACTGATGGCCTTGGGCTTGTCGCCAGTGGTGTCGAAGTTGACCTTGGTGGCAAGGCTGTGCAGGGCAACGTCGAGCTTGTACTTCTTGGATCCGTCGGGGTTGGTGGCGGTAGCGACGTCGTAGACCAGGTCACGCGGGGACGCACGCCTGTAGTCGCCGGTGGTCATGGTCATGGGGAGACGGGCAACGACCTGCTTGGTGTCACGGTCCGGGGTGTCACGGTTGACGTCCCATTCCAAGATGTCCCCAAGGGCATCGACGATGCCTTGGGTCACATTCAGGGGCAGAAGCTGGTGGGGTTCGTTAGCGTTGAGAAGGATATTTCAAGGGGACAAACAGGTACACGTACCATCTCGGCGGTATCGCCAACCTCTTGAGAGAATACATCGGTGGCATCTGCGATGGCGTTGGAGAGAGACTCGGTCGAGTAGCCAAGGGCCTCCATGGCACCAATCATGACCGACAAGATCTTCAAGTCCTGAGCAGCTATGCCCTGAGGATTGATGGACACGCCGAGCCATCCGTCGGTACCGTGGGCGCTGGTGTCGTTGTTCGGGAGCGGGTACATGACTTTCTCGATCTGCTTCCAGTATTCCCTCATGTTCTCGGCCTGGAACTTCACATCGCCAGTGATGTTTGCGATGTAGTCCCAGTCATTCTCAGTGGGCAGGACACCGACCAAGGCGTTGTGCTCGGAGCAACCACCCAGACCGCCGTACCGAGGGTAGAAGTTACCGAGCATGGTGGAGCCTTCAGGCACATTTTGACCACTGTAGTAGTTGCCATCAGGGGTCATCCACGTGAGTTTTCTGTCCCTGAGGGCCTGGGTCTCGTTTGCGTAGTGGTGGGTGAAGAAACCCCAGCTGACTTCGTTTCTCTCCGAAGCAGGGTTACCCAGCGCCGGAGTCTCGACCTCGCGGAGGTGACCGTAGTCACCACCAGCATCGATGAGCAGGACACTGTGGCCAGCAAGAGCAAGATCGGCCGCCAGAGGGGAGCCACCGGCGCCGCCACCGACCACGATGTACTCGTAGGTCTTGTTCGGGGAGGGAGGGGTGACAGGGAGAGAAGGTCCAGTGAGTGGGAAGGTGTTCTGCTGAGGGACACGAGGGATGAGCACATCGATGCCGTTAGCTCCAGCACTGTGATGATGGTTAGACTATTCTTCTGGACGAGTTGTTCATGTCTTGACTTACCCAGCTTCTGTGAAGGGGGCCAAGGCGCTGATAAGCGCAAGGTAAGAGAAAGACTTCATCTTGTCAAGTTGTCTCGACCAAAAAGGGAGTGAAAGTAAGTATAAGACTTGTAGCGTTAGAATGAATGAAGCGCTAGCAAGACGGACGAATCCAATGAGAGAAGCGAGGGAGTAGGAATACTACTCTTGCTCGTGCTGATCGAAGAGGAGAGCTGAGTGAGGGTGGATGGGTGCTGAAGCTACAATCCAAAGGCACCGAGTCGACGGCGGCCCTTATATACAACAGTCCCTCAGCAGCAAGGGCCGACTGAGTCGCTCGCGAGCCCATTCCGGTAGCCGTGAAGACCCTTTCGAGCTGATAGTCATCCCGGATATCGAAGTGGTGAGATGCTTACGGTCCAACTGTAGCTGAAGGAAGCTTACGGGCTTGAAGGCGAGGCCGAGTCATGGAGGCGCGGAGATCGGTGTTGGCCAGAACGGACCCAAATGCGAGGCTGTAGCTGGAAGAGGAAACTGGGACTGGAAGAGGCAGCTGGACGTCGCATGAGACATGATCCTTTGCGTCTCGCCTAGCGGTTCGGGCGAAGCCACGCGAGCTCGACCATGTGACTGAGTGTGTACCTGCTGGGTGGCTCTGGGGAGGCAAATTACATCGAGCTGTGATTTGACATGGTGAACAGTCAGTCTAGACGAGGTCAGCGTGTGGCTGCATATGGGCGGCTCCGACCCTGGTAGATAGGGACTCTCTTCTTAGACCTTGTGTAGTTAGAACTAAGCCTCTTGCTTACATGATAGGGCTTTGCCTGCCTGGTACCAGCAAAAGACTCCTGAGTCCAAGCCAGGACTGGTTCTGGGGCCTTAGCCCCCCCAGAGGAAGCACCAGTTACCCTCAGCCGCGTACGGATGGATATCTTTCCGCAAAGTAGGCCTTTGGATCTGCTGCAGGTGAAAGACAAGGAGGCTCTGTGGGTCACGGCGCGAGACCAGAAGGCTTGGATACGGAGTCGGCGTCCTCAGCTAAGCACAAATTATAGCTGCTAAGGCTGCTAAGGCTGCTGACCAGCTATTTCCAGACGGCATGTACGAAGTAAGGCTGCTTACGGTTGTGCAGGGTTCCTGCATGAAAAACGTGTGCATGAAAGCTTGGGGAGGAGTCAGATAGAGTGGTACAAGGCAATGCAACCCTACCAACGGTCGCGTAGTATATCGGCGACAGGACCACCTGCAGGCAATGCAGGCCAAAATCACCGTGTCCTGCCGTGTAGAGGTTCGATTAGTACCCCAGCCTATCAGCTCGATATCAAAGTGGCGCATTCAAGCTGAAGGAGGATTCAACACATGGAAGAAGATAAGATGGAAGAAGTCAGCAACGAGCCCTGCGGACATGAGCATCTCGACAGGAACCTGCAATTTAGGCAGCATTGCCTCTCCGGGCTGCGAATATGGGGGTGAAGGAGCTTCGCTTACCTTAAGGTAAGGTAGGTATATTGTCTGGCCAAGGCAGAAGTTGAATGCTCAGCCAGACATACCAACGGCGGCATCGGGCGACACACGCAATACTTGAAAGGCTGAGTCAAGGCTAAGCTCCGGAAGGGATAGGGGGCGCCACAAGTAGCGTTTGCTACATATACAAATTGTAGCTGACGCCGTCAACGATGTGGGTAGACACGTTGTTATTGAATGTGCTCACGATTCGTTTCGAAACCAGGTACGCTCGGCGAGGAATTACCGGCGAGATCCGTCGGGAAGCTCCATGCACCTCTATCTTTTGAGACTACCCGATGAAACACCGGCAGGTACCTTTCTGATAGAGCTGGTACATATAGCCTTGTAGGGAAGGTCACACTAGGGCCGGTGCGGGTGCACGTGGTGGGTGTCAGGGACTCAGGGTGAGGTGAATGAGTGAGAGCGATTGTAGGTACGAAGGACAAACGCGTAGACACAGCCATTCGGTTCCACTTCAGCCGCGGCGAATAGTCAGTCTTAGTCCTCGTTGTCCTGACGGAGGCTTGAATAGACCTTCAATACTGCAACCAACCAAGATTGAACCAACCAACCACATTCAGCTGACAGCCGCGGCCCCCGGGCCTTAAGATGACTGGCCTGCCAGGCTCAGGGGTCATGATCCTCGTAGAAGGGTCGTGATCCATCACAACCTTATTAGTATTGCACGCTACACAAAGATCCTCCATAGAATCCCCTGCAGATGAGCATGGGTCTTGTAAGATCCCAGGCACACACACCTGCAGTCCTCCCGCGCCCGGAATCCTGAATCATCACTTTGTATTCTCCACTTGAGATCGTTTCAAGGGATCTTATTTATAGCTTAACCATCGCCTTACCTGGGCCGTAAGGTCATGGGAGATGCCCCTCGAGATGCCCCTAGAGATGCCCCTACTATCATAGTAGTACCATGCCTCTGCTGGAGACATATTGGTGCTGAGTTGGGTAGATAGCGAATCTCATATCCACCAGACCATGACTGGCGACGTACTACTAGAGCTTGAAAGGGGACGCTCATGCACTTTGTCGCTGTTGTGGTAGGTAACGTGTGTGCTTACTACTGCTGGACTCGTCCGTTTACTGTTCCAGTCAATCAGAAGCCCAGACGCGTGGGCGGGGCGCTCAGCTGGGGGCTTCTCAGCCCTGTTTATGAGCATGGTACTTTGCAAAATGCATGTCGGATGCTGCAGTCATCGTCTATGTAGGCTTAGAGCTGATAGCTAAATCCGGTAGGTTGTTGTTTCGTTTCGGGTGCCGCCGTGGCTTGTGATAGGCGAAGAAAGCAGTATTTCAAATCATCCAGCTCACCCCTGCTTACTCTGACACACCAAAGCGGTATAACGTTACTCAGCCGGACTGCTGCCAGATTTAATAGTGAACACGCGCCCAGCAGAGGCAGTAAGCAGGGGTCTGTCTAAAAAGAGGTATAAGCAGCATACCAAGCTCTGTAATGCACGTGGCGAGGCGCACATAGCCCCAGTAACCTCTGCATGTGCTCACTGGAGGCGTTCTTAAAAGTTATATTTACCCCTGGGCCCTTGCGGGTATCGTTATCGTACGATCCTTGGCGTGAGACTCCTTCGAGCAGATCTCGAGGAACTTTCGTCGTTCCGTACGAAGCAGAGAAGCTTCATGGGGCGAGGAAGATGACAGCGCAGACCGCCCATTAAGGCTGTCTAGACCCTCACAGACCTTCTAGGACTTTAGCTAGTCATGGGAAAAGAACCACCGTAAGCTTGCATGAAGGATCAAAGGTGAGCTAGCTTGACATCTGCAGAAAACCATTGTTCTTGATGAGCTAGTTGGAATAACCTCTAGCTGCTTATCTAGAGCCTGACCGCTCTTAACGCTTCTCTTTGCACTGTCATGGGGCATGGGCCCAGTTAAAAAAACGAACAAGATGCTCAAGATTAGTACAAAGACGCTTTAGCTACAAAGTCATCGGCGCCAGGGGGCCAACATCACCAGCGTCTAGTCTTGTTTAGAGAACAGCCATGAGACTATGCATGGGCTAGAAGACAGCCCTGATCATACAGCTCGGTTTCGGCCAGTGACTCGGGATAGTTTTTATTGATTTCGGCCAATGACTCGGGATAGGGGTTCTTGATTTCGGTAAGTGGCTCAGGATAGAGGGTCCTGCTTGCACAGCTCAAGATTGCAAGATCCGCAAGGGAAGAATGTACACCCTATCTCGTGGGGTATGACTGACCATGTCACATGTCGCTTTACGAGATCAGATCATCTATGAGTATTCCCGCGTGGCGAACGTGGTTCGGGAGGAAGTATATGCTTGCTAGACCCTTGTAGTTCGGGAATCCTGACCGAGACCCTGCTGATGACTGTGTAGTCTACGAATGGGGCACATAGGGACTGTCAGACAGGGTCCCTTACTGAGGCTGTGGTTGGCAGTCGAACGTGGAACTAGTCATTCGTGGCTGAGTGGAAAATCTCCACGGACATGCGGTAAGCAGAGCCAGCTTACATCGCATGTTCGGCCCGTATTACTACCTGAATGAGTACTCGACATGCTCGCCATGATATGGGGTGTCGCCAGTGCACATATCCATTGATAGAGGCCAATGAATTACGTGTACAAGGAACTCGAAATGCATTTTAAGTTCTCAAAGTTAACTACTTGAAATGCCGTTGGACTCATCCAGCTATATTCCTACGTGACTGCAGATTGGAGTAGCTTCTTTTGCTAAGAGGATTTTTTTACAGTACGGCGCAGCTTAGCCAGGAGTGACAATTCTGAAGACTACATGTATGATGTAGGTATATTGTTTCCATAGAGAGCTCTAGAACCTGTCAAAGATCGCGGACGTCAAACTAAGTTAGAACGTTAATACACTCACTCATCATAAGTGTCTATTCCGCGCCCTTTAAATCCTCTACTACAGCAGAATAGGCACCTTAAGATAAACGCTTATACAACAATAAGCTATCCTTGATTCTTATTCCAACACCTTTATCACAGATTTGAAATAACCTCCGGATGTTCTGCACCTTGAATAGTAACTGGTGTACGGAGACCTTTGGGGCTTCAGTGTAGCATTATCTTCATTGACAGTGGAAACTTTGTCCTTTCCACCTTCCGCTCATCCGATCATATCTCGGTATTGCTCCCGGACAAATAGGTCAGAGGATCGCCGGCATATACACGCCACATGATACTCGTATGATGGGAAGTAAGCCACCCCTAACCATCGTCCAACTACCTGCGGACCTTATTACAGCTAGTCTCACGACCAGTTCCCATCATATGTGTTTCATCTTCTGTTTTCCTTGCCTTCGCTACACCGACGTCAAAGCTTCATGGACAAATTTCCACATGAAGTTGAATAGCCCCTCTGCGTTTCCATCTAAACAAGGAGTCTTGGACTTGGTATCCGTTTTGAACTTTCGAAGTCCGATAATCTTGGGATCCAGCGGTGAGTGATCGTATAGGTGCACCAGTGTCCCCGATACCCCCCTTTCCGATACTATGTGTCATTCAACTGAATTGTGTAGTCCGGGTCATCAGCACGACATGTTGAAAGTTAATGATTAGCTAATGCTGCGTCATAAGGCCTCACCACCTGAGTCACTCGTCTGCCGTTACTCCTTCTAACTCCGGGGAAGTTGGGTCTTCAAAGCGCGGAGTGAAAGCACCCACGTGGTAAAGTCCCAAGGAGTTCCCGTTGCGCCACACATGATCTGACGGTTTCCTTGGCGGCTAGAAGTGTGGTCACACGAAGTCCCTTAGCGAGCACACGCATCAGACCAGCGTCGTTGACTTGGCAAGCAGCCTCTGCCGGAGGTGCATCTCGGTTAAGTGATGTTTGAAAATGGACAGGCGATGTCAGCCATATCCCGAAAATAATGTTGCCGGAGTTGAGGCGCAGAGGACTTGCTAGGTTAACGGTCCTACGGCGTCAAGCAAGGGGCGGCCTCCCACGTTGTCCGAAACTGCACATGTGTGCATGTCTCGTATGCCACGTCGCAAGGGGCTGGCCACAGCCCTCAAGATGATCTGCCACATATAGCTGGCCCCTACCTTCGCTCAGTCTTCTTTTCCCACACGTGGACAACCTCACAACAGTAGACGGAAAGAGTGACCACGTCGTGCGTCGGCTCGGCTTGACATTTCCAAGCCTTACTTACGGATCAGGAGATAGGGTTCGCAGATGTGAGTACCTCACTCATCCGCTCTGCTAAGGAAGAATTGCGACACCACAGTGACGTCTCCCAACGAGCCGGCACCGTTCCTCCCGCCACTCGGATAGCAGCCAGAAACAAGCATTCCCCGCCTTCAGTCCGGCAGTGAAAAGTCCCGTACACTTCAGGTTCGTGTGTGGGATCTGTTTTCAAAAAAGGCACGCGAAGCTACATTCCATACCTGGACCGATGAACCCGAACCTGTCCCGAGGTCGCCAAAGATCAGAACTGGAAATGCACCTGACGTGCGAGTTCCGCATGCCTCACAGTGATCACAACGTAACATGCCCGTGATCCTGGAAAGGGGGCCGACTCTAAATGAGGGTCTGATCCACACGTAGATACCTACTACCCTCCCATCAATCCTGCGATCACTTTGGTGATCCGGAATGTGCTTACTTGTATGCTGCCGAATCCCGCGTCAGGGCCATGACGTACGATGCAGAGCAAGACAGCGGCAGCGGCTGGAGTCATGCGGTGTTCGTGTCCCCGTCACAAGACTCGGTATCACACAGTAAATCGCTTTTCCTAGCCAATGCTTACAGGTAGGTATCTCACCTACTACAGAAGGGTTTTGTGTCTTAAAAGCTAAATCGGGACGAAGCCTTTTGACGAGACGGGACATGTAGGTGCGTGTTCACGACAATACACGGTCAGTAGCCGTCAACATTTCGATCATTTCATTGACCAAGGTAATGGTTTATCCCTTGAACGCTAGCTGATATTCTCCACTCATACAAGGAGCGCATCTTCTGTGTCCAAGGGCCAGCCTCAGTCTCAAACCCGCAGACGCTTCCCACCAAGCAGGCCGACAAAGGCAAGTACCCTGTAGATAGTGCCAATGGCGAAGAGGATGAGCATGTTTCGCCAGAGCCAGTGCAGGTGGTAGCCGGTCGCCTCCGCAGCCATATCGACCTGGTAAAGGTACCGGAACGGCTCCGTCATCTGTCCGAAGTATACCTCGGCGAGCCACGTACCCGGAGATGCTCTCCACAGCCATTCCATGTGCCAATCCTTGACCTTCGATAGCGGTGGAGCGGCACCGGAAAGGATTCCGACAATCAAGCTGATCATGGTGGCAAGGAGGGGCGCGTCTTCTCGGCGGACGACCATGGAAATGCAGCTCGCCAATCCGTAGATACAGTAGAAGTATATCAAGTTCGCGAAAAATGCTATGCCCCAGTTTATGATCGGGACCGCAAGCAAGAGTATGACGGTAGTAAAGTGAAAACACCCCAAAATCATGCGGGGGAGCACCGAGAGGTTCTTGGCAATGAAGTAAGAGAACCGCGAGTGGCCTGCTTCGGCCTCGCGGCGATACAGCAGCATCTCCTCCGAGAAGACCTTGACGCCCGGTGCGCCAGAGACTAGGCCGATGGCAATAGCAGTCAAGAGCGCCATTTCCGGTACCGATTTGAAGTCCGTGGCAATCGACAGGACCTCGTACGGTTCGTTGTATATGCCAGTGAACAATACTCCCTGCTTCCCGTTCTCGGCCAGGCCCAGCAGAACACCTGCCAGCGAAGCTAGTCCCAGCTCAAAAAACAGCGTGGACTTTGTACGCCATTGTTGGAGCAGCGCACGCTGTAGACAAAGCCCAAGCTGTCTCATCCGGGGCGCACCGCGTGTTCTCAGCAGCGCCCGCTGTTGCGTGGTGGTTTCGATGATGGAATTGCGGTCGGGTCTGATTTCGGAGCGACGTTTGAGATTGGCACTCTCGCGAGAAGAGGCCCAGCGAGATATCAATGCGTCTTTGGAGATGCTGCCAGAGCTCTTGTAGGCTCGTCCATTTCCCGTGATGATATCCGTGACGACGTCACCAGCATTGCTGTGCTCTGGGAAAAGGTAGCCGAAGTCTTCGAAGTACTGCTGCACACCCCTTTCGGTCCCCTCGTAGATGATCTGGCCGTTACCCAGAAGGATCAGGTCGTCGAGCATCTCGAAAATTTCCATTCGAGGTTGATGGATGATGACGATGACAGATATGCCGAGGCGCGCAATTGCTTTCAGCGTGAGCATTATAGAGGACGCCGCTGTAGCGTCCAACCCGCTGGTGGGTTCATCCAGGAATATGGCCATGGGAGCCGCCGCAAGTTCCATGCCAATGCTGACCCGCTTCCTCTGACCACCAGAGATGACTGGCTTTCCGACGCTGCCAACCATGGAATCGCGCACGTGTGAGAGCTCCAAGCAGTCAACCACTGAATTGACATGGGCTTGTATGTCTTTGTCCTTCCAAGTCCGCGGCAACCTGATCCGTGCCGAGTGCAGGATGTTTTCGTAGACGGTGAGTTCGGGTAGGACAATATCGTCCTGCGGAACGTAGCCGATAAGCTTCTTGTATCGCTTGATTTTGCCAGGAATATTGTTGATGGCTAGATCATGTATGGTCAGCCATAGCTTGGCCATGAAGGCATGTAAAGGAGTGCCGGAGGGTATTTTGGTCGAGTCCTCAGGCAAAATGATATCCAAGACCGACCACCGGGTCTGAACAGACCGGAGACACGAAAAGGAAGCACGAGGGATTAGATGTCACTTACTCACTGAGCCACCAGTATTGGTGGTTTTACCCATCAAAACATTCACGAAGGTGCTCTTGCCCGCTCCAGAGCCACCCATCACGGCAGTGAGGGACCCGCGCTCAATGGACCCTGTGACATTCTGCAGAATGGGTTTCACAGCACCTTTCGGATGGAAGCTCAGATCGGTGTAAGTAAAGCTTAGACCGAACTGTGTGGCATCCGTCGCCTTTCGCATGGACTCAACGAAGACTCGAAGTTCGGGCGAAAGCCCGCTGTCGAAGTCACCCGTGCGTGAGCCAGGGGTTGGCACATCGAGCGCAGCCTGAAAGCCGGTCCAGGTTTCTGAACGGGGCATCGTAGGCTGCATCGGCAGCATCTCGTTCTCGGCTTCATCCGAGAGTTCCTTGTAGCCGGTCATTTTGACTGTGAGGGCTCTCATACCCTTGGATTTGCCTTCTGCATGCGACTTGCAGGTGTTCCTGAACCTCTTGTTGACCGTGTACCAGAGCAATACGAAAGCGAGGATGCAATCGACTACAAGCAGCACGGCAAGGGGTACGAGATAACGTTGGGATGTCGACTTTTTGGGGCAATAGCTTCCAACAGCACATGGTGTTGGCGTCGATGCGCCTGGTTGGCAGTACGTGCCAGCCGGGCAAAGGAAGGTGTCGCGGCCACCGGATTCGGTTGGACAATACCATCCTTTTTGGCAGACGACGGGTTCGAATGGACCCATGCCGATGTTGTTGCCTTGGAACGAGCACACTTTACCTGCTAGTCGCCTCTCCTGGCATTCTGCGACCGGCGGGCAATACTGCGGCAGAGAGTTCGTTGTCGAGTTCGCACCTGTAGCAAATTAGTACGGGAACACTTGGATCTCCAAGACAGAGACTGACATAAGAAACCTTCACTGCAGCCGTCGGACTGCCAGGAGGTCAAGTTCTGGATTTCTATTGGGACGGCTTCGGGCCTCCAACAAGGTGCGGCGGCGATGGGTGATTCTCCCGCAGCATTCTGTGCAAAGGCCTCATAGAAGGAGGTCGAGAAGAAGGTTCGATTCAGACCAGTGCAAGCCTGATCATAGGGACTCAGTGCGTTGGTGTCAGCGTCGACCAGTGCCTTCGCACCCGAATCCCATGTCAAGGCTTTGCTGGTATCAGGGCCGTTCGAAGCGTCATAGATTGGCAAAGCGACAACGCTTCCGCCGTGAAGGCTTTTAAACCATTTCCCAGTAGTCACCTTGTAGACGCCCTGTGTTTGGTTTCCGATACATTGCCACGCGGCCTGGTCGTCCCTCTTGGTCTTCTTGCCGTTAGTGCTTGTGTTGTCAGTGTCGTCAGCATCATTGGTGCTCTCCGATTTCGTGGTCTCATCCGTGTTGTTGGTGTTGTCTGAGTCGCCAGTGCTGTTGATGTTGTCGGCGCTCTCCCCGGTGGCCGTCTCTGGTAGGCGAAGAGAGCAGAGACAAGCTCCATCATCAAGGAAACTCGGCCCGTACTTGTCCTCCTCCGGGAAGTAGGGGTCTTGGGGTAGACTCTTCAAGGCATATTGATAAGCGCCTTGGTTGACCATTGTATCTCCTTCGACAGCCCCGGTCTAACCGACGCAATGTGAATACTAGATGGCTGCGCGTAACCGAAAACCGAACGACGATGAGGAGAAGAGTATGGACTCGGCCTCTCAGAGATAGGAGCGGCCATGCTGACACTTTTAATGATATGGACGCACATCGCCAGACGGGCCCCTGCCAGGTTGCACGGTTGGTTATCCGCAGAATGTGGCAGGGAAATTGACGATGCGCCGATGCGGTGAGTAGTGGGCACGGCACGGCGCGGCTGTGAGGGTCGTAGGATTCTCCTGGAAGCTCAGCCCTGATACATTAATACTGCAGCCTGGAAGCTAACCACAAGAGCCCCGGTACGATATCTCAACGAACCAGTAAATAGCTTGGGCAGCGTCGATCCGGTGCGCTCAGCAACTGCCACCAACATGAAAGTGGTCTGAGTCTGGCACTTCTGGGATGCCATCATACGGCACAGCAGGCGCACTGGTGTCTTGTGATGTAAGATGCCTACCAACAGTGCAGGGCTGTAAGCCCTAGGCAAAACCGGGGACGATACCCAGCTGCTGTAATTACTAATAAGGTAATGTTGCCTTGTACAGTATGATCAAGCGACCCGTTTCACTCGGTCAAAGCTTCTGCGAATTTCCCGTCACAAATGACTTCATGGCAGCCTAATAGCGACGACAAGGTCGCATGAGGCAGCAGGAATGAAGCACAGCACGAGGACCTGGTTCGCTAACCAGGTTGTCGTCTAGGACCTCTGTCGCCTCCCCGGTCCCGGTCCCGGCCCCCGGGCAGCCGGGCAGTGGTTGATGCCAATGGACAGGGTAGGTGCTTCAGCTCGGCGGAGCTACCTATTCTTAGGTGTCAGGATGGAGCCAGCAGCGGTCAAGAATGGCAGGACTTTGTCCGGGTAGGTGATGATAATAAAGAAAGTGAAAGCTTATCATGACAAGTGAGTGAAGCGAGCCTCGGCGAGGTCCAGATCTGAAATCAAGGAGTCTGAAGAGAGTACCTTGTTTGAAGAGGTGATCGGGGTTTCAAGAAGGACACTCCTCTCTCGCCGTCAACGTGGACAACATACGGCATCTGGAAGTACGAGATATGCGATTCATCTTGAGGTCATTTGTCAAGTGCAAAACTCAAAGAGTTCATTGTTGGGCAACCGAGATCGGTTGACGATGGCATTATGTGTAGAAGAATCCAAGCACGCGTTATATGAATATGCGAAGCAAAGGATATGTATTGTTGCGATATTCTAGTACACCTAGATCAGTCGTGCCCCGCGATGCACCCCTCCAACAAAGCTGAAATTATGGAATGACCCCGCGATTGAGTCACAGAATTTAGAAGAAACCAGCAACACTGTTGTTGGTGATCGAGTCATCCCGCCGGCAACACTTCTACACACAGAGCCGCCAACTGCCAAATCTGCATTCCGACTCACAATGGCAGACGCGCCGCCTACCGAGCAGGTTGCGAACCTGCACCTCGACGAGGTCACTGGCGAAAAGGTCTCCAAGTCTGAGCTGAAGAAGAGACAGAAGCAGCGTGAGCGGGATGCTAAGAAGCAGGAGAAGGTTGCCGCCGCACCTCCCAAGGCAGCCAAGAAGACCAGTGCCGAGGACGAAGAGAAGGAATTGACGCCCAATGTAATTCACATGGCCCCGTCCGAGCCTGCAACTCACTAACACATGCAGCAATACTTCGAAATCCGGTCTCGCGCAATCGCCAAGCTCATCGAGTCCAAGGACCCCTACCCGTACCCTCACAAGTTCAAGCGCGACTACGACCTCAACGACTTTGTCAAGCAGTACGGCCACCTTGAGTCTGGCGAGCACGACAAGACGAAGGAGCTTCGCATAGCAGGAAGAATCTACAACAAACGCTCCGCCGGCAGCAAGCTTCTCTTCTACGACATCCGCGGCAACAATGGTGTCAAGGTCCAGGTTATGTGCCAGGCCCAGGAGGTCCGCGAGGGAGCGCCAGCTTTCGAGAAGCAGCACGACCACATTCGACGCGGTGATATCATTGGAATTGTCGGCTACCCGGGCCGAACAGCCCCAAAGAACAAGATCGAGAAGGGCGGAGAGGGCGAACTCTCTGTCTTTGCCACTGAAGTCATTCTCTTGTCGCCATGTCTGCACCAGCTGCCTGACGAGTACTACGGGTTCAAGGATCAGGAGCAGCGGTACCGCAAGCGCTGGCTCGATCTGATCATGAATCCCAAGACAGCCGAGACCTACCGCACCAGGACCAAGATTATCAAGTACATCCGTGACTACCTGGACAATGCTGGATTTGACGAAGTCGAGACCCCTATTCTCAACATGATTGCTGGCGGCGCAACTGCCAAGCCTTTCGAATCGCACCTGAACGACTACAACATGGACGTCTTTTTGCGGATAGCTCCCGAGCTTCCCCTCAAGATGCTTATCGTTGGCGAGTATGACAAGGTGTACGAGATTGGGCGCTTGTTCAGAAACGAGGGTGCTGATTTGAGTGAGTGAAGCTTCGAGGCACCTGCGATGAGCGAACTAGGCTGACGTCTTACCAGCTCACAACCCCGAATTCACCACCTGCGAGTTCTACGAAGCATATGCCGACTTCAACGACCTCATGCACCGGACTGAAGAGCTCGTCTCTGGCCTTGTGAAGCATCTTACTGGCAGCTACGTCACAGAATTCACCACTCAGCATGGCGAGAAATATAGCGTGAACTGGGAGGCACCGTGGCGAAGAGTCGAGATGATACCCGCCCTTGAGGAGGCAACTGGGGAAAAGTGTGAGTAAAGCTCTGTTTCAGGATGATATAACAGGCCACGGCCTGACGGCTTCGCCCCAGAGCTCTCTCAGTAGTAGGCTGTTTCGCTGTCGAAGGCGGCCTGAAGAGTGTAAAAAGGAGGTAAACTAACCACGCGAGCCTCGCAGTCCCCCCTACCGATGAGCTACATACCGATGAGACACGCGAGTTCCTCAAGGGAGTGCTCAAGAAGGTCAAGGTCGTCTGCCCCGAGCCCCAGACTACCGCCCGAATGCTCGACAGATTGACGGGCGAGTTCATTGAGGAGACTGCCGTCAACCCGACCTTCATTACTGAACACCCCAAGATTATGTCACCATTGGCGAAGGATCACCGCAGCAAATGTAAGCCGTTCACCCACATGGGGCCCGCCTGATAATGACTAACTGAGTTCGCAGCCGGTCTGACCGAGAGATTCGAGGCTTTTGTGTGCAAGAAGGAGATTGCAAACGCCTACACTGAGTTGAACCAGCCCTTTGAGCAAAGATTGGTACGTATTCAGAACACTAAAACACATTTTGTGATACACCTTTTCCCTATATGAGACTCGTCGGTCCCTCTCCAAAGCGGTCGCCGCAAGTGCAGCGCAGCATGAGAGCACAGTGTCAGCTACCTGGGACGTTCTGGGGCTCGTGATGCAGGACACCACACAGTCCTATATGAAATACAATTTTTTTGGAAATGATTTGGTTGTGTCCTCGCTAACACATTTGCCGGTAGCGATTCGAAGAACAAGCCCGTCAGAAGGACCAGGGAGATGACGAGGCGCAGATGATTGATGAAGCTTTCTTGAACGCCCTAGAATACGGCTTGCCCCCAACAGCTGGCTGGGGTTTGGGTATTGACCGTTTGGTCATGTTCCTGACCAACAACTATAGCATCAAGGAGGTGCTGCTTTTCCCCTTCATGAACCCGGAACAGAAGAAGGGAAAGCAGCCTGTCGATGCTCCTGAACAGCCACAGGTACCGATCGAGGAGATCCGTAAGCAACCCCCAAATCTTGACTCGGCTTCTGGTCCATGCTAATACTGAATATTAGCTCATAAATAAACCGACGTGAAGTAGCTGAAGTATACAATTGTAGACCTGCGTCTGTCTGTATGACCAATTACAAGATCGTGGAAGGAATTGAGAGTATTGTCAACATTTACGTATGGTACATGGCTTCTTGTGAACCCAGCTTAGTAGTACAGTTGCAATCCACCACGCCTCAATGCTTTGCAGCCGATGCCAGTCTCTTCTGGATCATAGCTATGGTGGGCTTCGGCACACGTAGTCGATGGCCGAGCACAAGAACTCCTGTCATCAAAGCGAGGCTACCAGCTTGATGTGCCGCCGCCAATGGGACCGGGACCATGTATATAAGCGTGCTGATTCCCAAGGCGACCTGCAGAGAAACCAAGTGCACAACCCCCAGCATTCCCTTCTGAGCCTCCTTCGGCAACACAGCCGCGACCCGTCCCCTCCTCGCGTAGGCGAACAAGGCCAGCACGGCGCAGAAGGTCGTGGTGGCGAGGATGCGGTGGTCCAGCTGCACTAGGCTCGGGTTCTCCAACATGTTCCGCCACCAGAGGTCGGCGCCGTCTTCGCGGCGCGAGTAGAACCTGTCCCACAGCTCGCCCGACGGCGGCACGAGCCCGAGCCCCATCTTGGGGAACTCGTTGTAGATGAGGCCGGCGTCGAGGCCGGCCACCAGCGCGCCCGACACGACGGTGGTGAAGACGAGGGCCGTGAGCGCGGCCACGGACCGGCGGAAGGGCCGCACGGCGGGGCTGCGCAGCGTCTCGACGAGGCGCATGGCGGCGGCCGGGTCGGTGGTTAGTAGTAAGCGCCGCGCGCGCAGCACGCCGAGGCCCGCGAGCAGCATCCACGAGTAGCACACGAAGGCGGTGGACAGGTGGGCGGCGAGCCGGTACTGGCTCACGCGGGGGTGCGACCCGGGCGCGAACAGGTCGTCCTTCAGCCCGGACTTGACCATCCACCAGCCGATTATGCCCTGGAACCCGATCAGGGCCGAGATGCCGCCGAGGTGCGCGGCCATGCGGACCGAGGTGCGGCGGCGCGCCACGAAGTAGATGGCGGGCAGCACGAAGGACAGGCCGATGACGCGGCCCCACAGCCGGTGCGTCCACTCCATGTAGTAGATCTTCTTGAACTCGGCGAGGTCCATGTGCGAGTTTAGTTGCTTGAACTCGGGCGAGGCGCGGTACTTGGCGAATTCGGCTTCCCAGTGGTCTTGGGTCAGGGGCGGCAGCGAGCCGGTTACGGGTTTCCATTCTGTGATGCTGAGTCTGTACGTGCGAGATGTGTTAGTCAGCTGGACGGTGTGTGTGACGGCTAATAGAACGGGGTATAAGGGGGGCAAGCAAGAGAAGCTCTTACCCTGATTCCGTCAACCGTGTAAGTCCGCCGAACACCACGATGCCGAAGACGCTGGCCGCACTGCCGATGAGCCAGTACGCCACAGACTTGGAGCTCGTCTCGGGAAAGGCCCGCTTCGCTGCTTGCGCCGGGGCGCTGCTCGCAGCCATGTTCGCCGCTGCGGCGGCGGCATTACTGCTGTAGAAAGCGACGGGCGGGCGACCACCTCGTGGCGCGGTGCTGGCGTACCGTCTCGACTGTCGGAGGGAGTTGAGGACTTGCGACGGAGCTGCCCGCGGTCGCTTGTGGAGGCATTGGCGGCAGACGAACGGTGCAGTCGGCAGCTTGAGAGCCGCCCTGCGTATGCCCGGGAGTAGGAGCGACATCTTGGGGTCTGCTGAGAGGGATTGCCTCGCAAAACGAGGAGGGACGAGTGCTCGGAGGATATGGGACTTTTGTCGCGATCATACGATTTGGGCCGGGGAGCGACGGAGCTTTCGCCACACTTGGCTGGGCCACAGATAGATCACCAGCCACAATCACTAATGAACGTCTGGTCGAGTGGCTCTCACTTTCTTCTTCGTGGAAAGGCTTCAAATGCTGATCGATCACTTTTTCCGGGCTTTCAAGCTTTCATTCCTTATCGGACATTGTAAAGTTGTAAGCCCAGTCCACAGTTCTACTTTCACCCATTTCGATTGACATCGAATGATGTGTTGTCAGGAACACTCGCAGTCACCGTTTCCCCTTCCTTCTTTCTCCATAGCAGGATGTCCTTCAGGCTCCGTCGCTTCTTGTCCTTCTTCTGCTCGTACAAGGGTTTGTGCTCTTCATTAATGTTGTGGTCGTCGTCGTAGTCGACATGGACGAAGGCTCGCTCGACGTCGCTCAAGCCTATGCCGTGTCGGTGAGCTTGCTCATCTAACCGGGTCCGAAGTTACACGTACCTTCGAGCTTCCTCTGCAAAGTCTGGCTCACATCGTGAGAGATCTTCAATGGGACATCCGGGTCCATAACAATATCCACCTCGACATAGTACTTCTGACCAGCGTGGTACGCTCGGCACTGTGTGCTGTTAGAAACGCGATTGCGGTCGCTGTGTGTCCATTACTGGCTTACCGTGTCGACTTTGACGATTCGAGAATCATGGGTCATGGACATGTAGATGAGCTTGGAGATGAATTCTTGCGGCGCTCCTTTCCCGACCAGAAGCCATACTTGCTCAAACGCATTGGCCACCCACGAGAAGAGGATGAGGAGGGCGATCAAGATGGCACCGACGGGATCCAGATACCAAACGAATCGGTCTCCCACAACCGACATGATCAGACCAAATACGTTGACAACCACGTCATTGCGGTGATCGATCTAGGGCTGGTCAGACTCGGTTCTTCTTACTAGGGCAAGACCACTTACGAAGAAGACGTGGACTGATGGGTACTTTCGGTATGCAAGGCAGTACAGCATCAAACTACCCTTGGCGAAGACTGTAGATTGGTCAGCAACCTCGAACACTTGGCCGTGCAAACCACATGTTCTTACTTGCTACGCCGACAATGACGATGGGGACGATCTGGAGCTGTTTGGACTCGGTTGGACCGCCTGCAATGCTTCGCCCAGACTCGATCTAGCAGCCCAGAGTTAGAGATGGTTGCACATGAGCGGCTCTGCTACGACATGAGCGCTATTACTCACGAGTAGTTGGATGGCGACGGTAGTCATCAATGCGCAGAACAGGATGATGCCTATGGTCTCGATCCTCTTACGCCCCTATACTGCCTTTGAGCACCTGGCTCCATCATCACCACGACGGAGGCAGACATCACCTACCACTGGATACTTATATATGCTGGCTCTCGCAGCTATACGAGAGGTTATCAGCATTACGAAAGACGAGACGAGATCCATCTGTCTCCATGGTTAACCGGCAGCACTTCACCAGGGCGGCGGTGTTACGAACAAAGGCATCCGCAGCGGTCGCGAACAGCTATATACGCGTCAACATAGTCCATGTGACAGAGGTATCGCACCCAAGAGTCATTTACCGACAACGAACCAGTCGAGACGGCAGCGTAGATCTGGATCACGAAGAGGCAGAAGTTCACAGTGAAGGACGCGTTGACGGCGAACTTGATCTTCGGCGCCACGCGGACGTCCTCCTCCACCTGGAGGCGCTCCTCGTCGTCGGCACCCAGGAATCGGTCGATGAGTTCGTTCTGCCGGGTGTAGAACTTCTTCAGCTTCTTCTTGTCTCCCTTAGGGTGTTGGATCTTCATCTGGCGTCGTGTGACATTGTCACGGCGATGGCGGCCAAAGTTCAGCGGATCTGCTGGATCCGTCTCGGCACCACTGGATGCGGCGGCGGTAGATTGTACGATCAGGTTTGGCTCTGTTTGCGAAGGGGTCGAGGGCTCGCCGGCTGTGGTAGTCCCTGCTTGCGGTGGTACCGACGAGATGTCTCCCTTCTTGGCCTCGCTGGCTGTGGTAGTCCCCCCTTGCGGTGGTGTGTCAGGTGCAACGATATCCTCGGTGGCAGTGATGGGTATGCCATCCTGGGCAGCGTTCTCTTCACCGACGGTCAGTCATCTCATAGTAGAGTGATTATACCATCGTGTTGGCATGGGATGAAAGACTCAAAACACTTCCGTCCTCGGATGTCAATGTTTCCTCGAGTACAGTCGCGGAATCAATAAACAAAGCAACGTACCTGCTGGCTGAGCGTTGTTTTGCGCTTCCGGATTGGCCATGATGGAGTTTATTATGCTGTGGGAAAGGGTAAAAGACAAAAAATGTTTCTGGATGAGAAGACGAGGGTCGATCTCAGTCCAGAAGACTCGATATTTTATCCAGGTCTTGACCGGGCTGAGGGAACCGGCCATGGTCTCCCACTACGACGCAACGGGGCGGCCCATTGATGCAATGACGGCATTAAGCTTCCGTTACTGAATCTGGTGAGAGATCTATTGCCACGCATCCTCTAGAAAACCTAACTCCCCAGTCTGCATGCCCCTGGTGAGGACCTGGGGCTAGTCATGCCGGGGTCGTGAACCAGCTCGAGTAAACAAAAAGCAGCAAAGAGCATAAGATGGGTGCTTGTGTGCTACGGGCCACTATAGAGGCTCGGGAGGTGACAGGTGAATTTCCCCAGAGTATCGATTCCGCCGCTCAGACCGCCTCACCTCGGCCGCCAAGCTGGTGTTGCTTGTATGGGTTCAACAATTCCGATTGGCCCAAGGCTATCTTCGATGCGGCCGGACACCGGATTGCCGCGACCATCACGTTGCATGCTACCGCAGTGCGACGGCACTCGAGGTCTTGGTATAGCACGGCGGGCCAAACAGAGGACTGCATACTCCCCGCCGTACCCCGGACCCGACCAAGCCAAGCCTACATCGTTTCGGCCAAACGCCCATGTTCCACGTTCATCGTCAAAGCACAAGCGGCCTGTTTCCGCTATCATCAACCACATCATATGTTCCTTTGCCTGCCCGGCCTGCTACCAAGTGCCAAGGAGCCTCACGTTTACCGTGCCCTCCCGGGCTTTGATTTCCCAACGAGCAATGACGGTGGCTAGGGTGGCCAGGGCAAGTGCTCCGGCTCGCTAGGACCACTACCTCTGTCATCACCCATAAACCGTTAACGGGGAGCTATGGGATGAGATGGCTCTCCCGCAAGCTTACTCATAGAGCTTCCAAGACAGGCAGGCCTGTTTCACGCCTCCTGTTACCGTTGGGCAGTGGCTGTTTGGCCTCATCCTCAGCCCCGGGGCGCCTCCCAGTGATGCAGATGCGCCGAGGCGAGATCTACTTGGCTTCCATAACAAGCAACAGAGGTGGTATTGTCGGATCAGCTCAGGTGAGGCTCATGCCAAGCTCCCACAAGCTTCATCAGCATGATACTCGACATCGTGCTACACCCTCCGGTACGAACTGCTGCTACTGGTGATGGCTTTCTACCATCCAGCTCCAGACGTGAAACGACATGATGGCGATGAATATGTCGACCTGTGGTCCGCTACAGACTGACCAAGACAATGTCCGTATCCGATCAAGCTTCGAGTTGCCCTGTGTTTGGTGGCACCAGCCATACCCAGGCGAGGAGCACAGCTTGGGACGTTCTAGTCTGAGGATGCTGGCACTGTCCTGTGCTCGGAAACGATCATCACGGGTCTCCATCTCAAGGCCTCTGCGATCGTCAGGCAAGTCCTGCCGCATAGCAATGCGTATTAAAGCAGAAGGGCGCCGGATCTTCCAAAAAAAACCGAGACCAGCTTCACTTTTATGCGCCCTGCCATGACAATCTTTTAGGGGGATTTCTTTCTCTTTTGTCTCTTACATTTCCTACCTTCTTACCTTCTATTCTCTTGGCGTAAGGATAGAAGCCTTTTCGTCTGTTCTTCGAATTCACCAGTCGCGGGACGACTTTTTTGCCTGTTTGTGGTGATTTATCGTCTTTAATAGATGAGATCAGCAGTCGCCGGACTCTCGGCTACAGCATCTCCCTTTCGCTTCTCACTCTTGGGATTTTACCAAACCAACTGAATACCTTATCAACATGGCGGAAAACATGGCAAAGCCTGTCTGCGGAAGCGACGGCGAGACCGCACAGTACGACCTTGCTCTCCACACAGTGGGACTTTGTGAGTACAAGAGATCCAGCAACCGACGGCAAGAAAATAGATATGCTGACCGTTCATCGCAGTTCTTGTCTTGGGCGCCTCATTGTTTGGTAAGACTGGAGACCTCATGGTGGTGATAACTCCATACTGACTTGGCTTTCAGGGGCTGGCTTTCCCGTGGCGGCGAAGAAGATCAGTTGGCTCAAAGTACCATCGAAGATATTCTTCGCTTGTAAGCACTTCGGTACTGGTGTGCTCATAGCAACGGCCTTCGTTCATGTAAGGTTACCGGTCAGAATTTGTCAAGAGTACCCCCAGACTTATCGAACTTCTAGCTTCTCCCAACTGCTTTCTTCAGTCTTTCGGATCCATGCCTTCCGGATCTCTTCACCGAGCAGTACCCACCCTTGCCCGGTGTCATCATGATGGGTTCTCTCTTCGCCCTATTCTTCATCGAGTTGTGGATGAACAACAAGATGGGCGGCCACTCGCACGGTGGTGCGAGGGGCTTCGAGGACGGGCACAATCACGGACCGGCGATGGGGACCATGGCCATGGCTGCCCCTCCTCAACGCCCAGTTCGGAACCCCGGCGCGACTTGCTACGAGACGGACGGTGAAGGGAGCTACGACGAGAAGACGGCGCAGGAGATTTACGAGGAGAACGCCCGGTTCCACCAGGAGAACCCCTTCACCGGAAGCGCGGAGTTGGATCTGCCACCGAGCGAGATGCCCCCGTGGTTCATCGTCTTCTACGAGAATTACGTCCGACAACGACTTCAGATGCTGAACATGATCAGAGCGAACGCGGCAGGACCTCCGATGCCGATCGACTCCAAGCAGCAGCAGCAGCATGAAGTCGTGGTCGGTGAAACAGCCATGTATGACGAGGAAGGCCAGCCCGTGGACCCCCTGGTGTACAAGAAGATGTCGATGAACATCACGCTCCTCGAGGGCGGTATCCTCTTCCACTCCGTCTTCGTCGGCATGACCGTCTCCATCACCATCGACGGCTTCGTCGTCCTCCTGGTCGCCATCCTGTTCCACCAGATGTTCGAAGGCCTGGGTCTGGGCTCCCGTATCGCGGCTGTGCCGTACCCCAAGGGAAGCCTCCGGCCCTGGCTCCTGGTCTTTGCCTTCGGGACCACCGCCCCGATCGGCCAGGCCATTGGACTGATCACGCGCAACACCTACGATCCCAACAGTGCGTTTGGTCTCATCATCGTCGGCGTGTTCAATGCCTTGTAAGTTCCACCCCAGCTCGTCAGAATAAAACGCCCGAACGTTCTCTGACAAGCCCCTTCCCAGTTCCTCGGGTCTTCTCATCTACGCCGCACTCGTCGACCTGCTGGCCGAAGATTTCCTGTCCGAGGAGTCCAACCGCGCGTTGAGCATGAAGGAGAAGAAGATCGCACTGGTCTATGTGCTCCTTGGAGGTACGTAACTGGCCACCACCGGGCGCATTTCACTAACTTGATCCAGCTATGGGCATGGCTATCGTCGGTGCATTCGCCTAGACGATTGGGTTGCATGCGGGCGATGTTGCTGCTTGCCAACTGCAGGCGCATTTCTGTGACCCTGGCCCCGGTTCAAGCAAGGAATTAATGGGCACTATTGTTACGAGACTGCAAACACCCGGCGTTGGTTGACCACGACGGTTTCGCATGGTCGACCGTTCCTCACAGATTATAAAAGCGATGCACAGGCAAGATGGCCACCAGGCATTTGAGCGGATACACTACGCAATTTGCGCGGGAATGTTTTGTCGATCACGCGACTCTGGCACGCACGCAAATAATTCACACACAGTCTTTACCGCGCCGTCCTTGAGCGCATACGTCAATCACCGGAGCGAGTTGGTTGTTGCCAATAGGGAATGACCCGAAGTGGTCCGAGGTGGCCGAGCCGATCTTTCTGCACGTTGGGATCGACCTGCACTGGCAACTTCCATATTTCTCCTGTCGGACTTGTCGGTAGAGCACTGGGGCACTCGGTGGGAGACTTGGAGGCTGGATCTCGCTTCAGGATGAGTCATGATGTCGGGAAAGCACCGCAGAAGTACGAATACAGTCACCAGTGATACAGCTGCAACTTTCCCTTTCCTTTCTAGATGGGCAGTGTAGCAATAAAGCGGGTCGAATGCATATTCCATGTATTATAGGCACGACAGATAAACCCAAAAAAAATTCGACATACTTACCCATCATTCTCCCGTTCTCGTGAGTCTGAACTGGTGTGCTGCATGTACGATGTTGGTTTGTGTTTATATCTTAACCCCCTGCAGCAGAAGACGTCCACGAGGATCTAAGACGTTCTAGGCTTCCAGAAGACGGTGTCTGTGACCTTCGCTGGATAATCAAGCGGGCTATGATATCACAAGTGTGTTTGTTATTCACGCCCAGGGCCTTCTGCGGCGACATGCTACAGTACCAAGCTTTCGAGCACACTGTCTAATTCACCATTGATCTTCGGTTGCCATTGAAAGAACATAATCGGGGGCTCTGAACCCAACTGAATAGACGTACAAACACACGAAGCAGATGACTAGGTACCCAGAAAGTATTCCATTCCGAGACCCCCTTATATATATACACCTGCGTTACCCTCGCAACTGCAAAAGCTCCTTATCGCCGTGACACGAGTCCCGACAAAGAGGAATGAATACGTGGGCGTGGCGACTATAGTCTATATATAGGTGTCCAGGATGGTAATGGTTAGCGGTTCCACCTACTAGGAACAAGTTACCATGGCATAAAGTTCTGTAAAGTTCTATACAGTGGACCCTTGCAGATAATCATAAATCAGAACTTTGAGTGTTAGAAGTACGGACTTGGAACCGCTGACGGGCATTAGCTTCCTGGACACTCACAAGCCGCCAGCATTAGAGGTAGAGATATCGACCCCCAGCATATAGAGGCACTACGAAATACAAACTGGATAGTATATTTCATTCGTCCTTCACCTAGTGACCCCGGTGGCAATGGTGACACACCTGAAATCGACTGTCAAGCTTTTGGAGCCTAACCAGCTAGATGAGCCAAAAGCCAAGTTACGTTACCAGCTACTAGGATACTCACGGACCAAGTGAACCTTCTTCGGCTTGCCTTCAGAGGGCTCCGCCACGCCACGCGAATCCTCTAGTAGCGCTGATAGGAATCGAACCTAAGTCGACTTTTGGCCCAAATCAGTCATGGCATCTAAGCTGATATCGTGGCGAAACCCCCCTGAGGGCCGCCCAGGTTGGCTACATGGAATACGAAAATAGCCTGATGTACTGCACCTGATTCCTAGCCGAATGCCGCTCAAGTGGATAGCTAGTCCACATAAACTATCCCCCCTGTATAAATGTGCACCGGTACTGGTACTGGCACAGACCTGATGAAGGTATTGATTTTTGAAGGAAATGGTATAAACCTCCTCTTGAAGTGACGTCTGGCGCTTGTTTAAAGGCCTGTGATTGACTTCTTCCTGTCATTGACTTCCTCCTGTCATTGACTTCTTCAAAAAATCGGGGGGGGGGGGGGTAGCGTGGATTGATGTGCAAAGGGTCGCCTCTCGTTCTTCCACCGCACAGTACGATGATATGTGCTCCATGAGTGACATCACCAGTGCTTGAGAAGCCATCACCGAATATAAATAGAGGGCATGGTCGAGGTGAATAGGGTCAACTTCATTCCATCATCAATCCCTCAGAAATCCAAGCAACTACTACTACTACTACTACTACTACTACTACTACTACTACTACTACTACTACTACTACTACTACTACTACTACTTATTACTACCAACCAAACACATCTCAGCACCAACTACCACACATCCACAAGACAAACAAACAGATTCAGCACAGTCTAAGATGAAGACGTTTTTCGCAAACCTTGTCACTCTGGCTGTCGCAGCTCTGTCGGTTACCGCTCGACAAACTGGAGAACAGGGCTCAGCCGCTGCCCCAGCTGTCAAGGTAGCATCCCTATTTGTTATGTTGAGCAACAGTTACTGACAACATCTCCCCAGAGAGAATCACTGTCTGAGGTCATCGACGACATGCACCCCAAAACGGACAGCTACTTCGCGCCCGAGATCAAGCACGGTCAGCTCCAGGACAAACTCTTTATGTTCGGTGCGGATGGGTCTAAGGAAGACGGCAAGCACCTTGACCATGATGCTTTCGCGCAACTGAAAGCACTGCTGCAACCCAACCAGGAGCGTGCGGTCCGCTTCAGCCCCGCTCACAACGGGGACCTCTTCAAGAGAACCTGCACCGACAGGACTATTTGCGAGGACCCTGATGAGTGCGCGGATGGCTGTAACACTTGCCGCATCCGTACCACGAGTCACACCGTTGACGGAAAAGAAGTCCTCATTAGGCTTGGAGAGTGTCTGGCGTGAAGGTAGTCTCCATCGGATTGTTGTCGGGTGAGAAGACTTTGGATTTGGAGAAACACAGGGGTTCTTGGGCGCGTTTGGGTAGGTTGGAGGATATTCCCCGGTTGGGAGACCTCACACGTCTCTCTTTGATGTACTATTAGACAAAACTACGACAGTCCTTACCTCTCTATTGGCCAATAGATATTTGCCTAGGCCAATCTCGTCATCTGTTAACTGGCAATGTCCTCTCTGTGATGAACTCCCCCGGCTTGATTCCTTAGTATTGCGTCCCCAGCAACCACTCATGGAGACGACTGTGGTGCTTATGCATTTGTGGTTCGCTGTGTCCCTGGTTGAAGCAGTCAGCCGGTGCTATTCTCGACCCGTCCCATTGGTTGATCGATGGATCTATAGATGATTCGATGCTCCATAACGGCGGGAGCCCCCAAGTGGGACAGTTTTTACACCCAACATCACAATGTTCACTTATACATATCTCCACGAGGAATGAAGCTGTAAATACTGTCCCTATTGCCTTTGAATCATTTTTTCTTAATGTCTTCTTGGCGATTGAGTAATTAATTATTGATTTTTTTCTTAAGCGTTTGGCGGTGCTTTGAAGTTTGACCATGCCTTGCTCTCACCAAAAGGTCGGGAAAACCAGACCCACGGCAGCCCGGAACGTTAAATTTAGTAAGGGTAAAACTTCATGCTATTATAACTCTTGTTATAGCCATAACTTACTATGAGCACCCATACTTTACAAGTTTAAAAAAAAGAGACAAATATTCTCGCTCAAATAACTACGTCGTACCATTATTATCGGTCGAGTTATGAGGGTCGCAATAGTGACATTTTGGTGGGAAAACTGTCCCATTGGGGGGGCTGTCCCACTTGGGGGCTCCCGCCGTTAGTTACCTCCTACGAGTGCACCTCCGCACCACCCCCACCTGCGCACACCCAGCCATACATAAGCTTGAGGCTTGAGTTATCCGTGTGCTCGCCGAAGCAATCGGAGAACAGCCGACAGCACAAGCACTCAACTTCCAGATCACCTACCCGAGATCGAGGCGCTCTACCATGGCGGCTTCTCTCCAAGCTAGCAGTCCTGTTGACGCAGTGTCAGAGGTCGACAACCAGTTCAAAGGCCCGGTCGTCACGTCTCGCCTAGAACATGGGCAGATGCAAGAGTATCTCGAATCGCTACGATCCCTGGTCCAGGTCTGCGTGAACCCGGATCCTCCAACATCATCACTCGGCTTCTTGGCACCTGTGTCGGACGACGAGGCAGACTCGTACTGGCACTCCATATCGCAGAAACTAGCCGAACAACCGCCAACGCTGCACCTGTTCGTGGTGGCGACCGACTCCACGCCCACAGTCGTCCTCGCCACCGCTCAGCTCCACACTATCCCCAAGGTGACGCACCAGCACCGCGCCAAGATCGCGAAGGTGCTGGTCCATCCGTCGGCTCGTCGGAAGGGAATCGCCAAGGCTCTCATGCGGCACGTGGAGGTGTTCGCGAGGGACGAGCTGAAGAGGGAAATCCTCATGCTTGATACGGCTACTGAGACGCCGGCTCGGGAGTTCTACAAGAGCATTGGATGGGCGGAGTGGGGGACTTGTCCGGAGTATGGCCAATTTGCTGATGGGAGGAGGGCTGATGTGACCTTTTTTGTCAAAAAGCTACGGGGACTAGATGGTCGTCATCACAACTTCAACAAGAAAGGAGTCCGGCCGCAAGCCTAGCAAGGACGAAGATTCTTCCGAGGCTCGAGCTTCCGCAAGCAGATTCGCAAGCTTTTCCGTGATAACATGAGATTCATAGAGGAGCCGGTTTTACGTCGAAAGGTCTAACGAAAGGTCTAATATGTTCCAGGTATAATCGTGGTATGTCTAAGCTCAACGGTCCTCGGCATAACGATGCAAGAAAATGATGACATCAAGCGGTTGAGACGATTCAATACTATATTACTCCAGGGCGACTCACTGTATCAACTAACGGACCGTTCGCTATTACCCTCTAATGGCTTTGCCGACTACTTGCCCTGACTACTCTAGATTCTACCGTACCAAGCTTCTCCTACCTACACCGGTATGCCTGTAAACCGGCAAGCGATGGCCCGTGACTCCAATCAAGTTACCTTCCTTCTCTTGCGAGTCGAGACGGTTTCACTCTTGTTCGCGGTGTCCGTCTCCTTGGCCCGAACTCTCTTCGTCGACCTGGCACTGCTAGCCGGTTCGGACTCTGTCTTCGTATCACCCACGCCGTCTGGCGAACCTGTCCCTGTCCGCTCGAGTTCGTCCTTGCAGATGTCCTGCAGCCCAACGAGCTTGAGCAGGACGAGCTTCTCTTCGACGCCGCAGATATCGACTGCGAATGTGATGCCCGCAAATTGACCCACCTGGTCGGGAAGGATGTCTTCGGCTTCGATCAGATGCATTGGTGCTGGTGGCGCCAGTTTTCTCGGGGTGAGGGCGCCTTCGTCTAGTATCGTGTCGCGGAGTCCGCAGTAGCGACACTCGAGTGCCAATGCACCGGCGAAGGCGCAGTCTGTGTGCGTTGGCGTACGGACCTGTAAGTTATCGTCGGTCAGCGAGCTCGAAATGAAATACTGCGAGAGTAGCCAGACTGTCTTACCCCTTCACCCTCGTTCTTGGCGTTCAGATGGTCAGATGTCTCCCTCACGCGAGTGTAAAGCTGCTCCTTGTAATCTAGCCATGGAATGTGGAGGTCAAGACGCTCATGCAAGACCTTCAGGCCCTTATCTGCCTCCGCTGGATCTGGTTCTACTGACTTTTCCTCTTCGTCCTCTTGCGAAACACTTTGAGACTGAATCGTCTTGGTCTTTGTCTCGGCCTCTGGGTTCGCTCTCTTCTCTCTAGCACGTCTGGAAGGCTGCACCCTCGTTGGCGCCGCTGACCATTTACTTGGTTTCTTTGTCATTTGGGTCAGAATCCGGAGCTGGTCAGCCATAATTCTGAACTTCCTGTTCTCCTCGTCGTGGTATATGGAGCACTCCATCAGGAAATGATCTAGGCAGTATGCCTGGTACAGTGGTGGCGGCCATAGCCGTGCTGGAGACTCGTCGTTCTTCTCAAGGCTTTGACTGCCGGCGTCAACCTCGGCCTCAGTTGACAATGATAACTCATTGGTAATATCCGAGGCAGTGCCCTCACTTTTTGTAGCCTTGGATTGGGGCATGCCTCCCGTTCAAGATGCTAGTTCACTTAAGGTTGATAAAGAGGCTGCCGGCGAAAGGCTTACTTGGATTATCGTTAATTCTGCCCAGGGTTCGTCCGGTAACAATTGACCAACCATGACATACATTACTCTATTATATCTTTCTGGGATGTATTTATTCATAATTTGCTGTTTCCTTTGTGATTTTGGTTACGAGAGGCACGTCAGATTGTTACAAGTTGATTGCTTGAGAACAATGGAGCCTGCTTCCGGAAACCTCCTAGAAACTCCAAGTCATTACCAACAAAGAGACTAGAGTTCAAGGAGCAACCAGGGTCCGTCTCATTGACTGCCTACAATAATCTCGATCCTCCTACACGATATGTCGCTCCACTTCAGTGTGGCACATGTCAATGCCAGTGGTAAGTTAGTCCTCCCGCTGGCGTTCAGACGTACAGCGCAACCAGAATGATACGGTCGATGCAAACGCTTCGCAGTACACTGTGGGAGAGCCAAGAGGGCCAGCAGAGGGTGGCATTGGGGTAACTAACGGCATCGACTGGGCCGGTAACAAGATATCTATCGATGGTATTCCAAATCTGCCTCCATTCCCCGTGGGCTCTGCAGAATTTCATTGTCTCTGCCATGCGGCCGTCTGGCAGACCAAAGCAGGCAAGGTTTACACGTCACGAGCTGGATTCTTGTCAGGTGAAGCTCGTATGGTGCTACTACATACCGATTATGATATACTGAATAATCGGTTGAGTATATTTCATGGGGGGTTCGGTGCAATGTAACTTGCATATGAGTGATACCCACAACCGAAATGTCCAGTGAGCAGGTTTCCTGCACTGGCGATCCATCCACGCCATCCGAGGGTGGAGTGGCCGGATTCACGGCATTGAAGAGGAAGCAATACGTTGTGATGGAGCTATTTCACGCATGGGGATATGCACGGGACGTGGAGCATTGAAAGAAAGAGACAGCCACACGCCTCCGAGTCATGCAAGTCTTCTGATGCTAAGTAATCACCAGCCTATCTCATCGAGTACACTGTGCGCTGCGTCAATAACGTCTGTGTGATCTTCATCGCCGCCGTCCCAGTCGCCACCGTGTTCGGGGATCGCCGGCGTTGCGTGCTCGGTGATCTGCGGTGGTAGGGGGTCCAGGGGTAGGTTTACCATGTCGGGGTCTACCATGTCGAAGTTTACCATATCCAGGTTTACCATGTCGAGGTTTACCATGTCGTGGTCTACCATGTCGTGGTCTACCATGTCGAGGTTTACCATGTCTCCCAATTGGACATATTCACCATACGGCTCGGGGCCGTTCGCAAAGAATTCTTGCGGATCGGACATGGACTTGTATACGTCTGGCACAGCCGCTGCGTTAAGAAAGCCAGTGTCATCTTCACCGCTGCCGACCTGATCACCACCGTGTTCGTGGTTCGATGGCATCACGTCCTCGGTAATCTGCGGTGGTAGGGGGTCCAGGGGGAGCATCAGGTCAAGGCTTACCATGTCTTCTAATTGAACATGTTCACCATACGTCTTGGGGAGGTTCGCAAAGGATTCCTGCGGATAGGGCGTGGAATCGTATACGTCTGGTACTGCCGCTGCTGGTGCTGATGCTCCGTTCGCAGCCTGACCATCTGAGTATGCTTGAGATACAGGCGTAGGGGTTAGATCCGCCCCTGGGTTTATACCACGTAGCTGCTGCATGTCAAGAGACTGCATGTCAAGAGACTGCATAATCTGCAGGTCAAGAGTCTGCATGTCAAGAGACTGGGGCAGCGCCACCAGTGGATTGCGAGGGGGTGGTAAAGGACCTACTGGACCATCCAGATCCATGAGCTGAGCGGTGCCGGTCGACATTGTGGACTGCGGAGGAGCGAGAAGCATGTCCTGGGTCTGAGCAGGCGGCTGTGGGAAATAGCACCAAGGGAACAAGCTCGGGTCATCGCACAGTGACAGTTGCGATATAATAGTGGTTAATTGAGGCCACAAGCCGACGTGTACATTATAAGACCACGCGACAGTGCCTTTGTCATCCGAAACCCAGGGACCTCCTCGGAACTGCAACTCCTCAGGGCCGGTCGCGAGGCCCTCCGGGTACCTACCCCGTCCCGGTCGAAGCGAAAATCTCGGTGCTTGAAGGGTCTGAGGGCCTGGGTTGGCCTGCATATCCCAGTACACGGCGAACTGACCAAGAATAGCCTCGCCGAGCTTTCGCATGTCGACGAAGTAATTTGCCTGTTGTTCGAGGAAGGGCCGCTCGTTGGGACCTAGATCGCTGTACACGCGGTCGAGCCGTCTCTGTATCTGCGTGCGATACATTTCAGCAAGCGATGTCTCGACGCCGACCTTGAAGAAGTGCGCACAGAATACCAGGAAAGAGGGCGGATACTGTATGTATTTGTGCAAGAATTGTGTATCGTCGTCGTCGCCGTTCGTGCTGACATGATGATACTTGGTCCAGTTGGTGCACCTGCCAGCATCCGTGTGACGGCAGATCTTCGATTTCTCGAGCCTACAGCAGCGTCCGTGCCACAGACATTGCTCGTGTTTAGCTACCAGACCGACATAGCACGGAGTTGAACATTCCAGGCCGTAGGGATCCTGGAACGGGGATCAAACCGTGTAGCCTGTGACTATATTTAGCAAACTGAAGAGCCGGGTGTCATGCGTGGCCGAGGTGTTGTGTACAAACACGTGAATGCACATGATGCGTAGCGGCGATGTGATACTGGTTATGAATTGGAGCTGGTGACGACTTACTGTATCCCAAAGCTGTATTTTCAGTTCGAGGATCGAGGCCAGATTGCTCTTGAGAATTTGTTGTGAGGTGTGCCCGAGTGGACTGGGCTGTTAGTGTTATATGTGAACGTTAGAGGTATCTCCAACAGCGAACAATTCCATTCATCCATCTATTGAAATAGTCCTCGCCGGAACATTGACAATAAAGTTGTGCCGTGCTTTGTGTCTCCTTTGTCGCTGTTGTTTGTTGTTCCCACCCCATCCACAAACTTCCAATAGGGGCTGCCAGAACAGGAGTGCGAAAAAGGTGCGCAGGTAATGAGATGAGCATTATCTATCGATGCCGCATCTATCGAGGCAGTCCGGACCAGATAGGTTTCGTCATGTCTCCGTGTAGCAGAATCATGTTCTGATCTTGGACCCATCGTGGAAGGGTACGATGGCTGACCGTCGCATCGAGTTGCGTAAAGCTACTGCCACGACCACAAGCTCAATCTGCATAGCCGAACTGGACGCTCCAAGTGCGTAGTGCAGGCGTCGTCGTCAGATGGTGAGGCTGAGTCGCTTGCGCCATTAAGAGCTGCTATGATGAATTCGATGACAACGCAAGCCGTCGTCAGTGGGTTTGAGTCAGTATTGACTGATATGGCTCCTATACATGACCACGTCGACGCGCACTATCGTGCCGAGTGCCGCTCATCATGGTTATTAGGCACATCATGCTGGTAGGGGTCTCCAATATGCTTACTGTCTGTCATAAGAGGTTGCACCGGCGAAGTCGCTTGTATGAAACGCATACCTGCCCACTTCCGTATCCCGATGAATACCGAATCGATTATGCAAGCCATTAAACCGCCAAGCTGCGGTTAACCGACTGAGATCTGCCCGACCAAACCACTTGATTGGTATACACGGACTCCGAACGCTTCGCCACTTTCTCTTGGTTGTTGGGAATGTCTAGTGAGGCGCCCGACTGAGGCACAACTGGCTGTGCTCGGTGAAGGCAGAGAGACGTCAGATCACGCCTTTACGGTAATGCCCATGGCCGGCCATGAGTGTATGCCGCAACGCAACTCATCAATGACACAAAGCTGAGAAGCAACTTCAGACGCGCGTCAAGCATGCTCGACGTTATGAAGCCGAGAGGGATGAAGGCAACGCTTCCATGCCCAGCGCGGGGTGAGTTTAGATAGGTCTAAACTACCATGCTGCTCTGCCCGAATGCCTGCCGGCCAGATCTGTGTTCAACCAGTGAACCGTACATGAAAATGTAGTCGAGACGAGGTAACTCATCCGACTCGACTATCGAGAAACATGGTCATTACAAGGCAGTATCTGCTGTGGCAGCCCCAAGCAGCCAGTGCGTAAATGCAACATTTCAGAATGTGTGTGGTATCAATGCCGCTCCTGAAAACGCCGAACCTGAATCGTGTGGCGGGGCTGCCGTCCTAGCCCACCATACTGTCATCCCCAATGCCTTTGTCTTTCCGCTCGTCCTGCAACATGCGAATAAGCTTGTTGATGGTCCCGCCGTCGCGTAGCATCTCTACCTCTCGGACCGCCTCGGCCTCATCCATCCCTTCGGCGATGTAATCTTTGATCTTGTCCCATATCACCTTTCGTCTCGAATACCATGTTCGGCCTCGCGGCTCGGGTCGCCATCTCGAACCCCACTGTGCGTCTAACGCTTCGATGGCCGGCTGACCGTCCATGCCCTCTCGATACTCTTTCCACACCTCCTCCACCGTGGCCACAGTGCGGTAGTCGAACTGCGGAGGGCCGGCAGCTGGAGACTGCAGGGCTGGAACAGATGGCCTGGATACAGCATGTTGATGACTGGGAGAGACTGGCGGAGCCCGAGAAGGACGGCTTGGGGTCTGGATAGTCGGCGGTTGCGGCAGGGGTACAGCCGTCTGCAGCGGAGGCGGCGGAGGAGGTATGATACTTCGCATCACGGGTTCTCGGGATGTCAGGGCCTAGGGAGTGGCGGTGAGCAAATGCAGCGCGGCGGAGGTCGGACCGGTGTGTTCTTAGACTTACAGACGCAGCGGCTTGGTGGGAGGCCACCAGACTGCCCCTCAGCTCGTTCAGCTGCTGGTTGATGTTATCGTACTGGGCGTTGATCTGCGCGACATACTGTTGGTTCTGGGCCTGTATCTGGAGGATGGTGGCGATCAACTGCTCAGGTGACCGGCCTTGCAATTGATCCTCGGTGACGACAGCGGGCATAGGCAAGGGCATGGCAGGTTGGAACTGAAGCTGGGTCCGGGGCGCAGCAGCTGCTGAGGAGGAAGCTGCGGGCATCTGAAACGGACTCTGAAATGGAGTCTGAAATGGACTCGGATTCGGGATCGTTCGTGTGTTATTATTACTAGAAGCAGTAGCTTGCCTCTTGGATGGGGTGGCGCTGGCGCCGGCACTGCGCTGCAGGTCGGATGCAGCCGGTCGCTTCAGGGTGGGCTGGGTAGCCGCCCCTGCAACAGCTGCAGCAGGGCCAGGAGCTGGAGTGGTGCTAGTGGGAGTTGGGATGATTGGACTTGGACCTGGAGCCGTGACGGAGGTGGTAAAGGTAGATGGGGGCGGTCTGCTAGTGGTAATGCCGGTCGACGGCGAAGGAAGCATGGCGGTTGCGTAGGTTCGATACAACAGCCGGCAGGGCTCCGCAGCCTCCTGGCTGGCTGCTGGCTGGTTTGGTTGGTGGTGGTGGTGCTTGCTACAAGTAGACCACACCTTGCATACACGCAATAATACGCACCTAACGCGCTCACACGCACCGTCTGGCTAACACGCTGGCAGCGGGTTGAACTGGACAGGACTGACTGTGACGGGGAGGAAAGAGAGTGGGTTGGTTGGTCGAAAATAGTAGATAAAATAGAATAAAAAGTCCACGGGATTAGAATGATTTGAGTAGTAGCTGGAGGTTACCGGTATCTGGCGCGAAGGGAAACAGGAAAGCAGGGCTCATAAAAAGAAGGATTAGATCACACGGACCTCCGGACTAGCCGGGCTGCGCAGCGAACAGGCAGGTCTCGAGAGTAGTAAGTAGTAAGTAAGTAAGTAATGTGATAGAAAGGAAGGTAAGAAAGGTAAGAAAGGGCAGAAGAATACTGCGATAGAAGAACGTATTGGGAAAGATGAATGTGAGAAGCGAAGTAGAGTTATGCTGCTATGTATCGGACAGAGGGAGCCCTACTGCCTACATACGTAGATGCAAGATGCAGGTGGATAGAGACGAGACGGGACGGCACGAAGAAGATGGAGGGACGAGATAAGATGAATGGGCGGCCACTATGTCAGCGTACCGTGAACAGACAGACGCGGCTCACTCGTCGGACACGGAACCAGCCGCCACTCTTCATCCACAGATCATCGTCACTTTCTCTTGTCAACGTGCTTGTGGTGCTGGTGATGGTGCGTGTGCGGGTGCTGGTGATGTTGTTGGTGACAGAGGTGACATGGCCGCGTCGTTGGTGACAGACTTGTAAGTTGTATCTACCTAACGGTTAGGCAACTCGCGGGCATGAGACGGTCACTGGCAAGAGTGCGAGCCGTGCGTAGGCGTAGCACATAGTGACATAGCGCCAGCGTTGGCGAGCTTCGAAGGGCGGGCTGGCGGGAGAGTCTGAGCATCATTCAAGACACGGGTACGTGTCTGCGTGTTACATGGAAGGAGCTTGCCCAATGCCCAGAGCCTTGGAAGTTGGAGGGTAGGTACTTGCCTTCCCATGTACAATAATACCTGCCTACGCGTTCAGGCGGGCAGCGACATCACGTGCCTACCCCTAATAAAGTGTAAGCCCCACCACTGTCCGCCCGCTGGCCCGCTGCTTGGCGTGGTGGCTTGGGAGGCTGATACGTGGCGCACCTCTTTCTAATATTCATCCATACCTGACTTTCATCCTCAACACCGAATACCGTAGACACTGGACCTCCTCACCACCTCGTCCAAGACAACCAGATCACATATAGAGTGCGTGGGGATACTCTTTTTGCACCCATCTGAGCTCATGTGCGGTTGACAGGTACATCGAGGCTACGCCGGACATAACATCCTGCTATTATACCAGAGCTAGGTATAATGCTGCTGCAGCAACACCATGGATCAACTACCTACCATGCATGTAACATGCCTCCAATCTTGCTTCCCCTTCTTCTTACCGAACCCAGCATGACACGGGGAATTTCCATGCGAGCCGGGTTTCGCTGTCCTATGGCTTTGGTTTCTGCTTTTCCAAATCTTTCCCTGTCACATACCTACCCAAGGGCCAATACCCCGACAGACCGCTGCATAGGCCCGCAGACCCGTATGTATGCGCAGCCCAGCCGCATAGCCGGACTGTTACGGCTTACTGTATCGAGGTATAAATGGTATGGTGATTCAGCCGTGGCCGTCCCGTCTCGACCCTAATTCCAATTACTTGCGATTCCTTCAAAGACATCCCGTCTGCCCGCATTCCCTCGCAATCGGCAAGCGACAACCGACTGCGAAGTCGACATCCAAGAGCACAGGCGCTTCGTCGATATTAAGTGATGTCGCATGCCAATACACATGTTGCGTCAATTACCAGCTCACCAACCGAAACAACCTCTGGACCCCGGTCTTCTCGCTGCCGTCTTTTGACAATGCTCAACGCTGCGCAACCATTGGTTGTCCTGGTAGAGGACGTTCACCAACACGTCTCGCGAGTCGGGCCTGATGTCTTGGCCATGTGTGCTCTTGGATTCGAGGGCTGAGCTGTTCGGCGAATCGCCATTGACCGTCGGCTCGCTCCGTTCGCAAGGCGAAGCAAGTAGGATGCGGGTGGCAGGCCGTCCAAGTCGGCAAGCCGTTCCCCAGTACCTACACACCTTACGGCTTGATCAGGCATGTAATCAATCCGCCAAGGCTTGACCATGCATCTCTTCAATATTTCCTCCCGACTGGTTGGTTCATGGCCCAGAGTCAGCTGAGCTCCTCTGTTCTGTCATACATATCTAAGCAGACTGAGCTGCTGCGGCTTCCAGGGATCTCAGACGGACATGGCATTTGCCGCAGGTCTCTGTTGTTATTCCCGGTGGCTCATCGGGAGTCTTCAAAATCCCAAATACCGTCTACGGCCTGGAATGAGCGGCATCGCCAGCACCCAGTCGGTTGTCTGCGGCCTTTGCAATGGGTGACTTCAGATGGGCTCTGCACGAATTCTCCTGATTTGCAGCACCATTGGGAGGTTTCTGGACCGTCGCGTAGGGCTCCTCCTTTATATACCGCAGACCTCCGAGTCTGATCACTAGAGTCGACTGCAGCCACCTGCCAGCGAACGACACATAAGCTACATAACCTTAGAGGAAGTGCAAATCTTCAAAATGGGGCGCATAGTAAGTCTGGGTCCGCATTCGACACATATATCTCGCTTCCTTCCTGGTGTGGACGACCGAGTATCCAGGTTGCTTTCGTCTAGAGCTCCTAAAATTCGTTGCCAGTTGATGGGCGGAGCTCTAGGAGTAGCTCTGGATAGAGCCTCAAGGGAGTCAACACCACCCATAACACTGGTTTCCTTAATCGAAAGGAGGTAATTGCATACAGCAAGTCAACATTACAACTTGTTTATCTCACCTTGTCGATCTGCATTCGTAGAAACTGCCAGCTCTGACCGCCCTCTACTCGAGTCGTCCACGCGGCCAGGGCTCAGGGGCTAGCCAGCAGTGCCGGCTACCCGGAACCCAGCCAATAACCCAAGGCCTTGGCGCCAGGTTGAAGTTTCAACCGTCAGCTCTCACCCAGAAGTCTGCACGCGGCGCTCTCCTCGATGATGGCTCTGAATACAGAACGCGCGACATCAGGAGACGCATACGCCAAAGATCATGATGCCGGCGTCGACAACGAGCGCCATAGCAGCGCAATGGAGGCAATTACGGGGACTGTACAAGATGGCGGCCATATTCGCCTTTGTATCTGCTCCGATCGGTACGCCTTGTTGTCTCATGTCCAGATACCTTCACTCACAGAGAGGCCGTGACGACAGTGTTTTGGCTGGGACTCGGTTCATTCACTGCCACAAATCCCGTCGGCAACCCCTTGGACAGCATTCTAGAGAAGCCTAAGGGTGGCCCCATAGCCGACAGCATGCCGTTGCGCATCATGTTCATAGGAGCATCGATGACCCTCGGCGACCCCCCACAGGGTGCCTATCGCAAGCAGCTACGGGAATGGCTCGTGTCTCTGGGCAATCCCGTAAATTGCGTTGGTTCAGTAGGTTGAAACTCGGGTCATTTACAGAGCAAGCCGAGTCGCCAGCATATTCCTGACATATTTCTGTGTAAAGGAACGCTTCGGCGACTTCAAGAACAACGACGTCCAAGCCTTCCCTGCGACGCCAGTCCAGATCCTTCACGAAAAGGCCAAAGAGGCCGTTCCGCGCATGCAGCCGAACCTCGTCATCATCAACGCGGGGTCGAGCGACTGCTTCCAGGAGGACCACTGGGGCTCGGCCCACGCGCTGGACCACACGCGCGACCTGGTCGACTTCCTCTTCGAAGCCGCTCCCAACACCACCGTGATCCTGTCGACCCTGGTCATGAGTCCGGACCCGACCAAGGAGCGCTGCATCAGGAGCTTCAACGCGCAGATTCGCCAGGCGGCCATCGACCTGGAGCGCGAGGGCCGGCACGTCGCCATGGCCGAGCAGCACTACGACCAGGGGCTGCGCGGGCGCGTGACTGCCGAGTTCATCAAGTCCGACGACATGCATCCCACCTTTGAGGGATTGGAGATGATGGGCGATATCTTTAAGGAGAGCATTCGCGAGGTCGATGCCGAGGGCTGGCTGCGAGCGCCCGTCGAGAACGGCATCTGGGCCGATGGCGATGCGGAGCGGGATGCTGAAGAGGCTGAGGAGGCTGGGGCTAAAAATACGGGTACGGCTGTTACTGATGACAAGTGGAAGGGGGAGGGTGAGTTTGGGAAGTCGACAGCGCGTGATGCACATGTTCGGAGGCATGGGATGTGAAAGGCGCGTATTCGGCGGTATACTTTTGTACGGAGTTCCTCAAGCATTGATTCAGCCAGTATGGTCGGTGGGCCCTGGGTTCGCCGAGCGCTGAGAAGCATGCATAAAGCTTCAGAGATGCCCCCAAGAGCTCACGGAAAAGAAACATTGCTTAACGAAAGACCATATTGCAGGGCATCCTCAGTCCCACGACCATTGTGCTGACGTGCTGCCTAAGTCAAGCCTTCAGCACAATGTCTGAGATCTACGGAAGAGTTCTGACATTGAGCACAATACCCGTATCTCTGTCTCCTCTCCTGGGGCAATGGTCTCAAAGTCTCAAGTCACTCTTTTCGAGTCCGCCCCGAGGCATGCTTCAGTTCCGGGTTGACACCATGAGTATTCAGACATCATCACAGGTACGCAGCTTTGAATTCCCGACGACTTTCTGCCTCGTCTTCGTGCTACATCTAGACATAACATGTACATCACAATCGACAGGGTAAAGGAGGGATTCGGGAACCATTGTATGTGAGTTATGGTACTATAGTGTGTGCAATGTTCTCGAGTATCCTCTCATCAAACCCTGCAGATCAGGGCAGCCCGTACAAGAGCCTGTACATGGCCGCGTATAAGACAGACCTCCGAGGCAATCTAACAGACCCCGGAAAACAGAAGCTTGACGCCTCTGGCGAGAAAGGGTTCCCATTGCTCCGTGAGTTCACGTGGCCCATACAACTGTTCAGGATCCATACCTGTACCTGCCAGGCACGGCAATGGCAAAGGTCTGTCGGAGATGACGCGGGGTCCTCGGTCCAGAATCATTGAGCCGTTTGGGCAGTCGCGTACACGCGCAGCCCAATGTTCCACGTCGGCAGCACAAGGCAGGTATCCACGCGCACCATGCGTGAAATAATGACAGAGAGTCAGGCAAGAACGCGAGCGTGGTTGGACCAAAGCCCAGACTGTTCGGAGGTTCGGAAGTGAGAGTAAGGGGGGAGTACCACATTCTCGATAAAAGAGAAGGAAGCTTTGATTTCCAATGCGCTGAGATCGAGTGGTGCGGATACCTGCAGTTGAAGGTAGGGATTCATGGCGGACTGGATATCGAAGACGTCGTTGCCGGGGTGAACCCAATATCCAGGGGTTTGTGGATTCCCATACGCAGGACGGTGGGCGTCGATCTATCGGTACTGGCGCTCGATTCTGTGCTGCACGTGACGATGTACCAGAAGCAAGTTCATGATCGCCGTCCCGCGTATCTCCATGTAGTTGTTGTGGTTGCGCTGTATCGCATCGAGAAAGAATGGGCTGTATGGTTGCAGAAGGCGGGCTCACACTTGGCCATCTTTCCCGATGCAGAGTCCCCACAGGAATCTCCGTTGCGGGATCGCTTCCAAGGCGAGATCAATTATCTCGTAGATGATTTCGTTGGGGAGTTGAAGGTATCGAGGCGACTGGAGTTTGTTCTCGTTGGCCATGCTCGCGGCAGTCGTCGTCCAAGGGCATAGGGAGTGATCTTGTTGACAAGGTGACGGCATGAGAGAGATAAGCGAATGGCTTATTTCCAAACTTGAGATATTGTGGGAGTCAGGTCTTGAGCAGAGGCCCTGCAATCTATAGCACCTCTTCTATCAAGCTCAGCCGTGAAATAGAGTTTGGGTTGCAAAGGCGCGCCCATTCGCGTAACCTACAAGGTCCCCAGAGAGCACGTTTTGAACCATCTAAACTGTTTAGAGGTAAGACGGACCAATGAAGATTATGCGCGTGCGCCAATACTTTCAAGTTGCGAACCTTCATGACTGTCTGGATTTGACCCCTGTGGATGACGGTCAACTCTGCCAAATGACAACACATTTTCACAGCAAAGTATGCTATCGTTGACGCTCCGATGCATACACCTTTCAGAGGCAGCGATGTTTCTGCTGCACCTTAGAACCTGGTAAGCTAGGCAGGACAAGATGGATAACTGGAATGTATGATGTCGAAAAGGGGCCCAGGGGCGCGTTCCGTACCAGGTATTGCAAGTCTCAACCAACGACTGCTCTAGAATTTCTTATGATTTAGTCTAGATAGCATTTATGGACGGGGTATTGAAATCAACTAATGTTTATAAATTTAAAGATTTAGGAGATGCTTCACCCATTTACCAGCAGTTCATCAACCGATAACCAATCGTTGTTGCCCGGTTGGAAAATTCGTTAATGTTGGAAGGTACGAATTCTCGAGCACTCGTTGACTGGAGTCGCCAAGACCAGTTGCGAACTTGCAGCCGGAGTTCTGCCGGACCGGACACACATCCCGTCATTCACCCCTCCGACCGTTCTCTTTTCTTCCATGCCCGCAATCATGTTCGAGCCCAGAAAGCATTTATGATTCGTGATAGTGTCACATTCGTGCCACAACATCACAGCTCCTCGACTACACCACTATCAACCATCGTAGGATTCACATCGATGTTTGTTGAGTCAAGCGACCGACCAAACGATCATACCAGAAATCTCCACTTCCATGTGCAAACCTTCTGAACAGACACTTCGATGTTTTTGATCATTATTTGGAGTTCAACTGAACAGGTCAACTTGAGGAGTCGTATTGAGTTCCTACCGTTGATGCTCTAGTCCTTCTTCTCCATTCGCTCAAGTACATGTCTTGTTGCATCATACTTCAGTCCGAGGTTCGCATGTGCCATTGGAACGATGCCTGCCGATGTCCTTGGGGTTTCATCGGCAGTGAGCACCGGGGAATATGCCGCTTCGTCTGTGCCCCCCCACTCACATTCTGAAAAAGCGACCTCGGGAGGTGGTCGGCAGTCACTTTGTCAGGTGGTCAGGCAGATTTGGCAGGAAACCTTCCATAGCCACCAGCCACACCACCAAACGTTATTGGTGGGGATTCTACCACCTTTAGTTTTGAATGCTTCAAGATTAAATGAAGGAAAATTAAATAGATATCAGAACGCACATGTAATCGTAGAGAATTGCTTGCTCATTTAATTAGTATAAATTTTAGTAGTGTAAAGATGTTATATACTTAAGCATCTAGATTGAAGGCTATGGAAGGTTTTCTGCTAAATCTGCCTGGTGGTCTTGCATGTCGGGAAGAGGTTGATCGCTTTCCCAAATAGCAATCGGGGGCGATGCCGCGGGGAACGCCCGAGGCTGCCTGGCTGCGTGGTTGGGCGGCACATTCATTACCTAGCTCAATTGGCAGTGGCATGCAATGGTGCAAACAGACTCCCTCTCTTCCCGACGCATGGTGGGCGCATGGGACAAAATAACGTTCTGACCGAGTTTCACCCACGCGCAATGCGACAGACGACCATTGGCCCGTCGGCCAAGCTGAGTGACAGGCGGCCCAGGTGATGCTGCCGGACGTGGTCCATGATTGACGGACCTGCGCAGGGCCTCGTGACGCGCGGGAAGAGAGCCACGCCGCCACGCCACCGGCCACTGCCAAAGCGACACACACACCACACACACACTCTCTGAATTGAGATGGCACGCACGTGTTACACGGCAGCGGAAGACACAGCCTGGCACGAAGCATGTGAAAATGGGGGTCCCGAAGCAGCTGAAAATAGCCACATCCATATACACACTCCAGGAGAAGTTGGTTACAGCAGAGACAGATGGCGCAGCCCAGGTGGACGGACGGCTGCCATACCTACCACGACAGCTGATGATCAATGACGACCGCTGGTGAATAGGTAGGCATCTATAACGGGGTCGTCTGCTAGTAGGTCGGGAGCCGAGAGGCATTTCCCCTCTTTCTCATCTTCGTCTTGCTCGACCGCCTTGCCCCTCTCGCCCTCTTATCGTCAACGACCAAGTGGGTTTGGGGTCGCCAAGGGACCTCTATTGAATCTATCACCAGCGACATCGCTTCGCCACTCATCATCAGCGTGCCAACGTGCCACGACTGACGAGACTCCACCACATAGACACAAGCCCACCCTGGACTGCCTGGACCCCAGGACCACTCCAGTTCTCCTGCATGAACATTCATATGCAAGGGCCAGGGATCGGGTGTGCTCAGACACGGCCACGAGGGATCACGCAGCAGCCGTTGACGGCATGTTCTTTTCCAACTATCTCATACCTCTGCTTCCATCTACAATACTCTCTCTTGTCACTCTCGGCTCGTCCGATTGAAGCAGCAGCGCTATCGTGAACTTAGCGGTCACCCATACTGGACTACCTCACGCCACGGCTGCCAACACCACTCACCGTTGGACGACAACGTAGGGTCTGGCTCTACTAGGTGTGCAAGCGGGGTCACGATACTGCTCCTTGCACCTTCAGCCCAATCGAGTCAAGCGACACCAGACCGCCTCTTCAACATCGCCATTGCCCAACAAATCCAACTCTACTAGGTAGAGCCCGCACGCAAAAGACCACCAGATTGCAGGCAGGACCATCTCATTTCTGGTGTCTGGTGTCCGTGAGCCAGCCACTGCAACTGCACCCTCACCTTCACCTTCACCGTCAGCTTCACCCTCGGTTGACACCGATTCGTCTCTGCCGTGGGAGTATCCGCCAGCCGCTCCCGCGCGGTTCCCTCGTCCGATCTGATTATTTTGGGACGACATACCGGCACACTAACGCCACCTAACTACTGCAAGCCCTTGCCCTCCTCGTACGTCTTCCTGCATCGCGGTTAGCCTCAGGACGCTGCCCTGCCAATAAACCATCGTCAACGCTCGCTATCCTCCACTTGCGGCACGACGGGCGGAACGGGTTTGACGACCTGCATACATTAAATACTCTTTTGTACCCACTTGGACTGTTCTGACCGTCTCCTGGAAATTGAATCAAAACACATCATCTGTACGAATTCGCATTTTGATTCAGACCGCAAGTTGGTCTCCTCATACGCTTCTCGTTTCACCGCAGCAACGCGCTTTGTCACCAGCTGTTTCCCTGAACTTTAAAGAAAGCCAGACCCAACACTTGCCTTCGAGGTTTTTCTCTCGCTTCCTCCTGTGTCCCGCCGCCCAGAATTTCACCGGCTCTTTCTGGAACTACAGACTACGGTCCTCAAGCTTCCCATGCATCAAGAAGGCCGCACGACTCACCAGCATGTCTCGGCTCTCTCCATTACCTACGAACCTCCACCGATCTCAGTCGGCCCTCAGTGTCGCTGCATCTGATACCACATACTACAGCTTTCATGATGTCGAGCTACATAAACCCACGCGGCCCACAACTACCACAACTGTGTCGAGGATACCTGCAGTTGAAGATGATCAATTCGAACCCAAGCCCATATGTCGCCACGACTCAGGGTACGAGTCGATCCAGTCGAGATCGAGGTCTGGGGGCTCGCAGACATCCCGCCGTCGCAGTTCTATGATATCCAGCAGCTCATCACAGCTACGGTCTAGGACACGTCCTTCCATGCATCGTGCGGCAAGGTCCATGCCTACTCCACACGTGGGTCGTCTAAGCGGACATCCCGTTCGCTTAACCGTGTCACAGCAACAACCCAACACATACTTCCATTTTCCATCACCTGAGGAGATATCTGGATCTCCGAGTCATGATGGAGCGCTTCAGGAGGTGGAATTGGCACACCCTCCGCCACCCAAAACGACCCATTACTGGACGAGTGATCATACCAGACGCCTGGAGTATGCCGCTATAGACGCCGCCAGTCAAGGTGTCAAAGGATGGATCATCAAGCATGTGCTACCGGACTGCTTCGTGCCAAAGGAGAACCGACGGCTCAGATTCGACGACGACACCGGAAGTGTCAGGCGATACCGGCTGGAGCTCGACTGTGACGAAGCTGATGAGAAGGAAGGTCGCCGGGGCAAGAAGCTTGGGTGGCTGCATGGACGATGAATATTGAACGAAAGCACATGGACGAACGAACGTATGAGTGAAGGATCACTTATCGCATCCGCATGATCTAGGCGTTGTATACCCCACTTGATTTCCGTTGCCTTTCTGTTTCTTTTGTCATACACAGCGTACGGTCAGCATACATTTGGGCGGTTACATATCAGACGACAATAACAGCTTACGGGCGCAGAGTCGATTACATATAGGCGCGGCTGACAGGACACCATGAGAGATGACACACATTGGCAATACCATTAGAGAGACGGTTGCATGGGCGGAGGTTGAACATTGAGGCCCACTTGGGCATATCGAGACTAGAGATAATAATCGAAGCCTGAAAAATCGAGGATGTCATTGAGGAGCTACTCTTCTGCGTCCAAGTCTGTCACCCGCCGGCGATTGATCCAATATTATCACATGGAGACGGGTCATCTCGTTATTGACATAGTGCTGCATTCCTGGCGGAAATCGAGGAGCGAGTGGAAAAGTCCGTCGTCAATTGACCGAGACACCTTGTGTACATCAACAAGTTGATGTTCTATCTCAGTCTCATACAAATGAGTATATCACGGCAGATGGGCAATGTGAACAATGCGGTGTCCAATCTAACCAACACCCCAGCCTTCCAACCCATTCAGCGATCACCAACCAACCAATCAACCAAGTCCCTCCCTACTTTACGGCGACACCTTCCGCCCATCAAGCCGTTTGCTGGTCAACCTTGCCGACAACGCGTGCTCGCCCAACAATCATCTCCAGCGTCTCTTTCTCGGCGTCGCTAAAGTCCAACTTCTTGTCCATATCCGACGTCAGACACGCAAGATTGCCCTCGGATATCTGCCACGCCTCGGACTCCCGCACCTCGCGCGGCTCGATCAGATAGGACTCCATCGCGGCGAACTTGCTGCTCGACTTGTCGGCGAACTTGTTGTCTAGAAGCCAGCCGTTGAACCACAGTGGTCGGTTGTCCACGTCGAGGTGGAGGAGCTGGGGGGCGCAGATGGTGTAGCTTTCTCGGGTGGAGGTTGGTTGTTGTGGGCTTGTTGTGGTCGTTGTTTGAATCTCCTCCTCGTCGGTTGGCGCTGGCGTCTCGGGCGTCTGGTCTGCGGCCCGGGCCGGCTCGACTACGCCCATGGCGCCGGCATTGCCTTGGTGGAAGGCGAACGACTCGTCACCTGCCAGTAAAAACCCTATCCAGAAAGTTTCTTTATCGCCTGCTCAAACTGTCAGTGATTGTATGCTTGCTTCAGACTGAGTACCGTGCCAATGGTTTGAAAGTTGGTCGGACCATCGAGACTGCAGCTCAAGGACCGGAAGCAAGTTCATGCATACGACTTACCGTACATCATCTCATAAACGCCTTCCTTGCCGTCCCTTGTATCTCGGTCGCTTCCGTTAAAGCGGCAGATCAGCAGTAACGCCACGAAATGCTTCCACTTATCGACCTAGTTATTCCCAATCAGTCAGTCGATTTTCCCTGGACACAACTGTCAAGGACTCGGATTATTTCCGCTTTCTCACCACCACGACGCCACTCTCCTGCATATGGCCCGACTCCCCCGTCCACCACCGCGACTGCCTCGCAAGCTTCGGGATCGGCTGCGGCATGACCTGCTGCAGCCACCTCTTCTTCGATTCCGGCATGATCAGCCTGTCGCGGAAGAACAGCGCGCCCGTCCCGATGTAGTCGGGGCTCTCGAATAAAATCTCGGGGTTCTGGAAGAAGAGCGAGTCGGCATCGATGAAGATGACCTCCCGGAAACTGGACAGGAGGATCGCGTAGGGCTTCGCGGCCCAGCCGGCTGGGGCCGAGCCTGAGTCGTTGACCATTTGCGACATGTCGCGGGTGACGACACCTGGGAGATCCTGGGAAACGTGACGTGTTAGCTTAATCGCATTCCACTCTTCACTCTCGCGGGGCGGTTTTTGGTCGGGGGACTTCTTCACCTCTAGTTCGCTGCGATAGTCTTCGCCCAGATCCGAGTCGCCGAGGTACATGATCTCGATGGGAAGCCGACAGCCCAGCTCGCGAAAGGAGTAGATGGTCGTGAGCAAGTACGGCGCCTGATCGTCGCCGGCGGTCAGCACGATGCCCCTCCCGCCAGACTTGAAATGGGCGTGCAGGCTCATGTGGTCGGCGAAATATGGCGCGGTCCAGGGAAACAGGACGTTGGCGAATCGGGCCAGGAACGCCCTGAACGCCTCGTACGTGCGGATCGTCTGCGCCAGGTCCTGATCCTGGTGGTCGTCGCTCTTCTTGCCGCCGTCTTGGTCTTGGTCTCGGGAGGAGGCGCGCAGGTACTGGATTATGTCGTTTCGCACGTACGTCCCACCCGTCTCGTCGTCGGCATCGTCTTGCACGAGGTGCAGCTTCTCCCATGCGTCGAGGTAAGTCCGGTACAGGCGCGTGCGGAGGCCCAACTCCCGCATGCGCTCCTTGCCGCCGCTGTCGATGGGGCGGAGTAGCTCGCGCATGTGGACTTCGTCGGGGAGCAGGGATAAGACTTTGCTGAGCGCTCTGTCGAGGGATGGGCGTCGCCTTGTCCGGTGTAAGGGTATGAAGTTGGGCTGTGTCTTGCTTGCGTGGTGGTACTCGGCTTTCTGGTCTTGGAGAGCGGATGGCGAAAAGGGGGCTGAATGGGAGTCTTGCGTTTTGACAGGGGTCGTCTTGCCGTCTGCGTCGTCCTGGCTGAACGGTTCCTGTGACTTCCCTGCTGGAACCTTTGGGTTCTTCGGAATGTATTGATAGCGTACAGGGCCCGCGCCCTTATTCTGGGGTGGTTGCAAAACATGGACTTGGCCATCCACGCTTGTCATGAGTTCAAAGGGGAAACCAAACTGAAAAATCAACAGGACAACGACGAAGCTCAGCAGGGCAAACTTCGCCATGCTACTTGAACGCCGCTTGCTGTCCGGAAACCCGGGCGACAGGAGACCTGGGGGAAGGCGACCCTCTTTGGGTCCGTGAGCCATCTTGAGTAGCATTTTCCCTTGGCTTGCGGTTGTCGATAGCTACCTCTTTTGCTGCTTAGAGGGTTGTCAGCTTTACCAGTGAGAACCAGTGTTCCGCTGCTGTGCAGGTTGGCAGTCCCGAAGCATACTTTCCAGCTACGTGTCAAGAAAACAAATAATACTGCGTGGACGTTAAGCATTGCCGACTGACTACCTTAACAACCGACCGATCCTACAAGTCCATCACTGATCGGTCTAGATGCTCCTATTGTGGCGCGTTCTTATGTTCCTGGCGGCATTATCACAGGACGACATCGTTTCTAGCTTCGTGCTTTGAAAACACGCTCGCTCGGTGGCGCTGTGTATTTGAGTTTGAGGCTTGAGATAAGGTACCTATGTAGTTAACCTCGGCCATCTGTCACGCGCCAGATTACCTATGCAGGTATAGCCGCGCCTATGTGGCATTGGACTCGGGCTGGTTTTCTTGACGGTTCTAACATTTGAATTTCGGCTCAGCGAACGGGACGGGGGGCAGTTCATACAGCGGCGCGTATTACTCTTTATACCGCCGTGAGAAATTTACTTCTACCGTACAATCCCAACAGGCAGTGTTGAATGGCACGCAAGCTACGTGGCGTCCGGGAGGTGGCGGTGCACTGACCATGGGCCATTAGGGCATTTTTCGGCGAATTGGCCTCAACAACAACTTCGGAACAACACAATCGGCACTGAATAAACGATTATCCAGCATGTGAACCATCTACGCACTATTTGACAGGAAGCGTACATCCTTCCAGGCAACGTCCTGCCCGGCTCTTCCAGCTATCGGGCACGCCCGTACTGGCTTCCCCGAACTCACTGCATCATCACCTGTTCGGCTCTTCTCATTATTAATGATAGTCATGGCATCAGATAGTCAGAAGTGCCCGGGCGGCAATGGCCACGGAGCGGTACTGCCATGATAACACTTGATTGGAGCTGCGACCAAGGCGGTCGTGAAACATGCTCACAGGCATACATGGTTTGACAAATACACACTGATTACCCGTTATGGTGACTACACTCTTGCCCCTGTTTCTTTGAGCAGTGGAACTGGTACTGGACACAGACCTGTGAAGGTATCGATCTTTGAGAGAAATGGCATAAACCAACCCTTGGATTGACCTCTGGCGCTTGGTTCGAGGCCTGACATTGACCAGCTCCACTGTTCAAAAAAACAGGGGTAAAAGTGTAGTTGACAATTTCCCAGTAGACCAAGACATCAAGCTCGTGACATGAAGTTGAACCGAACTCATCCCTCCCTCAATCTCCATCAGGACCTACCACCGGGTTCGGACATTCTTGGTTTCTGTTGTTTTACGCGGCCGCTTCTTATTCGCCTCCCCAGACTTTCTGTGAGATATGGTATTAGTCATCGGATCAGAAATCCTGGCCAAGTTGCCAGAATATCCAAAGCCTTCGGTACTCACAACATATCGCTTCTCTCGTGTTGCTCGTCGTTGCCTCCCTCATCACCGCCCTCATCACCGCCCTCATCACCGCCCTCCAGAAGAGAAAGGAGCTCGTCTGCATGGCACGCAGTCAGTATCATACTAAATAGTCAATCCACAACCAGGAGGACCACTTACCACCCAGTCTCGCACCAGCAAAGCGCTTGCAGGTTTCGGAGCCGTTCTTGAGGACGTTGACCTGTTTTTTCAATTGGATTCTCTTGCTGCGGCTTTCCTGCGACTCGCCGGCAATGAGGGCCACGAGGTCTTGGGACATGCCGAACACCGACACGGGAGAGAGGACGGTGGCGAGGACGTCCAGCAACTTTCTCTCGACTACTTCAATGGCAACATCATCGCTGAAACGCTCCAAAGCGACCTTGTAATATGCGACCAGAGAATCAAGCGCATCTGAAGCGGCCAATCGCTCAACCTTTGGCTCCGTGCGTTTCGATACGGCCTCTACGAGCTTTGTGAGGTCCCAGTTTTGCGAACCGAGGTTCGCCGGCTGCTCAAACTCGCGGGAGGGGCGATTGAAGAAGGCTTGAATCCCCTTGCTGCATGTGTTCTTTCTTCGCTCATCACCGATCTTCAAGATGTTCTCGGTGTACTAACCGTTGTATGTGATCGGGTGCATACGCCTGTGCGAGTCCAACAGCTCTGAAGTCTTGGCCTCGAGGCTCGAAAGCAGATCGTTGCAGGCTGGCGTCAAGACCTTGCGAACCAAGGCATCGGAGATCCCGCTCCCGGCGACGTGCCCGATGACCAACTTCAAGAACTTTTGGGCAGCGTCCCAAACCTGTTGGTTGTGGTATCGCACGATGGATTCCCAAGGAGCTGATTGCTCATGGAACAGGGGCGCAACAATCATGGAGCTGAAGCGTCCTGGCAGTTCTCGACCTCGAGTTCGTTGCATCTGACTCTCGATATGGTCAATGAATTCATCTCTAGATCCCACGATACGGTGCTCCTTCTCGATTTCGTGGAGATATTGACTGGAAGGCATGGCCACATCCGGGGTTACACGATAGTGACCACGTTCCGCGAGTCTGTCTGCGAACTCCTTATTCAGATTCTGGATGACAGCCCGGATGCGCTGCTGGTATTCCTCCTCGGAATCGGCATTCTTGAAGAAAGGATCGCTGCAAGTTCCATCCACCGATGCCTTCACAAGCAGCTGAAAGTCCTAGCTGATGTGCACAAGCTGGAGCCGTTGCTCTTCGAAGCTGCTTCGAGGCTCGACAAGCGCCTCAAGCTGCATCAAGCACGACTCCAGCTTTGAATCGAATTCGCGGATCAGACTGGTCAGTTCAATGGCAATCTGTCGGAGCAGAACATTGCTTAGCTTGCTTCTGAAGTCGCTGATCCCCAGCATCGATGACGGAAGCTGCTGCCAGATGCCCTGAGAGAAGAACTGGGTCTCTTCCTCGGTGCGTCGATGCAGTAGTGGTGGTAAACCTGAAAAACCTTCCTCCTTCTCCGAGTCCCGGTTCTTGAGCACATGCCATCCAAGGCCCAATTCGAACTCCTTGTTCTCGGCCAACGACACATACGTAGCTTCACTGTCCGAGCCAGGGACCAACGTGTCAGGCTTGGTGATGACGCCCATGGTGCGCTTACCAGCGGGGTCTGCGGCACGCGCGAGCTTCAGCACTATCTGGTTTGCGAAGTCATTCTTGGCGGAAACCACGGCGAGGATGATACTTCTTCGCTGGGTCATGTAGAACTTAACGACATCTTGGACCAGTTCGACATCTGACGCGCTCTGCTGATTCATCTCTGAGTGGATGAGGCCAGGCAGATCGACGATAGTGAGATGCGGGCGATCAGGACCAGTGATCTCGATTTGGAGAATGTCCTTCGAGAAGCCCTTGCCTTGCATCGAGATGCGATTTGCTTTATCCATATAAATCGTGATGGCCTCTATCAATTCCGGGAGTTCCTCGATTCCATCAAACCTTTCCTTCTCCTCTGACAGCCCGACAGACTCTTGACAAGCGAAGGTCCCGACAGACTCTTGAGAAGCGACCTTCGCTTGTCGAAGTCTCAGCTCGTCCTCTGACAGCCCGACACACTCGTGAGAAATGACGGTAACCGTGACACCGGTCCGATTCGCTCGTCGAAGTCTCAGCTCGATGGGGAAGCACGTACAAAGATTGCTCTTGACGGGGAGGGGAATTCCGGAGATGGCTTCGAGGACCGAACTCTTGCCCGACGACTGATCACCGCACACGATGATCTGGGGTAAGGAGAGGTAGTGATCGATACCATGAAGGCGTAGACGATCGACAGAATCGAGGAGCTCAAGCTGGTCTTCCGGGCAGAGCCAGTTGAGGTACTCGGTGTTAAACAAGTCCGCCTTGTTGGCTGACGGAGCAGACTCTCGTAGGAATGAATGGTCGAATGGGTATGATGTTGTAGGCACGATTGTGGGAATACTTGAGAAGGGTCGATCAGCTGCTGCAATGCAAGATGATCGATCAATGGGTCAACCTGGACGGTCTGTCCGGGCGAAGGTCTGTTTATCATCATCATCATCATCATCATCACCATCATCATCATCATCATCATCATCATCGAAAGAACCATTTCTGTCTCTGTGCTTCCAAACGGAGGACTTCCAATGTTGACTACAAACGCGATCCCAAAGCATTGACACCAACAAGCAAAGGTACATCAAGGATGAACTCTCTCACTCCCTTGGAGTGTGTACATCTGAACGGCATAAGAATCGAGGCGCCTTGCACTGTGCGGACTGCAGTGCCTAAAAATCTCTCCGTTTGTTCACCTCGGTGGCTGGCAGGGTCCAACCGGTGGTCAGTCTCATCAAGCCGCGCGCCAGTGTCACTACAAGGCCAACAAGAACACGATGGATGCAGTCAAGAGTTTCTTCTCGATATCCCAGCTGTTCCATGCATAGTACCAAGCTCGATGCCATTGATCACAAATCAGAGTTGTCAGAGTTCGGGAATTCGTTTGATCCGTCTCTGTCAAACGACCGCGTACGGCTACCAGCCTCACCGTCGTAGCCGAGTTGCCACGAGTCCCTACTAATTCCCGAGAAAGTCCATTGAGACCTGCAGAGTTCGTCCTGCCCAACGACTTTCGCCAGCCTAGCCGCATCCCGTGAACAATATCGTCAAGGGTGTGGCCGTCATCTTGCCTCCATCTTGCAAACGACGAACTCATCGACTGCCAGTCTGCCACAACCCCCTCAACATTCCCTGTTGATCAAAGTACCGCTTCCTGGGTTGGCGTTATTCCAAACGCCCCCACCGGCGGTGAGATCGTCCTGCGTCAATGCGCGGTCGTAGCACGAACACTGCCACAGAATGTGATCCGGCGGGTCTCCTCCGGGAGTGTTCACTATCGCACCCTGGTAGTAGCTCCCGCTGGGCAACCACGTCCCCGGTATGTCCGTGTCGTTGCCCGACAGGCAGATTTCGCTGCAAGTGTCGAGGATGAGTTGATGGTCATTGTCGAGCCAGTCGTTCTCTCGGTAGTTGTAGAGAAGGTTCAGGTCTGTGGCCCCGACGACCCAAATGCCCTCACTGCCTCGGTTGATAGTGACTGTCGTTTCGAGTGCGGAAGACGTGCATTCTGTTGCTGTTGCTGTGTCGCGGACTCGCTCTGGCTCGGGTACGTGGAGGTGCCTGGTAGCCAGGACACCCGAAGAAAGGAGAGCGGCGAGAAAGATTGAAGTATGCATGTCGGAGATTGATGGTCTACTGTATTCAGCTGCAGAAGATCCCCCGGGGATCTTGGTCCTTTATATTACCCTCCAGCTCTCTACTGGAGCGGACTCGATCGCCCGAGGCTGTTCGGAGCTGACATTCCACCTGCAGCACTGCAACGTCGGGTAAAAACAGGGCGCATTTTGATAGGGTGAAGGAAGCCACACCGGTTAGACTGCTTACATTCATCCTTGGATGAATATGCGAAAGACCACATGATGCCTGAGTTGGTATGACACATCATCTCAGCATCTCGTATTTGTTGCCAGATTTTACAGTGAATAAGCTGCAAGGATCTTGACACGGGTGCGGAAGAGTGGGACAAGATTTCAGGCAGTACTTTATATCAATATAACTGCTCTTCTGTCTATGCTCTAAAACTTTTGCTCCGGTGTCTTTGCTCGGGTATCTAGGCTCGGTAGAATTTGGATCCTGTGACCGCCTTGTCTTCCGTCAAAGCCGGCTTCTCCCAGACCTTCGTCCCCCATTTGGTTGCAATGAAACTCCTTACGTCCTCGGCGATATACTGATGTACTCGTGAGGTCCTAAGATGTTTGTAAGTATTTCCTCTCACTGCCAAAATGAGAGAAGTACACGACGGGGCGGTTGCTTACAATGTTTGTTTGTTTTGTATTTAACGTGGGGGGTAGCTCCTCAGTAGTGCAAACCACGCCTCCCAGAGCCATTGCATCGCAAGGTTGTAGAGGTGTCAAATTAGATACATTCAGATCCGCGCACGAGCCTATCCTCGCTGTAGCGGTACCAATCTGGAGTGTTCAGATGGTTTTAGTCAATACCCAAGCACGATTCCGTCAGAAAAACCTCCTATCTAGCGACAAAGCGACCCAGTGAACCTCAGTTCTCTGGTGTACATATCGTTCCAGTAGCCGTTCGATATATGTCGCATTGGTGGGTGAAGTAGGTGTTTGTTATCTGCTGGCGAGGGAAACCACAAGGGGGAAAACCTCGCAGGAGTGGGTATTGTGGAGACAAGCTGCTTGGCTATCGGGCTCTGCGATAAAATGGGGCCTCTCCACTGTCGTGTGCTGGTTATCGACTCGCACAAGCCGGGTCAGAAAGGGGGCCATAGCAGGATTCGAACCCACTTGTTCTCGTCGCCCACCGCACAAACGAGAACACAACCAGGCGCATTTGACCATTGCGCCATACGGCCTCGGTTGCTTACAAGTGTACTTTATCCCACCAATAGTAGCTGCGCAAGAGCTCGAGGTTCGTGCTGCTGTCTGGATTGAAAGCTTGGGTTCTGAACTGCTGGTCGGGTCCTTTCGTGTTCGTGAACCCATACTTCGCAGGGTTCTTAGTCATCTTCGTGAGGAGTGAATTTACATCGTAAAGCTCGATCTTCGCATCCTTGAGTTTCTTGTTGTACTCTTTCTTGAGTCCATCGAGCATCTTGTTCACATCTTTTATCTTTTCCGGTGTTGGCGATGGACTCTCCACCTTGCCTTTTCGCTCTTGGTTAGAGGGGCTCTGGTCGAGGGGTTGCAGGTTGAAAAGGACGAAGTTCTTGAATCCTTTCTCGTACATAGGCTGTATCGCCTCCGTAAATATGGGCGTATTTACTCTCTCCGCAGTTTCCAGAAAGTCTTTACCGTTCAGTTTTCGGTACTGGCCCATGTCGTTGAGGCCTATCCAGATGAACACTATGGCCTTGTCCTTGTTGATACGAGGGCCCATGATAGGCTCGAGCTGTGTCAGGTACTGCTGTACCTGCTCCACTAGGCTCAATACATCGTCCCAATTATTTTTATCGGGAGACATGTAGATGTCGGATATGTATGCAACAGGACATGCCAAGTTCCAAAGCTCAGTATCGCACCCGAGGGGGAAATGGGTGCCGCTTTTCACACCACATCGTGTCAAGTACTGGGACCATGTAGCTCTGTCAGAAAACGTTCTTCCGGGTCCTTGGAGAATCTTGTCTTTGGCGATCTTGTCCTCCAATCCCGAATCGGAGCCGGACGCTTCCTCCGCTTTATAGAGCTTTTTGCTGCCAAAAAACCTTTTCCACTGCGACCCCGGGTTGTCAGTGACTGATGTTTCTGCTTATGATGTCTTTGTGGTGCTTGGATCGGGATCGAGACCGAGATTTTGGCTCATGGAAAACTCGCAGGGTATCTCACGTTAGGATCCAAGGTTCCGCTGATACTTGACCCTGAACAGCCAAAAACAAAGCTGTTCCGCGTCGAGGTTTAGCGTCAGACACTTGAATACATGCTGGCTCAAAGGTAGGAAACATAGGCTCGATCTTTGTTGTATTTCAAGTTGTCCGAAAACTTCCCGCAGCAGACCACACTGGCGCATGCCAGAAATAGGAAACAGTGACAGATCATGACAGGCCGATCTGAACACGCTGGAGGGACTCTGAGTCAAGGACTTCTATTCGAAGTTTGGGTTTCTGACTTCGATGGTGGTTGTCTTGTCCTGGGAAATCATCAAGAGGTTGTTTGTTTGTTTGTTTTGTATTTAACGTGGGGGTAGCTCCTCAGTAGTGCAAACCACGCCTCCCAGAGTCTCTGCATCGCAGGGTTGTGGAGGTCTCAAGATAATAAGTACAGTCAGTCCCGCTCACGGGCCCATCCCCGTTGTTGCGGCGGTATGACCTTGGGGTCATCCATCTGGTCCTTCAAGGAAGGCTATCTATCGGGGGCAGATTGTTGAAAAGAACTTGCTCTTCTCCACGAATTTTGCCCATTCTGTGCTCCTCTCCCCTAAGTATTATAAACAAACTGTACTAGGCGAATGCCTAGGCAGTAGCCGATTTTTCCCCAGCTTCTTACAAAAGAAAATATGTTGTGGTGTTTTTTTCTCACCATAGCTGCAGTGATCATTTGAGTCTGTGTGCCCAAAGCGTTCATGGTATCTGGCAAAGTCGCCATGTCCAGATCTGGCTGCTAGAAGTCTGTGTAAAGTACTCCTCTTAAAAGATATAAGGTCTCTTTCAGTTACTGCATGTGAGTATACTTCTTGATACCTAGATTCTGATTGGTCTTTCCACCATTGGTTGAACTCTTTCTTGTCCTGTTTTTTGAGATCTCTCTTGACCCAAGAGATTGTAGGAAGATTTGTTGTGTCTGTTTCTAGCATGGCACCCTCTTTTGTTAGTGTGTCGGCAGCTTCGTTGCCATCAATATCTCTGTGTCCAGGAATCCATTTGACGGTCACTCCAGGAGTGTGTGCTGTGGCAAGTTCTTGAAATCGTAGAAAAATGTTTTGTGATGTCTTGGGTGGAGTCCCATTGAGCCAATCTATCACTGACGTGTTGTCCAGACAGACATATAGCTGTTTTCCGTGTCCAATTGCCCTGGCTGCTGTAAGACCTTGGAGAGCACCATGGACTTCAGCATCTATTATTTCTGCTTGGAGAAGTCTGCCCTTTCCCCGGTATACTTCTTGTGTAGTGCCACCTTTCCTGATGGTATAACCCCATCCAGTGTGGGTTGTGCCTTGGTCGTCCAACTGTGATCCATCTGAATAGATGACAAGGTCAGTGTTCATATTTCTTTCCTGTAGCCATTACTTGAAGAGCTTTATTTCTTTGTCTTTGTCTTTACGGATTAGGGGCTTCTTCCATAATGGCCTAGTAAGTATTGGTCTCTGGAAATCAGGGACTAACTGGAAGCTCCTTTATAGCCTTATTAGATTTTTGCGAGCTTGTATTTGGAGCCTGCCAACAAAAGGGTGTCTCTGGTCTATTCGTCCTAGTCGGAGGCCGTGACGTCGTCTTATTGACTCTGCAAGAACTCTTGTTGGGGGAATCTACGATTCAAAGTGTAGGATATGTCCAGGGTGTGTTTTTTAGACTGGCAAGATAGCCCTGATCGCTGTTCGTAGTATGGCATCTATTGTTCCAAGAAGCCCCTTAATGCGACATGCTGATGTACCACCTAAGCTCCCGACTTTCTCGATTCCTGGGTACCAGGCCTCCAGGCCATGTGTAAGAATAGGAATAACACAAGCTTTCACAGCCCTCTTGGTTGACTTTACTGGAAGTCCTTTGACTGTGTTGCATAGTCCTCGAAGGTGATTTGCTACCTTATTAGCTTTCTTGGCCCAGTAGGAAACGTGATCTTTGAAGTTTAGTTTTCTATCCAGGAAGACACCCAGCCATCGTATGGAGTCCTTTGCTGTTTTGTTCATTGTCCCGTGGCGGACTGGAGGGTTGTCTGAGTTCTTTTTCCTTGAGAAGTGCATAATCTCAGTTTTGTCAGGGTCAAATTCAATAGCGTTGTTATGTTCCTATTGACTGAGCAAGTAAAGATTTTCAGAAGCCTCTGTAGCTGTTTCTTTAAGGTTCTTTTTAATGCAGAGAGTCGCTAGGTCGTCTGTATATTCAAAGCGTCTCTTTTTCATACCAAGTTGGGCACAAATTGGCTCTATATACAGCATATAAAGGATTGGAAAGGCCAGTAAGCCTTGTGATAGCCCATAAGTGAAAGCTTTTATATCAGTCACAATACCTTCAAACCAAACCCTTGCGGACCGCTCGGACATGAATGACTGGACCCATCTTATGAGAAAACCCGGCCAGCCCTGTTCTCTCATGCGAACCACCAGCCGTCCCATTAGGGCAGCATCAAAGGCCCCTTTCACATCTGACGTGACTACTGTTGCAACGAGGCCTTGGTCAAGGGCCTGCTCAATATTGTGTATGAGTGCAGCTACCAGGTCAGTGGCAGAGCGCTTTGGTAGAGCTCCAAAATGTTATGGAGCTAGAATTCCAAGTTTGATAACAAACCAGGTAATTTTTTCTGTGATGAGTCGTTCTAGGCCTTTGCCAAGACACGATAGTAGCGATATTGGCCTGTAGGCCCTGGGATTGGAATAGTCTTTCTTTCCTGGTTTTGGGATTATTACCATCTCAGCTATTTTGAATGGTTTAGGGTGGTATCCAATCTGTAGACAGGTCTGGAAAAGGGCTCTGATATGTTCCCTAATGACTGGCCAGCAAGCTTTCAGAATCCGTACTGTGAGGGTGTCTACTCCCGGGGAATTGCTCTTGGTCCCTATAGTGGACCCTTCAGTCTCTTCTAGTCCGACATGGTATTCAAGGGGGATGTGTGGCTTGGGTTGTGTGATCTGAGCGGACCAGGGGTCGATGATATCGTTATCTGGGGTACTTCGTTCAAGTATGGCTGAGCATAACGTATTTGTCTTGCTCTTTTGTGACTCAGATATTTGATCTCTTATAATGATTAGGGGGGAACACAATCCTACAAATAGCTTGTGCCAAAAAACAATTCTGTACAGGTCCTTTGGTTCAATCGCTAAATCAATTAGAGTTTGCCAGTACTCTCTCCTAGCTTTCTGAACCATGCGACAAAAGTCCTGTCGGGCTGAATTCTGCCCTTCTTGGTTTGTGGTCTATTTAGAAAGGGCCCTGTATGTCTGAATAACTGCTTTGTAGTTATCATTCCACCAAGCAGTGGGCCTAGATTGACGGGGCTTCTTGCCCACTGTCCTGATACAGCCTTGGACATATTGATCAAGCTTTGTGTAAAGGCATCTACCTGGCCAGGGGATACACCCACCCGGGGGAGTTCATGGATCCTGGTTTGGACATTGTCTGCAAGCTCTTATAATTTATCGTCCGGTACTATCCAATGATTGGTCTTGGGGACTCAGTCTAGATCTCCCTAAATTGGGACAACTATTCGTAATGTCTCATGATCTGAAGTGCACTGGAGTGCATCATTCACTGAGACTTCGGCCATGGGGACATCTGAGAACACCAGATCTAGTACATTTCTGTCATCATGTATTGGGACATCTGGTTCAGAAATCAGATCCAGTCCGTGGTCTGCCATAGTCTGTGCAAGTATGACACCACCATGATATCCTGGATTGCTCGAGTCCCAGGATGTGTCGCCAGCATTGAAATCTCCAGCTATAACGCAGCCAAAAGGTGGAGTCCATACTTCCAGAATGTCATCCACTTCCTGTGGGTTGTCACATGGCCGGTAGACACTGGCAAATGTAATGCCTCTTGACCCAGGTGATGTCTCGTGTAACATAGGGCCGAAGTTGATCCGCTTAAAGGTGTTTTCTCACATAGATGAGAGATCTGGGCCGTGTACTGTCGCTGTCCCAAGAATCCACTGGGGAGTATATATCGTAATTGGGGTGTGTCTTTACTCTCATTCTTTTTTCTGGTAGTATGCCAACCCAGGGCTCTTGCATCAGAATGATGTCTGCTTGTTCTCCTTTGTAGTCAGCCAGGTTGATGGCTAACTCTGTAGGGCCTGCACTCTTTTGTCCTCTTGCTGTATTCACAGAATGGATGACTAGATGCCCGTGTTGATGTGTTTCGTTTGATGTACCTAACATTGACTGACAACAATGGTATCGGCATCTCTGGGATGAGTTGTATCTGTTGTGTCGATTTGCATTGTGGTGTCTTTGCTATTGTTACTAGGTGTTGACCCAGCTTGGTTTCTGCCTGCTTCGTTGAAGGCCTTGGATCTGGCTCTTTCTCCGGCTAGCCTTATTTCCTGGATTTGCTCCCATGTGTGCTTATGGATGGTACCTTTCACAACCTTGGGGCGGGCAGGGCATTTGTCGAAGTTGGCAGCATGAGGTCCTTTGCAGTTGACACACTTTGGGATTGGTTTTTCGCACTCTCCCTGGTGTACTGTGTTGGCGCAGTGTACACATACTTGCTTTTCGCATCGGTAATTCCTACCATGGTATCTGAAGCAGCTTGCACACTGGTGAACCTTAGGGGTGTGTTGAATATGCCTTGAGGTCATTGAGTGGGCAAAAAGCGTGAATGGTTTCCTTGCTGCACTGGGCAGAGAGATTATCCATGTAGTTTCTGGATCAGAATCAATCGTGTTCTTTGAGAGTATGCACCTCAGAGGTCTGTCGCCTGTTTGGGCTTCAACTTTATCAGCAACAACAGTGTCGGTAATATCGATTGTGAACCCTTCTGCACTGATGACCTTTCTTGGGCATCCATTGACCTTGTAATGATGCCAGACTGTGTGGGTCTCAATCTTTTGTGCCTTAAGAATGTCGGCAATTTCTTCTTGGAAAGCCAGAAACTTAGCCTGAGTTGGCTTGTCCCTTGGGTGTAAGGTAAAACCAGAAGGACACCGTGTCACTTCTCTAAGCTCCTGAGGGTGGAGCTTAAGTCTTCTGTTCAGTGTAGACTTGATTCCATAAGGCTCTAAGTGGCTATTATCCATGCGGACAAAGACCCGGAAATCATCCTGCTTCTTTTTCAGTTGGTTGGTAGTGATAAGGGCGCCAGGCTGTGTTTTCTTCATGGTAGTGTTGACTGTCCATGGATGCTGTCGTTGGCCAGAGGAGACAGCTTGGGCGAAGGTCATGGTGGGCTTCCCTATCCCTATCCCGCCAGGAGTGGTCTTTCTTTTGGGCAGATCTCGGGTTTCCAGCCACTCGTTCAGGCATTTGGAGAAGAAAGCACTGAACTCCTTGGCATGAGAGTATAGTTCGGTTCCAGCTTTTTCCAGTGTCTTATCGACTGCTGCAGCACACTCTTGAAACATTGTCATCCTGGCTTCATAGAGATGCTTGTCTTTAGCCAGTATTTTGGCTACTTGGTCCTGGCACTTTGAGGAAGAGACCTTGTTCCCTGTATCGCCTCCAATGGCTTAGTCTGTAGAGATTTCGTTTGATTGAGGTACTTCCATATCAATGATGCTGCTAGTATTAATATTTCGGGATTTTCCTTTCAGAGGGGAAACAATGGTGAAGTCAGCCTCAGAGACCTGTGACGGGCTGCTGTTGATGTCGTCGAGCAGTGCCTGGCGGAGCTTGCTTGGGGTTGCCGGGCCATATGTTCTTTTAGGGACCAGGGATTTGAGCACGCCGCCAGTAGTCGTCTTTGGGACGGCCACTGGCGTATTTGGGGGCCTATCGTGAAGGGGTGCCATCCAGCTTGTGAGAAAAATTTTCTGCGCCTTGGCAAGGATAGTCAGGTACTGAAATAAATGCCTGTTTTAGTGCAGATATAGAGGTTGCGCCCTAACAGCGGGGCGCCAAGAAAAATAGTTGTTTTTGGTAAGAGTGTTTGCATCAAGAGGTTGGAAGACTTGAGAGACGACTACTGTAGAAGACGGCAACAGCCTTTAATATAGGGCAGCTGCGTGTGACAGGTGAACACGTCTCTGCCGGTTATCCTGTAGGATTATTTATTCTGCCAGACAAGCTTATGCTAGAAGGCCAGTCGCATCAGTTCCACATTGCATCTGCCATCCATCTCTGGAGCTTTACATCATAAATCCATCCAACTCAGGAGCGCTGCGTTTTAGCTTCATCCATCTACGTCAGTTTCATTGCCTCCTCAAGTTAGTTCCTGACCGGGCCCATAGTCTTAGAATAGATCTCGCCATCGCCGAGAGTTCCTTCGAGCTGTGCCTCTGGAATGACCCACGATGGTGCGTGGATACGACCATTCCTTCGCCAACGCCGAAGCCTATCATTAGAAACCACGGCCAAATACTCCGCGCCACCGCCAGCCGGGACAGGGCTCCATTGCTGCAACATGAATATGGTGAACTCAGTCTCTAATTACGTGTGTCGCCAAGTCTTCGCTCCCATATGTGGGTTAACATGAAATTTCGGACGCGCGATACGAAAAGTCTGTACTAAGATGCTTTAAGCGCCTCGAGTTAAGTGTTCTAGGCCGAAACACCTGTTCTTAGAAGTTGGAAGTTGGAATTAGCTTGTATATTGTACCAGAGAGATGTTTCCCGGATTCGGCCTTGGACCGATAATATCGGCACATTGAGTAAGCGGCGGACTGCTCCAGGAACGTCAAGCGATGCGCGCTCTCATACATAGGGTCTTCTGGCGACTGTATTAACCACTGCTCTCTACCTAGGCAACACTTCAATTTTGGGGTGGACGCCTCTACAACTCTGCAAGTAGATGGAATCATACCATTTTGTGGCAGTCTCCTGGATGTTGTTGCCGTCCTCCCCCCTTTACCTCTCTTCTCGTGATATAACCACTAGGATGTATTGGACCTCATTCGAAGCCTTGACGCTATTCGGCTGGTGTCTCGGCCGTAGGAGTCCCGCCGCTTAGATGCCCTCCAGATCGCGGTCGCGACTTGATCTGCGGGTAAATCTAACGACATGGACGCATTCTCACTAAAGGGTGGACACAGCCATCTTGGACCAGAAGCCAGCTCGAGCGCAAATCCTCACCAATTACGATTACACATAGCCAATAACTGAGAGAGGAAGTCTTCCCGATTAATCAAAAGATATTTGGGGAGTTTGCAAGCACGCACCGTCGTCTTGAGCCCAGGTTTGACACAGGATGAACAGGGGACCTTCAATGCTCGATCAACCGCGACGATGTTTCCAGCCTACCCAACTGCACCACATGCAGTTTCAGTGAGGTATTCTTAAATTAATGGACATCAAACACGCTCTTCCACGCAAGGAACGTTCTGCTACCGCGTGCCGCACTTATGCAGTCGATTTCTGGACGGGTCTATCAGTGGCGTGTCTGTGTACTACTTCCCCGAAAAGGTCACAACTTCGCAGCCGCTGAGTCTCTGCCTTATTCACGAAACGCTGAACACAACCCTCGCTGCCCCAGGAGCCTCGCATGCCTGTGAGACGTGTCGGCTCCGACGCAAGAGAAACAGTTGCCTGAGAATACTCGAGCGGTAAAGATCCGGTAGGTGATGCTGGAAGTCCTTTGGGACGCCGGCGAGTCAACGACCTTGCACGATGGCATGAGGCCGGCTCATATCCTATCAATTGAGCACTGACGACACGTAAATCCACACGTGCTCGACTCAAGTCCCAAGCGAAGACGGATGGTGGCTGCTACTTACGCGATGTCCCTAGTACTGACCATAGCAAGCGTGACGAGTACGTCTGGGGACGAAAAGGGGATGCTCTCCAGCCTGGCAGAGAGCTATGAACTGGACTGACTATTTTGCCACCAATTGCACCAAGCTGGCCACTTCGCGGTATGGCATGTTTTCTTTGCACCGTTGATGAGTAAATTCTTGCATGTGAATATCGCAGTTTGGTATAAAGGCAGTCTGACGCTGACGGTGTCTTGGAGATGAACACGCTGCCTGGAATGACCACTGTAATGCTCATGTGATCCAAACAGCAGTATGATTGATTCCCTCGGTCGAATCGGTGGCTACCTAGGTACCTGGAGGCGGTAGGCAAGGAGAACCGAAGGCGAGCGGAAAGTCGTCCAGGTGGTTCAAAGCCAATACCGAATAGCAGCTCTTGTGTCATTCATCCTCTTGTCGAGTGGCTCAAGGAGGGTTCCCGGGTACGATGTTCATAGAGCTTGTCGCTATATACGGTAAATTAGTTCTTGCAGGTGCAGAATCAGAATGATGGAGGATGATATGCTTGGTACCTCGTCCAAAGAGGATGATCTCTTCCGAAGAACTCCTTTCATGGAAATCTTCTTGCTGTCTGTCGCCAGTTGGTGCCCTCAACGGGGCCCAATGACAGCCTTCACCGACATCAACCCGTTACCTTCGACACACTCATCTTTGTACCTAGGTGATAGTGTGTATGTGGTAGCACTACCACCCCCTTCTTTGCGTGTCAGGGTTACATCGTTTAGATTTTCTCATTCCCCTATGCCTGCGTATCACATTCTGTACCATTCTCGTGGGACTGATGGATCCAATCTTAACGAACCGACTTGAGATTGCGACTCATAGGCATCGGTGGCTTACCCCTATTCCTAAGAAACAATGGAAAGTCATCAACGGACAACGAATAGATGCTGCCGACTGGCAAGACAGCCCAGGCGAAGTCTCTTTGTCTGCACCAGCCGTCGATGACTTAGAGTAAGGTACTGTTAGGTTTGGTTCAGGGGATGCTCATCAGATGTTACCTACCTACCTTATGAATCTTGGGCGAGGCACAGGTGATGGAATGGATGTCACATGTGGAACTGTCCAGTAGGCTCGTTAGCGCTGTAGTGGAGGCTCCAGTGGACCTCGCCCGCTAACGAACAGCCCGTGTCGGCAATCAGCACGCTAAGCGTGCAGTACAATGCGCCCGCAGTGGGTAAGGGCGTCTCCCCGTCCCCCGGGTTGACCTTGTTGATGTTGACATGCCCGCGAGCTAAGCTCACAATGATCTGTCAAGTGCCTCCTCACAACCTCGCATCCACGAGCACACGAGCACCGCAAACGAGGCAGTCTTGCTGGCAGACTTTGCCGACATCCATGACCGCCTGGTCTGAAACGTGAGGGAGCCGGTGCCATAGCTCGCCAAGATGAACGAGAAGCGCCCAGCCGCGGGTCAGATAACTGGCCAGAGAACCACGGGCATTCCAAAGCCCTCGTCCCGTCTCCCTTTGCCGAGATCAAGCATACCAATGCCTTCTGCCTCTGCTGCTCCCCGTTCTATACAACCAGCCGAAACCCCACGTGTCTCGACCCAATCACTAGCCGCCAGTACCATACGAAACCCTCGCTTACGCACGTCTTCTTCAAGGGAACAGCTCAATACTTCATCCAGCCTACGTCAGTCGCAGAGATCGAACGCGCCTCCTGTCAGTTCCCAGTCCGCTCTTCGAAATTCACGGACTAGGAGTCGGAGCACGTCACGCGGGTTGCAAACAAGCAGCTTGCAGACACACCAAGAGGCTGACCATGTCCCTCCCACGAGGCCCTTGGTCCCCAGAAGACGCCCATCTGTACAGTTCGTCCAGCCTGCTCAAGAGGTTTCGATAGAGGAGGACATTCCACCTACGCAGGAAGGCGAAGACGACCAAGCCACGGCACTTCCGCCATTGCCCAATTCTCCCGAGGAAGGCCTTACTTTCGAAGCCCTGTTATCCCGACCGAAGAAATCCCGGCTGTCACTCGCAGAGAGGACTATCGAGACGCTGTCACAACTTCCTTCCTCCCCGGCCCCCAAGCGACGTGGTAGCAACATGTTCGATTCAGATGGTTTCAGAAGGCCGCAGTCGAAAGGAAGCACAGAGTCACGGCCAGGATCAAGTTATCAGTCAGATGGCCCGGGCTCGCGGGCAAGATCGTTGAGCCGTCCTGGATCGTCGTTGAACCGTCCTGGGTCGTCGTTAAGCCGGCCTGGATCGAGCTCCGGCCCATATGACAGCCTCTATAATGACTTTAGGGCCTCTACAAACACCTACAAGCCGCCACTGACCACTGTTTATGGCACCCCTTCCAGGGGAATCTCGGGAGTTGGCTCCCTGACGACCCCTGTTGGCAAGTCCACACCAAAATTCACACCACGATCTACTTTGAGCAAGATGCCATCTTGGACTTCATTATCAGCTTCCGTTGGACCCGGTACACCGAGTCCAGAGAAGTATGCTCAGGCCTTCTTGCCAAGGTATGGTTCCAAAACAATAGCTCCCCGGTCTTTGAAGCCGCGAGCCTCGATGAACAGGCTCTTCAAGAAACCGTCCATGCCATCTCTCGATAAACCGACAGCTGCCACCAAAGTCCCCGGCAGCCACCCACGCAAGGTTTCCCTTGCCTCTGCCAAGTCATTCAGTACATCTGGCGAAGGCCGAAACCTATCAAGCGCCTCTACCGTGTCGACAACCCCAACCGTTGACTCGGTCGATGACGCGCCCTCTTCTTCAAGTCTCAAGTCGTCTGCAGCACTGCGGGAGCAGATAGCAAAAGCAAAGGCTTCAAAACGGGCCGTTAGCCGACAAGTATCGGGGGCCACGGCGACAGAAGCTGAGGCTTCCGTTGTGCCCACTGATAACACCTTTGATTTCGGTTTGTCTGATGATCCGTTTGGTCAGCACAGTTTTGAAAGCTCAAACCGCAAAGTTATGCAGTCTCGGATCAACACGGCACGGACTACTGGCAGGCTGAACATCGCTGCCATGGGTCTGAAAGAGATCCCCGAGGATGTGCTGAATATGTATGATATGGAATCCATCGGTCGAGCCAATGGTTCCTGGGCCGAAAGTGTGGACTTGAGCCGCTTTGTGGCGGCGGATAATGAACTCGAGACAATTGATGATGCGATCTTCCCGGACATCGACCCCAATGATTTTGAAGAGGAGGACGACAGAGGCCGGATATTCTTGGGTCTGGAGTCTGCAGACCTTCATAATAACATGCTAATCGCGCTACCCATGGGGCTGAGACGTCTACAACAGCTCACCTTATTGAATTTGGTAAGACTCCGATCGTAGGATTGTGGTACATCACGGACCTGGCTGACATAATAGCAGGCGTCAAACAAGCTGACAAATAATTGTCTTGAAGTTATTTCGCAGTGCACTGCCTTGCGAGACCTCAAGCTAGGAAATAACTTACTCTATGGTGCGCTGGAGGATTGTTTCGTGCTCGAAAATCTGGAGATACTCGATGTCCACGGAAACAACCTCTCGGCGCTGCCTTCTGGAATCGGTAACATGAAGAGGCTTCGCATTCTGAACCTCGACGAGAATGCTTTTGAATCGTTACCGTTTGACCAACTTTCAAAGTTGCCACTGACAGAGCTGCTGGTTCGGAAGAATAAACTCAGCGGGACATTGATCGAGTCTGGAGTCCAGAGCCTTCCCCAACTTCAGCTGTTAGACTGCTCGAGTAATCAGCTCACTTACCTAGTGTCTCCCGATGTGGCCCAACCACTGAGCTTGCCTTCGTTGCACCAACTGACGGTATCGATGAATCGGTTAAAGTCCCTCCCGGACATGAGTTCCTGGACCAGTATACTGACGATCAATGCCGAGGACAACAGCATCGCTGCTTTACCAGATGGCTTCACGACGTGTGAGACGCTCAGACACGCCGGATTCTCCAGTAACGACATCCGAACAATACCTCCGGATATTGCCCACATGGATGGACTGGCAATGCTACGACTCACTGGAAACCCTCTGCGAGACAAGAAGTTCACGTCACTTACTACCGAAGAGCTGAAGGATGCTTTGGCGGCGAGGCTACAGCCCTTGCCAGCCCACGACATAAATGGCGCGGCAGAGCACTCGGGGAACGGGCCCAACCGTGCCAGAGCAGCCAGCTCTTCAGTGACTAATTCCTTGGGGAGGATCACCAATTCAGTAGGTCTGGAGGAGGATGGTGACGGTGATGACGACGATGGCCGTTCAGACTACGATGACTTTGCCACGCCGCCAACCTCGGCTCCCCAGTCGCCGGCTCGATCGCGGTCCCAGACGCTGTCAAGTCAAACGTGGCCCATGAAACCGGGTGGTGTCCTTGATCGATCTAATACGCAGTCGTCGTCGCTGCACCCAGTCGTTTGCTCCAAAATTGCGGCTGCCCACACTGTGCGCGAAGTGCGGCTCCAACACAATACGTTTACGCAGTTCCCGAATTCACTGTCGTTCTTCGCCGACACGATCACGTCGCTATGCATGTCGCACAACCAACTGACGGGAGAGAGCTGGTTGACGGAGCAGATGGATCTCACGGCGTTACGGGAGCTGCATCTACAGTCCAACTTCTGCACGAGCCTGACGCCCCTGACGACGTATCTGTGTGCGCCCAACCTAGAGAGACTTGATGTGTCGTTCAACCGGATCGTGCGGGTACCAGCTCTGCGAGACTTCTTCCCGAGCCTAACGGTCCTTCTGATATCTAATAACCGGCTGGAGGAGCTCGACCCGGACTCGGTGCAGGGAATGAAGATTGTCGACGCCAGCAACAACGAATTGGCACACCTCAACCCTCGACTTGGGCTGCAGAGCCTAGAGAGGTTGGACGTGATGGGAAACCGCTTCCGAGTTCCTAGGTGGAACGTTCTTGAGCGTGGGACCGAGGCGACTCTTCGATGGCTGAGAGGGCGTGTCCCCGTTGCCGAGATGGCGGAATGGCGAGCAAAGGCGGGCAGGGGTGAGTCGGAATCAGCTGGCGAAGTCGACTAATATTGGCGTGTCGGGTACTTCCTATCATGGTGTTCGTGGTGTCAAAAATCGTGGTTCTTTGCTGGCGTACTATGGAGATATATATAGCTGTCTACGACACGGGATTGTCGGATTTCAAGGGCATATGGGTGTTGAGTCGATTCAAGATGCCGGGGAGACAAGCGTTGGAACGACAGGCGCATGCGGCGTACATTGTACGATAACGTCCCAACTACGCGGCGGACACGCCTCTGTGAATACCTATGTATAATTTGATACCACATATCTGTACACGTGTTTCGCATCTGGGGGGAGAGAAGGCACTGGTATGTGAGATGCGCAAGATGCGCAAGATGCGCAATATGTCCCTAGTCTTTCTCGGGTGGAAACGCACGTCGTGCCAGCCACGCGTTTTATGGGATAATGGGGCCATGTGGCTGGGCTTAGTGGGACAGGGCCAGCAGCGCCAGCTCAGCCAGCCGGCCCAGAAGCCAGCCTTCCCCATTTCCAGCTCCACTGTCCACCTCAGGTACCTGCTGCCGCAGCCGGTCGCTTGGTGGGCTCGCACAGCAACCGCTCTTTTCTCCATCATCATCATCATCCTCCTCCGATCACCCACTTCGTTCGGCCTGCCGCTCTCGATTGCGATTGCGATACTTTGCGATACCTTCACCCGCCTGGATGCGACCATCTATCTCGCCGGCGCTCTTTCTATCTCCACCTCTCTCACCTTCCCACTCTCCTCGCGCTCTCCGCACCTCCGACAGTCTGCGAATCCCCTCTTCGTTACCGCTACCGGCTGCTATCAACAGCTCGTTTGCGTGCCACGACACCTTGTGGGCCGCTCGACAATCACGACAATCAACGCGCGCTCCTCTTTGCTTAGGGTTAAACATGTCTGCCGATATTGAGATGCCCGCATCGCGACCCAACGGCGTGGTCGACACCGATCGTGACCACGACCACGTACCTTCGACCCCACCTGCAGAAGCAGCCAACCGCCATGCATCATCACAGCAGTCCATTCCCTCTACCGAAGGTCCGGCCTCGCCTCTCGACCCCTCTGCTTCCTTCAAGTCTGACCTCAACGACGACCGCAACTCGCCTCGCATCATTCCTTCGTCCTTGACCCCGCCTCCGTCATCCCAGGTGCCCAAGCCCAACGCTGCCTCCGGGATGCCTCCAGGCTACATCACCAGCCAGCGAGCCAACATGTTCTCTCCGCCCACCACCACGCTCCGACGTCATGGCCGTGACAATACCAACGCCGACGAATATCTCGCACCTACTTCAGACCAGCTTGCTGATGCCTCGGCCGACCAGCTTCGCACAATGGTTGCGTCCTGCGTCGCAGAAAATGCCAGGCTCAAGACGGAAACTGCCCATCATAGGTTACAGTATAGGATGATGAGCATCCAGGCCACAGAAGAAGCGAACAGGGCTGCCGTCGAACTCGCCATGGCTGACCGATCGGTCGACTTTTACCGAGAGAGCCTGTTTGCCCTTCAGGCTCGTCGTGAACTCAACTCTCCTGTAGACACCATTCAGATCAAGTATCGCGAACTTCAGAACGTGCACGAGGCCGCCCGGAAGAAGATCGAGACGCTAGAGCGGCGACTGAAGGCATCAACCAAAGTTATCCGACAACGGGCAGAAGAGATTGACAGCTTGGTCGATGACCGCGACATGCTTCTAACCCGAATCCGCGAAAACCGGGAGCATTTCCACATGCTTTGCAGCCCCGGTTTTGCGTTCCACGGTGTCTTGACGCCCAAGACCCCAACCACAGCCTCACCTCAGCAGTACCGAGGTACGCCTCGGCAGACACCAAAACCCCTGGGTCGGGGTGCTTACCATGGGCCTGATCCCACCAACATTGGCCTCTTGCTGGAAGCTATGAATCAGAATGAGAACAACAGCGCACCCTCAACCCCACTGACGAGTAGCCGTCCTGCGCCTCGCATGCCTCCCAGACACACCCGCGGCGTCCAATCCATGTCCTCCCTTCCCACCACGCCGAGTTCACGCCCCTCTGGTATTCACACCGGTCTGCTGCCATCGGTTGATCTTGTGCCTCGCACGGAGCCACCACGCTTTGTAGGCAGTGGTCGATATGGTCCCGAGACACCGATGCAGAAGCGAAATCACAAGAGCCGAGAAAGCACCATCTCGGCCGATGACAATGAGGAACTTGCCCGCGCTGCTGTCGCAGCGGCCACAACTTCGATCATATCTCAGAGTTCACATGCGTCGCAGCGTCGCGAAGCAGGTGAGGAGGAGGTGTATGAGAGCCAAGCTAGTCAGGCCGCATCTGAGTTGCTACGCCGTGATCCCCGCGAGAGCTTCGAAGTGGCGAGCTCTGTGGGGTCTCGAGACGGCACGCCAGCTCCAGCCGAGAAGACTGCGAAACTTCAGTCCAAGCTATTCGCGGGCTTGAACAAGGCGGGTCTGGCTTCGGAGAAGCGAAAGTTCAGCGGAGGACTACAGGAAGCAGAGGAGGTGCAAAGAGGACGCTTCACCAGCCCAACGAAGAAAATGAAGTTTGGAGCGGACGGAGAAGCAACCAACCACCGGGTCGGCCTCGGGATTCGATATGGCCATGGCCAGGGACGTTGAAGACGTGTCTCACTCACCATGCCCTCTGGGACTTGAAGACCCAGTTTAACGATTTACCACGATAGAAGCGCATGAGTTTGATGAGATTTCGGAGGCTTTTAGCATGACTGAAGTTCAGGATCGGTCTTGAGCTGTATACCAGATACCCCTTTCTGCTGTCGGTTGCTAGCATGGTTGCTTATCACGGGGCCGCTGGACTCTCTCCTCATATGTGGACAGAGTGCCATTGGTCTCATCTCTAGCCATTTTGGGCATCGGCGTTTTGCGAGGTAGATAAGATTGACTCGACGAACCAAGATGGTTGGTTCCATGTCGTCGACCAGCATCAGTGTAGACTTGATTCCTTGTGAACTTCGAACCTTGTAGTTGGCGTGACATGAGCACCACGGTTACATGACTCGAGCCAACTCGCCCACCTAATACCACCTGTATCGACGACACGGCTGTCTGACACCTGGTTTGGCAGGTGGCGGCATCAGGTACCTGCCGACATCAACTACCTGGGGAAGTTAGTTGGACCGGCACGCGGACGGGGCGACAGGGCGACAGGGCGACGGGGCCCAGCGGGCGGATGTGCATTTATCCCCCGCAATCGGAACCCCCAGCCGGCAATGTACATACAAACATGCAAACATGACGCCCGACGACCCGTGCGTTTGCCTCTTCTGTGGTATTTTAGGGTGTATTTCTTCTTCTTCGCCCCTGTAACTGTCCTTTTGCCTTTACTCTATACGAATTGCCGAAGCAGCTTGATCTCGAGCTCTGTCGCTCTCTGTTTCGCAGCCGGTCTCTCTTCTCCCCCAAAGCCCTTCCTCCACGAAAAGCCGACAACGCCCCGACCACCATGGCCCTCCCCAAAGGCCTCTCGGCCGTCCTGGCCAAGGCCCCCTCCGACACGGTCATCCTCTCGGCCCTGCGCACGCCCATCTGCCGCGCTTACAAGGGCCAGCTGAAGGACGCCTACCCAGAGGAGCTGCTGTCGGTGGTGCTGCGCGCGACCCTCGACGCGAACCCGGACCTGGACCCCAAGCACATCGACGACGTGGCCGTCGGCGTCGTGCTGTCGGAGCTGGGCGGCAGCAAAGCCGCCCGCATGGCCATGAACCACGTCGGCTTCCCCAACTCGACGTCGCTGTACACGGTCAACCGCGCCTGCAGCAGCAGCCTGCAGAGCGTCGCGGCCATCTCGGCGCAGATCCGCACGGGCATGATTAGTGGTGGCATCGCGGCCGGCATGGAGAGCATGACGCGGAACTACGGGAGCAGGGCCATACCGGAGGACCTGTGGCCAGAACTCAAAGAGAGCGGCTCCAAGGACGCGCGCGACTGCATCATGCCAATGGGGCTGACGAGCGAGAACGTGGCGGCGCGGTATGGTGTGGGCAGGAGGGAACAGGACGAGTTCGCCGTCGAGTCGCACCGCCGGGCCGCGAAGGCGCAGGCCGACGGCTCGTTCAAGCAGGAGATCGTCCCCGTCAAGACAAGGTTCCAGGAGGTCGACAAGCAGGGCAACAACGTCGGGGAGGAGCGGCTCATCACGGCCACGCAGGACGACGGGATCCGCGCGAACGCGTCGCTCGAGGGGCTCGCGAAGCTGAAGCCGGCCTTCAAGGGCGACGGCGCGAGCACGGCGGGCAATTCCAGCCAGGTCAGCGACGGGGCCGCGGCCACGCTGCTGATGCGGAGGTCTACGGCCACGGAGCTGGGGCTTAGTGGGAGTATCATCGGCAAGTTCGTCGGCGCCGCGACGGTAGGCTGCGCGCCGGACGAGATGGGCGTCGGGCCCGCGCTGGCGATCCCGAAGCTGCTGGGCGGGTTCGGGTTAGAGACGAAAGACGTGGATCGCTGGGAGATCAACGAGGCGTTTGCGAGCCAGGCTATCTACTGCGTGCGCGAGCTGGGACTGCAGGCGGCGTGGGAGGAGGGGCGGGTCAACCCGGATGGGGGCGCGATTGCGCTGGGGCATCCGCTGGGGGCTACGGGGGCGAGGATGACTGCTACGACTTTGCATGGCCTGGGCAGGACGGGCGGGGAGGTGGGTGTGGTTAGTATGTGTGTGGGCACGGGGATGGGGATGGCTGGGCTGTTTGTGAGGGAGTAGCGAGGGTAGACTCATGTATATAGCGAAGCGCAGATGATGAAGAAATAAATTCTTGTTGTACTTTCTTGGCAGTTATGGGCCCCCGCCTCATGTCGATGATCTTTTCAGGGTGGTTGTCCTGCCTTGGGAACTTGGTGAGTGCCATGTCTCGGGAGATGTGAGTAGTGGGATGCAGGCAGCATATGCTCAAGGGATGGCACATGCCCCCCATGATTCTGGACGACAGCATCGACGACACTCTCAGAGTGGAGTTTCAAATCTTGCGATGCTTCGTTTGATACATTCACGTTGCTCGAGAAGCAGTCATAGTGGTCTACATCCATAAAGGTGGGGGACAAACGAGGTCAGGGGGGGAGCCTTGACCGTTTCCGGTGGGAGGCTCTTCTCAAAGATATGTTAGACAATCCACTTGCGAGCCCAATTGGAGAGTCTGAGAGAGACACCAAAGCGAATTATATTTCGTGGCGTTCAAATACGTCCTTCGGAGTGCTTACGCTTACGCTTACGCTTACGAGGCATCGATGTTCTGTTCCGAGACCTCACGACCAGTTGCCTGACCTCCGGTGATCGACCGCTCTACGGACACGGCGTACGCGGGATATCACCACTTCGCGACCAGCCCACCCGCCTTCCGAACCCGCTCGTTCGTCCAGTCCCGTCCCGTCTCGTCCACCAGAAAGCAAGGAACGATGCTCCTCCTCTTCCTCCTCACCACCTCCCTCGTCTGGACCACCGTACTCACCTTCTTCATCGTGCGCGACTACCGACTCCTCCTCCACGTGGCGCGCTGGTCCACATCCATCTACCTAATCGTTTTCGGCATATTCGCCGCAGAAGTGTTACGCGAGGGCCTCGTCGTCAACGGCCACGCCCCGCTACACTGGGACGTGCGCATCGCCTGGACCTCGTGGTTCGTGCTGGTCGCGTGCTCGGTGTTCGACTGGCGCTTTTTAGTCCCCGCCGTCGTGTGCCCGGTTTGGTTCTTGAGCTTTCCGGAGGTGAGGACGCTGCTGAATTATGGGCTGGTACACCCATCGAATGTTCATACGAAAAAAACACGGCGGTCTTGGTGCCAGGAAATTCATGAGGACAGGTCTTGCTCGTGTCGGAGCTGCCTCTGCTTGTGATTGCTCGTCCATGAACGTCGCATCTGAAGTCCCACGTACTATATACCGGGAGATCAGAGCTGTGCTGCTTTCACTGTGGGAATATACCATTCGGAAACTGGGGACGTTGCTAGAAGCAGCAGTTCCACGTTATGGACATCGGCTTGTTTACAGCAGAAATATACTTCCAAGGGATGCTGGGCATTTCGGCAAAGTCGGCTTGAAGGGCCCGCTGGGCAAGTTGAGATGGGAGGACTATGGGAAGTTGGAGTGAAATATCACCCGGATGGCGACACCCTGACCCTGATAGGACGAGCGGTCAAGCGGACATTCAGACGAGCATGATCATATGATGAGGCCCAGTCAGGAAGCAGGCAGAAGGCAGCAGCATAATGAACCCATGCGGGGAACCATGTGACCTTTGAATTTGACATCGAACTCCTTCTCTCATTCTCATCTTCAGCCATTTCATTACAGCAGCTGCCCTGCCTAATCACTCGCCGAAATGAACACTACACCATATATTCTATCATTGCCCGAGAACGTTCGGCACAGCATATTCGCCGCCGCCCTCCCATTGGTCGAGTCGAATTTGGCTTCGATAAGCAAGGCAACATCCTCGCAACCGGATGCCGACTCTTGCGCGTCTGCAAGCGTATGCGAGACGATGTTATCGACGCCTGCAAACAAGGGACCCTGCAACTTATCTACACATTCAGATATCCGTCGGCGATGGCCACCTACTTCTCCTACATCGCCTCCGGTCATGACCCACTCCTGCCTCCCTGCAAGACCATCCGCGTGGTCCTTTTAGCCGAGATAGACGGCGACGGACCCTCGTCTCTGGACGAGAACGAAGAGGGTGATCGTCCAGGCCCCAGGATATCATGGTGGTGCTATACTCGCACAGACTATGACAGATCACGGACTGGATCTGAGTTCTGAACCAGACCTCCTGACATATGATGACGGAAACGTACTAGATCTGGTCTTCTCAGATATCCTTATAGCTAAAGCCTCAGTGAATGATGCACTCCAGTGTACCTCAGATCACAAGACATTACAAATAGTTATTCCAATTCAGGGAGACCTAGACCGGGTCCCCAAGGCCGATCGTTGGATAGTACCAGACGATAAACTACAAGAGCTGGTTGATAATGTCCAAAACAGGATTCACGAGCTCCCCCGGCTGGGTGCATCCCCTGGCCAGGTGGACGCCTTTACGCAGAGCTTGATCAACATGATCCAAGGCTGTGTAAGGACAGTGGGCAAGAAGCCCCGACAATCTAGGCCCACTGTTTGGTGGAATGATGAATGCAAAGCAGCTATTCAGACATACAGGGCCTTTTCTAAACAGACCACAAACCAAGAAGGGCAGAATTCAGCCCGACAGGACTTTTGTCACATGGTTCAGAAAGCTAGGAGAGAGTACTGACAAACTCTAATTGATTCAGCGATTGAACCAAAGGACCTGTACAGAATCGTTTTCTGGCACAAGCTATTTGTAGGATTGTGTTCCCCCCCAATCATTATAGGAGATCAAATATCTGAGTCACAAAAGAGCAAGACAAATACGCTATGCTCAGCCATACTTGAACGAAGTACCCCAGACAACGATATCATCGACCCTTGGTCCGCTCAGATCACACAACCCAAGCCACATATCCCCCTTGAATACCATGTCGGACTAGAAGAGACTGAAGGGTCCACTATAGGGACCAAGAGCAATTCCCCGGGAGTAGACACCCTCACAGTACGGATTCTGAAAGCTTGCTGGCCAGTCATTGGGGAACATGTCAGAGCCCTTTTCTAGACCTATCTACAGATCAGACACCACCCTAAATCATTCAAAGTAGCTAAGGTGGTGATGATCCCAAAACCAGGCAAGAAAGACTATTCCAACCCCAGGGCCTACAGACCAATATCGCTGTTATCATGTCTTGGCAAAGGCTTAGAACGACTCATTACAAAAAGAATTGCCTGGTTTGTTATTAAATTTGGAATTCTAGCTCTATAACATTTCAGAGCTCTACCAAAGCGCTCTGTCACTGACCTGGTAGCTGCACTCATACACAATATGGAGCAGACCCTCGACCAAGGCCTCGTCGCAACGGTAGCCACGTCAGATGTGAAAAAGCCTTTAACGCTGCCCTAATGAGACGGCTGGTGGTTCGCATGAGAGAACAGGGCTGGCCGGGCTTTCTTATAAGATGGGTCCAGTCATTCATGTCCGAGCGGTCCACAACAGTTTGGTTTGAAGGTATTGTGACTGATATAAAAGCTTTCACTTATGGGCTATCACAAGGCTTACTGGCCTTTCTAATCCTTTATATGCTATAAACAGAGCCAATCTGTGCCCGACTTGGTATGAAAAGGAGACGCTTTGGATACACAGACAATCTAGCGACTCTCTATATTGGAGAGAACCTTAAAGAAACAGTCATAAAGGCTACTAAAAACGTTTATTTATTTAATCAATAGGGACATGATAATACTATTGAATTTGACCCTGATAAAACCGAGATTATGCACTTCTTACGAAAAAAGAACTCAGACAACCCTCCAGTCCGCCACGGGACAATGAACAAAACAGCAAAGGACTCCATGCGATGGCTGGGTGTCTTCCTGGATAGAAAACTAAACTTCAAAGATCACGTTTCCTACTGGGCCAAGAAAGCTAATAAGGTAACAAATCACCTTCGAGGACTATACAACACAGTCAAAGGACTTCCAGTAAAGTCAACCAAGAGGGCTGTGAAAGCTTGTGTTATTCCTATTCTTACACACGGCCTGGAGGCCTGGTACCCAGGAATCGAGAAAGTCGGGAGCTTAGGTGGGACATCAGCATGTCGCATTAAGGGGCTTCTTAGAACGATAAATGCTGTACTACGAACAGCGATCAGGGCTATCTTACCGGTCTGGAAAACACACCCAGGATATATCCTACACTTTGAATCACAGATTCTCCTAGCAGGAGTTCTCACTGAGTCAATAAGACGACGTCATGGCCTCCGACTCGAATAAATAGACCAGAGATACCCTCTTATTAGCAGGCTCTAAATATAGGCTCACAATGAACCAACAAGGTTATAAAAGAGTTTTTAGCTAATCCCTGACTTCTAGAGACCAATACTCACCAAGCCATCATAGAAGAAGTCCCTAATCTATAAGGATAAAGACAAAAAAATAGAGCTCTTCAAGAAATGGTTACAAGAGAGAAATGTGAACACTGACCTTGTCATCTACTCGGATGGATCACAGTTGGACAATCAAGGCACAACCCGCACTGGATGGGGTTATACCATCAGAAAAGGCGGCACTATACAAGAAGTATATCAGGAAAAAGACAGACTTCTATAAACATAAATAATAGATACTGAAGTCCATAGCGCTCTCTAAGGTCTTATAACAACCAAGGCAGTTGGACGCAGAAATAGCTATATGTCTGCCTGGACAACACGTCAGTGGTAGATGGGCTCAATCGGACTCCACCCGAGATATCACAGAATATTTTTCTACGATTCCAAGAACTTGCCACAACACACACTCCTGGAGTGACCGTCAAGTAGATTCCTGGACACAGAGATATCAATGGCAACAAAGCTACTAACACATTAATAAAAGAGGATGCCATGCTAGAAACGGACGTGACGAACCTTCCCACAATCTCTTGGATAAAGAGAGATCTCAAAAAAAAGGACAAGAAAGAATTTGATTAATAATAAAAAGACCAATTAGAACCTAAATATCAAAAAGTATATTCATATATAATAACTAAAAGAGACCTTATATCCTTTGAAAGAAGCACTCTACACAGACTTCTAGCGGCCAGATCTGGACATGGCGACTTTCCTAGATATCACGAACATTTTGGGCATACAGACTCGAATGACCACTGCAGCTGCGGTAAGAAGAAAACACCATAATATATTTTCTTTTATAAGAGACTTGGGAAAAACTGATTACTGCCCAGGTACTCGCTTAGGACAGCCTGTTTACAATACTTGGGAGAGAGAAGCGCGGAATGGGCAAGATTTGTTGAGAAGAGCAAGTTCTTTTCATCAATCTGTCCCTAATAGATAGCTGTTCTTAAAGGACCAGATGAATGACCCCAAAGTTATACAGCCGCAACAACAGGGATGGGCTCGTGAGCGGGACTGACTGTATTTATTATCTTGATACCTCCACAACCTTGCGATGCAGAGGCTCTGGGAGGCGCGGTTTGCACTACTGAGGAGCGATCCCCCACGTTAAATACAATCAATCAATCAATCAAAGACAGTATGACCTAAGCTGCAAATCTGACCTGACCACAGACGACGCGGTAGGCGAGGAGTGATGATCGAGAAGTTGGTGAATTAATGTAGGGTATGCAGCCTCAGTCGTGAGATGTTGCCCCAACTAGACTGCAATGTTGGCAGAGAGCTTAGCAGGCAGGTACCGCGGTACGATGTGGCGTTTGCTTAGTGCAGCATAAAGGTACCTATTGACTGGAGGTTTCTGCTCGAGGTCAGGTGAGGGAAGGCACGAAAAGTTAGGCCAAACCGTGGGTGATGATTATGGAGGAGGATGATGATTTTGATTGATTGATTTGATTTTGATTTTCTTTATCGTGGGTGCAGTCCCTCAGCAGGGCAAACTACGCCTCCCAGTGCCATTGCATCGCAAGGTTGTAGAGGTGTCAGTCTAGATACATTCAAATCCGCGCACGAGCCCATCCTCGCTGTAGCGGTACCAACCTGGAGTGTTCCAGATAGTTTTAGTCAATACCCAAGCACGATTCCGTCAGAAAAACCTCCTGTCTAGTGACAAAGCGACCCAGTGGACCTCAGTCCTCTGGTGTACATATCGTCCCAATAGCCGTTCGATATATGTCGCATTGGTGGATGAAGCAGGTGTTTGTTATCTACTGGCGAGGGAAACCACAAGGGGAAAAACCTCACAGGAGTGGGTGTTATGGAGACAAGCCTTTGGCTATGGGGCTCTGTAATAAGAAGCCCTCTCTACTGTCGTGTGCTGGTTGTCGACTCGCACAAGCCGGGTCAGAAGGGGGCCGTAGCAGGATTCGATCCCACTTGTTCTCGTCGCCCACCGCACAAACGAGAACACAGCCAGGCGCATTTGACCATTGCGCCATACGGCCGTATGGAGGAGGATGGAAGGTGGTTCGTGGTGTTGGGAGTGATTGATACCACTCCGAACCCGAAGCTGTCGCTGTTTCGCTCCTAATATGATATGGGCATATGATAGGTGTCAGCTCTTTTATCACAGAGTTCGGAGTCTCGTGGAGGATATGCAATGTTGTGACGTGAGTGGAGAGGTATGTTGTGTGGAGTGAAGGGGGTAATTGGGGAGAGGTGATCTGGTTACCTCGGTGAGAAGAGCAGACAGCTGTACCAGCGAGTCCGCTTTGGAGGAAGACGCAGACTCTGCAGTCAAGTATGACCTGTGGTATATGGGCACTCCGTATGCTCGGGTGGATTCAAGACGGTGTTAGCGTGATGCGATGAGAAGATAGGGGTTGAGGTGTGATGGAGGAAGATGGCGAGAGAGGATGGTGGTGATGCGCAGATGTGGGTTCAGTTGACAATACCAGGAAGGTGCGTACCAAACTCAAGAACCCAATTCCAGCATGGAGATGAGGGAGGCGGAAAGGTTAGTAAGGCCGGGGCATCAAGAGATGTCCTGCTATTTGCACCTTGTTTCCACCCCTATCTCTCCAGGCAGCTAGCAGCGGGCTAACTACTAAACTTACGGCTTATCGGAGCAATTATCGGAACAGTTATCGAAGCAATTGTCGGAGCAGTTGTCGGAGCAGTCACGGTGCAGCTGTCGGTGCAGTTATTGTTGTAGTTATTGCAAATTTTAATGCAGTTATTAGCGCAGTTGTTGGTGCAGTTGTGCTGAGATAGGGGGCTGTATTGCAGCTGGCTAGTAGCTAAAGTGTAAAGACAAGGTGTAAATAAACAGTTCTAACAAAGTGCAAATAGCAAGACTTATCAAGAGATTGGTTCATGTAAAGGGAACCAGGGTGGGCCACGATAGACTGCATCAAGATAACCTGCAGGCACGTTCAGTTGACTCATGGACGATGGATATGTACGATTGTATTCTTTATCTACAAAATGATAAAACTCGCTCCAGGTGTCTGTTATGCTAAGACCTGGTCGCATGAGCAGCGCCCGCTAACCCAATCCAGTACACCCTGACTATGAAGAAGAGAAGTACAGGGGTCACAAGACCAAGTAAACGCATCTGAAGGGCAATGAAGAACTCGAGGACCGCCAGCGATCCGTCACTCTCCATACATTTCTTCCACAGACCCCGATGGTCGTTCCCGCGGTTGTGTCGCAAGCCATGCTGGAAGCAATAATCGCAGCATACCATCCCGCTCTCGGGGTGGCCACATGTGTTATACGTCAAAGCTGTATCGAGGACATACTTCGTCTTGTCGAGATCGATTGAGTAGTTGCTAGAGGTGAGCAGTACTGGCCGGGGTCTTTTGGACTTGGGTATGATTAGACGTAGCTTGGGCCTCGGACTTAACTTGGGCCTCATGGTGGCGTAATCCTTACTCGAGGAAGGCATGAGAAGCGGTGTTGACTGCGAAGGGGCAATGATGGTAGCCGACATTTCAATTCTGGATTTGGATAGCAATTTCAGGACGCTGTGCCAGACTGGTGCTGGAGTACCCCTGAAACCTGGCCAGGGGATGAAATAAAAATTTGAAGGAACGGCTTAACGAGTGATTGTGATGTAAATGTCTGGATGGAGAAAAACAAGTACGCCTCTTATGTGCATGGGTAGACAATCACCTTTGTGATGATTGTTGCTATAACAAGAAGAGCGGCTACAACGCCTTGTCCTGGAGAACAAAGCACAAAAGATTACGCGGATGCGATGATCAGGAAGCCTTTGAGATGCAAAGAGGACGCCTTCCGTTCTTTTTCCACTAGGGAGACCATCGGGAGGAGAAACGGACCGTGTCTGAGAGGCAGCTGTATCATGCAGTTGCACGGAAGGCAAAGGGCCCGCATGGCTTTCGATACCCAAAACTTGCACAGGAAAATTGGAAGGAAGACGTAATGAAACGAGGTAAGCAGTATAATATGTACATGTATGTATGTATGTATGACAGATATTAGTTATACGCGAAGAAGGATTTCCCAAATTGACGCTCTGAGAGGGGCTTATGTATATGCCCTCCATTATATACACGCAAGGAGACTAGGTATCAATGCGAAATTCTCGAAGACCAATATTTCTTTATAGCCTTCCACGCGTCCTCGTCATCCTCCACCTGCTTCTTCGGGTGCTTGAGAGCCTCGTCAAATTCGCCGCACCGGTGCTTATCCTCAAGGTCGAGCACAAACTCTTCAATCTTCGAGGAGCCCACCTGTCGCTGAACTTTGAGGTTTCGGTCCAGGAAACGCCACGCCAAGTCGACGCACTTGGCCTCGTCGCTCGGGTCATCTCCGAACCCAGACTGCTTCTTCATATATTTCAACCAATCGCGGAAGCTACGGCCATCCGCCAGGTCCGCGACGGTGTAGAAGCACGTGTCCTCGGGCGCGAGGTGGTTTGTCCGGAGCTCGATATTCACCCAGGCCTTGATGTTTGGCTCGCTCTCAAGCTCGAGTTTAGGACTCTTTCCGTTCTCGTCGGATGTCTCGCGCGCTTGTCGTCGCCAGTGTCGGTCTACGAGGTATAGACGCTGCCATATACCCTCGGTTAGATGTTCAATCTCTGCGATTTCGGCCTCGAAGTCTACGTCAGCCCCGTCGGTGTTGCTGCGATCATAATTATTGTCCTGCACCGTCGCGTCGAGCGTTTGCCGGATCCCTTCCTTCGTGGCTTTGCCTGCGCGAGCTTCGAGCTTAAGCACGAACTGGGATATTCTGGTTAGGTTGCGGGAGGCGATAGATAGCGAGTTGGTGATCCCGTCAAGAGTGTCCTCACTGTTGTCTGTGCATTGGGATTCCTCTGCCTCGGGTTTTCTCATGCTTTCTTCGCTTGGTGGCTCGCTAGGGGCCTTGCTTCGAGTATCACTCAGGGGCTTACTTGGACCGGTGTAGTCTACATCGCGGAAGTGGCCAATTAGCGGTTCGTCGCCGCTGTCGTACGGGGATGGCAACTCTGGGCCGTCTTGCCATACATTTATGTCGTCGTCCTCTCCCTCCTCTCCGTCTGATGAGCATAACGCGTGCCACGGCCGGTCATCGTACGGGGTTACTGAGCTGTAATCTGTTCTGCCCATGGTGAGTATAGTTATAGTTTCGAAGTGGAGGTCCTAAGTGTGTCAAAGACCCGATATGGAATGAATGAATAAGGGATATGGAATCAATGGATAAGGCAAATGCAGCTATCTCGGTTTTATCTTCCGAGGTGATATATGCACGTTCCCGTCAAGCCGTAAGAGCTGCCAAAAGCCTTCTTTGTGAATCCGCTTTGTCTCTTCTTCCTTGTTCTTGAACGATGCCATATAGTCTCGGATGCCTCCACCCTTACGCCAAATACATTGTTACGAAGATACACGAAACACTTTACTTTGAAGCTAAATCAAGTTCTAGGCCTGCTCGTTAGCCAGTGTGGATTAAAGAGCAGCGTTTCCCTAGTCTGATAGGCACGACCATGTCTATGTCAGCACACCAGGAAGAACTTCCGGCGCATGCCTAACAAAGGATGATAGCGTATTTCTGGAGCACACACAAGATGTACAGGGACGTGGTTGCGGCTGGACGACAGGAATTGAATTGAGGGGATATGCACATGGCGATATGCACAAACAGAGAAGCATCTAAGTGCCAGGGAACGCACCCGTGTTGTATAATCAAGTAATGCCCTGTCGCCAGTGACATAGTCCAATTTGGACAGAATTGAGAAACCATTTGCTCTGTCTCGTAAGTATAACTACGGCAAGAACCCTCATTCCTTCAGGGGCACTAGGTCTTTTTGGACCTTTGCTGAACTGCTGACATTAAGGTATAGGTTTATACCGAAACAAAACAAAGCCAGGCAGCATAATACTTGAACTAGTCACGAGGATTGTTGACATCAGTCCACAGGTGCATGTAGTTGAGGCGACAGACTTGAAGCGTCAACAAAATCAGACTCCAGACTTCGAAGTAAAATTATCCGGGTCAAGTATTCGTGTACGAAGTTGTTGACGACAGAATCCCAGTCTGAAATGAAACTATCCAGTAGTCCAAGCAGCAGCAGAACTGGACATCCTGCTGGCATGAACAATGCTCCAAATCATCAACGTGCCACCCTACTCGCCCAAGACATCAACGGAGTCAGCAGCCTCAATGTCCTTCGAATACCCAACTCCAGCGTAGATGTAGATATCCTTGACGGTCTCGTCCTCCGGTGCTCGCTTGTCTATCATGCTCGTCAGCCCATGGGTTCTCCACGAACCCAGCTCATAAGTGAGGTACTGTCTACTTACCGACGTCGGCCTTGATGACCGGCTGTGCAACAACAAAGGCTGCCAGTGCCAGTAGAATGGCTGTCTTGGGGATAGAGGAGAGCATGATGAGTTTCTGGATGTGTCTGTTGAGCGGTTCTTCTCTTTCTTTGCGTCTGATGGGTTGATGATGGCGAGTCGTGCCTCCCACTAACTTCGCCGTATGCTTGTCCTTCTTATAGGCGTGCTGGAAACATCTGCGTCCTAAGCCTCGGCAGATTCGAAGTTTCCAAATGCCGAGCTCTTCATCAGCAAGAAGGAAGGCTGCTGTAAGGATACAGATGCATACACACTGGTGAGCGACTCTACGGTCACTAGATGCAGGAAGGCGATACGTGTGACCTATGCCGTTCCCCTAATAGGCAGGTCACAACTCATAGCTTATTACTTTGATCCAATTCGGCCTACTGTGGTTGCAGGCCAAAGTTTCGTCCCTTGTCAAGTATTTCCAGCCCTGGTCTTGCATAACTAGCCCAAGATACCTGAAATACTTCTATGAACAAAACCCTTGTCTAGCGCGAAGAACTTGACAAGGGACGTTACTTACCCATATGACCACAGTATAGACTTCGAGCAAGCCAATAACCTTCATCCTACTCCTCACACCGCACACGCAGTCATCATGCTTCTCTCATGTAAGTTAGCAGCGGGCATATCGCCAATTGGGTCATTATACGACTCCAGCTAGTTTGGAACTTGATTTCATGCAGAATGCCTCACGCAAGTAGCCGGAACTAGCTATTCCGTGATCCTTCAGCATGCAGGTGAAATCACGAGCCTTGCTGTGTTCAGGGCTGATTGGATATTGTTGGAAAGTTCCGCCAGTCGTACAACCTAGGACTTTATACGGCTCGTGCATATAGGTGCTTTAGAGGTAACGAAGCACGCCTACTGATCAAGGGAGCCGAGGTAACGATCCGGATAAAGTTCCTGTAGCTTAATGATGCCTTTTCATTGCCATCCAGATCACTGCTGACTCGGTGAGGAGTCCAAACGTCCGCAGGTGCGTGAAGACGCCACCACCCCTCAACGTGCCAACCGATACATTCAACGCCATACTGGCACAAGCTCCGCCTGATTTGAATCGTTCACGGTTATACACTGCTTCTCTTCGACATCCTCATGATTGTCCTCTTTACGTGAACACCATCGAAGATGTTTAGCACGCCCAAGTTCGAGTATTCCTCACTCCCGTCTGCAGGGGAACAACTCACGCCAGACGACGAGCGGCATCACTTCGTGGATGACTTGGAAAAGCTTGCTGGCGAGTCACTAAGACCAGGACTTTTCCACAGGACTATCCAGCGAGCCAGGATATACACACCTAGTGTTGCCATCTTGATACCATGGAGTCTAGTCCTTCTATGCGTCTGGCGCATCCTGTACTGGGAAGCGCAAGGGCCCAACGAGCTGGAATGCACGCGGCTGCTCAACCCATATTGTATGGAAGCCATTCTTACGAGCATAGTTCTCAACTAACTGGGTGTGCAGCTCCGCTTATCGAAGAAGGTCTCGTTGAGTACTACGACACAAATTTCGACAACGAGTTTGCCCACAAGACCGAGTATCGCGGTCCGCCTACCCCTGATATCGAAGTAGCCTGGAACCGGCTTTGGAACAGTGAGTGCTGAACTCGCCTCGTAGTACTAGAGCTGACGTTCTTCAAAGGGGGCGCGGTAGAAGTGCCGGTCGAAGGGCTGGCCAAGCTGAATAAGTCGGGCGATTTGCTGAAGCACGCCCACTTCGACCCAAACAGAGGGTACAGCTCAATCCTCGAAGCCTTCCACCAACTGCACTGCCTAGTAAGAAGCCCGAAGCCTTGGCTGTGGAAATCATTCTGACAATCGTGGCTCAGAACCTCATCCGCCAGTTCACGTGGCGAGACTACTACTACGAGCATCTACAGGAGTGGCTGGCGATGCCCGAGAACCAGCGCATGGTCGACCTGAACGTGTCGGACCACCGGAGCGTGGGCGATCGCATGCACGTGGACCACTGCATCGAGACGCTTCGTCTGCAGCTCATGTGCAATGCCGACGTGACGCCCTTGCTCATCCTGTTGGACGATAGCTCCGAGCATGGTACCGCGGCGGACTTCAATACGCACCACAAGTGTCGGAACTGGGACAAGTTACTTGATTGGCAGGATAAGCATAACACTGATGATGAGCCGGAGCCAGAATGATTGCTGCGTGAGCTGGGGCATGGTTTTCGCAATGATAATCATCCTTACCGTATCCGATTGTTCTTGCGATGAATGCTGTGTATGAGAAAGTAAGCCGCCTTTGATCTCGGATATCGCGGCCACAGCACCAAAGTTGCCCGCGTAGCTGTGCTGTGAAACTCCTCGTAAATCCGCCAAAGCTATAGGCTCGCCCTATGCGACAGGTGACATCGTAGCCAACGGCAATAATGAGGGAAAAGGGTCTTATCATCGCAAGTCAACAGCTCACCCTGGGCGAGTGCAGCCGGTATGGCAGTGGCGCCCGGATGCAATCTGGAAGACGCATGGATGTCGTCACAGTCAAACGAGTGTGCCAGCGCGGCGTTCGAGAGCCTCGCATAATGTGGCGAGAAGCTCCGGCCCTTGATGGATACGGTGGAATTGCCAGACTTGCCTTTTGAGGCGATGGCGGCCCGGAGGAGGGGCTTAATGGATTTCCGCTATACCGATCAGGTCGGCGGTGAGGTCTTTGAGCTGGGTGATAAGCGCGTCATCCAGCATGTCGTACTTGGGCCGACTTGGCCAGATTAGCTTGATGGGATCACCGCGGATGCTCTTCCTGTACTGAGAGGTGTAAAAGAAAGTGGCGCCAGTCTACGAAGGTCATGGGAGATGTCAAGGGCTGTTATACGTCGAGTTGTTCGCCAGAAGAGTCGTGTATACGGTATTCGTCGGACTACACCATGTCGAGACCCTAAGCCGGGCTTGACGATATCAACGTTGAATGCAACGGCGTGCCAGAGAGATGCGGAATACTTCTTCGATGACGCTCGATTGTTGCTTGCCACCCTTCCTCCGTGGAGAACTCGGACACCTGTGTGATCTACATATCTGATTTCGACTCCGTTATTGACCTGCGCCCGAGCGTTTGGTCAAGGCGAAGCCGTGGTAGGCAAAGGAGCTGTCACCAGCACCCAGAACATCCATATCGATATCCCAGTCGGTCCCTTCGCAGTTCAAAAGCGGCCTAATAAAGTGAGGTTGCCGGTATGTCACGTAGAGAAACATGCCGTCATCTTTCAAGACACGGAAAACCTGGGGGTTGTCAGCAGAGCTGTCGCGGCGAGCTGCATGTCTTCGTAACCGGCGGGTGGGCGACCAGGGGAGTGGAAGCTCCAAACTAGATGAAATCCACAATGTCAATTCAGCTGGCGCATACTCACCTCTCGGAGATATTCGGAGGTGTTTTTCTTCACGTCGTCTGGGGGGTTCCAAGGACTGCCGTGGATCATTGCGTCCAGTGTTCCCTTATCAAATGCCACATCTATGGAGCTCGGAGGGATATCGTCCATATGGCGGACATCCAGCTTCTTCCACTCGATACCTTTGATCTCGGCATGGCGTTTCGACATGAGGTCTACCACCACGGCGGAGAAATCGACGCAAAGTTGATGGTTGTATCCCTTTTCGGCAAGCTCTTGCGGCACGGTCTGCCGTCGGTCAGTGAAATCGTGGTCGGAGGGAAGTGCAGGCAAGCGAACGCACACTATCCCCTGATCCTAGATGCAGCAGTCTCGGGGCTGTTTCTGGCGGACGGGTGCCAAAGAGTTTCTGGTCGAAAAAGGCCTCGAGGTCTTGGAAGGACCTGAACCACTCATGGGTGGGCTGGTCTCCTTCGGCCTCGGCATAGCGCTGGTTCCAAAAGTCGGCATGCGAGAGCTTTTCATTCTCATCGTCCGAAGGTGCCATGTCGTCTACAGCCGCGAGGGCGACTATGCCATAACAAAAGTTGTGATAGTGGCTGAGTTGAGGGCTGGCAAAAATGGCAAAAATGGCAAAAATGGCTTGGCTGAGCCCCGTCGACCTAGCCATGGAGGTGAGACCCGCCCCTTGAAGCTTATGCAGGTACAGCGTCCCCACCGGCACTTATCATATCTTCATATGGTGCAGGTTCGCCCCGACGCGCGACTCTTTCACGTACCGGCTTCGTGACTTACCTTACATACTACAACCTGGAATACGGAGTTGGAGTTGTCATGGCATGCGTGGAAGACAGTGTTGGTGGACGGACCATTTAATGTCTGGGGAGGTGGAATGCCGAGGGGCACGAGGGGTTGCAGCTGTACGTGGGGTGTACCCATCCAGCGCCAGGTGCCAACTGCCACACGTTTGGCCCTACGTCATCGTCATTCACCAGCATCAGCATCCATCCGCGGGCAGGAATATTGATACAAGACACGGTGACAAGGTCCAGCTTCTTTGTTCACTTACCATCGAAAACTGTCTATGACAAACTTCCAGATAATCCAACCTGATCACACCCACTCAATTGCCTTATCCGAATCAGCCATTCAACAAGCCGGAGCCGCATACGTTCAGCAATAGAGAAGTACGAACGAACGCCGAACAACGAACACGAACACAACCGAAGATGGCTGAAGTCGCAGCCGGTTTGGTGGTCGCTGAGGAGATTGTGTCTACCAGCCTTCAGGCCGGGGCAGCCACCTATGCCGTTGCAAAGCCTACCATGCCTCTGAAGGCCACATTCTCGCAGATTGGATCTACCGACGACGATGCCTCAAGGTACGCTGTCACGCCGTGTCGACCTTCTCTCGTGTCTTCTAACTAACAGACCCCAGATCGTCACTTGCCCGTTCCCACCACACCGTTACCATCGTCGACAAGAAAGCATACATCTTTGGTGGCCAGACGAGCCCTGATACACTTGCCACCAACAACATACACGCCGTGGCTTTACCTATCAAAGGCGCCGCAGCCACGACCGAGTATCAGGTCTTGCCCGCCATTGCTGCCGAAAAGGACACTGGCGCAGTTCCAGAGGCACGTTCCAAACACGCAGCTTGCGCGCTTGGCACCCGCGTCGCTGTCTACGGTGGCTGCGACGAAGCCGGCAAAGTCATCGACGAAGGCTCCAAGGTCTGGCTCTACGACACCGAGAAGTTGGCCTGGGAGAGTCTGAAAGCGGACAGCCACCCAGAGAGAGTACCTTCGGCTCGAGCTCAGGCAAGTCTGCTCGCCCACGACGGCAACCTCGTCCTGTACGGTGGCGTAGACTCCAACGGCTCGGCCTTGACCGACGTCTGGCATTTTGACTGTTTGACCAAAGTCTGGAATCAGCTACCGCATGCGCCCGCCGCCACCACAAGCGCTGCCATTGCCCAAGACACCCTATATCTTGTGGCCGGTACAGATAATCTCAGTAGTGAAGTGCATCATCTCGATATCAAGCTGTTTGCCGAGCAGCCACCGACATGGGGCTCCACTTCGTTCCCGACGAATCCCTTGGCCCCGGGCCCCAAGGCACGCGATAACGGTGGGGTGGTACCAGTGTCCACGGGCTTCGGTCGGAACTATCTTCTCTACTTCTTTGGCGATCGTCAAGGAGATGCAGCGAACGGTGATCTCTTGCAGTGGAGCGACCTCTGGACCTTCCAACTCCCCTCCAGCCAGCCGGAAATGAAGGCGTCCTGGAATATGGCCGAGGCCATCAAGCCAGCCAAGATCAAGGACCAGATTCGTACCGCGTTTGGTGCCGACACGGGAGGCTCCAGCTGGGCCGAGGTCGAGGTGCAGGTGCCCGGTGACCTCCAAGCAAGCGAGGGCAAAGCACATCCCGGGCCTCGCGGCTCTTTCGGCTACGACGTGACAGCCGATGGCAAGAGTGTGGTGCTATGGGGTGGTATCAATGCCGAGGGAAAGCCCGCGGGTGATGGCTGGATCATTGAATTGTCTTAGTAGCGAACCGGCGGGCGAAAATAGAGGGCATTACCATTGGCGTACTGGAGGCGTAGGCGTAAAGGCTGGGTTTGTGCAGGACTCGGTTGACCGCAGCTGCTCGATGACTGTAATCAAAGACAACTTGATCGTTATCTCAGGAACGATATACCTGGCTAGCACTCAGATCCATGACTGGGCATTTGAGTCCGGCTTGTCTGTCGACTGGGGCCATATGATACATCGCTGGCACACAACGGCCAGCTGAAGATTCCGAGTAAAGGGAGCAAATTGAGCATCCGTTCATACTTGGTGATACCGTTAGAAAGACTGTGGCATATCTAGCGAGGGCTCCCGCCATATGGTCTTTGACTCCTGCGTTTCTATTCACCATATGGGCATCTCAGTTGATCCAACCATGCTCGAGAAAACACTGCGACGTCAGACGCGACTGATTACTACGGCTCCCTTACAACCCTCAGCGTATTTCCCACCAGGGCCCTCCTACAGAATCTTCATGTTCTTCCTGGTCTGTACCGCTGCTGATTGCTTCGGAGAACGAGCAGTACTCGGAGATAGGGACAAGCGGTGAACGAGATATACCGTGGAAGATGTCAGATGTCTAGACCCGGCCTGCAGGATCTGATAAGCAAACCCCCTGCCTCACTCTTCACGCTTGCTGGGTTATCAGATGGTGCTAAGCGACGACCGTGCTATGCGCCGCTTCCTTGCATGCATGCATTATGTCTATGTGTGACTCAGTCACCATGCTCTCACATCGTCAGCCGTAAGTGACCTAGTCCAGTGACGCGTCAACAGGCCCAGTGACTCGTCAATAGACTCAGGGGCCATCCGGAGTTGAAGAACTCGTGTTCCTTTGGGTCATGCTTAGGCGAATGGACCTCTAAGTAGGCCGCTTGAGTAGAACCCCTAGCCAGCAGCAGGCCTGGGGGTGTCATCTGAGTTGACGTCCTCGGAGATCCGAGCCATCACAAACATATAGTACTGCCCCCCACCTTCACCTCACTTTGCGTCAAGTCAAGTACCGTTCCCAGACTTGTCATGGGTTGAATCGAAGCGGTGGACTACGGAGCTGCTGATACCATTTGATCTACTATATGATAGACCCTGGTTCGCGACAATAGCGAGGCCAGCATTGAAAAAGCCGCCGGCACTGCATACACCTACCTCACCCAAAAGAGACTTCAGGTCACCCAGGTGTCGCAGACAAGGTACCCAGCGAAGACCCTGACGACGGCGAGATGGAGCGGCGCACCAGCCTAAGTCACGACGTGGTTGAGAAGCAGGTAGGAGATGTCTATCCCGCTACGCATTCCGTGCCCGCAGAAGACGCGCTCCTGGTAAGTCCCCAACACAACCTCCCTCACCCTCACAAATCACCCACACAAAACGACTGACAAAGCCCAAACCAACCAGGTAACATGGGACAGCCCCTCGGACCCCCAGAACCCCAAGAACTGGCCCAAGGCCCGCAAGTGGTTCACCACGATCCTGCTCTCGCTCGGCAGCCTCGTGACGCTGATGTCCGGCGCGATGCTTGCCCCGGCACTGGGCGACATCTCGGCCTCGCTGCACCTCAGCCAGGCCGAGGCCCAGCTGTCCCTGTCAATCTACGTGCTGGCGTTTGCGTTCGGCCCGCTGCTGCTGGGGCCGTGCTCCGAGATCTTTGGCCGCAAGCCGGTCTGGGTGCTGAGCAGCGCTTGGTACGTGGTGTGGAATCTGGGCTGTGGATTTGCGAACGGCAAGGCGGCTATGATTGCTGGGAGGCTGTTCGCTGGGTTAGGGGCGAGCGCTGATTTTGCGGTATGGGAACGTTGGTCATGCACTCTGTTAATGGCACAGACAGCGAGGGAGCTGACGCATAGACTAGATCTCAAACCCTGTGCTCGCCGATTGTTTTCCGCCAGATGAAAGGGGCCAGTCTTTCGCCATCGCGAGCTTCATCCCGCTGCTGGGTCCGGCTCTAGGGCCGATCGTAGGAGGTGCCATCACGGAGACTATTGGCTGGCGGTGGCTCTTCTGGGTGCTTTCGGTATTCGAAGGGCTCCTCGTCATTCTGGCCATCCTCCTCCTTCGTGAAAGCCACGCACCGACGATCCTGAGACGAAAGGCCAAAGGTCTACGCAAAGCCACGGGGCGGGTTTATTACACCGAGTTCGATGTTGCGCGCCTTGGTCTGGGCGAAAGGCTTCGCATTGGGCTTGTCCGGCCCTTTCACCTACTCGTGCAGGAGCCAATCATCCAGGTCATGGCCGTTCTGCTGGCGTACAACTTCGGCGTGCTGTACATTGTGCTGTCGACGTTTGCCGACCTGTGGATCGACATCTACCACGACTCGCCGGCTCTGAGCGGAGTCCGGTATCTCGCGCTCGTTGTTGGATACACCATGGCTGCGCAGCTCGGCGGCCGCGTTACAGATAGGGTATGGAACCATCTGAAACGAAAACGGAACGGTGAAGCAGCGCCAGAATATCGCGTTCCCCTCATGCTTCCCGGCGTGATTCTGATTCCAGCAGGCCTCATATGGTACGGCTGGTCAGCCGAGAAGCACCTGCACTGGGCCATGACGGAAGTCGGTGCCGCCATCTTTGGCTGCGGCATTATCGTCGGCACGCAGGCCATGCAAGCGTACGTGCTCGACTCGTTTGCCGAATACTCGGCTTCTGCGCAGGCTGCTGCTCAGTTCCTGCGGAATTGCTTTGCGTTTGTATTTCCCATCTTCGCGCCGGCCATGTATACAAGGCTCGGCTACGGCTGGGGCAACAGCTTGCTGGCTTTCCTCTTCCTCGCGATAGGGGTGCCCGCGCCTGTCGTTCTGTGGAAGTACGGCGCCAAGTTGAGGGGGATGGGTCGGCGCGGCAATTGACCATGTTTGGTATCGTTGAGTTATCCTTGGTGATACACTAAACCCTCATAAATCTCCGTACATGACCCTTCCAGCAAACTACGGTAAATTTATCAATTCGGCATAAGCATACCGGGATAAGCAGTTAGATCCTTATTAGCCATTTCTAACGCTTATTCCAGAGTGCTTATTTTAGTATTTTTAACTAGCTTACTGGTTTGCTAGAATCTTGCTAACATCCGCGTACGGAGACTTATAAGGGCTGAGTGGACAGAGTCCATCAAGAGAACCCATTGCGAGCAACTTGCGGAAGTCTATAGCTCATCGTTAAGGTCCAAACCCAAACTCAGAAACTCAGAAGTTGATTCTCTATCGCGATAGTCCGTGAACGACCCCCTTTAACCGGACAGACATTTTCTGTTTCTGGTCCGTGTTGAAATAACCAAGTAGCCTAAAGGCTTGATGTGTATGTAGTACACAGCCTCTCACGGCTCGCCACAGATCTCATCAGCAATTGTCCGCACCAACCCAAGCTTCTTCTTCTCGTCGTCGAGAGTAAGGGGATATCCGCTCTCGTGAGTGCTAAAGCCACACTGCGGGCTAACGGAGATGCTCTTGAGGGCCTCCTCGCGGCTCTCGCCGCGGCCCTCGGCCACGAAGTCGGCGGCCTTGTAGATGCGCTCCTTCATGGCCTCCTTGTCCTCCAGCTGCGGCAGCTTAGTACTAATAACGCCGACAACAACGCTCTTGTCCTTTGGCAGGAACTTGAGCGGCTCGAACCCGCCGGCGCGCTCGGTGTCGTACTCGAGGTAGAAGGTGCTGACGTTCAGTTCCGTGAAGAGCTTCTTGGCAATAAGGTCGTATCCGCCCTCGGCGAAGAACCGGCCGCCGATGAAGTTGCCTCGGCACAGATGGATGCCAAAGTGCATGTCGGCCGGGCTCTTGCTCATCGAGTCGTTGTACAGCGCGATGTAAGCATCGAGCAAGTCCTCCACGGTGCCGTCGTTGTCCTTGTCCTCTTCCCAGCCCTGGCGGAACTTGGCGGAGCAGAAGTCTGCATACCAAAATCAGCGGTGCCTTCACGATCAACCAGGATGGGGCATCTTATTACAAGCCATGCCCGGGTCGTCGAATTGCACGTTTCGGAGTCCCGCCTTGTATAGCACGTCCAGCTCGGCCTGGTAGACCTCGGCGACATCCTTGAAGTACTCGACATCGTTGGCGTACGCCTCCTTGGTATATGCGTAGCCCTGCTTGTATCTCATGTGGAACCACGCAGGCGTGATCATGGTCAACTTGATATTGCCCCATTCGCTCTCCGGGACAAAGGCCTGAGCGAGCCGGAGCTCATGCAGGTTCGACGTCGAATGCGTGGGGTCGTGCGACAGCTTGCTCCCGGCAATGACCGAGTCGCCCGGCATGACCTTGCGGTCCCGCTCGATCAGGCTCACGACGTCCGGGTGGTACAGGCGGAACATGCTCGCCTGGGCGTCTTGCAGGCGGACGGTGCCGACGAATTCGTCCCACATGAGGCCCCAGAAGCGCGTGCGGGGGAACTCGCCGGTCGTGACGGCCTTGAGGCCCAGGTCCTGCTGCATCTTGATGACGTCCCCGACGGCCTTCTTCTCTACGGCCGGCAGACCGGCCTCCGAGGGCGAGACGCCCTTGTCCCGGATGGTGGCTCGTACCTCGAGCAGGTCATCGGGTCGCAGAAGCGAGCCCATGTGCTCGGCTCGGAACGGTGGCGCCATTGTCGCACACAGATGGAAACCCCCCGGTCGTCAGTCTGCCGGTAGCCGGGAGAAACTAGTGGCCTGCGGAGCCGTTGCTTGGTTTGGTCCGCCCTTTTGAGAGATGGCGTCCGTCCACACTACTGGTTCGACCGAGTTAAGGCCGCGGGGAGAAACTGAGAGGACCTTGAGGAGAGCGCTTGCAAAACAACCACTGTATGGAGAATAAGAATTACGAATCACGAGATGCGCGATGAAGGTAGAGATTTTGTCAGGTGCGGGGAAAAAGTCGTACGGAAACGGCACGGCCCTGGCTCGGGATATTGTTCATTATGGGCTGGTGTCCCGGTGGGGTTGGCGGGACCTCATCGCAGGATTACGCATGCTGTCCGAGGTAGGCAGTCCTCGCCTTCTGTACGTTGCCAGCCTGCATTGTAGTCCCGGTAGTGAGTATGCAGGTAAGATGTCGAACGCCCACAAGCTGTGGCTGTACACTTGGCGTAGATTGGGGGCTAATATCTCCCACTCCGCAGCCGTCAGTTGTGCGTCTGATCCGATGTTGGACAACCACATACCACGGACAGGTGCAGATATCAAGGAAATAGGTACATGGAAAAATGTCACTTGCTGAACGAGATAAACAGAACGGCTCAGTAACATGATCTTAACTGGCAAGCAACCATGAACATAAATGTGTATACCCAAGCTATTATATCATTCCCTCGCTTGACAATGAGGCATTACAAATTAAACAGGCCGCCAGGGTGTGTTAGTCCTGACCCTAATCCCGTGCACATAAGTACCTATATAGTATCAACCAAACCCTTACATCAGGGCAACGGCAGCAACGACGACGGCGAACATGCCGGCGACACCGCTGCTGACACGGCCTGCACCAGCCTGGACCGGGGTGGTCGCAGCAGGGGTGCTAGGGTAGCTGCTGGTGGTGGGGAGAGTCACGCTGGTGGCAGGGTAGGTCATGCTGCCGCTGGGCTGGTACGTCGACATGGTTTGGGGAGGAGCGATGGTGCTGTTGTAGCCGGCCGGGCCAGTAGGGTAGGCGGGAGCGGTCGGGTGCGGGACCGCAGTCGTGGGGTAACCGGCAGGAGCGCTGCTGGAGGAACCGGCCGGGGCGCTACCGGCAGGGTACGAGGCGGAGGGGCTACCGGCGGGGGAGCTGGCAGACGGGCTTCCTGCAGGGTAGGTAGCGGAAGCACCACCAGCGGGGTAGGTAGCAGTGGAAGCACCACCAGCCGGGTAGGTCTCGGAAGAGCCGCCAGCAGGGTAGGTCTCGGAAGAGCCGCCAGCAGGGTAAGTGGTAGTAGAAGCACCACCAGCCGGGTAAGTGGCAGTTGATGCACCACCGGCGGGGGAGGTCTCGGAAGGGCCGCCAGCCGGGTAGGTCTCAGAAGCACCACCCGCCGGGTAGGTCTCAGAGGCACCACCAGCCGGGTAGGTCTCGGAAGAGCCGCCAGCAGGGTAAGTGGTAGTAGAAGCACCACCAGCGGGGTAGGTAGCAGTGGAAGCACCACCAGCAGGGTAGGTCTCGGAAGAGCCGCCAGCCGGGTAGGTGGCGATGGAAGCACCACCCGCCGGGTAGGTAGCAGAACCAGCCGGGGAGGTAGCCGAAGCACCACCGGTAGGGTAAGGCGGGGTGGGCACGTTGGTGGGAGGAGTGAAGGTGGACGACACGCTGCTAGAGCAAGGGGTCATGGTAGTAACAACCTGGGTGATGGTGGTCAGGCCGGTGTGGCCGGTGGCCGTGGGAGAGGGCGTGGCCGTGATAGCACCAGTCATGGTCGCCGGGCACACCGTGGTGTACGAGGTGACGTGGATGACAGTCTTGGTGGTCTGGTATCCGGCAGGGCAGTTGGGCACGTTGGCAGCGCAGGCAGTGATGGTGAAGGTCTCAGTGTTGGTGTAGGTCGATGTCATCTGGGCGCCTCCGCTGGGAGCCGCAGTGGTCACTGGTGAGCCGCTGGTGGTGGCATAGCCGGATGAGCCAGTCTCGCTGCCGGAAGCAGCGGAGGTCGCGGCAGTACCAGTGGCAGTCTCCGAGGAGCCAGCACCAGTGGAAGAGCCGGAGCCGGAGCCGGAACCAGTGCTGGAAGCAGAGCCAGAGGCAGAGCCGGCACCTGTGGAAGAAGCGGCGCCAGTGGAAGAACCAGCGCCAGTGCTGGAAGCAGTCGAGGCGGTGCCGGTGGCAGTGGCAGTACCAGTGACTGAGCCTGATGAGCCGGCGCCAGCGCTAGAGCTAGCGGCAGTGCTGGAAGCAGTCGTGGCAGTGAGAGTTGACGCTGAGCTGGTGGCGGTGTACGAAGGCACGCACAAGGTCGAGGTAGGAATGCTGAGGACCGGGATGGAGACGGTGGGAGCAAGGTGAAGCGACAGGAGGTTCTCCACGTCGACATCGAGCTCAACAATGGCACCGACGTTCAGGCCGTAGGCCTCGTTACCCAGCGGGCACTTGGGAGCAGCGCAGAAGAGACCAATGTACTCGAGGAGGTTGACGTAGACACTAAGCTCAAGCCCAGCACCGATCGTGGGGAGGTCGAGACCGAGAAGTTGGTCGAGCGGGAGGATCTTGTCAACATCGACATCGGCCTGAACGCCGAGCTCGACGCGCAGACGAAGGTCGGCAAGGAGCTTGGTGCAGCCGATGCGGACCTCAATGGGAAGAACCTTCACGGCGAGGCCAGAAAAGGCAGCGTTCAGGATCTCGCCGCTCAAGATGTCGGTCTCTAGGACGGCCTGATCGACCAGGTCGACGTAGATGCCAGCGGACAGGTCGAGCTCAGCCTCGACGCCGAGGACGAGGTCCAGGAAAACCATGGCCTCGACGTTCAGTCCAGGCAGGGGAAGCGAAAGCTTGATGTCGGGAGTCACCAGGTTGACGGCGATTGTGGCGGCAGCACCGATGAAGACATCGAGGTCCAGCATGGCCTTGATGTCGTTCAATTCCAGGCGCAGGGCCGGAACAACCTTCTCAAGCGAGATGCTAGCGTTGATGTTACCGCTGACCTTGCACTCTTCGCAGGTAATGGCGACCTCGGCATCAGCACCAACGCCCACGATAGGAGGGACAACAACGTCGGCAAGGAGGCCGGCGACAAGGGTCTTGCCGCTCAGGTCAACATCGAGGTTGACCTGAGCGGATATGTCGGAGAGGTCGGAGGCGTCCAGGTTGAGGAGGCCCCTTTCGGCGACGGGAGATAGGGCCGGGGCCGAGGCACTGACGAGCGATGCTGCGACGGCGACGGCCGCGGAGCTGCGGGTTGAGAAACGCATTTTGAGTATTATTAGAAACGACTTCGGTCTGAAAAGAGTGGACTGGAATAGTGAAACACTGATTCCTATTAAGAGAGTGAATGTGCTAAAAAAGCACGAAGAGCGAATGTCGTGACCGGAGAGGGATGAGGGTGAAGAAGGGAACCAAGCACAGGAATCAGCGGCACGCGGTGGCTTTTGACCTTCTTCTGTGCCGGTGCCTAGAATAGGCTCAGGGGAAGAGTCTGACGGCCTTCATGTCCATCCGATACCCGTGATTGGGAACACATTGAAATTTCTTACTGTCTTTTTCTGGATTTCCAGTCAGCCGGCTCAGCCCCATGGACCGTAATTTGGATCGTCAATAAAGAGGCTGGGTTGGCGTCAGCTTGTCTCCAAATAGGGTGAGCTGTGCGTGTTGTGGTCCGGAGCAGTCCGGAGACCCAACGGTGTCTGCCAATCGGACTGTTTTTCGTCTCTTTAATGCCTGTCAAAAAGTCCTCTGTGGGGTATGCAAGGGCAGGGTCATAATAATCAACAAGGTTGGCTCGGATGCAACCCTGCGATGCCGTTTGGGCTGTGGGGTTGGGGCAACGGGATAGACAGGAGAGCTTGACCATGACTGTCAGAATTGGCCCTGTTGTGCGAGATGAGCAGTCCCCTGAATGCCCATCATGACCCAATACTACCTACAATAGAACGAGATATGCCAAAGGGCCGTGGATTGGTCAAGCGAGAAAAGCTACATCCCTGGCGAAGACGCGATGATCGGAACTTGTCAGCGGCCATCAACAAAGCATGCGACTGCCGGAAGCGGAATCACTCGGAGTACCTATGCAGATGACATTCGACTCGACTAAGGGACCTCTAGGGTTCACGACGGGCTGACTGGACAGCACATGTGGCTGTCATGCGATCATGTCACGTCTATAAAATGAGGTTCGTCGTCGGACCATGTAAGGCTTGGCATCATCAGGGGTCGCGTCCAACCATTCATTTCTTATTAGAAGCCAGCATCCATTCTAGAAGAGGTAGGACAGAGGAAATACGAGACTACGCGGGCAAATGTGGACAGCCTACTATTATCATCAGATGATCCTCGAGAAGGGGTGGATACAGTCAGTAACCCTTTTCTTGAATCATGATGGAGACTCGTGGCAGTTGGGGGTAAATGCCAAACAGTGAACAGACAACCTGACATTGTAAGCCCGAATTGATCTCATGGTGCAATTTGACGCGTAGCTTTCACTATTCCAATACTCTTACGTAACTGTATAAGCGAATTTGCTGACTGCAATTATCATTGGGCAGGGGGGTTACCGCATATGGACCTCTCCAGGAGTCCAGCCTCTCTCCCTGGCGTATGCAGGAAGAGAACCCAGTTCCTTGGTTCGCTTCATATCCGCCTTGGTTCCCAATGGCTAATTTCTCCCGTCTCATCTCTGCTGTATGCGGTACCTGCATCATTTTCCCGTAACGTAGTATTGTCCCGTATTTGGAGCATCGCGATCGGGCCTTTCTCCGGCTGGCTCGGATGTCGAAAGGGATGTCACCCTAATATGTTAAGTACCGAGATCCCCAGTTTCCTCTGCCTCCGCAAACCAAGGAAGCCAGCTCCTTGGTTCATCTCATTTCCCGCCACTGCACAGTGAGATGACATGAGATGTGTGCTTGATTGAATACGAGTATCATTAGACTGATCGCGGTACGTATTGGCAATTACCGTCACCAGGTGACCAGGCAAACCAACAAACAGTGCCGGGCGGTGTACCTTTTACGTTTTTTTCTCCTTACATCTACATACCGACACATACCGACAGTGTGGTAGTTTATCGCCGTGGCCCCTGACATATATCAATACCAGCACAGATGTATAAACAAGATCCAGTTCGCGAGCAGATAATTGCCCGCATGCACGGCAATTTCCAAGTCAGATCTGGCTGGCTGCTGCGCCGCCATCATCCGGCTCTTCTGAATCTATCTCGTATGTAAGGGGGAGTATTTCCCCCTGGATCGATAGAAGGAGCAAGCAATTCGAACTTTCGAGTTGCACCGATTCAATTTATTGGGGGCCAGACGCGTGGTCGACATCTTCATGCTGGGAATCGACCTCAAATCAGTCACGGAGACCTTGGGGCCAATTGGTCAAAATAAGAAGTTTCATAAGCACATGGGATAATCAATTACTTCTGGGGGGTTCTAATCTCAGTAGAATCAGCACCGAATGGCTGCTTCTACCATCCTAGGCTATGCGTTCAAACTTCACGCCCTCATACCATGCGACCAACCGACCTAGGTATTGACCAAACGCCTGCTCTATGTCTCCAAGTCCTCAGTCTTCCTTTTCTAGGTCGATGACGCCCCAGGTGCGTCGCTGGACGGGGTCAATGCAGAAGCTCGGACTGTCGCTATCCATGCTTGTATCAACGTCCATCTCGTCCGGTGAGGTGTCGGAATCAGCGACAGTGATGCTTCCGCTGCTTTCGTTGCTGCCACGGCGCAGGGGGCGGGAGCCGGTACAGACCACGTCGCTTCCTTCGCTCTGTGCTCTGCGTGCACGTTGCAGTTTCTCTTCGTCGACATCGTGGATCACGACTAGATACGGGTCGTCCGGGTCGATGTGATCGTTCTCAGGAGAATGCACGCGGTCTATCTCCTGAAGGTGCACCCGTATGTGCTTCAGGAGGGCCTTCACGATCATGGGCGGAAATGCGTTGCCGATCTGCTTCTTTCTAAACCTCTTGTCGAAGGTGTAGTCGATAGAGAAGGTCTGGAGGACGGCATACTCTCGTTGGGTGAAATCTCGTAGTCCGCTCGGGTGGTAGTTTCCGAAGCCCCCGTTAGTGGTGATGCACCGATTGAGGAAGACGTTGGGGTTCCAAGGTGCGTGGTTCTTGACGGGCAACTTGGCGGGGTTGTGCATGTCGTCCCGTTCTTTGAGATCTGGGGGGATCTTATCCAGCATCTGTTTGACCGTGACCCATCGCTTGGTTCCATCGCCTGGCCGGGGATTCTCCGAGTGCGTAGTCGCGGGATAGGGGGGCAGGTCCTCGCCAGGACAGGCACCGATCATGATCAAACGCTGGCGTCTGGCCGGGAGGCCCCAGGTCTGCAGGTGGACGACCTTCCAGCGCACCGAGTAGCCGTACTGCGTGAAGCCGTGGACAAGGGCATTGAAATAATGCTCGAACTTGGAAGACAGGATACCGAAGGTCTGCTCCAAGGTGAATACGCGGGGGCGCAGCTTCTTGATAAGGGGTGAGCACGAGAACAGGGCAGCGACGTTGGCCTCGTCGTTCTTGCCGGCAACGGTGTGAGCTGGAGACCAGAACTGGCAGGGAGGAGATAGGTGAAGGGCATCGACCCGTACGCCCGCATCATCCGCTCTCTTGATGAAGTCGTAGATGTCTTCCTCATACAATGTGGCCTCGGGAAAGTTGTGCTTGTAGGTTCTGCACGCGGAACCCATATGGTCGCAACTCAGCTTGATGCGGAATCCAGCCTTCCTGGCACCTAACGAGGCACCTCCAGCGCCACAGAACATATCGCCAAACGTGTACTGTTGGCCGGGTTGTATGGGCATCCAGCCTCCACCTGATTCGGCGACATTCTCATCCCCGTCCAGGTTGATGACGACCTGGGTATCGTTCGGCTCTTGAGGATTGTAGGCTCCTCCGCGCACCTTGCCGCCACGCCAGTCGTTCAGTCGTGTAGCGGGAGGCAGCCGGAACCGGCTTCTGGGGACCTCATCTTCTCTGACATGCTCGAGGATGAACTCGACTGGGGGGCCTTTCTTCAGTCGGGTGGCAGCGTCCTTGTAGATGCGAATGCTCTTCCATCGACACATGAGCAGGCCCTTTGCCTCGACCTGCTCCTCACTCTTGTAGATGTAGGGATCAAAGCGAAAGGTGGGGAAGTCTGCGTTTGTGAAGTGGCAGTCTCGGATGTTCACAATCTTCTCCACCTCGATATCAATTGCCCCCTGCGCCTCCTTCTCACGTCCGTCGTCCGCATCGAGCTGGAAAACCAGACAGAGTTCGTTGCGCAGCCTTCGAAGCTGGCCTCGGAGGTTTCTTAGTCGGGTCATGGGAAGACCACGTAGTTTAACCCCTGTCGGAGTTTGGATGATGAATTGGATCATGAGGAATGAGGCCTTGTACAAGTCGTCACAGGGCTCGATCTCGACAGTGATGCCGGGCTTGAGGAGGAGATCATTGTGTTCACATTTGTTGAGAACAAAATTCGGGTCTCGGATAGAAAGGTTGCGGACTTTGTGGACCTTTCGTTGCCGTCCACCCCGCGGCTTGTCGAATGCTGTAAGGTCAATGAAGGCCGCGATCTCAGGTCGGAGTGCTTCTTCCTGCTTCTCCTCGTCTATGTCGTCAACCTTGACTGGGGCTTGGCGGGCAGGATTTGCTGCCATTTCATGCAGACGGCGCTCGACCTGGGCTTGGCCCAGGTCCTCGGCAATTTCCTCGTCCCATTTATCTTCTTGCGCCTGAGCTGCAGAGTTCGACCTCGGACTCATGATATCAGACCTAAGCCATGCACAATCAGAGATGGTGCCATTCAAAGTTAATATTGTGGACGTACCTCCTGCGCCGAGATATCCTGTGTAGCTCTGAAGATGGTTGGCGGAAGCAGAAGCTTGGACTGAAACTGGAGCGTGCTGCTTCGGAGAGGTGTAGGTAAGATCTGGTGCACACCGAAGACGTTGTTCGGAATGAACTGGCAAGCGAATTGTCAATTCGACGTGAGGAAAGTGGCTGTCGGTTCAGAACCGATAGATGATGGCGGTTTATAAATGCAGTTGCGGCGGGATACCTTTCAATCGGTTCTTTGTCTAATATGATCTGTGAGAAAAGGAGCCTCCGCAGGAACCCGTGATAATAAAGAAGTGTCCTAAGAAGGATGGAAAGTGCAAGAGGAGTGCTGCCTAAGGTCGATCAGCGACAATAAAGGGTAGTAGTCCAGACGGTGGTTGCCCTTGAGAGAATATTGTAGATAGCAGGTATCAAAGGAGAGCCAGTAGGAGGTTGCGCCGTGTTCGAAAGACGCTTGGTCCAACGTCTTGGTACGTGCAACGACGAGCACGAGGGATGGTGGAAGGGTGGTATCCGGTGGACGAGTTGATTGCCGGCCACGATATATGGCTGACGAGTGGAGGGAAAGTGGAACTGTGCAAGCCCTGGAGAGGTGAAGACACAATGGATGGCGATAAGGGGGGGCTATAGAGGCTGAACAATGGGGTAAAAATCCGCTCTGCCTTCGGGGGTGATGGATTTGTGGGAGAACGGAGCTAAGCGAACTTGGCGGGACGAAGATAATCGTTGTGAGGCAATCATATCCATTGGTGAGGAGGGTCACCTGAGGCCGCAATGGAGGACGTGTGGCATCAAAGGACACGGCTGCAACGACTGGTAGTGCTGCACGCCAAACCCTTCCTAAGGCTGAGATCACAGTATCACAAAGACCAAGCTTGCATGAGATGAAGAAAAGAGAGCGATCCGTTATCCAGGTACATACCGACTCCGTGGCTAGAGACCAAAGCATGTTTCCTGTCATGATGGAAGTGCATACAGGAACCTGAGTGCTTTGAACTCGGAGAACTCCGGGCTTGGTGATTCTATGCAATCACCATCGCGGACGAGCCCTTCATTCGGGCTGTACGCAAGGACAATGAACCCATGGTGGTCTCGAGACCCCCTTACGGGCGAGCTGCTTGAATTGTGCTCTAGTGGTGAAACTGTCGCCAAGATGGCAGTTGTATGAAGTGTCAACTGGCTCGGTGTTGTCGAATATGAAGTGGAGATAACTGCCTGCCTGCTGTACACGTGACCGTGCATATCGCCTGAGGCCATGGGCCAGGGGTACGAATCCCTGTAAACTACCTACTTGTCACTTTTTCTTCTTCTCTTTCTTCTTCTTCTTCGCAAAGTTCAAACTCCGTAGACCACCATAAAGCTCCATCTACCAGGTAAGGAGATTTCGATAGGCAGAGGCATCGCCTCGTGGATCTACACTTAAGCGCGGGAAGAGGGTCTGCTTTCACCCTGCAACCTCGAGCAGGCAATCAGATCTATGAAGGTCACAAGGTTAGGTGGGAGAGGTCGTGGCGCTGCTTCGTCTTCCTTGCTCTCATCGTGGTGCTCGGGCTTCATGGGACAAGGGAGGCTATTGGGTGCGCATGCCACTGTCTCACGAGGCTCCAATATTACGGATATGCGAAGCTGTATAACCGGGAGAGCTGTCACAGACACACCGCAGCCATTGCAGGCATGCTGTTGACACTTCAGCAGCAGCGTAGGATCGCTTTGTCTCCAGTGCTACATCCAAGTACCACCCTTCCATGGATTGCCTTGGCCAAAACAACTGTGTTGTGCTCAGCTCATCTTCACAGTGCAATGAGATAGGTTGGTGAGGCATCCATCCCTTGCCACTTGACAACACGTCAGTAAGGTAGTCACTGTGGTGATATTGAACAGCGACTGGTTCAATTCGCTGTCGACCACGGTACACCCTTATTACCCGTGTTGATTTTGACTTGACCAGCAAGGCCAGGGCGATGATGCGGCGAAGCCCAAGGACGCCATATTTCACGACCGTATAGGCTAGCTCATTGTGCAGACCAGTCTACTTCAGCAAATAATTTACTACTCACGTTCGCTCAACTGTCCAAATTGCATCATATTCTCCTAAGTGTAGTGCAAGGTGCAACTTGTATCTTTGCAGGCCCAGAACTGACGCAAAACCCAAGCCCCTATCCATCCTAGGTCCAATACAAGTGACGGGTCCTTTGGCAGGACAAAGCCTTAAGACTAGCCCCTATGCGGACAACGAACACCTTCAATATCACCATGTCTTTACCGAATTCTTCGCCCTGAAGGCCTTACTTCTGCCATCCGTGGTCGTTATCTGAAAAGCGTTAGACGCGACCAACGGTCAGGTCTGTGTGCGCTGTCTCTACTACTAGAGACATACTACTAGACACAATGCGATGTCATATTTCCGTCAGCATCTTTCTCGTAGCCTGCCGTTTTCGGCGAATGCATTCCAGGAGTCGAGCTCCACGAGCCCAGGAATGCATTGGTGAGGCGGAACGCAAACACCCGCACCAAGTTCTTGGGCACGCGGTAGATAGCATAATATGTTGGGGCAAAGATGTCGAGGTGACGACGTGCGAGGGCCCATCATCTTACAGATGCCCAAGTCGTGTTCTTCATTTGCTGGGTCGATCCCTTACCGCCTCCTCCTTCTGACCTTCTCGAATTGCAGCGAGACGTTCACGAGCTAAGCCCATCACATAGCGAAGCGCTAGGACAAGACGCTGGATCCCTCGACTGTGTATTTACGCCATCTCTAAATCTACTGGGCTGGTAACTATGAAGCCCCTCAACGGTGAGACCCCTAAGTATGACTGGCGAGATGGATGGGTAGAAATGGGTCAAGGCCTTGTTCGCGAACATCTCTAGTGGTCAGGGCAGCATGAATTTCTGGATCAATTAGCCAACATTGGACCCATTATCTACGAGGAGATTGTTGCTGCCCTAGGTAACTACCCAGGACATATGAGCAGAATTAGGAAGAGCTGTTGCTCTGGTTTTATGGAATGCTATATACATAGTGCTGGTACCGTTATGCAGTTGCCTTAACTTTAAGGCTTCCCGATCCGGTAGTAACTTTGCCTTTTGAAATCAAGGCTAAAGCTTATAAGGCATTACGTAGTTAAGCGTTGTTAATATTAAATAGTTATTTATATAGTAAGTAGGTTTTTTAATATTAAATATTTTATAAAAATAGTTAGCTTTGTTTATTAAAAAAATTAAGACGCTTTTTAATAGTTTTGTAACTTAAAGGCTAAATAATTAAAGGGTTAATTCTTGAATCACTTAGTATAAATTTAATACCGCTTTATATAATATATGTATCTAGTTGTTATATTAATTATATATATCTTTCAATTTAAGCCGATTTAACCTTTTATACTTATTAAAATAAGTAGTAAGAATATAAGTTAATATATTAATTATAACGTTACAAATAATATCGAATTTAATTATTCATAAATGATTATAAGTTATACTATTTTTTAGTTTTTGTATTAAGTACATTTTAATATATCGTAATATCAACGATAGTAATAATAAATGTATTTTATATTAAAAAGCGATATAAGTTTAAATTATTATTCAAACATATAAAGTCAGTCTTTTTCGATTTATTCATTTTAATTAATAGAAAAAAGTACATTTTTTAAGATTATAAAAAATACCTTTATAAAAAAAGTTACGTTAACGAATTATTATTTATATAAATTCTAATAGCTATTATATCAAGTATAAAAATAATGATAATTTGATAAATAAGGAATATCATAAATTATATCGGTATTAAATTTATACTTAAAAGATAATATCGTTAAAGCCGTTAAACCCTCACTTATGTATAAACTATCTGCGTTTTACATGGAATTAATTATATAAGTATAAAAATATAATATTGTTTAAATTTTATGTATTTTAACTTCTAAACTAATTCTTTGCCCTTATTTTTAAATTATTTTATAAACAACTTTTTAACGAAATTTATCTTTATAAAAGAAATTTGAAATCGGATTTATTATAATTGAATTAAAGCTTTATTTACTTTTTAATTTATAGCAAGTAGCCGTATATGTCACGGCGAGCGTACTGAGGAGCTGGGACATGGCCAGCAGCAAGCAGCTATTACTCTATTGACAAGAATATCAAGACTAGAGAGGAAAGGAAGAGAGAGAGAGATAGGTACAATGGGAGGTTGCCCCTTTAAGGGGATCCTCTGGTCAGATCCTTCCCCTATTAGGAAGTATCCACTTGTCATGTGGGAAGGTCTGTGCAAGCCGTCACACTATTCCCCCCTTTATCAAAGTCAGTTTATGACAATGGTTTCTTCCGAGTTCTTCTTACTCCTTGTGCAGAGCCTTTTACAGGCAGGTTGTCTTCCTCAAGATCAGTTAGGTCCTGATCATCAGCAGCAGCCTCTATCCATTGCTGTAACCTTTGAGGGGGACCTGGCGCCTTGGGATTTGTGTCATGGAACAGAGATATTGATGGCAATGAAGCTGCCGACACATTAGCAAAAGAGGGTGTCATGCTGGAAACAGACACAACAAGCCTTCCTACAATCTCTTGGGTCAAGAGAGATCTCAAAAGAAAGGGCAGAAAGGAGTTCAACCAATGGTGGAAAGACCATTCAGAATCTAGGTATCAAGAAGTATACTCACACGCAGTAACTGAAAGAGACCTTATATCTTTTAAGAGGAGTACTTTACACAGACTTCTAGCGGCCAGATCTGGACATGGCGACTTTGCCAGCTACCATGAACGCTTTGGGCACACAGACTCGAATGATCACTGCAACTGTGGTGAGAAGAAAACACCACAACACATTTTCTTTTGTAAGAGGCTGGGGAAAAATCGGCTACTGCCTAGGCATTCGCCTAGGGCAGCTTGTTTACAATACTTAGGGGAGAGGAGCACAGAATGGGCAAAATTCGTGGAGAAGAGCAAGTTCTTTTCAACAATCTGCCCTCGATAGATAGCCTTCCTTGAAGGACCAGATGGATGACCCCAAGGTCATACCACCGCAACAACGGGGATGGGCCCGTGAGCGGGACTGACTGTACTTATTATCTTGAGACCTCCACAACCCTGCGATGCAGAGGCTCTGGGAGGCGTGGTTTGCACTACTGAGGAGCTACCCCCGACGTTAAAAACAAAACAAACAAACAAACAAACAAATTTGTGTCATGGAACTCTTTGACGCATACAGCCGAGTTTCTAAAGTTAGCTGCTGGGTACCACATTGGGTCAGGATCATGACCTGTCCATTCAGCCTGGTACTCCAGCTTGCCCCGGGTTAGGCGGGAGGACAGAATCTTGTTAACTTCCCACTCAGGAACCCCATCCACATCGATGGGCGGCGGTGGAGGAATCACCTGACCTGGGACAGGGTCATTTGGTGACCGTACTAAGCGGCTTGCATTGATGACCCGATGAGCGTTTATCCCAGGGGGTAAATCAATCTCAAAGGCGTTCTCATTGATCTGTTTGACAACCCGATATGGTCCCATATAAGGGTTGTCCAATCCATCATGTGGGCGGTCAGTATGCCATGCTTCTTTGCGGACATATACCATATCGCCTGGCTTCCAGTCAATTGGTCGTTGGGACTTGTCAGCCTGTTTCTTGTACTTTATTTATGCCTTAAAGAGGTTGGTTTTGGCCCATACCATGGCCTGTGCCCGGCGTTCAGCAAACTCTTGAGCATCTGAACGACTTAGCCGCTCTGTAATAGGCGTCTTTCTTGAGAGAGGACTGCGTTTATCCCAGTCAAATGTCATGATTAGAAGAAACCCCAGTTCAACCTCAGCTGGAGATAAGCTGGTACTTGCATGAGGTTGTGTGGTATAAACAAAATCAAGATAGGGCAACAATTAAGACCAGTCATCCTGAAAGTGGCTTATAAAGGGTCGGAGCTTGGTCTGAAGAAACTGGTTAATGATCTCTGTCTAACCATCCGTCTGAGGGTGCTCTGTAGTAGAGCGGCGTAGATCCATTCCTGTGAGCTTGGCTAGTTCATCCAAAAAGGCAGCAATGAACTGGGGACCACGGTCTGAAGTCACAGTCTCAGGGGTGCCATAGACCCTCCAAGATTCATTAAAGTATAAAGTGGCAAGGTCCTTGGCTGTACACGTCTTATATGTCGGAATAGACCACGGGCGTTTGCCTAGTCGGTCTACCACCACATAGATCGTGTCATAGCCTAGCTTGTCTTTTGGCATGGTCTTGAAGTCCATAGAGACATGTTGCCAAGGACGATCTGGTATAGGCAGAGGTTGTAGCAAGCCGGCTGGCTTGAGACGGGAATTGCGGCCTCTGCCACATTCTGGGCAATGAACGCAATAACGGTCTATAAAAGCACCCATACCTGGCCAGGAATAACGCTCTGCTACTAAGGCACGCATCTTGTTCCGGCCAGGGTGTGCACAGAAAGGTAGTCTGTGAATCTCATCACAAAGTCGTGTGTGTAGGTGCCCCTCATCAGGCACCACGAGGCGTCCCTCTTTTAACAACAAGCCATCAACAAGACTGTAATCTTGCTGACTGTGTTTGGCTTTTTCCCGCTCAAAGAGTAAGGTCTCTGAAGAGCGGTTGGCTGTCAAAATGGCATCAATAAGCTGAACACCCCTAGAGAACCGTCAGGGTCCTGATTGTTGGCTTCCAAGGTGGCCACAATGGCACATACCAGGTTGTCCTCTGGACTAGGTGACGGGTCGGTCACAGGCAGGTCAACAGGTCCATTGAACCTTTTAATAGGTAGGAGGATCTGGCGGCGACTTTCATCCTGGATGGCCTTCTGTGTAGCCAGATCTACGGCTTTCCGTGATAAAGTATCAGCTACCTGGTTCTCCCTACCTGAACAGTAAGAGATAGTGAAGTCCAGGCCCGAGATATCCTCATCCCAGGCTGCTTGTCAGGAATTGAGTTGTCGCTTAGTGGCGAAGTATTGGAGTGCCTGATGATCTATGAAAACAGAAAGGGGATGCTGAAGGGCAGTGAGCATGTGGTTCCATTCTCGCATGGCATAGACAATTGCCAGTAATTCCTTATTATGGATGGGATAGTTGCACTCTGCTGCATTCATAGTTCGCGATAGATAGGCCACTGGATGCCAGTTGTCTTGCTCATCCTGTTAGGAGAGGGCTGCTGAGACTATACCATCTAAAGCGTCTATTTCCAGCTTGGTAGGAGCTGCTTCCTTGAAATATGAGAGCAAGGGAGCTGAGCATAAGGCATCCTTTAGGTTGTCAAAGGCTCTCTGCTGTGCCTTGGTCCATAGGTACTTGGTTGCCACAGTAAGACAGTAAAGAGGTTTAGTTATCCTGCTAAAACCATCTATGAATTGCCGGTAGAAGTTACAGAATCCCAAGAAAGACTGTAATTCTTTAATAGTCCTAGGCTCTTCCCAGTCCTTCACGGTAGCAATCTTGGCTTGATCAACTGATATGCCACTGGTTGATATTATATATCCCAGGAATTTTGTTGATATGACAGCAAACTCGCTCTTCTTGATGTCAGCCTGGAGGCCAGCTTCATAGAGTTTCTTTAGGACTTTGCGGACATGGTCCCAGTGTTCCAATGGGTCTGCAGAAAAGATCAAGATATTGTCCACATAGGCTGTACAGAACTCATCCAGATATGGAAACAAGGCCTTATTGATATACCGCTGAAAGGTACTTGGGCCGTTACAAAGTCCAAAAGGGAGCACCTTGTACTTATACTGGCCAAAGCGCGTGCGGAAGGCCGTGAGTTCCTCAGAGGCTGGATCTATGCGGATTCGGTGGAAAGCCGCCCTGATATCCAGCTTGGTGAACAGCTTAGCGCAAGATAGACGTTTCAAAGTTTCGCTGATTAATAGCAGCGGGTAGCGGTCTTTTTTTGACTGAGCATTGAGCTCGCGGTAGTCGACACAGAAACGCAAGCCTTTATTCGGCTTTTTGGCAAAAAGAATAAGGGACCCATACTCTGCTCTATTGGGAACAATCCATTCCTTATATAAGTGTTCTGTCAGATATTGCTTGAGGACAATAACGTGGTCGGCCTTCATGCTATATAAGGGGTGCAGGCGAAGAGTCTTGGCCCCTGGCTTGAGCTCGATCTTGTGGTCAATATTCTTGCAGAAAGGGGGTAGCTTATTGCTTTCTGTCTTGGAAAATATATCCATAAAATCTTGTGCCTCTGGGGGAAGCCTGCTGCGTAGCAGGTACTGAGTCTCTGAGTCCTCTTTATCAATAGAGTAATTGTTTGTTTGTTTGTTTGTTTTGTATTTAACGTGGGGGGTAGCTCCTCAGTAGTGCAAACCACGCCTCCCAGAGCCATTGCATCGCAAGGTTGTAGAGGTGTCAAATTAGATACATTCAGATCCGCGCACGAGCCTATCCTCGCTGTAGCGGTACCAATCTGGAGTGTTCAGATGGTTTTAGTCAATACCCAAGCACGATTCCGTCAGAAAAACCTCCTATCTAGTGACAAAGCGACCCAGTGAACCTCAGTTCTCTGGTGTACATATCGTTCCAGTAGCCGTTCGATATATGTCGCATTGGTGGGTGGAGTAGGTGTTTGTTATCTGCTGGCGAGGGAAACCACAAGGGGGAAAACCTCGCAGGAGTGGGTATTGTGGAGACAAGCTGCTTGGCTATCGGGCTCTGCGATAAAATGGGGCCTCTCCACTGTCGTGTGCTGGTTATCGACTCGCACAAGCCGGGTCAGAAAGGGGGCCATAGCAGGATTCGAACCCACTTGTTCTCGTCGCCCACCGCACAAACGAGAACACAACCAGGCGCATTTGACCATTGCGCCATACGGCCCAATAGAGTAATTAATGGCTTGATCAAGCTCATATACCGAAAAGGAGAACACATTTCCGTAGCTGTGTCGTTGATGTTGCCCCTTCTGATGGTAACTAGCCCATCTAAAGAAGGTACTTCCTGAGACTAGGTGGATATCCGCACCCAGAACGTTCACTATTGTGTCTTTGCTAACCTTGGGATGAACAGCCTGGCGTGGGGAAGTCTTTTACAAGGATGCCGGGCGGTCCCGTCTGGCTAACTGGTCTTTCATAGCCTGTAAGGACTGATGATAGTCTCTTGCCCATATAGCCAGCACTTGGGGGCGACATAGTATCTTCTGCGGGCGTTTCTCTTGATCTTCCCATTGTGAATCTCTATAGAGCATGTCCTGCTGGGCCTGAGCGTTGATAACCCGTTGTCTTAACCACTGGCGAGCTGGGTTGGTGATGTCGGTTTTCCAGTTGGTAAGGAAAGGTAGTTCTGGTGGGAAATATAGGCGGTTCCGCCAGCAGTCTGGTAGAAGGTTGTGAGCAGCCAAAAACCGCTTGCCAATAATAAGGTCAAAGTTCTTGCTGGGTTCAAATTCTGCTTCTAGGATAGGGGTTTCCTGGAAGGTTCTTCCCTGAATCTGGAAGTTTGTTGCAATTACTGTGTTGACAACCTGTGAATGTCCCTTGCCAAAGCCATTCAGGGTGGCGGGCTCATCAAAATGTCTTTAAGGGAGTTCCCATTGTTGAGCCAAAGGGCTCATAATTGAACGGCTGCCTAAAAGATAAACCTCTGCTCCGGTATCAATCAAAACTTTCACACACAGTGTAATTCCATTCCATCGGATGGTTACAGTCATCACAAAGGTACTGCCGCCAATCAAGCCAGAGAGGTCTGATCGAAGTGATAGAATTTCAAGAGAGTGTTGAGCTAATTGATTAATAGTACATTGGAGGCCTAGGTGGGAGACTTTCCCTAGGCCTTTGAGTTTTCCGACTCGTTGTTAGAAGTAACATCCTGGGTCAGACCAGAAGAGGCCTCATTGTCTTCTTCCAGAAAATATACATAAGGAGTTCTTTTGTCTGGATATTTAGGAGCGATATGGCCCTCTTTGCCACACAAGTAGTATATAATGCTTTCTGCCTTGTAGGGTGTGCGTGATCGGTCAATGTGCTTCCTTTCAGGGGCTGCAGAGAGACGGAGAGTCTTCTGATCAGGTGATGCTCTTGCTGGTTGGAAGGTAGTGTCAATCGCTTGGTTGGACAAAGCTTGGGTTGGTAGGCTTCTGGTGGGCTGCTGGTGTCCAGGTGCCACAGTGATGGTATGACGAGAGGAAGCTTTTAAGAAACTTTGGCGCTGCTTCTTGACTCGTTTAATCTCTGCAAATTGTTAAATATTGTTAGAACATATATTTCGAAATTGGTTAAAAGAAATATTAGAGTCAAGGTAAGAAGCCATCACTTGTATCCTCAGGGGTGGTGTCAGCTTTCCGTTCAGTTCATACTTCCATTCTGTCCGGGACAGGCCTGCCTTGCTGACTAAGAGAACCCATGTGGAACAAAAGGAGTAGAAGTCTTGCACTGGTTCCATCCACAGATCATGGAGCTGATCTCTGGCTTGAGCAGCTGCGTCGGGATTGCTGTAAGAGGACCAGAGAAGGTCATACACCTCTTCAATAGTAGTAAGTGACTCGGCGTTCTTTTTAGAGATGAATGGTTCTAATGTTATAGCTATATCACCTTTTATTAGCGTACAAAGCCAGTCAAATTTTGATTTTCTTGTAGTGAAGAGCCACCAGTTGGTCCGTAGCTTGCGTTGAGTACTGTTCTTTTACTGTTCAAAGGTTGGGTTTTGACCGTCACTCAGCTTTGCAGGGTCTGCCAGCTTGATGGAATGTCGCATGGCATTTGAGGTTGATGCCATAGAAGCTGGGGAGTCCCATCTACGGGTCGTTGTGTGTGGAGAACCTGTTCCCAAGGAAGGAAAGGCTCGTTCTGTTGTGGGCCTTGGTGGCTCAGACCTCGGGATCCGGGTGTGTAGTTCGGTTTGCAGTCTGGCTAGCTGCTCTGGCGTAAGCGCATCCAGGTTGAAGAGCAAGGGGTCGTTTGATCGGCCCAGAGCACCGCTCATGGTTGGTGCCATGGGCTGGGTCTGTGGGTCCAGAGATGTGATCCTGGAGGAAGATGGAGACGATGAAGCGTTTGAGGGAGATTTGCTGTGGGTCAAAGCGGCCCTTGATCGCGTGTTCGGCTTGCTTAGCCCCCTCGTGCCTTGGTTCTTTGTTTCTTTGGTTCTTTGTTTGGGGGAAGGTTGTTCGTATTGGGCGATGTTTGGATAGGTTGGGCTGGTCTTTCAGTCCCTTCAGAACTATCCTGATGTTCTAGAATGATAATGGTACTCATCGTCACAATGTGTTGGACGAAATCAGTAGTAATGATAGGTGGGTTAATAAAGGGGTAATAAAGTCTTGGGATAGGTGGGTGTTCAGAGACACTGCACCTGTCACTACTAGAGGCAAAACTCCTTGCAGTGGTGATCTGAAGACAAGGCTTCTAATCTGGTATGGAGGAGTCTTGATATTATGTCACGGCGAGCGTACTGAGGAGCTGGTACATAACCAGCAGCAAGCAGCTATTACTCTATTAACAAGAATATCAAGACTAGAGAGGAAAGGAAGAGAGAGAGAGATAGGTACAGTGGGAGGTTGCCCCTTTAAGGGGATCCTCTGGTCAGATCCTTCCCCTATTAGGAAGTATCCACTTGTCATGTGGGAAGGTCTGTGCAGGCCGTCACAGTATATATTAAACACTAACTATTATACTTGTTATAACTTATATTTCGATTAACATTACTAGTTTTATATAAACAATCACAATAAAAAGAGATTTAAAGAGTGAATGGATTATGTTAAAAGCTAATAAGGCTTTTTAATATAGCCGTTTAAATAACCGTAAATATTTGTTCTTTTATTATTTAAGACGAAAATATTCAATTAAAAGGAAACGGATTTCTTCCGTATGGTTATTTACTAGCTACAAATATAAAAGGAAAAAGCGTAATTATAATCAAGCGTTTTTGAAAAAGGTCTGGGGAAAAAAATTAAGCGTTTTATTAATTAGTTTATTAAAAATAACGGGTTTATTGAGGGATTTAATTATGAAAAGCCCGCTTATAAGGATATTATAAATTACTTTTCGAAGTTTAAATCCGGAATGTTTAAAGTTGTGACGAGCCGTCTAACCTATGAGGCTAAAGGGTTCTATAGGGTTTATGTTCTGAGGTAAGTAAACACAAAAGACAATAGAGGCTTCTGTCAACGAGAAGACACTCGGATGCTGGGGCTTGGTCTGATTCAGGGGATCACTGTATAGTCGAGTCGTCAGGAGATTTCTCCCACTTTAGGGTTGGCTAAGATGCTTAAATTGATCACTGAGGCAGAGACTGTCTATCTATCTAGCTGGGAAATGTCCGTCCTTATATATCCAATCTCTCTCTTACTGATGGAGTAGGATCACCTTGTCCCAGAGTGATGCTCACTGGCTCACTCCCTGATCCAGTGATCCGTCATGTGACTTTTGTTATGTAATCCGTAATACCCATTGTTCCGTTCCTGGCTTCTGATTTCATTGGTTCTTGGTGTACTCCCCTTGGCCCTCCAACAGGCCATGGTATTTGTTGGTTTGTAACAAAAGTCTTTTTAATAAAAGAATTAAGAAAGTTCAAATTATTTAACAGTGCTTTGATATTATCGGCCGGAAAATAATATTATTTATAACGCATTAAAAACACAACGTTACCATTATATCTTTTAATTTTATATATACCTAACGTAGCTGACAAGCGAGTTGACATTACAAGCGAGTTGGCACTCGTCATGAACTCTCCAACTGCCATGTCAAATAACTTCACCACAACGCATTCAGTTCAATTCAATCAATCGGATTCCTCTTCCTCAGAGGTTTCTATCTCTATTGTACAAGTTCGCGCATTATGGCCAATATTGCCGCAAACGCCACACCGTCGCCCACGCGCTGCCGCCCGCCTTGGACGACAACTACCTTCACCCATTTCCTGTTTTGCCAGCTCAGCACCATCCTTTGTAGCCTGAAGATCTACTACATCTTTAACGGAAAGTATTCCTCTTTTCACTAGACGTTTGTTTTTTGTTCTCCGGCGTTTACTTAGTAGGTGATTGGCCTCTTTTAGTTCGCGGACCCGGGAATCAACCAAAGCGACCTTATGCATAAGACCGTATGTAGCCTTCAAAAACGAGCTCAACGCATTAATTATTAATGTAAGTGAGCTTCCCTGGTGGTTTCTGACTCGGTTTCGGATATAAACCGATTGGTTTACCGCTTCGTTAATGGTGGTAGGCGTCTTCGAAGTCCAAGTAGTGGGTGGCAGATTGGGGTCTGGCGACGGTGTTCGTATGACAGCGACAGCATCCAGCTTTGAAATGACACTTTCTGGGTTAAAAGGAACAAGCCCAGTGGCACTGAAACCTGCTCGAATGTTTCCTGGCGTCATAGCAGCGTTGTGTGCTTCATAAAACGCTGCAAGGAAGTCCTCCTTCGAAACGTGGGTTATATGACGCCGGATGAGATCCTTAATCATGCGACCGTAAGCTCGTTTGAGCGGGCTAAAACAGCCGACATCTAGAGGCTGGAGCCTGTGTGACGAGTGGGCAGGCATACAAAGGGTGATAATGCTGTTGTTCTGACAATAATCCTCAAAGACCTGGGAATGGTGGCTTTCGTGACCATCTAGGATGAGGAGGCGTTTATCAGCAGTCATACGCGGTCTGGTATACTTGTCGAAATGCTGAATCCATTCCAAACCAATCTCATTCGTGGTCCACCCGTTGTCGGACACGGCCACCTTCCAATCGCGTGGTAATATCGTGTCGCGATACCATGACGCGAGGTGGGTTTTGCCCTTTAGAATGATGAACGGCGGGACCACCCAACCATCAGCATTAACAGCAGAGATTGTTGTAGACCATTCCCTGTTGCCTTGCTGAGCTTGTCTAGGCCTGCCACGTCTTTCGGCGCTTATAACGACCATGCCGGACCCAATAATGCCCATCATAAACCCAGTCTCATCGAAGTTGTAAATATCCGCGTCTTGGATACCATGTTTCGCGACTGCCGCTGCAACTTAGCGAGACCACGCGCAATACGCGTCTGGATCCTCGTTCAAGACCCTCTGGTAGTCTATCTTCCGATGAAAACGCGTCCGGAGGCCTGGTGTACGTTTGATGAAGTTCCGCGTTCAGTTCTTTCCAACGCGTCCAGCCCCACGCGCCGCCAACAATTGATTCGCCATATCTTCAACATAACTGTACCGGGGCGGAAATGCTCGCGCATCCAGGTCGAGAATGAAGGAACAAATGGTATTCTCTTCGGAAACCATAAGTTTCAAAGTATTGGGCATGCTGTCGCGTCGTGATGGCATTCCTTTGACTCTATTGCTCAAAGTGGAACGAGGGACGTTGAAGAGTTTCGCAAGCTGAAATATAGGAATATGAGGGTCACGTCGTTTAGCTTGAACAGCTAGCTGCAAGTCTGATTCGTTATAACGCAGTGCCATTGTTGTTGGTGGAGATATGATGGTTTGAATCGTATTGGTTGGAAAGTTCATGACGAGTGCCAACTCGCTTGTAATGTCAACTCACTTGTCAGCTACGTTATATGTAATAATAAGTTATTATTATATCGTTAAAATAATCGATCTTAAAAAGGAATAACTTAATAAGCTTCGTTATAATAAGCCTTGTACTTTTAATTTATAAAAAGAGTTACCGCCGATTATTTTTTAATAAATACATCAAGCTATATATAAGGGTTTAGCCCACTTTCAGTGCCACTCGCCTCCACGCACACATTTACCAATACAACAGATTTACCTGCAACAGAGCTATCTATTAATTGTCATTTCGGTTGATAACGTACATGCACCCCTAGGTAGCGCACGGTGTGACGAGCTCATTTGTCTAGCTCTTCCTCTCTCAGCCGCCACATAATTGTCCCGACTCGGCCTGTCAGTAGTTTTCCGTTCCCAGTGCCGACAAAGAGAAGAACCGTAGTCCCGCGGACTTTTCTCTGGCTTTTAAGCTGCAGCGAGCGCCTTCGGATCTCGTCAGCGGTCTCTCTCTGTGCAAGTCTTTGTCCCGGACTATGGCCGTCTAAGACATATTACCGCTCGCAGTGACGCAAGCTTCGAACAAAGATTTACATAGATTACCACAGCGTCCTCGTCCATATTCCATAAATTTCAATCAGTATCTAGCATCTAGAAGCATAAGCAAGGACTATTACCAACCTCCTTCGCCATCTTCACTCGCACGAAGCCACGCCTTATCCCAGCTAACCTTTATCCCACTCTCCAATATGAGCACCCGTACCAGGTCAGGAACTGCTGGTAATAAAAGAAAGAGGCCTCAGCCGCCAACAAGTGTAAGCTCGGAAAGCCTCTACTCGGAAAGTGACACTTCGGAAAATGTCAACAAGATGGCTAAATCTGCTGCCGAGAAGGTGATCGAAGAGCTGATAGAATCTGAAATTCCTGTGCATACGCCAACGGGGGTAGACCATGCAGAGGTAAGCAACATGCCGTCCTTACTTACTCCCTTCTCCTTTCCTCATCCCTCGAGGCTTTTTTCCATCTCTCACCAAGACACTCGTCCACCTCAACTCCCGACAGTCGAGCGTGCCCACACAATAAAAGTAACTTACCTTGATGCAGTATGGGCGTATCGTAGCCACCTCAAATCTTCTTTACCGCTTCGGTCGACCTAGAGCCGTAGTGCAGCCCCGGAGTACGGCTGATGTCCAGGTTATCGTCAAAGCATCACGCCGCGAAGGCATACCGATTACGATCAGAAATGCGGGCCACAGCTACTCGGGTGCCTCCACTGCTGATGAAGGTTACTTGTTGGACCTCGGCAAGATGAATAAGGTCATCCTTGATTGGGACAAGAAGGTTTTGACTATGGGGGGGCGGTGCGCTTTGGGGCAACGCATACAAGACCCTGATCGATGGTCGCCATGACGGCTGGGTCGTCAACGGCGGACGTTAGTTGTCCCTACCAGCATTTTATGACATTGGAACTAACTCTTTTATGACAGGATGTCTGAACGTCGAAGTTTCTGGATTCCTCTTGGGAGGCGGCATTAGCCCCTTTACGCGGACACTCGGCATGGGCTGCGATGATTTGATCGAGGCGACACTCGTCACAGCTGATGGAAAGTGCGTCAACGTTACGGACAATGAAGAGGACGGCTCCTGGGAAGAGGCACTCTTCTGGGCGGTACGTATAAAATCTTTCCATGGTTGAAGCCTTTTCTCAAGATAGGCTCTGCACCTTTGTATCGCTCCAATATTAGTAACGTGTGTTTCGCTCAAGGATACCATACTGACGTACCCACAGCTCTGCGGTGCAGGTGGTGCGAATTTCGGTGTTGTCGTTGAGGTCAAAATGACGGTTAGACAATTAGTGAGTAAGGGACGAACAGTACCATCCGACCCCCCGAACCGGCACACCCCCACTACCGGCACAGCCAAACCCCGCCACCACCACCAAAAGACCCCCCTACTCACTTACACGCATTTGAGGCTGTATAGGGTCGAAAAAATCAGCAAAATTATCATTCTGTGGTGTTTTGGCTGCTCAATCGACGTATCTAGCCGGCGCCCGGATTGACCGCCCAGATCTAGTCATCTGGGCTTCTGCAACAGGGGCTTCTACAGCCTCCTCAGCGTCCGCAACCTCCTCGTCCTCCTCCACCCCGTCTTCAACAACCTCCGACTCTGAAGAAGAAGAAGAAGACTCTACAGCAACCGGAACTAACAGATTACCACCCTGGGCTAGTATTTCTATCATTGTCATGAACTTTTTGTTGGGATTTAGTATCTTCTTCCTCTTCTTGGGCTGTAGCCGCTCCAGTTCAGCCTCTAAGGCCCTGATCTTCTGGTCTTTTATGGCCAGCTCCGTCTCCTGGTTCTCAAAGGCATGGGAGATCTTCCGGAACTTCAGCCGAGTGGCTGGGGATCGGTTCTTCCCGAAATCCCGGATTTGCCGGCTCGTGGTAGGGGTCTGTTGGTCCTCCGGCTCCGAGTCTTCCTGTTCTTCCGGCTCGGGGGTCTTCCGCTTGTCTTCTTGGATTTCTGGATGGTCTAGACACTTTTTGCGGCTAATTGGGTAGCACCCCGTTACTCGGAAGCCCAAGCGGATGTTTTTTGGCGTAAATGCCATGTCCCTTGCCTTGCTATAATAGCGGATAAAGTTGATCTTGTTAACAGGAGAGGAATCAGTCAGAGAATTTAATTGGGTGAGGAATCTCTGGTAGTAGGACTTGAGGGCGTTATAGGGGCCGTTATCCAGTGGTTGCATTCCATGGCTGGTATGTGCTGGGAAAAAGCATAGCAAGATGTTGGCAAAATAACACCGCATCATAAATTCGTCCTTTCTACAGTCAGTTGCTGTTTAAATGGGAATAAATTAAATAATCAGTAAATAAAATAGAAAAAATTGGTGTACGTACGGAGGTATGGCTACCATGGCCATCTAGGATCAAAAGGACTGGTTCCCACTGCTCCTGGCCACGAATTTCATCTACTTGTGGTATGAAAACGTGCTCAAGCCACTGGCAGGCGATATCGTTACTGGTCCAGCCGTTTTCCGACGTTATATAGTACCAGTCGGCTATCTTCTGGAATTCCTCGAGGAACCACTGCGCTTGAAGATCTTTTCCCTTGAAAATCAAGCCTGGTTTGAGTACTCTACCGGTAGCTAAAATGGTCTCGATGAAAGATGTCCACGAGCGGCCCTGGGGGCTCTTTAGGAAAGCTTTCCTCGTCTCAGAACTTCCCAGAACTAGGGAATCGATGCCTATAAGGGTAGTTAGTTGACTGTGAGGGTAGGGGGCTCGAAAGAGTTACCAAAACCCGACATGATGCCGCCCTTATCGATATTGTACGTATTTTCTGGCTTCACCCAGCCGTAGTCCTCCAAGATGTTGAAGAACCAGTTCACAGACTTAGGGGTAAACCCCTTAAACCGAGCGGATTCCATTCGCTTGCCGATTTTAGTCTGAATGGTAGGGTTGCGTCGTTTAAAGCTGTCCATATAGTGGTTCCCAAGTGGTGCGAAATCCCCCTTTCTTTTTAGGAGTTCTACCACAATTTCCCTGACAGCTGAGTGAGAAGGGGCAAGCCCCAAAGTCTCCTGGCGCAATATCCAGGCTGCTACCTTGCTTTCTTGCTCGGGAGAAATTCTCTGCTCGGTGGTGTGAGCCTCCGTTTTAGTCCCTCTCCCCTTTATGCGTGCTGACAGCGTGCTGGCCGGGACGCCGTATTTTTGGCTGGATTTTCTCACGGACATGCCATTATCTGTGACGTCTAGGTAGGCATCCACCACATCATCCTCTGTATACGTGGGCGGAGGCATCGTGGCTGGCTTCAGGATGCTGTGGTGCATGAGGGACAGGGGCTCACAGAGAGAATTCTATAGCAAATTTGCATTTAAGGGCGGGGCACGGAGGCTGCTAAATACCGATGCCGATGGCCCAGCAATTAAATAATCTATATTCCGCTAAACACCAAGAAAAGGGCTATCTAACCATCTAAAGAAAGTCTAGATACCCTCAAAAAGGGCTGTAATCCGTGTAAGTGAGTAAGGGGACTTTTGGTGGTGATTGTGGGGTTTGGCTGTGCCGGTTGGGGGGGTGTGCCGGTTCGGGGGGTCGGATGGTAGCAGCTGGGAGACATACTTGGTCAACAAACGAAGAAAGCAATCAGGACATTCTCAGCACGATGAATGCTGTTCATACCCCCAACTGGCCCGAAAACCTCACTATGGACAGACAGTACCTGGCTGTGTAATACCAAAGAGACAGGAAAAGCGGACACATCAATACGCTTTCTTAACTGTTATGATGGCAAACGGGAAGAGTACCGACAGCACATTTACAAAGGTGTCACACACAAGGTGCTTACAAAAAAGCTAAAGCAGCGCGTATTGCCCGAAAAATCGAGCAGTGGTTCGAGGAAAGCCGAGCTTCGTTTGCCACGAACCGAACCCGGAACCGCCGGCTGATGGCGTCATTCGCTCTCTCAAATGACGAGCACACGATCAAGAAAATTACGGACTTTATTTTTCAGGAACTTGAGGTGTTCAAAGAAACAGCCAAAGGGAACACGGCCCAGCTATCGATCTCATTCACACACAGACTCAGCCACAGCATTCCGCTGGCGTAAAACCGTCTACCACACCTACATCCAGGTCCAGTGGGAAGATAAGTGGATGGAGGAAGAGATGCGAGGCGTCCTGAAAAACTTCAAGGACAGAATACGTCCATTCGCTCTCGGGGGACACGCTTCATATGTCAATTTCCCTGACGCGTCGCTGAACCCAGAGGCTCATGAAGTGGCATACTACGGCCATAACCTTGAAAAGTTACGATGTGTCAAAGAGCGCTGGGATCCAGACAATTGTTTCACTTGGGCACAGGGCGTGAAGCTTCCGAAGGATAGAAGTCAGACCGATAAGCAGAGAGTCAGGCGACTCCGGGAGGCGCACAGGGTTGCGAACGAGCCGGAGAATGATTCCATATTGTCGGACAATGATGAAGGGGGCGTAGCAGATGCGACAGACGCCTTAGCAACGGAGCAGTGAGAGCATGCAGCAGCCAGTAAGTACCAGTTCAAGCTTTATACCCTTTTTCTCAATTACCGCGGGTTTATTGCTTGTCAATGAGGGCACTTGTCCAGAAGGCATCGTTCCGAAGTTCGATTGCACGACAGAAAGAAATATATGGCCAATTGCCAACTAGATTTGCTACAGTACCACATGGTGAATGGATAGGAAAGCACATAGATATTGAATTGATTGATTGTATTTATCGTGGGTGCAGTCCCTCAACAGGGCAAACTACGCCTCCCAGAGCCATTGCATCGCAAGGTTGTAGAGGTGTCAGTCTAGATACATTCAGATCCGCGCACGAGCCTATCCTCGCTATAGCGGTACCAATCTAGAGTGTCCAGATAGTTTTAGTCAATACCTAAGCATGATTCCGTCAGAAAAACCTCCTATCCAGTAACAAAACGACCCAGTGAACCTCAGTCCTCTGGTGTACATATCGTTCCAGTAGCCGTTTGATATATGTCGCATGGGTGGGTGAAGTAGGTGTTTGTTATCTGCTGGCGAGGGAAACCACAAGGGGAAAAACCTCGCAGGAGTGGGTGTCGTGGAGACAAGCTGCTTGGCTATCGGGCTCTGTGATAATGGGGCCTCTTCACTGTCATGTGCTGGTTGTCAACTCGCACAAGCCGGGTCAGAAGGGGGCCATACCCGTGCCACGCCCCACTTTATTCAGGATTCGCTCGGGCTCACCAGCTAAAGCTGGTGCTGGACACCAAAACACCCAGGTCACCAAAACACCCAGTTTTTCAACCATTCCCTCTAGATCACACTTTTCTTTAGCAGCTTCAACGCATATTTAATTCAGTAAAATGGAAGCACGCTTACAAGAAACTGTCTAGCATATTGAAACCCATTCCAGTTTGAAAGTCGCCACAGTAGCCCGCAAATTTGGCGTATCTCACGATTGCCTTTAAAACCGCCTCAAGAGCCGTCCAGCAAGAAAAGGCCAACCAGCAACAAATACAAAGCTAACACCTGCTAAAGAGGTGGCAATATGTTATTATATTGATCATCTTGATCGTATTAACCTTGTTGTACGCGCTGAGTTCATTACCGATGCTGCAAATCACATTCTGAGCGAGCGAGTGCCTTTGGCCATACGGGACAGCCCACCTACTGTTGGCCAAAAATGGACCAGTCGCTTTATCAAGTGCTATGGATACCACTAGCGGCTTCAGAAGCAGCTTTATGCGGACCAGGAGGCATTAGAAGACGTCGAGCGAGTCGCTTAGTACTTCTAGAAGCTCAAAAAGGCATGCAAAGCAGGTATCTCTTCCGAAGATATCTGGAACATGGACAAGATTGGCTTTTAAATAGGTGTTGGGAAGAACCAGCTCATCATCACCAAACAAAAGAGAGCCCATTATTTCAGCACACCTGAGAATAGGGAATCCGCTACTGCTATCAAAGCCATTTCTGTGGGTGGAGAATATATACCAGCCTTTCTAGTTCTGGTAGGCCAGCTCCATATGGCCCAATGGTATTAACAACCTGAACTGCATAGAGATATAGCTATTATCCCTTCTTCCAGTGGCTACTCAAACGATTAGATCAGCTTGGAATGGCTAAAGCATTTTGAAAAACACACAGCAGCAAAGGCCATTAGGACAAAACAGCTCTTTATTCTAGATGGCCATGATTTACACCATATGATTGAATACATTTAATATTGCGAAGATCACGGCATCCTCCCTTTTGGCATGCTTCCAAACCTGACGCACCTGCTGCAGCCGCTAGACAGGGTAGTCTTCCAGCCGCTGAAGCATTATTACGCAAAGGCACTGGACTTAATAGTCTGTGATGGCCTGGTGAACATTACAAAGCTTGAGTTCCTTAGCTGTATTTAGCAGGTCCGCCAGCAAGCATTTAAGTCTATTACAATTCTTTCTGCCTTCTAGAAGACTGGTATTTGGCCATATAACCCGCTACCAGTGCTTCAAAGCCTAAAAGAACGATAATCAAAAATGACACTTATTCCCTCTATCTTAGCAAGTTCCTCGCCATTTGGCACGCCAATGACCTTGCGCCAGATCAACAAGGTAGCTAATAAGCTAGACACAGCACTGAAAAGTGACAAAAGTCTTGATTCTGAGCTTGCTGCCAATATTAGCCGCTTTATTAAAAAGTCTCTAATAAGTGCCTCAGAACTAGTTCAGACTAAAAGAGACCTGGGGAGAACTAAATATGTTAAGCGCGTTTAAAAACAATGCCAGGTTACCAAGCATACTCCATTGAACTTAGGAGGGGTGTTGACAGTAGCTGATGGCCAGCAAATGGTCCAGCAGAAGGAAGAAGACTAGATAATCAAGGCGAGGAAGATGGTTGAAGCAGCAGATCTAAGGATTTGCAATGCTGCAAAACGCTGTTTTTCCAAAACAGCAAAGGAGTCACGCAAACAGAGGCTTTCTTGGAGGATGGCACCGGCGGAAATCTACGAATCTGGCCATAGTTGCAGGTGGTTAAGGCCTTTTCAGTTGGATAGATCGAAAAACTGGGTGTTTTAGTGATCTGGGTGTTTTGGTGTCCAGCACCAGCTTTAGTTGGTGAGCCCGAGCGAATCCTGAATAAAGTAGAGCGTGGCATGGGTAGTAGGATTTGAATCCACTTGTTCTCGTTGCCCACCGCACAAACGAGAACACAACCAGGCGTATTTGACCATTGCGTCATACGGCCACATAGATATTGAAAACCTCTAGAAGTAGGGGGTTCTTGTTTCCTAGTTATCGCAACGGCCATATGTTAGTTAAATCTGTAAAGTCAGAAAATAATAGTATGAATCTAGAAACCCTTGTTGGTTATGGGGGCTAATAATGGTGACCCTTTGTACGTCTAATATTCAAGTCTACCATCACGGTTTCTTCTGCGAGTGCCAAAACATGTTTAATTAGAGAAGTGCATAATGTCACCAAGATTACGGCTTGTAAGAGCATGGAAGTGGTCACTTGCTTTGATTCTGGGAAACCCTTGTTTCATACTATTTTAGTTTAGTTTAGTTTATTTAACGCCGTAGGGGCTCTAGGCTCCAGATCCTTGTGGACGTTTTGCATGCAGGTGACTATCTCAGGGGCTAATATACAAGCCGTACTGTACGGGAAGCAGGGCATGACTCCCTATTTCCCACGATAACCTGCAAATCGAACCTCGAGGGCACATATGTTATTCCGTCAGTTTCCGTTGGCCCCGCCATTTAGGCTCGTGCTCTGTGATATCTGGTTTGTAGTCGGTAGTCCGAATAGCGTCGAGGAGCTCCTCTCGCTTTGACAGTTAGTGCCTTGCATTTAAAAGGCTATGAACTAAAAGAAAATAAAAACATAAGGAAAGATAAGAAAAGTAATAAAGAGATGTGGTAACAGGCACAGTTACACCTGGTGGTCGATGAATTGATGTTCTGTAACCCTGGAACAGACTTTCGTATAAAATTCTGTCCACTTGCAGAAGTCTCTGAATTCCTTCGGGTGTGTTATCAGCCATTTCCAATAGGCTCTCCCTTCTGGTTCGGGTTCTCCGTTGTGTCCGCGGTTTCTTTGTAGCCACCTAGACCGTTTCATAAGGGCTCTGTTGCAGAAAGCAAAGTGGGCTCGCGTTTTGATTCTTCCGCAAGAGCAGTTGTAGTGTTCCTCGTGCTTGAACCTCCTATGGTACCAGCTAAAGTCGCTATGGCCAGTTCTAGATGCGATAAGCCTGTAGAGCGTTGGCCTGTCAAGCTTGAGCTCTTCTGGGCACTTGAGTGTAGTTTTCTGAAGGCTGAGACTTTTGTATTTGTCAGTGATGTTCTTGTCCCACCATTGCTGGTGTTCTTTTTGAGTCTTTTTGTTGAGAAGGCCTAAGACGTCTGCAAGTGTGGGTTTGGCCCCAATAGGGATTGGCAAGGTAGTGCTTTCCTTTGCCTTTTTGTCGGCCTCTTCGTTGTCTTGGATGTCCATGTGCCCTGGCACCCACCGGACCTGTATGTCGGCGTACGTGTCCGAGATTTTGTGGAATTCTAGGAAAGCTTCTTAGGAGCTCTGAGCTGGTTCCCCCCACAGTCCGGAGATCACTACTGTATTATCCAGGCACACGTGGATGGTGGCGCCGCTGCTGAGCCTTAGGGCCTGTCTGAGTGCGTGGCGGACCCCTTCGACCTTACTGTCAAAGACCTCAGCTGGGTGGCCCAGTCTGCCACAGCCCGAGACTATGTTTGTCCGGCCTCTTTAGATCATGTATCCATAGCCCACTGCCCCCTCCAGGGATTTCGAGCCATTAGAGTAGGCGACTATGTATGAAGGCAGAAGCGATTTTAGCCAGTCTGTAAAGACTTTGGCTTTTTTGGTTTTGCTTCTTATTATAATAGCTTTGCCAGCATTTGTTGCATATCTTGGTCCCGTTAAGATTGGTCTTGGAAAATCCGGTGTGAGTTTATACGTCCTTTGGAGCCGTGTCCTTTTGGTTATCCTAACTAGATCCATCAGGCCTCTGCTTCCGGTAGAGTTCTGGGCTGTAACACATTGGACTAACGGATGCATGTTATCCATAGCTCTGATTCTCAGGCTGAACCGTATCCGGATCTTGCTAAGTATGGTTTGTACCGTTAGTAGGTCTTATTCTTTAAAGAGTACCTTTTTTAATATAGTTCTCCAGACCGGGAGAATTCCTTTGATGGCCTTTGTAAAGCACTCTTTTGAGATCGTACAAGTGGCCATTCTGGCGGGTGCTCACGTCGGGCCTGACCGTTTCCTGCTCTCTTGTAATCCCCGGCCCCCAGAATCTCTGCCCTATAGGTCATGGTAGGAATCACGCATGCAATTACCGCCTTGCGGAGGGCTGCTGCTAGGGGCCCTCTTGCAGTGTTTACAAGACTTCGAATATGTCTGGCCACGACGAGGCCCTTGGCTGCCCGTCTTTTGACATGCTGCCGGAACTTCAGGCACCTGTCGAAGAAAATCCCTAGCCAGCGGACCACCGCCCCTTTCACTGGCTGCGCTGGTTTGATGGTGAAGCCTCCTGGGGTGACTATTTCTGGTGTGAGAGGTCTCCTCTCAGTATCAAAGTAGATGGCTTCAGCCTTGGAGTCTTTAAAGGTGACCTTGTTGTCTAGGCCCCAGCGTAGAATATCGTCTACCATGCTAGCTGTCTTAGCTGCTAGCTCAGTAGTGGTTTTGCCCGTTATTCGGATGCCTACATTGTCTGTATATCCGAATTTGTTATACTTATCCTCTAAGAAGATATTTGCAATATACAGCAGGAAGAGGATTGGGGAAGCTGGTGATCCTTGTAGGGGCCCACAGCTCAGTCTGAATACCTTAGTAATAACGTCTTCCAGTCTAATCCGAGCAGTTCTGTCCGATAAGAAGAATCTACCCATTTTACAAGGGCTGGTGTCTAGCCCTACTGGCGGAGCCTAAAGATCAATCTCCAGCGAAGTACTGCATCAAACGTCCCTTGTACATCTATGGTGACAAGAAGGGCTTTTTGCCCGGATTCTAGGGCTAACTCAATATTGTGTGTGACTGCTGCAGTAAGGTCGACCGCAGAGCGCTTAAGGAGGGCCTCGATTTGGTTTAGGCTGATCACCCCTCTTAGTAGGGCTGTTATTGCCATCCGTTTTGTAACTAGCCTTTTAAGGCCCTTTCCAAGGCATGATAACAGAGCAATCGGTCTATATGATTTCGCGGTAGTATAGTCCTTTTTCCCTGGCTTCTTGAGCATAACTACCTCTGCTGACTTAAAAGGGGTGGGATGGTGCCCTGTTTTAAGGCAGGCTTGAAATAGAAGCTGAATTGGCTCTGTTAGGTGGACCCATGCCACTTTGAGGAGCCGTGTTGAAAGAGAGTCTATTCCGGGGGCTGTGTTTTCTGTGAGAACTATTTTAACAAGTTCGGTTGGCGATATTGCAGAGTCCCATTCCAATGTAGTGCGGGGGACGATAAGAATTTCTAACGGGTCGTGTACGAGGTTGTGTTTGGTCGAGTACCTGTTTAGTAAGACCATCTTGAGGGCATATGCCTTTTTGATAATATCTTCTATTGTCAAGTTGCCAACTTTTAGTGGTAGTGGTTTAATGTCTGGACCTAGCTCATGGCAGTTGATTATCTTGAAGAGGTCTGAGTCTTTCTGTATGCCTTTGATGTGAGCTTTCTAGTATTCTCTTTTTGCCTGTTGTACTATTGCCCGATACACGCGTTTCTCTTCCGTAAGTGTGTTTATTTTGAATTGCTTTGTTGCCAGCTTAAACGTCCTTTTTGTTTTCCTGCACTCATCGTCTCACTAAGGAGTGTTTCGCCTCTTGCTGCTTGGCTTATTGCCAACGGTTTCGAGGGCCAGCGTGATGAGGTTTATAATAACAGAGGTAGCTTTGTCGAGTTTTTCTGTTGTGGGGTTGGAGCTGAGGCTTGGTTGCGAGGTTCTTATACGTATTATCTCACAGAACTCTGGTAGTTTGTCATCTGGTACTGTGTATCTCTGTTGAGCCACTCTTTGTCCCCCTTTGGATGGGATCGTGATTTGCAGTGACCAGTGGTCTGCGGCTGCGTGTATAACGTAGTTGATTACTGCGGTTGCAAAAGAGATGTTCAAGAAGGTCAGGTCGAGGACATGCCCATCGTCGTGTATAGGGACTCCCGGTTCCCCAATGTACAGGAGCTGATTTTCTGCTACCCATTGTGTAATTTGTCCGCCTCGGGCTCTTCTTGGTATTCCTAGTTCCTAAGAGGGGTCATTTACATTAAAATCTCCTGTTACTACATAGTGGGCAGTAAGTGGCCAGGCAAGCAGCAGGTCTAGTGCTTCCTCTCATTGGCGGTAGAAGTTCACAAGTGTGACTCTATTTATTGTGAGCCAGATAATGTCTCTAGACGGGGCTGGCCTGCTTTGTTGTGTCTCGAGTCCGGCGTCTTTTTGTACGTATGACAGAACTCTTGGCCTGTCCGATGTACCCTTCCAATAGTCTATTGGAACGTATGTATTGTATTGAGGGTGTGAGCTGTAGCGGCATCTCCCATTTACACTGACCCACGGTTCTTAAATCAAGACAACGTCTATGTCTGCCTCGCAATAGTTTTGTAGGAGAGCCGCGTGTGATGTGATTTGTGCATCTTCTGGGCGTTTCCTTGAGCAATCCTAAAAGGACTGATCCTCTGTCTGCGGTACCCCTGGCCGCCTTGTCTCTGGTTAGGGACCCGGGGGAGCCTAGTCCCGGAGGTCTGAGTGGCACTCGAAGGCTGAGCTGACATTATTACTAGTATAGCCGACTTGATTTTGCTGGCAGCGAGGTCTCTTTGCGGATCCTGTGCCCTGCTGTGATTCTTTTGGGAGAGGAGGTAGACCGGTCATCTCTGTATCCTCCTTGTCTAGGTTATTGACTTCGTCTAGTCCCTCCTCTGACGTGGATTCACCGTCTGTGAGGTTGATTTTGGGTGTGTTTACACTTGTTACTATGATGCTGTCCATGGCTTGGATATTAGGGCTGGGTGTGGTTTCTTTTTGAGAGGGTGCCGCTAGTACCGGGGCTAGGCTTTGAGGAGCTGGTGGGGTCCTTATAGCGTTTATCTTGTTATAGAGCTTTAGACATGATTTCCTGAGTTTTTTTCTTTCTTGATTCGAGGGGTGGACCAATTGGCCTCTTATTCTCTTAGGTCTGGCTGGGCAGTTTGTATATGTTGATATTTTGGGCCCCATATAGTTGGCACATTGAGGAGGGAGCGTGCATAGAGATACGTGCCTTTCGTCTTCCGGTTTCCCGCATCTCTCACAGTGGCTAGGGCGGGCACACCGCCGTGCAGGGTGCCAACCTTGGCATCCTGGGTTATGTTGTAAAGGAGGGCTTTTTTTTTTGATAAGCCTAGACCTTAAATAGAGGCCAAAGATTCTAAAGGTTCCTACTTTCTTGGTGAATAAAACTAGCCATGTGACTTGGCCGGACTTGTTGAGACCGTTTTTTGATATACGTGTATTAACTGGGCGCCGGCCGGTCTGGAATTTGTATTCATCTAGGGTCATTTCTGATGTGATCTCTACGTCTTCAAGTTCCATGTTGGTAAGTCTAGTTGGACAGTTCGGGAGGGCATAAGTGTGCCACTTGACGGGTAGTTCTACTGCAAAGGCTTTTGTGAGCTGAATTAGTTTTGCTTTTTGTGCTAAGATTCTTTCTTGTGTAGTTTTATCCTTTGGCCAAAGAGACAAGCCGGTAGGGATTTTGTGTGCATCTGCCATATTAAAAGCCACAAGGTTTAGCTCTTTAGTGATAGTTTTCTGAAAGACGTATGTGCTGATAGTTCTCGACCAGCCGAGCTGGTCTTTTGGAAGCTTTATGAAGATACAGAGGTCTTCTTTCTGTATCGGCGGTCTGGTCTCGGCGTGTTTCTTAGGGCCGTTTCCAGCTGTCTGGGGCTGGATGCCATTTGCGGTGACCCCTGCATACGTGGGTCGTACGGGGGGTTGTTTATAGTCTTTGTTGGGTCTGTGGTGGGGTGCGCTTGGGCACCTCTTTTGTTGCGCAGGGGTTTTGTTCCTGCTGGCTCATGTCCTTCGCTGTTGGCGAGTATATTTGTGCGGAGGAACTGGGAAAAGCTGGTGGCTATCTGTTAGGCGTAGGCCAGCTGTTCTGGGTCCTTTGCCACAGTCACGACGACTGTGTTGAAGGATCTGGCGACGAGTTCTAGGATATCCGTTTGAATTTCCTCCTTGCGGCGTCGTTCATTTACTGCTTGGTACAGGGCTTGTAAGGCCGAGTTTTGGGCCTGGGTAGCATGTATGGAGGCACTGAAACCATCAGGCTTTGCGAAGAGGCTGATGGGGGCAGAGGCTGCTCGAGAGACAGCGTTATTCTTGTCCTTGTTATCCCTTCTTAAAAGCGCTGTCAGGATTGGGGCCCATTGTGTTGAATTTCCCTGCGTGTGGAGCGATCTCAGACACCCGGCTGAGCTGAGGGGCGGGGGGTGCTGCTGCGCTGCGCTGTCCCCCAAGGGAGGTGTTGTGGTAAGCCATAGCAAGGATCGTGAGATCCGGGGCTTGGTGTTTTGGCCAGATGGAGTCGTTTGTTAGCGTAATGATGGCTGGGGTAGGCTACCCACTAACAGTGGGCGCCAAGAAAAATGATTTTAAAAAGAAGGTGTATCCGTTTCATAGTATAATGCACTATAGGAAACCAGAAGCAGAATTAAGGTACACTGAACCCTCATAAGTCTCCGTACACTACCCTTCCAGCAAGCAACGGTATCTTTATCGAGTCGGGATAGACACAATGGAATAAGCATCAAAAGTGGTGTATTAAACAAGAGCTGCTTATTCCTGTGTGCTTATTCAGGTATTTACAAATTTACACGTACAGGTCAAACCCTGAAATAATGTACCGACAGGGCATCAGCATCGTATCTCTTGACATGATAAGATACTCTGAGTTTCTATTTCAACGAGAAGAAATCTGATGTATTTTCTCGGTCGGGGGAGTGTCAGTCCTTATATACTGGTACTTGGCAGGGCTCCCTGTTGAAATTGGCCCCACGGTACATTATTCCAGGGGTCGACCTGTATGATCTGGAAACCTCCCAACATGGCGCACAGAGACTTATGAGGGCAGTTTGACATGGTTTGAAGATAAGTCCGCCTTGACCTATGATCGATGCAGTTAACTCAGATAACTTCTTGTATAGAGGTTGCTAGCTGACATATATTTATGAGACTATTAATTGTGTCAAGCAGCAGCCACGCACTCGAGAGTGTTCAATAGAGTATCATGGCCTCCGCCGATAGCCGGCGGGCGGTCCTTTGCGCAAGGATTGGGTAGTCGGTCTCCACTCCTCGGCCGAAAGAGCGTCTCATCACCAACGATGTCCGGCGGCAGTTCTCCGGGTCTCACCATTGTACGACGAGACTCGAACGCCTCGAGGACGGCACGCGGTCTTCCGATACAATGAGAAGCTCAAACGTGTCACGCCACAGGAGCGCTGAGGAAGATGAAGCAGTGACGCTGGGATCCGCAAAACAGAAGACGGCGAAGCGGGGCCATGCGGAGGAGACATCCGGCAGAGACGCGACGCTGAAGCGTCGGCGTCGGGCATTCTCGTGCCTCTCGTGCCAGAAGTTGAAGTGCAGGTGCGAGTATGATTCTGGGACGCCGGGTTGTCACCGATGTCAGACTTTGAGGTCCGTATAGCCGTCGGCCCCTCCCGTGGAGCACCCGTCCTGCTGTTTCTCAATGAGTCGCAAAAAAACAGTCAGCTAACAGGCGGTCCCAAAGGATCGAATGTTCTCTTCGGGGAGAGGCTACGGCCCCCTCTTCAAATCTCAACGTTGAGCAACCTGCCACCAGTGTGGAAGACAGGTAAGACAATGCTGGTTCTTCCAAGACAGACTCGGAAGGAACTACAGGAGGCTCATATTCGAAGTAGGCTCCAGCGACACGAGGACACGCTACAAGAGATCAAGTCCATGGTCAAGGAACTGAAGGCCCAAAAGCAGGCATCCAGCGAGGGCCTACTCCCTCGCGTTGCTCTCGGGGCCCGCCACGATGAGCCGAGTGCGCCAACAGTGAACGAGGATAATGCAGGCCCCGACCACTTCTCAAGCCTGGTTGATAAGGGGACCGATTCCGCCCCGGTCGCTGTGCTAAGGGGTATTTGTGAGCAGGTCCATCGAGGCTACCGAAGACTCCTGGAACACGTGAATCTGGATCTCGTGCAGCTCCAGTTGGTTGATGAACAGACTGCGACCGAATTGATAGAGCTGTGCGTCCGGAACAGGCTCCCTGTCCTGCTGTAGGCAAGTAATGGAAGGCTGATCTTTTCGCCAGCTTTCTCCAGCACCAAGGCCACACCCTCTTGGCCTGCAGCAGCGACGACCTGAAGCAGCGCAGCGGTACTCGCCCCGTGTCAGCCTTCTTACACAGCGTATGTTCCTTGATCGGAATCGTCTACCGCGACGACATCTGTGGAACAGCGCTGCATCGGCAAGTATACGAGCAAGTGCGAATTACACTGGGACAAGCCCTCCTTTCGAGCCCCTTAAATCTGGAAGAGATCAACGCCGTCCTTCTTATGAGCAACAACGCAAATACACCGAGCAGCGTAAGTAGCTCCATACAGGAGCCTCTTTGGAGGTTGCTTCTGATCAGTCTCAGCAAGGGCTCGAGTACATCGACAGCTGGCTGTTGACCGGATACTGTGCACAGCAAGCCATGCTCAGCACCAGCTTCTCCAAGATTGTCAATAACGTCAAACGGGGCAACTCCACAACTGAAGATCATAGGGCAATTCACCAATGGGCAACGATATGCCTACATCACCTGCAGTGAGTTCTCGTCCAACCTGGAGTTCTGGCCCGGATCTAACATCTGGGTTTTCTAGATGGGCGGCGACCACGGGTAGACCGTCTATCCTTTCGACCTCCTATATCGATCAGTGCAACATCCTGCTTAGCTTCTATCAAGCGACTATGCAGGATGGAATGCTCGTGGCAGAAATTATGCTCTATTCTACCCTGCACCAGAAGCTTTCGCGGCAGTCGTATCTGGGCGATGGGGGTGAATGTGAAGAGTTTTTGGCGTGGAAGCAGAAATGGAATCACCTCCTAGGTGGGCTAACATGATGGTAACCCCAAACCGATCAGATACTGACGATACACAGCGCTTTCCACGTCCTCAATGCTGCGAATTGGTTATCACGCGGCCTGCCTCATTCTGGCCGTCCGCTCCCTCGAGGAGACGGGCCGCGCGCTGAACCCCAATACGTTCCTCTCAACGGGCGCGGCCGAGGACGGAAACGAGGACGACGGCCAACACTTGGCGGAACCGAGGGACGCCACGGGCGGCGATGGGGACCTCCTCCGGGCCAACGCGTGTAGGTATGCCTTGCTGGTTCTGCAGACATTCCTCGAGATGCCCCCATTTCTCATGGACGCGATACCTACCTGTCTCTGCCTCTGCATCGGATACTGTGCGCTCGTACTCGCTCACTACACCGAGGCGCAATCCAAGATATCAGATCAGCTCAGTCTTAGCCTAATCACGCACATCGACCAATGGATCAGGACGTCACCGGGCAAGTCCTGGTCCTACAAATACGGCGCCCTGGCCAAGAACAAAGTCGAGGCGCGATGCAACCGGGGCTTGAGGCATTCAGGGGCGGCAGGCCAAAAGGGGCCGGGAGACCACCGCCCGGCGTCCGTCCTACCGAATAAGGAGGAACCTCCAGTGCCCGCTGGCCGCCCGGGAGCCTACAACACGGACGCTATGCTGACCTCGGGCTCTTCGGTACAAGCATCTGGGTCCGAGTCGGCCTTGCCCGCGTTTGACTTGAATGAGCAGTCTGTTTTTCCCAACATGGAGGATTTCTTCGGTGGCGGGTTCCTGGATTTCATGAAGTGACTTACACAATGACAAAGCGTACAGCTAGCTGAACGGATTGCTGGCGCTGGAAGCACATAATGTTCTGGGCCTCGGTATGTTTGAGGCATGCAGCTATCTCATAAGTTAACCCGTTGTGGTCATTCGGTCGGGCTGACGTTGTCGCGTCGCGGATAGACGGGACGTGTTGTATACCGGGACCACATGTCCGGACTTGGGTCACTTGACTTGCGCAGACCGTGTCAAGCCTTATTAAAAATACTATTTGTGCTCATCGACGCTTGGTGGTGTTTGACGAGGTGGTGTCCATCGACTTGCCAGCTTGCCTGATCCGTTGGTGTTTGCAGGTCGGTGTGCAGTGCTTGTACCACTGCACACGCTAGTTGTCAGTGGTCACAACAATGTTGAAGGTTACCAGTTGTTACGAACTTACGGCGCACAGCATGCACATGTGGAGACGACCCCTCTAGCCCGCCCCGCCTTGGCCCTTGAGCTGCAGGTGCCAAGACCAGCGGGGAGCGCCGCCCTGCCAGCCTGCACACCCCTCCCCCACTAAATTTCTGTCACCCTTCGAGTCCAGCTGCAGCAGAAGGTTCGACTCGAAACTCTTCCCTTGTCACGCTGGCCGCTGTTGCCAAACCACCATTTCCTTTCTCTCAGGGACATCTCGGGCCTGTACGACGCTCATTCATTTGACACTCCTTTTCTCCTTCTTTCCTTCTGCTTCCTCACATCGGCTGCAGCAACGACCGTCAAGATGGTGGAGAAGATCTACGTCACTTACAACGATGTAAGTCAGACCCCGCCATCCCACCCGAATCATTGACCTCCCCACGACAGCACGACACAACACGCCGACGATGCACCACCTGCCACTAAGGCAAGGCACGGGGGGCCCGAGACATACATGCTAACCGCTGCCATGTGTAACAGGTGCACAAGCTCTGCCAAGAGGCAGCGCCCAAGATGCTGTCCATCTTCCAGCCGCAGCTCATGATCGCCATCGGCGGCGGCGGCTACGTGCCGGCCCGCATCCTGCGCTCGTTCCTGAGGGAGCCCGGCAGCCCCAACATCCCCATTCAGGCCATCGGCCTGTCACTTTACGAGGAGCTGCCCATGTCACACCCGTCCAACGGCACCACTGGCGCCGTCGAAAAGATCGGCACCCGTGTCACCCGCACCCAGTGGCTCGACCTCAGCAGCCTCGGCGAGATGGAGAACCTCGTCGGCAAGCGCATCCTGATCGTCGACGAGGTCGACGACACCCGCACCACCCTCGAGTACGCCGTTAAGGAGCTGGAGAAGGACGTCGAGGCCGCGCGCGCGAAGCTCGGCCGCGAGGGGGAGAAGACACAGTTCTGCATCTTCGTCTTACATGTACGTTGCTCTCACCGGACATACACACATACGTTGATGCACGGCAAGGTGGACTGACAGCTCGGCAGAACAAGGACAAGAAGAAGAAGGGGACCCTGCCGGCCGACATGATGGAGGAGTCGAGGTACATGGCCGCCAGGACAGTTGGTGACGTCTGGATCTGCTATCCGTGGGAAGCGACAGATATTGACGAGCACGACAAGCTTGCCAGGGAGCAGGCCAACAAGACCGGCAGCTCATCATAACATGGGAACGGCCTGAGGTTGCTGCTCGACCACGTACTCATATGCCTACCGAGTTCGAACAATGTTGCCTCTTGCTCGACCACATACTCATCGGTCATGCCTCTCGGCAGACCACGTACACGTTGTAGATTGGGCTCGCGTAGGGAACCTTGAATACAACAGAACTACTTGTTGGGGAAATCGTCATACCGGGGAAGCGTTGATCGAATATGTGATCGCATCAACCCTGTGGATCCAGTGCATGGACCCATATGGAGTATTCTGGTAACCCCACCAGATATGTTGGAGGTTACCTGATGAAGGCTGCCTGGCAACCCTTTGTTGCCCCAGGTACCTCACCACTGTAATTTAGGTATTTAGATACATCTCGGATGGAATCCTTTCCATCCGACCTTTTAATCAAGCACCACCCAGACCACTGATAGATTACAAAAAGACTTGTGATTTGTCAGCATCTGGGAAAGCTACCAAAAGGCACAACCCCACCACTCACACAAGCTATGCGCCTATAGAGGTACACAAACACACATAACACTAATAAAGACAAATCTGAAAACCGTTCAGTCATGGATGTAACCTACTGACTTATCGTGTTGCTCGTCTCGAAATCAAACTCCGTCGCTTCTTCTAGGGTATACACCAGCACACACACATGCGCCATATGCGCCTCGTTCTTCTAAGCGCCGAAGGTGCCATCCCTCGCATGCTTTTCCTTGAGCCTCTTCTCTTGCTTCATGAACTCCCGGATGCCCACAGGCACGTTTTTGTAGAGGTCGTCGTCCCACAGGTCCTTGACAATCTTGGGTCGATCAGCCCTCTTCATGTCGGCCTGCCAATTCGTCTCGCTGCCTCCGCCATCCTCGTCCATGCTAGCAGCGCCGGGGCCCGGCATGCCCTTGACGGCGCTCACGCTTCCCAGAACACCGACGGGTCCCTGCGACCGCTGCGCCTGCATGGCCCTCTCCGCCTTGGTGGACGCCGCGACGAAACCCTCCATGTCGTCGCGATAGCGATCCCACACGCAGTTGACACACCCGCTCATGCAGCAGTTGTCCGGCTCCTCGGGCCGCGGCGGCACCAGCACGCCGGCAACGATGGTGCTGCGATTGCGGATGGCATCGAGTCGTTCGGCGCGTTCGGCGGGCCCGGCCAGGCGGGAACCAAAGATAATGCGAGCCTTCTCCTGGGCGCTCGCGGGAGTCGTCGAGGGTTCGGGAGAGGATGTTTCGGCAGAGGAAGACGCAGCTTTGGCACCGTCGTCGGCGGTGTCCTTGGGTTTCTTGGCTGCTGGCGTCTTCTTGACGGTGGTTCGCGGCGATTTCGGCGAGGAGGTGGGCGGTTCTTCTGGTTTCGGGTCGGGGAGAGGCGTCGGCTTTATGAGGATCGACTCGTAATAAGGCCCCAACGGGACTGCTTGTTCGGAAGCCTCCCCGGGGGTGCCCCCAGGTAACTTGCCGCCGGTCGAGAGAAAGGCGCGGTGTATTTGAGGTTGTCGAGGTATGACGGATGGTAGCCTTGCGGCACGTAATAGGGTTCGCGCATTGAGCGGCATCGTCGCAATTTGCTAGCCTCGATGGAAGGTTTCGTGGAAGGTCAAGTTGGAGGTTTGCGGTATGGGAAATGACGACAGGTTGAAAGGAGTTTCCAGTCTTTTTGAAATCGAAGCGAAGCGGCGGCCGATCTAAGTGTAACGTCATCGGCGGCCGGCCACTATGGATCGGAGCCACGTGACGTGCCGCTAAAATGGCAGAAGCGACCCGCTGTGACGGGAGCCCAGATAAGATAAGATTCACACAGGTACCACACTAGCCCAATTGACCGGCGCGTCAACATCGCATCTTTGGCTGAGACGCGTCGTCAGTTGTGTAAGTCGAGCTTACCTACCTATCCAGCAGCAGCATTAGCACGAGTGAAATCAACGCGTGCAGACAGTCATACAATAGGAGTGGCATCATTTCGAATTGACTCAACTTACCTTTACCCACTGAGACCAAGTGTTGACATTACGCGCCGCGTCTACCCAACCAAACCAGAAGCGCGTCAATAACTTGGGTGCCATAGTCGTTTCCAGCGCGACACACCAACGCCGGTTGGAGCTACCCAACAACCAATGTCGTCGTACTACCAATGGATCGGGTAGCGATGTTGAGATAGGAGAAGAACAGCCCCAAGAAATCGATGGAGGGGACGGCGCCAAAACGACGCAAGACGTCACCTACCAGCAATGTTCCTACAGGCGCAAATGCGTCCTCGTCTTCCGATTCCGATGGGTCAGTCAGGCGGTCTGCTAGACGACGACGTCCCTCTTTCGCATCACCCACAAAGGCCAGCCTCGCGCGCGCAAATCCCGACATCCTGGAACGAAGAGACGCCGCCCGAAGCCAGCGCTCTACTAGTAGCAATGCGCCACCAGCTGCTTCGGAGCCCGGCAGTGCAGCCAGCAATCCTGGGAGCGATTCAAACGTCGTCGCGACTCAAGTGGAAGCCGAGCCAGAGTTCGGACGACCCGAGGATGACGGGGCAGGAGGCAGACGGACCGCGCGACAGACATCGGTAAACCAACCGAGAAGCCCGGTGCGACGCGTCGAGGGAGGACTGGCGTCGCAACCTCGAAGAACGCCCAACAAGCCCTCGCCAAGGCCATTACCACCGCCCTCGGCGGAGGAGGAAGAATTGATCGACCCATTCAAGGGCCGAAGACTGCGACGCTCACCTCCGCCCGGGGTCCTCCCGCCCGTTGTCCCCGAAGAGCCAGATCTTCCGCCCACGCCCACCCAGAAGGGTCTCGCCGATCCTTCCTCTATCAACACATCACCGGTCGGAATCCACAACACACCTTCGAAGCGTCCTAGGAGGAGTCGAGTGTTGGCAGAAAGGATGAAAAGCTCACCTTTAAAACAGCCACCTCTGCGTCCGCCCGAGTTCCTCAAGGAAAGCGTAGAAATCACAAACATAGCCAGGAGCGAACCCAGACGCCAGAAAAAGAGGCGAAAGTCACACCCGGCTCGGAACGTACCAGAAATCGACCCGCTAGCAGATAAGAAAGCATTGCGGGATGCTCTAGTCGCCGAGGTCGCACAGCTGGAACGTGATCTTGCATTCGCGGCTCGTGAGAACAACCGCTTGTATGATTTACAACAGTCAAGCCGCAGCTCGTCAAATGTCCCAGGGCCAGCTGATGAAGACCTGTTGGATCTCCTGCGCTGCCATGCACTCCCACCAGCAAAAGAGGCGCCCCCTGGCCCGATGGAGGATTGGCTCAAGGCAGCGCTAGACCCCGTCTCGTTTCTCCCGTTCGGCCAAGCCAAGGCCACACTTCCGCTCGTGTTTACTGCGCAGCGAGAGACCGAGGAAGCGCCTCCGGATTCACACCATCCTATCTCCATTACCGCAGAGGAAGAGCTTCCGTACTTGCAAGTCTTCACGCCACTTGTTTTCACCTCAACCGTGTCTACCGCGCCTCGAGAAGACGAAGAGAGCGCAGGCCCGCTCATGCAGAGACACGCTATCTCGGTTTCGTCATCACCGCCTGGCCTGTTTGCGGCCACTATCGATATGACAGTCAGCACCAAGACGTGGTCGATAGCTAGGTTAAGCGTGCCGCGCCTTGATCCAGCTGCCGTCGGCGAACTGGGCCCTTTCGTGGAGAAGGTCGTCCAAGGCGGCGGCGGCAACAGCGCTCTCACGCGGAACCTGAGCATCGTCACCTGGGCCATGAGCGGGTGGGTGCGTCTCGCGACAAGACGAGCACGTTTCTGGTGTGCGGTGGAGAGAGATCTTGGAACCATGGACGGAGTCACTAAGTGCGCCAAGGCCATGAGACAAGGAGTCCGAAGGAGGCGCCCGAGCCGACGGCCTGAGGTGGTGGACGGGGATGACGACGATGAGCTCGACGACGATGAATCTGAAGCCGACAGGAAGGGGGGCTACAGTAAGGCCGACTTGCTCCCGCAGCTTGCGAGGACCAGCCTCGATCTGGAGTTGCCCAGCTCAAACGGTGATGGTAACAATGAGGCGCCGACGGCTCGTATCCAGTGGCGCATCGAGTTCGACTGGACGGGAGAAGCCCAGAGCAAAATTGGGCTTCTCGTTGGTGCTCCGACGCGGTGTACGTTTCCCCCGAGTCTCTACTGGAATCGCACTTGGTTGCTGTGTGAGCACCCTGGCTAATTGACTACTACAGGGCATGGCAATGACGAGAAACGAAGTCTGACTAGTATCCCGGACATGTTCGACAAGCTGGTCCAGGAAATCAAGGATCCTATGGAGGCTGTGAAGACGGTTGTTGCTTTGATGGTCGGCGAGGGGAAGCATTGATACCTGTGCTGGGTTGGGCTGGGTTGAACTACAGTATATAAATTGCCGGTGGTCGTGCTGGCTTCGTGTGGGATACCATGGCTGTATGGAGGGATATTGTTACGAAAATGGGGTATTTGAAGCCAGTGTAAGAGCTGGAAGCAGACACTGTGTCGTTTTATTGCAATACCAATGTCCATCGTGCATCGTGTCGGGAATCGCATCCCTTGTCTCCTTACTAGTTGGCAAATAGGGGCTTGATTAGGATGGTCGCAACCCTCACCTCACTGTGATATAAGAGGTGCCAGAGATGTACTACATTATACCCACAACAGCTGAGTCTCGAGCGTTTGGCATATGCTCTCATAAGATGAAGACAGGCCCCTCAATAAAGGGCGTTCCCTCGTCGACCATGCCGGCCTCTTTCTTCTCCAGCTGTATGGTGCGTACATAGCCTCGTTGAGTATTCCTTCCTCCCGAACATATCCTGCCTCCATCCGTCCATGATCCCGTCCGTCTGCATATTTTTGGAGCAACTTAGTCCACGTCGACACCCAGACCCCGCAGCTCCGCCTTCGCCAGGTCGATCTCGGTCATCAGCTCCTTGTGCGCCTCGGGCACGTCGTGGAAGGTCATGACGTTCCAGCCGAGGCGGAACAAGAGGAAGGCGCCGAACGAGACGAGGGCCCAGAGGGGCAGCTGTGGAATGGAGTGTTAGTCGCTGTTCTTATGATTCGTCTTGGGGTTGGAGTAGGCGGGCAGATTTGGTAGAAGAGTGGGTGGGTGTAAATGTGTATTGATGGGCTGCGGAAGGAAGACCGATGGTTGGTTCAATGAACAATAGGAATCGCGTAGCTAGATTTCATCGGGTGTCGTGGGCTTGGAAGCGAAGAGCATCACGTACGAGCGGGACGATCTCGGTCTGCACCAGCGCCGGCAGAGGGACGAGCTGCAGGTAGAGGGCCAGGTAGAGCTAGAAAGCAGACACGCATTAGGATTTTGCACAAGCGAACACGGCGAACAGAGGGGAGTAAAGGCTCGCAGGGCTGACGTACAGATGTGACAAGGAGGCCGATGGAGATGGTCTGCTGGGCGCGTGTCATCTTGGCGGCTTTCGCTTCCGTGCGCTCGTGGACTACGGTGGATGAAAATCGAGATGGTGGAATTTGGTATTAGTAGAGTAGTATTGTCGAGCTTGGTTGCTTGGTTTCTTCTTAGGACTCCGGGCTCTCGAAATGGGGGGTAAAGGAGTGACGTGAAGAGATGGTGGGCGTTGGCGTCGAGGACACTTTGCGCTGTTCAATCTCCAAGTTCGTCGTGGTTACACGTGCAGTTGCGTTCTACAAAGGCCATGCTGGCTGCAGGGGTGTCCAAGCCACCTCGAGCCACATCAGCCTGCACCAGCCACACCACATTCCACATAGGTTAGGTAGGTACTTATCACCCTCACCACCTTGATAAACCATCTTATAGATCGTAGTCTTTTTAATATAAATATATAGTTATAATTAAAACTAATTAATCAAATAGATTGGTTTTACCTTAGATTTTTAAACGTTTACTTTTATAAGTAAATAGTTATTATATATATATTTAATCGAGATTTATGTAAAACCCTTATATAAAAAGTAATTTATTTAACCGGTTAAATTGTTAGATTTTTATTTCTATCGCGGTTAAAGAAATGAATTTAAGGTATAAAATAAAGCGTATATATGTTATTATATTTATATGGTTATAATATAACTATTCAAAATAACTGTTACGTGGTTATTATTACGCGGCTATTATTAAAGAAATTTTTAGATTTTATAAAGCTAGTTAAACGAATTTACATTAAAATAAATATATATATATAATATAGTTATAAGTATTAATATTACGAAACTTTTTGAAAAGTTAACAAAGCTGTTTAATTTGGTATATAATAACGTTTTTTAAATAAATAAGACTTATTTTAAAATAATAATACTATTTGTTATTAAATATAGTTAACATTTAAAGGCTTTATTACATTTTGTAATAAAAGCCTTTTATATTAATTTAAAAATACGGTTGAGTTAAAAGCTTTTCTAAAGCCTATAAGCTAGACGCGGACTTAATATGCTTTATCGGCTGTTTTTAATGTTTTATAAAAGCTTTAAATCTAGCTGCGAGCATCAAGGCTAATAAATACTATCGCGTGATCAATAAAAAATCTAAGATTTATAAACGTTAAAATAAAGAATAAATTAAAATCGAGAAAATGTCTTACTCGTATTATATTAACAGTTTAAATAAAACAAATCGCTATTTAGATAAATAGCTTAAGGCTTTACCCAACCGTTATTTAAATATCAACTTATTAAGTTATTGTATAATATCCAATTATTATTATATATGTACGAATTACTTAAAAATTATACATTTTAGGCTTTATATTTAATAAGTTATATTGATTACTTTATTTATTATCTTATTACTAGTTAAAAGCTTAATTTGTTCGTATAATGCATATATAGTTATTTTTTAATAAGGTTTACATATTGATTACTTAAAGTTTTACCTTATTAAAATTAATCCGATCATTTTAATAAATTTAATAAACGTTTATAATAAAAACAAACAATCATAATAACGTAGCTGACAAGCGAGTTGGTATTACAAGCAAATTGGCACTTGTTATAAACTCTTTAATTGTCATGTGAGATAACTTCACCACAACGCATTCAATTCAATTCAATCAATCGGATTCCTCTTTCTTAGAGGTTTTTATCTCTAATATACAAGTTCGCACATAATGGTCTGCCGCAAACACCACACCGTTGCTCACGCGCTGCTGTCCCCCTTGGACGACAACTACCTTCACTCATTTCATGTCTTGCCAGCTCAGTACCATCCTTTGTAGCCTGAAGACCTATTACATCTTTAACAGAAAGTATTCCTCCTTTTATCAGATATTTGTTTTTTATTCTTTGGCATTTATTTAGTAAATGATTGACCTTTTCTAGCTCACAGACCCAGGAATTAACCAAAGCGACCTTATGTATAAAATCATATGTAGCCTTTAAAAACGAACTCAATGCATCAATTATTGATATAGGTGAGCTTCCAAGGTAGTTTCTGACTCGATTTTGGATATAAACCGATTGGTTTACCGCTTCGTTAATGGTGCTAGGCGTCTTTGAAGTTCTAGTAGTGGGTGGCAGATTAGGGTCTGGCAACGGTATTCGTACGACAGTGACAGCATCCACCTTTAAAATGACACTTTCTGGGTCAAAAGGAACAAGGCCAGTGGCACTAAAACCTGCTTGAACATTTTCTAGTGTCATGGCAGCGTTGTGTGCTTTACAAAACGCTGTGAGAAAGTCTTTCTTTGAAACATGGGTTATATGACGCCAGATGAGATCCTCAATTAAGCGGCCATAAGCTTGTTTAAGCGGGCTAAAACAACAGACATCTAAAGGCTGGAGCCTGTGTGACAAGTGGGCAGGCATACAAAGAGTAATAATACTATTATTCTGACAATAATTCTCAAAGACCTAGAAATGGTGGCTTTTGTGACCATCTAGGATAAGGAGGCGTTTACTAGTAGTCATACATGGCTGGTATACTCATCAAAATGTTGAATCCACTTTAAACTAATCTTATTTGTAGTTCATTTGTTGTCAGACACGGCCACCTTCTAATTGCATGGTAATGTCGTGTTACAATACCATGACGCGAGGTGGGTTTTGCCCTATATAATAATGAACAATGGAACCACCTAATTATCAGCATTAATAGCAGAGATTGTTGTAGACTATTCTCTGTTACTTTGCTGAGCTTGTTTAGGCTTGTCACGTCTTTTAGTATGTTATTGCGTCATGATGGCATTTCTTTGATTGTATTACTCAAAGAGGAACAAGGGATGTTAAAGAGTTTCGTAAGCTAAAATATAGAAATATAAGGGTCATGTCGTTTAGCTTGGACAGCTAGCTGTAAGTCTGATTTGTTATAACGCGGTGCCATTGTTGTTAGTGGAGATATAATAGTTTGAATTGTGTTGGCTGAAAAGTTCATGACGAGTACCAACTCGCTTGTCAGCTACGTTAAGTCGTTAAAGTTAATATTATTAAGTAAATAGTTAGGCTTGTTTACTTAAAAGGCATAAAGGGTAAGTAAGTCTTTGTTTAAAAAAATTGTTTTATTTTTAGATTTACGGTATCAATACTAGTTCTAAAATAGCGTGTAATTATACGTATAGTTCTTTTGAAGTAGCCCGTTTTCAAAAGTAAATAATATATAATTACACGCATAGTTTTTAAAAGTATCTTTTTTATGGTAATTAATATACAATTATATTATATATTGATTAAAAATAGGTTTAATATATATATTAATAGTTAAAATCGTAAACTTTAATATAGCTTTCATAAGCCCAATCGGAAAAAAAGAGGGTTATATAAAAAAGAAATTAGCTTTAAAGCTTAAAAGCTTATTATTAAAAGCTTTAAAGGTTGAAGGCTTTAAATGCTTATATAAACAATCGTTGTACGCTAATTAAATTACTGGTTTAAATATTAGGTTATTACTTGTTTTACCGCTTCTACTCGTAGGCGTTATTTAAATTTTATTATTAGTTTATTTACTTATAAGTAATATGGCGGTAATAGAGGCTTAAGCTTAAAGATTAAGCATTTAAAATCATTTATTAAGATATATCAAAATAATAAAAATAAAACTTCTAGAGATTTAAGGCTTATATATAAAAAAGTAATAAAAATAAAAGCTTCAACTTATTTAAAAGTGGCGTTCAACTGCAATAAAGGTTAACGATATATATAATTATATAATAAAATTAAAGATATAAATAATTATACAATGATTAACCGAGGTAGTTATTTAAAACATATAATACATGTAATTATACGTACAAAGTATTTTTATAAAGCTGCTTAAAAGATGGATTTATATAATTATATAATAGTTATTTAAAAAGGGATATTTGGGAGATGTTAAGCGTGTAATTATACGATTAAAAAGGGATATATAAAAATTGAAGCTTTTTAATACTTTATATATGTAAGCACTTCGTTATTATTAGAAATAACGCAGAAAAAACTTTATAAATAGTTTTACCGACACGTTTAAGATTTTTCATTTTTTTTAAACTAGTAGCTATCATTTCAAATTGTTTTTTTAAAGGCTATTGTCAGATGTTGGATCCCAGATATAGTGCCCTTAGGTGCAGTACCCACTAGGGGGCTGTCAAGAGAACAGTGGATCCACCCTGGCATAGTGCAGTATAGTATTTAGCTGTAGATTAGCCCTGCCAAGCATACTTGAGAATGACAACAACATTTGCAGCGACCGCTCACACCCCCAAGGCTTGTGACCCTTCTAGAATCTCAAAATATGTATATTAATGTTATTTTAAGTACTTGAGTTTTTAAATGTACGTTTATTTAATCGATTATTCAAGAAGAAAAGTATTTATATATATATATAATTAAAAGTAAATAAAAGCAAGATTAATATAAGTTATATTCAATAGCAGTAAAAGAAATTTAAGAAAAATCAATAACCTGACTTAAAGAAAGGATTTAAAAAAGGACTTAACCTATAAAAAAAGACTTGAAAAGGGGCTCAAAAAGGCTTAAAGGCGTAAAAAGGCAATAAATCGCCTTAAAAAAGCGTTTAAAAAGATAAAAAACTTAACTTAAAAGTGAGAATATTTAAAAGAAAAATGTTTAAAGGTATTTAAAGGTAAATAAGGTTAATATTAGCTCAAAATCGTAAAAATAAATAAGAATAAGTGTCACGGGTCAAGCAGAAGGTTTGGACGAAGATGCCCAGTAATGACCTCTATTGAACAAAAATACTTTGGTAAAGAAGGAAAGAGGGATCTGCAGCAGCTAACTCTGGTGGGGTGATAGATCCTAAATCCCGACCCACAATTATATATCTATCTGTGCGGCGGGGCAACGTCTCCACACTACCAATCACCTGATAGATGGTTGATCTATCACAATAAGGCCTACGCGATGAAATCGACTTAGATTTAAAGGAAATTAACATTATTTAAATCGTAGCGGTAAAATATGTTATATAATGTAATTGTTTACTTACTTTGTTATTGATATGTAATAACAAAAGTATACGTGTGACACGGTGCCTGCGGCGTTGTGCTGCAATCTGGTGTTGATTACGAAAATAACAAGGTGGGAGAAAAGGAACAGATGTGCGTACAGCTGAGGCTGCAACACATATACTGGTCCTAGTCTCCTTATCAAATCTACACGTGACTTGATGACTAAGCATCTATCCATCCAGGTGGATACGGCTGTACACTGTCACGATGTGTTTTAAATATTAAATAAAAATAAGATATAAAATATGAAGTAAGTAATAATAATAATAAAAATTAGTTTTAATCATAAAAAATGATTTATAGAAAATTATTTATCAAGTTCTAATTTTTTACACTATATTATAACCGTGTATAAATTATATTAACGTCGAGAATATTATAATAATTGATCGTCGTTAACGGTAAAATGTCAATATAAGCTTAGTTTTCGTCCAATTTAGATATTTATAGCATATAATTTAGTTTTTTTAACGATATAAATTGAATTTTTTTAAATAAATAAAAACTTATACCCCTTTTTTACTTACGGCAGGCCTACTCATAGCTTGCGTAAACGCTTATAATAAATAAAACATTAATAATTAAAAGTGCGGTATTAATCGTTATTTTTAGCTAATTAAATCGTAATTTTAATTCAAGCTTAAAGCTAGTACGGCTGTAGTTAATTATAAATTATTATATATTTTAACGCGATTAAAACGTCGACTTAAAAAGAGGGTGTTACGAACCAACGAACAGTGCGGCCTGATAGCAGGCCCAGAGGAGACGATTGGAAACAGGTTGACCAGTAAGTGGGGTGCTGATCAGTGGAGAGATTGGAGCAACGGAGCAACGGTACACAGATCACGTGACCACCAGAACCTGGGTCACGTGACTAAGAATTTGGATCACTGGATCACCATGGTGGGCACCTTTAAACTATTAATTCTTAAAGCATGTAATTTTCAAATATAATTTAACTTTAACTTTTTATATAATACGTAATATTATATAAAGCAATTTATAAAACGGCTTATATTATTTTCGTATTTATTCTCTTGAAGATTAACTTACTAGGTAAATTAATTAATGAACTGAATAAATAATTACTTAAAACTTTCTTAAATCTTATTAGCTTAATACCGTTTTATCTGTATTATATATTACTTGTTTAAACACGTTATAACGGTACACGGCTGTTTTTAAGCTGTTATTCCTTGCCTTTTATAGATTCATAGAGTTCTCCTCGTTAAAGCAGTTAAATGAATAATTTGCAGTGGAATACGCAGTGGTTAAATGCTTGTCCCGGTTATTGCGCCTGGAATTAACTGAGTATAAATTATTATTTTAACCGCTTGCCTGTGTGTATCACGTTGATTGCCTACAATCTCTATCTGCAACATTTATTCACTTTAAAGGCTATGTAGTTACGCCATTATCCAAAAATGCCAAATTTGTAGGTACACTGACCCTCCAAAAGTCTCTGAGCATCCACTACGCTAGTTTCAAAACGCGTCTACACGCTCGCAACCCCCTTCCTTCTTCACCTTTTATTTACTTAACACCAAAACGATGAAATTACAAGAGGTTAGTACAATTCTGACCGCAAATCGCGGGCCAAACCAGGAATTTACTTTTGAAGCTCGTGCAGCTACTGTGGCTGCCAGGGCGGCAGGCGTAAGGCGCGACAATGTCGCGAATGCGTTCCATCTAAATCGGCCTCAAACCGTGACCGACATTATCAACACTACTAGAGAGCATAACAGCACGGTCTCTCAACCTCAAGAGGGAGCCACAAGGACTTTAAACAAGCACAAAGAATCTCAGCTAGTTAAAACGGCTCAAAAGTACCCCAAGGCCACCTATAAAGAGCTCAAAAAGGAGAGCAGGGTTTTCAGCTCATATACCACTATCAAGCGCATTCTTTGTGCTCACAGGCTTCGTAAGTGGAAGGCGACAAAGAGGATTGAGCTTATGGAAGATAACGAACAAGAGAGACTCGCTTTTTATAATAAATACGACTCCCAAGAGGCTCGGGAGGAGCTGATGCGAACGCTTTTCTCAGACGAAGTCACGGTCCAGAATTTATCTGATAATCCGGGCGATTGGGTCATCCGCCTCTCTTCTGAACGTTACAGACAGGATCTCGTGAACCCTAAGAGCCATGGGAGACCCTGTATCTCCATTATGTATTGGGCCTTGATCTGGTTACACGGCGGAGAAGGTGGCCTAGGCAAAATCATCTTCTGCGAGCCCAATGAGGATGCTCTTCGCAGAGGAGTATCTTTAGCTTCATATCAAGACGTTCTTGAAGAAGGGCTCCTTCTGTTCTACAAGCCTGGGGATCCTTTTATGCAAGATAACGCTCACATCCATTGATTTGGAGGCACTCCAGAGTGGCTAGAGGAGCACGGCATCTGGACGATCGACTGGCCTGCTCACAGCCCTGATTTGAACCCGATCGAGCACATTTGGGCACTTCTAAAGAAGCAGATACAGAGAATCGAGCCTGGTTTCGCTGATTTGAAGGCTAATATTGCCCACGAGGCATAATGCCAGACAGTTAATCGAAAGGGCGTGGTCAGAGATTGATCCTGAGGATGTACGCGTTCTCGTTGAATCTCTCAGCAACCCAATCGCCGCAGTGAAAAGGGCAGGTGGTTGGTACACACACTATTGAATGGCTTATACAATGCAGTTTTTTTCATATTATTACAGTGAGAGATGGGTGCGTGGTGAATGCTGAAAGTTGGAGGGTGTAGGCGTGTAGGGCTGCTCGAAAAGTGGGCTCGGAGACTTCTGGTCGGGGAATGTACCTGTTACACCGTCACCGTAACACTAACCGCCCCCCTAGTTATATCCAAAAGCTCCAAATCAGCAGACCTGCAGAATATCCAACTCCGAGGATATACACATGGGTCTCTCCGAACCCCCAAAGTGACCACTTGCAGCCTTTGACTGAATCCGCCGGGTATCTTGCGCCCTTCTCATCCCTATCTCCTAGCAATTCTTCCCTGTCCGGTACGCGCGGCGGGAACAGCGCGTATCGGATCGGTGTCGACCAGGACATGATGCCCGTCAGCCAGCCCAGTGGTGGCCACGCGATGCGTTCCAAGAGCCCAATCCAGGCTTCAGGTACATTGTCTTCTCCGACCGTGCTGCTCTGCTGTACCAATAGTGCACGCGGGTTCGTGGGAATGATGGTGATGAGCGGATGTCCTGCAACTCGGCAAGCTACACCAGCGACAAGCAAGGTCACTACTATCACGTGGAACCAAGCTCCGCAGTGCGCCATCATGTGCCAGAGGCGTCGGTGAATGGGGGCTCTTCGGTGGTGATCGCGTTCGCGGATGTTGTTGGAGATTGTGCCCGAGGGTGTGAAGGAAGCCGCGCGCCCTCCAAGAAAGGGGTTCAATACGAACGAGCGCATTACGGAAGCGATGTAGTCTTTTCGAAGTGTTTGTGTCAGCGCTGGGGTGCTTCGAACTCATCGTGTCCTGCTCGACGCGCATCGACGACAGCAATAGACGGAATGCGCAAGGGAAAATCAAATGTACTCACAAGGACCCCATCCACGCGGGATCCTGCCTAATGGCCGTCTCGTAGCCCACGAGAAAACTCGACAAGCACGTGGACACCGCTTGTAGGAGAGTCGCACAGGTCTGAAGGCGCAGCAGCAGACGCAACTGGTCCAGATTCATGAAATACGCCAGGTGGATGTTGCTGAAAAGGAAGAGTACAGTGAACACAAGGCCAACCACGGATGTAAAGGGGCCGAAGACGCTGGCGACAGCTTGGTCGAAGTCGAGAACCCTCTATTTCAGCATCAGCTGTTTCGTACGCGATTCGGAGGCCCAGAAGCGCATCAGCATTGCGAGTTGGAAGCCGCCGTTGTTCTGCCCACGATCTCCTGGTTAGCCGGGTTTCCATTCTTGCGTACTTACAAAACCAAGGGGTATGAGGGGTGTGACTCACCCATCTCGTGAACTGCTTCACATGTCCATCGTATGTCTCTGGGACGAGTCCGTACTGCAGAGCTTCGGCCACATACGCTGTCTTCCATCCCAAGGTCAGGAGCAAGGTAGAGCTGTGTATGTCTTCTATAAGGCAGCCGGTAGGAAAGCCGCCAATGTCATCGATGGCTTGCCGCCGAGCGACCCAGCCGGAGCCGGTGTTCCACGCTATGTCCGCCATATCACGGACGACATTGGATAGCCGCCAGGATTGTCGATTTGACTGGGAAAGGGGATCATTGACTGGGACATTGTAAAAGTTATAGATGTCATGTCTAGGTCAGTTCGGCAACATATGACTCGCACTCGTCTTGAGCTTGGGGGTTCTTACCTGCGCTGGGCATGCCATACCCATGTCTGGGTCGGGTGCGATGTGAGCCATTACAGACCGCAACCACCTCCTCTCCACAATCATGTCAGCATCTATCCCGGCCACATACTCGGCAGGCCCTCCAGGAAGAGCGTCGACGAAGCCCAGACCATGGTTCAGGTTCCCCGCCTTGTATCCTTCAGGCCCGTGCCTCGTACGGGCTGTATAGTGAAGGTTCGACCGCTGTTGCGCGAGCGAAGTGACCCAAGCCGCCAGGTTCTTGGAGTCGCCGTCATCGCATACTACGACTCGGTACAGGTGCGAGGGGTAGTCGACCGCGAGGGCGGCGCAGACTGTGTCTTGGACTATGTCCAGTGGCTCCTTGCATACCGTGATGAAGACGTCTACCGATGGTACCGAATATCCGAGGAGCCTGAGCCTCGGACGCCATTCCCCGAGGCAGGCAGAAGCTTTGAAAAGGCTGATCACTGACTTGGGGACTAGAGGGTATTAGCACTCATTATTCTGCTGTTTACTCTGTGAAGATGAAGTAATAGGGAGCTCAGGGGTTTCAAAGCTGGGTAGCATAACCACTAGGTTATTGCTTATTTCGCTACAAAGTATGGTGCCCAGTCCAGAGCGAATGGTGTACGTACTAGATAGGAGAGACAACGCCCCAGTGTATATTGCGAGCAACACCACCAGAGTGAACGGGATGAGGTCCAGACCATACATCTCGATCAAAATATAAAGCTGGATCCAGGCAGCCCAGGACATCAACATGACCGAGAAGACGTCTGAAAATGGCAATATACGAAAGATCCGCCTTTTCCAAGGCGGCATCGACATCACATCCGGCTCGTCATCATGGGCGATCTCTTCTATCACCAAGGGGTCTATAGCTGACGGTACATCGTTGAGCATTCGGCAATTCTCGGAGAATGTGATGGTTGTGGCATCTTTGGGACGGCTTGAGACGACACGTCGAGTAGAAGCCTCGTCTTCGACATCGGTAAAGCCTTCGGAATCGTAGTCTGACGTTCCCAGAGACAGGACTTCCACTCGCGGGGAAGCCTTGAGGGACCGCGTACGACTGTATCGTTGAAAACCCATGTTGGTGTGTGGTATGTGGGTAGAGTAGTCTTGGGCCGAAGATGATTGATGTGAGTGTTACATCGTGATGATCTATGGGTTTTATATGGACTTTCCTCTTGCTTCTCTCAAAGCTGACCAGGGCCAATACAAGTGCCAGTGCAATACAAGTGCCAGTGCGTAGGCAACACCGGTAGCAAACCACGAAGATAGTACCTTGCTCCAGATTTGAAATTCGATAGGAATGCAAGCCGTGGCTTAGCTGCATCTGACTCGAGCATGCTCTCCTCATGACCTGGGGCCATGACATATAGAATACAGCTAGGGGGTGTCGGATGGCAATATTGCCGTCGGGCATGGGATGCTTCGCCGACCACGCGGATCATTCATCGAACATGCCCAGCGATTGGTTTTCTCTGGAGACACGCGGGCCGCCATGACAGAACCTCGGTTCGGGGATGGAAGTTGCAACACCGTATACACAGCCTCCAAGCAAGGAGAAATCATGTGTCTGTTATCCTCATGGAGATCTTCACCTCTAAGAATAGGATAACTTTTGGGGGTGTAAACAAACAGTATTATAATCGGCGAGGGCTGGGCGAGTCTCTCGTGTGACCGAAATAACAGCGACCCGACAGAGTGGTAGGGTGGCTCCCGTGCACCAACAGACTCCCCTCTCGGAGCGTATGAGCCCCATCAACCTTCGGCCCGGCACATAGCATTGGATGCCGAGAATTTGAGCATGACTTGGCCATGGGGCTTCGTGGTTAAGCATTTATTATTAGCTGCGTATTGAGACTGCGTCTTCGTAAGTAGGTACCGGAGGCAGTATCGATGGGTGAGTAGGCACATCCGTGCATGTGCTTCGTCCGGAATGAAGCCCGAGCCCGCTGTAATCGTAATGCCGCGCCTAGCAGGCCGTTCTGGTAACAACCTTACCTGTAAAGGCCTCGGCGCATTCAAGTGATCCATCATTCAAGTGATCCATAACAAACGCGGAGGTTGTCATGAAGGAACGCTTGACACTGAAGCGTAAAACTCGCCGAGTGCGGCTGATCAGCTGGCCGCAGCTGTGTGGAGGCTTCAGCTGTAGCCTGCTGCCCCGCTTCCTGTCACCATTCACCGCCCCCAAGCCCTCAGAGGCTTATTTAAGAAATTCTGCCCTCCCGAGTCTTAAGACTCCCTCCCTTCCCTTTTGTTAAACTTACCTTGCTTGGAGACCGATCGTTCAAGATTCATCGGTCTCAGGATGGAAGACCTGCATTGCACATCGCGGAGTCGACTATCTTTTGGCAACGCCTCGTGCGTTTCAACAGGTGTCATTTTTGTTTGCTCACTGCCCTCACTTGTTTTCGTTGTGCTCATCACCTTGCGTGGTGACATGAGGAAGACACCCTCAATATTGAAGATGGACCTCTTCTCGCCGTGCCCTGTCACGGTTCGGTGTTTCGCGACGTGACGGTGGTACCTAGTCGCCATGATTACCGTCCGGCAGTCTTACGATGGCATGGCCTGCCAGGATCTGGGTGCCGTTCCCGTGATGGTGATGCTCCATTTCAATTCAGACCAAGGTTCCTACCAATTGTTGCCAATGTCGAAGTTCTTGAGCTCCCGTCTATTCCTGCATCCGAAGCTCGTGGGATGCCACGATCTTCCAGGTGGGCGAGGTGCCGCGTCGTCGGCGGCGTGAATGCGTCTGTCGTCGGCTGCTGCCTGCGACGCCTGTAGCTTCTCTCACGATGCATCTTCTGGCGCCTTTCGCCCCTGCTACCTCACGCTGCACACAAATTCGAAGAGTCTTGTGCGCGCTGCGTCCGACAAGTGGACCTGCCCGCGAGATGGCCTTCGTGAGGTCAGTACTGAGGTATCAGTGTCCATTAGCCCGTGTGGCTTGGGTCGACCCAAGAAGAGCCCTCAATATTTGGTACACACTCGTACCAACCTGGAGCTCGTGCTAACTGTTGTGTTCTTGAACAGACTCGCCTTCACCGTCAGTCGTGTGCCACCCAATATTCTCGTGCACTAGAGATTTCGAGACATTTCGAGCTGCAAGACTACATTTAGAGTGCCACGTATCTGCCTACGAGGGATGGCCACGTTCGCAGGACCTGAATGTCAAGAGGTTGACCTTGGCAGAGTGTCCGAGTCGCAATGATGTACCTATTTGTTTCAATATGAACTAAACACATAGGCCGGTCAAACCAGCGTCTCGTTCCACGGTCGCCAGCTCTGGTCACCCAGGCCAGGCATACACTTCATCATGCCCGGCGGTTGGTCGATCCAATCGATTTTCGCCCCAATCGATTTTCGGCATCTCCTCGACTTCCTTCTCCCTCCATCGCGACGTGTACCCCTTCAGCTGCTTGATCTTGGCTGCCGCCTCGTTGGAGTATTCGAGGTTGACCGATGGAACGACCGCGATGCGCCCGTAGCCGTTCCACCACAGGTCCTTACAGAATAACGTTGGTTCGCCGGCATAGCATTCGCCATCCCTCGGTGCGCGGAATTCGACCTTCTCTGTAGTATTCCTCTCCCTCTCCAATGTTTCATCTCCTACGTCGTTAACCGACGTCCCCAGACCGAGTACCGGCGCCGCCCCAAATGCCACCGCTCCATTCCAGCATGCATACACTTGAAACGGCAGAGTGCGCCCAAACCTCTCCCTAGCCTCCGCGTCGTTCCAGAGCAGGTTCCACGCGCTGTCCCACGAACCGTCGGACGGGATATCGAAGAACAGATCGCCGCGCAATGTACGTGCCACCCACACGTCGTAGAACGTGGGGTCGCGCCCAACGTATGTCCAGTCCATAGCGCATGTCATGTCTGCTTCTTGGAAGGCGCGCTAATGGACCAGCTCAAGAATATCGGTCACACAGGCTGCCACGTCGTTGAGGAACACGATGGTCGTATTGCTGTCGGGGACCGGGACCGGTAGAGACCTACGAGTCAAGGCCGCAGGAGGTATGGCCCCGGGGGAGACAAGGGGTGCCAGGGCGAGGTTACCCAGCTGGGCTAGCCTTGTGATGCGCTCGCCCGTTGCCGGATCGAGGGCGCTTGAGCGAACGTAGTACGCAATTCCCAGCTCAGCCAGCTCCGGCTGCAGCGCGTGCAGTATCTCAAGGGTACCGTCTTCTGAGTGACCCTCCACGTTGGATAGCCCGCAGGCCGACGGGCCTAGGAAGCGGATGGCTTCCACGATGGACCCCAGGAGTCGGGGTATTACCTCGACCGACTGTCGCAGGTCGAGCGCGAAGAAGTATCTGAGGTCTACGGATATCTCGTCCGGTCCCACGGCTTTCAGGTACCCATATCGCGTAGTGTTTGGAGCAGGACACTCCAGGCGAGGCAGTGTTGTGTCCGCTGAATCCAGCACGGCCGTAATGAATGGTGTCGTGTTGAATGGCGGATCCTTGTCAACAGGTTCTAGCTGGTGCTCTTTTCCAGACTGTTCCGCCTCGACCAGCCCATCAACGAGTTCTGGCTGTGGCCCAGGCTCAGGCACCGGACTCGGACAAGTCTCTGATGGAGTCATTCACCGCTGAATCAGCTACTTCTGTTGCACTCAGTCAGTAAACAGTCCGGAAGCAGCGGTGTGCGTCTTGCATAAATACCTTGTATGTCCGAGCCAGACGGATGAAGACCGATGCGCCGCCACGGCGTCCACGACTCGGAAGCCAAACTGTGAAACCCAGCCCAGATCGTCAGAAAGACGAGAGAGAGACTGGCGACCTGGAACGCGACGAGACGCGATTGCCTCATCTTCTCATGGCGCGTTGGGTATGATGAGAAGGCGTGAATGGGGATTGAGGGAAGAACTTGCGCGTTCAACGTCGTCACGGCCCGATGATGTAGGACTCGGGATTCAAACCCGGGCGTTGGGGCGCATTGTGTGAAACCGGCGCTTGCAGCAAACATCCATTGAAGCAACCCAGGCGCCTTGGTCAGCCTTCAGCACAGCGTCCGGACCAATCCCATTGTTCGTGTTGGTTTTGTACCCGTGTTGATTGCGGCGTTGCTCTCGGTGGCCCTGTCGGTGGCCCTGTCGGTGGCCAATGAGGGTGCCAGTATAGGCGCGGTGCCGTGCTGTCGGGTTCGCCCAAATCAACTTCTGTGTAAGCCCTTACAAGGGGATCTATGGCGGATGCGACAAGAGCGCTAAATACTGACCATCACACGCTGGGTGCAAACATGGTTTTCGTAGAGTGTGTAATTGCAACTCGCGTTTTCTGGTAGGGAAATCAGCCGCCGGCCACGATGAGGACGCCCCTGTCATTGCTTGGGAGGCCACGGCATGTCACAAGTGCGCGCGTCTCGAGGTCCATTCACGAGGCCTTCTTGCGCAAGGTCCGAAAGTATTGGAATGTAGACGCCAGGTCACATCGTCACGTACATGGGCTGCGGACGGCATTGAGGATGTTCTGCGCCAGAAACCTACAGCAAGCCAAACCAACATCAAGCAGGTGGGTCACAGATATCCCCCCCGAAGCCAATATCAGGTTCAGGTAGGCTATTCAGGACCTCGATCAGGGTTCTACTTGAACTTCGGTGAATTGTTCCCCTTTGTGCAGTTTCCTCGCGGCCTTTTCCCTTCGTCAGATACACGAGACCATATCCGCTGCTCCTATCCGTCAAAATGCGCACATATCCGTGTCCTCTCACGCTCTTGTTCCTCCTGATCCTGCAATACGGTACTGGAACCGTCTATTGCGCCCCTAATGTAACAATCACAGAACTCGGTGCAGCGGCAACAACCATCCCTTCCGTCAACACGGACAACACCACGATCCCCAGCGACGACAAGATATTTAAGCACCGAGATATCGTGACTGCCATGTCTACATGTGAATATTTAGACGGCGATGCATCCAAGTCTCGGACTGCTGGTCCAGGATTTGACTGTCGAGTCGACACCTCGGGGGGCTTGTGGGTCTTCTGTCCTACGACTGTCATCGCTGCTACGGACTGCGGACTGGCAGCCGCATGCATGGATAGTGAAGCCTGCTCTACTGAGTGTGGCCAGGTTGGCACAACCGGGCTTACTACATTCTCCTGGTAAGAGCCGGCACGCATTACTAAGTTACCTGGCACGGTGAACGAACAACTGACAGTGGTTCGCACCTAGCACGGAATCAAGTGCGAGCTTTTTGCTCCGCGGTCCTCCTGGACTCTGGCGTGGATCAAACATATCATATATCGCATGTGGAAGGGAAGCAATGACAGCCACCTTGCTCGCCACACCGATGGCTGCGACCAAGGCATTGGCAACAAGCACTCCCGAGTCAACTTCGTCCTCAAATCCAAGCTCCGCTATAACCCCTCAAGTATCCATATTCTCACTATCCGCGGATCTCGGTGTAACAAGTGCGTTCACTTCAACCTGGAGCCCGGCAGCGGCCACAAATTCGACAGGTCCGGGTTCTGGGACCTCCACAAACAACACAGGTGTCATCATAGGCGGTGTGATCGGCGGAATTGCCCTTGTATGTGGCACTGTGCTGGCGCTTGGCTTTCTTCGACGGCACAACCGAAGGAAGCAGCACGAGCACCAGGCTGACACTCCTAATCCACAGCAGCCATGTTTGAATAAAGGAGACGTAGCACATAGTATAGCACAGTCTGCGTGGTCAGGTGAGACCCAACCTGTACAAGTGTACCCTGCTGAGTTATATGCAGCCCCTGTTCCATTGGGCCGTGCGGAGATAGCAGAGTTAGACCATTGACGATCTTATAGCTGGCGCATGTACATGTAGCTCGTGAGTTTGCTCGTTTTATGCGTTGTAATTAATATCTCATGTTTGGAAGGACCAGTGTTAATGAAAGCTCATATATTCTGCGCCTGCCATTGATTGGCCTCTGGACAGAGACCGATGGCTGTGCAAAGTCTTTTGCTGCCTGCTTTCTGGGTAGCAGAACGTAGGGAGTCTCGTGGGTCACGACCGGCGAGTACGCTGGGTTTGAGGTTCTCCATCGGCGTATCAGGACTCAAGCTGAATCGTTTGGCTTATTGTAGTATTGGAAGCCTGCCGGTCATAGACTCTATGGAACCTCGGGTTTCTCGAGATGTCCTACTAGTGGCACCTTGTCTCCACACCCTACCTGCCTGCCAGCTGCAATATAGCCCCTTATTTCAGCACAACTGCATCGACAGCTGCATTGAAAGCTGCACCCTTAACCTCGATCTAATGGTAACTTGGTAAGCCGTAAGCTTGGTGGTTAGCCCGCGGCCAGCTGCCTGGTGAGGTAGGGGTGGAGGCAAGGTGCAAATAAGGAATTCTGACGAAGTGTAAATAGCAGAACTCCTCTCGAGGCCCTTCGGCTGGACAACACAGAAGGATTCTGGTGCGGGCTGGGTGAAACAGGGTTCTGGTACCATTTCGAGTACTGCTTCGCCGAGTCCAGAAAACTTCGAGCTGGTGTCGATGGTCCCATGGGTATATCCTCATCGAAAGGTGCGGTTGCCCCCTGATGCAGATATCCTGTTAGCCATAGCGATATAAATAGTGTGATATCTAGTAGGTAGTTCCTCTGTACGTGAACACGATATGTTGATGTAGCAGTGACCAGCTCGATCGCACATTCCACTTGACGGGTTCAGGGAGAGTGATCTTCACAATACTTGAGGATACATACGTATGGCCGAGTAATTTCTGAACAAGCTTAAAAGCGTACCTTCCCGCTCGCAATAAGCATCTCAACGTTTACATCGTACCCGAGTGCTTCTCGTGCTACATCCAGCTTTCCCGTGATGAGAGCAACGCACGTGGCCCACCACCCTCTTCTTTCCCTCCCCTTTCAACTGCATATAGAACTCCAACTTGTTCTCCAGAACCGGGAACATCTATCCGAGCCATTTTGCGTACGTCGCAAGCCTCAAACCTCGTGGCAACGAACCTGACCAAGGGACTCTCCCAACTCGCTCACCAACCACACCCAGCCCTACTGCAAATTTATGACTCTCCCGAACACGATCACGTCTGTTCTTTACTCAAGTCCGCGAGCGTCTACCTGGTTCCTTCAGTTGGCAGTAACGCCTTCCCGGCCCCCTAAGCAAACGTTATCAGGAACGGGCTCGACATTTACTCCCACGCTCTTTCCTTCTATGCCATCACGATCAACGCAGCACACAACATCCCTTGAGGCAACCATTCTCAACTAGCAGTTACGCGTCGGAGTTGCTGGAGACAAAGACATCTTCCAGGCCTGAGTTTGGTCAGATCAGCACCCGCCCGAACACAGTCTCTAACTTGATACATACACGAAGGGGCACCAGACAGTGTTCCCACAAGAATCATAGACACCGTTGCCAGACAACAAACGGTATAGCACTCAGCCACGGCTTACGGCAACTTCCCCTCTCGAACCACAACAGCCTCCCTTCTCGGTTACGCAGCACATCTTGGCTACCACTACCATGGCTGAGGTACCCATAGAGGAGCTCATTGTGCCTCGCTGGACGGAAAGCCGGTCCGCACAATACTTGACTCCTAACGCAAGAGCCTATATCGTGGCCAGCAAGAGCGAAGGTCCCTATGCTTACAAGGTGTGTATGGACCTGCCCTATTACGTGCAAGGGGTTCGACCGCTGTATCCAGAAGTGTCCGGTATCGTCTTGCGCAACATCAGTTTCGCGTGGGGCCGCATGATGAGAGACATTGCCACCACCATCCACACCTCCGGCGGTGCTAGGCGGCCGGGGGCCGTGTACCGGGTGATTCACAGCGGAAACGGCCACGACAACAGTGGATACGTCCACGACGGAATCCGGCCCCGTGGCTCTGGCGCCAATCCCGCGCAACCATTCACCTTCCAGGTACAGGTCCAGAGGCACCTGTACCAGCGGTGTTACGATCTGAGTCCGTTCATGTCCGCCACGGTCGACCTGGAAGACGCCGCGGACCTCTGTGCCCTCTACGATGCTCACGGGTACGGCGGCATCCAGATCCTAGAGATTGAGACTACAGGTCCGGACTGGGATCACAACGTCCAGAGGCTATGGAATGTCCGGGACTTGCTTACCGACTTCGACACGCGCAAGTTGCTGACAGGACACAGTTTTGCCAATGAGTATCTCATAGAGCACTCCATCCCCCCTAGCTCCGTCACGAGACATCCTTGGGACGACGCCCTGAGGGCGAGACTGGATCCCGACGGCCAGCGAGTAGCCCGGGCACGTGCAAGACTTGGCCTCCTAGAAGACAAGAGAGGTCATTACGAAAGCCGAAATCGAGCGCATGGCGAATACGTCGGCTTCAGACTTCCGCGCACGGGAGGCAAGGATGGATATTTGCGCATCACGGGCTGACCGAGGCATGGGCCGCACCTCGCGCGACACACGACCGCGGGAGTGAGAGGACGGTGGGAATTGCGGACGGTGTCGCGAAAGCAGGGCGAGATGGTGCGGACAATAACTCGAAAGCCGACGTTGTCCAGATGGTGGCAAAGAAGCAGCGACTATGTAGTACGCGTGCCACCGAGTTTACATTGCGCGTCTAATCCGGGGTGGTCATTGACATGGGGACGTGCTGGGTGATAGCCGGTGAATCTGGTAGTGATGATCTGTTTTCTGAGATTCTCGATGATTTATCTGGGCATGTAGCCCTCTACAGCTGCGGATATTTGCGGAAGGTTTCATAGTTACGCGCAGATTTCTTCATAGATGGACCGTCAGTGGCTCCTCTCTTTTACCAATGCAGATTACCAATCTTACCCAAAGGGACATGCGATGCCTTATATGATTACGAGGGAGGCAAAGTGACTTACGCCATAGTTGGCCAGTCACAACTACATCGGTCACAGAGTGAGACATGAGGCTGACATGCATAAGTATGGGCAACAACGTGGGTTGATTATGGTGCATCTCGTGGGAGAAGTCAAGTATTAATCTCGAAAGAAAAATGTCGCCAGAACCAAGTAGACATTACGCATCCGCCGGCCCCATGGCAATCAATCAATCAATACAATCCATTTTTCCCATCCTGCACCCCGTAACTATCCATTGCGCGATCCATGAACCAATGCCTAGCCTTCAGGAAAGGTTCCGTCGAGGGCTTCGTTCATTAGATGACGAAAGCCAGGACCAGGGGGGCCAGAGCCAGAGCGCTGACAAGGAATCGCAGGTCCATAGCTTGCTTGAGGGTCTCGGAGCCGCTGACGGTGGCGTAGGGAGACCCGGCCGAGGCCGTGCCGTTGACGCCGGCTGAGGTCGAGGCCGTGCCGTTGACACCTGAGACGGCGGTGGTGGTCTTGCCGGTGCTGGTGGCGGGCCGAGACTGCGTGAAGGTGCTCGTGAACGTCAGGCGGGGGCTGGTGACGGTCGTCGAGGTCATCGAGTGGTCGACTGTAAATTAGGTGTTAGAACATTCTCAAGAAGGAAAGACAGAAGAATAGATTATAGCAATCGACTTACCCGAGGTTGAGTCGCATGAGGACTCAGTGGTGCTGTTGCCGCCGACGAGCGAGGAGGTAGTAGCATTCAGGCTCATGCTGGCACTCAGGAAGGTGGTGAGACTGGTGGTACTGGTGATCTGCGGCACGGTCGACGTCAAGGTCAACGACGCGGGGATGCCGGTGGCGTTGACGGCTTGGGTGCTCTTGGTGATCGGGACAGTCACCGTGATGGTCGAGAGTACGACAGTAGTGGCAGCAGTAGTAGCTCCATCGACGCCGGTCCTGGTGGAGGTGAGGGTAATCAGGGTGGAGGTCAGGGTGGTGGTCACCAGAGGAGTGACCGTCACGGTCGAGGTGCCGGTGACGGTGGAATCGGACTCCTCAGAGACAGACGCGATGGGCGTGACCGTCGGGTGAGCCGTGACAGTGATCGGTTGGGTGGTGGTGAGGACGGTTGTCGTGGTGCCGCTCGTGGTGGTCAGCGAAGACGAGGCGTCGGTGCACACGGACAGGTACGCAGTGACGGTGTCCGTAACGGTCGCGGTCAGGGTGACAGTTGCGCTGGCGGCCTCGATGCTGCTTGATCCGTGGAGAGGATCCTCTCCGTAGTAACCCGAGGGCCGGCTCGCAGCGAGGGCAGCGGACGCGACGAGGCCAACAGTGGCCAGCATCTTGGAGGAGAACATGCTGAACGACTGGTGCTGGTGATGTGTCTGTTGAACGAGTGATTATTGTTGAGACTGGCAGACGAACGAGTGACGATGCGCGAAGGAGAAACGAAGATGAGGAAATCTGTGCAGGAAGGGAAGCGGAAATGTGTGGTGCGGGAGAGAATTGGGAGTCGGGTTTATAATTATTTGTGTGCAGCAGGAGGTCGCTCGGCAGCAAACAAATCAGCCAGCTTGGTGCACAAGCAGAGATTGTTTCCTGAGGAACAGACACCAGGGCAGATTAGGCATTGAGCCAGATAATGTACCTCCCCAATGCATTGGGTCATGAATCACCCTCAACAGTGTGCAATCGCGCTGTGTCATTCATCGTCTATTCACCTCCTTAACTTATCCATTCACTGCCCAATGACCTCTCTCTCCACGCGCCCAATCACCCACCATCCACGCAAGCATCGAGAAGCCAGAATGGCGGTGGATTCTGCTCCATTCCCCTCAAGTGGGCAAACAGCGTGACACCATCAACGGTGCCCACGAGGTAGCCTCCTTAGGTGCCGGCGGCTACACCAGACATCCAGATCGAAATATGTTTGCCCCAGACGGAACGAAGCTACAGTGACACAAGAGGGCTCGCCGGAGATTACGAGGCATGACTTCGGCCAGTACTGAAACATTCGGTCGCCATCGCTGGCTTCCAATGCATCAGGAGATCTGCTTTTGCGCGATGCTGGGATACATCACATCGCACATTGCTGTACACCTCTGCTAGCCCTTGCCTGCCAGGTCATGTGAGGAAGATAGGGGTTACCTGAGCGTGCTTTAGCTAGTTGGGAGAGTGGTCGCTAATCGTCATGTAGTATTTGTACTTGTGGCCCTACTTTAGCGGTGGTGAATCTTCTTACACTGAAGGTCAGATACAGAGGCACAGAATCGGTTCGTCGGCGCAGCCCGGGCGTCGCGTGAAGTGGTGCTATAGCAGCTCGCGTCCAGACTACAATCTTTGCCCTCGCCCATCACCGGATCTTTGCGGTCTAGGAGGTCACACGAGATGGAGGCGCAAGCAGTGGTCACGTTTGTAGGATGTGCGGTGTCTTCGAATCGGATGAGCAGATCAGACTCTTCCATGCACGTGGTGATAGACTCGCGCTCTCTTAGCAGGACCATCGATCGTATGCCCAAGATACTTGTACGACCGTTGTAGATTCCGAACGGAGCAGGAAAGTGCAAAAGGTGAAAATAATCTCTCAAGTAATCATAGACCAGTGTTAGAGTTGCCAAGTCTGTGGTTCAGAATATCACCTGACGAGGAACAGATGTATCCCCGCACCACCTCGTAGCGAGAGGGATTCTGTATCGAATCCCGTGGCCAACATTGCTCCTCTGCGATCCCGTCTGTTATGTCATCCTGTGGCCTGACGCAGGACTTGCCAACAATTGGGCGAGGGGGACAGTCCCTTGACTGGGGTATACACAATGGCTAGAAGTGCACTGGGTTCAAGATGGACTACAGTCACCACTCACGAGTCTTCGTTCGCACACTCGAGACCTGTTGCTGTTAGGAAACAGACGGTGGAATAAACAGCCTGGAGGAAGCAAATACATTCATATAAGCTATGGTACACGTTTATTCCACATTGGTTATTCCGCACATGAAAAATATCCCTGAGTATCCAGAACCTTGAGGACGGGGTCTGCGGATACTTCTAATTCAGGCGCTGCTGGTCCGCTACAATAGAAGACAATATGCCTCGCTGTAAAACAGTGATATTCCGAATCACACAATAACCAAGCCCGGTATAACAAGGGGATGCGAGTCCCTCGGTAAGCGAGGCGGCACTCGATATGATGAGGCCAAAACGAAGTCAAGTGAAGTAGATTTCGCCAAGCTCAAACGATAACTAGGGGTGTAAGGGGACAGGGAACAGCTCGACCAAGCATCAACACCAGTCGAGTCTCCCGCAATCCTATGGCACTGGAAGTCAACAGGATTAACCGTGGCTATCGGTTGCTGGAAATAAACTGGCCGGGCCGTCGCTGTGCAGTGCTGCTCAGCAGAATGGTGGTGCACAGCGCGCCCAGCCAGAAGCTATAATGAATACCAATATGCTTCACTCTTTGGCGACTGAGCCTTGCCCGACATCGACAGGCTATCTTCTGTGACTCCTCGCCGAGATGTGAGCTCAGTTGCTCACGGCTCATGGTTGGCACCGCTGTGGTAACCAACAGGACTCGGGTCGCAACACGTGAGACGCCAGTCGTATGCCTTGCCGATGACGGATATCGCCTTTGAATCTGGGCAAGAGACCACAGCGTTCGCAATACCACAAGCGCAACTGTCACAGGCACTGCACAGGGTAGTCTGCGAGGCTTCAGTCCATGGAGCCCGGGCAAGATTAGAACATCTCGACATATGTACTCCACGACGATGGCTCAGTTCACTTATAATCAGTTATCGGTGAAAAGCAACGGAGTGAGAATACCAGTGCTTGCCAAGTGCTTACCACACAGCAGCGTCCTCTCGTAATGAACAAGATTCCCGCGTTCCATGGCCAATATATGTTCTCGATGACCCATCATTGGCAGTTCTACTGCCGGGACTCGTTGTCCACCGGCCAAGACTGCACGATCTTCTGACGGCAAATTTATGGAATTGAAGTAACCACACTGGAATAAGCATCAAGAGTTAGGTAGTGCATCAAGCTAAAGCTGCTTATTCCTGTATGCTTATTCCAGTATTTGAAGAATATCCTACTGGTAATCTGGAATCTTACCAACATGCGCGCACAGAGACTTATCAGGGCTGAGCGTAGCTGCCTTCCTATATAGCCAAGCGTGGCGACTTCCGGGCCTGTTTCAGATGGCACAGGATATCTGACCGCTACTGGCTTTGCTCTTCACCACCATCCAGAGCTTTTCTCTCTTCGTTCCGCGGCCGAAAGCGGTCAAGCTTCTCGTCAGCCCAGTGTGGCTGACTATCGAAGCTGAACTTCAGTATCTCAGGCCGCTGGTAATGACCGGCTGCATCGACCCACACCTTGACCGCACCTATCTGCGAGAAGTCAATCTCCGCCTTGACGAGCCTCTCCTCCGAGCCCGTGTGCGGTCCGGCTAGGAAAGAGCAGAACGGGTGCAGGACAGACGACCAGCCCCCTCCAGCTTTCACAAAGTCCTGCGGACCCAGGTTCTCCTCCATCCATTCGAGGCAGGTGTTGTCGACGTAGTTGGACGCCGTAATGACAAACACTTGCGCAGTAAGGGCGTGCGCCTTCATGAGGGCCTCGATCTGCGCGTCAGCGACAGCCTCAAAGCCAGCCATGGTCGACAGGGCGGGCCAGGCGCCGGCATGGATGTGCTGATTCTGCATGATCAGCGCCTGGCGCGCCCCATTCATGGTGTGCTCCCAGCACGCAAGCCCGCCCACGTTATAGCCGAGGGAGAGCGGCCAATTGCGCAAGGTGCTCCCGTTGCCCTGAGCCCAGACGAGCCGCTCGACGAACGTGGGCTGCAGCTTGCGGTGGACGCCGAGGATTGTGCCGTCGCTGTCGATGGTGATCTGCGAGTTGAAGAGCGTGTGGCCCTCGGCGACGCGCTCTGACACACCTAGGTTGATGGCTACGCCGGCCCGACGGCAGGCGTCCTGGATGGCGCTTACATCGCGGCCGTTGGGCTCAACGACGACGCTCTCCTCTGCATATTTAGCCAGGGCGCCCACCTGCTTCAGCGGGGGGTAGCATTCGATCCAATACTGCGCGGCGAGATCAGCGGTCGGTGCATTTTTGGCTTTGCCTGGGGGTGAGAGGGGGTTAAGAGAGTGGAGATGACGCGATGTGATGATGTGATCCTTTGCTTTTTCTGGGGGCGGGGAGGGCAAGAGATGCGACATCAGGCGATATGCTTCTTGCTTTTTCTGCGTCGAACTCGGACACGAGATGAAGAAAAGACGGAAGACGCCGGCTTCGACCGACCGCCGTTAGGTTACAATACGTACAGGATATCCAGGGATGAAGGTTTCAGGAAAGGCAAGCAACTGGATGCCCTCCTTGCCGGCCTGCTCAATGAGTTGGATGGCTTTCTGTGTCGTCGCAGCTTTGTTCATAAACACAGGGGCTGCATGGGCCGCAGCGACCACGACTTTGGTGTATTTGGGTGCCATAGTTGTTCGCGTTTTGGGTGAGCCAAGATGGCGACGTGGCGCAGGTTGCATGCAGGGAGGGATAAAAGTAAATGAGAGCCAGGAAGAGCGAACGCATTGATGCTCGACCAAAGCGGCCCGGCCGGTGAAGCGAAACGGGAATGGGATCGCTGGGAGCCGGGGAGGCTGGGAGGCTGGAGCCGGGAAGTGCAGACACATGGGGCTTACCTAATGTCAACCCTGTTCTAGGACAGGGGCAGACAGCCAGGCGGCCTAGGCCGGTGATGACTCTGATGATCTATACTCGTCGCTTACACAGTAAAGTTCTTGACAACGCAGGGACAGCTACTCTTTGTAGTGTGTCTGTGTGTAACGTCCTATCCAGGGTCCACCGTCCCCCATGCCCCAGCCTTTCTAATAGTACAGTGTGGTACACTGAACCTTCATACATACCTCAAGTCCCCGTCCGCGCACCTCGAAAGTGTGCCTTTCGATGGGATATACGGTAGAATAAGCGCCCTGGAACCTTAATGCTTATTCCACAGTGGTTATTTCATAGAACATAAATAGACCTGAAATATCGAAGACCTTGCGCGTACTGGGGGTACGGAGACTTTCGAGGGTTCAGTGTATGAAAATCTCAAATGCCGGGGCCGCCCCTGCAAGAAGTTCCAAAGCACTTCATCAGGAACACCCATTGGTCTATAGCAGCCCTTACGGGGAATCTCCCTTACGCCAAGCAGACAGCGTTGCATTCGCCTGATGAAGGAATCATACCCCTGATCAGACTCAGAGATGTGACCGCGACACTGCGCGAGTACACGACCATCTGCCTGCCCCGAATATGATATGTCATTGTTACTCTGTTCACAGTCACGACATAAATGAACGCAATCCTGTTTAATTCTGCCTGGAGATTGAAACTAGACTTCGGACTAGCCGTGGCGACTACCTATCGTGATTATGGCTACTGATTACTTCTCGAACCCGCCTCCAGACCTCGACCTCACCGAGTCGAGAACGGCTTCAAACAATGCAATCGGCATCGTCCTATTCGTCCTCTCTGCCATAGCCGTGGCGGCAAGGCTACTCACGCGGTTGAGGTACCAAAACGCCGCCCTGGGTCTGGACGACTGGTTGATGTTTGTCGGCCTTGTAAGTTCACGTCAACTTCATCGAGATCGGACAGCACTGACTGATAGACATGCAGGCCTTGAATGCTGGGAACCTCGCCTGCTGCCTGGCCGGTAAGTTGGACATAACGTTGGCGCTTGGGTTCGCATGGCTGATGAGTCATCTACAGGAGGGGTCTATGGTCTTGGGAAGCACATCTATACACTTGGTCCTCAGCAGATGAGCACAATAAGTGTTGTATGACCTGCCATCCCCGGTGCCCTGTCCACCGTCGTTGACCCCTAGCAGATCACGTTCGCCTTTGTCTTCATCTATGCCTGGAGTGTATGCATCATCAAATTCTCCATCCTGGCCTTGTATCGTCGAATTTTTGGGATGACTTGGCTAGGTTGGTGGTGCGTGTTTCTGACATCCGGCTACCTGATCACCAACCACATTGTGCTTCCTCTGTACTGCAACCCGTTATCCTACTACTGGACCCAGTGGTATGAAGGCAGCCAGGGGGTGGTGCGAATCAACGAAGCCAAGGTATGCTCAAGCACAACTCCATGCCGTTCGTAGACTTCTCACTGATGCCACTCAGTTCTACCTGGGAGTTGGTATCATCAACCTCTTTGGCGACATCTGCATCCTCAGCGTGCCCGTCGCGAGTGTGTGGAAACTACAGATGAGAAAGACCCAAAAAATCGCTGTGTGCTTCATCTTCCTACTCGGCAGCTTGTAAGCCAGCCCTAACGTCCTTGCAGCATCCGTGGCTTGTGATCACTGACATACCGCAGCGTCTGCTTTGCTTCTCTGTACCGAATTGTTACCATCATCCACTTGACCGAAACCACCGATATTAGTTGGGCCAAGAGCGGTGTCTTCATCTGGTCCAGCGTCGAGCCCTCCGTGGGCATCATCTCAGGCTGCCTCCCGACTCTGCACCCCCTGTTGCTGCACATGCTCGACAAGTTCGGCTACGATCCAACCTCACAGAAGTCCTCGGAGAACAACAACTCGCACACATTGAACCCCCTCGAGACCATCTCCAAGAAGAGCACGCGTAAGCTGTGGAAGCGGGACATACTGGTCGAGACCCAGTTCTCGCACCTCGGGGACGAGAACGAGGCCGAGCAGGGTACGCACTTCGACCGATCCAAACGGCAAACTCAAGCGTGGCGGCCGGACGAGGACGAGATGAGTCTGACGACGACAACCATCGAGGCAAGGGACAGACAGCGACATAATAATCATGACGGATCGTCGCTTGGGAGCATACATGAGGGGAAAATCGTGATGACGAAGGAGTTTGAATGGGGTGACTCAACGCCTGCAGCGGGACGCTGATGGAAATATGTACCGGTCTGGTTATCACGCAGCCGGTTCTAGCTGCCTCTTGCGGGACATGATGTATGAATACGCGGTCCATGGGTCATCTTAGACATGATAGAGCAGTGCAATACCCTCCTGATTTGCAAGGACTTTATCGTTGCTGACTCTGCACAGTGTCGACATCTGTGTCGCTTCGGTACCTACATTGAACCCCCATAAGTCTCCGTACCTATGCCATCCGTCCAGCAAACAACTGTATAGGTATCTATCAAATCGGAATAAACACACTGGAATAAGCACTGGAAGTGGAGTATTAAACCACAGCCTCTTCTTATTGTCTGCTTATTCCAGTAATTCCATTCCATGTATGATATGCAATCCTCCCGGCATGGCGCGCACGGAAATTATGAGGGCTGAGTGTATCGGCCTGGACGACTGACTGTTACGGTATTACATAATACCTCCACATATTTATGTACATATATACCCCTAGCTTCCCCGTTCTCTTCCGACCTTGCCTCTTCTTCCTTAGATATCGTTGAATCTAGATATTTCAACCCATCAGCCCTGACCAGCGCAGCTGCAGGCCTGATTGTCACACTGACACCGAGCTGACGACCTTGGCAAACACTCTACTTGATCATTACTGCTTTTGATACCAGAACATGTATGACTTTGCCTTATAAGACATGTAAGTCCATTCCAAGTGAGCGGTTAGAATGACAACATAGCTGCTAGTCCAACCTAGAACAAGAGCTGCACAAGGTTGAGGATGTAGGTGCACATGTTCATGACCATTAATACTTGTCAAAGAGAGGTGTATCAGGTTCCTTTGAGATACTATGAACGACTGGAGTCTGACCATATGCTGAAGGGCAGAGAAAGAAAGGGAGCCTTACATTGCCAGTCTGCAAAATTGGTCGGCCCCTAACCCCTTAACCCCCCAAACCCCTGACCCCGCCCACGGGCTGGCATCCGACTCCAGCCCTCTAAAAGTGGGGGTGGCACCTCCGCGCTAAGGAGATACCCTGTGCGGCCTGCCTTGGGAACATTGAAGATTCCATCACCTCCATCGATATCCCCACGTCTACTCGCAACCGTTGCTCGATTGGATAATAACTGTCAGTTACCCGCTGCGATACTTCTATACTCACCACAGAAGCTTCCCAATAGATGACAATTTCAGCCTTTGGCCACTGAGCCCCTTCTTCCAAGCTGGATACCTACACTACACATGGACACCTCGAGCTCAACATACCGTGGTTCTGTATGAAGTGCCGCTATCCATCACTTTCTCCTGATTTGCCCAGCTCAAACTTCAGGCTATCTCATGGCACCTACCACGACCAACATGTCCTCAAAGGACATCGAGCAGATATTTTCGGGCTCCCCCGAGGACGGATTGGCAAGCCTTGCTCGAAATCTCTGGGAGGAAACTCCCCCCGCTGCGGACCTCGACCTCCTGGCCCAGAAGGCTGGCGACGCCGCCAGAGATGAGTCCTGGAGGATACCGCTGGGTGAATCCGGAATGTTGGACTTCTTCTGCGGCTTGATCAACACCGACGGCATAAGATCAACACTCATAGCCCATTCCCTTCGCGTCATAGGCAACTCGTGCGCCGACAAGGGTGCGTGGTACTCGCGTCGTACGTTCAGCCGAGGAAGTCGCTGACAGGCTATAGATGAGAATAGAGAGCGAGTCGTGGCCTCGGGTTGCCTGCCAAAGATCGTCACTTTGCTCAACCAGGACTCTCTCTTGGCCTTTGTCGTCCCGGTGCTGTTCAACATCTGCGTCGACTACGGTGAGGATGGACAGAGGCTACCTCAGACTACTCGGATACAAGGCCGCTGACACTCCATTAGAACCCGCGCAGGTGGCAGTGTATAAGGCTGGGATAAACCCCGAGCTCGTCAGTCTGATTTCAACCCCTCGCGTGGCAGAAGCTGCACCATTAATGGGCTATATCTGCAAACTGTTGGGCTTTGTAGCTACGCAAGGTGAGACTGTCTTCCGGGAATACACCGCAGAGTCTGGGCATTGTGCTGATCGCTACCCAGAACCGGAGGCGAACTTGGTCCATCCCGCGACCCCTTTTGTTCTCCTAAGCCTGGCGACCAATCCACAGTCAGCAGCCGACATCGAGGACTTTCTCGGGCTAGCCTCTGTAGCTCTGACCTACCTCTCACAGCAGCAATTTCAGCAGTCCTTTCTGGAAACCCCCAATGCCTGTTCTCTCTTCCTGGATGCCTTCTCAAAGGCATGCGATAGCCTCGACGTTTCCGAGATCGAACCCGAAGACCAGGCTCAGCTCAAGCAGGTCCAGACCGCATTCACATCAACATTGGCCGACTTGTCCGCCCACCCTCTATTCGCCTCCTCGTGTCCCCTAGACGGCCCAGAGGCCAAGACACTCCAGCGATGGGTCTCGACGCCTCACATCTCTTTGCAAAGTGCAGCTTGCCTCGCCCTTGGTAACATCGCTCGCTCCGATGACACATGTACCTTCCTGGTCCAGAAGTCCGCCATCCACGGGCCTCTAATAGCGGTCCTCGCAGAGCCCTCCAACACAGATGCCAATCTCTTGCACTCGGTCCTGGGCTTCCTGAAAAATATGGCCATCCCAATCAGCAACAAGGCCGTCCTCGGGGACGGGGGCCTCTTCGAATCGCACATCGTGCCTCGCATCTGGGACCTGGACACCCAGCCACAGGTCCAGTTCGACGCCGTGTCCCTGACGCGCCTGCTGCTGGTCAACTGCCCAGCCAACGTCCAACGCATATGCTCGCCGCAGAGCGCAGACACAGCATCACCCACACACGACCGAACCAAGCTTCACCTCCTGATGGACCTGCACAAGCGCTCCGACCAGGAGCCGACCAAGATGGAGACCGCCCGCGCTGTAGTAACGGTATGCCGGGTCCTACACGCGAGCGCGAGCACCGACTTGCCTCTCCCACCCAGGTCCGTCGCCACCGCCTCCACATCCCCCAGTGCCGAGCCGCGCACGCGACTACAAGAGTTCTACGACACCCACCCCGACCTGACCGACACGATGCTGTACCTGTGCTCGCAGACCAAGTTCCCCGTGCTGCGGTCCGAGCTGCTCTTCGTGTTCGCGCTGATGGCGCGCACGGCCGAGGGCGCTTCCGTGGTCGCGCGCTCCATGCAGCACGACAGCATCGTGGGGCTCCTAGTCGAGGCCGTGACGGGCGAGAAGGTGGTGTCCGACGAGGGTGGCGGCGGATCGCCCGAAGGCTCTGTTTCTGACATCAACATGGACATGCAACGCCTAGGGCTGGGCGAGCTCGAGGCGCGCGCCCCCCAGCAGCCGCAGCCGTCGCCGGTGAGCGGACCCAACGTCGATCGTGAGAACGGGCTCGTGCTGATCACCGAGCTGCTGCGACGGTGTCCGGACGAGCTGGCGAGCCTGCCGAAGCAGACGTTCCAGCGCATCCTGAGACAGGGCGGCGAGCAGCTGCTGCACGAGAGGAATGCTGCCGATGGACAGGGCGAGGATGCGGCGGTGGTTTTGGCCGGCCGAGGTTGATTCTTTGATAGATGACTGCCTGGAATTGCCGAATATTAGGTAGACTATATCCAAATCTGCGTGATGACCATTCAGACTCGTCTTTAGGTAGCGCTTCGCTGGCATTACTGATGCCGGACCAACGAGAGACCTTGTAGAGATCAATACAGCACCATCATACACGGAAACCGAGCAGATCTAGCCATACAGTTTGGCATGTGTTCGTATCACCATGTCAAGAATCATGCGATTATTTGTCCATTCATTTTCATTTACCCTCGAAAACGACTAGAGCAAGCCGGAAGATGCAATATGCCACGGTCATGAACATGCCCGGAGGTGTACGGTTTTACTCCTCCCTCTCTCGTGACTGCAGATGTACCGCAAGCGGCTACCGACCATGACCATCCAGTAACAAGACGAAAGCAGAAACCTTGTGAATGCCGTCCGTACTCCCGCGCAGACCCCTTTAGGATATGCCTCTCGTCTATTTCTTGTTGGCCTCCGCCTCGGCCTTGTCCTTGGCTCGCTTCTCCCGGGCACCAGCGTATCTCGCATCACTTCTCGCCTTTCGGAGGGCGTTGTAGGCACCACCCTCGATGGGCTTGGGCATGTCGCTCTTCTTGACCTCCTTGATGCCCTCGGGAACGGCAACGATGGGCATGGCCCGGTCGAGGAGCGAGATGGTCTCGGTCTTGCTGAGGTCGAGGTCCTTGCTGTCACCAGCCTTGGGGTGATTGGCGCCCTTGCGGGGGAAGACGATCAGGCGGTCCTTGTATGCCTTCAAACGGGCGACGTTGGCGGCAAGAGACTCTTCGCTGAGGTTCTGTCGGCGGGGGTCGACGGAGATACCGATGGTAGGGGCCACGAGGCGGGGGATACCAGCTTCCTGCAGAACTGTCAGACCACCTGCATCGAAGTATGTACAAACCGATGGGACAGCCTCCAAGACCCGAGAAAATAGATGCCCAAGGTCAGTCTGTCCCGACTCTGATTGCGAATTCCAGAAATGAATATACCTTCAGCTCAGTCAAGGTGAAACCGCGACCGGCTCGGACACGTCGGTTGTACTTGATGGTCGGGCATCGGACCACGGGTCTCAGCTTGTCGACAGGGCGGGGGGCGGCGGCGACAGCCTTAGCACGACGCAGAGATCTGCGGCGGATCTTCTGGGTAGGCTGTTCTCATGTCCAATAGTCAGAATGGTCCTCTCGCGCCTGGTTGCATTCTGTAGTGTCCTTCATACCTGGTCGAAGTGGCATCGAACCCGACGCTGCCAATCCTTGCGGAAGTCTATGCAGTATTAGCGACAGTCCTCGTCTCGGCTCGATGCGCATCGTAGAAGGGGCCATCGTGCAGATTGTCGGCGGGACGTACGGTTCTTCTGGATCTGGTTGTTGTGCTTGATCGCCTGTAGAGAGTATATTAGTATCGACCTTCATCGCAATAAAGCTCACGGGAGCCATCGTGGACTCCCGCAGGAGGTAATGGCAAGAGGTACACACCATTGTGACTGATTGCGATCAAGATGGTTGTCGAGAGGAAAGGTCGTCGGTCGATGGCGGGTCGTCAATTCTCCAAGATTAGACACGAGAATTTCCCAGTAGTAGCTGCTGCGATTGACTGACTGCAGGTGCTCCAGCCCGCACTTTCGGCAAATTTTTGAAGGGCTTGAAAACCCTACGCACGCCAGAATTGAATGTGGCTTGTGAGCTGGGGTCCCTTCCATGCCTGTGGCTTGACATCTTTCTTATCTAATCTTGAAGTGGGTCTGTGCCCATCGATCATTACCTACCTTATGTACCTAGGCACCTGCGTATCGGCTATCTTCAAGTTCCCAGTCCTTCACATCGCACAACCACTACGTTCCCCCCCGGTATCCTGCGAGGCACTCGTTTGTATCAGAGTACGCGTAGTGAGAGATTCAATGGGTTGACTAAGCTCGACTGTTGGGTTGAAAGCGCTTCTGCTACTTGCTAGTAGTTTTCCGAAATGTTCTGTCCTAGGTACCGGGACTCAGACCGGATGGGCCCGAATCCGTCTTCACCCTCACAGACAAACGACGTACTTATCATACTGCGCGTAGAGTAGTGGCTTACAATCATCGTCGCTCCCAAGGCGCAGACATGCTTCGCTGATCAAATGTTTGGACAGGCTCTGGAGCGAGGGTAGCTAAGGATTTACCTAGGTAAGCCCATGCTGTGGAAGCTCATGATAACTGGCTTTGCTCATCGTCTGCTGCATGAAGTAGAGCCCGCAGAGAAGTGTTATGCCTTCGAGGCATAGCAAGGCCCAGTCATGGTGGATGCACATTAATGCTCATACCGGCAATTGCTCCCAGAAAGGGGAGCTCCCAGAAGCCGAGAAGTTGGGAGTATGCAACGGCTTGCTTGGTGAGAAGACTCGTAGTCTCGTCATTCCGAGGACCCAAATAATTTCTCAGACCGGTCAGTCTCTCCCGCGCACTCAGGAGTTTGACCGAAGTCAGATAGAATTGACTCGGTGAGTTGGACGTCGCGAACTTTTCCAAAGAGTGGTGGCAGATATCTGGTTGGCGGCAGGACGATGATCTTCAAGCCGCAGGTAGAAAGCTGGTTTCCACCGCTAAAAAGAGCTGGTCCGAACGTCCTTAGCCGTCTTCGTTCTTTGGGAGGCCGTCGGTTTTTACGAACGACCACGCAAGCTACAGTAATCATCCAAGGCACGAAGCTATGCAAATCATTCCTTCAACCTCTTGCCAACCTCGCTCCTGAGCCTGTCGAAACCTCTGATTAGCGAAGCATTTCTGCGCCTTGTCCACGCCGAGAGGCATCGGCATCTACGCAGCGGTCAGCAACTTTTGCCGCATGTCTGTCTCTCTCATTGTCCCTCTGGTTCCAGGTAAGTAGCGGATTTCGGGATGGAAGACCGCCAAACTGGGCCAGTTGTCGCTGGTTCCGGTCTCGCCATTGGCATAGCCTCCGAACTGGCTTGAACACAGCCGATGACCCCTAGAATCTTTTCGGGGAGCCCCACGACAGAACGTTAGTCGCCGTTGCTGTTGCTGTGTCTGGCATCGACTCTGTATTACCTTAGCATTACCGAAGGTAGGTACACTGAACCCTCATAAGTCTCCGTACACTACCCGTCCAGCAAGCAAAGGTAAGTATACTATCGAATTGGAATAAGCACCATGGAATAAGCATTGGGAATAGCATATCAAGCTAGAGCTGCTTATTCCTATATGCTTATGCCAATATTTCGAAGTTTCCACGGCCAATCTAGAGTCTTATCAACATGGTATGTACGGAGACTTGTGAGGGCTAAGTGTAGCACCCTGGAATGGGTAGTGATGAGGGCTCCTGAACCAAGAAGGTGCGGCCCGTGATTTACTGAACAAGATAGATCCCAAATATCCTTTGCTCTTTCCTCCATGGCTTCTGACTCTCAACCTAGTCTTCTTCCGTGTTCAACTCTCAATCCTTCTTCTCTGTTCAACCTGACTCTCGCACATCAGGTTGAGACAACTCAAGAGCCCATCGCATCATCCGGACATTGACAATACACCTACCTCCCTCTCCTCCTTCCCCGAGTCAACTATGGCTCAGGCCAGTAGTTCCGCGGCTGTTCGTCGCGACCCCAGCGACTACAATGCCGTCGTGATGTTACACGACTATGAGTACAACCCCAGCCAGGTCGCTCACACTGCAGCGAATAACGCCGTCCCCCGAGAATTCTTGACCTCCACTGGTCTTGCACGCTTGCTGAAGGGTGAGCACGGATGGGCAGCCGAGAAGATTCCCGATGACATGTGGTACCTCTGCCGGTTCGAGCGTGGCGATGCCCCCGTCTGTTTCATGGTCCCGAAGACATATCTCAGCATTGGCGCGAAGCAGAAGGTTTTCACCTCACCTCACTTTCGCACCAATACTGGGGCCAGAACATGGATTCGAAGAACAATTCCCGCGACACCCTTCATGCCAGAGCTGCATCGATTCACTACAGGATGCGCCATGGGCTCAATCTGCAAGAACAAGAACAAGAGCGCCAACCAGGATGCGGAGATCAGGCTTGCCCCTGACTTGAAGTATACAATCTCTGATGCTGTCATCGAACAGACAGAATTCAAGTTGCAGCAGAGCCTCCAGCTTTGGTTTGACATAACTGCAGACCTCAGCCGATATCCACGACCCTGGGTCCGGGTACCTGATGTTGGTCTCTACGACAACTTTGCGACGGCCTCAAGCCTCGCCATGTACATCGACTCGCATGATGAAGAGGCGGACGTTTGGACTGAGACGCAGATCTTCTCAATGGATGTGCTTGGGCCGGTCAACAAGGACGGAATCAACACACCCCAGGCATGGCTCAAGTCAATGAAGATGATCATGCTTCTGGAAGGTATACAGCTCGACTCAACCAGCGAACACTTCCCCCAAAGAGCCTACTCTGTTGCTTCGATGCAGTATGCCGAGTACGACCACCTTCAACAGACCCTCAGTTGGACCGACGTTACTCATCCTCGGAAGACGATCCCTATACCCAAGCTCATGAGCTTCGAGCGTAACGCAGATCTCCTCATCAGCAAGTTTCCCGATCTTCCGATTGGCATGAGCCAGAGGCCTGACAGGATCTATCTTGGTTCGGCACGCAAGGCCTGCGATTTCTGCGTCTGGAATGCGAAACAGATGTGGCAAAGCAAATGCGAAGGAGATACTCGAGCATGCGATCCTTGCAAGACATATCTGAACAGGCCTTGCACTTGGACGTTCGACATGAGGGCTCTACCGGAGAGCACACTCGACAGACTGTTGTACCGTCGGGGCCATGTAGTCGACGGCAAGTCTATGGCACTTGCCCAGAGAACTATACCCAAGCCGTCCGGTGGTGAGCGACTCATGGAGATCCTCAGTGAGCGAAGCGAAGGAGTCGATTAGGGGATGTGGACTATCTGCAGAAGCAGAGCGTAAGGGCTGTGCGGTATATCTTCATTTATGCGTACGAGTTTCCTGATTTGTGTATACAAACTTAGTTGATAGCTTGCGATGAATTCCAGAACCACTCTCTCGCAGGTCTGTCCGGAGTACGGAGCCCACCATATCAAGTGCCTATATATACCGCTGCCGCGCCGAGAGCAGCCATCCCTGCGCCGGGGATAGCATGCCATCGGCCAAGTGATCCGTAGCCAGCGCGTGCAAGAAATATTCCATCGGTCCCGGCAACAAGCACGCCGATGATGGCCATGATGGTGGCTGTCTCTGTCCATTTGCCTTGGTACGCGAATGTCAGGAGGATTATGCCCGTCCCGAGCTGTCGGACTCCCATGAGTGAGGCGTATGACTCTGCCAGACTGCGGTATTGCTGGTCGGAACGAGAGCCATTTTTCGAGCCATTTGTCTTCCCGCGAGCACCATTGTCATCGTCTTTGGGCAGACTTGTCGGTTCCAATGACAGGCCGAATGTTTTAGAGAAGCCGACGGGATCGATTACCGCCTGTGCTCCGGTACCGACAGCGAGGAATGCGAACGTGACGCTGACCCACTTGAATGTAGGAACGATGTAGTCCATGATGTGTGATTGTGGTGCGCAGAACAGAGGTCGAAGTGAAGGTATCAATCGTTTACATCGCGATTGTATCTCACAACTTTCGCGTGCGCGTCATAGACTCTGAAGTGCTGTAAGTTGATTGTAAGCTGTGCGCCCTGTTGTGGCGTTGGTGGCTGTAAGCTTGTCTTTTCGCCTGCCATTGGGAATAAGGCGTGAGCTTGGGAGTCAGCTCAGCTGCAGCCAGCTCTCTTTTCGCCTGCCCGAACATTGTAACCCTTTCCCACCACGCGATCAGAAGAGGGCGAGTGACGCCGGCGCGGACGTCTTCCCTTGTGCGGCTTCCACTGGCTCAAGGTGTTGATACTGCAGGATGGTGACGACCAAAGGACACACCGCACCACTGGAATTAGCAACAGCCCGGTGGTTATTCCCTACACTGACCTCGGGGATAGTTGCTGAGTCCAGGTGATTCATGCGAATTATTGCTTCAAGCGCTTGGGCAGAAGCCTCAACCGCTTCGCTGAGTATACACTGCAGCTGGGACAGTATATAACAGGGGTAAGTTTGTGTGCTGAGTACTGCCACCAGGTCTCGGAACCACCTCCTCAGGTGAGCTTCGTGTCGAAAGAGCCCTTCAATGGGAACAGTAAAGCACTGGGTATCCCCAGGATGTTTACGTTCTGCCAGACTCGGTCCTCTGTGGCCCTCGGCGTATGCGAATGCGTTGTCCTTCGTGAGATATTCTGCCTGGTGTATTTCAGCCATGAACTGAGGCATCAACCCCAGGCACACCCCCATTGCCATGCTTTCCTCGAAGCGCCAGGCGCACTTGTCTTAATCTGACACACACCACACTCTCCTTCAATACGTTCGAATCAGTGTACATGCCACTCGCATGCTTTCGCTGTACTTGCCCTACCTCGTTCGGCGTGTTCCTTCGAAGCTTCAATCAAACATGACACTTTCCCCCATCTTCCGCCTTGCTGTGGTAGCTTCGTTGGCCTTGGCTCTTCTTACCACTCTGACTGCGGCCATTCCTCACGCACGCTCTGTTGACGCCTCGGAACTCGTCCGGAAGCAGGTGCCAGCGGACCCCCGAGGTGTCACCACAATCATCACCCCTGATGGCGTCACGGTCCGATACAAGCGGCCTGGCGCAGACGGAGGCGTGTGCGAGACGACCCCCGGTGTCAACTCTTACTCGGGCTACGTCGACGTCGACGAGAACACGCACATGTTCTTCTGGTTTTTCGAAGCTAGAAACCGCCCGGACGAGGCGCCGCTGACGTTGTGGTTGAATGGTGGTCCAGGTTCAGACTCGCTCGTCGGCCTATTCGCTGGTACGTTGACTCCTTGACACCAAAACGAGGGCGGAATGCCTCATAATGGGTCTGACGCCAGTGGAACCAGAACTCGGTCCTTGCAATGTCTCCAACCTGACCACCCAGTTGAACCCTTATTCGTGGAACAACGAGAGCAACATACTGTTCCTATCTCAGCCAGTAGGCGTCGGCTTCTCGTACCAAGATGAAGTGATCGGCACTGTCAACGGTTCCGGACTCCCTGCAACAAGCACACAGCCAGATGGACGTTATGGCTGGGCTGACGCCTCACATATCAACACCACCAAAACTGCCGCAATTGGGGTGTGGGCGGTGCTCCAGGCATTGATCCAGGATCTACCCATCATGGACCACACTGTTCAGTCCAGAACTTTCAACCTATGGACTGAGAGCTATGGCGGGCACTGGGGCCCCGTCTTCTTCTCGTACTTTTCGGATCAGAACCACGCCATCCAGAATGGCTCCAGCAAGGGAGTTGCACTCAACATGGGGTCGCTGGGAATCATCAATGGCATGATATCCGCCAAGATCCAAATGCCTTTCTATCCCGAGTTTGCCCATAACAACAGCTACGGGGTTGGCATCAACGAAACTGTCTATCAGTACATGAAGATGAGCTGGGATTTTCCAGGTTGGTCCCTCTACTTGCCTTTCAGCCACGACGATCCAAACCCCCTCAGATGCACGAAAATTAACCAGTGCCCAGGTGCTTGTCAGGATCAAATTAAAGTCTGTGCAGCCGTAGATCGTTCCACGCCGAGTGGCTTCGCCATCTGCGCAGCGGCCAGCAACTTTTGCAGCATGTACGTCGAAACCCCATTCTACTGGAGCACTGGTCGCGATGCCTACGACATACGCAAACACCCCGAGGACGAAGACGATTTCGCGGAGTTGGTGGAATTCCTGAATCTCGCCTCTACCCAGGATGCCATCGGAGTCAGCTTGAACTACACGACAACCGACAATAGTCGCGTTTCTACTGCCTTTGGCTCCACAGGCGACTTGGTCTATCCGGATATGCTCGCTGATCTCGTGGACCTCCTGAGCCAGGGTGTGAGCGTTCATCTTATGTACGGCGATGCGGTTAGTTACAGCCCTTCCACTACTAGTCTACCAGGTCTTGGCTTCCATTGCCTGCAGCTCTCCTAATACTAAGATAACACAGGACTACATATGCAACTGGCTTGGGGGTGAAGCTGTTTCACTACAAGTCGACTATACTCATGCGCAGCAATTCCGCTCATCGGGATATACACCCTTCGTCGTCAACGGAGTCGAGTACGGTTCAACACGGCAGTATTCCAACTTCAGCTTTACGCGAATGTACGACTCCGGCCACATGGTGCCACGGGATCAACCAGGCGCATCTCTGGAGTACTTTCGGCGCGTCATCCACGGTCTCGCGGTCGCAGACGGGAGCCAGAAGATCACTGATGGCTACGATACGAATGGTGTGGCCCATGCCACGCATACCAACAGCATGACTTCACGGACGCCGTATCCGACATTGTGATTCTTGCGTGATTGTCCATGAGTGTGGGAGGGTGTGGGTTGGTCAAGTCGCTTTGGGAGATTGAGGTTGCACATTGCCTCTCATGGGTCGTGTAGGGATGGGCAATTGACCAACATCTGATGCTGGAGGTTTCGTTTGAGGGCGGGTGTCTGTTGGGTGTGGTTTCCGGAGTCTGACTGATTGATGTGGCTGGCTGTACCGTATGCAAGACTCAATGCAATTCTCTCTCCACGATTTCTGTCCGCAGCTATGGATTGAGAATGAAGACTATGTAGTTGGAAGAAGAGATAATCTCCAACAGTCGAAGTCACGGCACAGGCTGACACTCCTACTGCCGATACGCGCGAAGGGTCGGAGTGATTCTTGACCGCCCCCGAATGATATGACCGAATAAGCACCCTCGTATAAGCAGTTTCCTTCCATTAAGTGATGCTTAGCGCTTGTTACACCGTGGTTATTCTATACATCAAAAAACCCTGGAATATTTACCTGTTGGGGACTTCGTTGAAGGGTGAATGCACGAAGACTTCTGGGGGTTTAATGTAGCGAAGATGATGTAGGGGGGGGGGCTCTCATTAAGTGTGATCGTGACCAGGCTACCCCTGAGACAAGATAACGTTCAACCCCACGTCAGTGCATGTGGCACGGTATCATTGATTACCAACCACCACCATCGAAGCGCGTGGCCTCTGCAGCTGCGAAACTCTTTAACGGACGAGGAAAAGAGGGGTCTGGGTCTTGTCTCTCTCTCGTTCTTACAGTCTAACAGAGACACACAAGAGCTGCTGTGACAACCACCTATCAGTCATGTCTACAGCCAAAGCATGGATCTACACCACGCCGGGCTACCCGCAGACGCTCAGGCTCGACGAGACGCAGGTACCAGCCGAGCCGAGTCCGCACCATGTCCTCATCCACATCAAGGCAAACGCGCTGAACCCCGTCGACATCCAGCTGATGAACTTGTTCATCAATGCCGTGCCGGGCTTCCGGGGCCCCAAAATAGCCGGCCGGGACTTCTCGGGCGTCGTGCTCGCGGCGGCGCCCGGCACCGCGTTCAATAAGGGCGACGAGGTCATGGGCGTGACGCTGGGCATCGACGGCTCTGGCGCCCTCGTCGAGGTGGCGCACCTCGACACCCGGAGCAGCTGCATCGTCAAGAAGCCCTCGCACATGACCTGGAACCAGGCCGCGAGCCTGCCACTGGTTTGGTTGACGGCGTACACCGCCATCGAGAAGTGCGCCCCCTTCATGAAGAAGTCGCCGGCGGGCGAGAACAAAATCGCCATCCTGGGCGGCAGCTCCAGCACGGGTATCTACTCCATCTGGCTGGCAAGGCAGCGCGGCTGGAAGGTCTTCACGTCCTGCTCGGGCCGGAACCGCGATTTCGTGAAGCAGAAGGGCGCGGAGGATGTCATGGATTATACCACGTCGCCTGATGCCGTTACATCTACCGTGGCAGGCTTCAAGCCGGACGCCATCATCGACTGTGTTGGGGGCACCGAGTGCATCGGCCTGGCGCCGCAGTACGTGACCATCGTCGGCGACAAGACCAGCCGCGCGAGCATAGGAGGCAGTATTTTGTACTATTCCTACCCGCGCATGTACATGCGCTGGCTTCTGGGCTACGTGGGGTGGGGGAACTCGTACGAGTGCATCATATTGCAGACGGAGAAGACCTGGCTGGAGAAGGCGGGGGAGTTGGGAGACAGGGACATCGTGATCGACAGCGTGTTTGAATTTGGGGAGGTTAAGGATGCGTTCGAGAGGCTGGATACTGGTAGGGCGCGAGGGAAGGTGGTGGTCAGCATGGTATGGATGACGGGTTGAGGTTTCGCAGTGGTAATCAGCAGCGGTTGGGTGGTGAACTCAATTCATTCTCGCTGGATGTCGGAGAAAAAAGCACATGGTGTTATCAACCGGCTGATAGGGCCCAGAAGTGGATGGCACTCGACTTCTATCTGTGTAATGTGTAATATGATATATTGCCTCCAGGAGGTAGGTACACTGAACCCTCATAAGTCCCTGCACGCTACCAGTCTCGTAAATAATGATCTATCTATCGTGATTGGAATAAGCACACTGGCATAAGCATTAAAAGTATCGTATAACATTAGAGATGCTTATTCTAGTATTTCAGTTCTTTGCGGGTGATGTGGAACCTCATCAACATCAATGCGCGTACGGAGACTTATGAAGGCTGAATATAACACAGCGTAATCACCGCTCATTGGTGCAAAAAGGGAGGTGGCCGTTCCATGGAGGCTCTAGCCCAAGGGAGCAGAGTGCCAGGTGCAAGCAAACGACTGAATGGTGCCTTCCTGCCTGAGGAGCCACGGTGTACGTGATGGTCTTGGACCGAGCTGCATGCTCCTGCTTCTCTCTTTGCCACATACATCCCCACAAGCCAGATCAAAACGCCCACCACCCACGATGGATCAAGCCACTGGAAGCATGGCGTCTGTACAGCGTCAGTCAACCTCTGAACAAGACCGAAAGTGAGTTGCCGCATTATCTCACCTGCTGTTGCCGGTCAACCTGAGACTAACAACCTTGGTAGGCTGCTCGAGTCTGGGCTCTTCTCAGACGCGACTGTCACCTGCGGCAAGAAGACTTGGTCGCTGCATCGGGCCATATTGGCATCCCGATGCCTGTGGTTCAGTAGAGCGCTAGAAGGTGGCTTCCGAGTGCGTGCGGCAGTTCCGGGAAGACGGGGGCGATCTGTTACTGACTCGGATCGGTAGGAAGCTGAGTCACAAGCCGTGAACATTGAGGGCTTCGACGAGGAGCAAGTCGGTTGGCTTATCGACTACATCTACACTGGCGGTCAGTCGTTCCGTTTCCAAGCTAACACGCGATACTTTGCTGACTTTGGGTACCTGTCACCTAGTCCTGGATATCGACAACATAAGAGTTGGCCAACCCTTGACACCAACTTGCATGGATGTCTTCGACCTCGCCGACTTCTTTCTGATGCCTGATCTGCGAGAAAGCGTGACGGCAGTTTACGGAACCTATACCGCCAACATGTCAACGACATTGCAGAGTAATTTCGCTTGGCAGGACTTCGCTAAGCTTGGCGAGATCCTTGACGCTATCCGGTCCGTCTATGGAGGCTCCGAACGTCCGGCAGAGAGCCATTTCCGGGTGCTTGTGGTCCGCTTCATCAACGAGTCCCGCTACCGCTTCCTCAGATATCCCGCCTTCTTTGAACTGCTCGACGAGCTCCCCCGATTCGCTGCCGATCTCTTCCTCACCATGGTCCGGTCTGGAGAATTCATGGAGGTGTATTACCCGCTCGAATGCACGAGATGCCAGAAGCTCAGACCACGAGGCGGGCCAGGACATTACACTCATGCGATGCTGCCGGAAATCGCCGTCTATGCTTACTGCAAAGACTGCGTGGCCGCGAAGGACATGCAGGCGGCGGATACGGACTGGAAGCAGAGGCACAGCCAGTGGATGGAGAAGCATGAAGCGTGGAAGAAGACGAATGCCGGGAGCGCAGAGAATGCCTGAGCACTGGGGTCTGGGCTGCGACATGGCGTTGGACATGGTCAGTGACAGACTGACGGACCTAGGGGTTGCCTGGCTGGCAGGTCAAGGCGCGGGGAGTTCTCAGGTGTGAGCACTGGACTGGATGAAGCCTGAAGGCCGGCGAACACTACCTTAGTAGAGCATCGTGACAGGCAACCATCGCGTTGCATATGCGATAAATAGACAGGCTTTGCTGCCAGCTCCTCATTGCGTCATCCTTCGTACAGTCACCCCCATAAGATCAAGACAATGGAATAAGCACCCTAGAATAAGCAGTTATATTCCAATCAGTCGTACTGATTGCTTATCCCACAGTCCTTATTCCAAAGTGCTTGTTCCACAGATCATAAACGACCTTAAATATCCAGGTTCGTGGGTATGTGGTGTACGGAGACCTCTGATGGTTCAGTGTAGCATTGCATGCTTTTATTAGACATGTCCCGCTCGATTGTCAACTGTACTCAGTAGGCTGCCATGTTTGGCGAAACGTCTCATGGCTGAGTTGCTAGAGGATCGACAGGCAGCCGGCGATGAGCTCCGGTGAAAAAGGCTGATTTTGCCTGTTGGGAATGATACCCTGTTGATACGGCGCATTCCATCTGCGGCAGAGATGATAGGAATGATCCTCTGAGACACCTGGAGGCAGACACAGCCGCATCGGACAGAGAGGTCATCCTACTGTCAACAAGGAAACGAAACAATGCACGTGACGTCCATAGCCAGTGGTTTATATCAGTCTGTCACTGGTCAGTTGAGACGCTTGTTCATGATGAAGCAGCTCTGAAACCACACGCCAGAGACTCAAGTCCCTCGGACAATGGTGCCGAAGGTTGCAGGCTGTAGGTGGCAGCACTTTGTCTGTGTGTCTGACCAGTGACAGCCCAGGGTGTGTCCAAAAACAACCTCAAGACCCGGGGCTGCGGGCGGGGTGGTCGGTGAGGTCTGCGCGTGCGGAAGGAAGCCGACCACCTCTGCCTGGGCTATAAATTGACACTCGTGACTCTGGAGCATACGGACGGAACACACCTATGTAAGCCGACTTGCTGACAGGCAGGAGCTAGATATATTTTTACCGTGTGTGCCTTGTCAGATTCCAAGTTGGTTCGAAGGACTGGTACCACCGCCCCATGGGGGTTGGTCGGTCTACTTATCTGTTACCAGAATAGAAACATGTCGGCTCGGGAGCTTCCCAGGTGTAGATAGTACCTCGGTAGGTGTCCAGACCTCCAACGCCTACTACCTACTACCAGGATAACTTCTCATCCTCGACACAGCGCTGCATAGTAGTCTGTCTCTAGAGATGAACAGCCGTATTGCTGCCCAATATGGTGCTTGTGATGAATAATAAACAACATTCAATGTTCGAAGTTGTTACTTGTAGTTAGTATCGTACACTCACTACAAGTAATGTACTATAGTATTAGTACGTGGGAACTTTCCAGAGATGATAGCATGACCGACCCCCGACCCCTGACCCCTTGACCCCTTGCCCTGGAAGGCCGCAGCCAGGCCGGCAATAAACTCGTCATCGCGGCACCCGCATCGTCGGGACTTCAATCAATTCAAGTTCATCACACTGCACACTGCACAGTCGCCTTCCATCTGTGACCGGGCTGTCTCTCATTCGGACTTTCCTTTATTGTTCTAGAAGTACGAACAACAGGTACCCAAGTACTTGTCGTCGCATGCCGGTCTTACCCCACTTATTAGTTCCATTCCATCTCATTGCGACTTGACCTCGACCTCGACCTCGACCTCGACCTCGACCTTGAGACCTTGACGTCGGTGTCGGCAGTCGGCTTCGACTCCTCCAGGAAAGGGAGATAGAGGTTAGTAGTGCCTGCCTGCTTCAACCATGTAGATGTGTCTATACACGTGGTCTTGAGTGTCTGTTCTTTCAATCTCTACTGTAACTTATAACATTGCGTTTAGGGATTGCCCATCAACAGCCAACACCCCAACACCCGTCCCACGTCCTTTAAAGGGAGCTGATCCAAGCCACCACCGCGACGCTCCCCCGCCTGGCTGCTTCACTTCTTCCCTTCTTCAACAACACATACCATAGCCACCAATACATTCGCTTCGAGCATTTACAGCCATTCCACTCCACCATTGATCACAAATCCATCCAGCCACCCGCCATGTTCGACCACCAGTGGCCCGAGTCGACCCAGAAACGGGCCAGGGAGGACGACGATGCCGCAACTGGCACCTTGGGCTTCACCGAGCACCGAAACGTTAGTACACCAATCGAGCATCTTATCTACACTGGACGTTGAGCTGACCGTGCCGCGCCGACAGAAACGCCTGCGTTCTCTGCCACTGCGGTCCTCGCCCGCCCAGAAGCGATGGTCCGGCCCCCCGAGCTTTCCTGCCACCCAGATGGCGCTGACTACCGTCACGCCAGCCGATTCTGACTCGGAAGAGGCTCAGCATGGCAGTCAGCTGTCAAACCCGCCCATGGATGTCGATCAGGATACCGACATGATGGCCGATGTCACCCTTCCATCCCAGCATCTACAACCCGGCCCGGCCCAGCCCGACCGTATCGCCTCGACCATCACCGGACGAATGCCAACCCCGATCCACTGCACCTTTGCTGCCCAGGTACGCGGAAACAGCTGGGCAGGAGTGAACCAGACTGCCACTGCTACTATACCGGAGGGCACCACTACTGGCTTCGCCCACCCACAGCACGTCTCAACGAGACGAGACCCCTCGGTCCCCCGATCGCTTGATGCCGCAGTAGAGTGGTCAATGGTCCAAAACCGACGCCTGCCATCCCCCATTAGTGAAAATGGCGGCGAGGAGACACCGACCAGCCCGGGCATGCTACTGGACTCGTGTGCGCCAGTGGCCTCAGTGGCCTCACAGCTTCAGAGGCCGTATCTACCACACATGCCGCACTCCACCAATATGCATGCCATGGGTCCCATTCATCCCAATATCCAGTCATCCATCCAGTCATCCATCCAGTCATCCATCCAGACATCCATCCAGACATCCCCGCAGGCTGCCGACACCGACTCGTCCATGATGGACACGGATGCCACCTCCCCGTCTTCGGCACCGGCTACGCCCTCACCCCGAAGCAAGTTTGGTCACTCGCGAAGCAAGCACACACTCAACAACTGGACCCTGCAACCCGGCATGAAAAAGTCGTTCAGTATAGGTTACAGGGCCGACTGCGAGAAGTGCCGCCTGAAGATTCCAGGTCACTTCAACCACATCATTATCTCCTAGTACGGAGACGACGGCGTCAAGCATACCTGGCATCACGACATGATGGAAGTCTGGGGCCATCATCATCCCATGCTGCCTTTTGGTACCAACTCGCGAAATGAGGTGCCCAGTTCCGAAGACGATGATGACCACATGCCCGACATCTCTTTGCGTCTTCTACGCCAGAGGGACCGTCACATCCCCTATGTACAGCAGACCCATTCCGGGAGGGACAGACATTCTCGAGATACGGAGGTCTTTAGTGCAGAATGCAAGACCCTCGACGATGCCATTGGGGCCATGTGTTTCTGATGAAACCAACCATGGCCAGATACCTCAACTACTTCTTTGTACCCATTCATCCCCAAGGGAAAAATCCACCACCACAACGACCAGGGGGTGACCCCCTATATGTTCAGCGGGCCGTCGTTGCATCAACGACCCTCGTTTCCAAGAAGCACCCATACGGGCTGCAGTTGTTTCTTTGCGTTTATACTTGCGTTTGACGTCGTCCGCCAAGAATATACCCCACACAATCGTTACTTGTTCTCTTCAGTTGTTCATGTCATAGCAGAGGAAGTCTGCATTCATCTGGGGAAAGTGGCTAGGGGGAAACCGAGCATGGGTGGTTGGGGGCTACACTGCTTTAATCGCCTCCGAACAGCCGGAAGAGTTGCATGGTTCATGGCGTTATAGCGGAAGGTTGGTTGCCTGTATTTTGGCGACAAGCATAGCGTATCTGATTTCCGTGTACTATCAGAATGGTAACTGGCATATTCTCTCATACGCTGCGACTCATTGTATTAAACATGGTGCCTGCGATACCTGTGAAGATACCTACTTATATTCCCCGCAGGTTTTCGATGGGGGTACGTTACTTACCGATCGTAATGACACCAGAACAGGGAATACACAATGGTCGTTTTGGTGGCTTTTCAGACTCTGTTACGTACGTAAACCCATTAAGGCTACAGTAGTGCAGAATGAATTAACTACTGCGAGGTCGTAAACGCCAATTCTTGTCTATAACGCTACTCAGGCCAGACAGCACGACTAGAGCGAGGTACTGTGGAGAATCAGAACATAAGTTACCACAAGGTGTTATATACAACAGTGTGCAGCCGCACGTGGTTTGCTTGGATGATCCGTGTTTATGTACATAAGGTATGCTATACACATGATATACAACTGCCTACAGGTGGCGATTGAGTCCAGGACGTGTACCGGTAGGCAAGGGAATTAGGCCACCACGACATAGCAAGGCCCCCTTTTGTCTATACCACCCATAATCCTACAGCCAGTTACCGGGGGGCAGGGAGGCCCTTCATCACCACCAACTCGTCTTCTTCTTCTCGTCGCCCTTCGGCTTGTCCTCCAGACCCAAATTGTCCAGCGGCCCGCCTCTCCTCTGGTTGTCGCGCTCCTGCTCAAACGCCGCCTTCGCTTTCTCTTTGAGGGCGTGCTGCGACCCGTCCGCAGCCCAGCCCGACGAGGCCGCCTTCTCCTCTTCGTTGAAGTTCAGCTGTCCCTGCTCCCGCGCCTGCGGCTCCTCCTCGTCCTTCTTGAGCCCGCCGAACAGCATGGACTTGAACCAGCCCGTCTTCTTCTGCTGGGTGGTGGTGTCGTCGTTGGCGCCCGACATGCTGCTCCCGACCATGGACTCGCCGGGCCAGACCGTCCGCTCGGCATGTGCGTCGGCGGGCACTACTCTGGTGTCGAGCTCGCGTCCGCCTGCCGGTGCGGGTGTTTGGGGCGCGGAGAGGAGGGAGGGCAGCGACACGCCGGCTTGCTTGGCCTTGGCTGTGGCGTCCTCGACGAGGGCAATCTGGTCTTCGGACGCCTTGCCTGTCATGTAGGCTAGGCGCGCGGCCTCGAGACTGTCCTCTTTGAGCTGCTTCTGCAGCGCGAAGAACTCGTTGCGCCGCTTGCGGTTGTACATCATCATGTCGGCGGTGGCGTATACGGTCACGAGGAGGGCGAGACCTGTGTGGGTGTAATTACATGTCAGTTATTTGGTCGGTGGATCTATGAGAGGGAACGTGTATATATGTCTGTGGGGTGGTGGTGGTTGGGAAATCCATATCAAGAGAGAGACCAGAGAAGAGAGGAGGCAAACATACCGCTGAACCCAATCAGCCCCATGACAGTGAACTTGTGCGCCGCATCGAAGTACTTCCTCGAGTAGTCGACAACGCGGTCGAACCGCGATATGTCGGCCTTCTTGGCCGCAAGATGTGCTGCCCGCAGCCTCCGCACTCGCTCCTCGATGGTCTCCTGCTGCATCGGCCGCGGCATCCCGGGCGGCGGCATGCCTCCCTTCTGTGGCGGCCGCCTCGCTGCTACTGATGACGGTGAAGACATCGAGCTGGGCTTTGAACTGCTGGGGGACGGCGAAGAGGACGAGGCGGCGTTCGATGCGCCGGCCTTGGTGTTGGCGTGCGGCGTGTTGGCCGTGAAGCGCGTGGCGTCGGCGACGCTGCGCGGAGTGCCGCCTACTGCCATTGTGCTGTTATTATTCGACTCGGACTGTAGACTGTAGAGGAGGTAGAAGCTCGCGGACCTGGAGGTGGTTCGGTCAAGAGATGCGGGTACTGGTTCGATGTAATATTTTTTGGAGTCTTGCCCATTGGAGAGAGAGCTCCATCGATAATCGAATCATCAACGGTCGGGTCGCGGTACGTACCGTTATAGCGGGGCGGCCGTCGGTGTTTGGCCGTTCCGTCTAGCTGACCCCCTTTTCCGCTTTGACGGGACCCGAATACTATCACTTTCCATTACTCAGTACAACATGAGTGTCTGCATCTTGCTGCTGTCTGGTCTGGTGTGTCTGGGACCAGATCAATCCCCAATGCCAGAATCGCGAACTCGATCGGATTCAATTCCTTGCGGTCAGCTTTTGGTCAGGGGTTTGTGTTGGACTCGGTCTACCTCTGAACTCATCCATTCATATTCGCTGCGATCATGGGTTCAACGTCCAAGTCACCAGGAGGTAAGGGATGTAATAATACCATTAATAGGTCACTCTTAGGTTCATCCCCTACTTTAAGCATGCTGTCTAACCTCACGCATCCTCCATCCACTTGGTTGTCAAGTTTCCGCCTATGCTCTCGAAGTCCGATATGTCCTTCCAGCTTGCATCGTCCGTCACATTCCACGAAGCGAACAGCGCATCACCATCCTTCCCAATCACGAACACACCCACTGTCGACTTGTTCAAACCGTACGTCACGGCCAGTGGTGCACTATTCGCAAACACCCCTAGGTCTTCCCAGTCTGCGCTCCATGTCGATCCGATCAGCGCGCGATGTTCAGCTTGTCATCTGTGCCCACGGCAACAACGTCTAGTCTTTCAGAGCTGGTGACGACCACAGTTGGCATGTTTTCGAAGGTGCCCTCGAGAGACTCGAGACTCGTATAGTTGGAGGTGCTGTCCCACGAGAAGTGGTATATAGCACCATCACTTCCCGTTCCAAAGAAGTCGACCTGCGAGTCCGATGGGGACACCACGACCGGATCACCCACGAACGAACCCCCGCGGTCGCTCCACCCTCTCCAGGCTCCTGCGTTCTCGTCGTACTGGTTGTGCGTCACGCTGTGGCTGGTTGCACCATATATAACGAGGTCGTGGTAGAGAGCGTCGTTCCGGCATACTAGGCCGGGGCATAAGCAGTGTTATCCCAACTCGATGATTGGCCCCACCACTCTCCCTTGTCTGCATTCCACCAGTCATGAAGGATATTGGTGCTTCCGTCTGCGTCGCGAACGAATATATCGGCCCGGTCGATGTTTGGCCGTTGCAGGTAGCAGGCACCGACAGGCGAGCTACCTGCTTCCTTTAAGGCGAGCCATGCTGGACTCCATTGGCCGTCTTGATAACTCTTCGTTACGACAGACGCTCCAGAAGAGTCCAGGCCGAACACGTTTATCTGGTTGCCGCTGTTCCGAACGACCGAGGTTGGCTGGCTCGTGAAGGAGCCACCCAGGCTAGTCCAGTCTTCTGTCCATGATGTTCCGTTGAATACCCTCGTCCATAGTCCCTGGTCTTGCCCCCTCGCCAAGATTTGCAGCTCGTTGCCGACACTGGAGGCACTGAGCACTTGGTTGCATGTTGTCCCTCGGCAAGCGCTGATCGTGCCGGGTTCTGGTGCTGATTTTGCCTCGTCATTCCTACTTGGATTAGTCGACAGTATGGTTGTCTTGAAGTGGTTGTGACATACCCCGATGACGACGTTTTTTTCAGTCCCACGACACAACCAACGATTGCGCCAATGGCAATCAAGGTCAGAATGGCCGCAGTCCAGAACCGTTTGCGCTTCCACCAATTACGTTTGGCTGTAGGTTGCGCTTCCACCGCTACCTCTTTATCGCTGAGGGTGAAGGATGATGGAGGCTGCTGTTCGCCATAGTAGTACCCTGGTTGTTCGCCATGGTAGTCCCCCGAGCTCGATACTTGCTTGCCAGTGTCCTGATCATACACCTCTGCCGGTGTATAAGCCTCCTTGTTCGTGTCGGAACACCCATCGCTGTTGCCCATAGCGTCGACGCCGTGGTACTTGACGCCTGGCTCGTCACCGGCCGCGTGGAAGTTGGCCATGTCAATGCCGTAATACTTCACGTGAGCTGGCTCGTCATGAAATGGTAGGTCCATTGTTGCCTAATTCCATTCGCAACGAGTGATAGCGGCAGGGTTAGACGACCGACAAGATGCGCTCTTCGTCTAGGTTGACGTATAAGTACAGAAGAAGAAAGATTTCCTTCAGCGGCGCAGCTTGGTTCCCCGGCCTGGTCAGCTGAGGCCCCAAGGTCTAAACCACGATAAGGGCTCATCATACTGCGACTTGGCCAGTCTTGGCTGTCGTCTTCTTGTCTCGAATAAGAGCTCAAGAAGTGAATCGTCAGCGTAGAGACAGTTGAATACCCAATCAGGTTGTCATCTTGCCATATCCATATTGCCGTCTTGCCGTTCGTACTTTTGGGTTGAGTATGCGGATTGAGGACTTTAGGCGAGCTGCTGTACATGGCCGGCCAGGGTCCCCCCTCAGCCCTACTGTAATTAGGTAAGAGAGGCAAGGCGGGTTTTTGTTGCATTGCCATTGCATGCTGGAGACGGCGATGAATCCGATGATGCTGGCCTGTATCAATGCACAGTAAAGTACACCTGGAGGTCTTGCGACGACTGGCAAGCTTTGGGGTCACCAGCCACCCGCCACTTGCCACGCCACATCTGCGGCCGCAGTCACCTGTCCAAAACTTTAATTAAACAACCGCCACGCCACACGCTCATCATCCAATTAAGGGGTTCTAGCAGAGCGATGAGTGTTTACTTGCAGCAGGTAGCAAACAATGCAATTGTCATTTGATTCGCAGCTATGCTTTGTGTGAAGTGAGGGGTCGACCTTGTTCTGCGGACTGTGGTCTCTCGTCGAAGTGGGTGGAACTCAGGGCGCAAGATTCACCGGTAATGCGCTGCATGACAACAACAGGAATGAAGATGATGATATCAGGATTCTTCCCCAGATTGAAACCAACCCTCCAGGTCTTGCATTTACCTTCAAAGCAAACAGCTTGTAGCAATATGCGACTCTCAGCGTGGACCATATCTTGCACCCACTTCAAAGCCCCTGAGCTCAGTGCCTCCGTGGTTATGATGTCTGTATCAATCTACGTCAACAATGCCCTCGGGGCTTATCTGCCGTCAATTGTCGTGTTCTTGATGCGCGTGATGCTCCTATTGAATGGTCATAATCACTATCTCACTGTATTGAACCGTCGCCCGGCCTAGAGGGTACTATTCAGCGAGGGCCATGAAAGGAAAATATCTAAAAATAATTAAATCGAGACCCAAGGAAGCCAGGACATAAGGTGGCTGATTAATCGGCCACAGTAAGCACTTGAACAGGGTGTAGGACAAAAATTGGAATAAGAAAACCGCCCCAGGCGGGGGTCGAACCCGCAGCCTTGCGATTTGTCGATATTTCGTAAAACTGCGATATGTTAATTAGAGAAAATTGCTGGGAAATGCGGGAGAACTGACGTCGCACGCTCTAGCCAATTGAGCTACCAGGGCATCACATTTGAGTGTGGAGAAAAACAGTACTTAGACAATCCTATATTTTTGGAGGGTTTGCAAGGTTGGGGTGGCGTCGGACAGATTTGTGAATGGGCTGTCACCTAGGCACGGAGCAACCCGTCACTAAGAGTGGGCCGCCAGTGCATAAGGCACCCACGCGTAGCCGATCTTGTCATGATGAGATTTGAATGCTGACATTCCTTCCGCCATCACAAAAACTGCCTACTTCCTACTATTGATATGAAACCTCATATTTCCACTCGAATATGAGCGTGGGACCGCAGGCAAGTGCCATCCATCTGTTTGCCACTGGCTTACATCCTTTCCTCCATGGCTCCATCTCTCAGCCTATTTGTTTAAAGTTACTGAGCGATGAGCGATGAGTCCAACCCACCAACACAACCAACACAGCAACCTTTCCAACCAGGCTTGCCGAACTGCCATCCCTTTTGCGGTCGAGCTGTCTAGCCATTTCCGGATAAGGTGCGCGCACGCCCAACGAGGTTGAGTGCGTGGTAGGCTTTAAGCGAGCGACGAAGCAAACGATCGACGAAACAGACGAGCGACGACGACGCAGACGAGCGACGACGACGCAGACGAGCGACGACGACGCAGATGGGTACGTGGTCGAGCATCGGAGCAGCCAACCTGAGTATGTGGTCGAGCATTTGAGCAGTCAAGCGGCAGAAGGCCAGGATGACTGTGTGGTCGAGGGAGCATAAGCGACAGAAGGCCAGATGAGTATGTGGTCGAACATAGGCGACAGAGGCCAGACGAGTATGTGGTCGAGCATCGGAGCAGAGTACCGAAGATGAGTACCTAATGTGGTCGACCAAGGGCAGACCGCCGAAGATGAGTATGTGGTCGAGCAGTGGAGCAGCCAAGCGACGAGCATCAGAGCATCGGAACACCTAAGTGACAGAAGGCCAGATGAGTATGTGGTCGAGCATCGGAGCACCCAAGCGACAGATGAGTATGTGGTCGAACCTGGGGCACCCGCAGATGAGTATGTGGTCGGGCAATAATGTTGACGTGAGGTAAGTTGAGAGCTATTGGATACGTGAACGGTGACTGATAAGAATGGTGGCTAATGCGTGATAGGTAGGCATGTGATGTATGCCGATCTTGATTCGTGTTGTAAGAGCGATCAGGTGGTTCAGGTTGGGTTCCCTGCGCCAGCCCGATCTTGACGAAATGTACGTGGTCTGCCGAGAGGCAAGACCGACGAGTACGTGATCGAGCAAAGAGGCAGCACTGTTCAAACTCGTACCTGCCTACCAGATTGGTAGGCATGTGAATACGTGATCGAGCAAGGCGGGAGCAGGAAGATAGGGGCGATAGGATGGGATAGCATCCTTGGAAGCATTTGAATGTTGGGCTTGATATATAGTCACAGATCAGGAAAGGGGTGTTCGAACAAGCGGTAGATAGTATATTTTACAATGGTAGAAGCATGACTATTGGTGATTATTCCGTTGATTTGTCTCTGGCAAAATCGCTGATCACCGGTGATTATAATTACTATGGCGATCATGTGCGTTGTCTGCCATAAGGGCAAGACGAATGGACAGGTACGTAGTTGAGTAACGGGGAAGCAGAGAAGGGGAACGAGCCCCGCCATGTGACATTAAGGATGAACATAATCAGTGGCCGAATCACTTGCGTGCTATTTGGTCATCGATTTAGTGGTATACCAGAGTCAATAGTATGTCCTTACCGAAGACCAGGGATGGACAAGATTTTATATCTTGCCAGGTCGCCCAAGTCATCTTGTCGTACATGCTGCAGTGCTGCTGGAGGAAGAGGTATCGTCTCTGATGGTAAGATGAGGAGACAGGCAAGAGTTGACAGGAGCGAGCTGGGCATGCCATGGCGGACAACTAATGGGAATTAAATGTCAACAGTGAAGCCCTTAGTCAATGATCGAAGAGCTATAATGACCCTCTGACGGGTTATCCACACACTACCGGGCCAGGAAGATGCTACTAATCCCACCAGTATCTTCAGTGATGGCTCGTCAAATTTCCACAACAATATTGTCGTATGTCGTATTGCCGGTCAAGATGCTCAACGGGAACTGGTCGGCAATCGCTTGGTAGCCCGCAGCACTCGGGCGCAGGTGATCTCCTCCGTCATACTGCGAAGCAAGATTGGCCGCGTTGCAGGGGCTGGCCACAACTTGGCAAAGTCAATGCCATGCTCGCCGCGAAGCTGCCATCCCCGCCGCCGAGAGTCCACTTATTGAACGTCTGCCTTGCCTGGTCCCGTGCAGGACTGAGAGTGTGGTGGTGGCTCCGAAGACTGTAATGCCTGTTTCTTGGCATCGGTGGCAACAGGCTCGAAGGCCATGGTCAGACTGTTGCTGGCGCGCGTCTGCGTGCCCGAGCCGGCCGTAGCTAGGAGATCTCGCTTATAGCGCTGTGTCGAGGGGGACCAAGACCGCCGGTGAGCGCCGTGCTGCCGCCTGCTGCTTGATTGCAAACGGCGAAGTCGGCAATCCCTTCTTTCTGGGTTCTAGCGAGGAGTAGATCCGGCCACCTGAGAAGCTGTCAGTAAGATACAAGATAAAGAGACGTAGGGAACGACCAACATAAGTGCTTCGTGTTCGCGCCTGTGACAGTAGACGCATTCTCGTGGTGGCCCTGCTGCATCCAATACGTGGTGTGGCGGTCTGGACGGCCGGTGATACTGCTCCCAGGCTGGCCAGCTTGAGAGTACCAATCGACGGTGATGATGGACTGAGGTCGACATTGAATTCGACTGGGTCAGTGTAGATGACCTGGCCCTTTGGCACGGTAGGTTGTCGTATCGATTTCTTAACTCCGACCTTCCCACCCATCGGCAGTCCCACGAAAGCTGCTGTGATGGGAAGATCACTGCCGCCAAAGGTGTTTGGAGATCTGGATACGAACTCTCGGCTCCGATGGACATGTGAAGTGACTGGCGGAGGCTGGCTTCCTTGAACGTGTTCGAACTTTCCGGTAGAGGCACAGTTTAGCTGAGTCTCTTGACTGCTTCCGGACCTTCAACGTACAAACGGCGACGGAGGCATGTTGCTCTGCTCGACTAGCTGGGGCACTGAGGTCCACGTAGCGACCCAATGCGAGTCTTCTTCCTGGCGCTACTCGAGTGCCTTGAGATCTGTCTGGGCTACGAGAAGACATGCGGTCCACAGTAGCCATATGGCCGCAGGTGAGATGGAGAAACCGAGGCTCCCCGACGTTTGGAGAGCAGCCATGTCCATGCCAGTCTATCTGGGAGGTAAGAGTTGTCAAGCCGCAAGTACAAGGCCATGATGGCAGCAGTTCGTGTACTTGTTGATCTCGTTTGGTAGATCTCGAGCCGTGACGGACGGTTGACCTCCGCATTTACATTGGGCGACTTTCACATATTTAGCCGCAGTCCTCCCCGCGAGCTATTCAACCCCATGCAGCTCGCCCAGATCATCTGGGATGATCAAAGAACCTAGGTATGGAAAAGCTTCGAGATCAAGGAGGGCACCCACCCGCTGCCCTGAGTCGCTATCCTCCAGTTGTATGAGTACTGGTGATACTGGGAGGTTGCATGGGTCAGGTTGGGCCGGGTAGAAGCTTCCCCGACTGCTTGGCTGCTTGTGTACAACGTAGAGGATAGTGACCTTGCATGAGAGCCTCGGAAATACTGTGACGTAGCAGCTGTGGCCCGAATAGACGGACGAGACATTGGATTGTGGGATAGTTGGTAATTGTTGGCCTACACAGAGTGTCTACGTAATAGGACAGTTCTCATTGGAAGAGGATCTGAGAGTTGGAATCTACGGGCGCTGCCAGGCTGCATACCACGCACACACAACTTCGGTTGCGGCAAGACATGTTTGCTTGGTGTGAAATCGCCGTGTGTTGATCAAGAACAGCACTTTCATTGCGTGGTGTTTTGGCCATCCATCTAATACAGTGATAGAGTTGTTTGCTGTGGAAGAGAGCTCCTGTGTATCCGGTCTAATCACATAAAGCGGGTGGCATAAATGGCTACGAGTAGCGCCACTACAGGCCACCACAGGTCACTACAGCAAACACAGGACGAACGGTAGGCGACTAGACATCTCTATAGCCGTGGTCAGATAGGCAGACAAAATCGTATAGTTGCATAGTGTCCACCCCAGATATGAAACAAACATGGATCACCTGCAGTCATTAACTGCCAGACCACCACGCCACCATCCCATCCTGACGGTTGTGACTGCCCCTCCCCTCCGACGCCGCCGTTACAACGCGCCAATCAGAAGCAGCAATTCCTCTTTGGCGGTGGACTCACTTACACCATTTTCTCGCCCTCGGTCTTCTGTCACCTCGAATCGAGAGCAGACAAGCAGCACGTTACTTTACTGCAGGTGTACAACTCGAGATCCCGCTCTTTATGCGACAGGGAATTCTCCTCGTGGACCAGGTAGGCAAGCACCCGTCTCCCCTTCATTGAGGTGGTTGTGTCCTTCCCGTTTCCTCATCTTACAGCGGCCGGAGGCACGCGAGCCGTTGGACCATCGACCTTACCGCTCAAATAATCCCCGGCCCATCAAGACACTTTTTTACTACCGTCTTTTTGACTGACTGACTCACTCACTGATTGACGTCGCAGCATCAGAAGCCGAGAAAAGAACCACACCAGGCATCCGATATTTCCATTCACTGATACCCCCAGTTTGTTCGGAGTCGTCAGGCACTGCATTGACCTTCACTTCAATTCACGCAACGGGCACGGGCACATCGTTCACCTCCCATTCCTTTCCCACCTTGATTCTCCTTCACTACCTAGTGTAGACAGCCCTTGCAACACCCAAGTCTACATAACACCTACTACTTCCACTACTCCGGCACTCACCCGTCACTTGCGGTTCCTGTTCCCGTAGCAAACCACATCTCACCTATCCCGTCGCCGTTCTGCTGCGGTCGCCAACTCGACTCTCCACCAGTCTGGACGACAGGTCATATCTAAGCTGCACCTGTTGCAACTCCCCTTCCACCTCTACGACTACTCCGTCACCATCGCCCGACACTTCAGCAAGATGCCGGGAGTCAACATGGCGCCCCTCGTGGCTGACGATATGAGAGGTATGTGACATCCGTCTTGTGCTCTTTGACTATGTCTTCGTATATCGGCCACCTTCCCACACCACATGCCCTTTCACTGTCCTCGTCCATCCCGCCTCATTCATTCTACACCAATTCACATATTATTCACATACTCTGTATCCATTGCACGCGGCCCTTACTCCCTCGTCTGCTGATCGTATCCTTCCTGCCCCGTGTTTGACAACGTACTCGTGTATGACTCGTCATAGCAAAATGCTGATATATACCGATGCAGTCCTGGGCCAGGACCCTCTCATCCCCCCTGCGCTTCTCGTATCCGAGATTCCCATGACGGATGCCTCTCTGCAAGCTGTGGTTAAGGGCCGCCGCGATGCAGTTGCCATCATCATGGGCCGTGATGACCGGCTCTTGGTCATCGTCGGTCCCTGCTCTATCCACGACCCTGCTACGGCTCAGGAGTATTGCCAGCATCTCAAGAAGCTTTCGGACAAGCTGTCGGGCGACCTGTGCATTGTCATGCGTGCCTACCTCGAGAAGCCCCGAACTACTGTCGGCTGGAAGGGTCTGATTAACGACCCTGATCTTGATAATAGCTTCAAGATCAACAAGGGCCTCCGAACTTCGCGGCAAATGTTTAGTGACCTGACCAACGCCGGAATGCCCATCGCGAGTGAGATGCTCGACACCATTTCCCCCCAATTCCTTGCCGACTTCATCTCGGTCGGCGCCATTGGTGCGCGTACCACCGAGTCCCAGCTGCACCGTGAGCTTGCCTCGGGCCTGTCGTTCCCCATCGGATTCAAGAATGGCACCGATGGCAGCCTGGGCGTCGCTATTGATGCCATTGGCGCTGCTGCGTCTAGACATCACTTCATGGGTGTCACCAAGCAAGGTCTGGCAGCCATCACGCGAACCAAGGGCAATGAGCACGGGTTTGTCATTCTTCGAGGTGGCACCAAGGGCACCAACTTCGACAAGGAGAGCATCCAGGGTGCCAAGGAAACCTTGATCAAGAAGGGACAGAAGATGGCCATCATGGTCGACTGTTCGCATGGTATGTTACTCGCACTGGGCACATTCTCTCCATTCAAGGTATAAATGTCAGCTAACCCTATACCCAGGCAACTCGAACAAGGATCACCGAAACCAGCCCAAGGTCGCCGAGGTCATTGCCGAGCAGCTGCGTGAGGGAGAGAAGGCCATCATCGGTGTCATGATTGAGTCCAACATCGGCGAGGGCAGCCAGAAGGTCCCTGCCGAGGGACCCGCCGCACTGAAGAAGGGTGTGAGCATCACGGATGCTTGCATTGACTGGGATACCACTGTCCAGGTTCTCGAGAACTTGGCGGCTGCCGTCCGGACGCGTCGCGAGAAGAATGGTGCATCGAATGGAACGGGCGCAGACCACAAGGCCACCACCATTGAGGAGGACTAGAGGTATACGCCAAGTTCCATCGGCTGTGGCTGCTGACAATGGCCAGTATAACGACGATATGCTGGGTTAGAGAAAAGTTCGAGGTCATCTGGCGTGGATGATACCAGGTTGCATGTGCATTTGCAGCATTTGCTTTTTCACGGTCACAAAAAGGGCACCTCGAGGAATGATTTGCAGGATGAACCCAAAATTTCGGTGAGAGTTAGGTTTCTACTGGTCAAGGGTAGTAGATAGATCTCCTGCTCTGTAGCAGTATAGCTCTCGTCATGAGTGGTAGATGATGCACGATAGATTGTCGATAGCATAAAAATGGAGTTGTCGATGTGATTGCAGTGGTATGTTTTCGGAATAGTGACCCCTTCCAGTCCGAGCCGCCTCGTCACTGCATGCGTGTGTTCTTGAGAGGGCAAGACAAATCCCATTGCAGTGCAAGGAGGCAGATAGATAACACGATGAAACATAGGTTTATCTACCAGTTTCCCATGACAGCAAACATATACTCCATGATTCTTGATTCTTGATCAAATTTGCCCGATTTGTTTGCTTTCTTTCTTGTAATCTTGGGGACCATTTCTCATCCACCACGCTCGCCTGCAACCGGTATATACGCGCCTCTATCCCGCGCGGGAATTCCTCCTCCTCCTCCCGGTCCAGAATGTGGCAGACCCAGAGCGGCAGCAGCTTTCTTTCCGGCGCGCATTTCGATGACACGTTTAGCAGCGGCCCAGCCCAGCAGCCCCGCGGTGCCCAATATGAAGCCCCATACAATGATCTGGTCCTTGCGGCTGTCACGCTGGAAGCACGTGGCCACGACGTCGGTCTCTTCGGCTTCCTTGCAGATGGGCAGCGCGAGGGATAGGCAGAAGGCCCTCGTGCACTGGGTGCAGGAGCTGGACGCGGCGCGCGTGTCGAGGCCAGAGTCTGGGCCGAGGTCGGGGTCGGGTGAGCGCAGGCCGTGCTGTTGTTGCTCTACTTGCTGTATTTTTTTTGAGTTCGTGAATGTCTCGGTGGACGTGGTGGTCGTGCCAGGTGTAGAGCCTGGCGATGTCTGGGGCCCCAGTTGGATCAGGGTGCTGTTCTTGAAACATGTGCATTTGCAGTACGTCGGCGCAGCTATGAGAACGGGGGCAGCTGGGTCAGCTTGTGTTCAGGGTGGTGATTTATCAGATGGCACCACATGGAACGCAATGCACCGTCGAGACGATAGGTAGGCAGGGTAAGTAAGGTGGCTTACATGATGCTGCTGCGTAGGAGGCAAAGACGCCCAGCAGCAAGAGGAGGAAGTGTAGAGGCGGCATCTCGGACTCATGGGGCGGGTGTTCTACGGTACACTATTTCATGCATCGTGGAGCCAGAGCCTTGGAAAAACTGTCATCCCATCTGGAGGATCTACCGTAGTCCGTAGCTATCTCGGGTGATTGGAAGCTCTCGCGACTGGAACGTTGGTGATGGGTGACGTTTTGGGGGTCCATACGACTGCCACGGCCTGGTACGTACCCCTTCAGCCCCTTTCAGAGGTGTGGCTGGTAGAGCATCAGCCACGTGCACTTAGTGTCACAGTGTGAAGATGGAGCGCACGGTACGTTCTCTAGCACGACCCCTAGGAACTTCAGAAAAGTTCGTCCTCATGAGCTTGAAGCTGCTGTCCTGGCGAAGTACTCTCCAAGCACCACCACACCTCAACTCACCATCATGCGACGGATATCGAGACTCAGAAGGCCATCTGGTCTGCCTGTCCCGGCGGCAGCGTCGCGCTCAAGCATTGCGCCTCAGTGCCCGCAAGCAACAGCTCTGTTTTCTTCGAGCTCCCAGACTACCATCCCCAGCTCTTCACGACGACCAACGAGCACAACTCTTCGTCAGCTCCCCACGCTCGGCCGATTCTACTCTTCTGAGAAGGATCCGATTCCCCAGAGCTTAAGTGAAGGCACGACGAGCGAACCCATCCCGACCGCCGATGAAGCGAACTGGGAAGATGTCCCTGCCGACCCTTCCCAATTACAACAGATATATGTGCCTCCACCTAAATACACCTACGCCACGCGCCCCGACGAGGTCTCTGACCCGTCTTACACACCCGCAGCCACGTTTGACGGTCTCGAAACAGTCGGCGGCCTGGGCAATTGGTGGGACCAGCAGCATTGGAGCAAGGTAGGCAACTTCATGGGCTTCAAGCCGCGGACAAAGGTCACCAACCCTCTTCTTCTCGAGGCTTCCGTGCGCCGCGCCGTGGTCGAGGCGTTTGCCCTCCGGCAGGCTGGACGAGAGGACGACTTAACGGGTGTGTGGCCGGTGGGAGGACAGGAGGAGCTGCAGCGGACTATGGAGCTTGACGTTCAGTGTGCCGAGGATGGCGTTCCGTCGATAAATGGCGATATATCCGCCATTGTGGACGGGCTGCAGTGGAATGACGAGGTGGCCACAGAAGCGTCAGCACCACCTAGTCCTGCGGTGAAGGGCTCGGTATTCTCATCGGAAGATATCTTGAAGTTCAAAGAGGCTTGGACCGGTCGCTGGAAATACACATCGCTGGTGGACCCGAGGTTCCGATTTGCCGTACGTCTTATACCTTCCACGTTTTTGGTCCTGCAAGAGTAAGAGCTGGCAACTGACTATATGCCGCCCCCATTAGGTTACGAAGCGGATATTCCAGCTTACAGGGCACCTCGTACCCGACCATCAGCTGTCAGGCATCGCTGATGTCCAGACATTGCTCCACCTGGTGCAGAAGCCTCCCAAGCCAAACACCTTGACTGAGGAGATCCAAAAACGGCGGCAGGACTTGGTACAGCTACCCAACGTGTCAATTGCTACCAAGCGTGTCACCCGGGGCGACAAGGAGAAGGCACTGGGACGATTCAAGCTAATCGAGGAGGAGCTGAAGAAGAGAGATCTACCGGTGCAAGGTCACGGCGGTGCCAGGAAGAACAGAGAGATGCAAATTCTTCAGGGTGGAATGTAAACCAACACATCAGGCCCCTGGTTACGGTTCGAGGGGACAGTTGTATCAACACATCGAGGCGCGCCCGCTTCTGTAGAAATATATAGAGGAAGCTGTACTATAGCAAGCATATAACCATTGTGGACATAACACAAGCACTTTTCGGCTTCTATTCGTCAGTAGCTCCCAGCTCCTGGCACTGTGATGGTCATGGTTGCTAGCATCAATGTATTCACAGCTCAAGGACGAGATATATTAATTACTTAGTTTCCTCGCGCGAGTCTTGAATCCATATTGATAACATGTACAGAACGTTACCAGCTGATGGCAGGTCATATGTGCAAACGCAAGACAAACTCGCCCTGTCTACCTAGTACTGTCTTTCTCCCAATGTCTGCCCATAGAAGTGTCTACTGCACAGCTCCCCTACATAAAAGCAGCTGTTGCTGTCCACTGTGGAAGTTGGGACACTCAACAAGCTATCCAGTAACAGCGAAGATGGCGGGAAAGATGCCGAGGCTTTAGCGATGCCTGGACGAGCAGATGTGGCCGCCTCGAGGATTCCTCCTCCATCACAAAAGGAGGTATTCTAGTTTAGCAAATTCCTACGTTCCGGGAACGCAGTATACTGCATATTGACGATTTGCGTGCAATAGGGCTGACCATGAGATTCCTGTCAAGGAGAACCTGCGCTCGCCACTCTAGAGAATGGAATGGCCCACTGTTGAAACAACTGCCACGGACAACACGCAAATCCATCAAGGCTGACGATTCTAGAGCCAGTTGGTGTTGCTTCTGGGCTCACTCGGTCAGATTGTTCTTTTCGACAGCCTCGAGACGCTCCCGGTCCGTTTCGGTATCGGTATAATGTTGACGGTCCTGATCATCTCCGAGCTCAATTCTCCTTCTGGCATCGATGTACATCATATATTCCTGATATGTATGCGGTAGGACCTTGACGTCCTTGGGCACGACAAAGGTGTAGTTGAACTGGCCCGTCGGCCGCGCGTTGCCATGTTCGACGTCGCGGACCTTGCTGTCGACGCGGACGTGGAGGCGCGTCATCGGGTTCTTGGGATCCCTCTGCTGCGGCTCGCTGCCGTCCTCCTCCAGGATAGGCGGGTCCGTGTAGACGACGGTGGCGGTCAGGTAGAGCACGCTGCCGACGGGCACCGGGTTGCGGAACGTGCAGGGGTCGGCGCTGATAAAGGTTGGCCGCGCGTGCGCAAAACTGGCGGCGCAGCAGAACGCCAGCTCGAAGGTCTGCTTCAGATGGAAACCCCCGAAGATCATGGTCTGGTGTCGGTTGCGGTACTGCGGCTGCATGATCGACGCCGTCGCCAGCTGCGTCTTGGCCATGGGCACCACGTTGCCGGGCTGTCGCACGTCATTGTTCGGGTCGTGATAGGCCAGCTGCCGTAACCATATCTTGTGGATGAGCGCCGACTCGGGATCGTTGGGCTCCGTCTCCAGCAGCGACGTCTTGAACTTCTCCTTTTTGGCCAGCGCCTTGGCCTCGCCCGCCTTGTAGATCTGCTCCTCCTCGGGCGTGGAGCACTCGAGGCGCGGTATGTTGGTGGGCTTCTTGGTTTCTGGGTCCAGGGCCACCATGGTGAAGGTGCAGGTGAGCAGCTCGTCTTCGGGCTTGCTCGGCTCGCCCTCTGCCCGCGCTCGTGCCACCTTGCAGGTGATCTCTACGCTGCTTCTCCCCGACGCGTACGTCACCTGCCCACTGTATTCAAGGTCGCATATTTCTCTCAGGGGGTGGGCGATGGTGATTCGATCCAGTGCCGCCGTGACTGTCGTGACGCCGGTGCCGGTATGTTTGTACACTATGATGCCCGACAAGGCATCCAAGTCCATGAAGATAGTCCCTAGTCTTCACGACAGTCGAGTCAGCGAGGGTCTCCCCGTGCTATCCATAGGGTTCGTGGCATAGTGCAGTAGGTACCTGATGTGGCCAGACGAGTTGATATACGTATCGCTTAGCCAGGGATCCTGGGCGAGAGGGATGACGACTCTGTGGAAACTGTCGCTCATCTTCTTGGGGCTGAGATCACGCTCCTGCGGGTTCGCTTCCTCGGCGGCCGTGTTCTTGCCTTCCTGCTGCAGCTTGAATGCCTCGATCCACGGCATGGGCAGGCGGTTGTCTGTCAGGCCGCGGAACACGCCGTCTGTACGGCGCGCGGCTGTTCCGTGCAGGCTTCTGGAGAGGCGCCATGGTGGAGGTCTGCGCAAGCTGGCGCTCCTCGCTGCCTGGGGGCTTTCGAGTCGGAACGTCGAGGCAATCAGGCGCCCGACAGACACGTTCTTGCAGGTCATTGCTACGGGTAAGTCTGGCTGGACACGGTCGCGAGGTCGTTATCGCAGGCCCGGCTTCAAGGCTCAAGCTGCGGGATACCTAGGATCCATCTGTGGAGTGGACATGGCCAAGATATGTATCAATGGGGTTAATGACGTATATATATGGTTAGTTGCAATGTTTTGCATCAATGCAGAACGATCGCTTTACCGCAACTACTAGACGACCCTCGACTCTGGAGGAGGGGACTTGTTTTGCCCTTCCAGTCTTCGAGTTCCCCGTCCCCGTCACGCACATGAACATGTCAATACATGCATTGGCCCGCAACTCAGTGCTTCCCAAGAATGACCTTGAATTCATTATTATTTGTCGGAATCGAGACTCGAGAGTCCGCTCACGATTATCATTAGTGTACGCTGCTTGGTCAATACCTAGGCAGCAATGAGCCATATGACAGTGGTTTTCCAGTCATCTCATCGTAACATCCTTTGGTCTCGTCCCTTGGCCAATGTTTACGGCCCTGTCCATGAAATGCAGCAACCCAAAAATCGACGCTCATAGTAACCTAGGCCACCGTCGGTTTCGCTGATCCTGAAAATTCCAAAACTCGCATCGGGTATCACATTGCCAGCGCTCTCATGCACTGCACCGTGACCTCGAATACTTCAGCCATGAAGTTCCGCTCTTCCTCGTCGAAAGATCCATCAATGGCATACGGGGAGGCCATGTCACCAAGATCGGTGCCGCTTGCCTCCTTCTGCTCCTTCCAGCCGGCCCAGAACGCTTTGAACCCTTCCATGGTAGGGTGTATGGTTGAACTGGTCGGTTGCCGGGCGAGGCCGCGTCTGACCGCTCCGTTGGCGACTTTTGCCGCATACTCGTGCGAGGAAGGCTTCAGCATCTCGTCGAAATAGTCGTTGATGGCGTGGATGTGTGCCGGATCGATGGGCGCTCCGCCTTGGTCGAAGACGACTATGGTGCCAGCGTTGCGTACAGGGTATAGGCAGCAGTAGTTGTCACGTTTGCGCATCTGGTACACCATGTGCTTCGCGTGCTTGTTCCGCAGGCTCTGTCCCTTGGTCTCGCTCTCCAGCCACTCGGCGTGTGCTGAGTAGCGGCGGTAGAACCATCGGAGCTCGAGCTTGAGGAGTCCGGCACACGCGTCTTGGTGGATGCCATCGGCTATGTCCAGGTCCTCGAGACAGTGGCGGGGGATCGTGACACTCTCGAGGGGCGACTGCAGACCGAAGGGCCCGAGGCGCTGCCGTGAGCCGTCGCAGTGAACTAAGAGATACAGTCGGTCAGTATGCTATAGGCCTTCCGATGTGGCGCGTGAACTGATCTTGCGGCCAGATGATAGTAAGGATAGGAGTATCGGAACAAAATCTGGAATGAGAGGATCTGCTTACTGATGACCCCAGGCATGACAGGCATGGTGTATCGCTCGGGATTAACGACGCATGGATTCATGGGGTGGTGTTGAAAGAAATCCACGGCATGTCGCAAGTCCCGCAACTCAACATCGTCGACGGTGATGCCACGGGTACCGGCCTCGTTCTGCTTCCTGGCAGCGATGATCTGGTTACCGAAACACACCTTCATGTGGCCGGGTTTCCCGAGGGATAGAATGCTCGCGTTGAGAGGCACCTCGGGTAGCGGGTGTTCGTTCAGTCCCACCAAGAAGAGTCCATGACCGACGTCGTGTCCGTGGCCGGCTTGGTTGAGCACCTCGTTCACGTCGGTAATCATGTTGGAGTATCGAGCGTAGGGTCCGAGCCAGCCGTCAATGACGGGGAAGTGGTAACCGCCCTCGGCATATTTCTCGATCCAGATAAATCGAGGTTGAACGTCGCCTGCTGGAAAGATGATGGCACGCGCATGATCTGGCGAAGGCCGCTTGTCGTCGGTGAACTCTGCGTGGGTGCTGCAGAGTAGGCGATGGATCGACCAGTCCTTATCCTGGCACTGCTGAGAGCAGTAGCGGGCGGATTTGCAATGGCTGCACTCGTGGGTTCCGGGCTTTTCGCAGTAGATGCATCGGGCGCGGATCTCGTCATTGGCTGGAGGGCAGGTTCTTGCGAGCTGCTGGACGACCTCGAACGTCTTGACGAGGGCCCGCTTTCGGACCTCGACCGCGGCTTTGGCGGTGAGCATCTCCATGGCGGTCCCTGGTGCGGTCGGGGTACCTGCGTCTGTCAGTATTCGCAGGCATGTGTATGAGTGGTATGCATCTGCAGACGGGATGCACCAGGCGCAGTTGAGGGGTGGCTTGAGGGGTGGAGGGGTGTCCTGGGGAGGGTACGCGCAAGGCACTCAGATGCACTCACGATTTCAATGCTCGGAGTGTGGTAGAGTGCGGCAGGAGCGCAAGTGGCCAATTCGGTATTCAGAGGTCGTAATGGACAATGAATACGGGTGTAGTTCGTATTGGCTGCAGAGGAAAGATGAAATTTGTTGTCGTATCTTGGTCGCTTCGCGCTGTGTGTGATTAACACCAGTCGACAATGGACGCGGAGGAGGTGAGGAAGGCGAGTAGGTACTCCGGATGGAGTGAGAGGATGATTGACGGTAAGCAGCAGGCTTGGGTGAGTTGTTGACCAGCTGTCGACAATGGTGCTGGCGATAGAGGTGGTGGTGGTGGTGGTCAGTGTCCCTCCGGATTGTTTGCTCTGCTGTCATGCTGTGGTCAGGTGCACTCCAGTTGACTCTCGGGTCACCGTATGGCTAGCCTGAGGTGCAATGTTGACCACGCTGCCAAAGTTTTCGTCTACTAATGGAATCCGATCCAGAATGCTGGGAGTTCGGCCGTCCGCTCCTCGAGGGTAGGCAAACTATCTACTGCATACACTCCGCCTGGCAAGCAGACCCGTAAAGAGACCATCTACACATTGCTCGAACGCATGGGAGGGAGACCTAATCAACTTCCTCGCCGCCACCGTGCCTGACATCCGCACATTAGCCCTCTTGTCAAGCTGCGACGTCGAAAGAAGCTATCACGGGATCATTGAATGAGAATTCATATAACTAGTATGTGTCAGGCCCTGCATCTGCACCACCGGAGTCCAGTCCAGTAGGTAGCAGTCTCGGTCACATGGATTGCAATTGCAAACGACTCTTTTCTCATATAACCCTGTGCGGTTGCGCTGAGCGACGGCTGACACCTGATGTTAGCATTATGGGAACGACACACGTAGCTGGCGCAAGGCATCGCCCCCTACACAACCGCGGTACCTTGCCGAGCATGCAGTTCATGGCACTACTACTTCATGGCGTTCGAAGCTATTTCAATCTTGATACTATACCCACGACAGCGTCCCTATCACCCATGGTCTGTCTGCACACGCAAAAGCCCTGTACATCTCGATATCTCTTTATGAGGACTCGCCTCCTGCACTCAGCCATCTTCCACCGCAAGCAGAAGACGCAAAGGTGTCTGACCCAACGAAGCCTCCACCAGTCGATCAACTTCCAGAAATAACAGCGCCGCTACGAGGAACGAGCAGTCGCCTGCTCGATGATCACAAGAGTTGATGAAGACCATATACCTGACCCTAGGCGACCATGAATCGTCCCTAAACATAAACACCTAGTTGGGAAAGCCGTTCGCAGAGTACCCTGTGTCCAAGGACTAGCTCAGATCAGGCGTGGCGACATCGATCATTTTCCGTGTCTTCCGTAGAGGTGCAGTTCAGTTCACGATTTCCGTTGTAACTCCCTCGGACAAGAACAACGCTCTCCTGTTGGTCGTCAGCAAGGAGCTGGTCGCTGGTCGAACCAGGTCCGCACAACAAGTTGAACTTCTGCCGGCGTCTTTGCCAGCATGGCGGAGTGGAATCTGGTCAGACTATCCGAGCCCAGGCTCAGACAAGGCTGCTATATATTTTTTTATGGTGATCTGGGTAATCTCGACCATGTGGTCCAATCCTGAGGATTGTATCACTCCAGGGCGGAAGTCTTTGGCAGGTGGAATCCCGGAGATCTTCCGCAAGCCCATCGACGTGGAGATGGACAACAACGAGATGATTCGGCAAGCTTTTCCCTTCATGTTGACAGTTGCCTGTATCTCTCGTGTTGCCAGCTCGACGATGTCCAAGACCTCGAGTCCATAGGTATGCCTTGCCGACGAAATCATTAGGCATTGACACCATGTGACTACGTGTCCAATGGACGGCATGCCCAAGAACTGCAGACGACCATGGATATGTAAAGGAGGTAGTCTTTCGGCCATTAGATCCACGGACTTCCTCCTGATTATGATACTACCTTCTTACGTGCGGACGAGATACAACACATACGACCCTTCCACGTACGCGTTCACGACACCCGCACCCGGGACCGCCGGACTAGAGCGGCAGATTCACCAAGTTGCCGGGCTAGTCGATTTCCTTCAGCCACGAGGCAGGACGCGACTGGCGCATGTTGGCCGTTAACGGTAGAAGATATGGTGTGTAGGCCCTAACTGGCCTGTTCCCGCCGCAGATGTTCTGGACGCCGGAAAATATGGCAGTTCAGATTACGAGGCGAACGACGAGGCGAAGCTAATGCGAGCGTGGCACGCCCGAGGGTCAGATAGCGTCATCACGTGCACATATGCGACAGATATGTGAAGATAGAGACGCTGTTCAGCTTGACAAGTTCTCACGCAATGGCAGGCATCATACAAATAATAGCCAGTAGCCCACACTCGACTCTGGTCCGTAGACATGTATACTATTAGTAAAAGAATATTCCATCTGTGGCTGCGGTGTGTGCCAAGAGTTGCCGGATGTTGCAATCCCGCAACGACATGTTGTCAGAAGCAGTTCGGCAGTCTAGGGATAATCTTCATCTGTAACGAGTAAATTATCGCCCCAACAATCAGGTGGGAATGGGCGGCTTGGCGGCTTGGCGATGTTGCAATCGGTTCAATGATGAACAACCGACAACTTGGTAATGACATTGGCAATTATATGTAGAATAAGAAAGGGGGCCTAGCTACGCAACTGGACCCGGATTTCGGCAATCTCTGACTGATGAGGTCTCTTGGCGGTGGTTTCAATATTCAATTTTCAACAAAAAGAGGGTAGATCCTGGCACGCGAAACATTGGGGCTATTCGACGGGGACGCGTGTACCATCTCCACCTTGACCACCCTTGACCACCTTGACCACCTCGAAGGAGCTACCTAGGTACGTTTTGTTAGCCCACGGGCCATGGGCCATGGGTATGTAGTGCCAGGAACGCGGCAGAATGTGGCAAAATTGAAAATGCGACAGGATGCTTCTCAGTAAAAAGGTTCTCATTCTCCCAGGTTCTCCCTGCTCAAGTTATGCCCAGTTACATATGCCGCCTCATGAACCACGACGGCTCACCACTTTTACGGAGGGTCACCTTTTAAGGGGTACTACATAAGCAGGTAGGCTATACTCGGTGATTCGTCGGGTGTTTGGCAATACACAAAATAGTCAGTCCAGGCCGTGTTTCACCTCTCCTGACGAACTGTCGAAAAGTGTCAATCATCTCCCCATAAAACGATGACGCGCCCCTCGCTCCGTTCCATACGTGGCGACCCGCCCTTGGCATCGACCCGGTCCCGCCTCATGTCTGAATAGTCTTAATAAAATTATAATTCATCGTCAGGTCGGGTATATCACAGTAGTCTCCTGTAGCCACGCCGGGCCTGGCTTTTCGGCTTCTTGCTTGCGAGTTCTGGGTATCCTTCTTCTGCCGCCCAACATGCACTCGTTCAGCTTCTCTTCGTTCTTCCTGGTAGCCGCCTGCCGCCTTGCCCACGTGCTGGCGGACCTGCCCTTGATCACCGACTACGATGCCTACAATGCCGGCGCCTATGGAAACCGTCCGAACCAGACCTTCCACTCCTCCGACCTCGTGTCGCCGCGTTTCCTCGTCAACAAATGGGACAGGAATGCATCCACCGTCGGGTCGCACTTCTTCATGGCACCCGCCGCTCCCGGCATGGGCTTTACGCCCATCATATTGGACAGCAGAGACCTCAGTCTGGTCTACGCCGACCCCAAGTGGGACGGCGGCACCGATGCCCGCATGCAGATGTACAACGGCTCCCAGTACCTGACCTTCTGGTCCGGCTACGACTTCAAAGGCCACGGCACCGGCGGCGGCCTGATGGTCGATACCTCGTACACCGAGTTCAGGAACCTCACCACAAAGGGCCTCGGCACCGGCGCCGACAGCCACGACTTCAAAATGACAGGCGACGGCGGAGTCATCATGAACAACTATCACACCATCGTCACCGATCTGACATCGGTCGGTGGCACCACCAACAGCCACCTGCTGGACTGCGCATTCCAGGAGGCTGATGTCGAGACGGGCGAGGTGCGCTTCACGTGGAGGGCAAACGACCACTTCCACGTGACCGAGTCGCGGACCGACAGCCCATTCGAGGAGACCGAGGACGGCTGGGACTGGTTCCACATGAATGCCATTTCGAAGACGGCCCAGGGGAACTACCTGATCTCCATCCGCCACCTCCAGGCCCTCGCCCTCATCAACGGTACCGACGGCAGCAGGATCTGGCAGGTGGGCGGCAGCAACAACTCGTTCCGCGACCTGAGCGGCGGCAGGGCTACCAACTTCAAGTTCCAGCACGACGCACGCTTCGTCGACGCCACGGAGCGCGAGATCACCCTGTTCGACAACCACAACATGGCCCCTGGAGCCGCGCCCACGCCGGGCTGCACCGTCGACTGCACGCGTGGCCTGCGCATCCGCCTTGACTACAACGCCATGACGGTGCAGGTCGTATCCGAGTTCTACCACCCGGTGGGCGTCCAGGCGTGGGCGCAGGGCGGCTATCAGCTGCAGTCCAACGGCAACGCACTTATTGGGTGGGGAGTGGTGCCGGCGATGACCGAGTACAACGCGGCCGGCGACATCATCATGGACGTCCAGATCCGCCCGTGGGATACGACAGAAGAAGGGGGCGGCCCTCTCTACCGCGCCTACAGGTTCGACTGGGTCGGCCAGCCGACGTGGGGGCCCAGCATCGCCGTTGTCGACTCGGTGGTCTATGTCAGTTGGAACGGGGCCACCGAGGTGGCATCTTGGGCCTTGTCGGGCGGCGACACGCATGTGACCCTCGAGGCGATGGACACGGTCCCGAAAGCTGGCTTCGAGACGGCCATCACGCCGCCCAGGGCAGCGTCGTTCTTCCGAGTCAATGCGCTGGATTCCAAGGGCAACGTGATGGGTACAACTGATGTCCTCGACGTGGCGAGCGGTGAAGTCGTTGGCTCCATCATCAGGCATTGAGACGCCCAGCCAAGGGATGAACGGACCAAGAACACCCCGACTAGACGACGCGACTGGCCTACAGTAGGTAGTAGCAGTCAGCGTCTCAAGCTCTGCCCGGATCGTCGCCTCTACGCATGCCCGCCTAGTGATGTGTGCGTGGACCTGATAGTGACAAGGACCAGAACCATAAGCGCCGAGCCGATGGTGCACGACCTCAGTGCAAGGAAGAAGGCGCAGAAGGTCTGCGAGATGCCCACTCACGCGACCCGTTCAGGAGGCACGCGACCTGATGCCCGGGTGGTGGCACCGGCTTTGACCCCTATTCAGTCATACGACTTCTCATTTGAATTTGCTCTGTTTCACTGCATACATTATACCCTAGATAGCATCATCAATGAGCATACCAGTGGCAATCTCGCTGCTTAATTCATCAAACAGCCACATGACGAAAGCCATCATTCCCGCGACACCTCAATCGTCATCATTCCCACTGGGCGGCAGACCTTCTGTGCCCTTGCCGTAGTCCTCGCCGTACCGCTTGCCATTGATGATCAGCGGCTTCGTGTCCTGCAACACGAACACCATCCTAGCCCAATTTGTCGCGCTCGGGTTCCGCCAGGCGTGCATGGTAGCGCGCTGCACCGCAATGTCCCCCCTCTTCATGAGCGTCGAGCTGCCGTCGTCGAGCTGCATCTCGACCTCGCCCTCGACCACGATGCCAAAGTCGAGCGACTGCGTCCGGTGCATCATACACACGTACTGCGGGCCGAAATCGACCATGCGACAGACGGTGCCGTTTTTGCTGGCGAGCCCGAGCTTGCCGCTCGTGATCTTGTCGTCGTGGTACTGTATGTCGGCGTTGTCGTTCAGGTCGGGCGGGAACTGGGTTGTGTAGATCTGGTTGAAGGCCATGACGCCGCCCTCGAACGGTTTCCAGCTTGCTGGTCGCACCGTGTGGACGATGGCCGTGCCCGACTCGTCGTGGCCCGTTAGGTAGGTCGTAGGGCTGGGGAGGTCGGGCGACAGCTGCGCCGACTGTTCGGGTTGCGGTTTGGCTGCACCGCCGGACTGCTGGGACGACGACATGATGCTCCAGCGATACTTCTTTTTGTGTGGTCTTAGATAGGTACCTTGTCGGCGATGGAATGCCAGCCGCGTGAGCTGTGTCCTGATGGATGTAGGAAGCGCTCGCTTATAACTTATGAGAGGGGTCCCAATCTCAGGGTCCTGCGGGTAGAGCCAATCTCCAGCTGATCAGGTTGTACCACGTCTTCGGGTTGGGGTAGTCCGGCACGTGTGCGGCGCAGACGGAAGGGGCAGCATCAACGTCTGGAACAACTCGCAAGTGCTAATTGTGCTGACTGTGCCGCATTTTTACACCCCGAGCACGATATGGGGATATACGATTGGGATATACGACGTGTCTGGCGCCAGGTGGCGTCTCATGATTTCATTATCCGTGTATCGACTGCACAAGCCATACGTTATAGGGGCACTTCTTGGTGTTATTTGGACCGCCCGTGTGTTGCGGTATATTGACCATGCAATCTCGCACCTAGCTCTCCCTCGTACCGCCCTTACTAACCACATGAAGCCACGGCAACGTTGATTAATCCGCGCAGAGACGACATCTCTTCGCTCTCAGAGGCATCGTCGAGCTTTCTGAATTGCTTCTTCTTTCGGAAGAAGCCCATGCATGTCGCAAAGAATCCGGGCATTTCGGAGTCTGGGCCCCCAAGGACCGAGCCAGGGTGGACGAAGTTGAAGACCAGAACCGCCAGAAGCATCGGCATGGCTTCCAGGACATAAAAGTAGGCCTCGTTGGTCATCAGCGGGTTGGATATCCCGGTGGAGCCCGACGAGAACTCGACGAGCCGAAATATGATGCGGACCTGGAACCTGTCAGCAGCCGAATCTCAAGATACCACCAACTGGGCAACCGATACGTACAGTGATGAAAGTCAGGGACGCGTACAGCGTCATCAGAAGGGGTCGCCAGCCCGACTTCCATGAGCCCTGGCGGCCGCTGCGGGCATCAAGTGTCCGCATCTCCAACTGAAACTTGGCCGCGAATCCAACGAAGACGACTATGAAGAACTGCTGGATGCCGATGCCGCCCATGTAGACATGAATGGCGTTCAGCTGCTGGTTGGCTGGCGCTGTGGGCCCGGCCATGCTGCCTCCGACCAGCTGAACCACAAACGACATGAAGTCGAAGGCGACGAAGCCGGCCGCCACTATTGGGGCTGGTATGGAGAAGATGTTGCGCGACGGGACGAACATGTGGATCATGCGGCCGAGAACCATGTAGACGAAGGCATTGACCCCTACACCACCACCATCGTCAGTATGTCTACACAATACGAAGGGAACTTGTGGCACCTACACAAGGGCGACAGCAGGATGAAGATCTGGAAGACCAGGTATATACCCGTGCTCTGCTGTTGCCGCGTGCTGACGGCGCGAAATACGTAGGCCATCGTCTCCCAAACAGTAGCCATGACAATAACCCAGCAGAATGGCTACATGCTGGCAATTAGCACCCGCTATATCGAGATGAAATGATCCGAGTTCCTGCGTACCTTTTTATACCTGATGGCCTGGAAGATGTGAAGGGCCGTCAGCAGGCCGAAGATGACGGCAAAGGCTGCCGCGGCCGAGAAACTCGGGTAGTAGTCCCAGATGGCGTTACATGTTCCCGGCGGCAGGTATCCGTTGGCGTCGGGCGTGATGGTCTGGATGCATGTCGGCAGAGCCAGGTCGATGGTGCTGCCGGCAAGAGTCACGTAGTCGTTGGTGACTCCGCCGATGGTGATGTGCTGCGTGGAGATGAATGTGCCCGTCGGGGCGCTGGTCACGGCAGCTGTAGCCTGTCGAGCCACCTGCGCGAGTAGTGTCGTCGGCAGGCTGGTGTAAGTCGGGATGGGAGTCGGCGCCGCCATCGGTGCGGTTTGGCTCGGTGACACGCGGACGGAGGTATAGGGAGAACCGGGTTCTGATGTTGGAGTGTGAGCTGCGGGATGTGTTGATTATGTCTTAAGTAGATAGGAAGCTTGATGTCGAATGGCAACTTTATATACGAATTCGGACCTGGACATTAACAGCTTTTATTCTAACTCATCTGCATAGTTAGGTATACTGAAGGACTCGATAGTCGTGGCGCCCTTTATAGGATCTTGGCGAGCCAGCCAATGACAGTCACCCTTCGGACCTTGACTGCGCCTTGAGACGCAGGGGGCCAGCCACTAGTCCTCAACGGCACGGGGGCAGGGGGATCGTTCAGGGCGCAGCTGGGAAGCGAATGTCTGGGGTATTAGGCCCATGGTGATCGCTCCCGCGTGTGCCAGGACGAAACTACAGATCGGTTGGGAGGGAGCATGGGATGAGAAATTGCAGTCAAAGCATCACGGCCCGCCGCCTTGTCGTGACCACAGACGGCATCTCGGTGGCAGCTCCTTACCTCCCAAATAGACACTGACATAACCAGTCTATACACATGGCAGCATGTACATTTATTTATATTTGGGTATCATATGTATCTACAAGGGCGACACAGGAACGAACTCGTTGCGAACATGTATGCGGCCATCAGCTGCGCGCATGTAAAACCCAACCATCCTCCCCGTCACTTGCTCGCCGTTGGCAGCTGTCTGTACTACGGGCTTCTGGTGTGTCGTCACATCCCGTATTCTCATCTCGTCGGCTGGTAGGCCGGGGCACAAGGCCTCCCCGACCAGGTCACCCGCTTCATCTAACAAGGCGCCGTGCTCGATCTCGATGAACCTCTTCCCTGCCGCATGCATCGTGACCAGCTCAAACAGGTTCTCCTGGGGTGATCCGAGCTTCTTCATCAACGAAAGCGCCCGTACCCTCGTCTCGAGGCACCGGCACCTCATGACTACATAATAAAGCAGCGGAAGGAATCCCATCTCAAAACTAAACGTCGTCGTGTCTTTGCAGTATCCCGCTGCCTCCAGCCGCTCTGCCTCGTGGACCATCCATCGGAACCTGTTTAGAAAGCTGTCGTAGCCAGCCTCCGTGTGGTTAAATGCCATCTCCAGCCAGCTCCTGGCGACCTCGTAGCGCATCAATATGCTGCACGTCATGACCTCTGAAGTCCCTGGGTCGTGTAGCTTGGGCTCGAGTGAGGCAAACCGCAAGCGCCACTGGTCAAGGGTGACGCGAATCCTCTCCTGCTCGGCTAGCAGCTCGTCGGGCACAGGGCTTCCGGCCAGGTCGCCGAGCCTGTATGAATCCCCATACCGGACTAGACGTATGGTACGACTGATGATGCCGTCTACGAAGTACTGTGCCTCGCTAAAGGTACCAAAAGCTGCAGGGATCTCGTCATGGAGGCCGATGGGCTTCGCGAAGCTGTCGGTATTAACTGTGAAGAAGAAGGGGAAGATGCTGAGACGGCGGAAGATGGGCGACAGGTACTCCTTGATCCAGGAACACGAGTCTTCGACGCCCTCCAGGATGAAGACGCCGTGCTTGACGTGCTCAATGGCGGCTTCTCGTTCGCCGCGCAGGAAGTCGATGCAGGTGAACAGAACGCAGACCATCAGCACCAGGGGCTCGCTCGCCGTCTTCAGTTCGCGGATGGCCGAGTTGTAGTGGCGGAGCACGACGCTGTAGTCGAGCTCCTGCTGGTCCGATGCTGGCCTGCGAATGACCTGCTCGTAGAGGGCGCTCAGGGCGACGACGGAATGGCGCACGGCGGGCTCGAAGCTGCTGAATTGCATGACGAGGTGCGTCCAGAAGTAGGGGTCCATCGGCCCGGCCATGAATGGCGCGGCGCCCTCGCAGAAGAACTGGAGCGATCTCCTCTCGCCGGCATCGTTCACGTCTGGGAACAGGTGACGCGGGCGGTGCCACAGCAGGCCGGGGGCCGGGGCGTAGCCGTCACACTTGTGGCCGGTGCCCACACAGCGTCGGCAATGGGGCTTCTCCTCGTCACACTTGACCTTGCGGACCCTAGAGCACGTCTGTCAGCCACGGCTGCGGCCTGGAGAGTCAAGACCGGCCATACTTGCATGTCAGACAGCCCGTCCGGACCTTCGAACTGCCCTTGCGAGCCATTGTGTACGTTACGGTGACTCGTAAGACGTGAGCTGCCAATGCCAAAGCTGTCTTGTGGTCCTTGGCGAGCATCCAAAGTCCGAGCTAGGGAGTGAAGCGCAGGCCTGTCAGGTCGATGGAGAATGGAAGTTGGAAATGAAAGAATGGCTGCGACGGATACTTCAAGTGTCGTCGTCGGCAGGAGGCTATGTCAAGGCGGGTACCGGTAGGACCAAGGCACTATTATTAGCCAGGATACTAAGCAGGGTAGGGTATACCCCGGCCTGGCGTATACGAGACTTGCAGACCGCCGTTCGCTGATTAATGGCTTTTTGATCTACCATACCCAGGCATACGAGTAAATCACAATGACTAATCTGTTTCTACCGGGACTATTTGTCTTTTTCTCCAAAGTCTTTAATCGGGTAATCAACATGCGATCTAAATTCCCAGGATTTCACAGCTGATAAACTTGCTACGCGGCGACACCAGACGTAAGTTTGTAGTCGGAGCTTCATGTAATTCTGCCAAAAATCGGTAATACACAAAACCTTCGGTATCTTTCCCCACGCCTAGAAACTCCATCTCGTTATTACTCGGGAATCGCATAGATGGACAGCTTAGGGGTCAGCAATGGACAGGACACATACTGGCGATAACGACCAAGGGCGTACGTAACTCCGGTCGTATAAGCGGTCGGCGAAACAGCACAGTCGCGAGGGAACCCGAGCATTGGAACAACGGACTGTTCCGAAGCGCGAGTTGAAAGACACATCAATGTTTTTTGGCGATACCACGGACAGCAGTGTATCTACATTGACAAGTGCTCATCCATTACCAGCGACAACTCCTCATCCTCCTTGCAGCCGCGTACCAACTACTTGCCGACGTAGCGGCCCTGGCCAGCACTCACGTACGCTACCTCGACTGGCATGTAATCGTCAATGGTAGGAGAAGAGCCTGTAGATACAGACGATTAGCTGCGCTCAGAGGATACGGGCGCCAGGTGATGCTGCAGGGCGGGTTCACTCACCGTCTGACCACTTCACTTTCCAGCTCTTCTTCACATCCGGGAAGGCAAGCCACTGGCCCTCAGCGTCGTTGGTGACCTTGCCATCCTCGACACGGAACGTGTCCCACATGGCGACAGCACCGTTGCCGGGATCGGCGCCGTCGGGGTTGACCATGTCGACAAAAGTCAGGAGGGCAGGCGGTCCGACGAGACCGAGCGAGTGGTCGACGATGCCGATGGGGTAGGTATGCAGCTCCTTGCAGCCCTCCTTCTTGCTGTCGGTCTGGTACACTTTGATGGGTCCGGTGTCATCTCCGTCGTAGAGGCCCAAATCCGAGCCGTTCAGGGCCAGGTATCGCCCGTCGATCTGCTTGTTCTTGCTGGTACCCATGTCAGCAGCTGCGGAAAATACGGGCATGGAGGAATGTTACGAGGTAACCTGGAGCTGGTATAGGTCGAGACCACCGTCATCTTGTCGGTTGTCGAGAGGAGCGGCCAAGACCGACGTAGCGACGAGGCCCAGGGAGAGCGCATTGGTGACCCACTTCATGATGAAAAACGGTTCCACGTAGTATGGGGGTTGGGAGAGTAATACCAGGAGCTGGTGTTGGTCGGTATGCTGCGGGTGGACTCCAGGTGTATGGGTAGAAATGTACCTATGAAGTGGCTCAGGGATGTGATTTGCGAGATGAACGGGATATAGCGACTTGAAGGGGGGGGGGGGGGGGGGGAAAGGCTAATTTATCATAAAATGCGAGTATGTCCGGAACACAAAAGTTCATCACATTGTTCTTTGTGCTCCATTGGACGAGGTTGCATGGTGACGGCGATGGTACGACCAGGGAATGAGCACAAGCACAACCACCTGCTTTCAGTGACTGGGCTCAGTATCGAAAGTCATATGTTATCAGTGACAGATACAAACCTACCTACATGTGCGGTGTCTGTACCCGGAGGGAGTGTCCACAAATGAAAGAAACCTCCTTTGGATGCCGAGTGCCGTGACTCCCTACCTCAAGACGAGACGATGTCATGGAGCCACCCCATCTCGGCCAGACCCGAAGACGGTGCATACGTACTGTAGCCAGGTAGCTCTGCTGCGCACTCGACTTACATCAATGGTGGTATAGGTCTACCATCCACGATGCCCTTGGGATGGCTGCGGGCCAATCAGGACGGGTGCTATGCTAAGATGGCATGTAGCATTGGGGAGACCGATGGTGCATAGGGGCGCCTGCATGGCGGCGAGATCAGCCTCTGGAGCCCCCGGAACTGCCCTGGAGGCACATCAGCCGTAGGCTAAATCAACGACAGCTGCCAAGAGCAGGCTCCTTCACCCGCTGCAACAACCGTCTTGTCCCATATTCCAGAAGCAGCATAGGTACGTGGTAGACCAGCGGGAGCAATCAAAAGGCATGTGAAGACCTGTTCCGCCAACCACCCGTCGATACATCCGACTTGGCGGTGCGAGTCGACGAGTCCTCAGTCATCGAGGACGCAAACCAGAGCACAGAGAACACAACAGCTACGGGTTACCTCATCGAACAATAGGGTAGGCAGGTAGGCAAGTAGTCGCCCGGAGTACGGGCCATGCGTCACCAGCAGCAAGGCCCCCCTCTACAGAAAGGGACTGGGTCGACACGCCAAGTGGTCTGTCAGGTGCCTGTGCAACGACAAACCTACGACGCCCCAAGGCCCGACACCTCGACCCGAGACAGCAGGGACTACCTGATCATGGTCCTTGGCAGCGGGGTGGGTTACACGCCAGCATGGTGGTAACCGGGGCTCTCCTCCGTCACTCCCAGGGCCCTACGGCGGTGCCATAACATGGTGTTCTCCTGCGTGAAGTCGGAAGCGGGTTGCCACCCAAGGCGCCAACCAGCGTCCCTCGGTTATCACCCCCGAGAGCCCATCTGCGGACGCTCTTGGGTAGCACGGCCACTGTATCCATCTGGTGACGTGCCAAGCAGTGGTTTATTCAACCTCGTCCGTGGTCGAACAGAAAGGTTCATTAGCCGGTATTTTGGGAATCGAGAGCGTGGCAAGACCGAGTTGGTCGGCGGCGCATGCAAGGCCGAGGCACATCCGTTCATCTTGACACCATTGCTTCCCACAAGCGGGATCGACCGGAATTGTAGGACTTTTTGATTTTGACTTGACAAGATGAACGCGCTGACCGACACACCGACAAATGGGGCAGATCATCCTGGGCGCGCTGGAATCTGGCACGGGCGAGTAGTGTTGGGTCAGCGTGTCTCTCTTCTGGAATGTGAACGCGTGGGAGTACGCGTAAACACCTGTCTCTGATGTTGGAGACGTGGTCTCACCGCGCCGTGAGATAGAGCAATAGCTTCGCCAGCTCCGGTCCAATGCAGAAACTTGTCCGCGTCAGGCCGCCGTTCTGCGCCATGTCATCGGCATTGCCGCCGCCAACGTGCAAGGCCAATGCCTCTTCCCAAGCCGTGAAGAGCGCCGCGTCGCTGACTTTGAGCTATACGCCGGCACTGAATGACGGTGCATCAGGCACAGTTCCGTTGACTCACCGCCGACCCGTCCTTTCACTACTGGCAGCAGATGCGCGCGTTGTCGCGCCCGCTGCTCCCAACATAGTGTCCGCTCTCATCGCCTCTGGCATACGTCACAGGGGGACACCATGCTGGGCGCAGATCCGATGCGCGTCGCTCTATGTATTGGTGTCGGCTCTCGAGGTGCAGGTGCTTCTGTCTGCGGCCGTGCTCTGGCTCGCACTCCCCGGAGTCGCGCTTCTGCCCTGGTTGTGTCTGGAGACGGCCTTGATCTGGGTCCTCGCCAGGGCTCTGAACAGGGAAGGGCATACCTTTGTCCACGTGGCCGACACGACTAAAGGTGGCTTTATGAGTGACCAAAGCGTGCACTGGATTGTGGTGGGCGGTATGGACGTCACGCAGCACCAGATGCGCCGGACCACGCTTCCCAGGCTCGCGCAGCTCTTCGGGCAGGACATGCAAGTCTTCCTGCCCTCCAGACACGGTTTCCCATTGGACCTGGTCCTCGTATTCTTTCGGCGAAACCTTCACATCCCCACGGCACAGTCGACGGCGCTGTATGCAGCGGTGCGGGCACATCTACTGAAACGCGGACGAGCGCGGTGCGGATCCTCGCGCACAACATCGGCGCTCTGGACGCGGCATGGGTCATGTCACATCTGTGTGCTGACCTGCCTGCTGGCGATTCGCTGAGGAAACTGGAGGTATGCACGTTCGGCGCGACGACAGCGGAGATGACGGTGCCCCTCGGCAACCACTGCGACGTGAGCTACCCTACCGTCACCCACTTCGCGATTGAGGAAGACCCTTTTGCACAAATTGGCGTGTTTCTGGGAGTGCGCCAGAGACTGGAAGGCCGTCTCGCCGGAGGTCGTACGTCCACCCGAGAGGCCTGGGATATGGCCGGCTTCCGACTAATCCGTACACCTTTATAGTGTTTACCATCCAGGACAGCCCCGGGGCGCCAACGAGCCGCGGGATTCTTCCGCAGAGTCGCAGTTACACACTGGACGGCTACCTCGATGTCCTGTTCCCCGACGATGATCCCTTGGCTGGAGTTCTGGGCCATGTGTGCCGGATCGACCGCGAGGTCAGCGAGATGCGGGCGCAGAGCGTTGGCAGCAGAGACCGGCGGACACGAAGGGGCAGCCGGGGTAAGCGGCTGAGCTGGACGGCACTAGGGGCCGTGGCGGACAGCCTGTCCAGCGGGTGCGGTGACCACGACGAGATGGCCGGCGCGTTCTCGCTGAGCGAGGTCAGACGTAGGGACAAGGCGCTCGAAGGCATGAAGGGGTACGAGAACAACCGCCTGGCTGAGGCCGTCAGGGCCCGCCACCAACTGCGCTGCTGCGTGGAATGGGACGGTGCAGCTGTCAGTCATTGTCAATATCTAGGATGCTAGGATAGTGTGAGCGAGCCGCGTGGGGACTCGGAGGATACCGAGGTAGTTCTGATGAGATCAATGTCCCAAGCCCCAAGCCATTGCGAGGCCAATGACGCATCTATCTACCTATCCTGTACGCGTGTACATCCATGGGTATGCGTCTCATCAAAGAGTCTGACACCATGTACCTACCAGTGCCGTTTTATTACCCGGCACTTACGAAACAACAGGCACCGATCACATGACTCACAGTGCCGCACATGCGTATGCTTTCCGCCAAAAGTTACGACATGCGTCGTGATATGTTTTCATGATGTGTTTTGATGATGTGTACCGGTCAGAACGGCGTCAAAATCCTCCCGCCGTCCCTCCTACACCACTATTTTGGGAACAAGTTACTGGTGATGTGATAGTGTGGGCGGGACCGCGGCGGGTTTTGACCCTGTCCTGCCCGGTATGGGTAGTGCCATGATATTGATGGGTAGTATCCCCTGTTACATATGGCTCCTTTTTACTAGGTCGCGCACGTATTACGCCTGCTGGCTGGCCTTATTATTTATTATTAGGGGAGCCTTCAAAGCCAGCCAGCCCTGGAGGTGCCGAGAACTTATCTCCCCTTCCTGGTGCACTTGCGCAGGGGCGCAGCCTCGACTTATATACTACATGCTCGCACGTACAATGGAAACAAACATGTAGCTGGCGGCATTTACCATCCTAATAAAGTTCCAACCTCGGAAACTCTCGCTCTCCCTGATACCCAAGTGCTTTAGTCTTCAGGTCGTCTCCCTGCCTTCCCCAACCCCAGTCCGGCCGGCCTCCGCCCAGACTGCCAGACCGCATTCGACGAGTCCAAGCGGCGTTTATCATTAATGACATTGGGAGCCCTCGCCGCCAGGTACAATCACTCGACTTCGCCGTCTTCTCGTTGCTCTTCCGCTCCGTCTCGACGCATTCAGCAGCCATGGACGTTCTGGACCAGGTCGCCAGTCGACTTACGCCCATCATATACGGCGCATGCTGGACCAACCTGTTGCTCTACATGGCCAGCACTCTTGTAGTCTTCATCCGCCGCGGCTGTGTCAGCTACGCCGCCTCCGTTCTGTTCGCATGCGCTCTGTGGCTGCACATCACGCTCTTCAACTCCTGGTTCCTGCTGCCGGCACTCTTCCGCCATCTGCACGGCGTCGAGCTCCATGGCGGCGGCGCTGCCGACCTTATACGCCGTCTAGTGAGCAGCCACGCCGCCGCGGGCCTGGGGCTTATGCTGCTTGGCTGGCTGGCTAGCTCCCTGGCCATCTTCAACGCCATCGGCATGTTGCAGATCGAGGGTTGCGGCGCCCTCGGCCCACACAACCACGCGTCCGGACTTGCGAGATTCGTCATTCGAGCCGCTGAACGGGTCAGCCAGCGTGTGGGCATCGAGGGCGCCGCGAGTCCGACACTCGGCGGCCCCGACGAGTCAGCAGCAGCAGCGGCAACCCGAAAGAGCATAATCTTCATGTTTCCACGTTTCGTCCACGCATGCATCCCGCTGCCGGCGCGAGGACTGCCGGCACCCGAGTATGGCAACGAGAGGCACTGGGTGGACCGGAAGACTGTCAGTAAACCCGCCGATGCCGTTCTCACTGCCGGCGCCAGGACGATGGCCTTCACGCCTCCTGTAGGGGTGGCGTCGGGATTGAGATCTTCACATATCGAGGAGAGGAAATAGCTGGCCACGCGAAGAAAGCGCGCCGAGATGGTGGCACCGCTGCTTTGACACGCAGTTTGCTAAACCTGGAGCTGGTCAGCGAGTAGCAGCATACAGAGCGCAACTATGTACCGAATGTCTCTGTATTGACCTATAAGGTTGTTCTATAGAAGACTGTTATTTCCCTCTGTGAATTATTCGCCCTGCAAGATGACTGCGGTGACCTGGTTTGCGACATCGGACGCATGCTATCGCACCTGGCAGCGGGCACTCTGACAATAGGACGCCGGCTCCGGATTCAAAGCACGGGGCCGCGCCACGGAAGGGGACGGGCACCTCGAAATTCCGAATCAAACGTCCTTTAATACACACGTCGTTGTAATGGGTGTCAATGAGCTGGAGACTATGATCATCCCGTGGGTATGGCTCGTGGTCGCTACTGCTACAGGACAGCGCTGGCCTTTATTGCACCAAAGGCCCCAGGTTTTGCCGGATCTTAACTGGGCACATTCCCTCCTCCTTGGAAACCTTCAGATCTCGTATCGATCCGTCCCGTGCTGTACAGGACGGTAGAGGAAGCAGTCGAAGCGAGCTGGCAGCACAGTTCCGTTCAGGTCGGAGCACGCCATCCCCACAAACGCCCCCGTGAAGCTTCCGTGTGCTTGATGTCCACCGCATTCGTCCGAGACAATCGAAGCGTCGAATATCGGCCCAATATTCTCGAGCTCACGGCCCTCCAGTGCGTAGAGGAACTGCAGCTGCCGGCCGCGGATCGTCAGCGCAAGCTTGACCTTTCCATCATTCGGGATTTGGACTGGCTCGGCGAACGGCATCCCGAGCCTGCCCTCGGGCCACGACGATTCCGACGTCATGATGAGCAGCTCCCGCTGCCGGTCCGAGTGGGCGGTCACGGTGAGATAGAAGAAGTTGTACCGGCTGTAATACGCCGTGAGCCCGGCAAATTGTCTCTCGTCCTCGGGAGAGAAGTCGATGAGGGTTTCGGCGTCGTACGAAAAGTGCGTCTGCCGCCTGGCGACCAGGGCCTGCTCGAACCAGGAGCCTATAGACTCGCGCCCGAATAGCGTGAGCTTGCCGCCCTCGACGGTGAATATCCGCTCGGGCTCGGGTGTCCTGAGCCACTGGAAGTCCTTGTGCAGCTCTTGGTCGAAGGTGTACCGCCGCTCGGCCCAGTAGACACTGTCGTCTCGAGTGCCCGGCACCTCGACGAACAGGGAGGGCACCGGCCCATCTTTCACGAACAGCCAATCGTCCTGCCAGAAGGCCTCCTGTATCGCAGTCTCGCGACCGAGCACGCAGCGGCGCTCCTGTGTCGTGGGACGGCCAGTCAGGTGCACCAAGTACGTCTTGCCGTCGGGGGTATCGACCGCATCGCCGTGGCCAGCTCTTTGCAACGCGGCAAACGGGGCATCTTTGGAGGTCAAGATGTACTTCTGCGGGTGCAGCTCGTATGGCCCCCATATGTCGCGACTGCGCGCCAGGGTGCAGGCGTGGTCGTAGGCGGTGCCGCCCTCGGCCGTCAGCAGATAGTACCACCCGTTGCGCTTGTACAGGTGCGGGCCCTCGACGAGGTTCAGCTCGGTGCCGCGGAATATGTTCTTCCTCGGACCGACGAGCTTACCAGCAGACGCGTCAAACTCCTGCAACACGATACCGGCAAAGGCGCGCGGTCGGCGGCGGTGGTCCTGCAACATGTTGACGAACCACTTCTTGCCGTCGTCATCGTGGAACAGTGACGGGTCGAAGCCCGACGAGTTGGCGTACACAGGGTCGGACCACGGGCCCTCTATCGACGGCGAGCTGATGATGTAGTTGGGCGTGTCCTTGAAGGAGCCGTCCTTACGCTTAACGTCGGTGTAGACCAGCCAGAAGCGGTCGCCATCGTGCGTCAGACACGGGGCCCAGACGCCGCAGCTGTCCGGATCGCCGCGCATGTCCAGCTGGCTCTTGCGGCTCAGCGGGCGTGTGACCAGCTCCCAGTTCGCCAGGTCTCGGGAATGGTGGATCTGGACCCCGGGGTACCATTCAAACGTAGACGTAGCAATGTAATAGTCATGGCCGACCCGAAGGATCGACGGGTCCGGGTTGAACCCCGGCAGAATCGGGTTCCGGACCAGAGGCATCGGGACAGAGCAAGTGCCGAGTCACGGGTGTTGCGTAGATATCGGGGCAAGGTACAAACCCAACTTCTCTCGTTCCCGTCTGCCAGGGCGACTGGGTGAGGAGATATAAGGACACAAACCCCCCCACGTACGGCGGGGCGTGGATCGACTGGCAGAGGTGATTGACACGGTCGGTCGCATTTATCCGCTGCGGGCGGTGTTTGCCCGAGCTCGCGGGTGTGGATGGGTATAATGTACACTCGGCGTACAACATCCGCGTCTTGCGGGTGCAGGAACAGTGGCCTTTTACCAACCGTACTGCAAGAAGGTTATTACATTCGAGGGCACGCTGTGGCAACTGTCTGATCGGAATCTCTTGCGAGTTGCAGGAGCGACGCCAACATCACGCATCGTCAAAGGTCCAAAGAGGCAATACATGGTCGGTACTGTGGAAAACGGCGTAAGCCGTCAGTCATGATATATGATACATGTTCTCGGAGTGTCCAAGCTTCTATAGGCCTTTCTGCTCCACAAACGCCTTGATATGGCCGGCAATCTCGGCCGGCTTGTCATAAGGGGAGAAGTGTCCGCTCTCCACCGTTTCGATCTTCAGGTCTGGGAGAAGCCCAGACTCTTTCGACCGATTGATCACTTCCGGTCGGCAGACGGGATCCTCAGCGCCACCAACAAAGAGCGCCGGTACATCGACCTTGATATTGGCGTCCGATACCTTCTTCTCTGCCTCGAAGTTTACTTGCTCAGTATTGGCAAGATACCAGCTGCAAGGCGCTGCGAAACCGCCGGAACGAATCATCGTCTGCCAAGCCTGCTTCAGCTGTGCGTCTTTGGCGTAGTCTCTGACCTGAAGGGCGGGTATATCATGATTGCTAAGATACTCGCGTAATGCGCCAGGTGTGCAGAAGAGCTCGCGCATGCCGTCCCCTGCGCTGTGCAAAGCTGACCATGTGCGATCGAGGTCCTTCTCCAGCAACTCTGGCGCGTCTGGCGAGACGAGGAGGTACTGGTAGTCGAAGGCCGGGTAACCGAACGCTTTCCTTGTCATGGCGTTGATGCTCTCAATGTTGTAAGGGTGCTCCTTGTCTGGTGGCATGTATGCTACATTCAGCATACCAAGCGCGGCGGTGCGATCAGCGTGAAAGTTGTAGAATCTCTGTGCCATTGCGGATCCCCAGTCATGACCGAGGGAGACGACCTGGCGCATGCCCTCGGCATCGATAATATCTCGCAGGTCATGAGCCATAACATCATAGCCATATAACTTCGGGTCGGTGGGCTTGTCGGTACCGCCATAGCCGAGTAAATCGGGTATCAGGAGCCTGTTGGGCAGTTTGGAAAGATGCGGAAGCATCTCCGTCCAGAGAAGTGAGCTGTCGGGAAAGCCATGGAGAAGCATCAAAGGCGGCTTCGAAACGTCTTTGCCTTCACTCGCGGACACATAGTAGCGGTAGTTGAGGCCTCGCGAGGTTTTGCAGGTTTTCTCTGTTAGCCCGTCCATGTTGGTGTGAGGAGTCGAGAGTCGAGACAGGCGTGGTATACCTAGGCGTTGGTGCCTAAGTCCAGAAGGAGTATGCACTGTATGTATAGGTAGCCGACCTGAATACACTTCTCTTTTCACCTCGCACTTGGTGGTTTGCTGTTGTTGTAAATGGCAAGTTGTGGTTGTATGACTACAGGTGCTACGAGGGGCTAATTACAGCCCTTGAGGGTCACGTGGGCCTTGGTGCTCCACACAAACATCTACCACCTCGCACTTTAGCCTTGTGAGCGAGGTCAAGCCTTACTTCCACTTAGTCATCTACGCTGACGATCCATCTGAGCTGTACCGGTTCTCCAAAAGACTGCAACATCTCTCTACGTTTGGTCTAAAGCGTGGCCTCCTTTGGTCGCAGTCTAGCATTAAACTAGGTATGAATGTGTTCGAAAATTCAGGCATCGGCGGCTGAAAGCGTCGGTCGCTTTCACAATGGCGACAAAGCCAAGCCGCCTCGGGAGTAGATGGTAGATTCGCCGTCATGCGTCAGTCTCCAGGTACAGGAGTGCCTATACGACACACCTAAGCATCTGGGCATTTGCCGCCATACTCGACCCTGACATTGCGCCATTGAGTGTCTGGCCTGGAGTTTCCTTTGGGGTGCGGCATCACAAACGTGAGGAGACAGGTGAAACAGCAGAGGAGGCAAGTTGGGCAACGCAATCGTGAGGTACGTTCCCAAGATACCAGGAAACAGATCAGGGACAGGCTCAGGACCTACTTCACCACACAACATGGCCTTGCCTTCATCAAGCCGCTCGGCGCCGGCCAGAATGCCGAGTGCCTCCTTTTTGACCAATATAGAAAGGGCGAGCTCGTGCAGAGATTGGTCGTCAAATGAGCCTTCGATCTGAGAAACAATGCCGCGGATACGGATTTGCGCAACGAGGTAGGGTGGTTGAGGCTGCTCAGAGGAGCCGAGCATATCAATCAATTAGCATCGCTGAACGACAGCATCGACCAAGACGCCATCCCACGTCCTGCACTCGCGGTAGAGTACCTCGAAAACGGCAACGTCGGCCAGCTGTGCACCAGGATGAAGGATGCTGGTCGCCAGGTCCCCAACCGCATGTTGTGGTCCATGTTTCTCTGCTGTCAGTCCTCTTGCCATTGGCCCCTTTGTGTTCCTTGCCGAACTGACAACCCACTGCACGCAGTGACGCGGGCCCGCAGTATGTACATTTTCGAATCTCTTATTGCCCCTTCTGGCCGTGTCTCAGGGGCGAATTTCCTCTTCTAGCCTGTGTCAGGAGCCCTTGCTCCCGAGACACCCTTTACGGCTCTTTGTTGCTCGTCGAAAAGGAGTAATTACTGACTCTAATTTGCTAATAGTAGCGATGTCATACCCGCCGTGGGGTTCTGTAGCCAATCCTATCGAGAGGGAGTCCATATCGCCAGCCACCGCACCGTTGAAGCTGATCCATGACGACCTCCACGACGAGAACATCATGCTCGGTGGCCTATCGCACAGCGATCTGGAACATCGGCTTGCTCCCATTCTGAAGGCAGGTGGCTAGACACTCTCTTCAGGTTGCTCCTGACTCGGAGCTACATATACTGACTTCACCAGCCGCTCGACTTCGGCAAAGCAGCGCAGAACCCAGGCGCCGATATGTAAGCCCTCACTTCTGTCTTGCCGTGAGATCATGTGGGGAGAGCCTGCAAGTTCGTTGCTGACCCTCTGCGCCCCTGCGACAGAGACTCGGCTGTCAAGAGGAACATCCAAGATATCGGGAAGGTGGAAACCCCTAGATCTGAGAAATGCGCTACGTATGGGCTGACTCGCCCATGTCCTAGATTATGACCACCTTGGTGATGAGGGTATACGCCCCCTGGGCTGAGCAAGACGTCGTGGTAAACGTTCGTGACGCCCAGGGGTTGGCTGTGCCGCTCAAGGTCTACACACACCCACGTCTGGACGAAGTATCGCACATCTCTACGGACCTGAAGGATCTGATATTTAGATGCCAGTCCGTTGATGCACAAGAGCGGCCATCGCTAGAGGAGTTACTGCAGTTATGTGGAAATGCTGTGAACAACTCCGTAGCTCAAGACTACCGTGGTATTCCCGGCTACAGCTCCTTCTGGGAAACGGATGAAGCCATTCGCGACCTCGAACAGCGAGTCCTACTCGATGCTGACACTGTTCCGGCCACGGGGCGGCGGCGAAGTCTACCAGGGCCGCAGCCAGCAACAGTTTCACCGAACACGTGACCGCGGTCTTATTAGTAGGCAGCTTTATTCACGCCACACCAGTTGGGTACCCTGAGTTGCGTGGCCGGCGATCGGGAAAATTGGCACAGACCCTACTGGGCTTCGATGTTCAATGATTTGATGGTGACGGGCAACCGAAAACAGGCACACAGCGAGCTACTCCGGAAGAACAAGCACGGCACGTACAGTGTATTCTTCTGGGTGAATAACGTGCTCCTTCGCCCTGCCAATACCTAGGTGAGAATACTTGCAGGTCTGCAGTTCTAGACCATGGTCGTTGAAGTGGCGAGAAGACGGATGGAGCTCATAAGCAAGGCTGTGGTGTAAATCCCTTTGGTGTAGATCTTCCATACGGTGTGTTTCGATACACCGCGTTAAGATTCGGGATGTCCGCGATGCTAGACCCGGGTGGTGATCCGGGCAGCCCCTTGTCGCCGTTTTCAGCTGTAGCAAGCACAATACTAGTTAAAGGCCTATGATGTTACCGTTAGATATTTCTTTGCTAGTGATACGGCACCTAGCCTCCTGGGCCACCGAACACCCCGGGAGCCGAAGGATATAAACAGGTCGACCGTAGGTTCTACCTTCGCACGGAGGTCGATCTCTAGAGTCCATAAGTGTGCGGACCTGGCGTACTACCGATGCTGTCACTACTGCTGAAGGGTAGTTCCTGTTGGTGCTTTTTGGCAACGCAAATGCCTACAGAGTACATAGGATGGCTAGGAAACAGGTCGGTGCCACATCCTTCACGAGGTAGCAGTAACGATTGCCAAGACGTCTCAGTACCACCACATATTACCAACAGGACCTGCCACGACACACCCTCCATCTCGCATAGCTTCTACGCATGTGGAAGTTGCTCTATGAAGACACACGGGTGACTAAGGTGTATAGTCGACACCTCGGTACGCGGAATTCCCCAACGCATACCCACTGCGTCTTGTTAGGGTATGCCTCTCTCCTGCTTGTGCGATCATGTACCGACACCTACTACTTCGCCTTGGCCAGAAACAGGAATGAGATGGTGATGACAGCCTAGAGAGCAGCGACAAACCACAGGCTTGGCTGGACAGCACCCGTGGCCTTCGATATCCACCCACCACATATCGCTCCTACCAGGGTAAGCACGAATGCCACAGCCCTCCGGTTCCGCTTCGCGTTCCTCGCCAGCGGTGCAAGGAATTGCTCGCTCACTCCCAGCCCACGTCTGTCCACGATCTGACCTGCCGCCTGGAAACTGAGCAAGGCAACAGGGGCGAGCGCGCTGAAGTCGACATTCCGGACGGCGCAAATAGTCTGCAGTAGGAAAGACACGAACAGTGTCCGTCGAAGCCGGGCGCTGCCAGTCAACTTGGGCAACCGCGAGAAGGCCGAACACCCTACGATGAAGCAGCCAATAGATAAAACATCAGCACTGACTGCAACCGCCACCCAAGGCATGCCATAGACATCGATGTAATGATGGCTGGTACGGAGCTGGACTGAGAGACGAGAGACCCAAACATGAAAAAATAAAAAAGCTTCTTATTCGGGGGTTCATGGCTATGTCAAATCCGACAGTGCAAGGTCAGGCCAGTGCTCACGCATATCCAACACTCGCTTTGGTCGCCAAACCGTCGACGTGCTTGTTGAAACCTTGTGACGACTGGGCACCCGCCCGAGTGCTTCTACAGGAAAGAGCCAGAAACCGATGGCAGGTCTCGGAGCCTGCTCCAAGTCTTCCGGGCTCTCAACGGGTATGTTGCCTCCCCTGCGCAGAATGGAATCTGCCAGACGCTGCTGCCCGTTTCTCCAGCGCTTGTCCTCTCGTTGCAACCACGCGTCGGCACTCTCTCGGTCAACGACCTTGTCCTCGTCTTCTGCGCCATTCCACTCGTGGGCAACGAGAAAACGATAGTCCACCTTCGGATTGTGCGGTATCTGCCATTTCCTGAGCAGTTCTCGCCACTGGAAGACCATTTTACGCCTATCGGCTGTCCCCGCGAAGACCTTGCGGAGGTCTCCTGCAATAGGACGGGGGTCACGCCCTACGCAGTCGAATGTAGGGACTTCTGGCATGATGGGACGCGAACGGTGCATCTCGAAGCCCGTCACGGCCAGTATGCCGTTCCGCGGCCCCAGGTATATGCGCCCGGCGCTCTCTATACACATGTAGAATACCTGACGCAGGTTTGCTATGGTGTCGGTGAAGGCCGCTGCGGCGAGGGGGTCCACGGCCGACAAGTCAATGTCAGTCAGCCGACTGACGTCGTTGGGGTTTAGGGCTACGTTGCGGAGCCCCACGTTCTGCACGTCGTAGGCACGTAGATGATGAAGAAGGTGGACGGCGTTGTCGCCGGACCGACCCGGGCTGACGTGGAGGATGTCGAGCTCGGGGTTGAACAACAGGGTCATGCCATGCGATACATTGTCGTCCCATTCGAAGGCGCATGGTAGGTGCACCCTGTAGAAGCTGAGAGCAGCTTGTCTGGCTTCGCTAGTGGTCCGCAGCAGCTTGCTCAGGAGCTTTCGGCCTTTCACGAGCACACGCGCGTAGTCACCACTGATTGTATTCCCGAGGCTGTTTTGGGTGCTGTAACGGCGGGGGCATGCAGATGGGACAGCCCCCCAGATGGGACAGTTCCCCCACCAAAACACAACATTTTCACCCACCCACATCTCTACCGCGGTTGAAGCTGTAGATATCATAAATATATCGTCTGAATTGTCTTTTCTTGGTGTTTCCTCCAATGTGGAATTTATTAGGTGTCCTACAGCGGGATGTCCCGTGGCGGGGGTCGGAAGTTAGCACGTCCGGCCCTAATCTGAGGGGTAATGGGACCCGTGCCCCCTATCCCCTCCAATCAGGCAGAAGTTCTGCGGTTCTTTTTTCCCTTTTTTTCTGTAAGCATCATAGGCTTCAGTACGTCGAAATGGCGCCTTTATACACCAAAGAAGACCTTTCTGAGGCGATAGCCGCTATGAACGGTGACGATCTGTCCCTCCGGAAGGCTGTCCAGCGCTATGGAGTACCAAAAACCACCCTTTCTCGCAAAGTTAAAGACTCCACAATGCCTATAACTGGCACCCAGCATGAAGGACATGCTCACAGACAGAAGATAAGCCCTGTTCAAGAAAAAAGGTGATTTCATAGATTTTGTACCAAGAAAAGGCCGGCCATGCCCCTACTCATGCCAATGTGAGGTACATCATCCAGAAGATCCTACAATCCCAGGGAAAACTGCCTCATCTTGGGGGCCATTACATGCGAAATTTCATCCGCCGGAACCCAGAGATAAAGACCAAGATGGGCAGAAAACTTGACTACAAGCGTATCAATACTGCCATTCCCGACAACATCCATGGTTATCATGACCGCTACACAGATTTGGACTTCATCAAGCTCAAGAACCGCACAAATGTCAATAAGTACGGCATCATACAGGGCCGGCAGTACATACTTCTAATCCAAGTGTTTTTCAGACGGCTGACCGGGAGGTTATAAGTCTGATGGCCTTGTAATAGGCAGTTCTGGCTCAAAAGGGGCCAACGTCAAGTCCAACAATGACCGCACATGGACTACCGTGGTAGAATCGATCACCGCCACTTGGGAAAAGCTCCGGCCGCTGGTTATCTTCAAGGCGAAGTCGATACAGACGCAGTGGTTCAAAGAGCAGCTTATTCTCGAGCATCCCGGGGTGGCAAACTGGATAGTGACTTACTCTGCCAATGGCTGGTCCTTGAATGCGATTGCGCTCGGATGGCTTGAGAAGGTTATTTTTTTCTTATTTTTTAACCTTAACTATATGCTAAACAACCCCCTAGGTGTATCTGCCAGATACTGCCCCTGAAGACCCGGATTAGTTCCGCCCGTTGGTGCTCGACGGCGATGGCAGCCACTGCTCAGATGATTTTATGTATCTGTGCTATATAAACAACGTCTATCTGAGCTTTTTTCCTGCCCATACGGTAGGTTATATCCTTAATTAGTAGTTATTCTGCTAATAGGGGTAGTCTCACATCTTCCAGCCCATGGATCTGACCGTTTTTTCTGTGGTGAAGGCCGTCTATCGCCGCCTCATCAACCAGCTCGGTCAGTTGAACGATTCGGCCCCTATTGGCAAGATTAAGTTCCTTTCTTGCCTGGCGAAAGCCCGTGACGAAGCTACTCCTACTATTGTGCGTTCAGGATGGCGTGCTGCTGGCCTTTGGCCCGTAAATAGGAACAAAACACTGACTAACGAGCATGTGGTAAAGGCAGCAGAGATACAAGTGTGACAATCAGGCCTGCAGCTGCGCTGATCAGGGCTGATGGGTTGAAATATCTAGATTCAACGATATCTAAGGAAGAAGAGGCAAGGTCGGAAAAGAACGGGGAAGCTAGGGGTATATATGTACATAAATATGTGGAGGTATTATGTAATACTGTAACATCACCTTCCTTCTCCCTTAAGATAGGGCCTTGTCATGTTTGAGACCGAGCTTTTCTCCTTTTCTTTTTCTTTCCTGTCGAACCTGTATACGCTCTGACGTTGTCTTCTCCTACGTCATCACCCTCGCCATATTTGCGTACAAATGCCTTGAATGCGTCTGTGAGTATGAGATTTTCGCGAGGCTCCCAAGTTGGTTCGACATATTCTGTCCACTTTACCAAGACCTTTCGTTTGTTCCCAAATTTATCAGCCTTAAGAATCCTCTTAACTGACCATAAGGGGTCTGGGCCGTCAAGAAGTGGTGGTGGTTGTGTGTCGTCGATCTTTTGAGATGGGAAGGGATCCTTTATAGCACGTCGTAATAGGTCTATGAAAAAGCGTTTCCTAATATTGCTTGGGACGTTCAGCTCGTACATATCAGGGGAAATCATCTTGGTAATCTTGTATTTGGCGTGTGTCCAAGCAAGCTTCTTCTTCAACTGTGGAGTCGAGACATTTTTGAGGTTGAGCCACACTTTGTCGCCAGTCTGGAATCTCTCTGCTGGGCGGCGGCTTCGGTTCGCCTGGTGCTCCATTATCTGCTGTGCTGTGACCATGGCGGCCTGAGCCATCTCCTGGGCTTTGTGGAGGCGCGTAACGAACTCCTCTGCCCTTGCTTTGGGGTCTTTTGATGTATTGGGGCGACGCAAAGGTTGTTGTTGGATGGGGTCGGCGTGATAACCATGCAGCACGAAAAAGGGGCTGAGTCCTGTCTTCGAATTCGGTCTGTTGTTGATGGCTAGCTGGGCTGTGGGTAAGAGTTTGGGCCAGTCGTCCTGTGCGTAGGCCACAAAAGCGCGTAGGTAGGCAAGGACTTCCTGATTCATGCGTTCTGTTTGGCCGTCTGTCTGAGGGTGATAGGTTGTCGATAGGCGCTGCTCGACTCGAACTAGCTGGCATAATCTAGTCCAGAACTTTCCCACCCAGTTGCTCCCTCGGTCAGACGTGATGAAGTTTGGGAAGCCATGAAAACGAAAGTGGCTCCAAACGAACTTTTCAGCACAGGCTTCAGCTTCCATAGAATCTTGTGGCTCGAGCGTAACTATTCCCAACACTCTGTCAACCATGACCATCATGTTTTGTGGGGCGTCCCCATCTCCGGGAAGCTTGGTCATAAAGTCGATGGAAAGTTCGCTGAAAAAGCGGTCTGGTATAGGCAGCGGGCGTAAAAGTCCCTGCTTCGCTTGATGCCAGACCTTAGACCTGCCACAAACACTGCAGTTCCTGCAGAATCAGCGCACTGTCTTGTATTGCTGAGGCCAGAAATAGTTTCGTTATAAGATCCATCCTGTGATGTTCCTTCCCGGGTGTCCTGTAATATGGGAGTCGTGCGTCTGTTGTACCAATGCCGTCCTGAGGGGCTCGTAGTCAGGCACCCAGATTGATCCTCTATACAAGAGGACTCCTCTACCTTCAATTTCGTAGTCGATAGCCTGAACATCAATCCCTAGGCCAGGAGGTAAGGCTCTGTCCCCTCTCACAACACTAGCATAGATATTGTAATACGTCTTGTCAGCGCTGATAGCCTGATCCTAAAGATGTTAGAGCTCAGGGCTAGTGAAAACGTGTCGTCCTGGTGGTGGTGCGCTAAGCTCTTCTCGCGTGGTTGGAATGTCTTCGATGTGAGTTGCTGGGGGCGGTTGTCGTCCAGTCCTTGTACTGATTGGGGCTACGATTATAGTATATATTTCGGCAGCGGCCTGAGGATGTTCTGTGGATGGCGGGAGCCAGGCGTCCTTGATCAGCTGAAACTCCCTATTCTTGAGACGTTCGTCATCTGCTCCCTTGATACGGTCTTGAGGACGGCGGGACAGGAAGTCGGGCTTCCCTGAGTCTTTCCTGGCCCAGAAAGTGAAATAGAAGTTGTACTGGGAAAGGATCTCTGACCATCGGACTTGGCGTTCTGTGAGTCTCTGGATTGTCATGAAATGACGGAGGTTTTTATGATCAGATAGCACAGAGAACTTTGTTGCCACACTGCGTAGTTCACCTCTGAAATGGACCATGGCGGCGACGATAGAGAGCAGTTCCTTGTCGTGTATTTCGTAGTTTGCTTCTACTGGTGTCAATTTGCGGGAGAAAAAACCAACTGGGCGAAGGCGTCCCTGAGCATCGACCTGGGATAGGGAAGCGCTGATAGCGTACCCCGACGCATCTGCCTCGAGGATTGTTTCAAGGTCAGGGTCGAATATCATTAGTAACGGGGCGCTTGTAAGGTGTTCTTAGAGGGTTCGGAATGCTTTCTTCTCGTCGTGTCCCCAGGTGAAGGCTGCGCCATGTCTAGTTAGCCGGTTGAGAGGCGCGGCAATAGTGGCAAAAAGAGGGATAAATTCTCTGTAGAAATTGGCAAAACTGAGGAATGAGCGGACGGCGGAGGCGTTCTTGGGTTCTTCCCACTGCTTGATAGCTGCAACCTTCTCGGGGTCGACACTAATGCCATCGCCTGTTCGAATCACGAATCTAAGGTACTTGATTTTGTGTACAGCAAAGGCGCATTTCTCGATGTCGATTTAGAGGCCTGCCTTGCCTAGCCTCTGGACGACGGTTTTAACCTTGTCTATATGGTCCTCATATGTCCCGTTGCTATAAATGATAACGTCGTCCATGTATGCCGATGCGTAGACATCAAGCAGGTCTTGGAGCGTAGAGTTGATATAACGTTAGAAGGTTGCTGGTGCACCGCAGAGGCCAAAAGGGGTAACCAGCCACTCAAATTGGCCGTACCTTGTCCGGAACGCCGTCTTCCACTCGTCTCCTTCCCGTATTCTCAGCCTGTGAAATGCTGCGTGAACGTCCACCTTAGTAACCCATTTTGCCTTGGTCAGCTGGCGGAGCGTTTCTTGTATCAAGGGCAAGGGGTACCGATCGGACTGCGTTATGGCGTTTAGGGCTCTGTAGTTGACGCAAAAGCGCAGACCGCCGCCTGACTTGCGTGCGAAAAGCACTGGGGCGCCTGCTGACAACGCACTTGCTCTGATCCATCCCTTGTCAAGATAGTCAGTTAGTGTCTTCCGTAACACTAGGAGCTCCTCCCTGAACATGTCGTAAAGCGGTCCGTAAGGCACCCGTTTTGGTCGCCCTTGGTCGTCGACCTCGATATTGATAGCGTGATCCCATCCGGTTCAGTGGGGAGGAACCACGTCGTTGTCATCATCCATGAAATACTGGGCCTCGTCTCGCAGGGCTTCTGGGAGTTGGTCCTTGAGTGAGCGGAGCGTAGGCTTGTCCTTCCTCTTGTTTAGTTTCTTTAATGCTTTGTTGATGTCTTTAATAGTAATAGAGCCAATTGAAATGGGGCTTTGGTCACCCTTTGCCCTCTTAATCTTAGCATTAAAGATCCTTGCTGTTACAAGGTGTGCGGTCTTGATCGATTTGGTCCTCTCGACAATATGTGGACTATCCATCCAACCGCTCTCACGGACTTTTACTCTGTTGTTTGGCGGCCCGATGCGTAGCTGGCGCTTCTTGGCTCTGTAGTGAACATCATTACGTTCACACCATCCCTTGCCAAGGATAATATCGTAATGGAGGCCCGGGATGATATATTCATAGATCCGCTCTTGCCTGCCGTTAATGTCGATAGTAGCGTAAGTCATCTGGTTGATATTGCAGGTAGGCTTTGGCCTGTCCCTGCAGAACTTGGAGTCGTCGCCGTCTGCAGCGAGCTTAAGCTCCTGCTGGCTGATCTGTTTGCGTGGGAGATGTCTTCGGTTTATAAAGCTTTTACTAAATGCGGCATAGGGCAAACAGCCCGTGTTGAAAAGAGCAGAGGTGTAGAATATGTTGTCTATCAGCGTATCTATGAGAAACGGAACGCTGTCTAACCTCTCCTCCGCTGCTTCCATCTGCTCCTGTGACGGTGACTGGTGCAGATCCTCTCCGAAAATATCCGTGTTTAGCCTCTGAGCTCGACTTTGCTCAGAGGCTAGTCTTTTGACGAACCGGATGACATGCTGTCGTTGCTGCCGGCAGCCAAAGGGTGGCGAGCAAAGCCTGTGTAGTCACAGTCGCCAAACCTGTGGGATGGATTCTTGCCGCAATGGATGCAGTGTCCAGCAGATTTGCGGTTGCAATATTCTGTAGCCGTGATAGGTGGTGCCTTTGGACGTGTGTCCTTCGTGCGCCCGTGTCCTTGTCGTCCTCCGATGCGGTGCTTGAGGTTGAACAGCCTAGTCTCGAGGTTCCCGACAACGCCTGGCGTCCCGCCCATGTACGTGTTGCCACTGGCGTTGACAGCCCCTGCGGGAGTGCCTCCAGGGTCTGCCTGATTCGGTATACCTCCTTGAGTTGTGGCCATGATGTTGGGGTTGATTTTGTCGGTAATGTACCACTCCTTCCGCGCGCCCTTGGGGGAGTGGAATTCCGGCAGTGCCTCCAGGTTATTAGCTAGAGCCTGTGCCTTGGCGATGAACGGCTCGTATTCCGTGCGGGAGATTTCGAGCTGGTTGGCCAGAGCTCTGCGCAGGTAGGGGGCAAATGCCTCCGTGGCTATGTGAACCTTGGCTGGGCCGGTCGGGGCCAGCTTGCAGGCTTGCGAACAGAGGGCATCAAAGACTGCCAGAAACTCTGCCAGCGGTTGGGCGTGTCTTTGGCGAACGGTATACAACTGGCGCGAGGCGTGTTCCTGGGCATCCCGAGGCAGGAAGGCCGCCTCCAGGATGGTAAGCCAATCCTCGATATTCCATGCAAGGGACGGATCTTCGATGCGGTCTTGAATCCAGCCGGTAACTCTAACCCTGTGTGTCTCAGGGATGCTGCGGTATACAAAATTGTATACGTGTTGGTTGTTCCCAAGAGCATCATGGAGTTCCTCATTGAAGATGATGCTCCTCAGTGTGAGGTGGTGTGTCAGGTAGGTGGCGCGATTGCCAGACCAGGCTGGCCAGTCTTGGAACAGTCTGGGGCCGGCGGCGCGCTTCAGTACGAGAGGTGGTCCCATGGTAGGGATGGTAGGTGGGTTTGCGTGGGGGCCGTGATGTGGCTGTGTGGGACCTGGTGACGCATCAAGGCCAGGAGGTGATTGATAGCTGTCAGACAGTGCCGGGACAGAAGCAGATTCTTTGTGCGGGGTGATATTTGCACCTGTGTTGGTGCTTTGGCTCTCTTCTTCTGTCTTGCCTTGGAGTCTCTCGGTAGAGGTGATCTCGAGCTGGGAAATGAAGTCGGCGAGGCCTTCGATCTGGTCATTAGACATCTATAGCACGGGCGTCCAGGTCGCGTTGCTTTAGAGCCAGGGGTATGATATACTACAATAGTATAGTAAGAAAGGAGATATCATTGAATCTATGTGACAATCAGGCCTGCAGCTGCGCTAATCAGGGCTGATGGGTTGAAATATCTAGATTCAACGATATCTAAGGAAGAAGAGGCAAGGTCGGAAGAGAACGGGGAAGCTAGGGGTATATATGTACATAAATATGTGGAGGTATTATGTAATACCGTAACAACAAGCAACAGCTGCTGCTATAATAAATCCTGAAACCACCCCCGATGCCCTGGAAGCCCCTACATCAGGGCAGGATATAGCCCTGATGTTGTCAACAGTCGTGGAGACCCCTGAGCAACGAGCAGCAGTACGCACGGTTACAAAGTCATATGATGAGATGGTGGTTGAGTTAGCCACCCTGAAGCTACAAAACAAGGCAAAAGACGACAAGATCAAGCGTCTACAGCCTAAAAAGCGTTGTAAGGCCCCTCAAGAAGAGCCTGATCAATGGCTATAGAGGATAGGAGACGTTATCCAGGAGCAGATCGAGCATACGGAGGCCGCACGAGTGCTGATTGACCAGCGGGTGGAGAGATGACGACTTTTGCGCGAAGTGCAGAACCTAAAGACCGAAGAATTAGAGGAATCGCCCTCTGAAGACTCCCTCTCCTCTGATTCAACAGATTTAGAAGATCTAGACGAAGGGGTGGTTGTTGACGAAGAGGGCGAGGGGGTGTCTGACGAGCCGGATGATAAAGAGGAAGAGCCCATTGTGATGCGATCTCGGTGCCGAGAAATCTGCCAACCCGCGCGTTACCACTAAAAGCACTAGTATTGCTCAAAACACCAAGAAAAGGCGATTCTTTTGATATATATACATTATCCATAGCCTCAATACCAATAGGGTTATATGTGGGTGCAAATATTGTGTTTTGGTGGGGGAACTGTCCCATCTTGGGGGCTGTCCCATCTGCATGCCCCCGCCGTTATGGGATAGGTTGCTGGGTCCAGGAGCCACTGTCGTGAGCGAGCTCTACGTTGATGAGGCGTCGACGTGTGAGTGCAAGCTGCCATACATCAAGTCGGAGCTCTGTGGGGAGCGACGCAAAGAGCGTGAAAGCGCGGGAATCGTCGTGTCCCGGAGCCCGGTTGAAGATATGCAAGTGCTGTTGCTGAGAAGCCATGACAGGGCCGGGTCTGGAGGGAAAGGATGCGTGTAATGTGTGATGTGTAGAGTCCTCAAGCTGACCCCTCGCCGAGACTTCCAGCTCCCGAGACACGAAGGAGGCCAAGAATCATTATACATGCCGTGAAGCAGGCGCCTCCCTGCAAATACGACGTCATTTGGCCCCAACTCAAAACAACAACGCTGCGACTTGATAGCAGCTGAATATGCTGCATGCAATATACCATACCCCACCCACCACTCGGCCACCCCCACTACTCGGACTGCAAAATCTACTGCCACACACCAAAACATCAACAACTTCACGTATACCAAAATCAGCTATTTTTGAAGGGAATCGCAATTTAATTAATTTGCTGAATAGCTCTTTTCTTAAGGTTTACCCCAATGTAAATCCTTTTAACCAGACCCAGCGATAAGGGGTCCTCCCGCCCGTGGTTTCTACCCCTTATAAGGGCAAATTTGCCCTTTATGCACCCGTTCTCTTCTTCTTCTGTATGTAACGCAGTATCGTGACTCTCAAAATGCCTTCTTATACAGAGGATACTATGGCAGATACTATATTAGATGTCACAGATGACAAGCTGTTGGTCCAAAAATCCGCTCAGAAATGGGGTATCCCTAAGCAGACCCTGTCTGACCGCCTAAACGATAAACTCTCGAAGGGAGAGACGCAGCAGCTAAAAAGAAGACTATCTGTCAAGCAAGAGATATGCCTAGCCTAGTGGATACTTTATCAGAAGTCTTTATGGCTCGCTTCATCGCATAGCGCCGTCAAGGCAATCGTTCAGGCTACCTCTAAGTTGAACGGCATCACTGAGACAGTTGGGAAGAACTGGCTGGATAGATTTCTTCGCCATAACCTCTAAATAAAAACAAAAATTAGCCGCAGACAGAAAGCTGCTCGATTTAAGGGCTTTACGCCAAAGTCTGTCAGCTGGTATTTCGATCATTACGAGGATTTCTATTGGGTGAAGCCTAAGAACACGTACAATATAGATAAGGGCGGTATCATAGCGGGTTTCAGTACAGGAAAGCCCCTGAATAATACCTGAATAATCTTATATTGCCTTTATCCATTAACTAATCAATCTGAGGCTTGATGGTCTCATTTTAGGCAGCGCAGAGACGAAAAAGACAACCCTGAAGAGCGACTAAGGCTGTGGCTGGACCTCCTTCATTGAGGCCATCTCCACTACGGGCAAGGCCTTCACACCAGGCATTATATTTAAAGGAAAAGATCTCCATACCCAGTGGTTCCTTCAGGAGTTCAGAGAGATTGCCCCCTGACATTATATATGCACTGATAATGGCTGGACGGATAACGCAGTTGCCGTGGAGTGGTTAGAGAGTGTTTTCCTCCCTCAAGCCAACCAGGTACGAGAAGATGATAATTCTGAAGTGGTACTCTTGATTCTTAATAGGCATAAGAGCCATATTCTGTACGTATTAACTCCTTTATTTTTCTCAATTTTATTTTGTTTGAAATTAATAGATATATAGCTAACCATTTAGCGGTAGGATGAATTCATAACTATGTGCTTCTTAAATAATGTTCAGCTTTGTTTTCTTCTAGTACACCCCTCCCACGGGCTTCAACTACTTGATAACGGCCCTTTTAACGTCATGAAGGCTGCTTACTGCAAGCATATTGCTCAGTTAGCTACTCTAACTGATGCTGTCCCTGTAGACAAGATCAACTTCATCAGATGCTACTCCAAGACAAGGAACGATGGCCTAACGGTTAAAAATTGTCAGGCTGGCTTCAGAACTACTAGTAATCGGCCTATCAACCGCAAAAAAGCGTTATCACATCCAGAAATCCAACAGGATAAGGCCGCAACCACTGAGCCTGAACAGGTTGAAAATTCAGAACCTGAAGACTTTCAGATGCCCAAAAATAGCCGCCAAATCATGGATATGGGTAAAACCAAGTCCCTAACCACTCGGCTGAAGTTATCCAAGGTTGTGAATGCTTTTGAGAAGCAATCAGCAGAGATAGTGCTAAAGGACCAGAAGATCGAGAGCTTGGAGGCCAAACTGAAGCGTATGCGCCTTAAAAAGCACAGAAAGATCCTCAATCTGAATAAACGCTTCAAAAATATCCCGGATATTCTGACAACTAGTAAAGAACAGCCTCAAAAAGGCCGCAAAGTCGCGCAGCCAGTGGTTGTTAAAGATACCACTGATAAGGAGAAAAAGGATGAAAGCTCTGATTTGGAAGAAGAAGAGATTGTGGCCCCTAGGGAGTGTGATGGTCTGACCTCCCATCAGGTCTGACATCCCATCTGTAGTGGTCAGTGCGCTGCATCAGGTGACCTGGCGCAATAGACGTGTGGCTCCGACTGCCACTAGATTGGGTAATTATGGGTCGGACTGAAAGATCTTCTAGCCCACCAGAATTGGCTGGTGGACCAGATCTTTCTTTCCTTCTTCACCGAGAGATTATTACACGTACATAGTAAAAGCAGGACTTTTACGTCCACTTCACATCTGCGCTTTGTGATAGGGAGACTCGTTTGGGCCGACAGAGTTGCCGGCCGGCTAGATACAATAATTAAACCGCCATAGACGAGTAGATTGCACATTTTAACAGCCAAAAACACCATGAATTGACTGATTTCGCTATAAGTGAAGTTGTTGATGTTTTGGTGTGTGGCAGTAGATTTTGCAGTCCGAGTGGTGGGGGTGGCCGAGTGGTGGGTGGGCCATGGTACCCATGACCTCAGCTTTGAATTTGCTGAAGCTGACGACCTCGACTCGTGGCTTACGAGGCTTGCCCCAACGACAGCCTCATACCAGGCTCGCATGTCAGTCACCATACTTCTCAGCACCAAACCATTCACAGTTTCGAGGTCGTGTTCGTCATCCTCACCACGCGACGCCCTCTCCGCGTCCTACGGGTCGCTTATGATTCCGCCCCCATCAAAAGCAAAGGGTACATGTGGGAGACACAAATGGAAGGATCTAATTCCGAGGGTAATCAGTCAGGTATGGTGGTGTACCTGCTGGACAATCCTAGATTCTGCAGGTGTCCGTCGCCGCGCCGTGTTCGCTCCCAGCGTTTGCTCGTTTTCAGTCTCGCGATGGCCCTGTCGAACTGCTTTTGCTGGCAGCTGCTGCTGATGCTTCCCGAAGTGACTTGTTTTAGCCGACAGCGGCGAAAGCTGCGCCACAGCCCCTTGCAGCCTGCAGCATGCTTCCCACTAAATGTACTGTGCACAGTACCCCCTTGGCGACTATGGTCGGTAGTGCAAGGTTGTAGTTTGTGTATCCAAACCCCAGCATAGGCCCCGTACACTTTCGCAAGGCGTACCCTATTCATAAGGGGGCAGTACCTCTAAAATCAACTTCTTAGAAGATGTAGCTTGGTTTTATGTGCTTATCTAAGAAAATTCACTCGGTCACAACCCCACCACCATATTACCATGAGGTGGCCTGCACAGCGCAACTGATGAATACTAGGGGCATGGCAGGGCTATGCCTAGGATCTACAAGTCAAGTATACAACTGCCGCATCATACTCTCGGCCGAGATGGGTTTTGGAGTTCCAGAAAAGGATATTTCTGGCTGACTTTGACGGCAGCACCCAGATGCATGGCCTCGAGAGATTCCATATTTGCATTTCGTCAGCAGATGCAGGGCAGACCGCCACAGCGTCTGCGGCAATCTAGCCCTTGGCTTCAATTGCTGTCATCCATGTCGCCGGCGTTTTGGGGTTCCGGAAAGGTATGTTTCTGGCTGACTCTGATGGCAACACCCAGATGCATGGCCCCGAGAGATGCCGTCAGCATATGTAGGTCGACGGCACAGCGGCGGCAACAATCTACCCCTGGGCTCTGCCTGCTGTCATCCATACTGTCGACTACACTGTCATCCATACTGATGATTGGGGAATTAGGTTGTCATCCATATAGTACATGACGGAGAGAGGGATCGGTTACTGTACCAAACAGATGATATGACACGATGAGAGAAAGGCTGTATGACCTTTAAGGCATCCTATGACGAAGAGTAGACGACTTTGTGTATGACGAACCCCAAGGCCGGGTACGCATCTCCAATGGCAGAAAGAGTATATAACTCCCAGCCTGGACAACCAAGTTTGACATCACCATACTACATCCAAGAACAACCAGAACACTACTCATACCTCCACTTTCAAGAACCAGTTATTGTTATTCATCAGTTTGAAGCCTTGCAGTCTCAGAACGACGATCTAAATGCGTTTCATGAAGAACCTAACTTCCCTCGTCGTCGGCGGGCTGCTCGCCACATCAGCTCTGGGGGAGCTCTCCCAAGTACCTCGGTAAGAGCAAGTGTTCAGATCCCTTTCGCAAATGTCTGCTAAACAGCTGTAAAGTCGAGCTGCTCTGGATGTCGTCTCACGCCAAGATGCTTCCCAGCTCGCGGCCAAGCGGGCCGCTATAAGAAAACGAGACGACGACTGCGTCAAAGCTCTAGAGAAACGGGGAATGAAGGTGTTGCGTCGTGACCCCGACGACATCGATATGGATGACGAAGATTCCGCAGGCGCCGGTTAAACTCTGGGGACCCAGTAAGTATCACTCACATGGTTACCACTTCATCCAGCTTGAGCGTTTCAAGAACTGGAAAAGCTCCCGAAATGAGTCTTCAGTCTTCGCTGACCGCGGTATAGTGGTCTTTCCACCTGCGTCGGGGTAGCGATAACTGGTAGTTACGACGCGGACGACAAAGGCGACGATAAATTCGTCGGGCACATCAGCGCCGGTGATGATAATGGCGTCATGGACAAGATCAGCGACAAGGTCAACAAGGCCAAGGGCAAGGGGCTCAAGAACCTCAAGGGCACAGTAATCATTCCAGATCCCAACTCTCTGACGGACGCGAAAAAGTGGTCTCAGCAGGATAGGGACGATCAGAACAGCGACGACCAGAGCATTGTCAACGCCATGAATACGCTTACGGGCTCCCAACCGGACGTAAAGTCGCATGACTATACCGAGGCCAAGGGCATAGAGGTCGACGGTCAGGGCGGCGTCAGTGTTACGGATGACGGTACCCTTGACTCCGACGATGCTGAAGGCGACGACGACGATAACTAAGACGCCCGATTGGAAAGGGACAGGCAGAATGACGGAGATCGTTATGCACGCTGGTGGGCGTGCTTCAAGTCCTCTTGGGAAAATGATTGATTGATTGGTTGATTGATTGATTGATTGTATTTATCGTGGGTGTAGTCCCTCAACAGGGCAAACCACGCCTCCCAGAGCCATTGTATCGCAAGGTTGTAGAGGTGTCAGTCTAGATACATTCAGATCCGCGCACGAGCCTATCCTCGCTGTAGCGGTACCAATCTGGAGTGTCCAGATAGTTTTAGTCAATACCCAAGCACGATTCTGTCAGAAAAACCTCCTATCCAATGACAAAGCGACCCAGTGAACCTCAGTCCTCTGGTGTACATATCGTTTTAGTAGCCGTTCGATATATGTCGCATTGGTGGGTGAAATAGGTGTTTATTATCTGCTGGCGAGGGAAACCACAAGGGGAAAAACTTCGCAGGAGTGGGTGTTGTGGAGACAAGCTGCTTGGCTATCGGGCTCTGCGATAATGGGCCTCTCCATTATCGTGTACTGGTTGCACAAGCCGGGTCAGAAGGGGGCCATAGCAGGATTCGAACCCACTTGTTCTCGTCGCCCACCGCACAAACGAGAACACAACCAGGCGCATTTGACCATTGCGCCATACGGCCCCGATCTTTACAAAGTTCAATTTATAACCCGAATGAAATCTCCTATCTTATTTTCAGTTAAACACTTACTTTAAAAGTTGAAATTAAAGTTTATATTTTTTGCGTTTTCCCCCCCCTTTGATTACGAGGCATGATTATAGGTTTTAATCCGTTAAACTACATTTAGAACCTTCACTTTCAAATCAAGTATCATATTTTGTAGTTTTTTATAGTTATTAAAGGTATTAATATAGTTAATCTTAGTTAAGAACGTGACTAACTATAGTACTTTTAATTAAAGCAGTGACAGCCTATATTCTATGAAAAGACCAACTGCTACCTAATTAATAACTAAATTCCCACCTTGTTGAGAAGTTAATAAGGCTTATTTAAAACGTTAAAACGTATAAAGATCATTTTATTTTCTTATAAAATCGCCGTTACAAGGAGTTATAGTTCAAAATCAGTATTACGAATAAGGTTTACGTAGAATTATTCAAGCGCGGTAATAATATAACTTTGAGATCGGTTTATTTTTTTAATAAGATGAGGCTCGATAACGTTTGTAAATGTTTATTTAAGCTAGCTAGTATTATTTATAAGCCCGTAGTTTTATAGGTTTATCATCTTATTAAAACATAATGAATTGAAAGCTAAAGACTATAATTATTAAAGTCATCTTTGTCATTTTATATATAACGTGGCGGTATATATTTAGACTGTTTTCGGCTACTAACCGAGTTAAATATCGCAATCCCTTACTTAATAAGTAATAATTAATAAAATTTACGACTGAAAACCTTTACATTTAAAATATATACGTATTATAATAACTAAAGCTTTTATAAGCTAATATTTAAATACATTAACATCGTTATTAATTAAATACGGCATAACTAGCTATCGAAAGAAGGCAACGTTGCTTCTTAAATTCTTTCGCCCTTGTTTAAAAAAACAATCTTAAGAGTTTTTTTTTAATAAGGAGTTATGTCATATAATTCAAAATTGCGACCTATAAACGCCATTAAACTGATTTATATTTAGATAATAAATCGATATAGTTAAATTATTTATTATTTAAATAATAAGTAATTTTATTATATGCGTTATTTTAATAAGATTAATAAGATTAATAAGATTAATAAGATTAATAAGATTAATAACATTAATAACATTAATAACATTAATAAGATTAATAAGATTAGTAGGATCAGTAGGATTAATAGCATCAATAGGATTAATAGGATCAATATGATTAATAGGATTAATAGGATTAATAGGATTAATAGGATTAAGAAGTTTAAGAAGTTTAAGAAGTTTAAGAAGTTTAAGAAGTTGAACCTTTTTCCGGTTATTCTTTTGAGAAGACCGATTTTGTAGGCGTACGAAAACGATTGTTAATAATTAAACAGTAACTACGCTATATTATACGATACTATAATAATCGGCTTATAAGTTATTTACGCTTTCTTATATTGCTTTTAAATTATTACGCCGTTTTTTAAACGCACTTTTAAAGCAAATCTTTTTAATGATAAAATTTGAACCTTATAACGATAAAAATATGAAACTTATATTCATAAAATAATAGCGTTTGCTTTTTATCAGTCGTCTCAAATTGCAACGTGTTAATTGGTAAAACACGACGAGTTTAACATATGTTACAACCTTTTTCTTGTTTTTATTGTTTCCCCTTTTTAGCGAAAATACACTATAAAATAGTTTTAAAAAGCTATTATTAAATTTGAAGTCATGATCAACAGTTAGAATAATTTGAAGACTAAGGCTAATTACGGAGAACGTAATCGCGTATTTATATATCTTAATATATCATATAATGCTTGTTTAACGGGTTTTCAAGAATAATTCAAAACCTAAGTTTGATATTATAAATCACGAACATCGAGTTGAGTAGTGAAAATATAACGCCTTTTACGTCTATGCATGGGTAAAGCGATAACGCGTTTTACAAATGTAAAACTTTACATTTTCAAAAGGATTACGTAAGCCTACAAAGTAAATGCGTTGATGTAGTTGATTTTTCTTAAAAACCAAGTAGTTAATAAATATTTTAACGCTTGATACATTTTCACGTTCTTTATTTCACGTTATTTATTGATATTTAAATTAAATAATTTTTTTGGAAAAATTTCAAGTTATTATTCTTTGTTTAAAATAGAGTACAAGAGTTCAGCGATTTAAATGTAACGATAAGAACAACACGATAAAACTTTTATTATAGAAAGATTACTGTTATTTCAAGGGTAATAATAAAGTATTTTAATACAAAAATTTAAATAAAAAGTTCTAAAATTATTGATATTAAAAAAACCCAAAACAAAATGATACAAAAATATTAAAAAAATCGAACCCTGTTGATAAACTTAAACCCGTATTTTGATAATTTATATAGTCTATTTTTTTCTCTCGCTTCTAACGACGCATTGAAGGCAAATGAGTCAATAAAAAAGGTATTTCATTTTATTACGAAACGTAAACATTAAATATTAAAGTTTTCCAATTTTTTCGTAATTTCAAAGTAGATAATTAACAAATATTTTCACGGTAGAATAACTTAATAATCCTAAAGTAATATGTATTTAAATATATAATTAAAACTTAAATAAGTGCCATATGTTCTTACAACGATTTATTCAGCGGAAGGTTCTCGTGGTGTACGTTATTAAGTTCGATTTTATTATTTATACCTAGTAAAGCTAGCGCACTTTTTCAAAAGTTTAAAAAAGACTATTCGTTTAAAATATCGTAGATTTTCCGTTTATTATATATTAACATTTGAAAAGGCAGTTGTTTTATCTTTTTCGTTATTGAATTTTATTATTTATACATAATGATATGACGTGCGAGCTTTACGTAATATATATAAGAGTTACGTTCGTTATAATAACTTATTAAAACTTGTAGCGATATATTAAACGAATACTTTTTATAGTATAGGTTATTAAGTTTAAATCTTTACACGAGTAACTACCAGGGCTAGCGTATGTTCTCTATTTTCTAATATTATGAGTAAGTTTATATTTTCATTAAACATAAGTACTCTTTCCCTCTCGTTTAAAACTATACAAAATCCATATCAAATAAGCGTAACATTATATATCTTATTTTATTTTATTTTATTTTATACGTATAAATTAGTTAAATATAATAAGATCAAAGGTTTAATAAAAAGTCAAAAGAATGACTGGTATAAAAGCTAAACCTTGAAGCTCAGAACAATAACTAAAAAATGCTAATATAGCCTTTAACTTTAGCCTAACTTTTTAATTACGTGGTTAAAGAATCCTTTTTTAGCCCGTGTACGTATTTATTAGGCTGAGATGATTAAAATAAGCGTGAATCTTGATAATAATAAAATTTCAGACCTTACGTTACGGAAAACCATTACTATTACCAGTTATTTAAATGTTAAATAAAAGTTAAAACCTCTATGCTTTTTAACTTAAATAGACTCGTTTTATTTCAAATACTTCGTATACAACGTTATGATTATTAAATTAGCGCTTCAAATGACGTTATAATAATCTAATAAAACCAACCTTTACTTACGCGTATAAAACAACGGCGCCTTATTAAGCAATTAAAGTAAGACCTTCTTACAACTATAACAAGTCTACGGTAATTATTAAAACACGTTACATCTTATAACAATAAAACGCTTATAAGACTATACGTTATAATATAATATAGTTTATTTACGTAATTATGTCGCTTTTTTCGAGCCATAAAAAACCGTTATATTAGTCGATTATGTAATCAGCCTTGCTTTTAACGAAAATGTTTTATAAGAAGATTAAGGAAATCGTTTATAATTATAATATTAAAGATTATATTACTAACTAAACTTAAAGCTAGGTAAATTAGCTCAAAGAAAGCCAAAAACAATAGTATTAAAAGGAACAACAAACGTCCAGATGTATTTATATTAAATAATAAATGAAGGTATAATTAAAAAGCGTTAAAAGCGATATTGGAATTTAAACAAAATAATATAGTTTACGTGTATATAATAAGGTTTGTTTAATCGCGTTATGTTTAAATGGAAAGTTTTCAACTTTAATAGATTGTTATAAGCAATAATGTTTTGTATTATTTAAAACTTCTTTTCTTCAAGTATAGAACTTTCCTCTTTTTAAATAACGACTAAAAAGGTAAAATCGAGTAAAGACTTATAACATAAATGTAGAACGCGTAAAAAAATCGTTAGAATAAGTAAATTAAAGTTTTTTCAATAATTTATTATTATTATTAAGCCTTGAATATAGCTTGAAATTATTCTATTACATATTCATTATATATTTATAATAGGTACATTTCAAGGTTTATAACGGTCGTTAGCCGACTACGAATTAAATTAATTTAAGGCTAAATATCTTGCTCGTTTAAAGCGTCGACACCGATATTAATAATAATCGCCCGATCTGTTGGATATGCCTCGTCGTGCCGAAGACGGTCTTTTTCTAACTTTAATATCAAATCGTTCTTTTTAAATCCGAATTGTTTAGTTATAATTTTATTTTTTACATTTATAATTTGTATTATAAAGGCGTGTGAATCCAGTTGTTACCTTTGAATAATCATTAATTCTTATAATCTATGTAGCTTGATAGTTTTTTTTAATATCGTCGTATGATATTAAGAGGTATTAACGACGTTACGGCTTTAATAAGTACGGGCTAATAAAACTCACGTGAGGATGTTAAGCTAGGTTAACGTTAAATAGTTTTATAAAATGTAACGATAAAAAATATACAAATATGATAATAATTCATATAATAGTTATATATAATAAATGATAATAATAACGGCCGTTTTATATACGTTGCACAGGGTTTTTGTTAGAACTATTTAGCGGTTAAGATTAATAAGTCTTTTATTATTTATACCTTGAAACGTTATATTCATAACTAGCTCAAAATGTAATAGTCTTACGGCATAGTTTCGATGAGTTTTATAACTGCTTTAAAGTTTATAATTATTGGATATAATTTCATAAGATACTCTGATTATATACATACTCTTTAATAACGCTTAAAAGGCTTAAAAACTAAGACTTAGTTAAAGCTATAACTTAGTTATTATATATATAAAACCTTACCTTTAGACTTTTAATAACTTAACTTGGTTAGTCTTGATCGTATATACTATCGAAATATAGTACTTTACATAAGGTTTAATAAATCTTCACTTAAAAATATCTTTCGGTTTCTTAATCGTAAAACTTAAAATGTCGATTTTTTTTTGGTATTCTCGACGGTTATTCCGTAGTCTGCTATATAAGAACCAACTAAAGTAAAGTTTTGACTAAATCAAAGGTTATAAGCCCTTTAAACGCCTACGTTTTAAAAAGGCACCTAGCTTAAATATCGTTTAATAAAACCTTTTTAATCGATTTAACTGTTAACTATCTCTTATCTTTTCCACGCCGTTGGTAGCGATTATTTTAAGTTACGAATGTATTTATAGCTATTTTAAACATGTACTTATTTCTTAAAAGGTTATTTTCTATAAAATAAACTTATAATTAAAGCTTTTTACGAAACTCTTATTAAACTTTAACTATATAACAACTATAATTAAAAGATTAGAAAAACAAAAGCATTATGAAAATAGCTTTTATAATAGTAAATAAGGCCTCGTTGAAGAATAAGGTAGGAAATACGCAAATCGTTATATTTAATATATATTTGATGTTAAACTTGAACAGTCGATTTAATGAACGATTATATGTTTCACTAAGTTTATCTTTAACGATGTATTAAAGATTAAATAATAATATAGCAACAATTTTTTCAAATTTAATTGATGAACCTTCCTTTTTACAATTTCAAAATATAGTTGTAGGGCAAATACGTAAACCTGTTGATCTTAAAACTAGATATATATATATATATATATATATATATATCTTATACCTTTCTTAATAGTATATTAACATTTTTCAATCCCGCGATTTTATCTAATTATTACAAAATAATCTTACGCAAGGTGAAAGATTTAAAGTATAAAGCTCTTTAAACAAAATAAAAAATATTGGTTTAAAGGAAATCTTATTAATTATAGAATTATTCTTATATAGCTTTTACAAGAAAGTGAAGCGTTTAAATTAAGAAATTTGTTGTTAAATATTAAACCGTATTTAATATGATTCTACGTAATCTTTATAAAATAAATGTACATAATATGATATATTAAACTATTGAAAGCATTTTAGGCGCTTTTTAAAAAGACGTTTATATTATTTATACTTATACTTATAATATGGCTTATGTACAGCCTTACACTGCTCTAGTATATATTCACTTTGAATTTTCTTATAAATATATTAAAAGCTTTATAACGGTTATTAAATAATTTTCAATTCAATTAATTTACGATTGCATATCGTCTCGTATAAATATCTCATAATAACCAAACATCAATAAACGAAACATCAACGGTAACGATAATGCTGATAATAAGAGCTTGATCTATTTAATATACCGTTTCGTATTAACGACGATTTCTTATCTTGAAATTTTAATTCTAATATTAAATCGCTATTACAAATTTAAATTATAAACCTCTTTTTTCCTACGTTCATAATTCGGTTTACAAGTTACTTTTATTTAACGTTATTACTTTTGATAGCCGCTAATATTTTTAGATTATGAAATGCGACAATTTATTTATCAACGTTATTTATATGCTTTTTTAACTGAGGTTTTTTGTATGTTTTTACTACCTAAGCGATATATCTAAATGTAGTTTTAACACGACAGACGCCATTAAAAGAAGTTAATATATAGCGAATTTCTTTAATAATTTCTTTTTTACTTCTTATTTGTTATAAAGTTAACGTATGAACACTGTTAATTGAGATATTAGATATTAAAACGTACTAACTGTATATCGTTTGAATAAATACGAGTTAATAAACTTATATCAAAATTTTAATTGTTTTCAATTATATCATAAAACTTAATAGTATAAAATATAATTATGATACTGTTTAATTATTATTATGAAACACAGCTTTTTATGTGTGTTAAATAACCTTCTTACTACAATCGGTTAATCATGAAAATTAATACATCTTCTATTTACAAAATCTTAATTATTTTTAAAATATTTTATACTAAATAAAAGGATAAAAAAATCCTTTAATACGCTTACATATCACGGCTTTTATGACATACATAAACTGTAACGGAAAGGTGTAGAAAAATTATACTTGTAATATTAATAAGCGCTTTATTAAAAACTTCTTTATGATAAATAGATAAAAATTTGTTAATACTTTTATAAAATAAACTTAACACGTAAATTAAATTAAAAGGTTCCCTTAAACAATTCAAAAAGGTGGTAATAAGCGTATTAGATCAATGTTGAACTTCACGAAAATTCTGAATAAAAAAAAAAGTTTAAACTTAATTTAGGTTTTAATAACTCTCAAACCCCTTTTTTATCAATCTAAATTTAACGGTTTTAATCAACGACTCAAATGTTTTATATATACTAAGATAAACTATTAAAAAGAAAATTACTGTTATAATCTCTATTATTTCTATTCTTAAAGTTAGTTCAATTCATTCTGTTTCGAGTTTACAACGTAATATTGTTTCATATCAAGTTCAGGTATAACATACGAAAGAATTAATCAAATATATAAACTATTTTAAAATAAACTTATAGAATTAAAACTCAAAAACGAAAAATGTATTATTTATATGTTAAAGTCAAAATAGTTTATTCAATCAAATGATAATTTGAAACATAACATAAATGATGAATACGTAGTCATCACTTCAATAAAAAACCAAAATGAATTTTAAGTAAAATATTCGAGAAGCTTTTGATGTACAAAAAACTTATACTAATAGATCCATGTAAGAGGTTTATAGAAAAGGTAGGAATAAAATTAATCAAACTGTGAAAATTTCAAAATAATAAAAGTTTAAAGGCTAGTAAGCTTTAAAAGTATATCTTAAATACTTGTTTATGTTTAGTTATTTTTAATAAAATCTTACAAATGAAAATGTTTCTTTATAGCCGCACCGTACTAGTTACAGTATTAACTTTTAATATTTATATTAAACCTTAATAAGTCCTTTTAAAACTGATAAGATACGCGTCATTATCATTTTAACAGGTAAAAACCTATCGTGAAAAGCTAAAATGTTAAAGGTTATTTATATTTTATAACGTAAAAATTACTATTATAGGTTATTTAAAAAAACCCTATTTATTATTTATCTCTTAAAATTCCAATTTTTTAAAAATACCTTAATAAATTTATTTATAACTATTTTAGTTACTACCGGTTTGATTACTTCTAGATGGAAATGTTTAATTCACTATTTAATAAGCTGTTTTCTTAAAATTATACCCATTATTAAAGATAAAATAATCTTAAACGTACTAAGCGTTTACTTTTCAATAAGCGTCTGTAAATCAATAGACATACTTATTTAGATCGAAAATTTTATGAGTTCATGAACGCATAAAATATGTAGCTTTTAGTTAAACGTATAAATATAAATTAATCATTTCAAAAATATCATCTTTACTAAAAAACTATCTTTATTGAAGCTTAACACAATCTTTAGCATTCACTGTTTTAAATAACCTATTGAATAATAACTTTGAAGTTTAAAACATCGTTATTATTCATACCGAAACTATATTTATTGATTTTAACTTTACTTTTTACCAGACTAAAACGAATATAAATAACGATCATATGTAAGCCATTCAAATATCAATCACCTTACTTTTAAACCGCTTTTTTGACTTGAAATAAAGTTCTTATCACTTGTAATAATATTAAAATTAATGTTAGTAAAAATTAAAATAAGTACTTATTCAACGACCTTATAACTGGGTTTTTTAAAATCTACCAATAATAAGCTTAAAATTTACAATACTTTTTTGATCTTTCGTTTGTTATAAATATTCGGCTATTGAGTTATTTCCTTTACAAAACGCGTATTTTAAACGCCTTGATTTTATCTTAAAAAAACTATTTCACGTATTAAAAACCTTACATTGTTCTAGGTAATAAGTTTAATATATCGAAAATATTCGTCATTTTTTAAACTATATTATTAACGGGTTAATAATTATTCTTAACGATATAATATCGCTTATAACCTTTTGATTACAACTTGCTTACTAAGAAAACGATATACTTAGACTTTATCGTGAATGAAGTAAATACAAACAAATTTCATCGCCTTATTTGAAATAACCGTTAAAATCTCGTATATTTTATGTCATACGTTACTCTTTTATTAAATAAATGAACAGGTTACTCAAACTTTCCGATACTACCATTTTTCTTTCGAAATAGTGAGGTTTATTATTAATATCGTTATTTTCGTTATCCTGAACAATAATATAGTTCTAACGAACGAAGTGTTTTACTTTATTATTATAACCTTTATATAACTAACTAGTATAATCTTTTTAGGCTTTAAACTTGGGATAAATGCTAAATTTAACTGTAAGTTAAATTCTATCGTTGAAATAGTTCAATAATCTTCCGCTATCATTCTTCACGTCGTAATGTAAAGTTTGGTTTCAATCTTTATTATCAATGTTAATATAATCGATCGAATACCTTTACTTAAAAGCTGTAAAAACCTCGTTACCTCTTATTATTATTAACACGTATACAAAGCCTCATTTTTAAAAAGAAAGATTAACATTGAGTATAATATCGGAACGGTAATATATAAAATCTCCGTACATATATATATATATAAATATAGCCTGGCTAAACGATTAGAATAAAAACCCATTTAAATAAAATATTATTATTATTATATCAAACTTTTACCCGTAAACGGCAAAATATAGTTTATTATAAAATTCTTTACACGTTATTATTTTCGAGAATTAACAATCAAGGCGTATTTTTATAAAAATGTCGAAACCCATTGTTCTCCATATTATCGAAAAGAAAATAAGTGTAATAATGCCGCTTAATATACCCGTAAAGTCTCGTATTTAATAGCTTACCTGAACTTATCGCCTTTACTAATTCAATTAATGTTTACATATCGTCACGTATTTTTTCCCAAACTCTTTTATCTTATGTTGCTTAGTTTTAATCAAGGCTTTAAACCCATTTAAATCGACGTAAAGCTTGAAGATAACCGGTTACAAGGCAATGTTTTATTTGCTACCTATTTCAAAAAATACCTTTTATTTGAATTTTATAGTTGAAAAATTTTAAACCTGTTTACGTTGAAACTTGAATATATCGGTAAATATAAACGTAAATATCTGTATTATAGGCTTAAAAAGTATAGTAAGTGCGCAAAAAATATCCCAAAATATTCATTTATACGTAATAATACGTATTATAAAAAGCAGAAAGTTTGAAAATCACATTACTTGGAAAAAAATGTTTATAATTAATAGTACGAGTTTATAAAAAGCTACACGTATGAAGATACAACGCTATTCCTTATATCATTCTTTGCGAGTTTATAACGTACGTAATTTACAGTCGTTACTGTACAAAATAAAAATTTTCAATTGTTTCCTTTTTTTTCCAGCCATTCATATATATTAAAATTTGTAAAACTTCGCTCAATCATGTTATATAAACCGTATCATAAGATTTAAACTTAAATATTCGATTTAAAAATTATATATATTGTTCTTTAATTCAGTTTAAAATCTTGAATAACGTTATTTACTTTTTGATTTTTGTATATCAAATTTTTACGTCTAAAGTGTTTTTCATTGGCGACGTTATTTCTCTCTCTTTACTTTTTACTTTTACTTTTTTTAATGACTTCTTAACATCAATTTTAATAAGTGACTTTATAGCACTTTGTATAAGAAATAATATAGGATAATTTTTTTTTTTTAAAAGTCGTTTTATATTACAAAGTATCTTAAAAGTAATTGTTATCCAGCTTTGAATATACGCTTTGAAAAACTTTGATGAATCTTTTAAAAAATGTATTTTTCATCGTCTTTTTTAATAAAAATACGACCTGGCATCGGCTTCTTACAGCTGTAAAAGTTTTAGTTTCCAGCTTTGAAAACGAAGATATAATTAAAACTACCTAGTATATTTATTAGTATTGTAAAAAAAATCGTACGTAAATTTACCGCTTTTAATAATAATTATAAACGGGTTTATACGTTATAAAACCTATTGTTATAAAAGGGTTTTTATATACATAGTAGCCTTTATATAAATGAAAATAAACCTTTTTACTTACTTTACATTGTATCCAATCACGTTTTGTATTGTACCTAATTTTAATTTTAGTAAGCGTAAAGTGTATTGCCGTTCTTCTTTTTTTCATATAAATTTTCTTAAAATTTGAAACCGATTAACTTTTTCATGATTTTTAAGATAAAAAGCGTTAAATTTAAGTTAAAGCTATATAACTTTGTTAATCATTCGCTTTAAAACGACAGGCTTAAAATTATTGAGATTATATTAGATTAAAAACCAAATACTTAAAATATATTTATAAAAAGTAAGAACGTAATATTAAATCCTTATCCTTGCGTTTTGATTTCGTTTTTTAACTTTATTTTCTAGGTTGAGAATAGTAACTTGTAAATATTATTAACGTTATTTTGAAAATAATTTGTCCGTTTATTTATAAGTAGATAGAAACTTTACGTATTTATTTGAAATTACCTTCATGAACATACTTTAGACCAAAGAAAATATCATTAAGATGGAAAGAATAACCTAATCTCTTACTATATATTTGACATTTAAAAGGGATTTTTAACTTGTTAAACGGTTTATAAATTACTGTCATAATCGCGTTATAATCTTTAAAACGCAAGTTTTTTTTAAAGAGTGCTTATAAAATATACCGTAAATAACCCGATAATAACGTGAAAAGTAATGATATTGAATGGTATTGTAAATTTGTAAATAAACTATAACTTTTTCAAAAGTTACGTTTATCTTCTTTGATATAGAAATAAATTTAAATACCTTTTAACGTGTTTAATGAAACTTTGCGGAATATATGAAATATTAAAGTTATATGAGTTTAAGCCTATACGTTTTAAGCCGAAACAATAGGTTTTATTATGTATATGTTACATAATATTTAACAAAACTCTTTTAACATGTTAAATCTCTAATTATTACATTTCTTTCTTATATATAATAACCTACTATGTTTACATTCATACTGAAACCTTTTTCAAAATAATCACTTGGTTTTATGATAAGTAAACTGGTTAGGAAAAAATTTAAGCTGTAAATCGCATGTATTTTTAAACAAAAAATTCTAACGTTTAGTTCTTTTACATTAATTGCTTTCGTTTCAGTAATGAACTATAGTTTTTCTATAATATATTTAAGCTTTATTTTATTTAAAAATTTTACCTTAGCTTTTTTTTTGGCCGTTTTAATTATATAAAGTTAATGCAACGATTTTAAATAGGATTAACACGCTTAAAGATAAAGCGAACGTTAAGATTAAATTATAATAAAGATATTGAAACGATTATAAGCCTCTTATTAAAGTTAAGAAAATTAACCGTTTTTAACTTAATTAACTTCATAATTAATGTTATGACATTATAATCGGCTAAGCTCATTATAAAATACTCATTCAGTTGAAACCTAATTCAGATGTTTTAATAAAGCCAAATTGACCTAATAATCTGGAGTTTTATAAATTTATTGTTGTTCTCGGCTTTTATAAATACATTAGTTGAAAATATAATTAAATGAAAATTCTAATTTTTTTGCATGATTATATACACCGTTAAAGCCGTTGTATGCTTATATTTATTGCTGAAGCACGTATTTAAATATATCAAAAAAGGTTTGTTTATTGCTTCCATAATATAAATTATTTCAAGACGCAGAGACACGTATAAGATAACTTTAAATATATCCCTGCTTTAGAACAGTTTTTATTAAAAGTGCGGGGAAAAAACGAAAGAACGATAGTTGAAAATACTATTGAAGTCCCGCTATATTAAAAACTTATAAACTTTAAAGCGGCTATAAGTTTTATTGAAATTGTAATGTAAAAACATTGAACTTTAAGTTAATCATAAATATGAATTTTCAAGTTATAATAAAAGATTTATTAACCTTAGTAGCTAACCGATCGTAGTAAAAACCATATCCGATATATATATAAAACGGCCGTGTTTTATATTTCTTATAAGTACTATTTAAAATACTGTTATAAATATATCCTTTAATATTAGATTTTATGTAAGAATTAAGTAACATCTTAATAAGATCTTAACGCGAGTTTATGAGCCTGTATTATTTATAACCCGCATTATTAGTAGATTTTATTATTTAATATACCGACTAAATTTGTTATTCTTTTATAGTTATAAAAAATCAAGAAATATTTATGAAAAAATCTTGTTATATATTTTAAAACAACATTTAGTATCTGCCAAATGAAAAACCAAACGTAAATATATCGATCGTACGATACAAAAGTTTAAAAAGATTTATATCGATGAATTATATAACAATATTTGTACTTAAATTATTAAGCTTTATAAGTAATGAAAATTATCGGCATTCGAAAATTTATATTTAAATTAACGAGCTTTTATAATGTAGATCAAGAAGAAAAATACACCCCATAAGTAAATAATTTAAAATTATAGTTAGAATATGAAAGTAGAAAATAGTTAGTAGTAAGAGGCGGCATATCGGATAAATTGGGCAATTATTCTCAGCGTCGGCGTTTTTAATTATTAAAATCAGAATTTTTTAACCTTAATTTAATTTAATTAATAATCGATTAACGACCATTATATACCCCATAATACACCGTTTTAAAACATGAAATAGACATATAATAAGGAGTTTTTAAGCTATATTTAAGACATAAGAAATCTCTACCGCAATGCCAGTCTATCGCTGTATGCTCGCAACGAAGACGTAAGCCTTGAATTGAAGTAAGCGAATCGCCTAAGAGTATGGCCGTTACCCAATACTAGCGACTATTGCGAACTATTATACGAATTAAACCACGGTCTCTCGCTCTTTACAGGAAGAAACATAGTGCAAATACAGTATATAATCAATTTAACCAAAAGAAACTATGATTATTGTGCCGTTTTACCTACTATTTACAAAAAACATTATAAGCTTATATTTACTTATATGAAATATGCTATACTTAAAAGAGGCATTGAATTATAATTTTAATAATTTGAGTAACTTATTCTAATCAATTACATTTAGAAAATATGAAAACTTTCAAGCTTAACCTTTATTAATCATAATACAAACCTTAATATTTTACTTTTTAATATTATTGGTTTTAAAAATAACCTTTTACTTTTATAATCAGTCGTTGAATGGTCCTTTTTTTCTTGATAATAGTTTAACTTTTTACTAATATTATAGAAGAAAACGTTTAAAAACCCCAATTATGTTTTAAAAAATGAAAATTTAAGGTTAAGAACAACTTGAACTTATAAATGGCTTCGACTTTATCTTTCGTTATAGAAATATTGGTACAGTTTATGATAGATCTTCAAAATTAAATTAAGAAACATCTTACGAATGATTTAGCCGTTTTTTATACTAATTCTGTTTCATTAAAAAGCGTTAAGATTTATAAAAAACATGTAAAATATTTCTTAGCTCATATTTAAAAATAACAATACCGTTGGTATATACGCACTTAAAACTATCAAGCTTCGTAAGTGTTTCATTTATAAGTTACTATAAGTATATTTAAAGTATTTTGAAATCTTATCAATACGATACTAAGTACTTTTGATCTTTTTTTCTTTAAAAACATTAATACTTGATTTCGATACGGTAAACGAACTAAAAATAATTAAAAGGAATTTAACCTATCAACAATGATAATACATATGTTATTTTACAACTTAATAATAAAGACTTTTTTTATCGGTAATAAATATATCTTGAATACGAGAACTTTATTGAATAAATAAAAGCTAACTACTATCCGTTTCTTCCCAAGTGCTATTTATTAAATAACGAAAATAAAAGAGTTAAACAAAATTAAATATTTTATATAATCGAACTATTTATTTTCGTACATTTAAGTAAAGCTTTTGTTAACTAATGTTTAATGTTAAAATTTGAGTTATGAGATTACACGCTAATGAACTAATTCTACTATCTTCTAATATAATTAGTACGGAATACTTTATCATCGCTTATTTTCATAATATCTTTTTTAGCTTAATAATCGCTGATTTAACAATCTTTTTATATTCATTATAAAATCTAAGTCGTACGTACAAATATATAAATGCCTTTCGTAATCTTAATTATGAATATATTCTTAAGCCGTTAAATCCTTTTTAAATATATTCTAAACTAACTTTTATCGCTTTACATCACATTTTAAAGGTTTATGGCTTCCGCATTTATGAACTGTATATTATAGGAAACTTCGTTTAAAACACTAAACTCATATAACAATTAAAACTTTACTAATGTGTCGTCCAAAACACCCTTTTTAACCTCTTAAAAAATTATTATTTATCGTAACAGAAAATACCATTCTTTTACTCATCGTAAAACATCCCTTTTCTTTGTAATGTTCGATATATATTGAATAACTTTTTTTTTGAAACGTATTAATATATTTATCACGTTTATGAATGATACTATTTTAAGTTTATTAGTAATCAATGGGTCAAACATCGTACTGTTAAACTCAAGCTTAAAAGTAAACTTCTTCGTTAAGCCGTACAAATTGATAATGAAGAAATGAATGTATAAACAAGTATCTATAGTATAAAATTAAAATATGACCGCATTATAATGAGTAATAACTTAGCGTTAAATCAAAAAAGTCTTTTTCGTAACATTCATAGTGACTGAATCTTTCTATATAATTATTAAACAACAAATCTTTTAAAGATGAATGTTCTTTAACTCAAACTTTTTTAGGAAAAATATATTGTTGAAATATGGTTAAACAAATAATTACGATTATATGATCATCAAAAAAACTCAATATTTAATAGTAAAGTACACTTTAACTCGCTTATTAACTATATAATAACTTTGAAAGTATTTATTTTAAATATGCGGTTTAATATTATGCCTTTAATACTAATAAAAGTTTAGTCTTTCCTAGAAAAATCTAGCCGCCTTTAATACTTTTTATTTTTAAAATGTTATCAATATATATCTTAATATATAACACGGACTCCCGTTGTGAAAGCTTGCTCATAAAGATACTCGAAAATATTACATTTATATAAACGGTCCTCAGCTTTATATGGGTTTTGAAGTTACGTCTGTATAAAGAGGAATATCACTTAATAAACGTTTACCTTATTTTATCAACATTTTTATACTATGAACTCTTATATATCTAAGCTACTATAATATTGAAAAGGTGGTTTGTTATAAATAGTTTAACATTATTAAATCTTGATTGAGAGTACTTTTTGTCTTTAATCGTTACGTTTCTAAATATAAAAAAAGCATTCCCTTACAATATTATAAACAAAACACGCTAACTTACCTTAAAATTACGTTTTATAAGATTAAGATATAAACGTTTTAAATGTTATAGTATAAGGCTTGATATTACAAAAACAATTATAAACGAAAAAGAGCATTATTATTTCTACTAACCGTGTCGTTATTATACTTAACATGAAACGTTTCCTCTTTGTAAAAGCCTTTCCCATTATAATATAACCTGTAAATGATAGTTGTTATTTTACTCAATAAGCATCGCTATGATTGACTATTTTAAAAAGTTCGTTTTTTATCTTAAATAACCTCTTTTAAATCAATAGAGTTTGATATAAGGTTAATATGTTTACGTTTATAATTAAGAAACGCGATAATAACCGCCGTTACAACAGTTATAACAACCGCTACGATTACCGCGGCCTTTTTTATAACCTTAACTACTTTTATAATTATTACCACAATTATAATTATTTTAATTATATCCGCCTCTTCCGTTTTCGTCTTAAAGCTCGCTCGTTTTAAGTAACGATTTCGTTAGAAATAACTTCCTCATTAAAAAATCCTTCATATTAAGTAAAACTCTTACCTTATTGAGATAATCCGCCGCATTAAAAAAACAGCCTTATCAAAACAGCCAACATATTGGTTATATCTGCCACGCTATATACATCAGCTATAATATTATATTAATACCCATTGGTGTATTTTATAAAAATATTAATAATCCGTTAATAGTAAGGGGAAAGTCTTATATTGATTGTAAAATTGAATCTTCACTTATATTGGTGTCTATTAATATAAAATCATACTGTGATTAAAAGATGGAGCCTTATAAACTACTATTCCTTTAAGAATAAATAAACCACAAATTCAACGTTATATTACTTGTAAATATGGGTATAAATACGTAGAAATCTAACTAAAACTAGGTTCTTAATAGCCTATCAATTATAAAAAAAACCAAACCCCTAAATTTCCCGAGAGAAATTCGTTGTATTTATTACTTATATCTTTAAAAGGACTAATAATTTTTTTTACTATAAATATTGTTAGATCTTTCAATAAAAGCTATTGTAAAGTTTTATTTAAATTTCCCGATTAATATTCAAAAACGAAATCGAGGTTAAAGGTTATAATTACTCACATAATATTTTCGAGTTATTTAATATATTATGTTTACGCTTTTTCAAGTATAATTTAGGATAAAGGTTTTCATGAAAATGCTTATCGTATAAGCTTTCTTACTACTGAACCTATTAAATTTACGATTTTTATTTTATTTTATATCAAATATCAAAGACGATTATGATATAGTTATTTATAAAGCTATTTCCGCTAGTTCGTATAGAAAAATAGCTCATAAAAAATTTTTTTTAACTGGTAATAACCTAATACGTCGCGTTACTCTTACCAATAACTTTTATAATATTTTCAATGTTTTTTCAAAAAAAACAACGTATTTTTTAACCCATTTTTGAAGCCGCAGCTATCTTTATAGGTTCCCGTTAAAAAGGCTCGTTTATTACAAATAATTAAGTAAAGAAATGCTGTCGTATTACTTTAAGGCTAGCTAAGACTTGTTTTTAAGGCTTACTTTGTTTCTAAAACCGGATTTTAATTAAAAATCGTATATAAAGATCTTGCGTTAAAAAACCCTTTCCCACGTTTCGGTACCGGTAAGGTAAAACGTCTCAACTATCTAAGAGAAGATCTCAAAAATCCACCGCTATCCTCTTTCTCGATCGTAATGATCGTTAATTTAATTTTCAAAAATAATTCCGCTTATCCCTATATATCCTTCAATTGTTATTGTATAAAAGTTGTTTTTTTTTTAATTTCATAAAAAGAAAAGAAAACTTACCATACCTTCAATAAATATAGTTAATATGAAAGACGGTCATAAAATTGACCAAGAATACCATGTTTGAAACGAAATTAAGTTAATATAGCGTTTATAATAATAAACTACTTTCCCCCGGGTTTAACAGTATTTAAGGTGGTGATTATAGTTTATAGTTAGTTGTTATCTTTATAGTTACTGACTGACTATCATAGTTTTAGTTAATTTCTTTAACTAATTATAGTACTTTTAATCAAGGGTTTGAAAAAAAAATAGTTCAAATCAGGCTGTAAATTAATTATAAACTGAAACATTTAATTAAATTTATAACTAAAAAAACCTATCAAAAACTATAAAGTATAGTATATTTTGGGGATTCTTAGCGTGTTTTTACCAACTTTTGTTACTCAGTTAGCTTCTAAAACTAAATTATAAATCTTCTTTCTTAATAAATAGTATTAAAACCCATTATTAAGTTTCGATTTAATCTAGTATTATGATGAAAATTAACACGTATTGAAAAGAATTTCATTTTAAAAACCCAAGTTTCACCTTTTAACAATTTTAAGAACAACAAGTCATCAATAGTTAGTTTTCATTATTAAAAGTCAGATTTTTCATACTTGATAAATATGAACATAAATGATTATCAATCCTAATCTTAGAATAATATAACTATTAAAGTTAAATGAGAGAATTAGTTCTTGATATTAATTAATAGTTAAAAGTCCAATTTGACGGTTTTAACAACTTTAAACATAACAAGCCATTTCTAGCTAGGTTGATTGTTAAAAGTCAACTCCTCGTACTTTAAAACCTTAATCATAAAGCATTATTAATATCGATTTTAAACTAATATTACGCTCAATATTAAGACTAAGAAATGACTTTCAAAACCCCAAGAACTTAAAGGTCTAATGAAACGTTTTAGCCAAATCTGAATATAATAAGTTATTTTTTACTAATTCTAACTATCAGAAATCAGGTTTGAAATGCTTTAGGAAATTTATGATATAGAGTTATTGATATAAATGAAAAATCTATTTTCAGATTAGAAAAAAAAAAATTAAAATCTTTAAATTTTAAAAGTCTTATCAACCGTTTCAAATAAGTATAAACATAATAAATTATTCTTACTGCTTTTAATTATTAAAATGTCCTAGGTTTGGTTTAACATTTCTTTATTATGTTTTTATCATATGTTTTCAATAGGTGTATTACGGGGTTTGTAACGGTTATTAATCGAATATTAATTAAATCAATACATGGTCAAATATTTGTCCGTTTAAAGCGCTGGCGCCAAGGTCGACGCTAATGATAATAAGATAATAATATTTATTAAATATAACGATTCGTGCTAACGACGATTTTCTTTCCGATTTTGACGTTCACTTGTTACTACGAATCTAAAGTACTTACTTATTATTCCATTTTCTATATTTATAATCTGTATTATAAAGGCGTATTAGTTTAACTTTTAAGTTTATAATCGGGAATTTTCGTAATTTACATTGCTCAATAATTTACTTTTTAGCATTGTCGTATAACTTATCGGCTTAGAATTTTCAAGTTTGTATACTGTACGAATGATATATTTGTTTCTAGTCTTTAATACAACGTTTACAATTTGCTGTTTCAAGAAATTTAATGAGATATTTGCTATATATAAATATGCGGTAAGATTAACGGATTATAAGTTTTAGTTAGTATATTAAGTTTTAAGATGTATTAATGATATATTGTTTAAGTAAATATATGTTATTACTTAATTACTGTACAAAATATAGTAGAAGGAGATATGGTTGTAATAATGTTTTAAATAATAGTTTAAAGCAAGTAAAAGGGAAAGAACGGCCGTTTTATACGGGTTGAATAGCTTTGCTTTTGCGATCAGTTAAGCTTAAGGTTTTTTTCTTTAATAGCGGAACGTCGATAAGCTTTATAATAACGTTGAAGTTTATGAGTTTTCAACGTAACGCGTACTAATGATTCTTTAAACTATTTGTTATTTTGTTTATTTTTTACGCTTTTAAAAGCGATTATTGTATTTTAAGGATAAAGTTATTTTGAAAAAGCTCTCAACTCTTGATTAAATCTTCTTCATATTTTAATATTAGCTTTTTTAAACCGGATTATAAATGCGGGTTCAGTTTAATTTCAACTAAAGAATTAGCTTTTATATTAAAATTTGAAATAAGAATTTAATGAATATCTTTAACTATATTTACTAATTACTTCTTAATCAATTATTACTATAGTTTGTAGTCAATTACGGCCTCAAATAAAACTATAGTAATCAGTATTTAAGGTGACTAAAATTCTAAGTGTTGATTAGTAACTACAAAGTGATAATTAACTATAAACTACCATTACTACCATGGTACTTTTTAACGCCTTTTTATTTCAAAAACCTCTTAATTATCTTATTAGTTGAACTTTAACGAAGCTTTAAATCTACATATTAGTTAATTATCGTAAGATCTTCAATACTTAAAAAAAATAAGAATTAAGGCCATTAAACATCGTACTAATAAAGTAACTTTTTATTAACTAATGAAATATCGAAGAAGAGTTTACTTTAAACATATACATGGATAATTCGTGATTCTATCTAAATGTGAAATCGGGTTCGTTTTTCAATAACTTGTTCTTGCAAAGGGTCAAATTCATTTTTGTTTTTGTTTCGTTTTCGATTTGGAAATTATTAACAGAAGCTATTATATTAAAGTTGAAACAAAACGATTTGAAAGTAAAGTCAACAAATTAAAATTCAAAAATTAAAACGAAATGTTCTCTTAAAATTTACAAAATTTGCAATAAATAAATAATAGCTACAAATAGTCACATGAAGTTATAAACAATATAATACATTATACAACAATAAAGTTCTTGACCTAAATGAAATACGTTACTTGTATAAATTTCTAAGTTTTTAAAACAAGTAGGTATTTAATATTCATTGTGGTTAATTTGATTAGCCGTATGTTTATTATTATGTAAATAACTAAGCAAATATTCATCATTATTATGTTCATCAATTCCAAATTTAGCATCATTATTTCTAGATATCTAATATTCTTGAAAAAGAAATTTTGAGTATTGATTAATATCATGATAAATAGCTCAGAATTTATTATTCTATTATTAAACAACCGAATATATTATTAATACGTCTTACTAAGATAATCTAAAATCTAATTATTTGAAAACGGTATTAGTAGTTTTAATTATATCATGTTATCATCTTTCTTTATTATGAAAAAATGTGTTTTTAGCTTCAAAATTAACATAGACGGATAAAGAAAGTCTTCACGCATTTTGTTCAAACTTCGAATTAAAACTTCAAATTAACACTTTTAAGAATGTTAATTTTCAAACCTTCATTTGTAAAATAAATGTTAGTTTTATAAAAAAAATTCACATCCTCTTACCTTGTTTATTTTGTATACGGTATCAACTGTTTTGATTGAAATTCCTACATTGAAAAAACAGATTAAAATGCTTATCTTTTCAGAAAATATTTCTAAAAATTTAAATTACACCTTTTAAAAATGAATCTATGTTAAATAAATCTTCCATATAACGAATAAAACAAAAGAGAAAAACAAAACATATAATAGTTTCATGTTTTATATTTTGGAATAATATAACTTTGATTATTAAATTAATTTACTCTAAGTTATAAGAATAGAAGAATAGAAATTAATATATGTAAATCTTGGTTTAAGTTTTTATCATTGTTAAATCAATCGGTATAGTTAGTTTTAATTAAGGCTTTAAATATTTTTTCTTATAACTTGTGTTAAAGTTTAAAGTAATTACGTTAGTTTTCATCAAGCTTTCGATTAATTGTTAATTATATAGAGATATTTTGTAATTAACTAGTAATTAAGTTATTCCTGTGGAAATGTCCACAACAAGATGTGAGTGGAAATGAAATAAAAAGAGTATTTGATTTTTTTTTAAAAATCTAATGTGATGAATATTACGAGTTTTTATTTATTTATAGGTTAATACTTATTAATAGTTTATTTCTTTTAATCAGCCTCAAAAGTTACATTTTTAAATGTTTTAACTTTTATATGAAAGATCTAAACGCTAACCAGGCTTTGAAAATAATCTTTTTATTAATTGTTATTTTTAAAAATGATAAACTTATTAAAAGTTCAAACTTAATCAATATTAACATTTTAATCAAATTATAATTACTTTATAATAATTATATATCTCGTTATGTTTCTTTTATATTTTCAATATAAAAATGAAGACGGAGAAAGAAAACGCATGTTAAAAAACTAATGGCGTTACGTTAAAGAAAGAAACACGAAGAGAAACAATTTACCACGAGAGAGAAAATTCGGTTTGAAAAAATACAGTTTAGTTGGAATAAGTATTGAAAATAAATAAAGTAGTGAATATTTTAATCGTGAAAAGAAGTTTTACAGACCTACGCGTATAAAATAAAATTCTAACAATAATATTCAAGGTACCGATTATATAAAGAATATCTTTATTAAAAGTAAATAAACTTGGTAATTTGAACAGATGATTTATTATTATTATTTAACAACTACCGAATGAAAATGTAAAAAATAAATCAAAAAATAAAAGATGAACCAAATAAGCAATAAATAATCACGAAAAATGAGATACGTAATAATATCGGTTTTTTGTGAATCATTGAAAAATAAAAATATAGGTAATAATATAAACGGCTTAAGTTTTTTTCCTGGTTTTGGCTTTTATACAAAACATTTAAAACTGAATACGGCCTTATTGATAAGTTAGTTTCTATAAAAAAAGTTAGTTTGAAATCGAAAATAAATATTTTATGAAAGAATCAATCTAAAAAGTATATATTAAGTGTTCATTCATTCTGCATTATTTTTAAAGCTTACCGTCTGAGAAATAAAAAGGTATATTTATAGTTATACCGTATTACCTATAACATTAGCTTTAAGTAGCTTTATAAATGCTTTATAAAAGTTTCGATAAAATAAAGATTGTCAATTTATATATAAATAAAACCTTAAATTAAAATGAGTGGTTCAGAATTTAACCTTTTACTAATGAATAAAAGACTTACATAGATTGTAAATAGTGATAATGTAAAAACGAAAACTGTGTCGTATAGAATTGTTTGAATAATAACAATAAAAGGGCATTAATAGATACATAATAATAAGAAAATAATCTTTCTTTAACATATACCGTTCAAGCTGCTCTATTTTCACATATACTGTCAAAATGTTTGTAAACATTTGTCAATAGCTTTTAACTTCTATTTTATTTAACCAGACTTTGTTAACAAAATAAACCCTTATTCGGTTTTGTAAGTATGCCGTTAAAGCGGTTGTATGTTTTAATATATCGTTAAAATTTATATCAAAGAATATAAATAAGTTTTATTTATCATTGTGTCTAATATAGGTTATTTTAAGTCATGGATAAAGGTATAAAGTAGATATAAATATAACTGTTCATCTTAATTACTAACAATATATGATTATTAACTTTAATTTCTTATTAAATCAAAAAACAAATTCAGTCTCATAACTTATAAGCTATAACCTATTATGATACATTGTAATATAAACTTGGTAATTATTCAACCTTTAAAAGTAAAGAAATATTTTTAATATTGATAGCATTTATTAACATAAAAAAGTCTAAACTACATCTTCTTTTTCAAGTTGTTTTCTGAATAAATAAATAACCAACGGCTTAAAGTTTCAACTGATTAATCTTATTTATAACATAATATAACGTTAAACCCATTTAAAATTACAGATAATCATGCGATTATATTACTATAAACGTTTATAGAAGATTTATATCATGGCGGTCGGTTTATGTTACCTTTTTAAACTTTGAAGTTTTAAAAAACTTAAAATAAGGCACCAAAAATAACGGTACAAAGGATAGTATTTTAAGCTTATAATAATAATTTTGATTATAAAGTACTCTATAAATAAACGGCGTATTAACTTAAAGCTATGTTAACTAGTATACAAACAGTATAATCTTCCCTATTAGTTTTATTAGCTTTGAAACCTTTAAAATTTCTTTTCGCGTCTATGTAATAAAGTTCACAATAGTTAATAGATTATCACCTAGTAAAGAGGATTTATTAAGCCAAGATGTTTTAAAAATATTACCTTTTTAAAAGTTAAATGGTAAATGATTTCAACTAATTAAATTTTTGATTTTTAAAAGTTACTTTTATAGCTTTAATGAAATATTTGAAGTGAATGTAGAAAGTAATATTTACTTCATTATTATTTTTAACTTAATGTAACTTTAATATAAAACCCGGTTAAATAAAAATACGGCGGTATATAACGTTATTAGCTAGTTATGTTAGCTTATATGCTTATACATATACACATATTTAACTCGTATAATTATATAATCTAAAACAAAACCGAAAGTAAAATAATTTATATCGAAGCTTTATTTAATTCTTTTAAACAACAATTTCAAAGTTCCATGTAAAAGTATAAATATAAAGCTTTTACGTTATTACTCATATACCGTTAAAGGATGTATTAGAACATATTGAAAAAACTTTACTTATCATTTCATAAAAAAAATTTTTTTTTCTATAAATACATGAATCAGAATAAATATGTTCGTAGTTAATAATAATTACTGTTAACGGCGTGAAAAAGGTACGAAAGAGTTATTAGTTAAAGAAACACTTAAGGTCGCGTTGTGCCGAGTTGTTATAAATCTTAAAACTGCTATCAGACTTATTGAATATACGCTTAAAAGCTTTAAATTCTAAGCCTAACCGATTGTAATAAAAGCCCCGTCCAACACGTATGATACGGCCCTTTTCCCACTTTAACTTCTTTTATAACAACTATTCAAACCTATTATAAACACATCTTTTATAAAAGCTTCCTAATTTTTTCTATACTTACTATTCAATTAGTTAAAATTAATGCGTATAGCGCGTATGATTATATCTTTATTGAAAACCTTTTTATGAAATTGAGTAATTAATTAGAAAGAATATACTTTTATTACGTTACTACGATAAAATCAAAATCTATTTTGAATATTTTAATTCAAAAAAGAGAAACCTTTATCTTTAAACAAGCATAGCATGAATTGAAAAATTACATTGCTATTTTATATTGATTGAGTTAATCATACCGGGATCATAAGGCGTTAACGTATGAAAAGTAGATAGCTTTTAAATTTTATGCCATTACAATGTATACATCTACTGTGTATAAAAATCTTTACGACTTAATTTTTATTACCAATTATTCATCATGTAAAAAGGTACGGTATTCAATTTAGTCAGCGGCTAATGAAATCCCGGCGTAATATTATTACGTTAGAAAAGGTAATGTATGTATTATCAATATATATATCATTAGCCTTCCATTTCCTTTGGTTTAAAGTGATAAACTTGTAAAACCAATATTTTCTAGTTTATATTGATGTAAATATGTAAGTAAATACTGTATTACAATAACTATTGTTTTGAAAAAAAATTAAACTAATATTGTTATCCCTTTTTTATCTTTCGCGTAGACTTGATTTATAATATTTCTTGATCTGTATCATAATGACGGCTATACTAGTAATATGCAAATAACCTTGTTTATATACCTATTTAATAAGTTCAAGATTACATTTATCATTGATAAGGGTTATTTGTTATTTATTAATATCATTATTCAAGTCTGATTTTTAAGATGCCAGTGAAAATATACTGTTTAACGTTTAATTTTAATTATTCGAGTTCCAACCTTTTAAAATGATTGACTAATTCATTAATTGAATAAGAGTGCTCTTCCGTTACTACTCACATACATCGTTAAAGCCATTACAAGCTTATATGTATATACGGCGTTTAATCCCTAGTACAAACTTATTAACAATCTTACTTATCAATTTATTTCAAATAACATTGATAATAATACTAATAATGTTAATTTGAATAAAACCTTCGAATAAAGAGCAGAGTTTAAGTTTATTATTAAAAAGGCATTATTATAGCAAAGTGAGCTATTAAAAATGAACCTCTAATCATATAGTAGATTTTACAAATATATATATTATTGAATACTCAAAAATTCCGTAAAAGCTTTAAATTAGTAAAAGCAGGAGTTAAATTAAGGCTTTAAAACATAAATAAAACGAGTTATTGTAGTATTAGCCAACTATTTTATTTATCACATAATGTAAAAACAAATCTTATAAAAAGTGATTTATAATATTAATATTTTGAAATATTATGAAAGAATCACGCTTTATAAGTGTTTTAAAATATTATATAAACTATAAATTAGTACGTGTTTAGGGTGAATGTTATGAGGTAAGTAAGTAGCTTTATTACCTTGAAAATAATATGAAGTGAGTAATATTACGTTAATGTTAAGCCTTATAAATTCATTGTTTCAAAGTAATGATTTAATTTTAAAAGATTATTGTTAAAGTTAAACATAGATTTATGTGTACGTAATCTTAAAGTAGCTTTTGTAAATTAATTAAGGATTATATAGAATCGAAAGTTTTAATATTGCTTTTACGGTCTTCCTTGAAAAGAAAGGAGAATATGTTAGCATTAAAGCTTTAAACCTTATCATTAAAAGCTTCAAAGGTTAAAGTTTAAAGTTACAATAATGAGTATAGATTGAATTATGTCTTAAAAAATTTAATCTGTTTTTCCGTGCGTTATTCGAGGTTTATCATAACTAATATACATGTATAGGTTATGAAATAACAACAAGGGCTTAACTTTGAAGATTAAGTATTTTAAACTCTTAATCAAAATATATTCATATTTGAAATGAGAGTTTATAAATATTTGATAATTTTATATGTATACAAATAGTGCGAAGAAAAATTGAGTTTTATTCCTTTTGCTATTTAAAAGTAGCGTTTAATCGTGCGGGGAAACGAATTAAACAATGATTTTAAAGTATTTATATAAAAGATATAAAACGTATAATTATACGTATAAGTTATTGTAATAAGGTTATTTATGATTAATTATTCATATAATATAAAATACTTACTTTAAAGGGTTATTTCAAAATCATAAGCCTACAGGTTTTGTTTCATTTTTTGTAAACGTTTTTTACATTTGATTTAAATAAATAAAGAACAATCTTTCCGGTATTACTTTTACATATCATTAAAGCTGTTATATGTTTATATATGCCGTTCAAGTTTCTATAAAACGATATTAAAACGCTTTGTTAAATACATTATTTAATATAGAATATTGCAAGATTCAAATAAACGTGTTAAACAAATTGAATGTATTCGTAGCCTTTAATAGCTATTATCAACGGCGTAAAAACGGTACGAGGTAATAGTTATATTAAAAATATTTATAAGAAAGCTAACCGCGTTCTTAAAATCATATTAATGACTATTTATTAGATTTCATTTTAGGTTTGAAACGGTATTTTATTTGAAGTTTTTTCACTTTTTCTTAGTCAAGCGTCGTATACTTAATCGTAATCGTTTCAAACAATGTATTTTGAAAAAGATACATGATAATATTTAAATTTCTTATCTAATAAAGAGAAATAATGTTAAATTAAATAAATCTCGCGTTTTTAAAATGATTATAGTGAAAGTTAATTTTTCTACGAATAATCATGTGTTATAAGATACAATACGGTTTTATTATTTTAACTAAACTTGATCATATTCTCTGTGCAGAAAAAGAAAAAAAAACCCGATGATAATGTACGATAAAAAACAAAAACGTTAATATTATGTTAATTGCTGGATCCATGCGATTCCAGCCTGCAAACCGTCTATACCAAGACCCACATGTATGATTAGATAAGTGATTGGATACCGGATTGCGAGGTCACTTAGCCAGACCTTCAGGTCTAGCTAGACCTCCCAATCCAACCATCAGCAACATCATGACCTTGACCCCGTGCTCGAGTATTATGCTTGATCGTTCAAGCCTGTTCCAACATTAATAATACAAAAAATCTAACCTATTTAATAAAGTTTCATTTAACGAATTATCGGTCTGACAACTTAAAGTCGTTTATAAGATTAGTTTAATTAATAAGATAGGTTTTTCAAATATAGCTTGCTTTATAAGAAAAGAGTCTTAAAAAATAATTTTAACCCAATTTTTTGACTTTTTCTTTACGTTTCAAGTCAAACCGATTTGATTTATATCTAAGTTTAGTAACGCTAAGTATTATCATATAAATCATTAAAAATGTAACGCTATAATCATTAAATACAGATTTTTAATTAAAACTAACTTCATTATGGCTTGAATAAGTTGAAACTTTACAAAAAACAATATGTATTAAGATTTTCATACAATACGAAATATATAACAGAAGTTGTAAACGTTGTATGTGAAATATGGTATTTCTCAATATAAAGTATTTTTTATAAATGAATTAAGAGACTTTTATATTTCGTCTCTATATTAGTAATAGGTTTTAAAATTATGTATATAAGGCTTATATAGTTTGTATTTGTAATATTTTTAATGTTTCAGAAAAAGAGCTTTTTACGATATATTTGTTTAAAATATTTTAAATCGATTTAAAAACTTAGTCTATGAACTAAGTGAAAAAGGAAATTTAACGTGATTATGATTAAAAAATCTTTCCCATTCTGGGCATTAATAAAATAAAAGTTGATTATAAAAATATTGAAACATTACACAGTGTTAAAATACTTATCGTTATTGATAAAGTTATTATCTAAAAAAGGTTTCTATTTCTATTTTCAAAAACTTTTTATTCTTTAAGTATAGCTTAAAATGATTTGTTTATATGTTTATTGTATGTTTCTAATAGGTATACTATATTGTTAATAACGCTTATGAGTCGTTTATTAATTAAATTAAATCAATGCTAAAACAAAATTTTATGTGCTTTATAATAGTTAGGAGTTGAAGGGTTAGGTTTAATGTCAATGCTAATAATAATAGCTCGATTCATTTAAAATATTATTTTGTATTAATATTGTTTTATTATGTTGATTGTTCTATGCTAAGTTTAATTTATTGCTATAAGTTTAAAATATTGATTAATATCTTCGATATTAATACGTATTAATGATGCGCTACTTAAATAAATACCAGTGAATAAACTTACATTTAAATTTTATCAAGTTGTTCTTTAATTCTTTTATAAAAGGCAATTATAAAATATATAGTTATGATGGTTTTACATAGTGGTTGTAAAAGGGGTTTAAAAAAAGGCCGTTGCATAGGTATTAAATAAGTTTTTTTTAGAATTACTTAATTATTAAAGTTAATAAGTTTTTTTTCTTGTGTTTAAAAGTTACGTTTTTGATTGATCTAAAATTTAAAAACCATTATTACGTAACGTTAATAAGTTTTACAGCTGTTCTAGAAAAATTAAGTTTTCGGCATAGTGTAATTAGGTAGTTTAAAATGCAAGACTAAAATGGTTATTTATACTTTTAATTATCTAATAATATTAAGAAGACTTTTTTATAGAATTAGTTTAATCTAAGAAGCTGATATATCTCAAATCTCGACTTATAATCATCTATTTATTTATATAGTAAAATGGCCTCTTTATTTTATTAGATTATTTAATAATGAGTAACATTACTGCATCTTTTTGAGTTTTGAAAAACATAAATTAAGGTTCAAATTATTAGGTTTCTATAACCTTGTTTCCGTTTTTAAACGGAAAAGGGACGCTTTTAACAATATAGTGAATCAATTAGTTTGAAGTTATAAATTTGTTGTTATTTAATTCATTATAATACGCAACAAGTGGGATGATTTCGTTGTAAAAAAAACTTAAGAGTATGTATGTTATTAACGTTTTAATTCATAATCTTGTAATTTTCGTAAGTTTATAGTTATGGTTTGTTTTTATAAAACGTTGGTTTAAATTATTTCAAATTCTTTTGTCGCATGAAAGGTCTTATTTCGGTAAAACATCTGTTATAATGCTGTTTTAATTTCGCTGCGGAATTTTTAAAGTTCTTGGTAAGATATTAAATATTATCGAAGTTTCGCCTTTTTAAAGAACTTAATATTAAAGTTTTTTAAACTTTGAATTTAACATAATGACTTTTTGTACTTTTTAATTTTTATTATCAATGTTTACGTTTATGATTTCTTTGAAGTTTTTTCAGGCATGTTTTGGTACTGGGTTATTTAAATATTTTTGTCGTTAGTTTACGTAAAATTATTCCTAGTTTTATTATGAATCAGATATTTTTACCTTATATATATTCGGCCGATGGGGCCTTTTCCGATAATTTCGTAATGTTAGCAGCTTATAAAATAATTAAACTTATTATTTAATTAGTTTGTTATCACAATTTTTTTTAAATCATATATTCGAGTATATATCTTAAAGTTAAAAACTTGTCGATTTTTATTTACTTACTTATATATTTAATTGTATGCTACTTGACACTATTCAAATCAAAACGGCATATGGTTTAATTTATAGCGTTACGTTTTGCGTTTTCTTTTTCATATATTGTGATCTTGCTTTAATAGTCACGTTACGGTTTTAATATAAGCTTTTTAATTACACAATACTTTTATTAGTTACCTAGTTATAATTCTTTACGGTATTAGAGTTTTTGACCATTTATATAATAGCGCTGATTATATTATATTTATTATAGGTATGTATAGCTTTTAATCAATTTTTTAAAAAGTGTCTTGTGTTCGGGGGTAGTTCTCAATTCATATATTTATTTATAATTTCAATTTGTTTAAAAATTCGTATATAAATAAGTATCAGAAAATCAAATTTTTACCGTAGATTTTTTGTAGCTTTTTAGTAATTTTTGAAATAGATTAAAAGCTTTAATCATTAATAAATAATTTTAATCAATGAAATAATCAGAGAAAGCTTCGTAATATATTTGAGCACGCTTTCAACTATAGCACTATCGTAATCAAATGTTGACTATAAAGTTTTAAACAAATGATCGATTTTTATAAATAGATTATTATTCCTCTTTTTTCTTTTTAATATGAACTCAAAATCAAATAAGATTTTATTATATACCTTAAAGATCAATGAAAGGTTAATAGTCTAGAAGTCTTGTTTTTAAAGTTGTGTATTATCTTTTATTATAACTATTTATATATTATGTTACATAAGTATTTAAGTTAAATCGTCAATATTGTTAAGTAATTAAGGCTTAAATTCCTTCCCCTCGGGTAAGTATTATTAAGTATGCTTTAAGCTTTACGGGTAATTTTCGTTTAAGAATTATCCGGTTTAAAACGATGAGTTTATTTTTATGCTGAGTTAGTTGATTTATTATCGTATAATCTTTTTGAAGCTTGTTATTTGCTTTATAACGGCATTGATTTAAGTTAAGGTTTTTCTCTTCATTGTTAATATTATATTAATTAAAAAGATTTTAAATATTTATAAAAATCAGTTTTATCAAAACCAAAGACTTCCGATATGATAATAGATATCTGAAAAGGAAAATTTGATCGAATACATATAACTTACAGTATCTAACTAAATTGAATTAATAATTTGTTAATAATTATTTCTTTTGTTTTTATATCCTCGTTTATTGTAATAAGGTTTTCACGACAGTATTTTTTCCACCGGGTCGGCATATAATTATGAAGTTGTATCTAAAGAGTACTTCTTTATTTGTTTCCTTATTCAAAGCTACCTTTCTACTTTATATTAAAATATTCGAGTGCGAAATGGTCCGTAACTATTAAAGATGGGTTATTAATTTAAAGTGTAACCAATTCAAGTTTTTGAACTAGTAATGCTTTTAGAATTGCGAGTAAAGTTCTATTGAAAATCATATAGTTTATTTTACTTTTACAATATTCGAGAGAAAAAACGTTTCAAAATATCATAGTTGATTCGAAAACAAGCGTTCTATTATACTACTAGCAGCGACTTTGTGAAAGGCATCGGTTTTAATTAAGGCTTTTTATATATATAAGATGTATTATAAAACCGGTGCTATTGAAAGAGCTTCTTTTAAACTATTAAAAGCTGTTTAATAAGAGTTGGTGTAACGGGAGTCGGAGTTTATTTTTGTTTATTCGTTTAACGGTTTAGCGCTTTGGGTATAATTTTTAATAGATCTTCGATAAAAGTCATAAAAGCTGAAAAAGGAGCGTGTTTCTTTCAGCAACCTTACGGTTGATAGTAAAGATTCCTCAAATACGTACTATTCAAATCTTTTCAAAATCAACCTTAATTTCATGGGCTTTAATAATAGAGCTGAAAGTCTCAGTTTAATAACGTAAAATTATATTCATTCAAGTTAGCTTACAAGCTAATTCTTTTTTTAAAATCTGAGATCGTTTGGATTTAAATCTCCTGCTTTTTTAGACTATAGAGAAAGACTAAAATATTACCGATATATATAATGTAAAATCTATTTATTATTATATAGTTTCTATTAATTTCTTTATCGACTTTATAATAATATTCATTTACCTCAAGGCGTTTTCGATTTATTTTTAATACTTCATCGATAGAGGCGACCTCGAATGAATATAGGAGATTACCTGTATTAAAAACAAAAATCCTATTAATAATATCGTATATTTTTAATCGGTGTCCATTAAATAAAGATACTTTGAAGCAATTAGCCGAAAATAAAGTCATGATTTGTTAATAACCTCGTAATTTCTTTTTAGTGTTTATATCCCTTTCTTAACACAGTAAAGCGTTCATAATAATACTTTTCAAAATAGAATTAATATATAATCGTAAAAAAACATTTTTTAAAGAGGTTTTATTAGTTAATTAATTTAAATAGAAGGCCTATTTCGTACGGCAATATTTAGATATTGAAATAATCGGTATTTGTTTAAGATACTCTATTAGTTTAACTCAATAAATTTAGGTGTCTAAACTAGGAACATTTTTATAATTCAAAGAATTTATTTGCTGTAAATACCGTAATATAGCACCGTTTTTTATAGCAATAAAAATTAATGCTATAAAATACTATGGTTCATTTTGAGATGAGCATTTTAATATGATGCTAATAGCAATTTTATGAAAACCGTTATTTTTAAACAAAACTTCTTTCTATATAAGATTTATTGTAAATTTCATACCAGAAAGAAAGCTTATTTTAAAGCGTTAAAAGCTATTTTAAAAAAATTGTTTTAACCAAAATCGGAATTTTTTCTCGTTATTTCGCTTAAAATTTAACCATTCATTTATAATCCTTAATGAACTTAGGATAAAAAACATTTTCCGTTACTGCTTCTATATGCTATTAAAGCTATTATATTGTTATGTATGCAGGTAAAGCCTTTATAAATCAATTTTAAGAAGCTGTATTTGTTACTTTATTTGATATAAATTTTTTTAAGACGTAAATAAGCCCATAAAAGAATTTTAAATGTACTCGTAGTTTGTAATAATTGCTACTAACGATGTGAAACGGGTATAAAATAGCAAATGGTTAAAAATATTATTTAAAATAGCAAACGGTTAAATAGACTATTAAGCTCGCGCTATATAAAATAAATCTAACACCTTTAAGTAGTTTGATAAATTTAACGCGTTACCGTACTACATAAGTTAATAAGTAATTATAAGTCGGGATTTAAAATCTATCACAATATTAGATTTGACTAATATTACAAACCCTTTGTCCATTTTTAGTAAAGGATTATTATAAAATTAAGAACAGTAATAAGCACTTTCCTCTTAATATATAAGTTACCAAGTAATAATACTTTAACTAACTAACATCGTCCAAAAAATCAACTAGTTACTAAAAACCCAAACTAATATAAAAGACTTAATCTTAATACTTTTCACGCTTTGACTAGCATGCGCCGATTATCTTAAGTAAACGATCTATCTTTAATATAATAACACGATTAAAAAAGCGCAACCCGTAAATAAAACTTGTAAAAAAGCAAGCTTACTGTGATGGTTCCACCAGTCATCAGGTCTAGCGATGGTCCCCATGGTCCCCGGGTCACGTGACTGAGCACGTGACTGATCGGACGACAGTTTGATCCATGCCCTGGTGGGTCTGGTGGGGGACGACTGCCCATATCTAGCTGCCCACCAATTCAGGTGCATCTCCAGATCTTTCTTTTCCTTCAACCAGAGTTCGTTATATGTTAAGAGTCAATAAGGGTCCCTGTATCCTTCCAATACATTTATGGAATCGTGACACTTACTTGAATAAAAGAAGCTTCCTAAAGCTTTAAGAAAAAAAGAACTAAGCGTAATTCCCTTGTTAAACAAACTATCAACGCAGCTAAATCCAACCTTATTCCTACCTTTACTATTTAAATTAAAAGCAAAATGCTCCGCTCATATGAAAATTAAGATCGTTCTATAAACTTAAAAAACTTCTTTGACTAAGCTTTTAAAAAGCATGATCATTAATTCTGCCTTAATTAAAACCTTTCAAAAGTCTATAACGAAATTTACAAAGTTTTTAGGCATTATATTACAACCCTTTAAAATAAAAGCATTAAACGTTTTAATATATCCTTTATTACTTTAACATAAAATGATTAAGCTTAATAACCCACTTACCACGACATTTATAACTTTTACAACCCTTTATAAAATAGTCAAAAAGAATTTTCATACCTTGGTTTGAAAGATAAAATTTTAAAACTTTATATTTATAGCTAATCGCAACGTTAGTGATTACTTATAAAAGGTATTAATCTTGACAAATATTAATCTTAACTTGATATATAACTATGCTACTTTATACGACGAAAAACTCCCCCAAATACACGATAAGGTCATAAACCTCAAAGTTAAACTAGCTTAAAGTTTTTTTAACAACGAAATATAAAAAGATACCAAAAAAAACGACCTATTTAATTAACTAAGAAAACTGAAGAATTAAAAACTCAAAACCAAAAGATAAATCTCTTACCGTACTTAAAAGCAAAATCGATAATATCACCGGAATGAATCGCAAAAGTACCCCTAACTCTACTTATTAAAAAAAATCAAACACGCCGATTCGTAAAGTAAAAAACCCCCTGCTATCTTTACTAATAAGACGCCTACTCCTATTTATACAACTCCTCTTATTAAATTTAAAAAATAGTTTTTACTACTGGAAAATTCATTCAACAACGATAACTATTTTAAACCCAGATTTTTTCTACCTATACTCTCAGCTACGTTGAAAATTTTTGTTTTTTTAATAACTTCTTACTTTTCGTTACGAAAAATAATGTAAAAATAATCCTAAAACTACGCGATAATATATTAAAATACGTTAAAAAAGTCTATAATAATGTATACGCTAAAGACAAAGCTCAAAATAAATAAACGCCTTGTTGGTAGCTTTGAGGAAAATTTTTAATATCTTGAAGATCGAATTTATTAAGCTCGTAAATATAAACTAAAGACATAGAAAAAACCTTAAAAACCTATTTAAGCATGTTTTAAAACATTTTAATAACATTCTTTTAAATAAAAGCATTAATACAACCGTACGTTTTAATTAGTTTTACTTTTCCAACCATTTTTATAACCGTTAATAGCGTAAGAACTTCTAATTTCATTAATAAAAGGCTTAAATGAAACCCAAATAACAAGTTTTTAAAACTTAAAACGGAACTTTAAACCCTAACCGACTTTTTCAACTTACCTTTAAGAAACCGGTAAAAAGGATACCAACGCTGTCAATTATTATAACATTAAAATAACTAATATTAGTATAAATAGTAAGAAAATATACGTAAAGCTTTCTTACGACTAGGCTTAAACCTTAATGTTTAAATATAATGATGTTTTATTAATAAATAAGGCCACCGAGGCTTTAAATATTCCTTTAAAATAAATACGAGAAAATTAAAGCTACTCGAACTAACTTTATTATAAAAGCTATAGAAGCCTTGAACGCTTAAAAGCTCACCGATTTTTTCCCCGCAGATTAGCTTCTAAAAAACAACAATTCCATCTTCAAAAACAGTACTTAATCTCGGTGTTAAGCATTAATATATATATATATATATATATATATATAGCAGTTGATTTTTGATATATATTTTAAGAAGCAATTCCTTTCTCATAGATTATAGAAATATGAACCACGGATATCTTTCTTTTTATAACATACATGCCTTACAAATATAAATATAAGTACGCATTCACTCGGAAGCTTAGAATTCGTAAGAAAAATCTTAAAAGGATCTTAATCTTAATAAGCTTTGAGGATTTAAAGTAACTCGAATCGTAAGGTTTATAATGAAGTAACATAGTCCGCTAATATAACTTTAGTAGCGCATTTTTACATTTAAAGTCGTATAATTTATAATACCTTGCTTCTAGTAGTTTATATAAGATATAAGGTTATATTAATAAGAAGATTCCTCGATCGCTATAGTATATTCGTGATTTTTTCCAAAAAAACCACTTTCTTCTTCTTAAACCAAAAGACTAAATGCTAAGCCGGTAAGAAAGTCTCTATAAATGAACCCGGTAACCTCTTTAAAACCCCATTTTCGACCGCATTATCAAGAAAGAACCGAATTAACAAAGAAAAAGACAATCTTAAACGAAACAAACGTCGTAAAATTCTTCTATCTTAAAGTACTCTTTAAAAATAAGCTAACCGTCCGCTTTACCTTAAAGCCGTATGTCTAATATAATTGAATAAATGTTAGAACGCTACTTAAACATAGTAACCTTTATCTGATTAAAAAAGATTAACAAGCTAATTAATTCATTTTCTTGCTTTTTTTTAATCCTTTAAAGATTACATATTTATTAATACACACTTAAAACGAACCCAAATTTTAATTTTATAACCAAGTTAACGGCCATTCATTAATTCATACTCCGATAAAGTAGAAAAAGCACTTAATTAAAAATAGCTCGAAAACATAACTGGATACCTTTCCCAATAAAGCCATATATATTTATCCGTAATTATTTTAAGCAATCTACTTAAAAAAGATACAATATAATATTTAAAGTCTTGATATGATAAAAAATAACGGAATTAAATAATACAAATATCGACCTCTTAAAATAACAATAATAAAAACAATCTCTCTTATATAAAGGGTCGTAAGGCTTAATATAAAACACGATATCACTACCTTATTTAAAATGAACTAAATTATTATCAAAAAAAAGAATTAATATTGAACGATGAAGACGATAATTTACAGCGTAAAGAAAAAAAACTAAATTTACATTTACATTACGAACGATTATATGTATTTAATAAAGTCCGATTAATGATCTATTACATGTAAAGCTTTAAATTATTTATATAATCGACCTCTTAAAAATTGAAAAGACTTAAGGCATAATCTGCTTTATTAAATATTCTTAATGAAAATAAATGCTTGTCGTAAATATGTCCTTAAAAACTTGAAAAAAGATTTATTAAGCCTTTTTCAACGATTTAAATAGTACCCATTTTATTTATATAAAAAGTAAAAAAAGGCTTACGTTCTTATGTAAATTACTAGAAGCTCAACGCTATAATAATTGAAGATCAATACTCACCTCCCTTAATAAAAGAAGAACTTAAGATTTTTATGAAAATCGATATTAAAAAGCCTTTTATAAAATATAAATAACGAAAAGAAAAAGAAACCACTATAACGTTTTGCACGAAATATAGCGCTTACCGGTATAAAGTTTTTTCATTTCAACTAATAAATAATCTCTTTACTTGTTAACGTTTTGGTAACGATATATTCCGCGGCCACTGAAATGAGTTACGACATGTTTATAATTATTTCTTTAGAGAGAGAAAAAACATAAACTTTAATCGCCTAGGTATGTTAATAGCTTGGCTAATATAATTACATAGATCGATACGTAAGTAATGACGAGTATAAAGCAGGAAAGAATTTCAAAGATGAGATTTTTAAATTAACAACTTTTTAACCGATTTTTAAAGCTAGATGTTTAGATTTTACTATTAACTTTAAGTTTACAACGAATAATCAAGATCAAAATCTATGTATAATAATAAACCGATTATCTAAAACATTACAATTAATATCATGTTATTATATCACTATGATTAGAAACGCTATTTGAATATATTATAAAAGTCTTTACTATTTACTTAACTAGCTAAAATCATTCAATAGCGATTAAAATTATTGATTTATTTCTTAATTTATTAGAAAGCTATCGAAAAGTTACGGTATAAAACCCCAATTTTTATGCTAGTTTAAAAGTAACTCATCAAAAAAATAGAACTTAGAAATAAATCTTTTTAATTATAATTACGGCTGTTTATAAGTTTTTTTTTTAACGACAAGTTGGAAGTTAGTTATATCAACAATAAACGTAACATAATCAGCTTGTCCTTACCAATATTAAGAGGTTTATTACCGCCAAGAATTATAGATAAATAACTAATAAAAGTATTATTTAATCAAAAGACTCATATTGAAGCTTTAACCTTGTTACCAATATATGACCGCATTCTATAAATGGAGGCGTAAAAAACCGCAATGATTTAAAACATTTCCCGATTTTGCTTAAATTATGATTAAAAGGAGAATCTAATATATAAATAAGCGAATAAATACCGATGAATTTTCAACTTCGAAATATATAATTAAGTATATGTTAAAAGGACATTAGGTACGGTAACGGACTGATTAAGCGATAAGTTAGATTACTTTATCACTTATTAATATTATTTGATTATCAAAAAAGTACCAATCGCCTAGAGACGTATAAGTTAAACCCTTTTAATTAATAGCGAAATTTCCAATAAAATAATTTAGTTTAAATATCAAAATATCCAAATAACTTTTTATCGAAACCAAATTTGAAAAACGTAAAAGGTAAAATTGTGAATGTAAATCATATTAAAAGCGAATGAAAGGCGATAAAGGTTATTATTTTAAGGTTATATTACTGAAAACTTTACAATTAGGTTTTTCTTAAAGTTTAAGATCTTAACGCCATTTAATAAGTTATAGCGAGTTTTTAAAACTCCGCTCGGAAATTAAGACAATATTACGATGAATACTTTGAGGAAATAAGACTTTTGATACAATTAAAATAATAGCTTCAAAAAGCCGAAACCGACATTAAAACAAATACTAATAATGATAGATTCAGACAACTTATAAGATTACGAGTTAAGAAACGTTTACAACGTAGGTATATTTGAAGGACATTATAATAGATTTTTACTATTTATTGTATAATATAGTCAGCTGAATATGATTAAATTAAATATCATATCATCGACCGCAAAATTAATAAAATACTTGTTAAACTATTGAAAATCGTATTTCGTTTTTCAAGTTAAAATATATACTTATAAATGTCTTTAAATATTGGAATTAAAATACAAACTTTTTCGATAACATTTTACTACTTCTTTATATTTACTTTATAATAATTGGTTTAATCAACAAAGTTTTTATAAAAGATATCGATTTTCAAATTATAAAAGGGTAACGTAAGATTTATAATCAATTTATTAACTTTATTGATATCGCATTTACGTCTTAACGTAATTACAAAGTTAATAGTCAATGAATTAAAAGGCTTTGATTTAATAGGGTTATTAAAAACGCCGTAATTATTAGTTTTAATATTAGAATTCTTTTTATACCTTAGGTATGGCTTATAACTACCTTATCATTCGTTTATTTTATGCTTTTGATAAGTGTACTACGGAGTTTATAACGGTTGTTAGTCGACTACTAATTCAGCTAATTTAAGGCTAAATATCTTTTTGTTTAAAGCGCTAGTACCGACCTTAACACCGTTAAGAATTGCCCGATTTACTCCATATACCTCTGCGTGCCGGTAACGATTTTTTTAATTTTAACGTTAAATCGTTGGTACGAATTTAAACTAAAAGCCGATTATTTTATTATTTACATTTATAATTCGATACATAAACCCGTTTTGCTTATCGTTATAGCTACTAATAGGCGGTAAGTTTAATAACTCAAATATTTAAAATTTTTACATTATAATATCGTTATATAATTTTTCGGCTTGGACATTTTTATATCTTTATATTTTACGATTGATATATTTACTTCTAGTTCTCACTATAACAGGTAAGATTTAGTTTTATAGAATATTCAGCGAACTTTTGTTTATTAAAAATCTTTTACTTCGAGTTTGTACTGATGTTAATATATATGAAATGTCGGATTATATTTAAGTTTCAAAAATTTCATAGTGTTATCGTCATAATAATATTTCAAGGTTAAGCTTTAATAATGAGTACATTTACGTACGTATATAATAATGATTTAATCATGAATGAATTATTAAAAAGTTCTAGTTTTAATTTATATTAGTTAAAGGATTTATTAAAATTATTAATTTAAACAAAATCTTAATGAAAACAAAATCTTAATGAAAACTGTAGTCGTTGATTAAGCCTTGAATTAGGATTAATTGTATTAATTAGTTTTATAATTATAAAAGATTTTGAACTATGTTTATATATGTACTACACTTTTGTATTTACTTATTTCTATAAAAAAATCAAATTTCACAAAGTAATAAATTGTTGATTAGTTTGAAACATAATAGATGAGATTCATATATGTTATATTATTGTACCTTATTTTATATTATTCATTATATAAAAATATCTTTCTATTTTATTTTACTTTAGAAGTTTCAATTTAACGGTCGAGAAACTTTTATAAAGATTTAAATATTTCAAACCAACTTCATTAATTATTAACCTGATTTAAGATTTATATTATTGAAATCTATACTAATACTAAACCTTTTCAAATATTATTTTAAAGGTTTTCATTTAACGTGTTAAGTAATTATATTAAAACTTAACCCTTTCACGCTATTTTTTAGCTAAAATATTGGTTTTTTATAATGAGGAAATAATAAATCAAGATAACCATATATCTACTAATTATAGTTTAATAATATCAAAACCTATATTATATATCGAATTTGAAAAAGAAATTGTTTGTAGAACGTTTTAAACTGATATTTAAAGCCTTTTAATTACACGTTATACGATTAAAATACTTATAAAGAAATTAAACCCTGATATATACAAAAGTATATATTAAGTTTTATAATATACATTACATAGAACTGTGTAACTTACGAAATAAATTTATCTTATTATATATAAGATTATTTTGTATCCAGTTTGCGTCTCTTTTTTGATCCAATAAAATATTGTTAAAAGCTTTTTTATACTTCGTTAATTATTTAATGTGATTTTAATAAATATATTGCGGGGTTTATTAAGCTCGTTACTCGACTACTGATTAAACCAATTTAAACCTAAATATTTTCCTATATATATCCTGCAATAATAAAATTAGCAGTCGGAGCGCCGGAGGCGACGCCAACGCTAATAAAAATGGCTTGATCTATCCGATATGCTGCTTTATACCGCTTCCTTCCGATTCCGACGTCAAATTGTCGCTATAAATCTAAACTATTTACTTATCGTTCCATTTTTTTATTTGATATTTATTATAAAGACGTTTTAATAGGGTTTCTAGCTTTCAATGACCGATAATTTCGTATAAATTCTACAATTTAATAATTCACTTTCCGATACCGATATATAAATTATTTTATTAAATCTTCGAAATTTCGTATTATATAATCAATATACTTACTTTTGGCTTTTAAAACGATAAATACGGTTTATTCTATCGAAATGGGTAGCAAACATCTTTTAGTTATACCTTTTTACTTACTGTTTTTAATGAAATCAATAAACAAAAGATCTCGGTTAATATATTAAGTATTAAAACGTATTAATAAAACGTCGTTTAAATAAATACGGGCTAATAAACATACCTTAAAATCGCAAGCTGAATTCTCGGTTGATCGTTATATAAAACATAATAATAAACAGAACTAAAATAAATTGGAATAGTAATTATGATAAAATGTAATAACATAATTAACCGTTTTATACGCGTTAAACGAGACTTTCATTCCCATCGGTTAACTATTAATTTAACAAGTCCCTTATCATAACTTCAAGAATCATATTCGTAATTAGCATCAATTTCCAGACCTTTTAACGTAATTTTGTAATAAATCTTATACTAGCTTTAAAATATATACATTTTCGGCTTGATGCGACCTTAATAATCTTTTTAACAGTTTGTTATTTTATACCCTTTTCGCGCTATTAGCAGCACTTATTACAAACTAAGGATATATTTAAGTTTACTTTACACGATTATTTAGATGTCAAAATATTGCATATTTTATAAAATAATAAATAAAGCTTTTTCGTATATGTTCATACGGGCTTTCATAAAATATATAAGCTTATAACGGCTTTAACGGTATTTATAACTAGTAATAAAAACATTATTTATTATTTATGATTTATTGCCGAGTTAATCCGTAATCAATTTAGAAATTTTTTCAAAACTTTTTAACATAAAATTTGAAGAGAGAAAAAATTTCCCTACTAAAAAAAGATTTCTTTTCTTCGAAGCTTTCAATCCGTTTTTGGGGGATCCTTTTAAGAATATAAGTGAACAGTTTAGACCAAACTGAATGACCGCCATAATATATTATAACCGTATCGAAAATTGAAATCGTAAAATATTTAAAAGTAAAAAACTAATTCATACAAATTTTTTATTTTTTTCCCTATTTAAGAGTATAAAAGTTAAATTTCAATAATAAGGCAATAAAACTAATGAATATTGATAATGAAAGACTATAAAGGTTAAACTTAATAATAAGGAGAAAAATAGAACTATAGAAAGAATTTCAAATGATATAAAAGTACAGTCAAAAAATAGAAGTAAATATATAGATATAAAAGATTAATAACAAAAGACTTCAAAATTCAAATTAAATAGTGAAAATAGAAACAAATATGTTAAAAAGTAATCAATTTTTTACGTAAAAAATTTAAAAATATAGAATTTAAAAAAGGTAAAGAGATAGAAAGGAATTAAAAAAGAAAATTTTCGGTAGGGTTAAAACCCGTATAGTATATAACGATAAAAATTTAATATAAAAAAGATTTTTTTTCGCATACAAAAACCCTAAAACTAAAAGTAATGTATGTTAATTATTGTTATTTTTTACATCTTATAATCATCTGATCATTACTATTGTTTGAACAATTTAAAATTTTAATTTTTCTTACAGTCGGTAATTTAAAGTAATAAAACTAGATATTCAACATTTTTTAAAAATAATAATAACTATTTAATAATTTTAATCAATAATATTGAACTTCCGGCATTTCAAAACAACAATAATAAATATTCGGTATTTGAAAAAAAAAGATAAATCTTGAATTTTAATATTTTCAAAAAAAGAAGACTATATGGGAATTTCAACTTAAATTTAAGTACGGTACGTGTTTTCATAAGTTAGAAAAGAATTAACACGTATTAAAAAAAAGTATAATGCGTTTTTAAAATTTTTAAAAGATCATACGCATTAACTTTATTTTCAAAACAACATATATATTATACTTATTTATAATAAAAAGTAATGTGTTGCTGTTATTATTTAAGGTTCATAGATGTCATTTTTTGTTCCCAAGGTAAATACGATTTAAACAAAAAAAGTAAAATACGTCATTTTTAGTTTTAAAAGATAATACGTATTAGTTTAAGTTAAATTGAAATGATACCTATTAAAATTTCATTTAGTTATTATGTGAAATAGTAATAAATCTTTGGTTATTTATCATAGAATTGATAAATATTTAGTGAAAAGATTTCATATTTTGAATTTAAATTGCAAGATATGTAATTAATTAAGATAATAATAAAAATTTGGTATTTTGAAATAATAGTAATATTTATTTCGTATTTCAAGATTACAACAAATATTGAATAACGATTTTGAAGAAGAAAAATTCTTGATTATATAAATTTTAGTAACGTATTTATTACTTTATACGTTAATATAGTACCTATCACTCCATGTAACTATTTATACATATTGTTTATTTATTTTAAATGTTTCGTTTTTTATTTCAACATTTTAGTTTTAGTTCAATAGCTGCTTTTACTATCTTCAAAATTAAAAATCAAACAAAAACGGAAACAAATTGAACCCTTTGCGGAAAAATGTTATTAGAAAAACCAACCCGATTATAAATTCCAATCGTATAATAAAATTTCTTAGTGATTAATTTCCTATAAAAGCAATATGATTAATCGTAATATACTTATTTTATGACTACAAAAACAGTACGAAAAGAAGCATAATTAGCGATAAAAAACAGAGCAAAAACATATTGAATAAAAAGTTGCTTTTATTTAATCTAAACTCAAACGTTATAATGAATAATGATTTATTTCGTTACGCTTCAAATTTGAACTATAAGTTAAATATTCATTTCATCCTCATCACGATTTCAAAGTAATTTATATTTAAAAATGTACTAGGTAGTAATTATTGAAAGATTAAAAATATCCTTTCATCATGATTTAAGAAGAAGTTGAGTTAATTTGACTTTAATGTATTACGAAAACTTGATAAGAACGGCAAACTTTTCATTCAATTTTTATTTTTTACAAAAGGCATTTACATATTTCCCGAATTTCAATTTCAATCTAACTTATCAATTAGTCGGTTTTTAAAAATTAATTGTTTAACATATTAGAATGAATATTGACGACGAATCTCAACGAATTTTAAGAAATTATTTAGACTTTAATTCACTTAATTTTATGAAGTACGTTTATTTTATTTTATTTTATGATTTAAAACTTTATCAATTTTATCTAGTATCACACGTAATAATGTGTTAGAACCCCATACTTTCGTGGAATAATTGGAAGAAGAGAAAGCTACTAATACCGAATTTTTAGGCAATATTCCTTACATACCACATATACCTAATATATTTGTATAAATTATTATAAAATTGTATATTGCCATCGAAAAAACTATCGATATTATGAACGATTATATTTATACCTATAAAAGGTTTTTATTTACCGGGTTCTTAACGGATCATTGAAGAGTAAAACAAAACATGTAATTTATTACTTTTCATTTTTTTTAAAATTAGTAATTGAAAGTATTCCAAGGTTTAAATAATGAAGTTTATTAAATACTTTATATAATTCATTGTATACTTATTACTTACGGAATTTACTTCGAAAATGGTTATATTTTAAACACGACAGTATTTTATATTTAGAGCATAGTAAAAGACGAATATTTCTCAATACCAATTTTTATATATAATAATTAATTAATATTTATATTCGGGAATTCGTTAAATTTTAACTGCTAAAACATTGAGGACGTTTTTAAAACAAAAAACGCTATCAAGGTGTATTTATTATAGTATCGACAAACTAAAATCTAGAAAGGGATTTCAAACAAAATCGTTTAGCATATATTAAATTTATTAAAACGTACATTTTCTGTTTTCGTTAAAGTGTAGACTTGATTATGTGCCGAATCTTATATTTCGATACACCGAGCTTTGTCATTCATTTATTGAATATGAAAGCATTTTAATTAATTAGTTAGAAGATATTTGCATTTACTTTATGAGACTATTAAATTGATAAACTAGAATAATAATTATTTCTACATTGAACTAACTAATTGTTAATTATTTAAATAAAGCCATGTGTTCAAAGCGTTGATTATAACTATAGAATCTAGCATAATGCGTTCAAAGGACTATTTCCCTTATAAATTAACGCCTGATAATATTTTTTTCATCTAAACTATAAAAATATTCTATTTTGTCAATATTAAATCCTATTTTAAATACCAGCTATATTATTTTATTATAAGAACACAAGAAAAGATATAAAAAGAATTATTCGAACCGAACATAATATTTAAGTTCTTTTTTCTAATTTCCTAATTATAAAACGATTCAAATTATGAAAATTAAAAATATGAAAACAAACGTTTCGATCTTATTATTACTCATCCGGTAAACTAGTTAAACAATAATTTATTAAAGTGATGACAAAAAAATTATTAACAACAAAATACGTTTAAACAATACAGTTTATCATCCATACATAGAACCCCGTTTGTTTAATGGGAAAACCTTACCTCACAGGCATAAAAATTTCAACTGTTTCTACGTTGTATATCAAGTAAAGAATTTCTTCATTAAACTAAAGTTTTATAAGGTTTTAAAAATAATCAAGTCCTTTTTTAAAAATTAAGTGTAATAATACGACGTTATTTAACAATTCCAGCTATACCAGCATCAATCCAACAAACCTTCTCTACTTTATCTAATATTATAATAAGAAATAAAAATCAATCATAACCGGATACTGTTGAAATGTTAACTTTATTAAAAAGTTAGCAATTAAAGGGTATAAAAGGTTTATAAAAATAATATATTCATGATTTTAATGCGAAAATTATTGATATTGCGAATGCGGGAAGTTAAAGTTTACTCAAGAGCGGTTAGGAGTTATAAAGAGGAGTTATTCATTTATAAGAAAATATAGAATAAACATTTTAAAAAAGGAAGTAAAGTTGGAAACTGCCTTTTAACAATTCAACTCTTGATTTTAGAAGTTTTTGAAATTAATTACTATTTTTTAACATAAATGTTTATTAACCACAAAAGAACCGGATTCCTTACAATCAAAAACAGCTATAAATAATATATTATATCTAAACTTATTTAAAACGTCTAATTAAACTTTTAATTTTCTTCTTAATCGTAAAACTGTTTTAAGATTTTTTTTAATAATTGCTTAGGATAAACTTTTTTGGACACGAGAAACCTGGTTTCGAACAGTTAACACTAGCTAGAAATGATTTATTATATCTAAATTTGTTTGAAACCTCTAATTATACTTTTAAAAATTCTTGGTTTTAAAAGTCAATTTTCAATCTTAATATTATCCGTAATATCAAGTTTTTAAAATCAAAAGTAAAAATAGTCTATAACAAAGGGTTTAAAGCACGAAAGTCCTGATTTTTAGTATATAAATTTGACCTAAAAATAGCTTATCATCTTTACAACTACTAAAAGCGTTAAATTGGGTTTCTAAACACCATTCATTTCTGAACGGTTTATTTTAATCTTAATATTAATTGGCATATCATTTTTATATTGAAATGAGTAAATTTTTATAAAGATCATTTAAAATATAAAGCCGTTAAGTTTTGATGATCAAACCTGGCTAAATAAATAACAACACTAAATCCTTTTCCGTCTCTGCTTATACAGGCCGTCAAAGCCTTATGAAAACATATTAAAATGCTTGAAGCTAGCTAAAATATCTGATTATTCTTAAAATTATTCAAACCATTGAATCAAACTTGGGAATATTAATTATTCTCAAAAGTTAGTTCTTTTAAAAAAAATGATTCGTTATAGTATCGTAAGTTCAAAATTAGTATTTGTTTATAATAATGTTCATTAAGTACAAAAGATCGACTTTTAATAAATAAAAAGAGCTATTAATAACTCATTGTTTTGAAAATCATTTCAAACCTGGGATGGGGATTTTTAAAATAAAAAGCTTTTGAATAAATTCATAATGTATAATCTCGATTATAAAATGAAATCGAAATTCTTTATAATACTATTTACTATAGAATAAGTTTCATAACTTAATTTTAAAAGCTGATGAAGTAATATAAGTTATTTTAAAAAACCTAGAAACTCGATAAAATATGTTTTAGTTTATAGGTTTTTATAGTTATTAGCTCAACTATATTTATTTCTAGTTAGTTAAAGACTTAATTAAGACTATTATAGTTGGTTAAAAAGTAGTTAAAACTGTAGTAAATACTTCATAAAAATAAAGGTAACACCTAACTATAAACTAGAACTACTACCTTACGCACGTAATATTGTTATTTATTCTGCTTTATTCGTCTTAAATAGGTATTCCTTATTAAATAATGAATGAACCTAATATAAATTTAAGGAGTAAGAATAAAATAAAATTTAAGCTTTATTTATAACTTTTTGTATCATTTATAATGTATTGAAAGGAACATAAAATAACAATATAAATTGAAAAAGTCACACAAGGATCAAAACGAAACAGTAAACGTAAAAAACATAGAATTTAAGGCCGAAAACAATACCCAAAGACTTGTTCAAGATAATAAGAACGTTTACGTATCATTCAAGCTTATTATATTAAATGTAATAAATGAATTCGAAAAGGGCGTGTACCTTTTAAAGGTAAAGTTCGATTCTTTGTAAATATTTATTAAAGTAGCACGTTAAGAAAGTTATTATGCTTTCTTATTAACTTAAAGCCCGATTTATAGTAGGAAACAATTCGTACGTTAAATAAAGCTTTTGGTTCCATATTAAGTGTGACGTTCCGTATATGTGAATAGGACATAGAAGCCCTTGTCTACTATGTACATATAACTATCCCTGGCTGAAGAGGAAAAAGAAGATCGAGCGGAACAGCCAAATCTGGTGGGCAACTAGATAAGTGTGTCCGCCCACAATTCAGAGCCCTAGTGGGTCTGTGACAACCGGTCGTCTAGGAGGTCACGTGCTGTCACGTGATCCCAGGACCATCACCGATAGTAGCGACGTAGCAACCATCACATTAAGGAGTTTTTTAAAATAACCGTTTAAAAATGTAAAGCCGCGCTAAGTATTTCTTTAAAAAAGCTTTTAAAAATAAATACGATAATAAGAAAAACTAGCACGATTATACATCTGGTTTTAATACTAATTCGAACTTAAATTAGCTAATAAATAGAAAAGGCGCCAAAAGTAATCAAATATGAAAGGCTTGAGGCTTTAAAAACTTATTAAAATAAACGAAAACGTTTTCTCGATTAAAAAATTGATAAAAAAAAAAGTGAGAAGGTTATAAATAAGTGATAGAATTTTTTTTCAACCGATATTATTTCACGTTATATAAATATTGTAAAGGTTTTTAATATCGATAGTTTTATCAGTGATAATATAATAAGCGATAACATATAAAAACCAAACAGCCCGAAATAATTTATACTTTATTTAAAACGAAAAGTAAAATTATTCATATATTAATAGCAACTTTAGACTTAAGAGGTATTCGTTATAAGGTATAAAAACTTGCCTTTTAAAGATTGATTAGCGCTAATATCAATAAAATCATGATTTATTTTGTTATAATTTTTTGGAGAAATGAACCGAATATTTACTTAAGACGATGAAGAAGCATAATAAAACGTAAACATTTTCGTAATTAGTAAGTATAACATAATAAGTTGCGAGGACCTTCATAAAAAATATACGTAATTATAAAATGCTTGATCGAAACTAAACGACGATTTTAATAAATTACTTCATTATTTTTCATAAAACTTCTTATTAATTTACCTATATAAGTAATATTATCGTTTTTTATTAAACCAATATAATTGTTGTAAAAATGAAAGGCATCGCCGTTTCATTCAATATTAAAAGCGATAAGTATTAATTAGCTTACAAACTATAAAACAGAGTTATTTTTATTATTGATTTAAATTGATAAATAACCGTAAGAAATATATAACACGTAGCTATACTTTATCTACTTGAAAATAAGAGTTGTAAAACAATCGACTGGTAGATAATACCAGTATTAAATTAGAATAAAAAAGGGGGTCATTGTACTATTAGGTTTTAATGTAATATATTATCAGCCTTCAAGTAAATATGAAATTTATACGTAATAAAGCGTGGAAGCTATATCTTTTATCCGAATATATAGGTATAAAAGGAAATAACGCCGATATTTCCTTAAAAGCATTCGTCGTAATAAATTAAGTTAAGCTTGAACTATTAACTTAGGTCACAAGCGAGCGGGACACACAAGCGAGCGGGACCCTTTTACCCACCTTCCAACCAACATGTCAAATAACTTAATCCCAGCGCATTGAATTAAATCTAATCAATTGGATTCCTCTTCTTCAGACGTTTCTATCTCTATTGTACAAGTTCGCGCATTATAGCCATTGTTGCCGCAAACGTCACAACGTCGCTCACGCGCTGCCGCCCTCCTTGGACGACGACTACCGTCACTTATTTTCTGTCTTGCCAGCTCAGTACTATCCTTTATAGTCTAAAAATCTATTGTATTTCTAACAGAAAATATTCCTCTTTTTATTGGATATTTATTTTTTGTTTTCTGGTATTTACTTAATAAATAATTGGTCTTCTCTAACTCGCGGACCCGGGAATCAACCAAAGCGACCTTGTGCATAAGACCGTATGTAGCCTTTAAAAACGAGCTTAATGCACTAATTATTGATATAGGTGAGCTTTCTTAGTGATTTCTGGCTCAATTTCGGATATAACCCGATTCATTTACTGCTTCCTTAATAGTGGTAGGCGTCTTGGAAGTCCAAGTAATGGGTGGCAGATTGGGATCTGGCGACAGGGTTCGTACGACAGCGACAGCATCCAGCTTTAAAATAACACTTTCTGGGTCAAAAGAAACAAGCCTAGTGGCACTGAAACCTGTTCAAATGTTTCCTGTTGTCATAACAGCATTATGTGCTTCACAAAACGCTGTAAGGAAGTCCTCCTTCAAAACATGGGTTATATAACGCGGAATGAGATCCTTAATTATGTGACTGTAAGCTCGTTTGAGCGGGCTAAAACAGCCGACGTCTAGAGGCAGGAGTCTATGTGATGAGTGGGTAGGCATATAAAGAGTAATAATACCATTGTTCTGGCAATAATTCTCAAAGACCTGGGAATAATGGCTTTTGTGACCATCTAGGATGAGGAGGTATTTACCTGCAGTCATACGTGGCCTGGTATACTTGTCAAAATGCTGAATCCATTCTAACCAAGCTCATTCGTAGTCCGCCCGTTGTCGGACACGTCCACCTTCCAATTGCGTGGCAATGTCGTGTCGCAATACCATGACGCGAGGTAGGGTTTGCTCTGTAAAATGATGAACGGCAGGACCACCTAACCATCAGTATTAATAGCAGAAATTGCTGTAGACCATTCCCTGTTGCTTTGCTGAGCTTGTCTAGGCCTGCCACATCTTTTGGCGCTTGTAACGGCCATGCCGGGCCCAATAACGCCCATCATAAACCCAGTCTCGTCAAAGTTGTAAATATCCGCGTCTTGAATACAATCGGGGGACAAAAGTCTCCGTACAATCCCATTTCTAGACCCCCTGACCTGCTACACCTCACAACTCAATTGAACCACAACATACTCAATTCTGGTCAAAAAATTATCAAATAACTTGCATTCAATAGTCTGTTCAGTAATGCGTGTACCATCTACCAGCGCGCCTGCATGCGGCAATGCGATCGCAAACAGACTCGATCAGCACGCGTATCTGCTCAGGATCGATCTTGGACCATGCCCTCTTGATTAAGTCGTATGTGTACTGGTAATGAGGGATATTGTCCTTTAATTCAGAGAATTCAGGCTTGATAGCACGTATTTGTCTCTTCAGAAATCGCCAGACGTGCTCGATAGGGTTGAGATCGGTGCTGTGAGGGTACCAGTCAATACAGTGAATCCCGTGCTCTTCTAGCTACTCTGGAACACCTCTTAAGAGGTGAACTTTCGCGTTATCTTAAATAAAAGGATCTCCAGCCTCATATAAAGGAAGGAGGCCGTTCTAAAGGACCTGTTTATATGACTCTGTGGATACTCCTCTGAACGGAATATTCGGATCGAGTGGGCAGAAGATCAATTCGCCCAGTCCTCTTTCTCTATCACGTAGCCAGATCTGAGATCACACCATTATCGAAGTACGAGGCTTTCAGTGGCTCTTGGGGTTCACGAGATCGTAAAGGTACGGCTTTGATGAGTCTCGGATAACCCAATCGCCTGGATTATCCGATTTATTTTGGATTGTACACTCGTCAGAGAACAGTGCCTTTAAGAGCTTGAGAATACGCTCTGGATGGTCATAATATTCGGCAAATTCGCGCCTTATCCGAGCCGTCTCCTCGTTCAGCTTGGTCTTCTTGGCTGCTTGCCACTTCTGAAGCCCTTTGGCGTGGCAGAGGCGCTTGATAGTCTTCGTGTAGCAGAGAACACGGGCCTTGTTTCGGATCTTTTGCCACGAAGCCCTGGGAAAGTCCCTCACTGCCTGAATAGTACGGGCGCATTCGCCTCTAAAAGATGGAAATACCATCGTGATTTGCGTTGTTGAGAGAGTGTTGAAGTTGAAGGGTTGTTGACGCGTTGTTTTAATGGTCGGAGATTAGTGGTGGGTGTACGGAGACTTTTGTCCACCCAGTTTACCATGTTTTGCGATTGCCGCCGCAACTTGGCAAAACCAAGCGCGATATGCGTCTGGATCTTTGTTCAAGACCCTCTGGTAGTCTACCTTCCAATGAAAACGCGTCCGGAGCCCTGGTATACGTTTAATGAAGTTCGCCGTCCAGTTCTTTCTGACGCGTCCAGTCCCACGCACTGCCAACAATTGATTCGCCATATTTTCAACATAAGTGTACCGTGGTAGAAATGCTCGCGCATCCAGGTCGAGTATGAAGGAGCAAATGGCATTCTTTTCAGAAACCGTAAGTTTCAAAGAATTGGGCATATTATCGCGTCGTGATAGTCGGCCGGCGATTTTTTGAGCCAGTGTAGAGATTGGTAGGTGGAAAGTGTTAACAAGCTTTCAAACAGAAACATGAGGGTCTCGTTTTTTAACTTAAACAGCTAGCTGCATGTCTGACTTGTTATAACGCGGTGCCATTGTCCTGGGTGGAGGAATACTGGTTGAAAGTTGAAAGCTTGGTAATTTAATACGGTTATAATATGCGTTTTCTTCAATTGCTTATATTTATATAAAGTAAAAGAACGATAGGTATAATAGCTATTATTAAAATAAGATAGGAAAAAAAGCGGGTAAGGTCCGAATATTAAGCGTATAAAACAAGAAGTTATAATATATTCTTGTTCTTTCGAATTTTCGAATTCTGATATTGTTACTATATTTATACCATATTTCCTCGTATAAAATTGCGGTTTTTTGGAATTATATATAATCTTTTATGATTATTAATATAATAACGTTATTATGAAGTATTTTTATATTATACTTATAAATCATTTTTACATAAGGTTTCGAACTTTATATTAACAACGTGTTTAAAAGGTAATTTTCTGCCTTCTTTTCTTTACCGGCCGGTAAGTTATTTATAAAAAGATAATGAACTTGCTTATCAACGTGTATAGTTTATACTCCTGATTGCTCATTATATTAACATTAAATATAAGACGTTAAGCGCGAATTTAAAAGAAAGCTTTCGTATAATGTTAGTATTTATTACAAAGCGAGCGAGAAAAAACAAGTTACTCAGAAAGATATTTTACCGTGTAAACTATTGTATTATTATTTCCCCTATATTACGCGGTATAGAAGTAGGTTTTACGACGTTTGAAAAAATGGTTTCAATTTAAATATTTAAAGGCGGTTTTGTCGTTATTTTATCGTTAAAAATTATTAAAACGGGGTTTCCGATAAATATATTTAATAAGCCTTTTTGTATGAATGTTTTTATGGTTTTCTTATTATCGATTTAGTTTCGATAAAATTAAAGCTTATCTTAAAATCTGGCGTTATTTCGATAAGTATTAAGGCTTCTATAATAAAGAGTAAAGCCGTCATCAAAACAAATAAATAATATATCTATAAATTAAAAATGCCTTAGATATGGCTTATAACTACTTTTTATATGTTTATCTTATATTTCAATAGGCGTCTTACGTGGTTTAAAACGGTCATTAGTCGACTATTAATTAAATTCATCTAGGGCAAAATATATCCTTGTTCGAAGCGTTAACGCCGATAACAATCGCTAGCCGATCTATCCGATATGTCGTTTTATATCGGCGACGATTTTCCCCTTAAATCCGACGTTAAATCCGAACTATAGGCCGATTTCTTATCTTTTATATTTATAACTTAATATATAAACCGGGTTTATTCATCGTTATAACTCTCGATATCCAGTAATTTTTATAATTTATGTAATTTAAAAATTTATTCTTCAATACCGTTGTATAATTTATTTATAAATTTTGGGACACTAAATACGATTTTCTTTGGGGGACATTTAGCGATATTCTTTTCGTTAATATTTTTCCTTTTGTTATTTTTAGGAAGATTAACGAATAGAAAATTTTGGTCAGTATATTAAGCATCAAAACGTATTAATAATGCGTTATTTGAGTAAATACAGGCCAATAAATTTAGAGTAAATTTTTTCCAAATTATCACTTATTTGTTTTATAAAATGTAATAATAAGGTATATAATTATGATAAATTTAAATATTAATTATATATAAAAAGGGGGGAAATGGCCATTCTATACGCATTAAATGGCTTTTATATTACGATTAATTAAGTTTAGAGTTTGAAAGGTTTTTTTTTAAAGCGTTACTAAGTCTTATAATGGCTTCACAGTTTATAAGTTTTAGGCATAACGCGATCTTGATAGGTTTTTTTTAATTATTTATTATTTTATATCTTTTTGCGACGTTAGTAACGATTATCACAAACTATGTGACGGCCTGCACGGACCTTCCCACATGACAAGCCAATACTTCCCAATAAGGGAAGGATCTGACCAGAGGATCCCCTTAAAGGGGCAACCTCCCGCTGTACCTATCTCTCTCTCTCTCTTCCTTTCCTCTCTAGTCTTGATATTCTCGTCAATAGAGTAATAGCTGCTTGCTGCCGGCCATGTCCCAGCTCCTCAGTACGCTCGCCGTGACAAATTACGGGTATATTTAAGGTTATTTTATATATTTAGTTATATTTTAAAGCATTTTATATTAAATAAGGCGATATGTAAAGGTTTTTTATATGTTTTATACGGCCTTTAACGGTATATATATATTTATAATGGCTTTAATAATATGTATAAATAATAACAAAAAGGAATTTTATTATTTATTATTTATTATTTATTATTTATTATTTAAAAAACTATAAGCTCTTGTTAAGCCTTTTTAACCTTATACTGGGTTTATGTATTAGTCGGTTTTATTACGAGCATTCCGTTTATCTTAAGCGTTAGGCTATTTTAATATTTAATATTTTATGTTTTTATTTAATAATTTTTATTAAATTTTAAACTATTAGACTGTATATTATGTGTTTTGAGTTTAGTATTTTTCATAATATATGTTTTCTTAAGAATATTCTTGAATTTTAATAATACAAGTTTGTTTTAAATTTTTATTAAGTGTTATAAGGTTTTTTATATAATAAAGTGTTGGATCTATGTGATTCCACAGTCAAACCATCCATACAGAACCCACATATATGATTAGATAAGAGATTAGATACCAGATTGTGAGGTCACTTAGCCAGACCTGCAGGTCCAGCCAGACTTCCCGATTCAACCATCAGCAACATCGTGACCTTAACCCCATACTCGAGTATTATGATTGATCGTTCAAGCCTGTTCCCACATAGAGAATAATTATTGATAGGAACAAAGATGCATATTAATAGATTTATAATATATAAATCGATAAATTAAAAATTTCAATTTTTTGAATTTTTTAAACTTTTAATTTTATAATTTTTTTAAAATTTGAAATTTTTATAATTTTAATTTTATAAAATTTTTAATTTTTTAAAATTTTAAAATTCTTAAAATTTAAAATGGGGTTTTTTAATTTTTTAAATTTTTTTTTAAAAAAAGAAATTTTATTTTTAGTTTAAAAAAAAATATTTTTTTTTATTTTTTGTTTTTTATTTTTTAAATTTAAATTCTTTAAATTTTTATTTTTCTAATTTATAATTTTTTGTTTTTCTAAATATGGGTTTTTTTTTAAAGATTTGTGTAAGTAGTTAATTTGTTTTTGTTTTGAGTTTTACGTATATTAATATATATAGCAGTTTTATTATAAATCGCTTTTACCCTTTTAATTCTAAAAAATTAATAGACTCGTTATTATATATACGTTAACTGTAATGTTTTATTTATTATATCTAGATGTAGTTATGGATTACTTTGAGTTACACCTTTACTTAACTTAGCCGCTTTTACTTTTGGTCTTTATAAAACTTAATATATTTAGCTAGTATTTTACGTGTTGCTTCATTAAGCTTGCTTCGCAATTCCCGGTTAATATTTCTTCATCCCTGCTAAATCTTAATATCATTAATGCTATCGGGAATATTTTCGTTTTCGAAGTAACTTTTTAAGAGGTCTATTTCTCCCAAAAGAAACCTACATACTTAATTAATTAACGTAAAGTCGATAATATCACCGTGAAAAGGTCTTATTTTAATACCTTCATAAGGCGACGTAGTTTTATAAGCGTAAGTAAATATTAAGTTCGGTAAACTATTATAATCTTATAGTTTAAAACGGTTATTAAATAATCTTAGCGTTTTAAACTTAATATCTAAAGCGAAAGGAGAGTATTTAAGTTAGTTATATAAAAGAGAAGAAAGGAAAAAAGGCCTTTCGTTAAGCTTTTAAACAACTTGTGATAGTAGAGACTTCTTACAGCGTAAGGCCGTGCTCTATATTACTATTAAAGTCTATTTAGGTATTCCTACGCGGGTTAAGAAGAATTGATTTAATTGCGTGACTAGTAGCTAGTAAAAAGCTAGGCTAAAGTTAAAGGCTATATTAAAAGGTTTTTTAATAGTTAATATTTTAATTTTAAAGGTATAGGCTAGAATTTCTCTTTCATAAATTTGTCTTATTATATCTAGACAGCTTATAGTTATAAAATAAAATAATTTAAAACTCAAATAATTTTTTATAAAGTATACATATCCTTTTTTTTCAGTGTTTTCAGGTCTTTATAAGCCGCAAGTAATAAATATACGTTTTAAAATCTTCTAGCCTTTAACAATGTTTTATCAACTAGTAAGACTAACGTATTACATTAATAAGCGTTAAATTAAGGTATTATGTATAATGTAAACTATATTTCGAAAATAATATATATTTATTATTTTTTAATACTACTCGAAGTAAAAGTGTAAAGAGTTAAGCTAATTATTATCATAAAACTCTTAATACAAATTAAGGTAATATCAGCTATCAAGAATTAAGTATTAGTTAAAGTAGAAATAAAAGCTTTTAATTCAAAAATGGTTCTTTTCGTACTGTATATAACTATTGTTTTTTTGTAGATTTTATGTTAATTATGATACCATATTTTCTAAAAATTTAACCGAAACTCTTATTATATATAACTTCGTAACGACACATCTTATATGGTATAAATGGATTTATTAATTAAATGAATTTTAATAGCGTGGGTTTTCTATTATTTAATATAAGATTGGCCTTTTCACGCGTAAGCGGTATATTAATAAGTAAGAAGTTTAAGATTAACATAAAATGAAGATACTTTCACTTAACAGATTCAATAGGCTTTTAATATATATTTAATATTGAGTGAAAAATTCCGTTATATAACTAAAAAAGGTGTCAGTAAAAAAGGATGTTCCGCTTGAATTATATTCACCTGTAATATAGATCTTATATGTTAAAGTTAATAATATATAATTTACAATAAGAAAATAAAGATTATTTCAAATAGAAAAAAGGTTTTACTTTAAATATATAATAGCCAGAATTCCAATTGATAGATATATCTATATCATGTCGCTTAAACTTTTACGATACTTTATTTATTTTATGGGTAACGTTATACATAGAAATGTAAACAAAAGACTTATATAAAAGTAATATATAAGCTAGAAAAGAGGTTTAATTAACGCTTAAATATAAGTCAAGGCCTTTATTATCTTTATATTAATGTTTTAAAAATGACAACAAAGTTAGTTACAACTGTTAAATAAAATGAAACTAAAAAACATAAAATATTCTTCGCAAAATATTTACGATAATAAAACTGAAATCTAAATTAAATGTTACAAGGCTTAATACGTTGTTTTTTTATATAGTTGGTATTAACTAAAATTCTAATAATTAATTTAATAACTTATAACGAGATCAATATAAATCGTTATCGAAAGCTTTTAACAGCTCCTGTTATAAGGCTATTATTAGTTGAAGCCTAGTTAATGGTTTTAAAAATTAATAGTAAGGTTTTTTGATTTTACTAACGAGATCCTTACGTTAGTTCCATCATAATGCTATATATGATACTTTAAACTAATTAAATCATGATTGAAATTAAAGGTTTAAATAGATATTACGTTATATTTATAATAAGTAAGTATTAATATACATAGGTTAGTAATCAAATACTTCTATTATTAAAAAAACCCAAATCTAAGGCTTAAGATGGAATATGTTGCTCTTAATGACGTAATTACTATTTATTTTATTCGTAATACGTTATTTTGAATAAAGTAATTTCGTTAGTTTAAGTAAAGTAACTATCGTTTATTATTACAGTTTTATATATATTAAGGTTGCTTCAGTACCTATCTAGTTTTACATACGACATTTAGACGCCTTTTCTAACAAAGAAGATTAAGTGTATAATATAAAGAGGTCAAACTTCATATTATTAAGAAACGGCAGTTGAATAGTTAAAATTTTCTTATTATTATTATTAAAGATAAAGTCAAAAGAGAGTACTTTAAATTCACCCGTGAAAGCGAGGCTATTTTATTATTAAATACTAAGGAGTTACAATAATAATATATATATAGTTACCTTAACCTAAGCTTCATTTACTTATATTAAAGCAGTACAATTATAGCATTTTTAATATAAAGCTTTAATAGTATGAAAGTGTTTAGTATAAAGCTTTAATAGTATGAAAGTGTTTAATTAAGTTAAGCTTTATTATGATAATATTATTGATTCAAAATTGTGTATTTTTTAGATCGACCTACTTATATGTAATTAGTATGAATTTTACGATAAAATTTATTAAGACCAGTGTATTTTTATAGGGGGCTAAGGTTTTATAAGCATTAATACATATATATATATACATATATCGACGATAGTTTTAGAAAAGATTATATGACTTACCGTGTAAAATAATAAGTAATAAATTTATAAAAGGCTTATCGGATTCTGTTTTTAGTATTATTACGTTAAAACGCGTGTTAAGCATCTACAGTATAAAATAAGATAGAAAAAGATTAGTAATCTTTACTTAATTTAAATTTTTAACAATTTTTAAATATTAACCAATACTATATTTCAAATAACGTTATTAATACAAAATAAAATAAAGACCGATATAAGCGTTAATAAGTTTTGTAAATAAATTATTATATAAATATTAATAAGGTTTTATATATATTTAAATCAATACGTTTATTAATTAACAGCGAGGCCTGAAAACGTCCTTTCTGGCGGTAAACCTTACTGTTAGTTATAAAGACGAAGAATAATATTAGCTTAAAGCTAGACTAGTAAAACAAAAATTTAATTGGCTTGTTATTAGTTTTATAAAGAAGGTTTATGATGATTATAACGGCTTTGAATATCATCGTATATTTAAGGCGGGTTTGTTAAAAGAATATGTTTATTATTAAGAATATAAATAGCATTATAATAAGTGTTAACGGGTTTTATAATATATTGAAACCGAAAAGTTTCATATATATGCTAATCGAATTAGCTGCGTTAAATTATACGACGTTTTAATTACGTATTATAAAAGTTAAGACATATTAAAATATAAACCTAAGTAGTAATAAATATAGTTATAATACAGCTAACGGTTAATAGTTAATATTTATTATACGATATTTACGTTAAAATTCATTAATTATCAATTATTAGCCCTTTACTTAAACGTTGGGTATTAAACTTTTGTTTATTTATTCCGATATCGTTTCAAGTATAAAGCAATTTTATTTCTAGCTATTTTTATAGAAAAATGAGGTTTTTAAAAGCGAATAATATTTAACGTTAACAATAGATTATAAATACATATATTAAAGGTTATTACTACGAGTTTTAATAAACTTTTTATTTAGATTAACGTTAAGGCTAATAATTGTAGTTAATATAAGGCTAATGATAATATATAAGGTAAGTATTATAATTAACAAAGCAGGAGTTATAAGATAGGTATTTATTTAAGGTTTAGCCTTTTAACCCTATTCCTGTAATTTTAATAATATTTGGGTTTGACGACTTTTATAACTTATACTTAATAAATACCATTCCTTACGGAAGGTAATGTGGTCCGACTGCCTTCTATCGACATATCTAAACCGGCTCACCAGAGTCCCGATCTCTATATACTCCAGTTGACCGCGTCAACAAGCCTCTTACCCGATGGCAACCACCACCGAAGCCAGCCTAAATGAAAGACTACTAACCGCCAAATGCAGCCGCAGGGCATGTCTCGCCGCTCTCCGAGGCGGAGAAGTGGAACAGGCACTTGGTGACCCAGTGTATCGCCTTTGCCTCATCCGCGGTATACGCTACCACTACGGCTTGGGGGAGGAACTACGCGGGACCTTGCCTGTCTTCAATCGCGCCTTGAACGCTCGCAGCATCATGAGCAACGTGATTGCCAGCTTCGAAGGATGTCCGGACGACGAGGTGCCCTATTGTGTCTGGCATCCCGAAACGGCGTTGCAGGAGACGTACCGTGAGCTGGCGCGAAGATACCCGAAAATGGTGTATCAAGTCGGCCGCGCCTGTGCTGTTGCTGGGTATACGCAGCTGTATACGCAGCTGTATAATGAGCTCGATATCTTGCCGGATGTGCACATTGCCCAGGAGGCTCGAAAATGTGGCAACCTTGCTATCTTTGAAGATATCATGTCTTGGACCGTGCGGTACAGCATTATGAATGACTATACGCTATCGACCAACCTGGATAAGCCACATTCGGCACATCTGAACGGCGATACTTGCGCACGGTGGATTCTTGACGTCAAACAAGGCTTCAAAGACGCCGACTGCGAATACGAGGAGGAAGACGGCAAATTGGTCAGCATGGGTGTGTGGGATGAGCAGGGCTACGACGACAACATGTTTTAACGTTACCGAAGACATGAGCATCGACAAACATGACTCTGACGGGGCCGCGAACAGACTCCACGCCACTCGACTCGAGGTGCAGTTGCTTCCGAGCCCTTACCACCAGACCTGCCCACCGTGCAAAAATATCTGCTCATCGCCATGGCCGCCTACAACGGCGACGTGGACCGGTACACGCGCTTGCGCCGACCTCGGCCAGTCTACCTCGAGAGAATCTGCTGCGTCCGCGGCATCTACCACAACACCATGTTCGCCGTCTGGTGGTCCAAGCAACCCGATGGGCAGGGGCAGAAGGACCATTGCATGAATAATGTACTCTCGCCAGCTCCCTTCGAATCTAGGCCGTACCTAATCCGGTGGCCCACGAAAGCGAAGGAGTCGACGTACCGCCAACTCGCCAAGCTGCGGCCGGACATGCCGCGACGGTAGAAACGATGGCTTGTCTCCCGGAAGCCTGGATGCTTCCCGATGACGAGAGTGGCAGCCGTTCCCTTGACTATGAGGATTGGCCACCGGCTACAGTGTGGGAGAAGGAGTGAGACCGGGTCAAGCATCTCGGTAATGTACTCCAGATCCTACACTCGGCTCACACTCTTCTCACACGATGGCCGCCAGTAGAGGAGACCGACGTATACGTTCTGGCCCCTCCAGTCAGGGCCAACATCCGACTTAATATCGAAATTGAACATCAGTTCCGCGAGCAGCAGTCTCATCTCGTGCCAAGCCATGTCCACGCCGACGTAATTCCGTGGCCCCAACCATGAAGAGCTGGTGCGCCTCGGGACTTCTAAGACGATACCCATTATCAGCTTCACTGTAATTATTCCGCGGCTCCAGGTTCGAAGTGTAAGTGGTTGGAAAATGGGACTGGCCTGAAGGCGAACGATACGTCGCAGATGGGGCCCGGTACACGAGTGCCCCCATGAAGGCACTTCCCGACTGTAACGTGCCGCCCTGTGTTATTTCCCGTGGGGTGGCCGACGAAACCGGTGAGTGGACTCGGAGTTCCCCCCCGAGGGCCTTGCTAGGTGAGCGTTAATTGATGTAGGGTGTACGAGTGTCATCCTCTGCCGTCTGACATGCGTTCAGGTACTCCAGGCCAGCGAGGGCCTCTAGTGAGGTATACTCGCTACTGTTGAATCGCCCGCGGATCTCATCGGTCAGTGTATTCGTTTTATTGGGACCCGAAGTACTTCAAAGCTGTGAGCAAGCAAGCAAGGCAGGTAAAGCAGTCAGTGATGACTGTTTCTTGCCGGGAAGCAGCGGCTCACCTGCCATCTCTGTCCCTGTAGTCATGAACACCTTAGCATTGATATGTATCTTGTCGAGTATGAGGACGTCGGATGCGGGTACCATATTCCACAGATGGGCTTGTCTGACCCTTCTCTTAGGTGTCGACGCGGGACACAGTGTGGTTGACATGTTTTAAGCGCGTCTTGAGATGGAGTTGGGCTCCATCAGAACGAACATACTCTTGGAAGAGGGCCAAACTCGATCATTTGGACCAGAGGCAGGATCTGCCTGTGCCAACTACCTTGCCGGGCAAGTTCGATGAGCGGGAGATCACATATTCGTACAGTCTCACAGGCTGTCGCAACCCAACTCGAGTGCTCGTTATCTTAGAGTAGGCCCAGGGGCTCGCCGAATGCGAGTCTGGCCACGATGTCAAACCTCATGAAGTAGAGTAGCTCGGTGACGCTGGGGGCCGCAATCTCGCGCCACCTGGCGACCATGAGGTCGGGACATTTCTGCAACAGCGGCTCCTGTGCCTCCAGAGCCTCCTCGGAGAAGGCGGGTGAGAACTCCCGTCATACAGCGGCATTGCGAGCCTGATCGCCCTGGGCGGTGAGGTTCGGCACAGCGTTGCCCGATGGTGCGTCGAACCTGAATTCGGTCAAGTTCTCCCTCTTGCCCTTGGGGGCCAAGGCAGGTGTCCTTCCAGGAGCGACAATATGAATAGCTCAGGTCATTAGGGGCAAATCAAACGGCAGGTCCACAGGTCTTGTGCAGCCGGACCATATGCCGGAGCTGGTCATCTGGAAGACATGCAATCCAGTACGGAACGCGGTTTGTGACCGTCCACCCGAGCCCGGGGTACTCGCGGAGCGAGACGAGTATGGGAGAGTACCCTACCCACAACCGGAATTGTTCGCGTCCCGAAGGGTTCTTGAGGCGGAAGGAGACCCCGTACGAGGATAAAGACAGGAGACGAACGAGCGTTGGAAGTCTTGGATGCCAAATGTCAACAAGGGCGACGCCATTTTGTTTGTGAATGGAGAAAACCCGTTGCCGAATATACCAACCCATATTGAACGCACACCCACGGGCGACGTACGCAACAGCCAACGTATGTAGAAGGCAGGTGCACTTTTGCAACACTTACTTTGAGAGCGGGAGCTTAGAGATACGACTGGTAGTTCATATATCGAGTCATGGTTGGGCTCAGACACAGAAAGCCGAAATAGGGGGCGGAGGATTGCAAACGTGGTCGTACATGTCGACCGATAGCTGTGCTATCATCGACGACGTTGACAGGTACAGACCGACCAATATTATGAAATACAACTTCGTCGGTCATGCTGGACACTTCATAGTAATCGCTGCACTTATTGTGTTGACAAGAACCAAGCGATCTGACATGAACCGCTCCCCTTGTGAGACTCATCCTTAATTCAGGGCAATGCAGTCATATGATAACGCAGAGCGGAAACAAGAATCGGCAACTTTATCTGTTCCTTGACCAATCACTGGGACGGGAGCTAGATAACAAGGGCCGAGAAACCGTAGGAGAGGGTGACGCGTTCTTCGTCGACCGATGGCCCAGCGTCAAGGGCTCTGCCATCGCTGTGGTTGTAGAGCCCGTTGGCCCGATAGTAAAGTACCCAACCCATACCCAATTATCCCCCGTGCACACCTAAGGCACGCACTGGATGCTGCCCCGCGGTTACTTGATCGGCAACATCGTTCTCCCTTACGCCCGCCAGCCGCCCGTGGCGGCAGTCTGTTGTCATGGCCGCACAGCCTGACCGCAACATCCGTGTCAGATACGCAGGGGCAACTCCGACGGTGAGAGGAGCAAGGTCGGTATAAGGCAGTATCCGGCGACAACGTAATTCTCTCACCCACGGTCTTCGACATACCATCCCTCCCATAGAAGTCGGACACCCCCACTAGTCGGACAGCCAAGCCCCACCATCACCACCAAAACACCCCCTTATTTACTTATACACGAATGAAGCCGTTCAGGTCAGAGAGATACAGCGAAATTATCATTCGAAAGCGCTGAAGCTGCTCATGCGTAATATCTAGCCGGCACCCGAATGGCTTGCCCGGATCGTGATAGGCGAGGCTCCTGTATGGCCTCCAAAACGTCCTCATCAAGGGGGTCATCCTCATCTTCCTTTTCGTCCTCTGACTCAACAACTATCTCTTCTTGTACCTCTGCGCGTGCAGCAGGGCCAATGGTACCTCTATGAGATAGTATCTCTGTCACCGTTTTGAACTTCCCATTAGGATTAGGGATCTTTTGGCGCTTCTTTAGCCGTAGCCGCTCCAGTTCAGCCTCTGTTGGATTATGGGCTACGTTAGCCCATCCATAGTCATCCTTCAGGATCACCATCCCCATTCGTGACTCTGTCACATACGTGGCCCATATAAGGCCACGTGTCCTTTCCTTTAGTATCTTGGATATATATAGGGCCACTCTGGCCGCTCCAGAGTAGCTGGAATTCCTCTCCTTAATAGAACACTTTGAAATCTCACAGCCTCTAGGGCCTTGATCTTCCTGTCTTTGATAACAACTTTGGTTTCCTTAGCCTCAAACGCGTTCGCTATCTTCCTGTACTTCAGCCTGGTCCCTTGGGACTTATCTTTGTCGAAATTAATGATCTGGCGGCTCGTAGTAGGGGTCCGTTGGTCCTCTGGTTCAGAGCTTTCAGGGGTATCAGGCTTAGCAGTCTTTCTCTTCTCTTCTTGTATCTCTGGGTACTATAAGTACTTCATATAGCTGATAGGATAACATCTAGTGACCTTATAGCCCAAAAAAATGTTTTGCTTAGTGAAAGCAGAAGTTCTCGCCTTGCTATAGCAGCGGATGAAGTTGATCTTGTCAACAGGTGAGGCATCTGTTAGAGAATTCGATTCAGAGAGGAAATTTTGGTAGTAGGCCTTTAGGACATTATAACTCCCATTATCTAGGGGTTGCATGCCGTGACTAGTATGCGTAGGGAAGAAACAGAGTAAGATATTGTTGAAATAATACATAGTCATGGATTCGTCCTATTAACATGCATTAGACCATATTAAATAGAAAGAATTAAAGAAAGTCTAAATAAAATAAGGAAAAATTATATACGTACGGAGATATGGCTCTTGTGGCCATCCAGCATTAAAAGGATCGCCTCAGACTGGTCTCCTCCTCGTTTTGCGTCTGCCTGTAGGAGGAAAACATCCTCTAGGCACTTGCAAGCGATGTCATTCAAAGTCCAGCCGTTTTCTGAGCATATATAATGCCAATTAGCAGTCTTTCAGAACTCCTTGATAAAGCACTGGGCTTGGAGGCCCTTCCCTTTAAAGATAATGCCTGGTTTAAGGATTTTTCTAGTTGTTGAGATAGTCTCAATGGAAGAGGTCCCAGCTCCGGCCCTGAGGGCTCTTCAGGAAGGCCTTCTTGATAACAGAACTACCCAGTACAAGAGAGTCAATGCCTATAAATTTAATTTAAAAATTTCTGGAATTAAAAGGGTAAATATAGCTAGCGGAACCTGACATGATACCGCCCTTATCGATATTGTAAGTGTTCTTTGGCTTCACCCAGCCGTAATCTTTAGGAATTTCGAAAAACCAGTTAACTGACTTGGGCGTAAAGCCCTTAAAGCGTGCTGCTTTCATCCTTTTGCCAATCTTGGTCTTGATCTGGGGGTTGCGGCGCTTGAAGGATGCCATGAAGGTGTCTCATAGGGGGGCCTCACCCCCCCTTTCTTTCAAGACCTTCTTCATGATCTCACGGACCAGGGAATGCGAAGGGGCTAGGCCTAGCTTTTCTTGCAATAAAATCCATTTGATTATAATCGTTTCCTGCGCAGGAGAGAGTCTCTGTTGCTGTGTATAGGCTTTGGTTTTGGTAGGCTTGCCATTGAGTCAATCAGACAGCATTTGGGGCGGAATACCGTGTTTTTGAGCGCTTTTTTGTAAAGATAGGCCCTCATCGGTGATATCTGAGATGGCACTGGCCATCTGATCCCTCTGTATACAAATAGGGAGGCATTTTGGGCGGCTATACAATGCTGTGTTACATATAGAACAAGGCTTCAAGAGAGCTGTGCAAGACCGCAAATTTGCCATTTGGGGTAGGAAACGCGGGGTAAATTTTATATTGGGAGAAAGCTTAAGATCAGGGCTATCTAGAACACGAATTACATTCTGAAGAACTTCAATATTGGGCTGAAAGCGTATAAGTGAACATGTGGGAGTTTGGGTGGTGATGGTGGGGTTTGGCTGTCCGACTAGTGGGGGTGTCCGACTTCTATGGGGGGATGGTACCCGGCAACGAGAACGCCCACGTCGTATACCAGGCACGCTGCTTAGGCCTGCTCTCAAGTAGAGTTATAACGAGTGCTTTTCGTTTATGAAAGAGGTTGGACTGCGTGAGAGTAGACAGCCCCTTGTTCTGGCCACTGGGACAGGACACAGAGACAGCCCTGGCTGCTGTTGCCCCTCAAACAGGCTGGCAGTTGCTCAACAGGAGAACCCATTTCGCCAGGCGCAGTCATGATCAAGCCATGCTCAAGCTCGTGTTTTCTAGGAGGGGCCCCGCTAGTTGGAGTCCCTCAAAATTACATTGGCTTATACTGTTTCTGATCAGGGGCCATAGACATAACAAGGGACCAGGAGTCCAGCCAGGTTGGAAATAGTAGGACCTGCCCACTGCTTTGTGACGACGCTGCTCCACATACTTGGACACTCAACGGGTGTTAGCGAGGTAGAATACAACTGCACCCCCGGCAGGCACGACAACGACGTATAGCAAACGATAAAGGGTCGAGGGATTCGAGGCTACTTCTGCCGCCCAGCGCCATTGTCACGCGGGGAGTCTGTCGACAGAGCCATAAGATGACAAGCTGTCAAGCAATGTGTGCATTCTTAAATCGAGAATAACCGTGCGAGGGAAATGCTACTCGGAGCGCCGTGCTTGACGCCCGATGACCCTGAAGGTGACCGCCCAACTTCAGTGAGCCCCATGTTCTTTTTCCTTTTGTACGCCCAACACGGCGGCCGAAGATCTATAATCAGTCCATATACATTGCATCGCCGCCCCCAACGCCTTGGACAACCGCACCGTACTCGCCATGTAAATGTCCATGTTGGTTGTGGCCTGCTCGCCCTGGCATCGTAGGCGTCGCATTCATGTTGGGAATCGGCGGCCGCATCATGGGCCCACGACTAGTCCCAGCCCCATTAAGACCAAATCGCGCTTCCGTGCTGCCCGAGACTCGCTGGCCGTTAGCCCTTGCCCGAGCCACCTCGAGCGTCTCTTGCCGGGAGGGCGGCTCCGGTGCGACTGGGGTTATTGCTGCGAAGCTGTCGTCCTCTTCCATTTCGGCGTCGGCGTCCTGATCACTGTTTTCGGCGTTGGTGGCAGACGGTTCCATTGCCGTGTTGGCTGCAAACGACGACGACGACGACGACGACGCAGACTCATGACTCGCGCCGCTCGCCGCTGAAGGCAGAGACCTCTGTCGACGTTCTTGCCGCTGCGGCTGTTGTCCCAGGGATTGGAGATGCGGAGCCGGGACCGGGACTTGGACAGGGACAGGGACCGAGGTGGCACTGGTCGGTGTGGTGGTCGGTGTCGTCTGTCCAAGTGACCTCTGTCCGGTCATGCCACCAGTCCTAGACGACACAATGACGGTCTTCCACCGGTCGATGACGCGGGACACCATGGTGTTCAGATCTACATGACGGTCTTCGGCGTTGAGACCCACGACCTGAATCTGGCCCTCGGCGCCCATGCCCAACATGTAGGCTAGCAGTGGTTCCTCTATGGGGATGGTGGCTGGCGGAACCAACCTGAACTCCCTGGGCTGTTGCAGACGATTCAGCTGCTCAATCTGGGCCTTGAGATTTGTATTCTCCTGCTTGGTGGCGTACTGCGACTGCCGTAGCTTCTCAACATCCTTCTGTCTCCTTCCCACGCCACGTGCGAGCTCGAGACCCCACAGCTCGCTCCGCCTCTGCGGGGTGAGCTGCTCCCAGACGTGGTAGGTGGACAGCAGATGCTCGTTAACCTGCTTCTCCAGCGACGCGGCGGCTCTCTCCGCTTTGTTCACATCGTCCCGGACGTTCCTGGGGAAGTGGGTATTGGATGGAGGGTACGACAGGTCTTCGGCGGCGGCGGTATTGGCCATGGCGCAGGCGACTCTCCACTTCTGGAACTCGTCCTGGAAGTACATCTGCAAGGCCTCGTACTGCTTGTGCGCGGGTGGGTTGATGGACCACGACGTCGAGGTCGGGTGGGGCGTGGACGAGAATAGGGTAGGAGGAGCCTGGAGGCACTGCAGGGTGAGGGCAGGGAAGTCGAGCGAAAGGAGATCGAAGTCGAAGGGCAACGAGTTCATATCGATCTGCTGTCTGAAATTGCAGCCAATTAGCACATAATACAGCACGGGTGGCAAGGCAAATGGCGAGGGCAAGGGCAATAGCAGAGGGGGAAATTCTGGGTGGGCGTACTTTGCGGCTCTCCAGGAGCCGAGCAGCTCCCTCAGGGCCAACTCGGCAGCTCGAGCGGTGTCCATGGCATCGGCCAACTTGTGCTTCGTGTCTAGCTGCACCTTCTGGGCTGCTCTGCTCGGGGCGCGCTGCGTGTGTGATTGCGCGGGTGGTTGCGTGTGTGGCGGCGCGGTAGAGGATTCCGGGCCGGTGTTGGTCTCATCCCAGGTGGTCTTGGGGTCGCCGTTCCGCGCGGGTATGTCGTTCATGACGCCGGTGGCCTCCCACGTCGGCTGGAAGGGATACTTGGGGGTAGTTGGATGGTCGACGACGAAATGGCTCTCCTTCGGGAGGCCGGAGGGTCTTCCGGCACTGGCGTCGGGCGGCGGGCTCTTTCGGGACGAGGTCGAGGCGGCAGGCGTGGCGGGATTGCAGCTGTCTCGACGCGCCAGCGAGCCCCTTGGCTGGCGCCTGGTGATGGTACCACGCATCTTGCGGATGGCGTCGACATCGTGAACGCGGTCCGGAGGCTTCGGATTCTTCTCCTTGATGTAGAGATCCAGATGCCTACCAAGCGACGACGACGTGAAGGCCTGGCCGCAGAAGGGACAACTGCGATCCTTGGGGGCACCTGCCTTGTTACCGGCCGGGGACTCGACGGGCCCATTGGCTGGTTCTGGTTCGGACATGACTGCAGTGGCCGGACCGAGTCGAGTCAGTCGGCTATCGTGGAGTCGGTGCTGGCGTCTCGCCGGTCGGGGAGGTGACTGCGGCGCAGGAGCGCGAGCGGGAGCGGGAGCGGGAGGAAGAAGGCGGTGTCTTCGATGGCCTCGATGGTGGCGGTGGTGGTGATGGTCGTTGGCAGTGCCCCGAAGGAGCTTCCCCCGGTTCGGCTGTCATCCAGGAAGGGAGGCGTGCAGTCGTCGGATCTTGCGTTGGGTCGTGCTGCAAAGTGAGTACTAGGTCAGTGCCGCGCGCTCTCACTCGCTCTCTGTCTCTCGCGCCTACTCAAACATCTGTGTCGCTCTCACGTCTGTTGGGCAAACAGGCAGCAGGTAGATAGGGGAGATGGGCTGGCGGGAGGTCTGGTAGGCTGTATAATAAAACTCGGGGGTCAATGTTCAAGTTCAACCCGAGGCAGGGACGGGAGTCAGGGGCTAATCCATGTCCTCAGCGCATTTACAGGGTAGTTACAGTAGTTACAGTACCTAGCAGCCCTAGTTACAGCGGATGTGGCAGCTGGGCAGCTGGAGTGTGGCGGGCGGGGCGGGGCGGGGGCTGGGCAGGCGCTAGTTGAATTGTAAGGTCGACCAACATTTGAAGGGTTGATCATCAACATGGGCGCCTCATACCGTAACATTACCGCGGTTCTAAGGCCCATAGAAATGGTCTCCAGTAGGGTCTCGGCTACAGGGCATTATGTCCAAAACGGGGGACCATTGCCATAATGAAAGACGGTCTCAGGATGTGTCACCCATACAAAATAGTCGTAGTCCACGAGCATGTTCCCGGGCTCGAGACCTGTTGAATGGGAGCCGGAGATAGACACTGGAAGATCTCCAGTGGGGCAGAGACGCACAGGGCATCTGACCCACCAAGAAGACAGACGATCAATCTCTGCGCAGAGCAGAACAATCAATAGAATCAATCAACATCCGTGTATCCAACAAGACTGTCTTCCCCTTTTCGAGATCATGTTCTATTTTCAAAATCATGTTTTGTGAGGATTGTGGTGGCAGTATGGTGGCAGTCAGGGAGGCTGCCAGCTGACAAGGGGTCAGGCAGGCACCTTGGCAGAATAAAGGGATGGAAGCACCAGGAAAGGTGGCTTTCATGGGTGATAGACAAGGGATCTTTGGCTGGAGGATCAATAGATGGGTACACCTTTGTATTTTGGTGTGTATTTAGTACTAGATTGATCCCCCAGACCCATGGATAGAAAAACGCAACGCAATAGACCGATCATCACCCCCATATTCTGACTCTGATGATCCGATATGTTTCATTTTAAAATCCTGTTTTAAATAAAAATTTAAACCATTATTATACGACCTCGTATTATCTATATATAGTTAAAATTATAGTATTTTTTCGTTCTTAGTATTATAATATAGTTAAAATAAATTAAAACCCAAGTTTAAAAGACTTTGTGTTCAAATTATGCTAATATTTTTAATAAATTCTGTCAGATGTTGGATCCCAGATATAGTGCCCTTAGGTGCAGTACCCACTAGAGGGCTGTCAAGGGAACAGTGGATCCACCCTGGCATGGTGCAGTATGGTATTTAGCTGTAGATTAGCCCTGCCGAGCATACTTGAGAATGACAACAACATTTGCATCGACCGCTCACACCCCCAAGACTTGTGACCCTTCTAGAATCTCATAAATTCCTTTAATAAAGTAAAATAAATCTTCGTATATATCGCTTATAAAAATAAAGTAAAAAGTAGAATTATATAAGAAAAATAAATAGTTATATAAGTAAAGTATTAAGTATATAACCCGCTTAATAAGCGAGTTATACGAATATTTATTTTATTTTTAATAATAAATAGTTCATTTTGAGATCGGTTTCAATCTCGAGATCATGCCAGAGATCATGTTCACCCGCCACAATCATGTCTAAATGGTACTTCTCTCTTGCTCAAAAACGCTATTAATTCTAATACAAACCAAGATTTCAAAAGTACTACTGCGACAAGATGGTCTTCTCGTAAACACTGTCACCTACATCGGTGATCGTCATATGACTATCACAGAGCGAACATGATTTCGGGGTTTCGAAACCGTACTGGAGATCCTCTCCAGCCTCCTTACAAACGCGCTAATGAAGTTGTAACATACACCTATCAGGCTATCTAAGCAGTTCCATCCTTAATTGTATAATTGTATGTATGATAGACCACCTGCTTCACCTGGGAGCAGATGGAAGCTCTTCGAGGTCGGGACGGACAAAGGGGGAGAACTCTTTGTCTTTGTAAACACGGCACCTGCAAGTTGGCAGGCGAAAAGGGGCATCAACCCCCCAATCCCCCTATCCCCTTGCACGCATGACTGTGTACTAAGGTAAAGTGACCTGCGAGGTGGCTGTGCATTGCATGGCCGTACCTAGGTAGGTACTAGGTACACTGCGTGCATGTGGCTGATGGGAAGGACCTCCCAGGTCAGCATTTAAACATTGAAGCTCGGGCCAGGCGAATGCACCGGACTGGAGCCGCTACCTACTAATTGAAGCTTCACCACAGCTCTTCAATGTTCTTTCGCCCGCCCCCCCGTTTGCCGCCTCAATTTGTCGCGAAAACGAGCGCGTTGCCACGAAACCTCCATCACCCGCAATTGTTCCTCGAGCGACGCTTCCGCGCATTGATCGCCCTGCCTCAAGCAATTGCAATCGACGAGTCTTCATATCCAAGATGCCACCAGGTAGGTTATTCTGCGTTCTGCGCGTCTGCGTCTGCTTCCGCTCGCCCGGCCTCGTCCTCCAACTATTCCTCCTGCTCTCTGCTCTCTGCTCTTCTCCTACAGCGCCGCCATCATTTGCGCAACACCCCGTCGCGCCTGTCCTTTTGCCGACCATGGCGCTCGACTCAATCCAACTCGCGAAAGCTGACACACTGCGAAGCGATAAGTGACGACGAGAAGTCGGACCTCGGTGATGTCGATGTCACCGTAGCCGCAGCTTCCAAGCGCGCCAAAACCTCGGCTGCCGTCAGCGCCGCCGACGCCGACGCCAACCAGGTCGACGACGGAATGCCCGACATTGTCGCCGGGGACGTGGCGAATGGGGATGATGTTGCTGCCGATGAAGATGGAGATGGCGACGGCGATGAAGAGAACCTGGATGAGGACGAGTACGTTTCCGCGCCAGCTGCCGAAAGTCGACATGTTGCTCATGCGCCCCATTAGATACATCGTCGAGAAGATCATCTCCCACGTCGTCGATGCGGACGTAAGTAGCTACCAAAACTGCGCGCACACGTTCGGTACCCCGACGCGCATAATCAGACGCTTACTGGCCGATGCAGGGCTCCTTGAAATACAAGGTCAAGTGGGAAGGCTACGACAAGAAGGCCGACCAGACGTGGGAGGATGACGACAACCTCAGGTACGTTTCCCTTCCGTGTTTTGTGTATCTCAGCAGAAGCGGCCGTCTCATGTCTGTTCACCGTCCAGGGAGAATGCTGCCGAGGTACTGGAAGAGTACTTGGCCAAGCTGGGCGGGCGCGAACAAGTTCTGGCCGAGGCGCAGACGGCGTTGAAGACCAAGAAGCGCGGGCGACCGTCAACGGGCACGCCGACAAACGGAACAAAGCGAAGGCGCAACGACGGCCACCCGGCGTCGGCCACACCACCTGCCAACGCGCGCGCGTGGAAGCCGCCGCAGGGGTCGTGGGAGGACGACGTGGAATCCATCGACGCGTGCCACGACGAGAACACGGGCAAGCTTATAGTGTACCTGACGTGGAAGAACGGGCACAAGACGCAGCACGAAACCAAGGTCATCTACCAGCGCTGCCCCCAGAAGGTACGACCATGTCTTCCACCCAAGTTACAGGCTCGAGTTGCTGACATATGGGCTACACACAGATGCTTCACTTCTACGAGCGACACGTCAAGATTGTCATGTCGTCGGGCGACGGCGGCATCAAGGACGAGTGAAAGAGGGCAGCCGCTGGGTTGGGTGGTAAGGGCAGAGGACGGCGGCGGGCAGAAGAAGTGTACCATAGCACCGCACACACACACACACGTGCTTGACTTGACGTTGATCTCTCTTAACCATGATTTGTAGCACCTGCGTAGGTTTGGCAGAAAGCTTCCAGATAGGATTAGGTGCAAATTCCAAGGCGTTGGCATGGACAAGACAGCTCTGGTTTAAAGCTGTTCAACTCGCGACGTCGAGACTAAAGAGCACAGACACGTGGGACAGAACGGACAGAACTTTACTTGGGAAGGGGGAGGCTGGGGGTGGGCTCGACCCGCTGAAAAGACGCCTGTCCCGGGTGATCCTGCAGGGCCAAGGGTGTCATCATCAGGTGCCAGCCTTGCGCATTTGTCGCGTTTCCGCACCAGCCTCGCTATTTACTTGCCGGAAATGGCACGGCAACCAGCACTTATAAGGTGTGACCGACCAACCTACCTACGCTGCACTTTTGGATGTTTTCTATCGCATCTTCGTCACCACCACACACATCTACCATCTACCATCTACCTACCTCTACAATCTCGAGTCTGGACTTGCCAGAACCCATCATCGACTTGCTTACTACATCGCTCTACCTACCTACCTACCTGTCTACCCACCCCCCTCTGCCTGTCTGTCTTCCAGTCTCGCAATATCTAGGCACATCCAACCATCCATCTACCTCTATCTGTCTTTTCGACCTGCCCGTCTGCCAAGATATACCAATCATTCGCAGGGGCATCCTATCCGAGTGAGACCATAAACCCAACGCCATTCCACAGCAGCCGCATTCCTACTCCAGCTCCTCAGCTCGAGCTTCCGGTACTCCCATCCATCTTCTCCGCTCCGCTCCCCCCTCACCTCACACCCCGTCGCCCGCAATCCGGGCGCACCACCAGCCACCGCCACCATGGTCAAAGAGAACGACGTCATCGCCATCATCATCGTCATCCTCTTCATCATACTCGCCCTCATCGCCTTCGGCATCTACCGCCTGGTGCACATCGCCCGCCACCAGGGCACCGTCACCACGACGAGCAGTTCCGGGTCCTCGGACGACATAGTATGACACCGGCTTGTGCACGACAAGACACGACACCTCCTTTACCGTGCAGGGGCGCAGGATGACGACATCGCCCGTCTGCGCTCTACCGTCGGCTGCATGCGCATGCGGCGTGAGACGGATGGACACACGGGCTTCCTGCTGGGAAAACCCCTTCACGACACACCCGCACCGGGGACCCGCCCCGGTGTGGGCTCCGGGGCATTTATCACGGCATTTATAAAAACGTATACACACAGCGGCATCCAGGACACGGCACTCGGCGCAGACAAGGGTTATTGATTTGGCTGGGCTCCTTGGTTGGCCCTAAGGTTAAGCATCTTGACGATACCTGTCGTGTCAACTGGGTTATGGCATGGCGACGACATATAGGATGGGTTGATACGTATGTAATGAATCACATGTAGATAGAAGACGCAATTCAACAGTCATGATTGACGGTCCCGCGAAACACCAAGCCTAGTATGAGGGCGCAACACTCGTCTTCCATTGCAACGCAGCCAGCCAGCCTCCCAGCCAGTGCCTTCTATCCGTGAATAATCTATATACATATATATATATATATATATATATGCCGTCACCCCGACGGCACGTCTTCTTCAACTCCCCAGCGCAGGTAAACCGCCGCTGGGCTTCCCATGTGTAGGTAGGTCTTGTAGTCTCCGCGTCTGCATACGAAGCAGCCCATGCTTGGGGCCCATGTGAGTCCGGCGAGCTAGTATTCACCTTCCGGGTATTGCCGTACCCTGCCCTGCCCGAACCGGTATCATGAATCCAGTACCCCCCCAGTAACTCCATGCAATGCGTGTACTTTTGACATGGTCGCCCCTCTTGCTTGCCCCTTCCACCGCCCAAAGAGTACAGATACGCCAATGTCGGCATCTGTGCGGTGAACACCAGTATTCCATGCCCTCCGCCAAAGAAAAGAAGACGCCGTGACGCTAACCTGCGCTCCTACATTACCTGGTTTCGTATACGAACATTGGCCAAAGAGCTGCCGAGCCTCGTGAGAACTGCGCTTTTGTACATGTTGATCCGCACCCAGGGGATACTCGATGCCCGCTCCGTCTAGAGCGCTAGCGTGTCGCCATGTCCCTGCCCGAATGGGACCAACTCTCGTGGTCTATGATGCATGATTAAACAAGTAAACGGTCGGTACGCGTGCCGACACCACAAAGTCGCAAACCTGCCGACTGGACCTAGTTTGCTCCGCCGCGGGACCCCGGGACGCGCCCCGTCATCGCGAGGCCACGCTGGGTCCTTTCCGAGTCATGTCCCTCGAATGATTAAAGTAGTCAATCTTTGTGTATAGTCTTGAACGACTTGGAAGGTGACCTGCGCGTGAACCAACCACCTCGTTCCCATTCTCCTGTCTCGTAGAGACATTGCTCGCGAACATCGTCTTTGGTAATCCCCTCCAACAGGACGTTGAGGCGCTTGAAATCGATCGGCTTCAGAATCCAGCCATCAAACCCGGCTTCGACATAGATTGGCTTCTCCTTCTCCACAAGGGACGCCGACACGGCAAAGATCGGGACTCCCCCGTGGCTGCTGGCCAAGGAAGAGAATGCCGAGCACTCGTCCGACCGTTCGAACGCCCTGATCATCTTGGTGCTAGAGAGACCATCGACGATCGGCATCTAGAAAAGGGGGTCAGCCTGCTACCCAATACCCACGGCTGCCACGGTGCGCCGCTACTTACCTGCATGTCCATGAGGATGATGTCGAAAGCGGCCGGCTTCTCTTTGTAGACGATGGCACAGACCTCGCCGTTGGTAGCGTGCGTGACGGCGTGCCCGGCCTTCTCCAGCCGCTTCTTCAGTATCTTCATGTTAATCGGATCATCCTCGGCCACGAGAACCCGCAACTTGCCCGAGTCCGTGGCAGATGACGGCTCATGCTTGCCTGTCGTTGCGCTGCCAGGGCTGGACTTGTCGGGAATCTCGAACAGGACTCGGGACGACGTACCTGTCTGGGGTGCCGTTGGCTGCTCCAAGTATTCATCGGGCACCTTGACAGGCATGATGGGCGTCTTGGTGTCCTTGACATACAGCTGCCCAGGCGAGTCGGCGTCACCTCGAGGCTTGGCTGGAATCGTAGTCGACCGTCGCAAGTGCAGAGGCCGCTCTGGGTCACTCGTGTGGATGGCAGGTGGGGGCTGTATCGCATCGGGTCCAGGTAGCGATGTGGTGCTAGTATTCATTCGACGATGATGTCCTACACCGGAGTTCCGGCGCTCGATGTCGAGAGATTCCTCGTCTGGGTCTCCCAGAGATAGCGGAGTCTGAATGGCGTCGATCAGACGCTCTGCATCGCTCATGTTGCTCCGAACACCAACGCTGGCACCGGTCATCGCACTGCTCATACTTGTTGTCTCGTCGAAGCTTCTCTTCTCGCTGAGCTGACGGCCGACAGCGTTGGCGCTACCCCGATCGACCAGCAGGACCTCGCCTTCTTCCGCGGGCGGCGGAGCTTTGGTGACCGAAGCAAGCGTCGACGTCGCCTTGGAATCGACCGAGTCGTCGCTCGCGGCTAGCTTTTCCAGCGACTTTCCCGATGGTATTTCGAACGGAAGCTGTATGACAAACCTCGACCCCTTCCCTTCTTGGGATTTCAGCCGCAATTGGCCGTCCATATTTCGCACTATTCTCGCAACCACGGCAAGCCCGAGGCCCAGGGTGCGCTCGTTTCCCGGCTTCTCGACCTCTTCGTCAAGAGCCGTAGGATCGCCGAGATCGGCACTGCTGACCTGCTCCAGGTCCTGAAAGAGGTTGTCCAATTTCTCATTGCTCATGCCACGGCCCGTGTCGTGCACTGCGATCTCGACCCGCACGCGGGATTCGAGCACTTCGATGACATAGGCCTCCACCTTGATGGATCCTGCCGTCGTATGTTGCATCGCGTTGGCGGTCAGATTGGAGACCGCTTGCCTCACTCGGCGGAAATCACCATGGACGTATTGGGGAAGGCCCGGGTGCTCGATAACATCGTACGCTATGCCTTTCCGTTTAGCATCCACCTGGAATGCCTCCGTCGCCTCACGGATACACGCTGGCAGATCCAAAATCTCGTCTTTAATCAGGTTTTGTCCCTCTTCGGTCTTGGTGAGGTCCAGTAGGTCGTTGATGACATATATGAGAGACTTGGAAGCCGAGTGGGACCTCGCCAGATTTTCTCGCGTCTCGTGATCAAGCGACCCTTCCAAGGCAATCTCCAAGTAGTTGATGATGGCATTGAGGGGCGTGCGCACCTCATGCGCAGAATTGGCCAACAGTAGTCGGGTCAGTCGGCTATTCTGCAGGGCGGCTTCCTTTTGTCGCCAGACCTCGATGAATTTGCCTATGGTGGATAAGGTCAGTCATGTCGAGCTACCATCACGAATGGGGACAGGAGCCAGGAGCCAGCTAGATGGCTTACCGTAGACTAGACAGAGGACAGCAGCAGTCTCGACCTGCTCCTCAGTCCATTCTCTACATTTGCCAACGACGGTCTCGTGCCAGACCTTGAAGCTCGACCGTGGCTCAAGGTATTGTGCCGTGCCTTCTTTTATGACCTTGTCGTAGGGGTTGCCCGCCCATTTTACCTCTCTGATTTGACCCTTGCGAAAGAAGACTATGAAATCGTTGCCACCCACGCTGAGGGGCACGTACAGTAGGCCCGCAATGACAGCGAAACCTGGAGGGTAGCGGAGGTCCGGGAAATCCTGCCGAAGGTCTTGCGTGGTCAGCACCGAAGTGTAGCTTCTCAGGCGCAGATATTCGAGCATGGCAAGTGCTTCTTGGGACTGCTCTATCTTCCCCAGAATCTTGGTCTCGCCTCGAATAGAGAGCATGCCGAAGTCGGCGTCAAAGAGCGTCAGAAGATCGTCGGACGAGGCGATGATGTAGCCCGAAGGATTCTTGTCTGTCGGCATCGTGTTGATGAGCTTTCTCGCCTGCAGGCGGGAGGCGTAGGAGAGTCGCTCGATGTTTCGCGATGCTGTATCCCCCACCAGTCGACACATCTTTCTGATGGGAAAGGGCACGCGCATGCCTCTTCTGCCGTAGCCGTGGCACGTGATGAGTCCCCATAGCTCACCGAAGGCGTTGATTGATATGGACATGGAGGACCGAACAGCCATATTCGCAAGGTACTTGAGGTGGATAGGAGACATGGCTCGGAGGTAAGCGTGGCTCAGATCGAGTGGTGTCTCGAGGTCTTCAAGGGTACGGCACACCAACCTTGCCGACTCGAGATCCCGGTCGTACAGGAGCCTTACCTTGTTAAGCTTGTACAGCTCGCGGGCTTGCTTCGGAATATCAGATGCAGGAAAGTGTAGGCCGTGGTATAGATCTCGTGTCGCGGCGGGATCGACTAGTTCAGTTACGACTTTCCCGTTGAAGGCCGAATCGAACTGGTAGACCATGACTCGGTGGAAGCCTGTGAGCTCCTTGACAATGCCGACCAAGATCTTGAGGAACTTTTCGAGGTTGGGGGCATTTGCGAGCTGTTCCTGGACCTGAGACATGACATCGAAGACCTGCATGGCCCCGGCCTCTCCACGCCTCTTGCGCGCGCTCCTGAGCACCCTAAGGGGCCTGCTGCCAACCTCTGTACTCTCATGGAGCTCTTCTGCGGTGGGCTGTTGGTAGAGCGTGTCTTCGGGCTCGTCTGATGAATTTTCGTCGGGCGGGCGCAGGGGGTGCTGGGCATCATCTTCGAGTTCGAACTCGCAAAGAATGAGGTCAGGATGGCTGTCGTTGATATGCATGGCACACCACAGCTTGATGGTTCTTTGCTTTGGCGGGCGCACGGATATACTGAAGACATCCGGCCCATTAGAGACGGGGTCTGCCTCGTCATCACGGATGAAGTCGATATGATCAAGCAAATTTTCCGCCTGTTCTTCGCTGAAGATTTCCGTAAAGCTGTTCAACTTGAAGAGTTGTTGAGGTGAAAAGCCGATGATTCGTCCCGAGTTTTCGCTCACCGTCCGTACAGAAAAGCGGCCACCATGGTCCTCCCTGAGCACGACGAGGAGACCGAAGGCTTGCACAGCGCCCGGGGTGTGGATTGGTTCATCCTCACATCGCTGCATAGTGCTGTCCCGGCCGGTGATGACGGCGTGGCCATCCTCAGTCAGGACGTGCTGAAAGCGCACGGTGACCAAGTCCTCGTTAAGATCAGCGGGAGTGGCACGCCCAGTGGAGACACCAGCCTCACTATCGCCATCAGCCAGATGCCTGCTCGGCCCCGTCCGGTCCGAGGCGTCCGAGGCTGTGTCGTTGAACATCGGTGGAGGTCCGGCGGAGGCAAGCCGCTCGCCGTCTGGCAACGGACTCCCGATCCTGGACTCGGAGACAGTGTGGTGTCTCTTTGACCGGCTAGAGACAACCCTGTCGGTAGGCGATCCCACGCCTGCAGACGATGGAGGTAGTGTCTCGACCCGTCGTACCCCGGCGGACGAGTCGGTTACCACACGGGGATTGCTGGGGCGGCGGCCATTCCAGGTCGTATCTTGGCGTGGGAAGTACTCGAAATCGGCGGAATTGCGCGCCAACACCCAAGGCGTGGGTTGCGACTCGTCGACGCTAACAACAGAGCGAATGGGAAATACCCTATCGCAAGGCTCTGCGTCACTGCTGGTGCTGCCACCATGACCGAGTTGGCGATCCGAGTTGGTGCTCCACGAGGAGATGGTGCTGGGGGTCCGGCCGTGCTGAGCGTCGGCGGGCATGTAAGAGTGGAGTTCGTGGGCAGATGTTGGCTTTGAACTGGGCCTCGCAGGCGCGCCATTGATAGGTGTTGGGTCGTCTTGGGGCGACTCGTCATGGCAAGCCGACGCGTGCGACTGGCCGAGGGGCGTCTGAGAGTCTTCGTCGGTAGATTGTGTGGATTGTATCGTCTCGTGCTGAGGGTCGTCGAAGCTGGGATGAGGGCTGGGATGAAGGCTGGGATGAAGGCTGGGATGAGGCGGGTGCAGCTGTGATTGCGGCTGCTCCGTCTCGGCCTCACCAGAGTCCATCGTTATGGTGAACAGGGGACGGACGACCTAGAAGTCGAGTTTGGCTCTGTGTTCAGCGGCGCAGGCAATCGACAGACCGACCGCCACACGGCGGAGGAGAAGAGACCGGGTTAGGTGAGCTCGTGACGACTCGCCACCCACATTCCGATCTCCGATCTGGCTGTCTGGGTGCTGCCTAAGATTCGGCGTCGCAGATGGGTGCTGGCAGCAGCAGCAGCAGCAGCGGCAGCAACACTGCAGGCTCTGATTCGGCGCTCGAGGAGGAGCGTATGGATGCAAATTTGTGGGCGAGTTCGGGGCCAGATGGAATAGGCAGTAGAAAGGAGGGAGGAAGAGAATGCGGTTTCTGATAGCGGTAGTACCCTGCCTGCCTGCGCACCCAGTCGGTGGATGTCGAATCGAAAACGAAAATAGCGTTGACAGTGGAGAAGCAAGAGACGCGAGTCTCGAGGTGGTTGATGATGAGCGGTGATCGCTGCTTGATCGGGTAGATCGTCGATCATCCACAGGGGTTTCTTGGGGGGCTGCTGTCCACTGTGGTTGACTCTCCAGTGTCCAGTGTCCACTGCCCGTCCACTGTCCGCTGTCCAGACTCGTGCGCTACGTTGGCCAAGTGCAACGCCGCGACAGCTGGAGGCTGAAGACCAAGAGGTTGACGATGTGCTGCTAGCTACCTACCTAGGGGTGTAGGCACGAAGAAGGCACGTAGGTTGGACCAGGCTGAGCGGTAAGGTATAGAAGGTGCCCAGGTCTGAGGTAAGTAGGGGTGCATGTGACAAGGGGCGTCGAACTCGACCGTCGGCGAGACCACGCTCGCGGTTCGTTGAACTTGCGACGAAAAGTATTGATGGGTTATTAGACCAGACGCCTACTGGGTACATGGGCATATCAGGTATGTAGATGGTTAGGTTAGGTCGAATTGGGGAATCGGGATGGGCAAGAGTTTGAGGGGGCCAAGCGCGACGGCAAATAACCTCTATCAACATTGACGATGAACACTGAATGGCTTGGAAGTACATGGGGGATGTATGTGCCTAGCGGGGGGCTGCTACTCATGGATATGTATAAATCCATACAGCATAGACGCACAATATATGCTTGTGTCGCGTATATAGCATCCACGTGTGTGGTAACCGAGACGGGAACACCATAACATTTACCTACCCCTGTCACCAGCTCCGAGTTGCTTGATCTCGCCTTCCACCCTGCCGCCTGACTCGACGAGCAAAACCACAGTGGCGGGACCGGAGACTGGAAACTGGAGCACGACAGTGTGGACTGTCTTGACTCTTCAAGCCTCAAGGCCTTCTCTAGCGTCCGGCTTCTAGTGTTGTGGACGGGGCAGGCAAAAGAAAAATGAAATGAAACTAGACCTCAACCGCCATAGCCACATCACGGATATATATTCACATAGACAGCGCTTAACAATAGCAGAGAATCACGACAGAATTGAAAAAAGATGTAAATAAATCCGAAGCTATCTGGTACCTTGAGTGCTTGATTACGTCATTTTAAAGCTGGTGTTAAGTTCTTAGTCGGGAAGTTTGCGGGGCCAGTTTCGTCCTTCCATTCTTTTCCCGCCTGTGGGGCCACGGACTCACGGCATCCAATGATCACCCAGTCAGCCAGTGACTAGTAGGCAGCTAGGGTCCCCTGCTAGCCGTCGTGAGGAGGCAAAGCTCCTGAGTTCTGGGCTCCTTTTCCTACCTCTCCACCGCCCGCAATCCTGCCGCAGCCATCCGACCGTACTGTAGTCTATACAGTTGTAACTTGTCAGTAGAATTGAATTATTATAATACCCAAAGACAGGCGTTCGGGCTGTTCGTGTTCGTGCTGACGGATGGCCATGCTCTCGTCTCTCGTCCCTCGTGGCTATCGTCAGGGCATCATACCTACTTAGTTAATGTCTCACCGCGCAGTGGCCGGGACACACTCCGTACACAGGATAAGGTACGGACGGCCTGGTGGACCATGATTTATATGAATTATGATTTGAGTTGCCACATCGATTGCGTGACGTCACATCCCGTGCGTCTACATCTCAATCATCCCATGCAGGTGGGCGCTCCGATGCCGATGCCGAACGCCGATGCTGACGCCGCCCGGGCATGGAAATGTGTACCATCCCCCCCATAGAAGTCGGCCACCCCCACTAGTCGGCCAGCCAAACCCCACCATCACCACCAAAACTCCCACATGTTCACTTATACAGATTCAGCCTGATATTGAAGCTATTCAGAATGTATTTCGTGCTCTAGATAGCCCTGATCTTGAGGTTTTCCCCAATGCTAAATTTACCCCTCCCAGTTTACATAATTGAGGAGCTATTACCCCGCTTTTGGTACCCCAAATAAAGATTTTCATGGCTCTCCTAAAGCCTTGTTCTGTATGCACTGCAGCATCGTATAATCGCCCAAAATGCCTCCCTATTCATATACGGAGGATCAGATGGCTTTGGCTATCTTAGATATCACAGATGATGTGACGGCCTGCACAGACCTTCCCACATGACAAGCGGATACTTCCCAATAGGGGAAGGATCTGACCAAAGGATCCCCTTAAAGGGACAACCTCCCACTGTACCTATCTCTCTCTCTCTCTCTTTCTTTCCTCTCTAGTCTTGATATTCTCGTCAATAGAGTAATAGCTGCTTGCTGCCGGCCATGTCCCAGCTCCTTAATACGCTCGCCGTGACAGATGAGGGCATATCTGTGCAAAAAGCCGGTCAAAAACACGGTATTCCGCACCAAACGCTGTCTAATCGACTCAACGGCAAGGCTACCAGAACCAAAGCCCACACACAGCAACAGAGACTATCCCTTGCCCAGGAAAAGACTATAATCAAGTGGATTCTACTATAGGAAAAGCTCGGCCTAGCCCTTTTGCACTCCTTGGTTTGTGAGATCGTCAAGAAGCTGTTAAAGAAGAAGGGAGATGTGGGCCTCCTAAGAGACACCTTCATGGCAGCCTTCAAGCGCCGCAACCCCAAATTCAAGACGAAAATCGGCAAAAGAATAGAAGCAGCACGCTTCAAGGGGTTCACGCCCAAGTCAGTTAACTGATTCTTTAAAATTCTTAAAGATTACGGCTGAATGAAGCCAAAGAACACCTATAACATCAATAAAGGCAGCATTAGGGCGGGTTTTGGTTGTTATATTTACCCCTTTAATTCTAAAAAAGTCTCATAAGATTTATAGGCATCGATTCCCTAGTTTTAGGTAGTTTTATTACTAAGAAAGCTGTCACGGCGAGCGTACTGAAGAGCTGAAACATGGCCGGCAGCAAGCAGCTATTACTCTATTGACGAGAATATCAAGACTAGAGAGGAAAGAAAGAGAGAGAGAGATAGGTATAGTGGGAGGTTGCCCCTTTAAGGGGATCCTCTGGTCAGATCCTTCCCCTATTAGGAAGTATCTACTTGTCATGTGGGAAGGTCTGTGTAGGCCGTCACAAAAGCCTTCCTGAAGAGCCCATAGGGCCGTAGCTGGACCTTCTTCTTTGAGACCATCTCAGCAACTAGAAAAATCTTCAAACCAGGTATTATCTTTAAGGGAAAAAACCTCCATGTACAGTGATTCGTCAACGAGTTTCAAAAGACCGCAAATTGGCACTATATATGCTCAGAGAACGGCTAGACTTCGAATGTTATAGCCTGCAAGTGGCTAGAGGATATTTTCCTCCCACAGGCAGACGAAGAACAAAAAGGAGACCAGTCTAAGGCTATCCTTTTAATACTGGATGGCCACAAGAGCCACATTCCTGTATATATACAAAATTTCTTTATTTTAAATAGACTTCTTTTAATTTTCCCCTATTTAATATGGTCTAATGTGTGTTGATAGAACGAATTTATGACTATATGTTTTCTCAATAATATATTGCTCTGTTTCTTTCCTGCGCATACTAGTCACGGCATGCAACTCCTGAATAACGGTCCTTATAATGTCCTGAAGGCATACTACCAGAAATTCCTCTCTGAGCTGAGTTCCTTGACGGATGCCTCGCCTGTTGATAAGATCAACTTCATCCGGTGCTATAGCAAGGCCAGAACTGCGGCCTTTACAAAGCAAAATATCCTCTCTGGCTTCAGAGTCACTGGATATTATCCTATCAGCCGCAAGAAGTGCTTAAAACACCCAGAGATACAAGAAGACAAGAGGAAGACCCCTGAGCTTGATACCCCTGAAAGCTCTGAACCAGAAGACCAGCAAACGCCTACTACGAGCTGCAAGATCATAGATTTCAGCAAAAAAAGATCTCCAAGAACCAGGCTGAAGTATAAGAAGATAGCGAACGCGTTCAAGGCTAAGGAGACCGAGCTTGTGATCAAGGATAGGAAGATCAAGGCTCTGGAGGCTGAACTGGAACAGGTACGGTCTAAAAAGCGAAAAAAGGTCACTAATCCTAACAAGAAATTCAGAACAGTCACACGGATACTAAGTACGGGTGGTACTATCACCCCTGGTGCCCTTACGGGTAAAGCAGAAGTTATAGTTGTAGATTCAGAGGATTCAGAGGACGAAGACAAAGACTCGGCTGAAGAGGAGGTTTTAGAGGCTGTACAGGAACCTAGGCACACCCGTTCGGGGCGAGTCATTCGGGTGCCCGCATGATTGTACGGCATAAGCGGCTTCAGTACTTTCAAATGATAATATTGCCATAAATCTCTGATCTGAATAGTTTCATTCGTGGGTGGGTGAATAAGGGGGTGTTTTGGTGGTGACCCCACAATTTGGCTGGCCGACTAGTGGGGGTGTCCGACTTCTATGGGGGGGATGGTATTGGGCTACGCAAAAATATGTGATGTATGCGACAAAGCGAGCACACGAACGAGGAGTCTCGTCCCGTACAGCATATGCATCTTCCTTGCGCAGCCCTTTGAGTTGTAAGGCCGTACACCTAGAAACGAAGGACGCCAACTTTGGGGTACCCGGACTGCCGGAACTCAGAACTGGAGGCGCCGAGGGCTACAGGAACAAGATCATGAGTCTAGCAAACCGCAGCAAAGATCGGCCCGGGGATCAGCTGACGGCGGGGCCCGGGGCGGGTGGGTGCCTGCCCGCGCGCGGATCTCGGCCTAGCCAGTCACTCCAGTCTCTGTCGGCACCCGACCGGTTTCCCCTCCACTCCGCTCGACTGCCCGCATTATACATCCATCAATGAAGCCTTGTACACGGTATCTGGCCACCCATGAGCTGCTACGGCTGAGGATATACCGTAGCCACACTTGAAAATGGGCAAGGACGCAGCACCGAAGAACTGGCCAGCATCCATACCCTACCTCTCACAGGCCTCTTCTTCGCCTCATATCACAGAAGCACAACACAGTTCCCTCAGAACGAGACCCGTAGACCTCGCTACCGAGATCCCCTCCCACCTCCCCAGGGGCCCTTCTCCCCTTGTGAAGATTACCTTGATAAACACACCCTCACATCCGGCAAAGGGGCAGGCCGGACTTTTTGCGGCGCGGCATCTCTCGCCGGGGTCGCTCATAGTGCCATACTATGGCATTATTCATTCATCAGACACCAAGGTGCATGAGAATTCCGACTACGACCTATGACTAGACCGGGATGCGGGTCTGGCCGTCGACGCCGAGAAGGCAGGCAACGAAGCGCGGTTCGTCAACGACTATCGTGGCATTGCGGAGCGGCCCAATGCCGAGTTCAGAGAATCGTGGGATGTGCGAAGCCGCCAGATTTGCATGGCCGTGTTCGTGCTGCCGGCATCTAAAAACGCAGTGAAAAAAGGGGATGGCCCAGGCATCGCAAAAGGGGACGAGATATTGGTGAGCTACGGCAAGGGATTCGTAAGTAGCCTTACCGCTTGAACGCTCCGTTTCCTTTCCATGTCTCGGAGGCTGTTTTCTCTTTCGTCGGAGGTTCGACTTCAGGATTATGAAGTACAACTGTACTTTCGCCGCCGAAGACTTGAAGATGGCAAGGACTGACAACAACTTCTCCAGTGGGGAAAGAGGAAAGACACGCACAAGCTCACGGACGATACAGAGGCTACAGGCCCTGCATCGTGAGTGCAAGGTCCGTGTTCGTCATCATTGTCAGCAACCGATTGTGCCACACGACGAATGCAACTGGCCTATACATCGTGTCATTGTCGCGAGGCTCCGGGCAGGCTTGGGACGATGCATTTCACATTATGTGTAATACTCCAGTGATGGCGGCCTATTGGTTCCGATGGACCTCACTATATGGTCAATATAGAGGCCATGCGAGGGGATCGGGGAACGAACTAAAATAAATGGCACTCGGAGTCGAAGCATGTCCCTACACACCTTGTACCTACACACGTGTTTGGCGGTGTCGAATCGGAATGTTGCCTGATCAAGATCCTGCTGGTTGACGTATTGTCCGAGAGGAGACTGACCTGAATCTGTACAGGGCAGTACATGACATGCACCGTGCACGGCTGGATTGGGTTCTGTAGGATTTTGTAGGTGGGCCCGGCGCGCGCCACACCTACCTAGAAAAGCAAAATCCTTTTTCCTCATCCGCTTCGCTTCTTCTCGTCTGCTGCCGAAAAGTCGAAACTTTTGCCCGAAACCGCCGTCCCGAGGTCGATCAAATCCATTAAGAAAGACGCGTCGGCCGTTGGAGTTCTTCCTCTTCCGCCTTTTGGCAGAATCCCGCCGGAGAGACCTCATCTATTTTCCATCCCCATATCAGGTACCTAACTAGGGGAACCCATACAGAGGTGCGTTCCTGCCGCTTCCTGTCGCATGAAACCATGAAACCATCACAACTTGACATCAGCATCACCACCTTCATCACCACCAGAGCTCACCCGCACCTCACAACCCACCTCACAACCTATCACTGTCACCATTGGCCCCAGTCCCATTTGCGCCATCTCTGCCGTGTCCGTCGCATTCTGTGCCTCAGAATGTCGAGGCAACACACCCCATGTCGGACTGTTCCCAGCTCAATCGGCGTCCTATGCAGGTTCTGTCTGCTGTACCATCACCATGTAGTCTAATATCTCCAGTTGCAGGCTTCGAATCAATACCACCACCATTGTCTTTTGCCGTGCAAAGCTTCTCACCTAACCCTTCACTCTACACGAACCTAGCTGCGTGTGCGTCCTTTCTGACGCCTCGTGGATCGACAGGCGAAGCCCTTCATTGAGCTCGCGCAGCTTGGCCGCCATGCCAGCTGTAGGCCCTATGCTCGACGACATAAAACCACCCGTCCAAGGCGACGATGATGTTTCGCAGTATCAATCGCCTAGCATCGAAGCCGAAGCCCAAGATGCCGCCGCCTACTACGCCAGTACTCACCCTGACCAGCAGCACGAACAGCCATCCGATGACCATGGCCAGCCCGAAGTGCTCGGCCCCGAGCCCCCGACATCTCGCCAACAAGGCCTCCGCCCGTCCACGAGCAGCGTGGAACAGTTACAACTGGTCGCCCAGCTAAGCCAAGACCTGAGTCAGGGCATGCCTGCCATGCTCGACCCGAACGACGACCCGAACGACGACCCGAACGACGACCCGAACGACGACCCGAACCTGCGCAATGTCATGGAGCAACATGAATCCCATCATCCACAGCTTCAGCAGCACGGCCATGACCCGATGCAACAAGAGGACCAGCTCCAGCACGACGCGATGCAGCAACACCAGGAAGACCAGCTGCCACACGACCCGACGCGGCAACATCAACTCCAGGACGACCAGCTGTCATACGACGGGATGCGGCAACATCAACACCAGGACGACCAGCTGTCACACGACCCAGTGCAGCAACTACAGGAGGACCAGATCCAGCACGATCCGATGCAACAACCACAGGAGAACCAGCTCCAGCACGACCCGATGCAACAGGACGAGGGAGACCACCCGCAGCACGTCACTCTGCAGAATCATCAGGAAAACCAGTTGCCGGATGCCCCAATGCCGAACCATCACGATGACCGACACATACTACATGGCGATCCGTCCATGTCTCCTCATCAGCAACCCACCAACCACTACCAGCAACCATTACACGAGCATCATGAACAGCCTACTCGTCACCAGTACATTCCAACTGAACAGCAGCATCATCACCGCCAGCAGCAGCAGCACCCACCGCCCTTACAGCCAGCTCACCAGTCACAGCTTCAACCTCAGACTCATCAACACCAACCTCACCTGCAACCGCAGACCACCATGGACCACCTGGCCCAGCAGTATGCTGCTCATGCCCAGGCTCTTTCAGACAGCACCCCACCGCGAAAACGATCCAAAGTGTCGCGCGCCTGTGACGAATGCCGTCGGAAGAAGGTCAAGTGTGATGCTGTGTCGGAAAATGGCCAAGAACCCTGCTCCAACTGCCGTCGGTCCTCTATCACGTGCCTGTTCAGTAGGATACCTCAGAAACGCGGTCCGTCCAAGGGATACATCAAGGAACTTGCTGATCGAATACACCATATAGAAGGAAAGCTAGCCAGCGAGGGAGGCAATGTTAATACTCTCACCGAACTTCTTAGTGGAGCTAGGCGAGAATCTGCTGATCTCTTTACACCACCGGCAAACAATGACGAAACCAACAGCAAGAGACCGTACTCGAGCATATCTGGCGGCGATTTTGGGACTCCCACCACGGAGTCGCGCCAGGCCACGTGGAGTTCCGAGCCCCGGGCTATACAACCTCTTCAGACGCCTTCCAGCGCGCCCCGAGCAGCGCCGTATTCGGCCAACGGACTGGCACCGCAGCCCCTGCCCAAGACGGATACTGCCATGCCGTCGCGGCCGGCTGCCGTGATGGATGCGGTGCCACTCGACCTCAACCATAACGGTGCACTCCGAGAAATCGATGAAAGTGCCTTCACGAGCTACCTTCACATGGTACACGAGTGTTTTCCCGTTCTTGCCGGGACGAAGGCGCGGGTCGAGGCCCAATTGGCGCAATGCCCGTCAACACTGCGCGATGCGTTCATCGAGGCGCTATACGGCACCATGCAGTCATTTGTCTCGGTGCCCGGTCTCTACACGAATGGCGATGTCGGCTCTGCTACTCGCATGGTCACGGAATGGGAAGCTGATCCGAGCCCGCGCACTTCCACTACGAACCTCGTACACCTTCAGACGCTGGTCCTGGCAGCCATCGCTACGGATAACTACGGCCCCTCGTCACTGAAGGGCGAACACGGAGGCCCCTCGAAAGCATCGGTACTGGGGCGAGCCGTGGGCTTGGCGTACTCAATGAGGCTTCACATGTCCGGCCTAGAGGCAAGCGCAGATGTCGAGCTGGACCATGATTCAGGCGAGAATGTGGCCATCCGTGCATGGTGGACTCTGATCATGTTGGACCGATGGAATGCCATTGCGACTGCCACCCCGTTGTTGATCCCAAACGACAGCGTGGTCATTTTACCGAGCCTGAAGGCGCTCCTCGGTGAGAACGTGTATCAGCTGGCTCGTGAGTTCCCCTCCCATCATAGCATCGTGGCAAACAGCAAGTTGATAACTAGTTTGAATAGGACTGTCCAATATACTGGGACATTTTGCTCCGGTTGCCCTCGCCCCTCCCCAGGCCCTGGCTCCCAGTTCGGGAGCCGCCCCGATCCTGAACTCGTTTTTCAACTTGTCCATTGAGCTCTTTCGCGAAGTTCTTCCGCCAAACATCAACCCAGAAGACCACCCCATACTTCATATGGTGTATTGGCATTGCCGATTACTCGCATACCTTTTCCAGACCAATGCCAGGTCAACGGATATCCTGTGGCCCTGCAAAGAGTCTGTGAGACTGCTTCTCGACAACACGTCTTTGCTCAGCCCTCTGAACCATCACTTCTTTTGCCTGACCACGTTGACGCTGTTGGAATTGGCCAGCGTTGAGACGACGCGTGAGGAGGCGACTCCACAGCTGAGCCAGCTGTTGGATTCTAATCTTGCCCCATCGACATGGGACGCGTTCATCAGGGACCGCATTGCTGAGCACATTCGACCCTCGACCGCTCAGGCTGCGGCTAGTCAGAGTCTACAACATCTAGCTGATCTCGCCACAGCCACCAAGGTCGAAGCCGACAAGCCGGGCAATAATGCAGACGCCAAAGCCGTGAGACCAAGCGAGAACCATGCCGACGTCGGTTTTGATGCTCGCGCTCTTACTCGCGGAGGATACCTCAACATTCTCGCCGAAGGGCGTCTGGCCACAGCGCGGTAGGGTTGTGCCGCCCCAGCCCAGACCTGCACGTTTTGCTCCTTAATTGTTCGTCGGCCCGACAGCAACCTCGTAGCCGCAATCCAACCCATGTTGGTGACGGGTCTGATGGCTACCGCCAAACTCTTCGCTGGAACACCCGTTTGGGGAGAGTAGCGGCATTGTATATTATTTTGTCTCAAAAGTCACTCGTCAGCGACCCGACCATGTGTCAGCTGACAAAGCGCCGAGTGAGAGCCGGCCACCTGGCTGACTGGCAACTTGCACAACCACTGGTCTTTGTGGTGGTTTCCGAGGGTCGTGGCGGAAGCACGCGCTCGCCAAGTCTGTTGTACGATGTTGGTGGTGGACTTACGGGCTCGGCTGGCTCTGTTAAATGCTAATATTGAGGTCGGAGACTGGGAGTGGGCGCAGGGGTTGCTCACTCGAGCGACTGCCTGGCATGGCAGCCTGAGGCCCGCGGCCTGGCCTGTATGATTGCCAGCTTATTCGGCATCTGCATGGTGGTCCGCTGGAAGCAACATGGAAGTGGTGAGGCTGTCGCTCCTAGGATTTATGACGTAGGAAATTTCCGAGCTCACGTCCGCGTCGGGATATAGGCGAATCCAGCACATAGGCGCCGTCGTATGCTACGTATATTCTCCCCATTTACGCAGCGTTTCCTGGGTCTGTAAAACCTGCATCTCGGGTGGAGTAGGGAGGAGAGGCAGAGTCGCCCTGGATGCCTCAATGACCATGGATATATGACCGACTGCAGTTTCCTGTACCATAGTATAATAATAATAGTAATACAGCACTCGATGCGTGCATCTCCAGCAATGGAGTTTTGGGGTGAGATGGAACACATGTGGGCAGTCAGATGTTTGACCACAGCCGGCGGGCCGTGAAGACGGTCTCACATGTCGAAAGTTTCCGCCAAGGCTCTCCAGTCGAGACTCGAGAGGTGTTATCCGATAAAGGCACGCTGACATGGTCGCCTGGTTCCTCGGTCTTTGAGACCCGGCGTCAAGTATGATAAAGTCTAGTAGTGGCCATTGTGAAATATTCAATTGAGTTCAGGTCGTGCAAGGTGCTGCAAGTCTGCAAGACCGGGTAACATGCAGACATAATTGGGAGTAGACGATGTAAAGCAATGGGATGCATTCAGCCGGCAGGCGTTCATGCACCTTCTCACCCAATCACCAGGCCTGTGACGCCGGAAAGGGCAAGTTCTCGACAGCATCGTAGCGTCGCAGCGAGGCACGAAGCACATTCACCGACTGCTGGCTGGTGTTCTGTCTCTCTCCTGACCATGTGTGTTGTTCTCGTTCCACATCAGGCCACCGCGCCGTCAGGCCATTCCTGGCTGTCAACCGCGTGTGGTCTGAATCAGGCACATAAATATATAAATATATTTGGAGGACCACCGCTTGGCACCCTTCCATGTCTTGCCCTGCCTCATCTCTATAACAACATACGACGGCGACCCGACAGAATCAGGATGAGCCGCGACGACATGGGAAGCAGGTATCCGGTATCCCCTCGGTCCCCCCATTCGCGCCATGGCTGGCGGTTCACTTGGCTCGCTCGGGTGGCTCTGCTGGTTCCTGGAGCCGTCGCGCGGCTATTGATCTTGGTGTCTCCTTGACCGAGTCAATCTTCCGTCTCGAGGACCCGCCCCAGCAAAATCCCCTGCAAGACTTTATATTTTTGGCTTGACCTGCCACTTGGAATGACCGACTGCAATGCACGCCGAGCTGGCCCTGCCTGCACTAATAACTGCCGCCGCGACATCGGCTGGAAAAGTCTGAAAATTTTCCTCGCTCGTGCCGCGTGCGAGCTATGTCATATGAGACGAAGACGGACGCGCCTGGAGTGGGCCGTCATTTCCAGAATCCCACCTCTTGACCGAGGCGCCGAGGATCGACACGAACGCTACGTCGCCATGTCGCTATGTCGCTATTCGGCTGTTCACTCCATCCTCCAGTCACAGGCAGGACAGGGGAATGGGCACTGACTTCCAGGTTACGCGAGACAATTACACACAATGCCAGTGGGCAGCGAGCGACCTCACACAAACAGGCAACCCCGGATTGATTGCCGTTCCCTGTCTATGTACAAATGCCCTTGCCGGGCCTCTACGTCTAGTATATGCAACGCAGGAGTCGCGGGCGACGCCTTCTACTTTCGCAGCCCGTCGAGGGTCTGATCTAAGAGTCTGAGAAAAGCCGAAAGCGCTCAGGAGAATATATGTACGGTCGTTGAGAAAGGAGGAAATGTGTCCAAGTAGCCGCCCGCCTCCTCCTTCACTCCTCCACTCCTCCCCTCCACCACTAAAACAAGTCCGAACGCCCCAGAACCTCCCCTTGATAGTCTACCGCCGAACAAGGAGAAATCTCATTCGTGGCCCTTTTTACAAACGCGCCTATATCCGTACGCGAAGATGATTATCCTAACTGGGAACGTCGAGCATCAAGAAAGAACCGAAATGGAAATAGATGACCCAGGGGGTATACGTGAAGCTTGGAAAGAGCTTCCAAATTTTCGTGACGCGTCATGGTATCATGAAGAAACAAGATGCCGTGCGAAATCGAACCAAGTCATCCTGACAGCTAGCATTGCTGAGAAACGTATAAAGGTAGCCCCTGCCGAGACCGCTCATCGGGGTCGTCAAGTAGCCCACAGGCAGGAGGCCACAAGGTCGGGAGATTCCGTGATCCCGTCGTTGAAGTTGCTCATGTTCCAGTACGTGTCGTCGAGAGGGAATGCCGGGCTGGCCTCGTCCACCACCGAAGGGTTGGACAGGTACTTGCTCGCGTCGGCCGTGCCTTTGAACTGGTCAAAGTCGAGCGTGCCCAGGTCGGCGCTGGTCAACATGGTCGTCTGGTTCTGCGACAGGTCGAGGTAGCCACTCGCGGGGCCACTGCGGAAACCCTCGAGCTGCGCATTGCCGAACGTCGGCGCCCAGTCTTCGGTTTCCGACACATCGCCCGAGTTGGACGTCAGCGTCGGCTCCACCGAGCCCGCGAGATCAAACCCCTTGTACGACTGGGCCTGGCCGAAGCTCGAAGGAGCAAAGTCCTCCCCCTTGAGCTCCAGGCCGTCGTACTGGGTCCAGTCGACCGAGGCGGCGCTCAGGCCGGCGCTGAACATGGGCGCCTCGTGGTCCGAAAGTACGCCGAACAGATCAAAGGCCGGCGAGTACTCGGGGTACTGGATGCCAGACAGGTCCAGCGGCGGCAGCTGGCCATTGAGCTGCTGAAAGGTCGAGTCGCCCTCCATCGAAGGGGATGCCTGGGGAGACTCGGTCATGCGCGTCTCCCGCTCCGATCCCGACGACGCGGTAGCGGTTCGGGAGCGGGCGCCTGTCTTGCCACGTTGGGCCAGGCCGTCGGCAGATGGAATGCCTAGACTGCTGCTCGCGCTGCTCATGCTGTGCATCGAAGACCCGCGGGACAGGGTATAAGGACCGCACTTCTGCGAGGCCTTGGTGGGCTTGTGGGCGGGCTTGTGGTGGCCGTTCTCGTCGAAGCTCAGGATGGGCTCCGAGTGGCCCGTGTTGGCCCGCCGGCGGCGGCTGATGGGCTTGGGCTTAGCCGGGTAGCTGCTCTCCAGGTCGGACTCGGACTCGGGTACGGTGTCGAGCGACGGCTCTTTCCTGTGCGAGCACGAGCAACGGCCGCCATGATTGCAGCAGCAGCTCTCTGTAAGAGGCGGAACTCTAGGTCAGACTCTGTCTCGGCATCTCTGGTTTCAAGGTCTTAAGGTACGTAGAGCTCACCCTTGTGTCCCTCGAGGGTTTGTTGCAGGTGGGCGCACTTGTGTGTCTTCTCGCCGCAGTCGCATTTGATGTGGGACGAGCGCGACTTGCGCATGGAGCGGCAGTGGTGGCATTGCGACACGGGCCGGCCTTTCTTGTTGATGTGCTGGAGGGGCCGATCTGTGCAGATTGGGCGAGCATATTAGCGACCGGCCTCTTGATGGTTGCACAATGCACGAGCGAGGTCCAACGGCTTTTGCTTTTGCTTTTGCTGTCTTATACCTAGTTCTCTTGCCCCACGGCGGCCATTGACAATTGATGAGACACGGGCTCGCAAACAGGCCATGCGCCGAGGAAGACAATTGAAATGACGACAATCGAATAACGACAATTGAACGCTTACCTGAATGCTGACAGTTGCTGACCCTATGCCCGCGAACACAGGCCTCGCAGGCCCATTTCTCGCCGTCAATTAACATGGTGCTTAATAACTGCTGAGCAGAGAGCAGAGAGCCGGCGAGGTGCAGAGTTGACGACTGGGCGACTCGAGGGCCTCAACGGGGTGGCGTCCAGTAGATTCCAAGGTCTCAAAGGACCTGTGGCGTAGGCTCTGACCTCGGACACGCGCTCCAGTGAGCAGTGAGCACTGCTACGGTACTTAGGTTGTGTTGAGAGGCAGCTTTCTTGGGGGCGGCCGGGGCGGAAGAGAGGGCGCCAAGCGCGCGGCGACAAAGGCCCGAGTAGGTACAGCAACCAGTAACGAATGGGCCAGACGGCAACTAACAATAACAAAGCGCAGAAGCGAGAAAGCCTTTCTGGCCTTCTATGCACGCATTGCCAAGGGTGTGTACGCGTGTGTAAAGACGCAGTCGCAGGAGCCGAGTCGTGTCCGGAGGAGCGGGATGGATCTCCAGTTCCCAGGGCCCGGTGAGAGAAAGGGACAGTGAGTGACAAGGTGCAGGTGCAGGCGCAGGCGCAGGTGTATTGCAGCAGCGCAACGAAACGCACCAAAGCAGTAGAGTGGAGATCTGTTCGGTCGGCCCCTGGGTAATAATGCCGGCAAGGCTCAAGAGCGGAAAGAGGAAGACGGGAAGGAGGAAGAGAGAAGACTAGAAAACTTTGAGTCCGTTTTTAGTCGGCGGCGATGGCGGATCGCGAGCTGTCAGAGCAGCATACGCGAACAGGCGAACAGGCGAACAGGCGAACAGGCGGCGAATTGGGTTTGCAAGCCCGGGCAGTCGGCCGTCGGTGAAGGTGGGGAGGAGGGACTGGCTCAATGGTACCTGGCTGTAGCCTGTAGCCTGTAGCCTGTAGCCTGTAGCCTGTAGCCTGTAGCCTGTAGCCTGTAGCCTGTAGCCTGTAGCCTGTAGCCTGTAGCCTGTGGCCTGTGGTTTGCAGTCTCCAGGGCTGTAGTGTAGGTTCGTCTGTTGGACTGGACCGGGTGCATGCGCTGTCACTGCTGTGCGGCTACTGATAATGTCGACGTAACAGTAACAGCTAACAGCAATTCCTAACCGGGCAGAACGTCCGGGCCCCAACTGGCAACGGCTGCTCACTTGACACTAACGGACCTTGGTGGGTGCAGGTGCTGGTGCCGGTGCAGGTGGGTAGAGTATAATTGTATATTCCAAGTTGCAAGTTGATGGTTGCAATCAGTAGTCTGAATGGAAGCTTCAAGCTCGAGAGGAGTGCGAGGGAACTTGGGAACGAGGGAACTTGTTGGTTGAAGGATTGCTGATGGTGATGGTCCAGGTCCAGGTCCAGGTCCATTTCGGCCGGGGGAGCGTGCGAGGTTTTAAGACTTCTCTCTTACAACTTACACCCAAGTTCCAACTTCCGAGTGACGACCGACGACTTCTGGAGTGGGATGGCCCAGCCCGGCCAGCAGCACGCCTCGTCTGGGCCACTGACATCTGCTACGGCGGAAACGGTAGCTGTAGCCTGGCGGGCAAATGGGGGGGATGATGATGGCCCATGGGGGGGATGGTGATGGGGGATGGGGGGCAGCGGGCAGCGGGCAGCGGGCTCGCCATGGCCCATGGATGATGGGATGCGGTCGCCGTCTACTTACCTAGATACGCTCTGTCTGCGGTCTGCGGTCTGCGGTCTACCAGATCGAGACAGGAGATGCTCAAACGGGCACAGCGCCCAGGGGGTGGCCATGATTGTCCATTTGGAATATGTATTTGCCAAAACACTGTACTGTGTAGTGTAGTGCGTGTACGATAGACCCAACAGTCCCAAGACATACCAAGAGCTCATAGCGGAAGCCTGAAAGCTTGGAAGCTTGGAAGCTCGGGAGGCTTGGGAGGCTTGGGAAGCTTGTAGGACATCCCACGCCCTCCTCTATCAACTAGTCGCCGGCTGCACTTCCTAGCTTTGCCACTCGACTGGGATTACTTGTTGGCTTCACGTTATGGGAACAACTGAGGACCGAACAGGCAGAACAGGTAGAGACTCAAGACTCAAGAGTCAAGACTCGAGAGCAAGGGGCACGGGGCACGGAGCACGGAGCATGGGAGCTAGTAGGCGGGCGATGAGCGGGCTGCGGGATCACCCACAGCTTCGCGCCAGGATCCCGTGCCGCAATGGATGCTGCCATGGTGGAATGCTTGTTATTAGTACTGGGTACTGCGTACCGGTAGTTGTAGCAGAGACACGGGCGCGTGGGATGATACATCATACATGTACGTATGGATGATGAGGACGAGGGCGAGGGCGAGGATGAGGATGAGGATGATAATCAGCATGAGAATGACCACCACTACCAAGGACCGTACTTGATTGTGCGATACGGTGCGCCGACGGTATAAATGTTGGTCGTTCCGTTCCGTCCCCGGCCCTACTGCCCTACTGCACGCGCGTGTATGACATTCCATTGCATCGTCGCATCGCCAGTACCAGATACGGCGTGCCGAAACCCACGCGATCCTTTGAGTGGGAGATGCGGTAATAGGATGATCATCGCCCACGGGAGGTCAGTCAAGCTTCAGGAACCTTGCTCTCATCTGTGCCCTGGTCATTCCCCCGCCGCTCGGCTCGCGGGGCCCTGCCCGTCTGACTGCATATGGTATTTGGCACATAGGTCCCATCTATGATCTCAGTCATCTCACTCACTACTCAGCATCTTATCATTTATTACTTGGGCACGTTATACGATCTGGTCATACTGCGTCAACAGCCTTGGCACTGGTATGCAATACCAGTGCCGTAAGGTAGGGGTGGTCGATATAGAGAGACTCGTTGTTGTGTGGTTGGTGCAATGGTTCAAACTTCATGCTTGATACTCCATCTGTTGTCTTGGGCTGACTGGGATTACCTAGGTACAGTGCCTTTCATTCTCTCTGTGTCCGGTGTCGAGACTCGATAAAATGAGAGATCGATCGCGCCGTCCGTCCAACCTCGATCCCGTCGGTCCTCACTCTAGTCACAGGACTCGATGCATGCTGCAATGGTACCTGTACAGTACTTTCGTCGCCTTCTTTGGAGACGGTCGACGAATCACGCGGGGGTCATGAAACATCAGCGCACCGGTTTTGTGCCACGGCAACGACGCCTGGGAGCTTGGCCAATTCCTCCCGACCCAGATGCATGCTGACCGCCGTGCCACCACCACCACCACCACCGCCGCCGCTGCCGCTGCCGCTGCCGCTGCCGCTGCCGCCCCGGGGACACGAGCTAAGCCAAGTACATGCAGTCAGATATTCAGACAGCAAGTCATCAGTCGGCCACTCACTCACCTCGTCATGCTTCATTCTCACCCTCAATTGCCGTGATGAGTGCTACCCGTCTCATCTGCAAAGCTTGGCCGCCAAGGACTCTCGTGTCGACAGACTCGATACAGATGACACGGTTTGGCTTGAGACTTGCAGGCTTGGAAGGACGGTGGAACGGCACGGCCGGCCTCCATTCGCTCGCAACTGTTGGGTGTTTGGCACATTTCACAGCCAAGCCAGTACTGCCTCAAGGCACTTGTCAGCCGTGCCACTCGAGACTTGAAGCACCAGATTCCAGTGTCTGCAAGAGGCTTGAGAGCCCCCGCCGTCCTCTCATAGGGGATAGGGGAACAGAGGCTCGCGAGTCGCACTCGACTGCTGACCGTCTGACGAGATACATCGCCAAGGTCGTCACCTGCCCATGGATCGGCCTGACTCTACCATCGCCCACACGTTGGTGAAGCTCGTACACAGAAAACGCACTGGTAAATCTATAGAGAGAGGGGGTTTGTCTGTGTGTGGGAGGTTCATCAGATGAGTGTATACGGTGGAATCGCGTTACCTGCTGGGTGCTACATGCCTACAGTGCCTAGCTTGCCTCGCCTTTCCCTCCCGTTGTCGTCCAAGACTTTGGCCGCCTGGTCGACGCGTATCCTAGCCTAAACCGGCTTGCCCAGAGGTCGTGGTCTTGGGCAGTCGTGTCATTGTCTTCAATGTTGATTGGGGTCCGTCCTTCGTGGCATCGTGGACATACCAAGACGGGATGGTCCCGCTGATTCTCAACGCTTATTATTGCTACAAGTATCTTATATACGAGTATATGTGGATGTGATGGGCTACATGTACCCATGTATGTTGGTGGTTGTCTACATGTACTTTGGGTGCTGTAAACAGCCCCTCTGGCTTGCTCATATGCACGTGAGCTTAGGCCCCAGTCTGTTGATTGCATCACTGCATGTTGCCATGTCCCGATGCGGTTCATTGACGTTGTTTATCACCCTCTCATTGCGGCCCTATCGGCAACAGGACAGGGACCTTCAGTAACAGGGGATTTAATTAGAAGACAGCCGCTCTAGGCGCTGTCAAGCAACATCGATGGCCTCAGGAGTACTGAGTCCTGAGTAGATGACAGCCTCTACCTTGACGAGATACATGTACTTCGTACACAAGGCTGGGGTCACACGGTGTGCGTTGAAATCAGCCATCTAGTCTTCCGTGACAAAACCGTCATCGTACGGATCCCCGACTGCCCACTGCCTACTGCCTAAGTCTCCACACCGTTTAATGTTACGTTTCCCATGCCTCTCCGTTTCCGGTCTTGTTCGTTTTCCGTCTCCGTTCCCACCTCATTCCCCAATTCTCCAATTCTCCAATCTTCAATTTCCCCATCCTCATTTTGCACAAGTCACGATGGCATGAAAATTTTCATGCTGGGCCCAGTCCAGCCGAGGGCCACCCACAACCAGTCACGTTTCTGGCACGTTTCTTTCTGTCCATTCTGGCTTCTGTCGTCACCACCACAACCACCACCGTCACCACCACCACCGCCACTATCATCGCCATCCACACATAACGACCTCTGCATGCTGCATTGTCACCCGCGCTGCCCTCAACACCCAAGGCAGATAGGTCTAACCACCAATCGTCCAGCGGTCAATGGCCAATGGGCAGTGGTCATGGTCATGGTCATGGTCAACGCCGACGCCGACGCCAAACACCCTCCACCACGACCCTCGCTCAGCATGTGCTTCGGTTGTTTTCTCATCGCTACTCTCGCGCACACTCGCTCGCCCTCTGCGTGCACAGATACCGAGTTTGCCAGGCACTCCGAAATGCCCCGACATACCTCCCAAGTGTCCTATTTCTGGATTTCTGGTTCCGTACCTTTCTGATGTTCCATTCCCTCGTCTTCGGCGCCTGTACTGCAACTGCAACGCCTGATCCGCCTGGCCGGTTTCCTCTGTGTGTGTCGGTGCTGGTGTGACTGGCTCGCATCAGCCTTGCCTCAGATGACATGGTTCGCTTGCTCGGCCTCTGCCCGAAAGGGATCTGCCATGATTCGCAGCCCTGCAGAAGCCCTGCACACATGCCGTCACCTCTCATCATTATGTACGGGTCTTTGCGACAATCCGGTCGCATTTCGAGCTTCCAGGCTTCCAAGGCGTCCATGGAAACTCACACTCTGCACATCGTCCGAACCGGAAAGCTCATCCAAACCGACGTGGGATTTCATAAATTGATTGAGCTTCTCTGGCCGCCTGGCAGCGCCCCCATCATTCTAGACCTACCTGGCGACGTGGATTGGTTGGGCTCTCCACGACCTATTCGAGGTTGCCCAACAGCTCCGAGCCCACCAGCCGGCCGCTTCGCTAGTTGCGCATATACACCCATGCGAGCCTGACAACCCCCCTACCTCGAGGGATAGCTGCGGCCACTTTTGAGCCAGCCAATGTCGAGGGCCAAGCTCGGTGCCGTTGACGCTCTGACTGCACCCATTCAAAGGGAACAGTGGATATGGATACCGCCAGCACGCATGGACTTTCCAACCGGCTTACACGATGCGGGTCTGGAGCCAACGGCCTATGACGCCGAACTGGGCACTTCCGTCGTCTGATATCGGGACGCCTAGAAACGCCAAGCATCGCCTCTGTCCCGACAATCAGGAACGAGCAACCTATGGCTTAGACATGACGGCTGGCACATCTAGAGCCTCAGCTGAATTGTCGACCAATTGGTAGCCCACAATGTGAGAATTGGGGTACACCCGACCGAGGACCCAGAGCACCGGGTTTCCTCCTGCGCTTCCAGCTGGATTCTAGAAGCATGCGCCATCTGAAGTCACACGCAGCCACGCACTTGTTTGTGCCTCCAACAGAACACAGGTTTTGTCGTCGTCTGGTGCCAAATAAGGCCTACCCTTGAGCTCTGGACACGATCGCGCTGGGTATGTGTGGCGTGGTGTGGTAGACCGGCTACCCAGTTTGGACATCCGCAACCGCGTTCGCGACTACGGAGGAAACGCGAAAAACCTCACTGCTGCGGCTCCGGCTAGCAATGGCAACTCTTTCCTTGCCTTGTTGAACACAACCTATGTTTACAGGAGAAAGTGGTCTCATCAGCCGCCTGTACATCCCCGGAGTAGCAAGGCGTCGGAACAGTGGTCCCGACGGGAACAGTGGTCCCGACGACACCCTGGATAGAGGCGTCCATGCTGGGGGCATTTCTTACGGGTCGTTTCAACCGCGGCAGGGTCGCGGTTTGGCACCTCATCACGCGAAAGCACTGTTTGCCGTATACTCCCCTCCACCTGCCACTGGGTGAACTGGAATCAAGCCCCCACACGGACCGTAGCTCTTACAAGCTCGGATTTCGTCAAGCATATTGATGAACCCTACCCGCCCCCGGCTCTCCCTCTCCAGCTCGGCGTTCTTCGTCTTGCTTCATTGGTTGAAGCTCCTCTTCGCCTACCCTGCTCTAGTGGTGTCCTCATCGAGGCATCAACCTTGCAGTAGTCACGGCTTCCCCGCTTTCGGCGAATAACATGTACGGGTAGCTCAGTTCTACCTCAGCTTGCCATGTCCAACTTCATCAGGGCTTCTCTTTCCATATTCTTCATCCTCACCTAATGGCACTGCCGAGTCCCATGCAGGGCTTTAGTCGGCGTGCCACCTCCGACGACAGCAAGGCTGCTGCACGAGCAGGCTCGTAGGGCACTCCGCTCCGTGTGTCGGATAACCATAAGTGGTTTGTGGACATTGGTGTTTTCTTCTTGACCTACCTCCTCTATTTGCTTCTTACGCCACGCTCCGGCGTGATGCAGAATATGTCACGAGGCTTGCGTCAGTACCACAGCTGAACCTGGGACCAGGCTTGCACTAGTCCAGCGCCTTGAGCAAACCCCCTTCCCAACTCGGCTGCGGTCACATGAATGAATAGCGCAGATGGTATCAAGGTAGGTCCACACATCCATTGTTCGTTCTATACAGCACCAAAACATGCCAGTCAATACGCTTCTACGTATTATCGGCGTTTCGTCAAACAAATCAATTGGCACGAACGTTTTCGCTCCTGGCAGAGATCAATGCTTATACCCGTTGCTGGGCGCCCGATCTGAGAGGTCGTTTTGCACTTCGTTGAAGATTCGGGAATCAGTAGAGGTTACATATCCCAACGTCCTCTTTGCATTTTGACTTGATCCCAGATGAAATCGGCAAGCTCATACAGAGTTGGGTTTGCACGAGGCACGGAAACAACTAGCTGCCCAATGGAGGCTTGCGGCCCGTAGCACCATATCACATGGTGAGGACACCTTCTATCACCAAGTGCAAGCGGGATACGGATCCAAGGAACAGAATGTCTAGACTAGACTATCGCAATGGCAAGTAATTGGGTGTTTCTGCCGTAACCAGAAGGCATCACGAGTCCATCTTCTATTCGTGGTCGAGATCGGACTTCGGACGGGAATGGTTGTGTAGCTGCTGGCAAAGCTAACACAATGGAGCGAGCTACTTCACCGAGTCTGAAAGTGGGCGTATCTTCTGTTCCACAGCCCCCGCGATTCAGCCCAAGGGACAAGCTCCCAGATGTAAGCACCCCGCTGCACCAGACCGTTTTTCCTTGAGCGGATATCTCTGCTTGGCATCTAGCGGAGCGGAGATGCACCCATACGGCTTGCAAGAGGGTAGATAGCGCAAGGCTGGACTGCCCCGTGAGCTCTCGATGGGCACTAGTGCTGTTCTCCGTCAATACATGATGCATACTCGAAGTGGCCGGGAGCTTCTCTCCCAGCGCGTTGCGTACTGTGTGTTCCGAGGTATTGTGAGTATGTGAGTGAGTGGCAGGTCTAGGCTCAGGGACGGCCAGCTCGACGAGTCGAAAGAGCGACCGCATCGTATCCAGCAGTTGGACGCGAGCACGGTTAGCTTGACAATCGATTCCAGATAGCCGCCCCAAGCCTCCCCATTAAGTTCCGACAAGTTTCACAGTGCACTCGGCCGGTACACTCCTCTTCGAGTCACACCCCGGTACGTACCCGACGACAGGTACACTGCCACGGCCGGCAACACGGCAGCTAGGTACATGAGCAATCACCTGCCGCCCCTTATGCGGCAGGGGGAACCATAACACCGGGCCGGTTGGTACCTCTTGCGCGTCAGTAACAACACAGTGCCCGTCCCTCTATGGTCGTCGCCACGCACCAGCATGAGGTTCGCCGCTGGTGAGTTCCAGCCCTCCACCAGCAGTCGTTGGCAGCCCGGGGTATTTTTCTAGCCGTGAGATAAGCTGCGTCGTGGGGGGGGGGTAGATCTTGCGGGGTTGGTGGTCTCACGCCAACCACACGCGCGCCATCAGGATACAGGATGACGACGGATGGTCTTGACCGGGAACCAGGACTTGCGATAACGGAATGCGTGCTCAGCTGCTCGACGCCAATCAACACCAGCATGTGATTTCCTTGTAGCCGTAGCGCAGTCATGGCTTGCGAAGCACACTGGCCAACATGCTACGAAACTGGTTCCTACAGACAGACAGGTGGGATGACTCTATCGTAGATGAGCCAGTTCAGATATGCCATGACGAGCCGGTAGGCCCAATGCGAAACTAATGCGGCCGGTCAAGGATGTGATCTATATCTACATCTACATCTAGCCAAGAGATGCCGACGGCACTGGCCGGCTGTGCCAATACGTTGTTGTCGCTTGGCAGTAGGTCATCCGTAAAGCCACCGTTCAAGGCACTCGGCACTTGGGTGGGCAGCATTTGTTGAGGCTGTCCCGGAGAAGTGTGAGGAGCCAGCGTGGTCGACTCAGTTCCCGGGGTGCTGCTTGCAGCCATCACGATGAGGCTATCATGCTGTCACCATCGGCCGCATCTAGACGGTCGAGCTGACCAGCTAAATCCCCGCGGAGGTCTGGGCGAGACGAGAGAGATAAGCACTCGACCTACATGCAGCATGGCCCGGTGCTGAGTCCTGACCAGTGGCGCGGTCCCCAAGGCCAGTACGGGTCACCATGACACCGGAAGCAACGGGACTGATGCACCCAAGGCTTGTTTGCATGTCTGCAGTGGTAATCTGTGGCTGACGTGAGACCAAAGCGTGGCTGGGACATGCCATGACAGCCCACAGGGCCCATGGCCGAGCGGCGAGGGGCTTCTTCTCACGCCAAGTCATGGCCGGACTCGGAACGTCGAGAGACGACGCCGCTCAGCAAGAGGCAACAACGAGTCTGCGTCTGCGTCGTCCCTGGTACGGAATCAGGAGGCTCCTCACGACATCCGGTGCCGATGCTGGCGGTGATGGGGCCTGCCGGATCCGCAGACCCGTCGGGGCCGTTGGACGATGCCTCGGACGCCGCACCCGTACATGCCTTGCCTCTGCCGGGCCTCTGGTCAAGCCTGTGTAACGTGCGGCAGTCGCACCATAGGCATGTCGTCAGATGCGATGGGCGGCTTTCGAACACCTTCGGCCGCGATCCGCGAGAAGTCGGCGAGGAGTAAGTAGGCAGGCAGGCTTGACGGATCGATGCACGATGGGGAGGAGATGTTCAGCTTATAGAGGAGCACTGCAGCTCAGACGAGTTCTGCAGCGTGCAGTGGGAGAGGGGGTTCGAAGCTTGGCGTGGTGCCGGTCGCGATCATGGTTGTCATTCTGCACATGACAAGCTAGCGATGTGCCCGAAAGCTTGATGGAAGCAAGCTTTTGATGAAATCTATGATCTATGTAGGCAGCCTGGTCGAGTAACAGCCCAGGGAGAAGTAACGTTAGTATACCTAGGAGTCGATACTAAGACACCCAGAGTCAGACAACACCCCTCATATGATTGCACTGCACTCTCAACGTCAACTATATATATGTAGTGGACCTACTGCATAGGCATTAGAGGTACGTGGGTATATACCTAAGATGGCACGGTGGCAGGATGGTTGGGGATGGGGACGGGAGAACTTCGAAGGAGACACGCGGCCCGAGCTCCTCCCTCATAGCTTGGCGGTCATCGTCGGAATGGAACCTTTAGACCGCCGCCGTCAACTGTTGTCATCCATCCACCTGGACCTGACCTGACCGCTTCCCACCCGGTGAGAGGTAGCCAAGCAGCCACCAGAATCTGCATGACTGACCATTGACCATGGCGTCGAGAAGCCAGTGAGTTCCGAGTCCTGACGACGCCGGTCCCTCACACGCACCCAGTCCCAGCTAAGCGGCCCCGGTCAAGGCCAGTGCCGGTACACATCCTGTTCGTCGGCGCCGGCGCCGTCGGCTGTTTCTACGCCTCACGGTTGCACCAAGTACGTTCAATCTACCTAGGTAGTCAGGCTGTCTGGTGTCTGGTGTCTCGTGTCTCGTGGCTGATGGCCCGCCTTTTTGTAGCCCTCGCAAAACATCTACACCTCGCTCACGGCCCGATCCAACTACGCGACCATTGCAGCCTCGGGCGTGTCGCTGCAAACCCACACCTTCGGCGACTACACCTTCACACCCTATGCCGTCTTCCCTTCCGTGTCTGCAGCCGTGCCGAACTCGCCCTCCTCGACACACCCCCCTTCGCAGCCCGCGCCGAGTGCCGGATGGGACTACATCGTCGTCACCACCAAGGCGCTGCCGGACAGGACTGACGATGCCGCATTGATCGCGCCGCTCGTATCCGCCAACACCTGCATTGTCTTGATCCAGAATGGCGTTGGCGTCGAAGAACCGTATCGCAACCGCTTCCCACTGAATCCCATCGTCAGCGCCGTGACCATCATCAGCGCCGAACAGATCAAGCAGGGCGTTATACGGCAGAACAGGTGGACGAGGATCAGCCTCGGTCCCTACAGTTATGGACTAGGCGCACCCGCCGGCCAGTCGCAGGATACGCACGAGCTTACACGGCGAGGTCACCAATGCATGCAACATCTGTCGCATTGGTGGACAACCCACGGCGGCATCCGCGACGTCGAAACCCACACGGAACTCGAGTTGCAGACCATCCGATGGCACAAGCTGTGTATCAACGCAGCCTTCAACCCCACCGCCGTCGTCTCCGGCGGCCGCGGCAACGCAGACCAGCTGACCGACCCGGAGCTACGAAAACACATCACGGGCATCATGAACGAGGTTTGGAACGCTGCACCCAAGGTCCTGGGGACGCCACTGCCCGCGAGCGTGGCCAAGCCCGACAAGATCATCAAGAGCACCGAGAGGAATCCCGGTGCCAAGCCGAGTATGCTGCTCGATTGGGAGGCAGGCCGGCCCATGGAGCTGGAGGTGATCCTGGGAAACCCCATCAGGATCGCGAGGAGGGCCGGCGTGGAGATGCCCAAGTTGCAGACCATGTACGCGCTGTTGAGGAGTATGCAGTCGGTTCGGGAGGCAAACAAGGCAAAGGAGAAACTCTGAGGGATGATTCGGTAAGCTTACGCCACTCGTCCAGGGGGTGGTGCAACTCCTCGCTTAAAAGCTTTATCACGTCGCTTTCAGGCTATATGATGAGGCCTCACCACAGCTCGAAAGGTTTGGTGCCGATCAAAGGTACGCCCAGATGTCATGGGTACAACACAAAGCATGGGGGTAATTCGGCCATTCATGTAACGCGGTCTAGTATGTGAGGTATGCAGGACACTTCCGAACTCGCCAGGGACAGAACCCCCGAAACGCACGGCAAGAAATATCACTGAACAAATGCATCATCTTGGTTACGACGCACAAATACAGGACATGTCAGCGAATCAATTATACTCCACCGTCTATCTAGGCATTGGCGACGCTCTTGATGTAGTCACGCACTTCGAATGCGTCCTTGGTCTTCTTGTCATGGTGCGACGTGCTGTACTGGCGACAGGCCCACGGAGCCGCAATGACGTGGAGATGCAGGTGGCCAACGCTGTGGTCCGGCCAGAGGTGCAGTCCGAAGTGGAAGTCGTCAGGGCCGAGATCGTCGATCATGTCTTCCAGCTCGCCGTAGTGCTCCATGGCCGTAGCATGGGCCTCCTCGTCCGGATTCTCCTGGTTGCGGCGCTCGATGGCCTCTCGCTGGTGGCAGAGCACGCCCCGCCGCGTCTCGGCGTCCGTCCAGGCACTCTTGAAGAGCTGCACCATGTGGTCGATGATGGAGACACTGCCGCTGTCCAGGCCCACGCCGTTGAAGATGCCGGTCTTGGGTATGCACAGGAGGTGGATCATGGACATGCCGGCTTGCTCCGGCTTGTCGTACTGGACCGTGTCGAAAGAGGCCCGGTTCCCGATCAGTAGTGCTCGATCGCTCTCGGCGAAGCAGGGGCCCTTCCAGTGTGTGAACGGAGTCACCTTGGAGATCCATTTGGGAAGCTTCGGGTAGTCATGGTCCGCGACGGCGTTCAGGTATGCGTCGACGTCCGCCTTGGCCGTCGCCTGCTGCCAGAATAGCTCGTACTGTCTCTTGATCTTGTCCGTCTTCCCTTTAAAGTTGCGCTCCAGGTTTCGGCGTTCCGACTCGTATCCTGTGTGGTCTCCTTCCATTATGGTACGCTTGCGTCGATAGTCTCTAGGGGTTTGCCGACTGGAGCGACTGCCTTGCGCCGTTTCTCCTCATACTATATATATACTTCATGTTGTCTTTCTGCCTTTTTGTCTACTCTGGAAGAGGCAGTGCGCTTTGTTTCAGCGCAGTGTCGAAGTTGTGGACAAAGAGAGCTTTCCTGTCATATCTCACGTGGGACATAGGAACAAGGGATGGTCTAGGCAGTGCATCATCGAAACTGAAGAATGAATGAATGAAGGACGAACTTTTGGACAAAAATACAAGAGAAAATCGAGTTGGCTCTGTGATGGTTGCGGTCGACGCCAAGTGTCGAGTCCACCAGTTGAGCATCAAGTGCTAGCACGACTACAATAGGTTTGTCCGGAGACCTTTTGCGGAGACCTTTCACACGAGCCCTCAATTCTACAATTCGCCTAGGGATACTACATGTATGACTTTCACTGGCAATCGCCGCGAGGGAATCAACTACTACGTGTAATTTGGCGACCGAACCGTAGAGAGTAATCCGGGGACATGGTTAGTAGGTCATAGAAAAGGGGCTGGGCAGGAGTTCGATACCTTCACCGAAACCGCTGCGGGCCTTCTGGTGACTACAGACGGTATGACAAGGCCCGTACATTAATAGTTTTCCTGTGTCACTGTATCATAGACCAGACGGCATCTTCGCATGATATGTGTGGTAGGTATTTCTAGGCCGATAACTGCTGCTTGGCACTGCTAAGAAACCCTGTGCGGCGTAGGGAAATGAACAGTCATATTGAGGTGATGGAATCCACGACTTGTCACATGATTAGTTCTATTCCAGACATAGCGTTCCAGGTTGGGCCAAGGATGAATCCATCCTGGCTGAACTTCCGGTAGTAGCCATGAATTTGAGGCATACTTGGCAAACCCCCCTATTACTTAGCCACACAGTGGGTGTTCCCCGGACTTGGGGTCCGGGGATGCCTCCGCTGCAGCTCTGCGGCGGTGTGGGGTAGGGTAGGGTAGGTTATAGGTTATTGTCACCATTCCCCGCTACTTACCTATTGCAGACTGACTACCTCACCTACCTAATCCCCAACTGCGGAGGTTCCATGGGAATGACATAGTACATATGTATAAGAGACCCCCGAGCCCCTCCGCCTCCTCGGGTTTGCCTTTACTAAGTATTTAGAGTTCCAGCGGCGCCCGCCCAATCTCCAGTCTCCAATCTCCATTCTCCATCTCGCATCTCCCATCTCCAAATTCAACAGGTTCGCATTTGCCAGGCGTTGGCACTCAAGACATAGCCATCGCCATCGCCATCGCCATCGCCCGCATGGATATCACCAGCATGGACGAGGCGGCCCAAGAGCCCGGGGAGAAGCCATCGCAGTCCGAGCCAGATGTCCAGATTGACCCTCTTATCGAGAAGCAAGTCCGGAACAAGATAGACCGAGTCTTGATCCCCTTGGTCATGGGCCTATGTGAGTGTACCGCAGTCCTCATTTCCCGGCACGGTGCTGACCAGAGACCAGACCTCGTTGCTTTCCTGGATCGATCCAACATTGGGAATGCGCAGACCGCGGGAATGTACGTGAATATTGCCATCGCGGGTTTTTCAACGCATACTGACTTTGGTCTTTCTTGATGTAGGGGCAAGGACCTCGGGTTCGACGACGAACAGTATCAGGTGCGATCTCAGTCCTCGATCCGACTGGCAGGCTCGCTGACACAGCGCCAAAGTGGTTGTTGACCATATTCTACATACCCTATAGTCAGTATACCGTCCTCGATAGCCGCCTGTACCCCATCTGAGCTCGAATAACATTCTGTAGTCCTCTTCGAGTGGTGTGCGCTGATGTGGAAGGCAATACCTCCGTGCGTTCTCCCAACCCACCAGAAACCTATTCGGGCCTCTATTCTGACTCCCTGGCTAGACACATCTGGGCCTTTAGTTGCGTACTTGTGTGGTAAGTACACCCCCACAGGATGGGATGCACTCCCAGTACTCAGACTGTGCCTAGGGGTCTGGCTTCAACACTGCAAGCCGCGGCATTCAACTGGCAGGGTCTGATGGCATGCCGGTTCTTCATGGCCGCGGCCGAGGCAGGGTACGGGCCCGGTATCCCCTACTTGCTCTCATTCTTCTATAAGCGACACGAACTTGGTTTCCGCTGCGGCCTCTTCCTCTCTGCCGCACCCCTCGCCACCACCTTTGCGGGAGCTCTGGCGTACGGCATTACCTCTGGCCACCCGGTTATCGCGAACTGGAGGGTTCTCTTCATCGTGGAAGGAATACCTTCCATTCTGCTGGCCTTCATCGCCTATAGATACCTGCCAGACTCGCCTGACACGGCGCGCTTTCTGCGCCCTGGGGAGAGGGAGGTTGCCAAGAATCGAGCCATTCAACAGACTGGCAGTGAAGGAGCTTCACGCATCGGACACGTGAATTTCAAGGACATTGTCATGTCACTAATGGACATCAAAACCTGGATACCGCCTCTGATGTACTTCAGCTGCAACGGTGGGTTTTGCGCCATGATCAAGCGTCAACTGGCTAACCACGCAAGATAGTCTCGTTCAGCAGTCTGCCCGTGTTCCTGCCGTCGATCCTCCAGAACATGGGCTTCACAGCCATCAACGCCCAGGGCCTAAGTGCGCCGCCCTACTTCCTCTCGTTCTTGGTATGCATCGGCACCACCTGGATTGCCGACAGAACTCGCCAGCGTGGGTTGATGATCATTGGCCTCTCGCTCGTCGCCGGCATTGGATACGTCCTCTTGGCGACATGCAAGAGCGTTGGGGTGCGATACTTTGGTGTCTTCCTCGCCGCTGCTGGTGTGTTTCCAGCCATCTCCAACATTCTCCCCTGGACCGTCAATAACCAGGGCAGTGATTCCAAGAGGGGTGCTAGTATAGTACTACTCAACGTCATCGGGCAGTGTGGGCCACTGCTGGGGACTCGCGTGTTCCCGACACGTAATGCGCCTTATTTCGTCGAGGGCATGAGCATCTGCGCCGGCTTTATGTTTCTGAATGCCCTCTTGGCCTTGGCCCTGCGGACACATCTTGGCTGGGAAAATAAGAAGTTCGAGAGGATGGACGAGGAGGCTCGTCGGGCAGGCCTTGATCCGAAGCAGGGCTCGATTGGCGTCGAGAACGATGGCTACGGCTTCAGAAACTTCCTATGATGGAGCCCTGGCTATTGAAAGCTCGGGGATGTACATTAATCCGGTCAATGGGAATCGCGCTCACAATGTTTGTCTCGACTGCTAAACTGTGCGGTACATAGTAAACCGACCCATTCAGACCAACCACGCACATGGGCAAATCATGCTTGGCCTTGTCGACCGCCCTGTCTCCTACCTCACGGTGTCATTACCGTTTCTTCAAGAATGGGCCTTTGGGAGAATCCATAACATATCCGACAACCCAGGAAGCACAAGACTCGGCACATGACGCTTACTGTACCTATTACACGGCCAACCTCTCAGGCCTTGCCAAGCTGCCCTTTCCTTGGTCGAGGCGGCTGCTTCCAACATCACCGGCATCGGGGCACTCCTTATAGTGTACCGGAAACATATGGCGCTCTTGAGCTTCTCCCTCGGACATGTCGAGATCAGCCGGCGGTCGCTTTCTCGACCCGCCCATACGTAGTGCCGAACCGTTCCAACATGTGCTCCTCGGCCGTCAGGGCCTTCCCACCGATCGGCTCGCTGCCGTCGAACGGGTCGAGTTTGACATCGGTGTTGCCGTCAAAGAAGAAGGGCACCGAGTACCGGTCGCCGCTGCTCTTGTTGGTGACGCGGTGCACAGTGGATTTGTATTCGTTCTTGGTCCACATGGAGAGCATGTCGCCGATGTTGACCACGTAGCTATCCGGGTTGGGGTCTACCGGGATCCATTCGTCGGTGGCGCGGTTGTAGACCTCGAGCCCCCCGGACATGTCCTGCCACAACAGCGTGATCGCACCTGTAGCTTGTGTTAGCACCTCAGTCATTCCCACGGAAGAGGGTTGGGGCTGACAAGGCAGCGAGCGGACTGACCGAAATCCGTGTGGGCGCCTGCGCCAAGCTGTCGTGCGTCGGTCGATTTCTGGGGAGGGTAGTGCAGCAGTCTGATGGAGCAGACAGGGTCGTTCGAGGTGAACGGCACGAAGATGTCGTCCCCGTATGGCAGACCCTTGGCCAGAACCTCCATGACCTTACATGAGAGGCCGAAGAGCTCCCGGTAGTAGGCCTCTGTCGGCACCTTCATGACCTCGTCTGGAAACGCTGGCGGGAAGATGTTGGGCCCAATCAGATGGGGATGCTTTCTTGACCGCTCATCGTCCTGCGGAATGTGCTGCCCGACGTAGAACGCCTGACGGTCATCATGCATTAGTGGCCATCAGGTCAGGTTGACAGAAAGAAGCTTTGCAGGATCGAGGCGGGATGTCACCTCCTTCAGATCCGGCAGGGCGCCCTCCTGTAAGGCCTGAGAGCCGATGAGCTCGTATCCCCTATTCTTCAGGGTTGGGTGCAGCAGCTTTCTCTTCTCTTCCAAGGGCAGCGCGAAGAAGGCCTCACTGGACTTCAGCACGGACTGCTGTAGCTCTTTCGCGATGCCGTGGTTGACTATCTGGAAGAAGCCGCTGGTGATGCAGGCCTCCCGGGCGGCTTCGACGACTCGGGCCGAGGCCGCCGACGATGGGTCCTGCAGATACGGTGCAACGTCGATCGTCGGGATCACAAACGGCGCCGCTTTGTCTACGGTCATGTTGGCGGTTGCAGGAGTGGTGTAAAGTGATGGGGACGGTGGTGGCTACGCTGCAATACGTGAGTGATACTGGGCCGGAACTGCCAGAACGAGCGTTGAGAAGAGCCCTCTCAAAACGAACAAAGCTGTAAGGACGCTGTGAGCCGCTGTGAGACGCCACGATGTGCAACACAGTAGTCGCGTTGAGAGATTCGGGCGAGATAGGACTCCGCTGGAGGCATGGGTGGGGTTCGGGGCACGCCGGTCACCGCGGCGGCCGGGAGAGGTGAAGATAGTGAAGATACCCCTTATCGTTGCAGCTTATTATGACTGCCCAGCAACTCAGCCTGTCTTGTGTATGACAGAGCGGTGCGGGCTGTGATTCACTATTTCCATGCTCTTCTTGATGCAACAGAGTAGTCTCGGATCACGAGTGTGACCGAGGAAGTGAACATGAACTCACAAGGCGACGACTGGCCGCACGATAGAGCAGTCACAGGTTGACAAGAGGGTACCTTAGTGCCGTATGGAATAGTGGGATCGGAATCTATGACGACTGCCAGTGTTATCTGACGATACGGTAAGGTAATATATTTTTACTGCTCCGTGATCGTGTTGTCATCGCTTCCTATTCCAAAGGTCTCTCGTCTTCCACAACCACTAATCACAGACCAGGAAGCCCGGCATCATCTGGGCCTCCGCACACACCCATGCAACACCCGGTCTTCGCCGACTGACTCATACGTTTCACTCTCGGTCACCGCTAGCAAGTCACAGCCGAGCTTGGCACAAAACACGGGGACGGCAGCCAATATGTTGTACATTACGGTCCACGCATATGCCGTACCGCCGACGGCGTACACCGGCAGCTCGGCGTCATGGAATTTCCCGGTCTCCTGCGAGGGCGGAAAGAAGCGTAGATGGTGAAATGACAAGTCACCTGGGCACGAGGGTCTTCCGACAAGTGAGACCAATCGGCACAAACCATTCAGATAAGTCTTCTATGAAGTATATGATTATCCTCCCTATCCGAGGTAGGTCCATCAGCTCCGCATGAGTAGATGAGGCAATGAGTAACCTAAGTACGACCGACATACCCAGGTGATTCACAGGGCTTCCCAGTTCAAGCCCAGGCAGCAACGAGGCTCATAGCAAAGGCGCCGCCGATGACCAGGAGGAATGCACACATGCGGCGTTTCCCTCGCAACACACGCCAGCTCTCGTCGGTAAGGAGATCCTCTGCTAGAAGCTCGACGAGGGAGGCAAAAATCAGGAAGCCGGATGAAAGTGCATTCATTACTCCCACCAATATCAAGCCTACTTCCGACTCGGGGCTGTAAGCTGACCGCGTGGCCAAACCGATGGCTTGACCGATTGGAGCACTGTGCAAGTGTGAGCGCATGAAAGGACTGACAAGAGAACAGTAATACTTACGTGCAGCCAAAGGCTACCGCCATATACCAAGGCTGTAGGCTATTGTGCGGCCATTCGACTGCGGCTATCCTTGCTCCCAGTGCGAGACCCTCGAATGTCTCTGTATTCTGAATCTCAGTCCTACGGCCAAACCCGGGTGTAGTCCAAAGGGGTACTTACGATGAAAGGCTATTGCGATGAGTAGGACGACAAATGCGTTGCCACCAATGGTTACGCTCAGCGCCATGCCAATAAATAAGCTGTGGAATAAGATCCCCATTTCCAGCAGACAGCAGTGTATAGCTTGTTTCTTGCGTTTCTGGTCCGAGGTGACAGTGACGCCACTGCTGTTGACTAGCTGGCCATGTTCGACGTTACCCCCCGAGGCAGCTCCCCCTGAACCTCCGGTGTCTTCACTCGCTGGCTCCGGTAAATCCCTGCGGGCGGGATGCAACAACATCTCCACCGTCGTCACGAAAAAGATTCCCACGAGCGCGATAGCTCCAGGCATGCTAGACGTTCGAACATATGTCAGAGGCAGTTCTCATTCCCGAAGGCACCGCAGCGCGGGGCACATTCACTTACTATCGAGCCGTCAATCAGTACAGGGCTAACAAAAGCAGAAGGGGGCTTGATAACGGGGGCTTCGGGATTCAGAAACAGAGGTTTCCATACCGCAGGATAATCTTCCGTCCAGAAGGAGGAGAGGCAGGGATCGCCCAGAAGTCTGAAAGCCGTCGGTAGCAGGTGGACGAAAGCGGTGGCGATGAGAACACCGGTGCCAAAGTGCCTCACACCGAACAAGATGACCGGAGGGATCCGTAGTCCCGGAAGTCTAGCAGCCAGGATGGGGAATGTGCATGCTGCAGAAGAAATACAGAGAATGATGAAGATCGAGCCGATACGCAGTGCTAGGTTGTCGTCTCCATTGCCTTCCGCCGCCGTTTGGCATGAAACTTGCCGTGCCAGGTGTGGAGTCGCCATAACAGAACCAGAGCGATGTCTTGAAGATGATGTTTTGCTGCCGAACTCCCATAGCGCAGAACGCATCGTCGGGCATGAATCAACAGAGAAGTGCCAGGTTACCCAAACCCAGGGTTGCGACGGCTGTATCGGACGGGGCGAGAAAAAGAGAAAGTGCGACTGGGCTCACTGTTGGCACTGAAGCTACTTACTTGGTAATGGTATGATGGGACGAGATGTTTCCTTCCTTCCTCGCGCAGGTGCACGACGGAAGCGCTTCGCTCTTCGCTCCTGGCGACAAGTTGCGGTTGCCCCGTGAGTGAATTCCCGGGTCATCGTGAGTTGTTCATCATTGACCTCACATTTACCCATGACCCTAGGCGGTCACCGATCCTCGACATACCTCGTTTCGTTCAACTCAAAGGTTCAGCCTTGGAAGCTATGTATGACTTTTTCATCCCGCGGCTCTGTTCTCCGGTTTCCATTGTAGTCCCACTCGTGACAACCCAGCACTGGCCATGCCATCAATAACCGGCTCGTTATATACCACTCTCCCGACAGTGAGTCACTTCCTCTTCGGTTTTATCAGATTCAGACCGCATATGTGTTGAACGAGTTACAGGCGCCGGTCCGCATGACGTTTATACTGACTTGTCTGAGAACTTGGGATGGGCCGCACTGCGTCTACTGCGATAGAGCATGTACTCAACCGACATACACTCAGCCCTCGTATGTCTCCGTACGCGCATTGATGTTGATAAGATTTCACATCACCCGTAAACAACTAAAATACTGCAATAAGAATACCGGATAAGCAGCTCGTAGCTATGAAGTCATTTTTGATGCTTATTCCAGCGTGCTTATTCCATTTATAATGAACGCGCTTTCGCTTGGTAAGGTAGATGACGAGTGTACGGAGACTTATGAGGGTTCAGTGTACCCAGTAAGAGCAACTCTTGCTATTCAAGGGGCTCTGGACATAGGCGTTCTTCCAATGAAACCTTCTAGCACAGATTAGTCCGTACGAAGGATCGTCTTATATGAGCTAGGGGGTGGCTGGCCAGGTGCAATTCTTGCATACGTCCTTACTTACCCCTGGATAGTGCAATAGAGCCCACGAACTCCTCTCATTGTAGAGTGAAGAGACAGCTTGGTAGGCGTATTATGCCCACCGTAACAATGGGTTACTCCAGTCCCACAACCCCCGATGATTGCCTCTTAGTATGTGAGTCCCAATGAGCGAGGTAACCTTGCAACCGAAACGCAAAGTTAGCCCCATGTAAAGTGCCTCGAGAGTCACACCCATGTTCTCGGGTCTGCAGGCAGCAGTGGGATTCAGAGAAATGAAAGCCAGGCGCGCAACCTTCCAGATTGGCTATGAGGTTACATGGGGTGATGCATATAGGAGTCCAGGCAGCAGCGTGGTAATGGTTAGCGGTTCCACATGCTGGGCCATCGCGTAAAGTTCTATACACCATTGCAGATAATTATAGATCAAAGGTTGGCGTGTTTTGAAAACAAGCAAAGTACGGACCCAAAAGGTCCCCGTCATGTGGATCCGCTAACCATCACCATCCTGGACACCTGGTAGCTTCTATGGAGTTTAGACAAAACGTACATGATCTTTAGACGACTTCATTACTGCGTGTTGCGGCGAAGACACATTGACTACCGGTACCTCCTTTCGACCCCCCAGGATCTTATGAAACGGGCATGATCATCTTCGTACAATACACCGGGCTTGAGCCACGCTGCCTTCTCACTGCTTAAGGCTATGTAAGAGCCTCAATGGATCCTGTACTACCTACATGACCAGGTCTTTCCAACGGGGAGTGAAGGAGTATTGAAGGATCGCGAAATGCACCTTTTGACGAAAGTGAGCTGAGTCTGATCTTCTACTCTGAGCGTTCTTTGTTTCAGGATACGACGTTGGGTTCGTCTATGGGACCAACATGGAGACCAAACGGGTCCAAGTTCAACATATAAGTATGGTAGGTCCAGTTCCCATGATGTTGGGTTCCGGTCTTCAGCCTGTATCGCCAGAGACAGCCTTTATAAGAAGACCCTTCAGATTCAACAAACATGGCTCGATCCCAATCTCTCTTCACCACCGTGGTAACATCATGGGCAGTCTTTGCAGGCTTGACACGATGTGCCCCTCTCGGCGCGAACGCAACGTCGGACGCAACGTGTGACTGCTATAAAGCCGAAGCAACCTCCACGAACTTCTTCGATCATCGTAAGTTCTTCGATTTCCGAGACATGGCTGGGGCTGCGGTCCCAGCCCCCATCGACGGCCGGGACCAAGACGCCGGCGCCCCGTTGACCAACGCCTACTTCTCAACCGCCGAATGGACCGACACCTGGGGCATACAGACGTGGCCTACCAGTGGAGGCCCTGTGTACAGGGTCAATTCGCCGAACAACGTCTACATAGAGGCGGACACCGACGCCAGCCCGGCGTCGAGGACCCACCTCACGATGAGGACTCTGCGGCAGTCGGACTATCAGTCGACTGCCGAGTTCGAGTCCAAGTCTCCCCAGTACCAGTACCTGTCCGTACGGATGTTGGCACGGACGCAGGGCGACGGCGGCGCGGTCACGTCGATGTCCACGTACCTTGGAGGCGCCCCCGTGCAGGAGGCCGACCTGGAGATCAGGACCGATACAGCGACGAACATAGCCCAGTACACCAACCAGCCCGGTACGGTCGACGGAGAGGTGGTCCCCGATGCGACCCACGTGACCACTCTGGCCACGCCCTGGACCGACTGACAGGAGCATCGGTATGACTGGAGCCCGGGCTCGAGTGACTGGTACGTCAACGGAAACAAAGTTGCTTCGATACAATTCCAAGTCCCGACCGATCCCCTGACCATCCTGTTCAATGCCTGGAGCGACGGTGGAGTCTGGAGTGGAGAGATGGCAGGTGGCGGATCGGCAGAGATGCAGATTCAATGGATCGATCTCGCATATAATAACACGGCGGAGCCTGCTGCGCAGCTTGTTCCAACGTATGTGTTGTGGATGACCTTCTGGCCTAGTCACGAGACGTCGGCGGGGGTGACGGCTGCCCATGAGCATCAATGCATCAGTATCGGTACTTGTCTTCCTAGCCGGCTGCCGCTGAATATACTATGTATTTCTGGATCAAATAGACATGTATCATATCTTCTGAGAGAACGCAGAACAGTTGCTCGATAGTCTGTATGGAGTACTCTTACTACATAACGACTCCCTGTTGCAGTGAACATATATCCCTCATGGCGCCTCGAGCAAGTTCACACCAAAATCAAGACACTCTAATGGGGTATTAAAGACAGCAATAACAACGGGGAAACTCTTAGGCAGCAGGAATATGACTAGCCCAGACAGTCGTGATGACGCAAGGCACTCGTGAGATTCCGTGCCTATGGCGTGACCTTGCCCTCACGTGTGTTCTGCATTCTGCCCTTTCCGTAAAAAGGTGACGGCAGGGCATTCTCACCAGCTTCACTGATCTCCCATGGAAGCCATCCCAGCCGTCGGAGCAAACGCCTCATACTCGTCGTCGCTGCTATCGATGAAGCTTCCCGGGCTTTGCGTACCGCTGATATCAGCGCTGGCGAATTCGCCATACGGCTCTCGTGGAATATGGCCGATGCCCATGGCCAGGAGACTCTGTCGCCGTCCAGCATCGAATTCGGTCGTGCTGCCGTTGCTGCTCAATTCCGGCTTCTCGGGGAGCTTCTTGAGCAAACCGGTGGATATATCGAGCATGCCAACGGCGAACTCGGTTAGACGGTGGCCCTCGCCTGGCTTACTGCTGACACTCAGCGTCCATCGATACTCTCCGAGCCGCCGTCGGTACCATTCCGCCTCCTCGCGGCCTGGCGAAGTAGCCCACAGGAGGGAGCCAAACGTGCCGATCAGCGCGAAGTTGGTCTTGGACGCGAAGAACCAGAACCCCCGGACGTGTTGAGGCGTCAAGCGGTTAACAAAGTCCATGGCCGATATCAAACGGGCTTTGGCAGCGCTTCGGCAGATGTGCTGGACGTAGGGGTCGACGGCCTGGGAATCCGCGGCCAGCGAACGTATGATGCGGCGATGGAGGGTGATTTCCGTGGCGAAGTAGCCCAGGTGGAGATATCCGATACTCGACAAGCGACTCGACGAGATGTTGTTGGTCTGGAAAGAAGAGTCCATACGGATGGCAGTTGGAAGGGCGGCATACCACTCCTTCAGCTTGAGCTGGATCGGCTTCGCCAAGGACAAGACCAGATGAGTACCCTGAGGCCCAGCATTGGTCACGTCCTGCATGGCCTGAAGCGTGTAGAAGGTCTCGAGGATCTCGGCGAGTACCTGCGACAGGACCACCATCTGCACGAACAGCGCGCGGCCCCTCTCAATCTCGGCTTGGCCTTCGATGTCATTGTCGTCGCACTCGGCTTCTGGAAAGTCGCTGGGGACCAGGGGTTGCACGACCCAATTGGAGCCGAATATATGTGATGGCCGGCCATGGACCAGAGCTCCCCATTTGTCCTGCATGTACAAAGCCCAAGCTAACCTCTTGCGAAGACCCTTCTCCCAAGGCGGAATTTTCCAGTGGGTGCAGTCGAGGTGCAACCCCAGCTCCTGGGCGATGGCTACCAGCTGAGCAGTTGGGGCCCATTGGTCACCCTCGGGCCGCTGCGAGAGGAGCAGTCCGGCCTGAACGGTCGAGAGCTTCGGTCGCCACATGGCATCGGCCAGGGAGGATCTGATCAGCCGCTCCAGCTCGCGCACGTTCGGCCGTTGATACTTGGACAGTTCTTCCGAGTGGTCCCACCAGTTGATAGCCAGGATATACACAGCGGCCAAGAGCGGTGGCGAGAACTCGCGGTAGTCCCGCTCATACTTCTCGAACAAGACATTCTCCTGGATGATGGGGAAACCAGGGTGTACGACCTCGAAGTAAAGGTCGAGCAAGCTGCGACCATGCGGTGCTACAAGCCGCTCAATGGCTTCGACGTCGTCGAACTGTTGCGCATGACCGGGCGTGGCAAAGTCGGGCAACATCAAGAAGGTGTCATGGTCGCTGACCTTCCTGAGGACGCCCCGAGCCAGAAGACTCTCATCCTGGGGGTCGAAGGGAGACAGATTGATCAGGGAAGGCTCAAAGTCAGTCGTGGGACCAATATATTGGCTGTAGCGGTCCTTCTGGAGGCCGAGTGTGCGTTTTAGCATAGTAGGACCTCCAAAATTGGCCATGTCCTCGATCAGAGAGCCGCTGGCGCCGGTACTTGACAGACTCGGCGGGTTCTGCCGCAGTCTTCTGTTATCAGAACGACCGGGCGAGCTGATGTGGCCAATCACATGTCAGCAGGCCGTTGCTGAAGCGTGTGGTCAAGCCTGCAGGCGGGCGACAAGGGGGGATTTGGGATTTGGGGGTCAACGGAAGTATCGGTGAGCACTTACCCTCGTAGGCCATGGCTTTCGTCACCGGATTCACGCACCAGCTTTCTTTTTCGCGATTGAGGGCTCTGGCTCAAAGAACACTCGACACCGCGGGCCTGGCAAGAAAGACAGCTTCCTTCGTCATCGCTCACGAGGCATTGAGATCTGGCGTGAACACAGGCTTCACAGGGCGTCTCGACGCCACTCAAGGCGGAGTCCGAGCCCGATTCATTGCCATTCATATTACTCATATAAGCCTCCTTGCTACTGAGGTGGCTATGGTGGCTATAGTTCAGCTGTGAGGGTTTGGGGGCAATGGCAATGGGAACCGTCCGCGGAAACGTGTTTGGGTTGGACATGGCTCGAGGAAGAGGTCACTCGAAGTACTAGATACCCGTGGAGGGCGAGGCTGATGATGGTATTGGGTGCGGCCAGAGGCCGATCCACGGCCCGTCTGTGGACTCCCCGATAGGCTGGGGCGTATTGGGTTGTCTATGGCCGGATGCCCTCCGATCTGCTCAAGTCGGGCACTTCCAGGTGAGGTTTGATAGGGAAGCCGGGTGATAAGCTTTGTCAGTGGTTCGCAACTCAGGCGGAGAAGGCAGGCGGCGCGCACAACTGCTCGCGTGCTTCACCAGTCCCGTGCTGCGACAGTGACAGTGGAGGACGGTAATGCTTATCGAGATAAGACTATATGAGGCAAGATGTCGAATGTCGGGTGGCGGATGGTGGCCAGGCGTAGATATGGTCTGGGATATGGTCTCGCGGGCGGTAGAGCCGGTAGAGCGGGTTGGATATGCAGGAGTCCCAGTCCCAATCTGCACGTGTATCCCGGAATTCCGACTTCCAAGTTCCCACAGGGCCAGGCTGCAGATCTGAGATGATAGTCGAGGTACAGTAGGAGGTATGGCAACCTGGCAACTCAGGTGATGATCGAGACCAGGATCAGATAAGCTTGGCTTATCGTCGTCATTTGGGCACGCTGTACTCGACGGCGTGTTCAGCAACAAGGCGAGCGGGAGAGTGGAGGTGGAAGAGAGTACTATCGAACACGCAGACGAGGGTGAGTAGAGCGAGAAACAGACGATGAAATCGGCACTTGTAGATGGACAGGGCGCGCAACAATGGGAAGAAGTCGGTCGGTGACGAGGTTGCTGGGCGGCCCGCGGGCTTGACAGGAGATAGGAGCAGGGGGGACAACCCGACTCAAGAGTCAAGAACCTTAGAATGGAGTGCGGGGCTAGGTGACTTCACAGTCCTCTGACAACGTTGGACCGTTGATGCTTTACCGCAAGATTCAGTTCTGTCAGGGTGTTCTGTCAGGGTAGCGCAGATGGCTGCGACTATACCTCGGTGATGTGAGTGGTGATGTGAGTGAGGATATGTGATATTTCCGGGAACTGGCCGGCAATGACATGGCGGTGCGGGAGTTGCCAGACTGGCAGACCGAGACGAACGAATTACGATGGAGCAGTTGATAACGACGGCCGTCTTATCTTGTTCACATGGAGAGTGACAGCAAATGTATTGTCAGGAATATGAGAGAGAGTTTCGGGCAATACTGGGGACATTGCATGGACATTGCATGGACATTGGACGGTGGTCACTGGTGGTCACTGGTGCCCAGCCTACCCCTAGTAGCCCAGCCGGCATGCCCTTCAAGGTGCCTACGCCCCACGGCCACGTTGTGTAGGGTTGTGTAGGGTTGTAACTTGTGGGCAGGCCCGGCAGGGTCAGCCTGGACCAGACGCGCTGCCATTACCAAACATTACCAAACAGAAAAGACCCCTTCAGTGTTCACCCTTGACGGAATGCGGCTAGGGCTGCGAGTACCTGTAACGTAATGGCTCGTCCCTCCCGAGTCATTAGTAAGAACCCCCAGTGTGTTTGACATTTGGGGTATTTGGGGAATCCCTATTACCTTGCCTTATATTTGTTTACATCATATCATCTCAGAGGCGGAGATGGCAGAGACGGCAGATCGGGACTTTGACCCTCTTACCCGGGCCCCATTCCGTTATCAAGACGATATTGACTGTGGACTCTCGACTGTACAAGGCTGAGTGGTTGATACCCAGATACCCTGATACCCGGGTAGCATATGAGCTGGTGACACGCTGTTTGATGCCATCCCAAGTTTCGAGAACGGGCATGACATCCCTCCGCGACATGACGGGCATTTCCAAGCTGCAACCTGCAACCTGCCCACCTGCAAGTCAGTGCCCCTCCTTTCTGAGCCTACCTACCTATCTATTAAAAGTGTCAAAGTGACACGCAGACGCCGGCTGCCCAATGGATGCCATTTGCCGAACCAATGGATTATGTCACCGACTATTCCCTCATTGGACACGACAACTTGAACGTCACCGCATCGTCGGTAGAAGGACGTGAACCTGCAGCAAGAACCCCCACGGTCAGGTAGACAAGGGTGTTCCACCCCACGGGCTCTCTTTTGCTGTCTCTTCGCTGATGAACACACGCGTCACGTCTGATCGAGTATGATCAGTCGTGTTTCTGGAAACGAGACCCAACCAACCCATGCCGGACCCAAGACTGGCGACGCGTCCAAACTTCTCTACGTCGTGAAAGTTGAAAAGTTCCTCGATGCAAACAGAAGCTTGACACAAATTACAATAAGCGCTCCCGCACCCACCTATAAGGCACCCGCCTATAGGGACCCATCGCAAAGCTTCACACACGAGCAACTGCCAATCGGGATGTGCCGCCAAGCCTCACGTCGCGGGCTGCTGATATTTCACCGTGGGGGCGCCCTCCAACTTGTGAAACCCGAGATACATCACGTTTCTTTTTCTTTTCTAGAAGGCATCTGTGTGCGGGGATGGCATCAGTCAATGAAAGGCGCAACCGGGCAGTCGAACATCCCAGGCCTATCAGCAGGACGAAGCGACTCTCCATCGTCCTGAACCAGAGGGCCACAAGTATGGGAATGAAGCGGCGGCAGTGGAAAGTATCCTCTGTGACACCTTTTCAGAGTAGGGAAAAACTGATTCTGGCAATGGAAGTCTGCAGCGTCTTTTGCTTGGGTCAACCTTGACAGCTGCTCTCTCCGTAGTTGCGCACGGGGGAGTGTAATGTATCATTGATGGTCTACCACTGAACCTTAAAGTGAGCAAGAGCAAGACCAAGACCACGGGAACCCCGATGACTAGAACCATCGATAGAGCTCGATACACACGTCCGAATGGAATCATCGGCGCTACTTCACCGTATACTCAAGTACGCGAATGAACGAGGTGAAAAGAAAGCCGGTTGGTGTGAGACAATACAACAAGAAGAAGGAGACGATGTGGTAGGCTACCTATCACCGCTTGCCTACATCCTACATGTACCGCTTGCCATCCCACTGCCCAAGTCCGTCAAGCTCGTCCTCGCCCAAGATGTCCAGCCATGACTTCCTCATTGCTATTCCTACCAAGTTACGTGCGACTGGAAGAGGTCCTTCCATCCCTCCTTCCTCGTACCTACCTACTTCGGGGCGAGCTTGCCGTCATCTCCAGGTTTTTGACTCTTCTATTACGAAGAGGCTGCCGCCTGTTGCAACGTACTTGCAAGTTGATGGCATGGCATCGAGATCGATGTCAGACCTCGAGGAACGTCTACCGAGTCCCTTGTATACCTCTTTTATATCTATACGTTTTGAATTATGCTTGGACGTTCGTACTTAATCCCGGCTTCTGTGGACAACTTCTTGAAAATAACGTCTGGAATATCACGCCACCCAACCTACTCACGTACCTCTTGACAACTCAAATTCAAGACCGGCACGACCAAAAAATCACAACAATGGCGTCCGAAAAGGCCAAGCACAAGCAACCCAGTGAAGCATTCGTTACCGATGTCGCGGTATTCATTTGCGTGCTATCAGTCCACATCATGTGCATGGTCGCAGTGTACCTGAGCTCCAGCGCTCTCTCCTGCGGGACCGGCGACTACGGCAAGGAGGTTGCAATCCTCATTTTCAGCGGCCTTTTCATGCTTTTCACCGGCGCACTGATGATCGCTGCGTACGCCACCGAAGTCCCGCGTTCAATGCCGTGGATGGCCGGCTGCCTCTCCTGGGTGGCCTCCGTCATCGGGACCTGGCTCTCCGCGCATGGCTGGGATCCGACTTTCTGGTTCTGGGCCATGGTGGGGTTCTGGATCTCGGTCGGGATAGAGCTGATCTTTGGCGGTTGGTATCAGGTATGCCGCTTTATCGCGTGGTTGATGTCCAAAAAAGAGGAAAAAGAGGTCAAAGAGGTCGATATGGTTTGAGTTGGCGAAGCACTCCGCAGTGATGGTGGGAGGAACGGGGACAAGACTGCCAAGATTGGTCTGAACAGAGGCACAGTGCTCATGGAATTGTCTGGAATCAGGGTAGGTGAGGCAGGGTGGATTACGAACGGTGGTATTGATTCACCCTCAGTTCACGCATACCCTTTAGCCATTACCCCTATTACCCCTGGATGATGCACACAGAACAGCCAAGCTTCTGCTAGGCTGGCGGCTTAGAATTGTGCCCAGAGGTGGACAAGGCAGAGGGAAAACGCAACGTGTCGATAGGAAGGGAAACAGCACCTGATACGAGTACTCAATACATATAAACATTTCTCACACATCCATTCCCGACTGCTCACCAAAGGCGAGGGGCTACATACAAACCCCCTAGGCCCATACACCCCTCATGATCTACGACCATCTTCCGGTAGGCTCCTCCTGTGATTCTACCCATGCCTGCAAGCATTGCTCGAGAAAATCTCACGCATAACCACCCGCGCTGGAACACCGAGTACCGACTCGAAGTCCTGTGACACGCCGCCATGAGTCTTCAGATGAGGAAGCGGTGTTGACGTGGTATCTATGGCCAACCTGTCTCCCCTATCGACTATTGCGACTGGGTGAGGCCAGACTAGCCATTTTGACCCTGCTCCTAGGGCCGTTCAGTCTCTCACTATTGACCCTTGGAACGCAAGATTCAGCACGATGACTGTTGGCCGTGCTTCACCAGGTAGACTGGGCTTTGCAGAACGGGAGACCGGATCGATTCTTGGTCCCGGGGCAAAATATTCGTTGAAATCATCATGTATTTACAACAAGTATTAAGTGGTAATTGCGTGGTAGGTATCGTCAAAAACGCCTCGCTTTACTCCGTCACGCCCTGGGCATCCTGGAAAGCCCGCGGGCCAAGTAGAAACAAAACACCAAACCCTCCTATTGTACTTCAATCCTGACTCGCGCCCAGGTCCATGTTCTTATCCCAAAGATTCCGTAGAATCGCGGCCACACCGTCGTTGTTTCCGTCTACATAAATCGACCCGCTCATTCGATCGTGAGGCCCGTCTTCATTGGCATCGAAGCTAGAGCTCGCCCCATGCGGCGTCCTGATCGAGGTCGACCGTCGCGGTGTCACAGGTCTCGATCTGGCCATGTCTACAAGGCTTTGGCTTACAGCGAGTCGTCCTTCGGATAGCTTCTTGCTGTGTGGGGCGCCGTTGACCCCGTTGGGTTTCTGTATTCGCTGGTTCTTGTTGACACTGGGCAGCTGCGACAGACGCGCTATCGATCGAGCGATGGGATTCTGATATCGTCGGACCACCATGTATTCCATGCCCGTTCGCTCCAGAAGCTTTCCTATTCGGGGGTCGCGATTATCGTAATCAGTGCCGCCTACTAGAGGGCTTGCGCCAACCACGCCGACGCCACCTCCTGCCTGTGCCGGCTCGATGGTGGAGCTTGCGCGTTGCAGATTCAGCTTCTGCTGGGTGCGAGACTGTCCTGCAGGCGCGGCTCTCTGTGCTACTCTCCTCGTCCGGGGTGCCAGGGCACTATCATCCTCCTCGCCACTAGCCGGGTCGCGATGTTCCCGACTCAGACTGCCGAGCGATCGTGGCCAGCGTGCACTTTCGCTGCGGGAACCCTCTGCACGTATAGGTGTGAAATAGGATCCGGTCTCTCCATTTGCACCCACGTCCACGGCAGCGCCATTAACGAAGCGAGACGTGAGCTCCTCGGGTCCGCTGCCCACAAATGTGCTCGTCTTGGGAGTTCCATAGAGGCTTGGTGGGCCATGGCTCGTCTGAGATGCAGGCGACACGGCATGGGGTGGGACGGAGGCGGTTTCGGCAGACATCTGAGGTGGTGCGCTGTGGGAGGGTGTACGCCGCAATAATCTAGAAGTGATGTAGCTATTGTGCTCAGCAACCTCGCGGCTGGGCGAGGGATCCCGTTCGTCTGGTTCGTCTTGTTCGTCCTGATCGTCGCGGTCGTCTTGTTCGTCCTGTTCGTCAGAGAGCGGATGGTCCTCGGGTGTATTCGGTCGCGACTTGTCCTCACTAACGGCCTCCTTGCTTGGGGGTGGTTTGGCGGGGGACGCGCTGCTGTGGTTAACAGAGCTACGTCTTGACATATACGGCGATGCGGATGCGCTGGCGTCGACCCATTCGTCTTCCTGCTGGCCGTCGTTGCCCAGATCGAAGTGGACCTGGCTCTTGGGGCCTTTCAACCTGTGAACGTCCTTGTGGGAGGAGGAGCGCCTGATGTTGGCGGCCGACTTGTTGCGCTTGGCGATGTCGACGTGGGAGCGATTGCGTTTGGTCGACAGGCTCGAGTGCGAGTGGTTCTTCTTCAGGGCAGAGTTGAGGACAGTGTTGGCGTCGAGCGCGTCGAGGGCGTTGAGGTCGTCGTCGTAGGGCACCTTGGGCAGCTTCAGGTCGGAAGTGGCGCGACGATGGGTCTGGGCCTGGGGGAGCATAGGCGACCTTTCGGGGGAGGGGGATGGTTGTCGTCGGTTTGGGTGGTTTGGGTGGTTTGGGCGGGCTGCTGTGGCCGCGCCGTGGTATTTGGGCAAGGCCTTGGACGAGTTGGTACGAGGGTGCAAGCGTCCACCGGCTCCTACGACGTGCTTCTGGGGCTTCGGTCGGTGCTGCACATGGGATGCATGGTCGCTGACTTGGGAGTCGCTGGTGTCGTGGCGGTTGTGGTCAGGGCGCTTTGATTGGGTGGTGGTAGATGCGGATGCCGACGCCGACGAGGAGTTCATGCTTGCGGCTTGCGTCTTGCCTGCCTCTGCTTATGCCTCACCGCCACTGTAGTCTGTGGTCTGTAGTCTGTGACGCTTGATATGTGTGTCTCAGCTTGGGGTCTATCTGTGTGACGACCTCTTGCCTGCCTGCCTGCCTGCCTGTGACCTGGCTGGCCTGGGGTGATGACGCCTGACCAGTGACCAGTGACCAGTGACCAGTGACCAGTGACTGGGGACAGGATAGTGATAGTGATATGCAGTGGGATAAGCAGTGCGATCGATGGTGGATTCCGCTGGCTGAACAATTGAAGGCGAAGGCGGGGTGCAGGGAAAGAAAGGGCTCGAGGTGATGATACCTGGGCAGGTACCTATAGAAGAGAACAGATGAATGCACGTGAATACAGAATGCAGAATTCAGAATCCAGAGATTATAGATTAGAGATCCGAGATTGAATGTTCCAAGGTCAAGGTTGGCAAAGTCTAAAATCCTCCAGTGCGCTGCCGAGTATCGGAACCTGGAAGAGTGTCCAGCTTGCCTCTACGCGGTTTAGTCCAGGTCCAGGTCTATGATCCAGGTCTTCAAGGTCTGCCTCGGTGCCGTGTTCCAGTTGGCTGTTCCAGTTGCTCGGATCCGGGCGCTTTGTCTTGTTTGTGCGCCCAGCTGAAGTGCCGATGTATCCCTGGTATGTTGACAACATTATTGATTCACAATCATGTCAGCATGTGAGCATAGAGTTGGGACGTCACAGCAGGTCACAGCAGGTCACAGCACTACACTGGGACTGTCTATGCGCTGTAGAAAAGCCCTGCCGGCCCGAGCTACAGCGCCAATATCAGTCATGCTTTCGTGTTATTCCCATCAGACCTGACCTTCACTATCCAGTTGAGATGTATTTGTTAATACATAACCCCAATCTCCGCCAGCATTTCCCCATATGCTGCTCGATCTGTACATCCTTGCCGTCGACGACTCAACCAGTCGAAATGGAACACATTCAGCCGTCTTCTCGAACGCGCCTTGTCCCAGCCGCGACGCTCGACCCTCCAGTTGTCTCAATATAAGACTCCGGCTAAGTGTCAACGACAGGTGATCGGAATGAGACATGGCCTTTGTGTACAGACGTGAAATCACAATGATATTATATATATCTCTTTCTCGGACGACCCAGCCTCTGTGGTTTGCATGCCCAGCTTGATACCTTCCTTACGTGTAGTTGTTTCGCCGGTGTAGTCTGTATCATCACTTTCGCCATCACCAGCATCATCATGAGCTACTACTACCAGACCAGCTTCTGTGCTCTCATCGCGCTTTGTGCCCTACTGCTGGTCTCCCAGCCCGTCGGGCGCAACGAGTCGAAGCGGCAAGCCGAGGCCCGGAAACAGCCCGTCTCACGCCATGATGAGCATCCCGACAAGAACTGGTATCGCGCCTATGCTCTCGTCATGGCCGCTGACTGGTTGCAGGTGAGCCTCCCTCCGTTGCCTTCTATACCGATAGCATCCTGCATATCATCAGACTAAACGCGTGTCTGGTAGGGTCCATACCTCTACTCACTGTATAGAGACGAGCATGGGCTCTCCTCGAGCCTGGCCACAACCCTCTCCACCACAGGCTTCGTCTCGAGTGCCATCAGTGCTTACTTTGTCGGTGTCTTTGCCGACAAGTACGGCCGCAAATTGGCCTGCATGACCTATTGCGTCTTGTACTCCATATCCTGCTTCCTGACCATCACTTCCGTTGTACCTCTCCTCTTTCTAGGCCGGGTCCTCGGCGGCATAAGCACGAGCATCCTCTTCAGCGTCTTCGACAGCTGGATGGTCACCAACTTCCGCGAGCGTAAACTCGTTGAGAACGGCTGTGACTTGTCCCGGACATACGCTGCTACGAGCACAGTCAACAGTTTCACCGCCATTGTTAGTGGCGTCATGAGTGAGGTCCTCGTACGCCTCACCGGCTCGAGAAAGACCCCTTTCCTGTTGAGTGGCGTCTTGTTGTGGTCCGCACTCATCATCATCTGGTCCCACTGGGTATGTCGGATCCTAAGGCCTCCAAGGGAATATCGTGCTGACGATTCAACAGGCTGAGAATTACGGCGCCGAGGCGTCGCCCGAGGCTTCGGGGGCCCCCAAGTCGCCCAATCTCTGGTCCGTCTTCAAACAACCCTCCATCATGGCTCTTGTCTTTGTGTCAACTATGTTCGAGGGCTCCATGTACCTCTTTGTCTTCTTCTGGACCCCGGCTCTCGAGTCTGTCCAGAAGTCCAGCGGAGACCTTCCATACGGCTTTATCTTCTCCAGCTTCATGGCCTCTTCCACGGCGGCAGCTCTCGTCTTCAACATCGTCATGCAAAGACGGGTCGTCAAGTACTCCCGGCTTCTCGTCGGCATCATGCTTGCTGCCAACTTCTGCTTCATGAAGCTTGCGGGACCCAAGACGGAGGACGCCGCGTTCTGGCTGTTCTGCCTGTTCGAAGCTTGCGTCGGCATGTATTGGCCGTGCATCGGCTACTTGAAGGGACGCCTGGTCGGTGATAGTGATCGCGCCAAGGTCTACAGCATCATGCGCGTGCCGCTGAACGTTTTCGTCGTCGTGTCTCTGATGCTTGCGGGGGAAAGCGATAACTTCAACAAAGTCTTTTCGACTTGCTCGGTGCTGCTGACAGCATCGTTCGCAATAATGTGGGCGGCCAGTATGAAAGAGAGCATGCCATAGGGGGTCAGTTCTTCGAGCCTTCCATAGGCATATCATTCAAAACTTCCATCCCAAGGCTATTCTAATTGGACTATTCGAAGTGAAAACATGCCCACCAGTTCCCCGAGACTTATAGCTTGTATTATGATCCATACTCAGAACACAACTCCCGGTGGTTTATGGAAGCATCGAGGACACGTTTTGACTCAGCTCATAAGCCTTCCGTCACAAAGGTTGGGTTAGAAGAGGTTCAGTATTCCGGGAAGCGTTTCGCCCATAAAAACAAATTCGCCATGCTTTGGACCTCCCACCGCCCGCGCGCTCAGCCTGTCTTTGTATGCTCTTTAACAGTACTGATGACTAGCCCTGCTTCTGGACTGTACGACACAATACCGCTGATGGCCAAACTCCGGCAGCTCGTGGGGGTCGCCAGGACGAGTTCGAACTTATTCTTTCCAAATCAGGCATTAAACTCATCAAGCATGCGCTCGTCAAGTTCCGTGACAAACCGCACAACGTCGCATGTCAAGATATTACTTCATTGAGGCGCAGAGGTCATGCCCATGAGACTCCCCAGTTGCAACGTTACCAGCCCGATGGCGCGGCGGCGTGCGAAACAGGGTTGCGAAAAAAGGGGTTAGAGATTCGAAGCTCAGTTGTGCAACTCAGCGTCGGAGAAGCGGCGCTTGGAGTTCGGATTGTGAGGCGGAAGACGGCTGGCAAGCTTTCGCGGTTACCGTGAGCTGGGAAGGGAGCCTTCGGAGTTCACTTGGTCCATAGTATTATATAAGCCCCTAAAGAACCAGTGCTCACCAGATTTCGTTGCTGTATCGTGTCTTGAGATGTTGAAAAGGCCTTGGCTTCGGCAGGCATATGTAACCTTGCATGTGTAGCCTGCGACCTAAGACGTATGAGACAGGATCTTGTCTAGCCGCCAGGTGAGCACGGCCTCGCTGGACGCATATTTAGAGACATGTTATCAGCAGGCAGACTATCTCAGAACTTTATACTCAAGGCTATGTGACTTAATCAAGCCTTGAGTCCTGATGTAATGACCCTTACCGACAATGCCTCCTTTACCTTTTTCACCTTCATGGATAGGTTGCTTAGGCAGCTATGGCGGTGACATATGTACCTACGTTGATCATGTACAGCTTATGTGGCGATTATCCAATATGGTGGGTTGACAGCAAAAGGGGCGCAGGGTACAACGAGCAGAGTATGAAAGAAAGGAGGCCACCTTACGCAGACCACTGACACATCCAAGGGGGATGGTAAACTTACCTGAACACGATGTGAGAAGAACGCCGTTCGTGGCATTGTCTTCAGTGCGATATTAGGGCGAGTTCCAGTCTGATACTGCTACTGCCACGTAGAATAACGTTCCTTTCTGGCAATCGCATTGGAACGAGACTGAGCCAAACGCGTTGTATGACCAACTAGACTATGCTGGATACTCGCCAAACCCACGAAACAAGGAGTTCCCATTGCCAGACCCTCAGGCGCCCATCTGCCCCTAAGCTACCAAACTTGGGCGGTGCCTAGGAATTTGACATCACTCGACAAGTTACTAACAGCGCCAACTGGGAGACCGTACTTGTAGCATCTCAAGCACGTTGTCCTATCATAGGTAGTGGTCTAGTGGTATAATTGCAAAGACCATCCACAGATATAGCCCCAGGTTTCGAGGCACACTGGAGCAAGACATCATTCAGCCAAGTAAGTCTATTGCACTGTTCATCTCTGTACACAGATTCTAGGGCCCAACCTTCTTCCCTTGCGGGCCTTCTGGCCCCTTGTCTAGATAGGCTTGACTCTGGGTTTCCAACCGTGTTCTTTTTTTCTCTTTTTCCTGGGTTTTTTTTTGGTCCTGTGATGTATTTCCCTCCCGCTCCCTGCCCCCTACGCCCTATCCCCGACACCCTTGCCCAATATGCTTCCACTGGGTTCTTCAAGCTTCTTGTTAAGTCTATCATGATAGCCCCGACCTTGAGGAGACCATGTTCCGGCGTTCAAGTTCGCGTTGAAGTACCTTTACTCGCTAATCATAAGTGACGCACCCCTAGACAGACACGAAAGTCCGCCACGATTCTTCAATTTAGGCAAGTCTCTGTAAGTCAAGGTCTAATTAAGTGTGTTCTTTTCCCCCGAGAGCGGTCAGGGATGGATGTCAACCTAGCCATTAGGTTTCAGAACCGGAAAAGCCACTCGTGGAATAGGAGGCATACCGCTTTCTCTACGGCCCAGCTCAGACTAGGTCAACGTTGGCCTATGTTCCAGGACTGATGACCAAATACGACCAGGTGCTTGTTGAGGGAGCCGCCGCCGAGAAGTCGACAGCAAGAGCCTGAAATAGCTAGCATCCCGACTCTCGCCAGTGCACGTTTCAAGGTCCTATGGAGCGAACAACTGAACATACATGATGATCCATGCCACCCGTATCCTGGCAGAGCGCACCGAGCAAGCCCAGGATTGCATGCATCGGTACAAAAAGACGTCCTGCATGGGTCTAAGGATACATGTACGGTGAGCACGTAGCATATGCTTAGAGCAAGTACCTCAATACGAGGTTTAGGATCGGTTTCCAGCCCAAAGTTGCCATGGGATGGCGATGCCGTGGGAAAAGGAGGTGAACATGCAGGTTGTACTGCGTAAGTTGTGACACAATTGATGTCGTAGGCAAGCAACGCAACACGCGATGTGGCACAGTGGTGTTACCGCTAAGTTCCTCGACGCGCTGTCGCATTCGCTTGGCTTGTATTCACGGGTCAAAGCCTCAGATCCAAGAGCCAACTCTGCCAACGGCGAACGCAGCACGAGGAAGCTCAAGACCGCCGAAATCCGTACATATCCAGGTTATCACCCCTCGTGACATATCTAGTTGCCCTCTAGACTCACTCGAGTTAGCCGCTCGGTCTCTCGTATCCGAGAGAAAAGAAATGACATCTCGTCATGGTCAGTCGACTGTCGCAGACCCCAAAGTCCACTGCCCACATGGTCAGAAGGGAGCTAGGTTGGACAGTGGACACCATCGAAAACGGATGGGAAAACCCAAATGAGACATATGCCCACCATCTCCATCATTTTTACCAATTCCACGAACCTCGGCTCCCGCCACAGACGAGGGGGACATCCGGCCGCGATAGTCGGGACGTCGGCGGGGCACGCGCAAATGAACAGCCATCCCGTCGCTGTCAGCCTGAGAGGTGAGCAGACATCGATGTTGCTACTTTACGACCTGAAAACTTGAAAAGAGATCCTTCCCGCGGCACTACTGCGTGCAACACGATGGTACCTGACGATCGCTGCCTGATAGGGACGAGGCCTGCATTTGGCCATCTGCCACCGTTGGACCCTTGAAATCCTGAATCCTGTCGCCGGCATGTACCTGCGGAATCGGCATGTACGACCTCTCGGGGAACAGATGCAGCCTGCCAACGTGTGCTAGTACATGTTTTCGTGTCCTGCTAGAATCTTGATGGAGATTCTCCACGTGGGACGTGTGACACCAGTGCCGGCCTCCGCAACGCACGACAACCAATACCAAAAAGTAAGTAATTATGTGGTATATTGTATCTAACTACACTGTGGTATCATCCGTTGCATTGAAGCCATGCTGCAGCTCCTCGAAATGCTCCCCAGCCCCTATAACATGGTCACCAAGCTTGAGTACACACTCTTAACGCCCCGTGGACATTCGTGCTTCGCTGCTCAAACAACATGCAATCGTCAGATGGCCCTCCCATTCGCCAAAAAAGATAAAAATCAGTAGCAGCACCTCGTTCATCGTCGAGCCTCTCGTGCCAATGGGTAATCCGCCGTTGGACCGGGCATAATTATAAGCAATGCTATGTGTTGAAAATTACCAGTTCGCTGTTGTCCCAGGTTGAGATTGGTTCAGTGTATACTCCGAAACCGGGTCGAATTCGAGTCGTGGGTAAAGGATCTTCGAGAAATGAAACACCCGGTTCGTGGAGATGATCCGGTTGACAGCAACCCATTCGCCATATCCCGTCTACAGGAAAAGAGCTGCGGCGAGACCAGCACCCAGAACGGCACCGCTCAAGCCCGTCTTCAGAGCACCGGCCACCTGGACAACCGTGGAAGTGGGTGATGAGCCGCTGCTGCTCTGGGAGACCGAGCCACTAGAAGTCGACGATCCCGTCTGTGCGGCCGCGTTGTTAGAGTCCGATTCCGAATCCGGACTCGAGGTGCCCGTGGCCAGAGTAATGCCGGTCACCATGGTGGTGGGCACTGTGGCGGTGGTGGAGGAAGCGTCCGAGGAAGAGTCCGAGGAAGATTCCAAAGAACCCGAGCTTCCAGTTGACGATGGGCCAGACGCAGTCGAGGTTGGGATGGACTTGGTCGTGATGGAGTTAACCTCCTCACTGCTGCTCGTCTTGCCGTCCGTGGTGAGGACGTCGATGCTACCGTACGAACCGTCGGAACCAGCGGGCCAGGAGTAGCTCTTGGCACCGGCGACATTATTGCTGTAGTCTTGGATGGTGATGGACTTGTAGTAAGCCTTGAAAGGTGCCTGGGAGAAGTCGGTCAAACCACCAGCCCACTCCACGGTGCCAGGGGCAGCAGTGGAGCTGCCGGCGACCCAGGTACCAAGCTTGATCTGGCAGGGAGTCTGGGGGAAATTCTTGCCATCCACGGCATCGGCGTACAGCAGCTCGCGGACCTGGGTGCCGTCGACATACCAGTGGACATAGTCCTTGGTCCAATCGATGGTGTAGGTGTGTTCCTCGGTCTGGGGGGCGTTGACGCTGTGGTATGCGCCTCGGTCGTAGGTGGTGGTGTTCCCCTTGCCAAAGTAGTTAGACTGCACCTGAGTGACATCGCCGCCGAGCCACTCCCAGTCAATCTCGTCCAGGTCGGCCGACTGCAGAACGAAGCTGGTGACGACACCCTGCCCCTTGGCAGCGATGACGGTGAGGTCAATCTTGCCGAAGAAGATGTAGTCGGAACTCTGGATAGTGGGGGCCTCGGTCTCAGTGTTGATGGTGAAGACAGCGCCGTCGGTGGTGTAGTCAATGGTGGTTGCCTGGGCGGCTGTAAAAAAGTCGCTCTCGCCCTTGGTGAAGTCGATGGTCTTGGTGTTCTCCCTGCCCACAGCAGGCTCGTCAGGGCAGCCAGCTGTATCATTGCGTCAGTATGCCTCAGCTGTGGGTGTCTCGAAGCATATATGGGACTCACTCTTCTCCAGGGGGTTGCATGAGCTGAAGGTCTGGGCGGAGGCCAGGTTGGTGGCAGCTAGAACCACGGCCGTGGTGGACAGGACCTTGGAGAACATGGTGGTCGGTAATATCTGGGGTAGGGATGGAAGAGAGGTTGTGGTGTAGCACAGAGCACACAGGCAGAGCAGTTGTTACAGTAAAGTCGACAGTGAGGATCTTCTGCTCAGCGAGAGACAACAGAAGTTGGTTGAAGCAGCAGGCAGCGCGAGACTCAACAAGGGAAGTAACCTTGGAACGAGACTGAACTTCTGAAGTGGTATTGGTATTACGTATGGCCACGAAACGAGAGGCTGGACGACGTAAGGTAAGACAACAACAAGAACGAGGAACGAGTGAGGGCGGGAAGAAGGGGTATTATTAAGAGGAGACCGAATTGGGATGGTCAGGCTGTCAGGATGGTGATGTACAGATTGGCCGGGCAATGGAGAATGGTGATGGGTAGGCGCGAACCACGGTTGGTTTTATCTGCGCGGCAGGAGTGGCAGCGGCAGCCCTGGAGAATGGAGATCGACGGCGCATTCAGTCACAGTAGTACCGTAGTCAGCACCGAGAGAAGGAACGACACCGGCACTACGTAAACACTGGGGACTCTTTCGGGTCCTGGAGGGTCCATAGAGGGTCTATAGAGGGTCCATGGAGGGTCTCGTGGTGATCAGTGGGTAGGGTGTTGCCGTTTCCGTATTCGACGTGGTATCGACTCCTGACGCTCCTTCTTTCCCTTCTTTCGCATCGCTGTAGCCTGTCTGTTCGCCACGCACGGTGACACCGCGCTGCGACTGCCCCATGATCCATCATCAACCCTTCCAAGTTGCCCCTTGCGTTCCAGTCGTTCTACAGTAGAACCTCTACGGCGAGCCCGGTGGAGGATGGAATGCTGGACTGTCTGGGGAGGCCAAGTGACCCCGGGCAACCACGGACCAATTGGAGATAAGCATGACTGGGATGCCTGGTGATGCTGCGCCGTCACAAGAATAATATGACCAAATTCGGTCAGGTTCGGCCGCGACGATGCCGCCATGGCAGCTGCATGGTGGCCCTTGCCCGTATCTCTTCTTTCTAGTAGTAGTATTCTCCAGAGTATTCTTCAGGGGTGGCACGCCACCGGCCACCGCTACTGCAGTCTGCGCGATGACCGATCGTAGGCACAGTAGCACGAAGTAGGCTACCTGGCAACTGCCACTACGGCGACCACTATCGACCACCAGCCCACCACCTGAGCCAACCAACACTCGTTGGAAGTGACGTTGCAGACGAAGTCTTTTCCATCATGATCACCTGGGCATCCACCACTCATCCACCATCACGAGTTTTGTTCGTCTTTGCTGCTGGTTGAGATTCTGCTGCTGACACGCCGACTACGAATGCGCAGATGTTGCGGGACCAAAAGCGAAAGAGTACCACTAAGTTGAAGGTTGGCCGCGTTTAAATGAGCGCCGGGGTGCAGCGTGTCAATAGTTCCTCTTGTTGTTGCTTGGAGTCGTGTACCTAAAGAATGTTGCCAAGGGTCAAGACGCCAATGCCAACATGCCTCCTGTCAGATTTGGTATGCGTCGGGCGATGGGCGGTGGGCGACTGGACGAGCAAGCGAAAGGGCAGTTACTGACCATTCTCGGCCTCCCTTCATACCTTAATTGTTGACCCATGCACGTGCCATGACTCGCTATCTAAGCGCCCTTTTTGGCGTGTGCAGACGCGTTGGTGGTGGCGGGTGTACCTGAGCCCGACAGCCCGGTAAGTACCGTAGATACTGGGTAATTTCGATCCGAGTCCCCCTGTCTAGCGTGAGTGGCTTGTGCGTGACAAATAGAGCACCAGCCGCATCTCAATGTGGCTTGATGAGAGAGGATGTCGATAAGAAGCCACTTGAGGCTGGTGAGGCTCTTTTTCGCACGCAAGCCACCAGCGCTAGACAGGGGGACTCGGATTGAGATTACCCAGTATCTACGGTAGCCTCTAGCTGTCATTCTTGTTAGGCTTCGGGCTACCATGGATGTTGAATGTTTACCGTCGCCAGCATCATCGAGCAGTGCCTCTCGAAGTGAATGACTGGCACCTGGGTAGGATGTTCGCATGAGACAGAGACAGGCAGGCTTATGTTCCGTCGGGCCCTTTCAGCTGCAGTCTGTCAACTCAAACCCATCTGGCATCTGGACCGATCTCGTTGCCAGGTCGAAGATTATGCAGCTGCCCTGTCGTGGCTTGTCATGGCATGGCCTGTCGCACATGTGTGAGTGAGCCTCTGCTTCAGCATTGAAACAGCCCCCATTGTGTCAGAACTCGGCATGTTTTTTCCTCATTGGCAGCGACTTCGAAACACCTTCCACTGACACATGCTGACGGCGCATATTGATAGAATCACCAACACGAGCGGCGCATGTCCAGATTCATACATATAATACGACGCTTACCCATCATGGGTTATGCGAGCGGCTAGTATCTAGGTAGTAGAAAGGCTATTAAGACCCTTGCGCTCGGGCAAGATTCGTATTTGAGATGAGGCCCTACCTAGTACCTACCGTATCACGGTGGGGAAGGGGGCTGAAGGGGCCCATGGAGTTCAATGTTGCCGGCTCCCGGCGTGGCAGGTGGCAGGTCCTATTCCAGAAATACCGCAATGTCACATTTCAGTTGGTAATTCTAGTAAAGGCCGCCACACTTCCCTACTGCTCTCTGACTGGCATGCTCAACTTTCCAGGTTGGATCTCAACGGCCAACATCCTGCGACGGCCGGAACGGAAAAGGGAATCTCGACCAGGTCACTCACTTATGTATATGGGTGTTGGGTCCGGCTCCAGCAAACGTGTCTTCCTGCCCACGCCTTCGGGTCGCGACTCACGTTCCAACATGCCGAGGTTATTCTTGGTCCGATCCCCACGCGCTGTCGGACTGTACCACTCATCTGATTTGCAATGGCGCAGGGCTGAGACTCATCGAGCATTGGCAGACGCAACTGGGCGGCCGATGTCTCCAAGCCACGCGCATCTATCAGTTGGGCCGACGAGCTGAGCTGATGTCGGTGGGTCTCAGATGATTCTTGAGCACGCCGATATGAGGCTGGCCTGTCTGAAGACTCTGCGTCGCGGAGGGGGCGGCGGCGGCTGCTGCATCGTCGCACGGCGCGCTCTTCAAGTTTTGCCCACTCCGGAGCCCAGGTCGTGCCAACAAGTCCGGACTCCGGAGCCGATTCTACGGCCTCAGCGCCCGCCACTGTTCGCACGCTTTGCCACTGTCCTGGAGTTCAAGAATTTGTACGCAAAAGAGGGTGATACCAAGCGGACGATGACCATCGGAGCCATACGGGGAAACATTCTCTGTAAAACCACCTGGCGATTCTGGGGTGCCTACATTATCCGGGCGGCGATCAATCGCGTTGGAGGCGGCCGAGTATCTTTTCACTTCTAGCCACCCTTGCTGGCGTCATGTCTCTGCTGGTCTCCTTCTGCTGGTCTCCTTCTGCTGGTCTCCTTCTGCTGGTCTCCTTCTGCTGGTCTCCTTCTGCCTATCGGAACACTGCCCGATGCGCGAGCCCTGCTGCCTCCAGTCCATCGGAGCTGGTGTCATCTGCGAGCAAGTTTGCCTTGATTTTCTGGCCTGGGCTTTGGGCACGCGGTGGCATTGATGCAAACCGGGCAGTGGGTTGAGTACATGATACATCACGTAACGGCCAGGCTGTCTGGACGTCGTGTTCGAGCAACAGTGTCCTGTGGCGAGCGGTGAGCGGGTGCCGTACCAATTCTCCTTGTCCTGAACATCGTCTTGTTTGCTGACTCGTAGATCAGCGCAGTCATTGCGCACACCTAGGCGCAGCGTAGGAAAGCAGCAAGGGGTCGTCCAACGGCAACTGGCTGGCCTACCTTATGATGCACATATGCACCAACCCGAGGAAATGCTTATTACTGACTCCATGTGCTCCCAAGTGCCATCACCTACGCATGCTCCAAGGAAATGAAGTATAGGAAGAGGACACATGGAACGGCGATGGGACCGCCTCGCCTCATCCGTCACTCGGTGCCGAATTGCCGGGCTTGTGCAGTGGTGCTGCACATGTCCGCAGGAAGAGAGTCACGGGATCTGCAGTGCAACTCGACTACCGGGCTATCGCCGGAGTGCTCTTGGTCGCTAGCTGGGTGGCACCTGAGTGATGTCTCATTGGGTGCATTATCCTGCCAGTTATACCGCCCCGCTCACGGTCATCCGCGTCCCATCGGAGCTGGCCCTGCGGCGCCGGGCGAAGAGAATCTGCGAGGTGCCATCATCGGTGGCGTTCATGCCATGGGACACATTCCAGAGGAACGAATCAAAGTCATTGGAAAGCTGCAATGCGACAATGACCGGCATGAAGCATAGATAACGGCATGCGGTGCTGCGCGGCCCAGCGCGTTGTCTCTGACCTAGGACCTCAGTGTTATGGTGAGAATGAGTTCGAAACGCTGGCAAACAGACTGGCATGATGCTTATCTCAACGAGGTTCTCAGCACCACATCGTCGCTATCTAGGGCAGTGCAGCCTCGAGGGAGGGTTGACGGCAAAGGGAACCAGTTCTATAGACCCTACTATAGAGGGGGGAAATAGAAAGAATAGAAGGATATGTCGGAATAACTACCACTCGCGGCCAGAGAGGGGTTCGTGGACGGCCCATGGGGACCCTGAAAGACTTCGTCATCTGCCATCTGCCATCGGCCAACCAACGCTGTGTGTCGCACATATAATAATCTGAGACGGGCGAACCGCCGCATTGGGGAAGTCAGTGGACCTATGCAGCCAGCCAGCCAAACGTGTCTTGCGGTTTGCCATGATCGGAATGAAGGCATGGCTTGTCAAGAGGGACAAAGGGTGGTTCAGAATCACGCACAATTCACGCGGTCTATTGGCCTCGGTGAAAAAAGGAATCAAGGCGAGGGGAAGCCCTGCATCATACGTAAGGTAGGTATCGCTGCAGTGAAGCGCCGCTGCACCACCGCGACCACCACCATGGCTGCATGCTGCCACTCGTCTCGTCGGGACAAAGAACAAGTTCCGAGCGCAACCATGCTGGCGAATCAGACTGGCGCCTTGAAGCTGCCTGATGTCTCTGACCACACCTGGACCTCCTTTGCTCCTTCACGCGACTTGTGCGTACTGCATCAGGTGGCTGGTGAGACAGGGCAGGCCGGGGCGATTCCACGCAGAAAATGCGCAACCGCACAAACCGCGCAGCAGGCAGGACACCCGATATGGGAATAGAAACTGTGTGATTGGCTACTTGGCCGTTTGTGGGCTGCTGACCCCGGGCCTGTCTGGAACGTCTAGTCGGTTATATAAGGGTCCCTTCTCGAGCCCCTCGTCTCTGCTCATTCCTCTTCTCTCCCAAAGCGACAACACATCCAGATCAACTACCTACAAACCACCAGCAACAACAACTTTATCACCCCAAACCAATCCAAACCAAACCAATCCAACCCAATCATTCAAAATGAAGGGACCTGAGTGCTCCTCGTGCGGCTCTGAGTGTAGGTCAACTCCATCTCCATGCCTTCCCCATCTACCCCGCTATGCCATTACCGCGCCCCCTAATCCGCTGCTCTCCCGACTTCAACCTCGTCTCAGACACACAAGACTGACACTTTTCGCTTCCTATAGGCAAGTGCGGCGATACTTGCAGCTGCGGCAAATAAGCAAGACCTACCTGGACGGCCTGCTGCATCGACCGATCTTCATTCCACAACACCTCATCTTCAGTTCGACCCTTCGCTACTTTTCGTCATGGGGCCCACCACATCGGAGGACCGCCAACTGGTGGAGTTGAGGATTGAGGGAGGCTTGTCATAGCAGTATTTGCGATTTACTTCTCAAGGAATACAATCTCATGGCTACCATTCGTCTACCTCGTCTGCGTGTCTGGTCTGTGAACACATCGTATTACCTGCGGCCGTACCCACCTTGACGCTCACAGAGTAATCCATCCTGGCCTGAATCAATCCCCGAAGTTGGGCATCCGGACTGGGACCTCCTATTGTCCGGAGGTGGTCGTTGATATCGGTCCACCAAGCCCGTGTCGGCTTCGGACTTGGCAACGGCCTCGACCCGGTGGTTCTCGCTAAGCCCGGCTCGTTCGGATTAGACTTCCGCAGCGGTAACTATATCTGTACCGACAGAGCTTTAGAGTCTTCAACTTCGCCGCACTAACAAATGAACCAGGTCTTGAGACTTCCCTGGAGACATGGGCGCTGAGGTCGTATGAGATGGGATGGCGCTCCCGCATTGCAGGTATCAAAGCGAGGAAGTCACAGTGCCTTCCCTCCGTGGTAATCGGGATCCGAGGTATTAGAGGAACTACCTACTTGAGAGACGGCGTCTTGCGACTGAGCACAAGCTCATGCATCCAATGCAGTCCACAACGGATCGACTATGGACGGCTGACAGTGAGCCTCTGCATCCCGACGCAAGGGGAGTCTGCTATTGTCTGCCGTCGAGTGCAAGCCCCAGCTGCTTTTTAGATGGCGAGTCCTAGGTGGCTTGATTGTCTGGAAGCAGAGTCCCCTTCAAGCCAAGACTACATCCTATAACCATAGCAGGTGATTCAGGCCAAGTCTCAATGGAAGAGTATACCCGCCTGGAGGCTGATATGACGTCACTCTCCAGCAGGCTTGCTGCCCCTCGGAAAGACAGTATACTACTGTACGACATCGTCACACGTCGTAGTCACAAGTAGTCACTAGGTAACAAACATGGAACCCATGTGACGGCATATCGAAACTAGCAGCGATCTACCCGTGGCCTGTTGGTGTCGTTCGGGTTCCTGGACGATATATCTTACCTGGCAAGTTTTCGCAGCTACTATGCCGAGTAGGCTGTCATCTAGGCCCAGACTTGGCACATGAAATTACACCCTACAATGTAACGAGATCTTTGGAATATATAGATATGGTGTTTGCAGGATCTATTACGTCTGGCTTTCCTATATGTCCTCACCCTCCTTCCTCACGGCTTGGCTATATGTCAGCTCAGCATCGTTCAAGCTGATAGAGACGTGCCCATTAGTTCTCCAGAGATTTCGCCGTGTCCCGTTTAGCCATAATCTCGTCGAGCGACAGTGTTGAGGAACCAAGGGGCTGAGTGACCGCTTTCCATGCCGTCAAAAAACAGCACGAGCATGCCGGCGGTGATTAAGAAGACCGTCTGGCATATTACAGCGGAAGAACCGTGGCCGAGCGGCCGATGATTATGGGCAACGATGCGTCTATTAACATGCAGCTCCGAGAGATCGCATTGGCTGACTATCGCATGCTGCTGTCTCGTTGGACATGGCGCGCTGTGGTAGCGGATTGATGTACCATTTGGGCGTTCCAGTGGGAAGCATGCTCCAATGGAGCATGGCATTATATCATGGCATCCTGATAGCTTTCCCTAGGAAAGTAGCGGCCGTGTTCTATCAGTAATCAGAGGATCGTGGAGTTGGTTGATCTTGAAGCTGGCATAAATATCAAAATCATGAGGAATCTATGGTTTCTGCATTGCCCCTTCTAATGATCTGTTTCATTCCTCATACGGCACCGTTAGGAGCCGAGCCAAATGCAGGAGGCACATCTCTGTTGTCGTGAAAGCCTTCTTCTGGAAGCCGACGGTAGCATCCTACCCCCTGGGTGCTTAGTAAGGCCGAAAGATCAACGTTTACAAAGGTCAACCCACGATTTGTAGGCCCCGGGCCAAGTAGAAACATGCCACCACATTAGAATCGTTGGGTCGGGCGCTCCTCAGGTAGTCATCTCAGGTGTAGGAAGCTGTGTTGCTACCTACACACCACAGCATCAGGAGACGGGCTTGATATCCGGTCCGCCCGATTGGCATGCTCCAAGTACTGACGGCAACAGTAAAAGTCGTTTAGTCAAACAACGCTTGTAGCTGTCTGATGCTCATCACATGAGAACATGGTGACCCTAACGCGAGTAGATCCTGAGGCTGTAAGGTGGTCGGGCAGAAGGCCTAGATGTGATAGGGCCTTGAAGGAGGCTCGGTAGCTAGACAGATTTGATAGAAGTCAGCTTGTATGGGAATTACCTGTAGCCCAGCTCTGATGTGGAGCCTTCAGACCACAATCATGTTCGTTGCTCGGCAATGTCTATAGTGGCACATGATAGGGGAAACGCGCTAGGCCACGACAGACGCGTCTTTGAATCACGACTGATGCCGGGCAACGCCTAGCACAGTTGCAATGCACTGGGGACGCGCCTAGGTACCCAGCCCTGAGTTCTGGAGGGCTCTCATGGCACTCTGTTGAGAAGGCTAATGTTGAGCCTGGTGCAGCAGGCTATGCTACGTAGTAGTAGCTCTAGCACCAGTGACTTTAGATGTCTCCAGCTTCTGCTTGTGATGTGTGCACGATAATCTCAGTCCGTTTGGCATCCGTACCAGTACAAGAGTGCAATGTGATTATGGCCAATGTCCTTCGAACTATCTTTGTGCCCTACCCACCATCTCACCTACAGCTTCACCAGAGATCACAGACTTTGTTCCCACCCAGCACCACCAGCTTTGATACCTGAGGTACGATCAATCTACTGTGCCCATCTTCAGCTGATTCTCGCACTCAGATGTCACCACATTACCATCCTTCTTGTGATTTTCAAACCGTCTCCTCTTCTTTCCAACCTAAACCCTTTCCTTTGCACAGCTCCTCATATGTGCACTGGCACCACCATTATCTCTGGATTCATCGTCTCACTAACCCGCAGACGTGCAGCATCTCCCACAGCCTTCGGCATTTACAGTAGGTATTTCCTGATCACATTGATTTCACCCTTCCACCCTTCACCCGTGAACACCTTTCTTGATGATCTGAACAACCCCCAATTGCCTTGACGAACCCCCAAAACGTGTCTTCTGACTTGCACACCCATCCAACAACATACCGGGTGCACATGTTGAATTGAGAAAACATCTGCACTGCATCAGACGTTTCTTTACCGATTCCTCAGCTTGCCAGGAACTCTGTCTTCCATCTTCAACCGCCCTGCCTTGGTCACCTGCACATTCATCACTACTCTTGACGTGCACGCCCATCCCACAACATCCAAGGTGCACTTCTTGGATTGACAATCATCTGCACTGCACCAGGCAAAACTCGTCACCAATTCATCAGGCTGCCACAAACGCGTTGGTCTTCCGCCTCAACTCCCCTCCTTGGGCCCCTGCACATCCACCACAACCTTCTTCCCGCCCAACCTTCGCATCTTTCTGACTTCTCCATCGACAGCATCACTCTCGAGGTCCATCTCCGTGAACTGCGCCGATTGATCTTGCCCTGCTCTCGAGGTAAGTCTCCTCACATTTGTTTTCATCGTCGCGGTACACTCCTCTCTCCACCTCCAATCCATCTCCAGCTTGACCTCAACCTGCACCCTCTTTTCTCCCAACTTCCACAATTACCTGACCTGAACCCCCAAAGCGCGTTTTTGGACGCGTGCAGTTCACCTTTGTGCCTTATGTACCTAAGGTACTTTCTCGCATTTCTGCACTACTCCAACTTCTCCCAATCTGCCTCGCTTTCCTCAACCAACTCTGCCCATCATCTGCACGCGCTCTCCCCTTTACAACCACACTGACACTCGTTCTCCAGATCCCGGTTCTCGCACGTACAGAATTGACTGCATCTGCATCGCGACCTGATCAAGGTATATGTCCGATCCTCGCGATCGCAATGCAACCTACTGACAGTTTCACAAATAGGAAGTGCCTGGTGACTCGCATCCCTGCACCGCCCAAGCGCAGCCAGCTTTCACCTTGGGTTCTCACCCGGCTTCAATCAGAACCGTGGATCTGAAGGTATTTCCATCCCACACTGACTTTCACGATGGTGTTGAGACTAACCGATCTGCAGATTTTGCGATACGTACTCGCATAACACAGAGCACATCCACTCCAGCACACATCATCCCATCTTTCACCTCGAACTTTTTTATCCCATCTACCATTTCGACCACGCAGCAGCGTCCAAGCACCCCGCTCCTACACCCGGTCACTTCAATTCATTGTTTGCACTTTCTTGTCATCCTGCAAAAAGATGGAGTACTCCGAGGGCAGCGCCCGCACGTCCTCACGCGAACTCGCTGTCTGGCCTGCTGTTGCCCCCTTGAGAACTGTACGCTCTGTATCTCGCAAGCGTGCTGCCTCCGAGATGAGTGCCAGCGCTGAGAACTTGGCTTCTGCCTCGGAGGTTCCGCACTACGTCCCCACGACTGGTGTTGGTGATGTCGCCTCTGGTGATGGACATTCTTCGAACCAGGGAGCCGGACACTCATCTACGAGCAACTACGATGGAGCCACGCTTACAGGAACTGCTACCAGCAACAATGGTGCCGAAGGCATCAGTGGCAACGTCGACTATCCTCCCCTCAATACTCCCGACACCATCTGGCCTACTTTTCCGCGCCCTGACTCCCCAACCCCGACTCGATCCCTTGGTCACAATGAGGCAAACCAGAACTGGCCCTTCTCAGGTGACGGTGCCAAGTCGGCTGAGCTTCGTTCCGAGTTCTCATACACCGAAGGCCCCCACAAGCACAGCCGAAAGATGGCTGAGAAGAAGGCCCAGAGCGACCGACGTCGAGCCCGACTCCATGAGCTTGCCCATAAAGCTCTCCGTGCCAGTCCCAAGAAGACTGAGTCCCCTGGTAGACTTACGAGCCCCAACAACCCCTTCGCTCATGGACACATTCAGCGTTCCAACAGCAAGTCCCTGTTTGCGAAGCTAGGCAAGACTCTTAGTCCCCGCCGCGGCGAGAGTATGGTCAATGCCTACAAGGGTCAGAACGGACACCAGTCTCGCGGTGTCGTAACTCAAGGCTCTGTCCGCTCTGTCCAGAGAATTGATACAGCTGCCAACTTCGGTTCTGCTCGCTCTCGAACCCAAGATGTCCTCACGGATGCTCGTGGTCCAAGCCATGCTGAGAACCGAACCAGCCTGATGGTCAGCTTGCCCAGTGGCGTCTCCCCTCTCGACCAGCACGAGTTCGACGCTGGCTGTGGAGGCGCAGATGCTGCATTGACCCCTAACAGCCACAACCGCTTCCAGTCTCCTTCTACTCCTGGTCTCATCACTGTTCATGCGGTCCAGAACGCCTCTCGTGAACGTAGCTCTTCTCGCGTCACGGCTTCTACCTTGGCCAACCTTGGACTCAAGAAGTGGTTTGTCTACAAGGAGAAAACAATATGGTTGCTTGTCGGAGCCACTGGCGTCTTCGTCTTCATCAGCTTAGTTGGCTCGATCACCTCCATCTCGGTCAAACGCAATGGCAATGATGATGTCTACACTGGCGACTACATTTGGGTGGCCATCAGTGTTGGAGGTACCTTCTTCTTCATGGTCATTCTCAGCCAGCTGATCTGCCGACGCGAGCACCTCATGAAGTTTCGCCAGGCCACCCCTGACCGCGCAGCTCGTGACGAGGAATGGGTCGAGATGGCCGAGCAACCCATCGCTGCACCCGCTCCGGCTCGACTTCCTCTTACCAACAACAATATCTACCGTTTTAACGGTGGAAATGTGCCCCCCATCGAAGACGAACTGGCCCATCGCTCTGTTCTGCGACGAACCGACGCTATGGCCCAGAACGCGGCCTGGGACGCATTCGCGTCCAACAAGGACCGCATGAGACGCTATGTCGAGTACCTCGAACAGCACGTTGACCAGGACAAGTCGAAGAACCTGGCTGCGGGCGCCAACGAGCCTATCGTCCAGGAGCAGCAGTTGCACCAACGCATCATCACTGAACCTGCCCCCATTGGTGTTGCCCGAAGCGACTCCATCTATGCAGAGCGTGTCCACCGGGAGCTCAACAGAAAGCACCAGCTCAACAAGCACCCGTCTGTCATCATGTCCGCTTCTGAAGTCTCTATTGCCGGCCACGAAGAGTTCAGCCCAGTCCCCCATGCTCAGCAAGGTGACGACGATGGCAACTCCTCCTTCCTCGAGCTGGATGACTCTGAAGGCGAAGAGTTCCACGATGTCGCCAGCATCGACGCTGACTCCGCTGCCGGCCGTCCCCTCGCTGACACGCACTCGATCTCAGACTACACCTCTGAAGTCGGCACCGTCCCGGACTCGCCGCAGAAGACGCCCATGATGTACTCCCCGTTGGACTCGATGAACCGCTTCTTGCCCTCCTCCGAGTCGTTCGCGTCTATTGATCACCCCGACCCTCTGCGCTCGAACCCAACCCCCACCCCGAGCGAGGACGAGATGCCCATCAGCCATCTGCGCTCGCACCACGCGATCACCACCGAAGCCGGAACCCCGGACAGCCAGAAGACGGACCGATACGCGTCTTTCGTGCCCATGCCGACCGAGCCGGTTGGCCAGCACCGCCGACACCATTCCTGGAGCTCCCCGAAGGACTCAGTCAAGCGCACCGGCAGCCTCGTGTCGCACAAGCGCCAGAAGGGCCCCGTCCGCACGTTCCGCGACATGACGCCCATCAAGGAGCGAACCAACGAGCCGAACTCGTCGCCTGCGGCCTAGAGAGCGACATCTGAATGTGCCTAAATGGAATAAGCACAAGTCTACCACTGGCATAAACGGGTTCCTGGGGGTGGAATGAGCAGGATCACACTGCTTATGCGATTTTCCTCTTTTCAGTCTTCATGATGGGACGACTTCCATTTCTCTACTTGTGGTATAAGCACGCTTGATGATGCTTATGGCACCACTTCTACAGGTGGAATGAGCACCATGGACAATGCTTATACGACTTTTTCACTTCGGCACGATTCACGATGGCACGGAGTTATGCCGCTGCTTCAACCAAGAACACAAAGAAAACCTCGAAAACCAAGAAGAAAGGAAGGGGGGACACAAAATGCTTGCTTGCTGTTGCTTGGCTGAGCTCCAGCCGTGTTGTTGGGTATGCTGGAAATAGTTCATGATACCATTCCATTGACTTGTAAGGAGTAGACAGGGCTTTTATTTCTATTTTTTCCCCTTGCCAGAGATGAGCAAGGCTACGATAATGGGCGGTAAATCTGGCGAAGGTTCACGGTGGCGCTGGCTGGGGCAAAGATCTCCCCCTTTTGTGTGTGTAAATACGAACATACAGGACCCTGCAATAGGCCATTGTGAAATACATGTTGCATCATATGTTTCGGACTGCCTATCGTGATACTAGACATGTGGGAGGTACGATTTGCAATGGGACAAGCAGTGGTTTGCTGCTTATTGTAGCGGATTGTCCCTGGTAAAATCCCCAAACTCAACTGACTATGCGGGTTCTCATGTCGAGAAACTTGCTACCTAGGGTACGTAGTCTAGATGGCACGCTCTGCCCTTGCACGATTCTCTCTATACCGCTTCTCCTTCGATGCTGTCTTCCTCCGTTTCCTCCACTTGCGGTTGAGGTCTCCTCGGTTCTCCCAGAACTGCTTCTGAAAATCACTAGCCGCAGCTTGCCCGTTGTCCCCGGCGGTGACCTCCTGGGGCTTCGCATCGGCCATGGTAACATCCTCATTAGCCTCATGCTCCTCTTCTGCGTCCTCCTCATCCTCCTCGGGTACATCATCAACAGTATCTTGCCTGGACCAGAGGTTGAAGCTGCGGCTTGTTGGGTGAGCGGTATCCGGCGTTGGGGCGGCACTTCGAACATTCCTAAATTCGAAGTCCTGCTTTGAGTAAGGCGTCATGGGAGCCTGACTGGTGGGCGCCATCGCCTCATCCTCCTCGATGTCGTCTGCATTACCGAAAAAGCTGAAAGGCTCGGCATCAGGAGCATCGTCTTTAGGAGCATCTCCATTCCCCTTCGGGCGCTTGTACAGGGCTTCAAGAGGATGTACCTTGGCTGCCGCTGGTGTAGTGGGTGGTATCTTGATGGTCAGACTGGTCATCGAGCTTGACGACTTTGGCCTGGCCGATTCAAGTCTGAGTGCTGAAGCAGGGGCCGAAGCAGGGCTGCTCAAGGCTTGCGTTTCGACCTTGAGCCTCTTGACAGGAATCTCTGTCTCAACTTCCTCCTCCGAATCGTCAGCCTCTTGATCAGAACCCGGAGCGTCATCTTCATCAGACGAAGAAGAGCCACTACTGCTCGTTGCGTCGCTATCATCAGCTTCTGCGGGCTTGGCTTCGGGCACTTTTGGCTTGGCAGTGTCTGGCTTCACAGCACGGCTAGGTCGTTTTGTTGTCTTTACAGGTTCGACCACGGTCCCTTTGCTGTCAACCCAGCCGTTGCCATCCTCAAAGGTGACGGCTTCCGCATTGAACTTGTCGGTGGTAGCCTTCAAGAATGACGGATGCTTCACGGTCTTTTCAAACTCGTGTACCACCACTTCGCGGTCCCTCTGCTGCTTCCTCTTCTTCTTTTTCTGGTCAACAGCATCCTCCGCATCGTCTTGAGGTGGACCAGCATCCGGGAGCTTAGTCTTGAACAGACATTCGGCGCCATCGGTATACTTGGACTTGATCTTCCTCTTCTCGTCCTTCTTCTTGTCCTTCTTGGCTTTCCTGTCCTTCTGATCTTCTCTCTTCTCCCTCGTCTCTTCCTTGGCCTTCTTCTCCTTCTTGGACTTCTTGCGCTTCTCCTCAATCATCTCCTGCTCAGTGGTTGTCCACCCGCGCTTGATTTTCCGGTCTTCCAGCGCGACTCCCTCGATGACGTCGGCTTCGCGCTTCCTCTTCTTGGTCTTGTCCTTCTTCTTGTCCTTCTTCTTGTCCTTCTTCGGCTCGACTTCCTCGTCGACTTCCCCTGTCGGATCTGGTATGGACTCAGGCCTCGCTTTCTCGATGCGCACCTTGGAGCCCCTCAGTACAGCCCCGCTCAGCTTCTTCTTGATCTTGTCGGCATCCATGGTGGGCAGATCGACGAAGCCGTAGCGCTTCTCGGGGAAGGTTTCGAGGGTGTGGTAGGATATGTTACGCGCTCGGGGTAGGACAGAAGCGGGGACGACGACGCTCAATAGGGATTGGTCGAGAGGCGTGATGTGCAGCCTCGTGTAGGCGACGGCGGGATCAGCAATCGAGGACGATGAAGATGGATCGGCCGGTGCCAGAGCTGCAGCCATGGTATTCTAGCAGAATGGCATGGCGTGCAGGTGCGCAGGATGAGAGGGCTGGAGGGCAGGTTGGAGTCGTTGAGACGTGGGTGGCTGGCGGCTAAAACTGACCAAACTTCCTTCACGTTGAAGACGACCGTTTTTCCCCCCAGTTGCCCCACTTACTCTTCGAAGCTGCGGAAAAGGGGGGCAGCGGCTTCTCGGGACGCACGGACCTTCAACGTCGGCTCCAGTAGCTCATCCCGTCGGCAATCACCAGCGCACGACGGGTCTTCATCACATCATCCGCTGGTCCTTGAACTTCGAAGACTGTGGTGCAGATAGTCCCTATTGCTTCTTACAGCTCTAGAGATGGCTTCCAAACTACCGCCAGTTCGATTTGTGAGAACGGTGCGTTGACTACCTGCGACACTCTATTCGTTTGAAATGCCACTAATGACTGCTTCAGGTCATGAAATCATTCATGGCCGAGTCTGGCTTGGAGCCTAGGTCAGTGACTATCCATTGAACGCTGGACACCACCAAGAATGGTGAAGCATATAAAACCACCTCAAGCTGACTGTGGCTTTGTAGATTACTAGGACCTTCTGTGTGTTCACCTTCAGCCTTCGAGGTGCTTTGATAATGCACAGCGTTGACCCCTTTCCCAGTTACGGATTACAAACGCCGTACATGGCAAGGTTGACTTCGAGTTGGATATCGCAAAAGACCACACAGTAAGACGCCTTTTCCGAAGAACACAGAAGATGTCGATGCTCATGGCTCCTTACAGAATCGGCTCAAGATCCTACACGGGGGAACAATCGCAAGCATGGTGGACCTGGGTGGTTCCCTTGCCGTTGCCTCAACCGGGCTCTATGCGACAGGAGTCTCGACGGACCTGAGCGGTGAGCGGCCCAGCCCATACACTAGGTGGAGGAGGACACGTTCTTCTGAACAATGGAGTTTGGCGCTGATAAGTTACAGTTACATACTTGAGCAGTGGCGGCAAAGTTGGCGACAAAATCTCAGCGACTGCTGTATGCGATAAGAGTGAGTTTTGTCGAGGCCATCCACGATGTGGTACTGACAAGCACCAGTTGGAAAGACATTGGCATACACATCAATCACATTCAAGAACAGCCAAGGCGAACTTGCTGCGAGGGGAAGCCATACCAAGTAAGGCACTGTCACGACCAAGCCTGCCCTCGCTTCCAACTATGATTTCCCTCCCATGAACACATCCTGTACGACACCCTACTAACTCGTCAAGATACGTCACACAAGCTGTGAAGGCCCAGGAGAGCCCTTTCGTTCTACCGAAAGGAGTCGAAGCCGATGAAGAGAAATAAGCTGCCGCCAAGCTTCATGGCAGCAGTCCCCTGGCCGATGACAGGACTTGTTATACATGCTGTATCATGGATAGTAAGGGAGTAGGTCTATGGACCCATGGGAACGTCCTACAACCATACAAAAGCCATGGTGTGTTTTGCGCGTAGCCACCGTTTGCACTGTGAAATGTTTCGCAGTCGACATACTTTAAGTGTAATCAGACCCGGGAGACCGAGGCGCACGCATAGTACCCGCCCGCCCTGCACTTTCCCGTCACCAAATACTCATGATACCGTCCCGGCGGTCCTTCACACTATCCAAGCAGCTCAGTCACATCTTGGTCGCCTGTTCGTTCGTCACAACAATGTTACCAAGCCTAGCAAGTTGCACTACTTGTCACTCATGTGGTTCGCTTCCTCCCGTCCTCCCATGACAGAATCACGAGTCATGAGGAACCTCTGGGTACCTTGGAGGGAGTCGTTGCTTAATGTCCGGCCAATGCGGGGTGCGCGGCACCATGACAGGCCCCCCTGTCCCATCCCCCACAAACATGGGGACCACGATAGAATTGGACAAATTGGACAGACTGGACAAACTGCCGTGGTGTCTTCCGGAATGCCTGAATGCCTGGGTTCCAAGGTTATTGGATTTGAACGAGGATCGACCCGCTGCGCAATCCCCAATGATGGCACACGCAGAGCGATCTGAGGTCACATCTCGGTTGGCGACCACGCCCCGTTCCCTTTGCCGCGCGAGGGTCACATCGCACAGCATGTTTCGGTGCCTTCTTTCTGAGACGTCGACTTTTCACCGACTATCCTCTATCTAGTGAGTACCTTACCTAGGCAGGCCTCGCTCCGAAGTCGCAGCAGCAGCAGCAGTGACCCTTCGTCTGTCTGTCGAGTGAGCCTCGAACCCCAAACCTCGAACCTCGAACCTTGGAGTGCTAGACCAAGGACTACAGACAAGGTGTGCTCACGACCCCTGGCCGTGTGGAGGAGAAGCTCCAGTTGCCGCGTAGTGTCGTCTTAGCGTCATTGTTTCAACCTTCTTTTGACGTCTGTCCATCGTAGACAGTGTCTCACAAGAACACCTCTCCGATTGGAACCTCGGGTAGTCGGAGCGATATATCTTCGGGAAGCTTTCGTCCCCGTGTAGTTTACACCCGGCCGACGATGGCTGCGATCGGTACGTTACGAGGTAGCCCCCGAGCAGGTGTCCCGCTATCAGTGCATCGACTTATGCTGATAGACGCGTCGGGAAACAGCAGCAGCCTCTGTCGCGGCCACCGCGGCGGGCCTCGCATATCTCGATGGCAAGTATCACATACGGCAGGATTGGACAGCCATCCGCGCCAGGAATAAGGGCAGTAAGCTCTTCCAGAAAGCCAGTAAGCCAAACACAACCCTTCTACCTCATCTCTTACCTTCCCGCTCACACAACCCCGTAGTAAAAGAAAAGCGCGTATCCCCCTACTACTTCTTTGAGAAGCACGCGAAGGCGCAGCCCAACGCAGAATGCATCTGGTCGCGGTCGGGATCCTACCGCTGGGCTGAGGCCTACTGCCGCGCGAACCAGTACGCCCAGTTCTTCCTCTCCAACGGCGTCCAGCCTGGCGACCTCGTCGCCCTCTTTATGGCCAACAGCCCGGACTTTGTGCTGGCGTGGATGGGCCTGTGGTCCATCGGCGCCGCCCCAGCCCTCATCAACCACAACCTCACGCGCCAGGCCCTGCTGCACTGTCTCGGCATCGCCGACGCCAAGCTCATCCTCGCCGACGGGCCGCCGCAGCTGATGGAGCGTCTGGACGCCGTGCGCGACGACCTGACCGCACAGGGCGTGCGCACTGTGAAGCTCGAGGACGCGCGGGCCGTCCTGAATAGCACGCGTGGCGAGCGCCCCCCTGATAACCTGCGGGAAAACGTGATGCCCAACTCGCCCTTCGGCCTTTTCTACACCAGTGGGACGACGGGTCTCCCAAAGGCCGTCACCGTCCCCGCCGCGGCGGGTTTCATGCACGGTTGCAGTAAGGACTGCGGGTTCGCGTACGTGGGTGGGGACGACGAGCGGTACTACGACTGCATGCCCCTATACCACGGCACGGGCGGCATCAGCGGCATGACACAGCTGTTGACGGGGCAGACGCTGTGCGTGGCCCCCAAGTTCAGCGTGTCGAGCTTCTGGGACGACGTACGCGAGAGCCGCGCCACTTGGTTCGCGTACGTCGGCGAGACGTTGCGGTACCTGCTGGCGGCGCCGCCCTCGCCCCGAGACAGGGATCACGCCGTGCGCGGCATCTACGGCAACGGGCTGCGGCCTGACGTGTGGAAGGCGTTCCGCGACCGCTTCGGTATCGACACGATCCACGAGTTCTTCAACTCGACCGAGGGCATCATGCCGCTCGACAACCCGGCGCGCGGCGACTTCCGCGCCCACTCGGTCGGCCACCACGGCCTGCTGATGCGGCGGCGCTTCCAGGATGTCTTTGTCCCCGTCGAGATCGACGTCGACACGGGGGACCTGGCGCGGGACCCCCGCACGGGGCTGGCGCTCCGCGTACCCTACGAGGTCGGCGGCGAGATCCTGGTCCGACAGCCGACGACCATCACGCCCGCGTTCCCGGGCTACTACAAGAACAAAGAGGCTACGGATCAGAAGTACGTGCGCGACGTGTTCGCCAAGGGCGACCTGTACTACCGCACGGGTGACGCGCTGCGCCGCGACAGCGACGGCCGCTGGTTCTTCATGGACCGCCTGGGCGACACCTACCGGTGGAAGGGCGAGAACGTGTCGACGGCCGAGGTGTCCGAGGTCCTGGGCCAGTACCCCGGCGTGGGCGAGGCCACCGTGTACGGCGTCTCGCTGCCGGGACACGATGGCAAGGCGGGTATGGCCGCCATCTATGTCGATTCTGCTATCAAGACTTTTGATTACACCGGGTTACTAAAGTATGTTTTCTCTCTCTCCATATGCCCTCCACCTCCTGACACGTACCTATCCTGTTCACCTCGCTCACCACCCACTTCCCCGACCCTACCCCTACACAGACACCCGTCACCATTACACGTCTTCGTACCAACCAACCAACCGACCAACTAACCCCCCACGTCCCAGACACGCCCGCACCCACCTCCCCAGTTACGCCGTGCCCCTATTCCTGCGGCAGATCCGCGAGCGGTCCGCCACGCACAACAACAAGCAGGACAAGGTGCCCCTCAAGGCGGCCGGCGTCGACCCCGCGCGGACCAAGGGCGACCCGCTGGTCTGGGTCAGCGACATGGGCAAGGGGGACGCGTACGTGCCGTTCACGGCGGCCGACTGGGATGCGCTGAATGCGGGCCGGGCGAAGTTGTAAAGGGTTTACCTAGTATCAGGCGGACTGAAGGGGGTGGGCTGGAGGTGGACGTGGGATTAGCAGCTTGGGGGTTTAAAGGCTGTACTGAGGGATGTGATGGATTGAATGAAGGTAGGAGATCGTGACTGTGTCAGTAGGTATATGGGTGGGTTCAAAGAGGGAGCGTATGTGCCTGGCCGCTGCAGTTTTTGCACCGACCTACGTCACAACAGGGCCTGGCAATAGCTATCCAAACCCAGACGGCTCTGGAGTTCCGACCTGGAATCGAGATTGAGCATTTTGTGTAAGTTTCCTACCCTTGATACAAGTCATTGCAGCGTATTTGGTTCATGTTATTCAGTCTGGCTCTAGGCTTGCTGTCTGAGCAATCGGCAGAGAGAACACGTACGTGGGATGTGGGTAGAAGACAAGATTAAACGACTGCAAATATCTAGTCGACGACACGTGAACATTCCCTTTTGGAAGCAAAGCTACTTCGTGGATATCACAAGCACACACACGCCACCACAGCTACTGTACCGCCCCCAGGCTACCCAGGCGAAGAACGCAGGTGGGCAGCAATTCGCGACGCTTTGCATCCATAGTCATGATCAACCTTCCCGCTTCCTTCATGTGCCCTTTCATCCATCAATACATTTGAAACTTCATAGACTTGATTCGACAGATTCAGGCTTAGATGAGCGATGAGTTTGCGATAGTACATCTCCGTAGATGTCTACACGCTGCTTGCGAAATGATCTCATGCGGTCTCTGTCGGTCTGGACGGTGAGGGATAATCTGTCGAGATACGCTTCGTGATGAACAGCCGTATTGTTGTCAGGATGCCTAGCGAGGGGCTGATCTCCTGGGCCACTGTTCGGAAGTGTAGCCAAAGGGTCTAGATTCGTTGAGCCGAGGTCTTTCTCATCGAGAGGGCTGGTGCTGACGTACTTATTCAGCTCCATTATTCCGACAGTCTTGACTGTCGATACGAGAGGAGTTGCAATCTTCGATGTGGTGGGCGAGGCCGTACCACTGAGCCTCATAACCTTGCGTTTTCTCGAACTGGCTCGGGAAGCTTTCGTGGTCTGGGAGGTCTTCTGTCGCTCTCGTCAGAGACTTGTCGCCAACGCAAACCTGGCTACTGCCGGGCTTACCTCGCTATCTGCGTCGGATCCATTACAGGGGTCTTTGTTGGCAACCAGCTCGGCGTAATCTGGACGTGGTACACTACGAGGTGTGCGGCGTGGTTTCTCAGGCTCCGACTCGTCGTCCGACTGACGGGCATGAATCGAACCTTGAGTCTTGTCAGACAGTACGAAATCTTCATTGACCTCCTCATGATCGACCGAAAGCTCTGGATTGTCATCAGGGGCAGCCCTGATCCTCGGCGTTTTCCCAGGGATGACTAGGTCGAATTAGCGACCCAGAAGTTGCAGCTGAATGCAGGTAGAACAAGACCTACAGGTATGTGGCACCGTTCCAAGGTGTTCCTTGATCCAATATTTGCTGGCCAAGTCGGACCCTTCGACTATGGAGGATGTAAGATCAGCATGGGACAGCCAGTGGACATGGAGTCAAACGTACTTTGACAGGCAAACTTGTCGAAGATGTAATCGTTGGTCAACTCCCCGTCATCAGGTCCAATTTCACCGTGCTTCTGGAAATGCTTCATGGCCCGATTGTACACCAGCGGTGGCTCCCTGAAATAGCCAGATGAACAGCCGGGTCTGTCACATCGGATGACGAAAAAACCTTTACGCTGCGAATGTCGGAAAATACATTCGCCAGTTACCAGATTTGGGAATGCAATCTTTCGAGAAATATCCGACTGTCTTTCTCCTGTATGAAGACGTACCTTTTCGCTCACGACTTTTTGGCGCTTGGGCAGAGTTCCGCTGTTGCTGCGTCCTTCAACCCTCGGTCTTTTCGGACTCTTAATTGCTAGAGAACTTTCGCCAATGACTTGGTATTGCACTTGGCGATCGATACTAGTGATAGCGAGGGGTGACCCATGCGCTACTGCGGGAGATGAGTGATGCAGCAAGCCGGGAGCCGACCTCTCTCTGATAGGGCTCTGCGGAGCGGCAGCCAGGCCGTTCAGGCGTGCATCTGCGCTTAGGACTGTGCTGAAGTAGTTGTTTTCGCGGGACGGCGACATGGTGGGCGACATAGTGGGCGTCGGCGGGCGTATAGTAAGTGTCGAGGCGCTTGGGATGGCGCCGAGGTACTTGGGGCCCATTGCATGCAGTTGAGCGACGACGTCGTCAACAGCGTCATCGTCGACCTGGAGAAGCTCGAGCTTCGCGCGCAATCCCTTGACCAGCTGCTGTTTCTCATGCTCGAAGGCGTCGCGCTCCCTGTCGACCTCCCGCAAGAGCGCGCGGAGCCTCGGGACGTAGTTACGGCCCAGGTTGTCGTCGCACTCCCGGGCTAGCTGTTGCAGCTCCTTCTTGACAAACGACAAAGCAAAATCCGACAGCGCATTGTTGAGCTTGCCGCCGGGGTTGGTGCCCGGCTGAGTAGGTGCGGCCCTGGCATCCATGATGCTTCGGGGATGGTTCAGCAGCACGAACCCCCAGCTGCGCTAATTGAGACAAAGCCACCACTTGCTGTCTCGATTGTCGGCAATCGCAACGTCGACGAAGAGATCGAAGGACGTTGGAGGCCCGAATGGCGTGGACACAAACGGAGGAAGTGCCTAATGGATGAATCTGGAGGGTGTGACCATCAAGCCGCTTATTGGACGGGCTTTCGTTTGCGCATGCAGTTGCAACTTCTCCGCACCGCAATGCACCACGCCGATGACACCCCGTCGATTTCAACAGGGACGGGTGTCGAGGATCTGCGCGCGCATCAACAGGGCCGGGCAAGACACCTAATTGCCCGAGCGATTGGCACTGGTGCGAGGGTCCTGAAAGTAGTGGAGGCGGTTGCTGGTACCTACCTTAGGCAGTAGGGATGGCTTCAACAGTGAGACAGAAAAATGGGTGAAGGAGGCTGACCAGTGACCGCCCTTGGTTGTGCAGGAGTTGAGAGGGAGCGAGGCTGCGATCGGTGGAGTAGGGGAGCAGGGAAGCAGGGGAGGTGCCATGGAGGCGCGATGTAACCTCCAGGTGCGTGCTTCCCGTCTGTACCCGATTGACACTTGACGGGCCGAGACGATCGCTGACAGCCGACAGCCGCCAGCCGTGGGGATTGCATGGTCAGGGGGCCGATCACAGGGGCGGGCTCGTGCTACCCCCTGAGTGCATTTAACTACCCGCCCCCTTGACACTGTCTGTTTGTAGCATCAAGTAAGCTGGGATCTCATACATCTTGATTGTACATACACCATCAGTAAACTCGCTAATCATCCAACAAAGCATGACGCCCGAAAACGCGCCACTTGCCAACCTGCCAAACACTCTCCGTACCCTTGCCCGTTGTGCAAGTACAAGCCAGCATGAACAAACCGATTTAGCGTATCTCACAAGCATCTCCCCTTTGCCTCTCCGCTCTTGGAGAAGGAGTGTGCCATGGGGGGTGAAGGTGTAATCGAAGCACGGAATGCAAGTACACATCCGGATATTCCTGGCATTCTCAGCGCCGAAGCATCATGGGACGGCCCACTCGAATCTCTGACGGATCCAGAAGTCTGTTCGTGATATCGTTTCAGCCAAACTCATCCTCGGGGCCGGTGCCCAGGTGTGTTTCGACAATATAGCGCTGGATATCCGCGGTAGTCGGAGTGGAGGTACCGCTCAAGCGGAGAGTATCGCCTATGACCTGCTCAACAGTCTGCCATGATCGGTCCTTCATCGAGAGCTTTAGCTTCATTCTGGCGAGCCTCTCCTCCTTCTTGACCAAAGCTCGCTCGGCTGCTTTGGCACGTTTCCTTAGCTCACGGATTTTGGCTCGGTATCGCTCGCCGCTGTCCTGCAGCTTCTTGACTATGTCCTTCTGTTCGTCCATCTGCTCCTTGTACCGGCGGTCGCCCCGAACATCATGATGTCGAACGGGGCTCGCGAATAGTGACGGGGACGAGGAGCCGGATTGATTTCTGCGTACTGGTCTCAAGGTCTTCTTGACTCTCTTCTTGGTTTGGTCTTTACCCCCTGTCGCGAACAAGGGAGCAAGTGCGTCGATCTTGGTGGTCAAACCCGTAAGACGAGGCTGGTGTTCGTGGGATCTGCGGGATGTTCGATACGGTACGCCAATCTAGCCCCGTGAACAAGTCGGATGAGCCATCCCAAGTCTCTAGCTGCGACCCAAGAATGGATCCACGTCGACGCTTTCGCCGAAAGCTTCTGGGACGCCATGAAGAACACGGGATCAGCCGGGGACGGGCCGACTGGATGTCCAGACTCATTGGATGCGTCAATGCAGGCATCAACCACCACCAGAAGGTTCGCAGTAACGCGCTCGATGTTGACTCCGGTGGACTTGGTCGAAGGGGTCGGGGACGCTAGGAGTGACCAGATGTCGTGCTTGTCAGAGGCCAACGCAAGAGCAGTGAATCGAAATCCGTCAATCTCCTGCAAGAGAGCCCGTACTTGACGGGCCTGGTGCGCGGTGGCGCGCCTATGTAGAAGATCAGAACATTGCCCGCAACTGGAGTGAAAACGGGCCGGGGGTCAAATACCTGGTGGAGGTGGTCGGTTCGTGGGACTGAGAGAAGTAGAGACGAAACGGATTACAATAATCCAATCATATGCGCATGCGGGCAGTCGGACGAGCGTGAGGTAGGGCTCGCTGAGAGGTGTTTTACGTCAAGTGGGTGCCTAGGCGCGTTAGCAGACTATCTCGAGGATTTCAGAAAGGGATTGAAGGCGGCATTGGGATGCATACCGCAGTGTCAGGCAGCATGTGACAGAAGGCCGTAGGGCGGATTGAAGATAGAAAAGTGATGATGCAGTATTGCAATGCGTCCCGTGTAGGCTCACCGCGTTGGAGGTGGGAAGGAATTCCAGTTTGGGATCCAAGAGGTGGATGGCAGAAGCCTTGCACAGGTCTTGAATCAAAACATCGGTGGATGGCAACGGTGCAGTGCACGACAACTTCGAAGACAGTGTGGCAGAGGCTTGTTTGCTATCCGGGTGGGGACCCAATGCAGAACGGGGAGAAGGGTATAGGCATTGCAGGTGCGGAGGCTCAAAAATAAAGCCAGAGTATCATTAGTAATCGACTCAGCCCTGCCAAATATGAAGAGGTGTGAAAGAAATAGCCTTCAGAACGGTCGTCAGACTGCACGGCCAGGGTTTTCTGTAAAAGAAGGCTACATAGTTCTTAGCCTTTTGGCAGATAGCGCTGGGCCATATAGCAGAAAATATGCTCAAATTTCCCATACCTGGCTGGGGAGCTGTAACGATGGTCAATTTGGTAGACCAATTGTCTCTTATCCTGGGCTTGAGGGGTTCAGGCCTTGATGAAAGCATTTCGGGAAATCTGGAGAATCGTAAGTAGACCGATTGGAGAAGCCTCTGAAACACGAATTAGTCTTGCTCTGATTTAGGTCTTGCTTCACAGGACTGCCAGGATAGGAGATCTGGGGGATAATTTTTTTGGAGAAGTATCTTGTCCCACCCACCCCCTTTTCTTACCACTGAGAACATGCGGTGAATTTTCTGTTTTTACCTCTAGACTTCTTCCTCTTGCTCTTCTATCTTCTAGCGTAGAGTGAGTGGTGCTTGCGAGAAGTCTAACAACCAATAACCTCCTGTCTTTCAAGTTGTAACCGGTGGGCGGGCATTGCTCCCTCCCTCTGTTTTCCTCTTCATGGAGCACATCATTGATCATATCTGATGTTCGCGGGACGCTACTTGGTGGGATTGTATGCAATGGTTTGTTTACAGGCACTTTATTGCAAGAAATCAATTATGGAAATCCCTCCGTTTCTATTCAAACATACTTGGCTTCCAGTTTAAGCGCGTGTCATACTAGTTCAGTGAGTGCATTGCCACCAACTATATACGCCTGTACACCACAGTCTTCAGGCTTACTAGAGGATGCTCGGACCATGTGCTCCCTCTGAACGCTAGCTAGTACACTATGTACGGCCTCCAACTCCTCTTCTGACCAATCGAGGCTCGCGCGTAAAAAAAGATGGTGGTGAATACAGCAGACGTACGGCTTGATCATGGCACCCTGATTCCTTCGGACGAATGTCGTATACGAGAGGGTGGTTCGACCAGAAGAAGCGGCATCTAAGCAGGGAAGAGGAGGCTTCGGATCTTGGCGCGGTGGGAGCGTCTCTCGTGCTGGATGACATTGTGCAGCTCGCTAACTTGGGCACTGGTCTTGCGATGATTGCTTCGCTCCTCGTCGATGGCTTTGCGAAGCTCCAAGTTCTCGGCGCGCAACGCATTGTCCCGCTCGCTGTTTACTTCGCTCGCATCGCCCGCAGAACGCAGAAATTCATCAAGGCAATCCACCTTCTGCGTAAGCTCGTCGGATAAAAGCTTTACTTTGCCTTCGTCGGCACCCAGGCGGATGGGCTGTGCGAGCAGCGCAGCAAGTGATAATTGCCTCACGAAAGTAGGCGCTGGACTTCGTCGTATGACTCCAGTACGAGCAGTTGGTTGCCAGCCGAGTTGATGCCATGTCGAGGATATGATCGGACAAGAGGTCGGAAGAGAGGTCGGACGAGAGAGCGGACAAGAGATCGGACGAGATAGTGGACAAGAGATCGGACAAGAGATCGCTAGTAGGCATCGGAGCGTCAAGACAATGGTCGATCATGAGGTTTAGGTTGGATCGTATGGTGCTGACAGTGGCATCGTACAGATCGGGTGAATCGGGATTGATGAGCAGCAGCTTCCAGACGCAGAGTTTGCGTGAAGCAATACGGGTATTGGACGACAGAGAGAAGCGAAAGCCAGGCAGTTTGAGCATCAGGGCCTGGGCCTCTTCAATCTTGCTTCGGCTATGAAAGATGGTCAGTCGACTAGGATTTCTAAGTGCAGCGAAGAATGGATTGAGACCTACGTCAAGACCTTGCGCGGCATCGTTTTGCTGTCCGACATGGCGGTGGTGCGTCGGTTGGGATTGGAGTCGGGGCGGTTCGCGAGAATGAACATGAAGTTACCAGAGAGTGAGTCTCTGGTTGGGAAGAAGAGAAATATCGTTCGTCTTCCAGCTGCACGACAAACAATTTAGATTCATTACGAATTCTCCGCCTAAGGCACATCACCGAGGTGACAAGCAGTGGGGTTGAATTTATGCTACAGACGGATAGCCAGCTGCCAAGGCCCCACCTCGAAAGGGGGAAAGGTCCAGGCAAGTATTGTAGGGAAGAATGAAATGTTTGTACCTTAGTCAGGTGGTAACCCAATTGAAAATGCATTCCATATGGTTTGGCAAGTGGCAGGTTAAAGCGTAATAATCAGCGACCCGGCGATGAACACGCATGCCTAGAAGCCGTCGATCTTTCTAGCGAGTTTGCACGTGGGTGTTAACCTGAATTTGTTATACGGGGAAAATACCGTCCGGTTTTCACCTGCACGTCGGTGTCGACTTCGGACGGTATCTTTTATGGACAGTATCTTTGTCTCTTTTTGGTTAATCAGCGCGTAAATTCCGCAGTTCGTCTGCCTATTCCCTATATATTCCTGAAACTAGAATTAAAATTTCCCTCCTATTTTACCTGAAGGTTTCCCTCGGTCTCCACCGCCACCTGGTTCACAGTAAAGTAATAAAAGAAGGCGTGCATATACGTAATATCTATTGTCCTAGAAGCTATTTTAGGTTTAGATAAGAGGTTGACATGAACATATATATGGGGACAGGTTCAAATTCTGTCAGCGCTTGCTTTTGCTTGAAGCTTCCGTTTGCCTTCTTCTGGTTCGATGAATTGATGCTATCATGCACTCATCAATGCTTAAACCATTACCGAATCTTGATTTTCTGGTATCTGACGACCTCAGCTCCATCGGTCTCGACTACCCTCGTCGCGACAACCTTGTACCCCCCAATGGCAGGCCATATCTTCGACCAGCACGCCCAGTACACACCACCCAGAAGCAGAACACCAACTCCAACGACGGGGAAGACATAGTACGGATAGCCCTCGGCGTCCCAAGCTCCAGTCGGCGGAATGAACGGGACGAGTGCAAGGAAGACATTGGCTAGAAAATATACGATTGTGATGGGGAAGAAGGTGTGCCACGGCGACGACCACTTCTCGGACTTCTTCCACTGTAGATATAGAAGCCCGGCTGCGACGAACGCGTTGATCCATGCTCCTGGGTAGGTGTAGAGATTGATGATGAAGTTGTATGCTGGGCCCGCTGGAGGAGCAACGAGGACGATGACTGTGACGAGCCAGTGGAGGAACAACTACTGCTTTTAGCAAATGCACATATGTTAGAAGGGGGTAGAGGAGGACATACCGCTGCAGCTGGCGCGTTGAAGGGTTTGATCGACGCCCAAAACAGGCTGAACGGCAAGAGAGCTTCTTTGCCAAACTCCTGATTCAGTCTAGCATGGGCAAAGCTCACTGCCAGAACGTTGCCGAGATTACTCAAGGCGACGAACGCTGGAAGACTCTTAGCCGCCGCATTGTCGCCAAACACATTGCGGAAGAACAGTCCCGCCACCAGCACCTCGGACGTGGCCAGGTCGTCCTTGGAAATCGCCGCGAAATAGGCCACGTTGGCTAGTATGTAGAGAATGGTGACGCCGCCAATGGCGATAGGCGCGGCAATCGCCAAGGTCTTGCGAGGGTTCCTAAGCTCTCCAACGACATAGTTGGCGTTCTCCCAGCCCTTGTAGCTGTAAATGATGTTCAGTAGGGCTGTCGCATACCCATAAGCGCCCTGGCCACCGTAGTTCGCCGTGGTCTCGATGGCGAAGGCGTTCTTGAAGTTTCCGGGAGGCGGCACGCGAAGGTGGCCTGCGAGTGCAGCGAAGCCGGAGAACACAATAAACAGAAGTATCACGACCTTGAAGATGCCGAGGATGTTGACTAGGCGGAGCCCCCATTTAGGTAATGTCGAGTGCAAGGTGACAGCGAACGTGATGCATGCGATGCCGATGCCACGGGCCTCCCAGCCATCGCCTTTGGTGCTTCCCGACGCAGCCAGCACGTACCGACCAAAGGCGAGCGAATTACCGGACGAAAACCCCAGAAGGATCATCTGCGACGCCAGGACACAAGTGGCCAGGTAGCGGGGGTGCCTGTACACACGTTCGAGGTAGTTCTTCTCACCTCCAGACAGTGGGATGGCGAGTCCGAACTCGAGAAACACGCTCATGCCGCAGAACGTGAGAATGCCGCCGACGAGCCAGAGAATGATGGATACCCCCACGGAGCCTGTGGCTGCGAAGATGCCGGATGGGGTTGAGAATACTGTGTCCAGGGTGAGCCTTGGAGTCACGCAACTACGACGAGACAGACTCACTTCCGGTTCCGATCATCTTGTTCAGGATGAGGAAGACGGCGCCTGTGACGCCGATCTTTCGCGATTCCGAGTAGGCATACTGCTGGACGGCTTGGGTCGCCGGTGCGTACTCGGCATCCGTGTTCGCAACTATCTCGCGCGCACCGGTGCGTTCCGGATCCTTGATCGTAGTGTCAGCCATGAGCAGGTGACGGTGCTGGCGAACAGACTGAGTATGCGTGCGGTGCAAATATTGATTGGAGGTTCTGCAAGGTCATATATACCAAGTACCGTATGTATGCTGATGGGGGTGCAACCTAGTGCATAAACTCTCACCGAGCAGCCAATGACACCATCGCAAATCGTTACGTAGCAGAAACCTTTCAATGCGACGTGGTGGGCTGGGTGGCTGCTTGGCAATCGGCACGCCATTATACGCCATCTCGGCCCTGCTTGACGCAAACCATAATTGCAGGTGGTACCGGATTCCGTGGTCGACTTCTGCTTCCCCGGCCTGGGCTTGAACTTTGCTGCTCCCACTTCGAAGCCCACGATCATGACTTGACCGGTCAGCCAGAGAGAATTCCCATCACGACTTGAGACACACTGTGTCTGTCGAGACGAGGGCCCCATCTCGTCTCGTCGGTGACTGAGTTGAACTTCTCCTCATATCGCAGTCCCGCAGCTCAATCCTCGGCCTTGGCGAGCATTTCCGTCAATACGATTCCGTGCTTGACGCAACCAAAAGCTTTCAGGCAACCAAGCTGTCACGAGAGGACCGCCGTCATCCAACTTCCTCGCCATCTCAACCGCGATTCGGTCTTGTTGACGATCCGGGCGTCATGACAATTATGTGTCTGCTCCAAGATTGGTATCTCAGGGGCATAGCTCTGATGGTCGCAAATGGGGGCTCTCCCGTTCCGGGTCTCCAGGCCGCATCACTTACACTGTTCCCCCAGGTAGCAACTCGTACTGTATTGCAGATTTCGGGTTCGTCAGCAACCGACAAGGCAAGACGGCAATCGTGGACCAGCCAAACCAGATGAACGAGGCTCTGCTGTTAGCTTGAAGCGATGATGACTCCCTTCTCAATGGCATATCGCGGAGAACGGCAGTGTCATATGAGAAGGGACCACTGCCTCAGCTACAACTGCGTCGACGTCTAGTCACTTGTCTAGGCCGCGCGTGTGATAAGTTTACGACTTATCATGGACGTCGCGCCCTGTCCGCGCATGGTCTCTGGCTCCAGGGTCTCGACCACCTTGGCCCCATCGATCAGTCGATCTCCTTCGGCACGGGCAGCTGTTGGCCATGCGACCTCCTTCTCCCCTATAAGTGACTCCGGTCCGGCTCTTGTACCCGCGCGTAGCGTTCCTTGCGACAGGCGTCTCAGCTACGTGAACCAGCACTTCTCCGAAGCCATGGTGCAAGTCTCCGATTGTGCATCACCTGCCAGATGACGGAAAAGGCGCACGGAAGCTGGGGGCTATCACCCCGGCACGCGCACAACCGACCCCAATGGCTTCTCTTGCGTTATGAGCTATGTCAAGCTTCTTGCAGGTGTATAGTATGAGCACGGTCGAACTCCCAACATAGGGCCCGCGTGAAGTACCACCTCCCCAACGTCATTCCGTAACGCCGATATGAGGGGTGGCGAAGTCGATGCGGTGAGTACGCGAATGTCGTTGCGGACATGAGTGTACGCTGGGTCATCATCAGGAGCTACAAGGCCAAACCTCTGGCAACTCGGTTAGCTCCTGTCTGGAGCCCCTCAGGTCTGCTAACGGAGCGAGGAGAATGTAAGTGAGAGTAATCTCGGGTTCGGAAATCGGGATGATTGTGTCAACTGGCCAACTCATGGCTCAAACGACAACATGAGAGACGAACTGGTGTTACAGCAAGAGCATGAATGTCATGTGAGTGAGTTGATTGCCCGCCGCAGCCCTTTTTCGTATATACACTGATCATTGAATGTAGATAGGGGTATTCAGGGGTAACCACTAATAGGGAGGGTCCTTGCCGCCAGTCCAGGCCGATACCCCACGGTTCCACACCATTTTCGGAAGACACGCCGTTTGGTGCTGGCCGATGCGCCAACTCATTAGCGTCGCTACTAGGTAACGCGATCCGAAGCAAGTGCTCGTCGATGTGACGACTGCATGTCGCTTTGATGCTGTCACGGAGGTTCGCTCTCAGACGTGTGCTCGGCTTGGAAGCCCGCATGGGAGTTCACATCTTCTGCGCGACCTCCCAGCTATGTCCCGCAGGATCCATGAAAGTGATGGTCTTCATCCCCCAAGGCCGGAGCTGCGGCCCGGACGACAACTTGATCCCCTTCGACGCCAACGCGGCGCAGATGGCGTCCAGGTCCTGCACCCATATGCATGCTCAATTGGAAACGCCGTCCTGCGTCGGGCCCTCCAAAGGCGTCAGGTCGTATCAATGTGTCGGCTTCGGAGGCCTGGAGTAGATTGACCATGAGGTTGCCGAATTGAATGACGCACGACGTCTCGTCCTCATAGAGAACGGGCACCTCGAAGACGTACTTGTAGAATGTCTTTGCGTTGGGCACGCTCTCGACGAAGAGGCTAATGGCGGCGACCTTGCCCAGTGGGTTTAGCAGTGTCGCATTGGCGATGGAATCGGCCGTGGGGATTGGGTCCGCCGACATGGCTGAGATGAGATCACTCTGATTTGGGACGGGTGACGAATAGCGATGATTGATACAGACGTATTGAGGGGAAAAGGCTGCGTTTCGCACAATCTAAGCTCAAAAAGTAGGGATGGAGTCTGAGAAACACAATATAACATATATACTGCGTTATATTATGTTATATGATACTGTTTAATGCCCTCGTTTTAAACGGAAGGAAAAATAATTATAGTAGAACGAAGGGTTATTATGTCATACTTTTTTCCCCCGTAAGTAGGCTTGTTATTTTGATTAAAAAAGTAAATCCCGGTATATATAATAACTTATATATTAAATTTATAGTCAGAGGTTTCCGTATATAAACGTTGTGCTTGGGTCGTACAGATTATGATTTCAAAGCCTTTATAAAAGAGAGAGGTTAAAAACGGTTTGCTTATATGAAGTCCTTTTTAAAAACTTTGCTTTATTTCGTTATAATAGACGTTATTGTACGTTTAAATTCTAATAATTAAATACTTTTATGTATTATTTTAATATAATAAAACGTGTAATTTAATAAAGCGTGTATAATATGTGTAGGTAAATATCTTTTAAAAGCTTTTACTAACATTATGACTATGTATAATATTTCGGTATATTGAAAGCTTTACTTGTATTTTTATATATATTATTATATTATTATTCTGGTTTTTACCATTATTAAAACTTATGACCGTATTAATGTTTATCATATTATAATATACGTTATTTATTGTCACGGCGCTGGACCCTACCTATGGGCAGAAAGTGGAGGGACCCCGGGCGCCAGCTGTCGGCGGCCCGGGTGGACCAATGTGGACCTGAGAACTGACGATATCTTTACTGTTCCCGCCCGAACCTGAATTGTAGCTCTTCGAGCTACGTCCTGTCAATAGAGTTACCTGTAACCCTGCCAGAACCGTAGAGAATAGACTGTCATACGATCGCCTATACTGCCCGTACCGGAGCCCGTGACATTTATTTTTATTTTTTTTATTTTTTTTACCGTTATTATATGAAAAGTGATACTTAAAACTAAGATATTTATATATTTAACATTAAAAATATATTTAGGAATACGGGTATTAGTAATTATATTAAACTTTATAACGCCTAATGGAATTTTTATTATTAAAGCTAATAATCTAATTATTAAACGTAATAAGTATCGAATTCAATAAGCAGCCGTATATTTAAAAATAGTAATGATAATCGTAATAATCTATTTAACCGTTACTGTTCAAAAGCCGGCTACGTGCTTTTCAAATAATAACGATAATAATAACGGTTTACTTAATTGCTGTTACTTAAAAAGCATTAATATAACGTAGCTGACAAGCGAGTTGACATTACAAGCGAGTTGGTACTCGTCATGAACTCCCCAACTGCCATGTCAAATAACTTCACCACAACGCATTCAGTTCAATTCAATCAATCGGATTCCTCTTCCTTAGAGGTTTCTATCTCTATTGTACAAGTTCGCGCATTATGGCCAGTATTGCCGCAAACGCCACACTGTTGCCCACGCGCTGCCGCCCGCCTCGGACGACGATTACCTTCACCCATTTCCTGTTTTGCCAGCTCAGCACCATCCTTTGCAGCCTGATGATCTACTGCATCTTTAACAGAAAGTACTCCTCCTTTCACTAGACGTTTGTTTTTTGTTCTCCGGCGTTTACTTAGTAGGTGATTGGCCTCTTCTAGTTCGCGGACCCGGGAATCAACCAAAGCGACCTTATGCATAAGACCGTATGTAGCCTTTGAAAACGAGCTCAACGCATCAACTATTGATGTAGGTGAGCTTCCCTGGTGGTTTCTGACTCGGTTTCGGATATAAACTGATTGGTTTACCGCTTCGTTAATGGTGGTAGGCGTCTTCGAAGTCCAAGTAGTGGGTGGCAGATTGGGGTCTGGCGACGGTGTTCGTATGACAGCGACAGCATCCAGCTTTGAAATAACACTTTCTGGGTCAAAAGGAACAAGCCCAGTGGCACTGAAACCTGCTTGAATGTTTCCTAGCGTCATAGCAGCGTTGTGTGCTTCACAAAACGCTGCAAGGAAGTCCTCCTTTGAAACGTGGGTTATATGACGCCGGATAAGATCCTCAATCATGCGACCGTAAGCTCGTTTGAGCAGGCTAAAACAGCCGACATCTAGAGGCTGGAGCCTGTGTGACGAGTGGGCAGGCATACAAAGGGTGATAATGCCGTTGTTCTGACAATAATCCTCAAAGACCTGGGAATGATGGCTTTCGTGACCATCTAGGATGAGGAGGCGTTTACCGGCAGTCATACGCGGTCTGGTATACTTGTCGAAATGCTGAATCCATTCCAAACCAATCTCATTCGTGGTCTACCCGTTGTCAGACACGGCCACCTTCCAATCGCGTGGTAATATCGTGTCGCGATACCATGACGCGAGGTGGGTTTTGCCCTGTAGAATGATGAACGGCGGGACCACCCAACCATCAGCATTAACAGCAGAGATTGCTGTAGACCATTCCCTGTTGCCTTGCTGAGCTTGTCTAGGCCTGCCACGTCTTTTGGCGCTTGTAATGACCATGCCGGACCCAATAATGCCCATCATAAACCCAGTCTCGTCGAAGTTGTAAATATCCGCGTCTTGGATACCATGTTTTGCGACTGCTGCTGCAACTTGGCAAAACCACGCGCGATACGCATCTGGATCCTTGTTCAAGACCCTCTGGTAGTCTATCTTTCCATGAAAACGCGTCCGGAGGCCTGGTGTACGTTTGATGAAGTTCCGCGTCCAGTTCTTTCCAACGCGTCCAGCCCCACGCGCTGCCAACAATTGATTCGCCATATCTTCAACATAACTGTACCGGGGCGGAAATGCTCGCGCATCTAGGTCGAGAATGAAGGAACAAATGGCATTCTCTTCGGAAACCATAAGTTTCAAAGTATTGGGCATGCTGTCGCGTCGTGATGGCATTCCTTTGACTCTATTGCTCAAAGTGGAACGAGGGACGTTGAAGAGTTTCGCAAGCTGAAATATAGGAATATGAGGGTCACGTCGTTTAGCTTGAACAGCTAGCTACAAGTCTGATTTGTTATAACGCGGTGCCATTGTTGTTGGTGGAGATATGATGGTTTGAATCGTATTGGCTGGAAAGTTCATGACGAGTGCCAACTCGCTTGTAATGTCAACTCGCTTGTCAGTTACGTTAAACTGGCTTAATATAAGTATATTTTTATAAATATTGCTTATATTCGTAGTATTTCCCCCCACCATTAGCTGCTTACTTCGTTATAAAATAAATTTAAAAATAAACTATATGTAAGGTAAACGTAAAAAGTATTATCTTTATTTCTATATTAAAAATATAGTTCTTGTTGAAATGGATAACCAAGTATTTTTTTTAAGTCTTTACTATTTACTTATGTCATAACTTTAGATTTAAATTTAATTGAAACTATTATAAAAAGTGTATAAAAACGAGAAAAAGCTGCCGTATTATTAGCCCCTGTTAATAATTTATAAAATAATAAATATAAAACATTATTATCTTTCAACGTAATAACTTGATAAAAATAGGTTCAAAATACCTTATATAATATCGTTTGTAAAATATAATGATACGCTTATATATAGCGCTAAGACTCGTTAAAAAAGGCTCAAATATTTATATATCGTAAATAAGCTGGCGATATGAATAACTAAAATCTATAAAAGTCTTATACTATGATAATAATATAAAAGCTTATTAATACAATTTTTACATTAAAAAGCATAAATTATTAAGAAAGTTAACGTTTAAATCTTAATAAGTATTACACGATTAAAACTCGTAAATAAATAACCGTATAATAATATACTTATATATAATTAAGTATTAAATTTAAAGTGATGCCTTTAATATTAAACTTATTAGTTTGAATATTGATTAAATAATACGGAATAAAAGACCTTAATGTTACAAACCAACGAACAGTGCGGCCTGATAGCAGGCCTAGAGGAGACGATTGGAAACAGGTTGACCAGTAAGTGGGTTGCTGATCAGTGGAGAGATCGGAGCAACGGAGCAACGGTACACAGATCACGTGACCAGCAGAACCTGGGTCACGTGACTAAGAATTTAGATCACTGGATCACCATGGTGAGCCAGTGAGCAGGATCACCTTGGATCACCGGTGATCCAGGGTGAGCCACCTAATCAGTGAGGGAGAGATTGGATATATAAGGACAGACATTTATTAACTAGATAGATAGACAGTCTCTATCTCAGTGATCAATCTAAGCATATTAGCCAACCCTAAGGTGGGAGAAATCTCTTGACGACTCGACTACACAGTGAACCCAGTTCAGACTAAGCACCAGCATCTGAGTGTCTTCTAGTTAACAGAAGCCTCTATCGTCCTTTGTGTTGACTTACCTCAGAACATAAACCCTATAAAACCCTTTAGCCTCATAGGTTAGACGGCTCGTCACACTTAAAATATATTTTAAAAAAGGCTTATTATATCAGACCAAGGCTAGTAATAAAATATATAAATTAATATTTTAAGGCTTTCATATTATAATGAAAGGCACATTTCTTATAGTTTTTTATAAAGCGCTTTACACTTTTCTATGACTTATTAATCAAACTTTACCATAAAAATATATAAATAACTTTAAACTTATATATTACGGTCGTTATAGTTATTAAATATATTATGTAAAAAGCAAATTTTACTTATATTTTATAATTTTTTTAAATGATATTTCGAACAAGAAAAGTGTTTAATTTACGTAAAATAGATCAAACTAATAAAAGAAAAACCTCGTAAATTTTTTTTTAACTTAATAACCTTAACATACTTTGAAGTACGTGTAAAACCGTTATTATATACCAACGTTTTAAGTAAAAATAAAATAAAAGGTTTCTTAATAATCCGCTGTAATTACTTTAAATATTACAATAACTTCCGATTTAAAGTAATTAATATTTTCTATTTTATTTGTTTCGCGTACTCGTTTATTTTTATATATTTAAAAGTAGAGACTTTTTAAGTTATATAACGCTTTATGACCCCGATTTTAAGACTTATTAAAAAAATCAACGAAAACTAACTTATATCGGGTCGTAATAAAAAACCTAATTTTATTTCTATATATATATATATATATATTATTATACATTGAAGCCTTTATATTTACCTTTATTTCTCGCAACGTTTTAATATAACTAAATCGTATATAAAACGTATAATATAATAAAACGCGTATAACACTTATAAGTAAATATCTTTTGAAAACTCATATTAATATTACGACTATATATAATATTCTAATATAATAAAACGTTTACTCGGGGTTTTTTTTGGTTGTTTTTTTTGCTACCTTTAAAACATGTAAGCCTATTACCGCTTATTATAATATAATATACGTTGTTTTAAATTAAACTTGATTTTTATACCTGTTAATGATATTATATAAAAGGTAATACTTAAGATTAAGTTGCTTACATATCTGATATTAAAAATATACTTAATATTATAATTACTTATAAATATACTAAGTTATTAAAGAGAATAAATATTAAATTTAATCGGCAGCTAGTTTTTTTTTAAAATAATAACGATAATTATAACAATTTACTTAGTTGCTGCCGCTTAAAAGCCTTAATATGACGGCCTGCACAGACCTTTCCACATGACAACCTGATACCTCCCAATAAGGGAAGGATCTGATCAGAAGGTCCCCTTAAAGAGACAACCTCTCACTGTATCTATCTTTCTCTCTCTTCCTTTCCTTTCTAGTCTTGATATTTTCGTCAATAGAGTAATAGCTGCTTGCTGCAGGCCATGTCCCAGCTCCCAAGTTCGCTCGCCGTGACACTCAATATGAACCGGTTTAATATAGCCGCACTTTTTGGAAATATTATTTTTATCCGTAGTTCATTTTATTCTTCTGTTAGCTATTTATTTCGTTATAAAGTAAATTTAAAAATCAACTATATGCGAAATAAAAGTAGAAGCTACTATGTTCATTTTTATATGGAAATATATAATTTTTATTAAAATCAATATTAAAATTTGTACCTTTTTTAAGTTCTTATTATTTATTTATATGATAACCTCAAATTAAAAACCAAATTAAATAAAAGTATGACAAAAAATATGCAAAAATATATAAAAAAAGTTACTATATTATCGGCCTTTACTAATAATCTATGTAATAATAAACGTAATATTATTATTAACTTTTTACGTAATAAACTAATAATAATAAATTTAAATTACTTCGTATGGTATTGTTTATAAAATATAATAATAAGCTTACACAAATTATTTAATTTATTTAATAAAAGCTTATATACTTCTATATTATTATGAGCTAAGAATATAATAAGTGTCACGGCGAGCATACTGGGGAGCTGGGACATGGCCTGCAGCAAGCAGCTATTACTCTATTATCAAGAATATCAAGACTAGAGAGGAAAGGAAGAGAGAGAGAGAGATAGGTACAGCGGGAGGTTGCCCCTTTTAAGGGGATCCTCTGGTCAGATCCTTCCCTCATTGGGAAGTATCGGCTTGTCATATGGGAAGGTCTGTATAGGCCGTAACAATAAGCAGAATATTTATAAAACTATTATATCGTATTATAATTATAAAAACTTATAAATATAACTTTTACGTTAAGAGAACAAAAGCTACTTAAGAATTTGACGTTTAAAGCATTATAAGTATTAAAAAATATATGCCTTTACAGATAGCTTTATAAAAAGAAATATAAAAGCGGTTAAACATTAAATTGAAACTAATAAATCTAGCAAAAGGTTGCAATAATTACGAGTTATATTTAAAGTTATAAAAATATAAATACTCGGGTTATTATTGTTATTTTAAGTATTTTGAATCTTTAAATTAACATTAATAAAAAGGTGATAAATAATAATATCTATACGAAGTTTTATTAATAAATTATATATAGTTAAAAAAAATTGTAATAAAAAAATAACATAAGTTAAATTTTTATATATAATTTTAATATTAAAACTATAAATAAATAAAAGGGTTAAAGTTACGGTTATAAAGAAATAGTAAAAATATCGTAAATATACAATATTATCGATTATTATTTTATGATAAAGTTTATATATTTACGATTAAAAAGTAATAACGGCTTGAGGGTTATAAAAGGCGTGCTAAACAAGAAAACAGAGTATGAACTAGGTACTAAACTCATGTAAACTACCTATAAATTACGAAAATAGTTTTTAAATACTTTGACCGTTTATGAAATGATAATATATATTAAACTTAAAAATTAGGTATACTTATATACTAATTAAGATATTTATAACCGCGTAATTATAATTATAGCTATATCTTTACGTAAAACGTTATTTAATTGAAAAAGTAATTTTTAAAATATTTAAAAGTAGATAAATAGGTAAAGTAAAAAGGATATAATATTTTAACCGTTTTAAATATAAGCTATTGTCAAAATTTGAATAATCAAACCAAATTATGAAAAGGTTTTTTACTTTACATTTATTTATAGCATCGGTTTTATATAATACAGGCTTTATAACGTTAATATAATTTTTATAATCCGCCTTGATTACGTTTATTATAATATTAGTACGATACCTATATAATTAAAGCAGGTATTATCGTTAAATTATTAAGTCGTTTTATTAAAAAGTATATTTAATAAATTTTGAACGGTTATTATATATATATAAAGAAATGACAAGGTCTTTTTATATAGCATTTTTATTATTAAATTCTAGTACTTTAAAAGCATAGTATCCAAAAAACACTATATATAAAATAAACCAAACATATCTATAAGATTTACTTATTTAAATTATGAAGAAAATTAATATTAGCAAGATAATTTGGCGTTAAATATTTATTCAAACTGACGTTATATATTTTTAACCCGGTTTTAATCTAAGTTTATACGTTATAAATAAAGCGGTTAAATACTAGGCTTTGTTAACGAAATGTTAAAATTTCTTTTTTAATTATAACTCTACTATTTAAAAAGTACGAATGATATTTATCCATTTGTAAGTTTTAAACAAAATAAATAAATAATATTTTCAACAGATATATAAAATATTTATAAAAAAAATATAGTGATATTAAACCGGCTTCTATTAAACTTTTGTAAATAATAACAGCTAAATAAACCTTTATAAATATCGTTGTTGTTTTAAGAATACCTAGCCGTTTATAAAGTTTAACGTTTATCATATTTAATAACTTAATATAATTATAAATAATTTTAATTCTAAGTATATATAATAAAAGAATTTCTTCATTTATATTTTTTCAATTTCTATATTACGCGTTATTATTATTATGAAATTATTTATTTTAAGTTATACATCTTCATATAGTTATAACTTTTTATCTCTTATTAACTAAGTTATAATTTTTTATCTATAAATAAGATGGATTTTAATTAATCAGCTATTTACGACTTTTATTAAGTTGATTAATATATTTACCTTGAAAAATATAAAAAGCTGAGCAAGTTTATTTCATTAATTTCATTGCGCAACGTGGGTTACAAGCGAGCGGGACGCACAAGCGAGTAGGACACTTTCACAAACCTCTTCAACTTTCAACTTCTAACTAATATTCCTCTACACACGACAACGGCACCGCGTTATAACGAATCAGACATGCAGCTAACTGTTCAAGCTAAAAAACGAGACCCTTATATTTCTATGTAAAAACTTGTTAAAACTTTCTACCTATCAATCTCTACACTGGCTAAAAGAATCGCCGGCCGACCATCATGACTGAATAGCATGCCCAATTTTTTGAAACTTACAGTTTCCAAAGAGAATGCCATTTGCTCCTTCATACTCGACCTGGATGCGTGAGCATTTCTACCCCGGTACACTTATGTTGAAAATATGGCGAATCAATTATTGGCAGGCATATGAGACTGGACACGTCAGAAAGAACTGAATGGCGAACTTTATCAAACGTATACCAGGCCTCCGGACGCGTTTTCATTGTAGAATGGACTACTCGAGGGTCTTGAACAAAGATCCAGATGCGTATTACGCATAGTTTTGCTAAGTTGCGGCAGTAATCACGAAACATGGTATCTAAAACGCGGATATTTATAACTTTAACGAGACTGGGTTTATGATGGGCATTATTAGGTCTAGCATGGTCATTATAAGCGCCAAAAAATGTGACAAGCCTAGACAAGCTCAGCAACGCAACAGAGAATGGCCTACAATTATTGAATGGGAGCCGGAGATAAACACCGGAAGATCTCTAGTGGGGAAGAGAAGTATAGGGCATCTGACCCACCAAGAAGACAGATGATCAATCTCTGCACGCAGAGCAGAATAATCAATAGAATCAATCAATATCCGTATATTTAACAATTAAGAGTCTCATTGAATCTACGCAACCGGCATCTATATTTTGAATACATGTATTGTACAATCATTTCAAGATGAATATCACCATTCTAACCCAGAATGCAACTGCATACTATCGGTCTAGAAAGGACTTTGTTAGCTGGGGACTCCAATTCCAAAAAAGGGCTGAAGCACTCGGCATCTGGCAACATATCGAGCCAGGGGTAACTACTCCATGACCAACAACACCAACGCCTCCGGATATCTTATCAGAAGAGTATTCAAAGAAGTCTATCAGAACTGCTCAAATAGCAGTAGAGAAGGGACGAGTCCTTGTTTCACACCTTACAACAGAAGGAGCAGCTGACTTCAAGATGAACGTCGCCCTATTTGAGCACAAAGACAAGATCTATCAGCGAACCAAGACCTCCATATCTGAACTTACCAAGTGGACTCTCAAAACCGTCGATCCTACCATACAGGAGACTAAACCCTGAACAAAACCTCTGCCAGTGGTACCAAGAGCTCGCAACTGAAGGAGCTATCTACAGTGAGAATATCATGCACCAAGCCCAAGTTGACTACTGTGCCATTATATCAACAGTCAACAAAAGGGTACAGAAAAAGAAAGAGAAGGATTTTATTAGCTAGATTAAAGAGTAGGAGGTGGTTATGACTAGGGCTATGAAAGCCAGGGTCTCTGAGGCTCTATCTCCAGTGACCTGGTTTAATGACTTCATAGTCGCTGTCGTCTTGATGAACTCCAATTGGTCTTCTCAAGCCAGGGCAAACAAGAAGAAAGGAGTGCTTGAAGGCAGTATTTCGTACTCCAAGATAGCTTCTGGCCTCCACGACGACTGGATAACAACACACGCTGTTACCAATCCTTTGAAGGGATGGAAAGCGGGTTTCCTAGCCCTTCATGGAGAACAGCCTGACAATACAGGAGACTCGATTAGAGACAAGAGAGAAACGGAGCATCCTAGACAAGAGAGAAACGGAGCATCCTTAAGAACAATTAAACACAAGAGGCAGAGGCCGCGGTGAAAGAAACAACAATTAGAGACAGCAAGAGGGCTTAAGAAGTGGACCAAGAGGAGGTTTCAGAGAAGAAAGTCAAAGAGCTTCTGGTAAAAGGGGTCAAAATGACGAAAAAGCACTCTTAACCACTCAAACATGCAAAAGATGCTATTATAAAGGGCACCACTTCATAGAGTGCTTTTACCTCTTCTCAAATAAGCGACCAAATGAATGGAAAGTCAACCACGGTATAGAGCGAATAGTCAAGATACTGCTTGAAAGGGACAACAATCTATCTAAGGAAGTGGCTGTGACGATCAGGCCTGCAGTACAACTGGTCAGGACTGATGGATAGATAAAGCTAGATTCAACGATCTATGAAGAAGGAAGAAGGAAGAAGGCAGGCCGCTTCAGGTGAGAGGTGGGCCTTCCATATATATAGGTATATGTGGAGGTACAATGTACTTGTACCGTAACATCACTCCTACTCTTCCTAAGGCGGAATGCTGTTGGCAGTGAGAGAAAAAGAAACGCTTTTTTTTTTCTTCTTTCCTGTAGCGCCTATATAAGCTCCTAAATTCTCGCCAATATCGTTGCCTTCTCCGTATTTGTGTACGAAGGCCTTAAACGCATCAGTAAGCACCAAATTCTCCCTTGGTTCCCATGTAGGCTCGATATATTCGGTCCACTTCATCAATACTTTTCTCTGATTTCTGAATTTTCCAGCACGAAGCACTCTCTCTATACACCACAGCGGGTCTGGCCCGTCAAGCAGCGGTGGTGGTTGGGTATCGTCCACTTTTTGTGATGGTAGTGGTCCTTCCTCGTCGCCAGCTCTCAGTAACAGGTCCACGAAAAAACGCTTCCGAATATTGCTTGGCACGTTGAGCTTGTAGACGTCTGGGATGATCATCTTGGTGATTTTGTACTTTGCGTGCGTCCAAGCCAGCTTCTTCTTGAGTTGAGGAGTTATCACGTTCTTGAGGTTCAACCAGACCTTGTCACCAAGCTTGAATCTCTCAGCTGGACGACGCCCTCGATTAGCTTGATGCTCCATGATCTGTTGGGCAGTAGCCATTGCTGCCTACGCCAGTTCTTGAGCTTCATGAATGCGGTTGACAAACGCGTCTGCTCTGGTTTTTAGGTCTGATGGTGGTCCTGCTGGGGGTGGCACCTGTTGAACGGGATCGGCGTGGTATCCATGGAGCACGAAAAACGGGCTAAGACCTGTCTTTGAATTCGGCCTGTTATTGATAGCGAGTTGCGCTGTCGGAAGTAACTGAGGCCAATCGTCCTAAGTATAGGCTATAAAAGCTCTAAGGTAGGCGAGGACTTCTTGATTCATCCTTTCCGTCTGACCATTGGTTTGTGGGTGATAGGCCGTCGATAACCTCTGCTCAACTCGTGTTAACTGACATAACCTCGTCCAGAAACGTCCAACCCAATTACTACCTCTGTCCGATATGAGGAAGGCCGGGAAACCGTGAAATCTGTAATGGCTGTTTACGAACGTCTCTGCACAAGCCTCCGCTTCCATTGACACCGTAGGATCTAGAGCCGTCGTCCCTAATGCTCTGTCTACCATCACCATCAAATTGCGTGGGGCGGCGCCGTCCCCGGGTAGTTCTGTCATAAAATTAATGGAGAGTTCGCTAAAAAACCGGTCTGGGATAGGTAATGGTCGTAAAAGCCCCTGCTTTGCTTGTCGCCACACCTTCGAACGTCCACAAACATCGCAATTCCGACAGAAGCGACGAACTGTCTTATACTGTTACGGCCAGAAGTAATTCCTCTATAAAATCCAGCCAGTGATGTGCTTCCCCGGATGTCCTGTGATATGCGAATCGTGGGTTTGCTGTACAAGCACTGTCCGTAATGGTTCATAATCCGGTACCCAGATTACGCCTCGGTACAGTAAGGCTCCCCGTCCTTCTATCTCACAATCAATGATTTGGACGTCTATGTCCAGCCCGGGTGGCAGTCTTACGTCGCCTCTAGCGACACAGGCGTAGATGTTTCGGTAGGTCTCATCTGTGTCGACTCCATCATCCCATAACAGTTGTAACTCCGGACTGGTGAAGATCCCTCTGCCCAGCGGTGGTGACTTCAGTGGTGTGGCAGGCGCGGACTCGGAGTCCTCCGCGTAACCCACACCTGGTGATCCGTGGGAGTTCGTTTGCACGCCCAACTCTGGTGTGGTTTCGGGTTTGATGTTCATTTGTACGTCCGCTGCCGGGGTCAAATCGTCTGATTTTGCCTGTGATCGAGTTTGAACTGGGCTGATCAGGATCGCCGCAATAGCTGCTTTGGTTGCCGGGAACTCGCTTGTCTTAGGTAGAAGCCATTCATCTTTAAGCAGTTGGAACTCTCTGTGCTTCATCCTCTCGTCATCTAAGCCCCTGATACGGTCTTGAGGTCTCCGCGAGAGAAAATCGGGTTTCCCAGAGTCTTTCCCTGCCCTAAAGCTGAGCTGGAAGTTATATTGGGAGAGGATCCCTGACCAGCGGACTTGCCTCTCTGACAGGCGCTGGACTGTAGCGAAATGGCGGAGATTCTTGTGATCTGTCAGCACCGTGAACTTGCTGGCTACGCTACGCAGCTCTCCTTAAAAGTGTTGGATAGTGTTAATAATGGAGAGGAGTTCCTTATCGTAGATCTCGTAATTTGACTCGGCTGGGGTTAATTTCTGTGAGAAGAAACCGACAGGGCGTAAGTGACCTTGTTCGTCAACTTGCGAGACATATCCCCCCATAGCATATCCAGAGGAGTCTGCTTCCACCACCGTGTCCTTCTCGGGATCGAACATCACTAGTAATGGTGAGCTGATCAGGTGGTCCTTCAGTGTATCGAAAGCTTTGCGCTCGTCTCTTTCCCATTTGAACCGCGCTCCATGGCGTGTGAGGTTATTCAGAGGTGCTGCGACCGCAGCAAATGAGGGGATGAACTCCCTATAAAAGTTTGCAAACCTAAGGAAAGAACGGACGTGAGACACATTCTCTGGTGTTTCCCACGCTTTGATAGCTTCTACCTTCTCTGGGTCGACCGTGATGCCTTTTCCGCAGCGAATAATGAATCCGAGGTACTTGATCTCTTTCTGGGCGAACTCGCATTTATCAATGTCAATCTGTAGGCCTGCCTTGTCTAGGCACTGGATAATCATCTTGACCTTGTTCATATGGTCCGCGTAGCTCCCATCGGTGTAGATGATCACGTCGTCCATGTATGCTGAGCAACAAACGTCAAGCTGGTCCTGTAGAGTCGAGTTGATATACCGCTGAAAGGTGGCTGGTCCTCCCGACAGGCCAAAAGGCAAAACAAGCCATTCAAAAGAACCGTACCTCGTTCTGAACGCTGTTTTCCATTCGTCGCTCATTCTGATCCGAAGACGATGAAAAGCAGCCCTGATATCCACCTTAGTAACCCACTTTGCTTTCGTAAGATTGCGCAAGGTCTCCCTAATCAGCGGCAATGGATACCTATCTAATTGCGTGACGGCGTTCAAGGCGCGGTAATCGACACACCTGGCTTTCTCGCAAACAATACTGGCGCACCTGCTGGGGAAGAACTCGCTCTGATCCAACCTTTGTCTAGGTAATCTGTGAGTTGTTTCTGAAGAATAAGCAATTCTTCCCGTGACATGTCGTATAGTGGTCCCCATGAAACATGTTTTGGGCGCCCGTAGTCATCCAGCTCGACATTGATGGCGTGGTCCCATCCCGGTCTATGCGGTGGTACCAAATCATCGTTATCGTCCATAAAGAACTTCGCTTTGTCCCAAAGTTCTGTTAGTAACTGTTCTTGTAGTGCGCGTAACGTAGGCTTATTCTTCCTCATGTTCAGCTTTTTAAGCGCCTTATTAATGTCCGCAATAGTGGCGGAGCCGACGTGAATCTTCTGCTTCTCTGACCAGGCCCTCTTGATCTCTGCTGTGAAAACCCGTGCTGAAGCCATGGTCGCGTCCCTGACGTGCTTGGTCCGCTGAACAATGTGCTCGTTATTCATCCAACCGCTTTCTCGCACCCGTATTCTGTTGTCTGGGGCGCCAACCCGGAGTTGTCGTTTCTGGGCGCGGTAAATCACATCGTTCTTTTCCGCCCAGGCCTTCCCGAGAATCATTTCATAGTTGAGGCCCGGCACAATATAACCATAGACTCTCTCGGTCCTGCCGTTAATGTCCATGGTGACGTAAGTGATGGAGTCGATACTATGAGCTTTTGTCTGACATCGGAGCCTATTTTTGACCTCTTCTTCAGCTGCGAGTTTCAACTCGCGTGACTGGATAGATATGCGTGGGAGTTTTCTTTTGTCGGCGAATCTGCTACTGAACACGGACAGAGGCAAGCAGCCAGTATCAAACAAGGCTTGAATGTAAAATGTATTGTCAATAAGTACATCGACCAGAAATGGTGTGCTGTCCAAGCTCTCTTTTGCTACTGCCAACTGTTCTCGTGTAGGCGGTTGACCCAAATCTTTGCCGAAAACATCCCTTCTAGGCCTCTGTGCACGACTTTGCGCAGAGGCTACTCTTTTAACTCGTCCGCTGACGAGCTATCATCATCCACCACTACGTGGTTGAGACGCGCTCTAGATGGGTCTTGAGGAAAGCCCTTGTACCGGCAATCCCCGAAACGGTGGGAAGGCTTGCTGTCGCAACGTACACACCTTCCAGACGACTTCCGTTCTTCGTACACAGCTACGGTAATGGCTGGTGCTCGCGGGCGGTTGTCCCTATGCCCGGCATTCTTCTCGAAACTGGCGATGAATGACTTCATCGCGCCAACGACGCCTGTTGTGTTGCCCATGTGGGTGTCACCGGATGCGTCGGTCGAGCCTCCTCTGTGACCACTTTCACCCTGGTGTCCCTGGTGTCCCTGGTGCCCCTGGTGTCCCTGTTGCCCCTGGGCTAGGTTCAGGGCGTGGTAGGAGTCATTCTTGCTGCTGACATACCACTCTGTGCGCCGACCCTTGCTGTTGGTGAACTTTGGCAACGATTCCACACCTGTAGCCACATCTCGAACATCTTCAATGAAAGAGTCGTAATTAGTCGCCGAGATGCCGCGTTGAGGGGCGAGGGGCTCCGCAAGGTAAGAGGCTAGGGCCATCCTGACGATGTTGACTTTCGCAGCCCCGGTGGGCGCCAGGTCGTCCGCATTAGCGCAGTGGGTTTCGAAAACGAACAGGAAGTCGGCTAAGGATTGAGCGTCACCTTGCCGAATGGTGTAAATTCTCCTTTGCGCTGTCTGGCGAATGTCCCTAGGCACAAAGGTCTCTGAAAGCTTCGCCAACCAGCCTTCAATAGACCACCCAAGACTCCGATCCCGGATGCGATCGCTAACCCACTTCTGCACCCGAGGTCTCTCGTCCTGTGACAGGGTTTGGAGGATCGAGGTACAGACGTGCTGATTGTTGCCAAGCACTCCGTGGAGACTGTCATTGAAAACGATGGACTGGAGGAGAAGGTGATGTGTCAGGTATGTGTCACGTTTACCGTCCCATTCAGGCTAACCCGTGTAGAGCTTCGCGTCCCGGTCGAGTTTGAGCACCAGGAGCGCCAGTGTGGGCTCGGGCTCCTCGTTAGAGGGCATTGTTTTTCCGAGGTTCCCGGGAGCGAAATACGTGGTTGGTCCTGTGGTTGCTGCGGTAGGATTTGGTGGGTATCGGCCCGATTCAGTGGTGCCGTCCTTGTGGGGGTCCTCGTCCGATGGCGGAGGTATTGGTACTTGTTGGAAGTCCTTGTTCGATGACGAAGGTACTAGGTTTTGTTGGGAGTCCTCGTTTGGTAACTGAGGCACTGATAAAGACGCGGCAACTTCTTGTTGCTGGCTGTTGACTCCGGGATGTCCCTCGGTAGTAAGATTGTTGAAGAGATCTGAAAGGCTCGAGAAGTCGTCAGACATCTAATAGCACAGACGACCAAGTCGTATTGCTAATAGAGTCGAATGGTGATAGAGCCTATGAGGGCATCTGGATGAAAAGAAGATCGTTGAATCTATGTGACGATCAGGCCTGCAGTACAACTGGTCAGGACTGATGGATAGATAAAGCTAGATTCAACGATCTATGAAGAAGGAAGAAGGAAGAAGGCAGGCCGCTTCAGGTGAGAGGTGGGTGAGAGGTGGGCCTCCCATATATATAGGTATATGTGGAGGTATAATGTACTTGTACCGTAACAGTGGCATAAATTTCCAAAAGACAGACACCGCGCGATTGACTTACGGAAAGGGGCGAGAGAGTACAACATGTACTAACGCACATAAAGAAGGCCGCAGCATCTTATCTAGCAAATAACACAAAGTCCTCCTACGTAACTGCCCCTTACCCCTTACTCGACTCGTCAATCCTTAACTCCGGCACAACCTTACATATCTTTAACGTTATTACTCGCTTCAACAACTTTCAAAGAGCTCCAACAGGTGATGGAGTGTACACAAGAGACACCTTCATACCAATCCTAGGATACAGAGAAATAGACATTACTGCTCATGACTCACTAGGACCATTCATCTTGACGTTACGGAATGTTGCCTTCTGTAAAGGATTCGTGACAAACCTTGTATCTTTATAGCAGCTCAAGAAGCTTGGATACTACTGGGACAACAAACCACCTAACAACTGTGTCAGACAAAAGGATGATTCAGTGGTGTTCAAAGTCACGGATAAGTTTGGACAATGGGTTGTGGAGGACATACCTCTAGGCAAAACCAAAGTGTCCTTTGCCCTTCGGAAGAGAATGATCAACTCTAGAACAGAAAGAGCTCTAAATAAGGCTGACAAGAACCTCTGGCACTAGCAACTAGGGCATCCTGGCCCCGAAGTAATTATCCAGATCACAAAGCATGCTAAAGGAGTAAAAATCAAGGGTCCCTCTACTGCTCAGTATGATGGGTGTGACAAGGCCGAAATAAAAAAACAGACACATAGAACACCTAGGCAACCGTCAATCAAGCCAGGTAGCATCTTATCTATTGCCTTTCTTGACCTTGAGAAGGACTCAGATGGCTACTGGAGTATCATGTTTTTCACTTGCAGACACTTTAGATACGTGTGGGCATATTTCCTAAAAGGAGAACTGTAGAACACATAGTTGGCGCCCTTTAAAGCATTATTAGTATACTAAAGATACAGTTCTAGATTGACGTTAAGGCCATAGAAATAGATAACGAATTCATTAAGCCAAAGGACATTAAAGCCTTTATCAAAACAACCACATCTAAATTGAGCCCTCTTCACCTCACACCAAAGACTAAAATAGAAGCGCTGAACACTTGGTGGGTATAATCAAAGTGAAAGCTCTTGCCATGCGCAGCAGAGCCAAGCTTCCAATATGTCTCTAGCGTCACATCTACACTACAATAGTGTATCTCCACAACCGAACACCATCCTTGCACTATAACTGGAAGACCCCATATGAGATGTTCTTCCAATATCTGTCATTTTGAGACGGCCTAGTTACCCCTCACTACAGGCCAATGCATGCACACTTACAAGCGTATGGCTATAAAATGTTCGCAATGACTGCTGCCGCATAGGAGAAGAAGGACCGCTTCAAGAAACTGAACCCAAAAGCCTGGGTTGGCTATCTTGTAGGATATAACTCAACCAACATCTATCTGGTCTGGAACAAATTAACCAGCAAGGTCCACGCTATGCGTGATGTGATAGCAGACAAGGACCAGATGTTCTTAGGAGACTTGAGCGACCTCAAGGACGACCTTTTATATGTCAGCGAGGAACAACTAACACTATTTCTAAGTAGACACGAGGTGCCATCAAAAATCCTAGAGGACATTTCAGTGTACCAGGAAGATAAAGATCTTAACAGATTAATACAGAAGCACTCAGATAGAGATAAGATAGACCTGAGTAATAATAGTACAAAAGATACCCAGGACAAAGCCAACACAAATGGTAGCAAAGGGACTGATCACCCCTATACATCTGCCGTGTTTGAGCCATACCTGATCCCAGAACCCACTCCTCTGCCTGCGGCAGCACTGCTGGCTGCTACTATCAAAGAGCTTGTGGAGGGCCAGGTCAGAGCATTATGCTCCCAGCGAGCAGAAGAAGGGTTAGATACCCGCTCGTTACCTTCAACTAGGGACGCTCAGGCCATACAAAATCGCTACGAGAATTAGGAAGCAGCGTTCAATGCTGGACGCGTTGCCAATCCTGTTGGTTTGATAGATGGCAAGCTGGTGAGCAAAGCCAAGTATAACAAGTACAGAACCTATAGCTCTCGCCCTGGTGGGAGACCATCACACCAAGGAAATCATCACGGCCCAGCCTCAATACCTGCAAAAGTAAGAAAGATACATCAATGATTATTGCTACCAGAGCCAAAGAACTGGCAAGGTGTCAAGAACCATCTTTACAAGGCTGAGTGGTGTCAAGCCGAGGTTGAGTGGTGTCAAGCCGAGGTTGACCACATCAACAGCCATAATGAGATAGAATCATAGATAATTACTGACAAGTTAGCAGCAAATGGACAGCAAATCCTGGACTGTATGTGGGTATACAAGTACAAGTTCAATAAGCACGGCTTTCTAAGCAAGTACAAAGCATGCCTTGTGGTTTGCGGTGACCAGCAGAATAAGAACATCTATAAAGATACCTACGCATCTACTCTCACAGGCAGATCTTCTAGAGCCCTCATAACAATTACAGCCCGCTTCAATCTTGAGCTCATTCAATAAGATGCCGTTAACGCCTTTGTCAACGCGGACCTAGAAAAGAAGTCTTCATAAAAATGACATAAGGGCATCATAAATAAAGAAAGATCCTCTTATTAAAGAAGGCTATATATAGACTACAGCAATCTCCTTTGTTATGGCAAAAGCATTTCACCAAAACTATCACAGACCTTAGCTTCAAACTAGTCGCTCACGAACCCTGTTGCTTCACAAAGAATGGCATGATCATCTTTTTCTATGTGGATAGTATTGTGATACCCTTCAAAGAACACCATCAGAACGCTATAGAGCTGGTCACAAAGAAGCTCAAAGCTATCTATAATCTTACAAGAGGAGAGCCACTACAGTAGTTGTTAGGGATAAAGATCATTAGTGACCAAAAACAGCGGCTCATCTGGCTGTCTCAAGCCTCATATGTCGATAAGATTACAAGCCATATCAACTGCAACAATAAGTGCCCAGAGATCCCCATGAAGCCTCAAGAACTTCTCCCAAGCAACAAGCTTGCCTTGCCAGCCTCAATCAACAGATACCAAAGGAAGATCAGATCGATCCTGTACGCAGTAGTGATCACATAACTCAGTATCTCCTTTGCTGCCTCTTGACTTTCACGCTTTAATATCTACCTAAACGATTTACATGCTGCTGCTGTAGAGCACCTATTAGAGTACCTAAAAGGTACCAGATCTTTTGCTCTTCAGCTGGGGGGGGGGTAAAGATCTGCTTGAAATATGGAGCGATACGTCGTTTGCTGACAACTGTCTTGACCAAAAGAGCTCACAAGCATATGTAATGAAGCTATTTAGAGACATTATTGACTGGAGAGCGAACAAACAGGACATAGTGACAACTTCAACAACAGAGGCAGAACTGTTATCCCTTGCTCAAGCAGCCAAGGAAGTGATGTTTGTTTTGCGCCTTCTTAGAGAAATTGGCGTATCCTTGGACTGTCTAATTCTCCGGATCTGGTATGACAACCAACAGACCATCAAGTTGGTGCAGAAGGACCTCCAAACACTTCAAACAAAGCTCAAGCACATTGATATCCACAACCACTGGCTAAGGGAAGGGCAACGCAACAGGAAGATAGACGTCGAGTACGTCCAAAACGAAATGATGCTTGCAGACGACCTGACCAAGGCGCTGCCAGCACTAAAGTTCAAAACATTCAGGGAGCAAGTGAGGCTGACAGATATCTATAAGAGACTTGCTGTCCACAAGCTACAAGAACTTAAAGATGACCTCGAACAAGAAGAGCAACAGACTGAATGCTCAGGAACAACCCCAATGGAAGGAGTTGTTCCTTGGGGGGGTGTTGAATGGGAGCCGGAGATAGACACCGGAAGATCTCCAATTGGGCAGAGACGCATAGGGCATCTGACCCACCAAGAAGACAGATAATCAATCTCTGTACACTGAAGAAGCAGAAGAACACAATCAATAGAATCCATCAACATCCGTATGTTCAACACTTATCCACCTCAGCTAATAATAAGTAAGTATCTCGCTTGTGACGTTATCAATTTCCAGCCTAATGCGGATCTATCATCTCGTTATTTTCCTCATTTTCTCTGGGTTTTGCATAATTTAAATCAAGTGAGCTTAAAGCAATAACTTAGCTTAATTTAATATTATTAAGTATGGAAAAGATCGGTTCAGTGGTTCAGGTCATCATGTTGCTTACATTCTGGGTGCAGATCTACCCTTGGGTCTTGGGACCTGTTCAGGTACTAAATACACATACCAACTTCAAAGCAATGCCCAGCCTTTGATCCGGAGGGTAAAGATCTCTTGTCCCAGATACACTAAAGCTCAAAGCCCGCTTCTAGGCTGTTCCTTCCTTTCAGTGCTGCTGTCAGCCTTGTCAGCCTTGTCACCCCTAGAAGCGTGCTACAGCACACCTGTGAGCCACCCGACTGCTTACATTAAGTAAGTTAAGTTAAATTGGGTTTAAAGCTTACTTTATTTATAAATATAAGTTCGAAGCTTTTATAATTAATAAAATAATAATATTTTCTTTTAAACTTATATTATTAGCTATATTTATTATATATTACTTTATATTTTTTAGTTATATTTATTATATCTAACGTAGATGACAAGCGAGCGGCAATTACAAGCGAACGGCAACTTATTACCAACCTTCTAACTAACATGTCAAATAACTTGATGTCACGATTTTGGAAATGTATTGGAAGGATACAGGGACCCTTATTGACTATTAACGTATAACGAACTCTGGTTGAAGGAAAGGAAAGATCTAGAGATGCACCCGAATTGGTAGGCAGCTAGATGTGGGCAGTCGTCCCCTACCAGACCCACCATGGCATGGATCAACCTATCGTCCGATCAGTCACGTGCTCAGTCACGTGACCCGGGGACTATGGGAACCATCGCTAGACCTGCTAGATGGTGGTGTTGAATACACGGATGTTGATTGACGCTATTGATTGTTCTGCTCTGCGTGCAGAGATTGGTCTGTCTTTTGTCTTCTTGGTGGGTCAGATGCCCTGTGCGTCTCTGTCCCACTGGAGATCTTCCGGTGTCTATCTCCGGCTCCCATTCAACACATTCGTGCTAGTATCTAATAATAAGGGATGGGGATAAGCAAGACGCGACGGCGCGTCAATTGAGGGCCGAACAAATTCATTTCCGGTGCCATGGTAGCGCCGGGGCCTTGTCGCTCTCAGGTCGCCACACTTCGTCTTACCGGGGCGGGTTGACTTTGCCACGTGAATTGCATGACCGAACGAATGTCCCAGGTAGTACGGCGCCCATTCCAACGTCTAAAAGGTCCATGACTAAATGCGTCCCTGCTCCCAATGAGCCGACCACCCTTCCAAACCTCCCTCAACGCAACGCACGGAGCTTTACAATTATGGGTGCCTTCGACGTCGAGACCACTGATTTCACTCATCGTACTCCTTGGAAGATCCAACAAAGAGAAGCCGGAGCTTCAGACGAGATGTCTTTGTCTCTTGAAAGTGCGTCTGTCTATAAGTTGTCAAATCAAGCCGACACAGTTCTGCGTCGCAAAACAACCTTCCCGTCATTCAGAGCTGCAGCAAACTGTTCGCACATACTTCTGTAACTGCTTTCCACGTCCCTAACTTGTCCTCATCAATGGCGCAGCGAAGAGGGCCGAAGTACGAGCCCGTGTATGCCGATGCCGAGAACGTGGAGATGTAGGCACTGGGAGGATACCACCCGATTCATCTAGGCGACACTCTTCACGGAAGCTATGAGGTATTCGCTAAGCTTGGTTGCGGTGGCTACTCCACGGTGTGGCTCTGCTTCGACACGCAGAATCAGAAATGGAGAGCCGTCAAAGTAATGGCCGCTGTTGTCTCGACGGAAGATTGTGCCGATCTCAAGATCATGGAAGCATTGAAGGGGCTGAACTTGGAAGGCACCCATATCATGCTGCCTATGGGTTACTTCTGGATCGATGGACTGAATGGACGTCATCTTTGTCTTGTCCTTCCTGTTCTTGGCCCTTCCGTCAGAGAGGTCCTCCAAGAAAGCCTTACCGTTCGCAAAGATATCATGTGGCAAGTTGCCCAAGGCCTGCAATTCCTCCACGACCACAACATCTGTCACGGCGACCTCAGGACAGACAACATCATGCTTCGAATGCCCTGCTTGGATCACATCACAAAAGACGAGATGGAAACCCTATTAGAAGAACCGGAGAAGGATGATGTCCACACCTTGGACGAGCGAGGAGAAGACCCCGTAGCTCCAAAATATCTTGTCAGCGCTCAGAGGATAAAGATGAAGCCAGAGCTCAACGCAGCCATCATTGATTTTGGGGTCTAGTTTGAGATGGCTCAACCGCCAACAACAACCAATATTCCAGGATCATATGTATCACCTGAGGCATGGCTGGGGCGGGAGATGGGCCGCAGCCTTAATGTATAGGCTTTTACCTCCACGATCGCTGAGACTTGCGCCAAAGCGCGGCTATCGCCGACGGTAGTGACAGGCAAATGGCGCGACGTATGGAGACCATTCTAGGGCCGTTTCCAAAACCATACCAAAACGCATGGATCAAGCAACAGCCAGAGGAGGACATGCTGAAGTGGGTGTCGAGACGGAAAACTGTAAGGTGCCGGTTTCGATGGGTGTGGGTCGCTGGGAGGAGGAGCTGGAACTACAAGCACAGGACACCGGATACTCGGACATGCTGGAAGTGCAGCTTGGCAAGGAACGCCGACATTATCAATACCCTCAGGATGCCAATGGTCAAGCTGAGTGGTCAAAGGAGACAGAAGTGGCAACGCACAAGCTCCCTAGAGACGATGTTCGAGTGTTGGCAGACCTTATCCGTCGAGCCTGCCAATACCAGGTCTCAGAGCGCCTTGACCTGACAGGCATAATGGACCACGAATGGTTTGATGGACGCGAAAGATTCCCTGCCGGCAACAGTACGTTGGCAAACGATGACGGAGGCCCCATAGCAGAAAACGCCGGAGATGTAGGCAAAGTCGCGCACGTCGCAGCCACGACCGCAAAGGACAGTGCACTAGGCCAGAGCCATACGTTTGAAGGTGTTGAAGCACCACAAGTGTGAGCCAACGGGCAGCAAAGGAGACACCACAGGTCTTGAGGCTAGCGATCGTCCTATCTAGCCAAACTCCTCCACGAGTCCCCCTCTTGTCAGCCGAGCCAAAACACATTGCACTGCCTGGACCCGTCGTGTAACGGCGTGCAAGACCAAGCCCCCTTTCAGGTCGTAGAAGCCATCGGATCTGGACATTGCTGGTGCCACGTGCTTGGGATAGGGGTATGCAATTCTGCAAATTGACCGACGGGCTGTGCAAAGCTGAGAAATAAGGCTGGACGCCCTGAACGTATAATATAAGCACTTTGCATTTGCCACGATGCTTACATGTGGGACAACCACCCCTATTGCCCGGGCGCAAATTGCCATCACGAAGTTGCATATTTCGTGCGATGTATTCACGCAAGGTAGAGGTTCGCTTAGCGGCCAAGTCAGCCCGAGATATATGAGGACTCAGTCAGCCGCCACGAGATGCAAGATGCCGGTCTCTTGTTGCCGCAGCTGAAACCGCAGCCGCTGACTTGGGAATTTGTTCAGTCATGAATCCCAGCACCAACGCCAACGATCCCAAAGCCGACCGCGTCTGGAATTGCCCTGCTGTGCCGCCTTATTGTAGCGGACGCGGTCAGATTGAGGCATCCTGAACTATTGAAGTTCGTCTGGGTAAGTTATCTGTGGTGGAGGCGCAGTGAGGGATTCGTGGATCAAGCCAAGGCGTAAAGACTTAGGCCTACTGGAAGACTAACTTAGTGAGTCGAGAACACGCCTCGATATGTTATTCCATGATTGTGTGATATATGACTGCCCGGCTCAGGTTGTGGCGCCCTTTGGATATGGTAGCTGGACATTCTCCTGAATGGTTGCTGAACGTGGAGGTGTATGCCATCGCCGCATCGAATGCTTAGCAAGGCTTGATATGATCTACCGAGGTCGGCAGAGCTTACCGAGTCTGTACTCCTATTCCCTACTATATCGGGTGTTTAAGGCTGTGGATCGAGGTCAGCTGGCCAGAACCCAGACTGACGGGCCGCTGCTGCCCTTGAACACTGCATAATCGCAATGCAGCGTAACGGCCGCAATGCAGAGTCACGGGAACCCGTCCTGGCCTCATGCAAGAAGTACGAGCCCCTGCATAAAGTCCGATCCGGCTACCCGAGGTCGGCCTCGCGGGAATTTCCCTTGTCCAAAGTCCAGCCGCTTCGAATATGCGGGATGAGAGGAAGAGATCTCACATTGGTTAAGAAGACTTTACGGCTTGGAGCAGAGTTCGTCAAAAATAGCTCAAAACCGGTGACCGGGGAGAATCTACCGCCTCAAACGCCACACGTCTTGAGCTGAGGCAATGGATATCCCCCTACCACCAGGAAGTATGCTTCTTAGGGCTGAAGTCATCCTTTTGAGCGCACGTGGGTGTCGCGTGATGGTGCTTCGTCTAGGAAACGCGAGGTAGGTAACTTTTGTTTACCACATCACCCCTGCGTCTAACACTTATCGTGTGGCGTCTAAGATACGTAGTACGGTACGCTGACCGACAGCGACCCCTGCTCAAGGGTAAGGCTGATGAACCGGTGGCCAATTCTCATAACGCCTTGGATCCTCTGGTCCTTCCACGTTGGACAATGGAACAGCCACATGGTGGCGATATTGACTCCTCCTCGAGTGTTGAACATTGTGGTAGACGACCCCTGCGTCCACTGTGAAGTCCCCTTTCGTTCCTGCAGGATGCAATATTGATGGCTTGCAGCTGAGAGCAGTGCTTTAGACCATTCGCATGCAGTTCGCAGCGCCACAACCGCCCTGTTTCCACGTTGTCTGCTGTCTCACGTCAACTCCCGAGAGCGAGAGCACGTTGGCAATACCGTGCATGGGACGCTCGAACACCTAATCCTCCGAACGTAATTTCGCTTGCAGCACTTCCTTCCACCGGCAGGTGGCCCGCCATTGGAACAGTCGCAAGGCGGCTGAGAAAAGCGAGACTATGAGTAACGCGTCTGTCGTCCATCGCGTTGCGTTTTCGTGGACATCAGTCGCACCACGTTGCCCTGTACTGTAAGAACATTCCGTTTAGCACTTGATCTCGGTCCTAACAAGAAACAACCCAGTTCAACTGTTTACGAGTAGTTATTCGGAAGGGAGTCCTTGCCCGATTTCGGGCCGCATTTCCTGTCCTCTTCGTGCGTAAGACGTGTGAATTGGACCCGACACCTGGATACTCGATGGGATTTCGCGTGCGCCAAGGGCCACATCAACGGCCCGTCGTTTTCGCTTGGAGTCCAGCTGGCCGTATCAGCCGCTTATGGTATCAAAGCCCTTTTGAGACCATGGAAGCGCGTTGGGTACTGTTTCTCCCGGGGAGTCTGCCTCGAGCAATCTTACCGAACACGGACTCCGACCAGCTTGACTCCTGTCCAGTCCTATGTCACTCATTTTGCCCACCATATTCTCCAGCACATGACGCCGTGCAGCCTTTGCCCAACTAGCCCGTTGCTTCGACCCGAAGTTCGAAGTGCGAGGCTCCCACCTTGCCAAGGGAATAGCCATTGATGGCAACCTCTGATATTCGAAGGACCGTCGCCGTCTTTCCTGCAATAGTCCTGACTATCGAATGTGGCCTCAAATCCTGATGTGCAAGGATCGTGAAGGGAATGGCGGCTGACTCTTCAACGCCTGGCCATGTTCGCATAACTCAGCTCTGAAGGTCATCAGGTCGCGCCGCGAAGAAGCGAGGGTGTATCGAGCAGACTTATCGAACGCCTCCTTGGAGCGACGGTCCTCTATCCCGAGCACTCAAGGGGCTAGAAGATGGGGGCCTTTGCAGAATGCTCTCGTGTCAGGGAAAGCTGTATTTCTCCATATAAGACGTGTCGTCCTTGCCGACTTCCAATTCAACTTTCTCGTCATCGCCATCATCACATTCTCTTGTCATTGCCGAGTGGCACAGTTCCCATCGTTCTCTAGTTCTTTTTCAACTTCAAATTCTTATACAATTAATCTTGCATAATCAATATTAATCACCAAAATCACCAACCAACATGCGTTTCCCAACATCCCTTACCGGTATCATGACCGGGATATTCTTCTGGGGACTTGCTACCGCGGCCCCGTCGGGATTACAGACACTAGAACCTCGAGCTGCTGGATCATGCCACTCTGCAACCAGCCGTGCTTGTTGGAGTTCCGGCTATACCGTCCAGACGGATTACGAACAGAGCACCCCACCAGGCGGCATCAAGACTGTACGTTGGGCACGAACTAACCTCATATCCCTTACTCGTACAGGAGGCTGACTGAGTGGACAGTTCAACTGGGAGATCACGGAGCATGACAATTGGCAAGGCCCCGATGGCAGAGTCAAGAGCAAGGTCATGCTCGTCAACAACCAGTACCCCGGCCCAACTTTGACGGCTGACTGGGGAGACACCATCAAGGTCACTATCAAGAACAGCCTTCGCATCAACGGCACCTCGATCCACTGGCATGGCTTTCGACAGTTCGGGACCAATATCCAAGATGGTGTCAATGGCATCACCGAATGTCCCATCCCTCCAGGAGGATCCAAGACCTACACCCTCAAGGCGACCCAATATGGAACGTCCTGGTATCACTCCCATTTCTCTGCTCAGTACGGCAACGGTGTCGTCGGTTCCATTGTGATCAACGGGCCTGCCTCCTCGAACTACGACATCGACCTTGGCGCCTATCCGATCTCCGACTACTATCTGAGGACGGCTGACCAGATCGTGGGGGACACAATGGTCAGCCCTGCACCCCCAGCCAGCGACAATGTTCTGTTCAACGGCAAGAACATCAACCCTGTAGGGAGCGGTGGCGAGTATTCCAAGCTGACTTTTACGCCCGGCAAGCGACACCGTCTCCGGTTCATCAACCCTTCCGTCGAGCACAACTACCAGGTCTCCATCGTCGGCCACAACATGACCGTCATCTCGACGGATTTCGTGCCGGTCAACTCGTTCTCGACCGACAACGTCTTTCTCGGCGTGGGCCAACGTGTGGATGTCACCATTGACGCATCGAGGACGATCGGCAACTACTGGATGAACGTCACCATGTACGCAAACAACTTCTGCGGTTCTTCAGTCAACACCTTCCCCGCTGCCATTGTCCAATATGCCGGGGCTCCGAACACCAACCCGACAGACAAGGGAACTCTGCCTGCCAACACCAACTGCAGAGACAGCCTGGACTATGTGCCCGTGGTGACGCGCCAAGCCCCGTTAGACACATTCACCCCCAACGCATCAGACACCCTCGACATCACCCTCGAGACATCGGCCCTGGTGAGCTGGAAGGTCAACAACTCATCCATGGTCGTCCAATGGGTGCGTAATACCTAGAAGTCTATGTTGAATTTTACTCATATCCTCATAGGACAAGCCGATCATCCAGTACGTGATGGACGGCAACACCTCCTACCCCACGTCCGAGAACGTCGTCGTCGTCAGCCAGCCCAACCAGTGGACCTTCTGGGTGGTCGAGAACGAGTCGCCCATCCCCCACCCCTTGCACCTGCACGGTCATGACTTCATGGTGCTTGGCGCCTCGGCCGCCAACGCTGGGGCCTTCACGGCTGCGGACAAGACCCAGCTCAAGGCGAATAACCCCGTCCGTCGCGACGTGACCATGCTCCCTCCCAGTGGGTGGGTGATCCTGGCTTTCAAGGCCGATAACCCGGGGAACTGGCTGTTCCACTGCCACATCGCGTGGCATGTTGCGTGAGTTGCCCCATCCCCCTTCTGATTATGTGTTTGGCGCGGATTTCCCATTTAACCCTGCTTGGGAGCTCCGTGCACCCAGAGATTGAGTATACGAAATAATCACTGACTCCTGACTTCTACAGAGGCGGGCTGAGCGTCGACTTCCTCGAGCGCGTGCCAGAGCAGAAGGCGCTGATCAGGCAGGCCGACTCGACAGCCTTCAATTCCAACTGCGCGGCCTGGCGCAAGTACTATGCTACGAGCCCCGAGAAGCAGATGGACTCGGGCCTCAAGATGCGAGAGATCACGATTTGAAGTGCGCGGTCATGGGACGCTTAGGCCTGGTCCGGCTTCCCGTTGCTTTCGACCATTACATCGTTTTGTTCCCAGGCTTTGGGGCGTGTCGGTGAAACGATATTTTCGCTGATATCGCTATAGGAGTCGTGTGTGGGCGTAATTCTAATGTATGAATTTGGAAAGGGGGGAGGGTACATACATTTGTTGACGTTTCAGAGGCGGGCTTGGGTGTTTAGTCCTGATCGTTTCATTCTTCGCTCCTCCGTGTTCTATGTTCCGTTCATTTTATTATCTTGGGATACCGATTTCCATCCACTCTTGCCACATTGGCTCCGCTGGTGGTGGGTGGAGCGTGTTTACTTGCTAGGCAAAGGTTGGAAGATAGGGAGGATTCATGTACATACCTACACATAGGTGTTTGTCCTAAGAGATTTGCGAACACAAAGCCGACGATATGTATAAGTAAACTATGATCGTTTTTAGCAGTATATCTCCGCCCATGCGAAGATGAAGTGTACAGTCTGCTTCCAATCCGGGGCAGTGAATGGTACGAAGGTGACTTTACCCAACGTGCAGCAGTCGCGCCAGGTCCCAGGGTCAGGGGCAGGCCCAGCAGATGGAAACACGTAAAGGCCCTCGTTGTTGTCCGCCTTGCCCTATATAGCTTGTTGCCTAGGCTGTCCGTGTCTCCCACCTATGACCAGGCCTCACCATGCCTCACCATGCCTCATCAGGCCTCATCTCAGGCCCGACGAGGTTGAGTATCCCCCTAACGCCTTGTCGAAGATGGTATCCTCTTCGGCCTGTTTCGTGTCTGCTAGTGCCAATACATGTGCTTGCCTGCCCGCAAACCTATTCAGCCTTTGCGGCTCCGGTGTGTCTGGCGGGTTCGAGCTGCGTCCAGGAGGCAAGTAGCTGAAGAACAAGGGCACGCACACGTCACGTTAACCGCGGTCAAGGAAGTTATAGGAGCCTCAGTATGCAGTCTAGTACTATATAAATGGATCGGTACTAGCGGCATTTCAAGTCCATGGATCATTTCACCCGTCAACACCTGAGTGAAAGGTCCTGCCGCCGTGCCCACTAAGGCAGTGTTGAAAAAAAAGATACCTGACTCTTCTGTGTTCAATGCGCCTAAAGTAATGTAGTCTGGGCCAGGCCGGTTCCAAGACTAGCGGGCAGGCCCTGGAACTGAGACCTCCACGCTTTGAGTGCGGTATCAACTCCGTCATACGACCCAGAAAAAAAAGCGCCGTTTTGTCCTAGTCGCGCGACCTGAAAGCCACAGCACTCACCAGGCACAATCCCCTTCAACGTTTCCTCAGGTGCGTCTCGCCGGTCGCGTACCATTACTATATCAATTTGTCTGTTTGTCGGCTTATCTCCTGCCGGTTCTGTTTGCACCCTGCATCTGACATGGCGTCGATATTCAACAACCTTTGGGGGAATACCCCCAGCAAAGCAGCCAGCAACGGACAGGTCCCGGGCAGCTCCGGGTCAAGGGGTACCAAGAGAAAAGCAAAGCCGGACCCCTACGACGACATGGACGAAGGTAATGCTACCTAAGCACGAATGCGACGTCCTCACTAGGCGACTGACTGGAATGTACAGATGATGCGCCAATGCCCGCCCCATCGCGACGCGCCAGTTCGCGCATATCTGAAGCATCGACTTCCGTTGACAAAGCTCGATTATCCGTAGGCAAGATTAGTATGGCTCAATGCGATACATGATGCGCTGGTGGCCAACGGCTAACCCGTGGTATAGAGCGTCGAAGCCGATCGTCATTACCCAGCCGTGTCAGCGATGCTCCTCAAGCCTCTCCCCAAGCGTCTCGTATCGATGCAGCCTCGAGTCGGGCTCGTGCGAAAGCCCCGGAACCCGCCCAATTGCAAGCAGATCCAGACGAGGAGAAGAACAGAAACTCACTTGTCCCAGTAGCGGACATGGGCGGAGAAGGTACGAAGCTTCCATCGCGCAAACAACCTGCCTATCCGAGTCCATCCAGCTGACGTGAGTTTGCTGTGCAGATCTCCTGGGAAGCAACGATGCCCCCGACGCGGTTGCCGATGCCGCTCCTCGACCCAAAGCTGGAATGGCCAATAAGTCTACCGCCAATAACACGCACAAGGGCAAAGGCAAAGCAACCCAACTAGAACCCGAGGAGGCCGAGGAAGCCGAGGAAGATGACAGGGAAGAGCATGAGATAGCCTCTCTCGTGAAACATCGCATGTCTGCTGATGGCAGCGGTGCCGTGGACATATTAGTCCACTGGGCCGGCGAGAAAGCTGAGGATGCCACGTGGGAATCGGAGGAGGAGATCCAGAAAAGCGCAGAAGAAGCCCTCTACGCTTACTGGAGAGCACAGGGCGGCCGGCTGAATGCCCTGTTCATCAAACCGAAGAACCCTCCGACTGAGACATATCACGTGTTCAGGATCCTAGGCCACGAGAAGAAGTCGAGAGGTGGTTTTCAGTTCGAGGTACAGTGGGTTGGTCATCCTGCCACACGTGGTGAGACCTCGATGGAAACCGAAACGAAACTGAAAAACGTCGCGCCCGAGTTACTGAATGAATACTGGGAGATTGTCGGAGGTCGAGCCAGCCACCTGGCTAAGCGTGGTCGTGCTAAGAAAGCGAGGACCGAGTAGGCCCTCCTTCCAGGGTGTTCATCAACCGCTTGTACATATGTAGGACACTCGGTCTTTCTACACAACAATCAATATCATCAATCAAGATCCGTGTATTCAACAGATGTTCATTGATGCTATTGCTTGTTCTGCTCTGCGTGCAGAGATTGATTATCTGTCTTCTTGGTGGGTCAGATGCCCTGTGCATCTCTGCCCCACTGGAGATCTTCCGGTGTCTATCTCCGGCTCCCATTCAACAATATACAATGCTGTGCAAGTCCGACAGAGACGAAAGGTCAGTACATAAAACAGCCATTGCCCACATGGCGAATACCCCCGACTTTCGCAACATAGTATTCATCATGTTTTGCCCGCATTATTAGTGGCCACGATGTCCCTTGCATCCCGTTATTTATTTGCTCTTACCGTTGTGCTTTGCGCCCGCAGGTACCTCATGGTCAGCATCTTGTATTCCGGCAGGCCGCGATCGGCCTTGGTGGGGTCCGGAAGAAAGCGTGAACTTCATTGCACGCGACGCCCGACGAGGTTCTCCGACGAAGTTCTTTCATGACTCGGCAACTCTTCGCAACGCACTCGGGAGCCGAATCGTGCACCCTATAGCCGCGATATGACCACTCTGTTCTGCAATGGACGCTTCTTCCAGTCAGGCCCCGGAGGCCAGGGCCACACGTTTGCCGAGTGTATGCTGGTAGACGACGAAGGGCAAATTGTTCACGTCGGCTCCCCAAAGGATGAGAAGATCAAAGCTGCCGGCGCCGGCGTTGCAGTCGAGCACGACATGGCCGGTCACGTAGTGCTTCCCGGATTCATCGACGGGCACATGCATCTGCTGATGCTGGGTCAATCTCTGCAGAAAGCCTGCCTAGAAGCGTGCCAAAACATCGAAGACATCCGGCGGACAATCAAAGACTACGCGATAGCAAACCCGTCGGTCGCTCGAATAATGTGCAAAGGCTGGATGCACTCTATGACCAACGGAGAAGCCCTTGCTTCTATGATCGATGATCTGGACCCCGACCCATCTTTATCGATTCCAAGGACCTCCATTCTACCTGGTGCAACACTGCTGCGTTGAGCGAAATAGGGGTGCATGACATGGCCGACCCAGAGGGTGGCACCATTCACCGTGACGAGGAGGGCAAGGCGTCGGGACTCCTTTCGGAAGCGGCGGCGGTCACCGTCGTCTGGCCTCATCTTGCGACAGTCGCGCCTATGGAGGAGAAGCTAGCAGCCTTGAGGCGGGCCATCAAATCATACCATGCAGTCGGATATACAGGAGTGGTAGACATGGCGATGGACGAAAACGGATGGGAGGCCTTACAGATGTTCCGCCATAACGAGGCACCGGCTATGCGGTTCGCGGTGCACTGGCTCATCACCCCTCGCAAGTCGGAAACGGAGAACCTGGCGCAGGTCGACCGGGCTATCGAGCTCGACCGCCAGTTCAACATAGACACCAGCCCAGACTGCCGAGTTGTGGGCATCAAAGTCATTGGAGACGGCATTGTGGACGGCTGCACCGCGGGCCTCACCGAACCCTACACCTCGAACGGGCTGTCGTGCGACCCGATCTGGTCCCTTCAAGAGCTGGGCCCCGTCGTCAAGAAAGCCGACGCGGCGGGACTCCAGTGCGCGCTACACGCCATTGGAGACCAGACCGTCAAGGTCGACATAGACGCTCTGGAGCAAAACGCCACACCCGGCCGACGTCACCGAATCGAGCATCTGGAATTGGCGTCCCCCGAAGACGCCGCGCGCCTCGGCAAGCTGGGCATCACGGCGTCGATCCAGCCCGTCCACGCCGATCCCGCTATCCTCCGCGCCTGGCCAACACTTCTGGGGCCTGCACGTTGCGAACGTGCATTCGCGTACAAGGACTTTGCTGATGGGGGTGCCGTTCTCGCACTCGGCTCCGACGCCCCAACGGCACCCCATGCTCCTTTGAGGAACATCTACACGACAACGACACGGCGGTCCGCGCGGGAGCCGGAGCTGACAGATCGGGTCAATCCGCACTTCGCCCTTGGGCTTGCTGCGGCCGTCGCAGCCGGCACGGAGGGGTCTGCGTATAGCTGCTTTGCAGACCGGTGGGCTGGCAAGCTCGAGGTTGGACTCTCGGCCGACTTCGCCGTGGTGGACATGGACTGGGACGCCGAGAAGCTGCTTCGGGCGAAGGTTGTTCAGACTTGGTTCAAGGGCAAGAAGGTGTTTGATGCTTCCTCGTCTTGGTAGCTACCAATCCGAGGTACATGTAAGTCGTCAACTGAACCAGACTCATTCGACCATCGGCTTCCGGCTTGTTCTCTACGTCAATGTGCTCTTCGATGTATACCTTCCTGTTTTGCTGTCGAGGGCACGCAAGTAGGTAGGTAGGTAGATACGGCCACACGTATTTTTGAAACTTGAGTCTGCCGAACGCCGTCTTTCAAACGGGCACGAACACCGTATTACACCGGCAGCAACGCCAATTTTCAGTAGCTCGTGGTGGTGGCCTCCCGCCTGCCTCCCATTTACGATTCGACAGCACGCGACTCACCCGTTGCGCTCCACGCCAGTGGTGACGAGGACGTCCGAGTCGATTGATGAATTTGTGGCAGAATCTACTTGTTGGCACAGCCTGGCTTGGACATGGCACATTCGGCTTAGCCATTACTCAGGGATGCCCTCGCCGAGAGTATTCCAGTGGCCGTGACTGTGCTTTTGTGACTCCATTTAATGCCGTACCGGCTCGGCGGTCAGAGAAGGAGTCGCCTTCACTCGCCCGGAGTCAACGCCAAACCGGTGCTTCCTCAAAGCCCCAAACGTAGTCATGTTCGTTTGCCAGTCTTGAGCATACTCGGTACTACTCATATACCTACTACCCATTCGGACTATGTGGGACGCTGTCCATTTGGATCAATGTCGACAGTTGGCCCCGTGCCTGCAGGCTGCAGGTGCTGCCCCTTCCCCAAGCTCTTGGTAGCGTCTCGGCGACATCGCATCCACCACTCATCATCATTCTTTCGCAGTATCCTTAGTCCTTATGATGAATCTCGACCTCCCAGCCCTTGGCGCACATCGGCCTACCCCGGCCACCACATGATGGACGACGACCTAAGCGAGTTCTAGGGTACTGTATATCTTGCGGCTCCTCTCTTCTTCACCTCCTTCCCCATGCCCCCAATCCTGCCACGGATCCTCTAATCCTTCTGTTACCGTTTCCTCCAGCTCAAACACCACTAACGACTGCTAATCCATACGTGAATGGGGATAGAAGACCAAACTGATGTCGAGAAGTCGACCGAACCTCCTATACGTCCTCACACTCTCCCTGTGAGATATATAAAACACCTGCTCCTGACCAGTGCCGAACATGGCCTCACCGGCGCCGAAGCTGCGAGACGTCTGGAGCAGGATGGGCCGAACAGGGTGGAGGGTGTTAAAGAGCTATCCGTTTGGAAGATTCTCCTGAGGCAGGTCTCCAACAGCTTGACCATGGTCCTGATCCTTGTCATGGCACTCTCGTTTGCTATCAAAGACTTCATTGAGGGCGGTGTGATTGCTGCGGTTATCCTGCTCAATATCGTTGTCGGGTAAGTCCCTATACATCCGGGGCCATCTTATCAAGTGTCGCTAATACTGGTCAGGCTCATTCAAGACTACCGTGCCGAACAGGCGATTCAGTCTCTGTACGCGCTGTCAGCACCTACGAGCAAAGTGATTCGATCCGAACACATCGAGTCCATCAGGGCTGAGTCTCTTGTCAAGGGTGACATTGTCGTACTTAATGTTGGCGACATCGTCCCAGCGGACCTCCGTCTGGCTACAGCGCTGAATCTGTCCACCGACGAGGCATTACTGACGGGTGAATCCATGCCTATCAGTAAGAAATTCGAAGCTGTTTTGCAAGATGCCGCGTATGTCCCTCTTGGAGATCGTGTCAATATGGTATACTCAGCAAGCACCGTCACGCGTGGCCGTGCAACTGGAATCATCACGGCTATCGGCATGGATACTGAGGTCGGCAAAATCGCTGAGCTACTTCGGGCCAATCCTAATGCCAACCGCAACCTTTCTCCGCTTGCCGCGAAGTGGAAGCGTGTCAAGGCTGGTACCCGGAACATTCTGGGCTTGGAGGGAACACCTCTTCAGGTCAAGTTGAGCAAGTTCGCTCTGCTGCTCTTTGCTCTGGCCATTCTTCTCGCCATTGTCGTGTTCTCGGCCTAACTGGACGGCTGTTGGTGAGCCCACCGAAATTGCTCTCCAGGTCTTTGCAATGCGCTTTGGTATGAGCAAGGTCACCGTCTCCCAGGCTAACGCAGTCCGCTTACTTGCAGATTACCCGTTCGACTCTTCCTGCAAGCGTATGACGGTTGTTTACTCCGCACCCAACACCAGCTCCACCGATGTTTACACCAAGGGGGCGCTGGGGACACTACTGCCGCTCCTGGACGCGTCTGACGACATCAAGAAGGAGTTTACCGCCAAAGCTGATGCCCTTGCGGCTGCAGGACTCCGAGTCCTCTGCATCGCACACAAATCCGTACCGACAAGTGCCGGCCTCGCGGAAAGCCGTGATATCGCTGAAAGCCACTTGACACCACTTGGTCTCGCTGCGCTGTATGACCCCCCACGACTTGAGACTGCAGAGGCAGTAAGGAAGTGCAAGGTCGCAGGGATATCCGTCCACATACTGACCGGTGATCACATCAAAACTGCGACAGCCATCGCACGCGAAGTTGTAATCCTTGGTCCCCACCTCACAGTCGCCGAAGCTGTGAATGCCACGATGCCTGCTGCTGCCTTCGACGCTCTCAGCGATGCGCAAATCGATGGGATGGAGAAGTTGCCACTGGTCCTCGCCCGTTGTAGCCCCTCGACCAAAGTACGCATGGTCGAAACTATGCATCGTCGCACCGCGTTTTGCGTCATGACAGGTGACGGCGTCAATGACTCCCCGGCTCTGAAAAAGGCTGACGTTGGCATCGCGATGGGATTTAATGGCAGTGACGTTGCTAAGGAGGCTGCAGACATGGTACTCACCGATGACAACTTCGCCTCCATCGTCACCGCTGTTAAGGAAGGACGAAGGCTATTCGACAACATCCAGAAGGTAAGAAGTACAGGCCCAGCGCCTAGTAGCATTGATTTAGCGATGTTCCTTTTATTAACTGATGCCAGTTCTTGTTACACTTGCTCATTTCGAATATCGCACAAGTCATCCTGCTCCTCATCGGCCTCGCCTTCAAAGATGAACACGTCAAGTCGGTGTTCCCGCTATCGCCAACGAGATCCTGTGGGCCAATCTCATAACGTCGTCTTTCCTGGCCCTCGGCCCTCGGTCTCGAAGAGGCACAGCCCGACATCAAGCTGCGACCGCCCCACGACCTCCGCATCGTCGTGTTCACGCGCGAGATCATCGTCGACAAGATGGCGTACGGCGTCTTCCTGTGCTCGCTCTGCATCGCGGCCTTCGCCAGCGTCGTGTACACCCCATGACCCGCCACTTCCAGACTGGGTCACGACTGCAACGCCGGCTACAACGATACCTGCGGCATCGTGTATCGCGCGCGCGCCACGACCTTTGCCACGCTTTCGTTCCTGCTGCTCGTGACGGCCTGGGAGGTGAAGCACTTCACGCGCTCCTTCTTCAATATGTATCCCGAGCTCTACGGCGGCGCCTTCTCCGTGTTCAAGACGGCGTACAGGAACAAGTTTCTTTTCGGAGCTGTGCTTGCGGGGTTTGCCATCACCTTTCCCGTTCTGTACCTGCCGGTTATCGATCATATCGTTTTCAAGCACGAAGGGATCACATGGGAGTGGGGAATCGTGGTTGGCTGTGTCGTGGTGTATGTAGCTCTGATCAAGATCTGGAAGGCGGGCAAGCGCCGTATGTCCAAATAGTCAAACAATGGGGACTCGTCGTCTCAGGGTTTCGTCTGATGCGTGCTATCTGTGATATCTACGAGGATTGGTGATTGTTCCGCTGAATTAGATTGTGCGGGAATGGAGAGTCGGGACTATGGCGAGTATGATTAGGCCGGGATGAGACGCGCGGTGATCTATCTATACTGGTGCTGATTTTGCGAGTAGAAGATATAGAAACTGGAATTGATGTCCACCTGCTTGGTTTACTCTTTACTGGATACACGTGATCATGGATCAAATTGTGGATGCTTTCACGACGAACGAAAACAGCCGAGATGCTTAGAGATATACTAGTAGCTTCTCAGCCTGCCACTCTATAATCTCTATTGGACATTCACAAATCGCTTAGCCGCGCCTTCACCAAGACGTCCGCTGATGGCGTTCCCCTGCACGACCATCACTGATCAGATCTTTCTGCGACGAATCTATCTGGTTCTGCATATCCTGGCGCACGGCAAGTTCCGAGGCCCTGGTGGTTGATTGATTTGCCGTGATGGCGAGTTGAAGTGTCTTCACGTCGCGGGTGACGCCGTGAAGCATGGCGTGGTTTGGTTTGTCCTGGGCATTGATGCCGAGAAGCGCGTTCGTGATGTCATGCTTGACCTTCTTTGCAAGCTGGGAAGACTCATCATCTTCAAGTTGTGTCAGCTCGGTTGACATATAAGAAATCCCAGGAGGACTCGCAGCAACCAGCAGAAGCAAAACCGGAGGCTTTGGCAACGACGTCGAGGTACTCCTTCATTTTCGCGGCAGTCCACGTGATCTTAAACTCGACCTCCAAATAGAACGTCTCATATCCGGTTACCCTCTGCTCACAATGAGGTAAATTAGGAGGTAGCTATATATCTCCCGCAGTTGGTCGTCATTTGAATAATGAAAAGTGGGATAAGCACTCTCAAATAAGCAGTCTTTTTCCTTTGAGCCACCCCTGGCGCTTATTCACCATGCTTATGCCATTCCTACTTCAGACGGTGTCGTGCGCTACTCCTAACGGGTTCGGAAAGCCAAGGTGGCGAAGAAAGTGACGGCCGCAGACGGAGTGGGTTCGCCGTCCGCGTCTTCCATCTCTACATCCTCGTCGTTACCGCCACGCTCCATCTACGTCTCCATCTCCGCTCAAGGATGTCAAGAGTATGCTTTATCGTCTTCTCACGACTGATAGTAAGCCGCTTCAGTTCATTGTGGTTGTCCTTCTGGGTTCTTCGCATCTCGTCCATGGTAGTGGCCATGTTCTCCTGGTTGGATTGAACCACATCGAGGCGGGAAGAAACCGCGTTCGTGTCCATGTCCATGTCTAATTCCCTTGTCCACGTCCTAGTCCTTGGCCTTGTCCTCGTCCTAGTTTTTGGCCTTGTCCTCCTCCTCGTTATCCTCGGCGTCATCGATGTACCGGGTCATCTGCGGTATTCCGCAGCTTGGTTAGGTTGGCATGACTAATGACGGACGCGTCTCCGGCGTCGGGACTGGTCACGAGGGCTCGCACAGCGTCGCCTCGGATCTTCTTGTCGACGAAGGAAAAGCCGGGATGGGCGGGGATGCTGATTGATGCCCTAGGGAACCCAAAACTTCTTCCAGCTCCAGATGAAGATCAGGGCAGAAATGACAGCGGCGAAAATATGCTCCTTAGTTAGTAATCATGCTCCATGCTTTGGAATATTATATACTTACATCACGATAGACCATAGCCTCGTGCTCTGCAATGCGCTCCTCGCGACGAAGCAGCTCCTTCTCACGTGCTTCCATTTTTGTAGCATTTGCAAACTTGTTGACAGTTGACCTAACCTTGCGCATTCGTCTGCCGTGTAGTGTCTGGGTGGTGCGGAAGTCTTCTTGTGAGGCCCGGACCTGATCGACGTTGGCAGCAAGGTTTGTGTGGTCAGCTCGGAACTCTTGCACCTCAGGAACCCATAGTTGAAAACCAGGCAAGGTGCGCAGAACCGGTTCTCTCCGTTGGCGATCTTGTCTCGGAGTGCCTGAATTGCGTCTTCACTATCGGTTGCCTGTTGCTCTATGTTGCCTGCGGTGTGGAGGTTCCAGTATCTGCGGGCGGAGGTCAAGTGCGTGGTCTTCAGGTGTGAATGCTGGTCCAGAATTATCCCGTTCCAGAAGTAACTCTCGTATTCTGAATTGAACCAGGGAGGTTGGTCCCTTCCGTCGTGTTGTTGCGTATCAATTGGGAAGGATTGGCCATAGGTTGCGTTAGTAGAGGACGCAGAGAAGAACAGACTGTGGACCTCTTAGGGGCAAAGTTGGTGAAGTTCAGCGCCATAGAAAGCAGAAAGCAAGGTTAGGAAGCAGAGCATAGACAAGAGTCCATTGGCATTCCAGGAGGTGTTGTTGTTACGGAATGGTACTGCAGAGGCGAGGGGGCTGAAAAGTGGTATGTGGCCGTGGATGATAGAGAAAGTCTGCCTTAGCAACGCAAATTGCGCAGCATTCGTTGACGCTGCAAATTTGATTGAGCAGTATTTCTTTAGGTAGGTACGAATATTCGACAAAGGGAGTTTTTATCAGGTCACTACAGTCAGACTATAGATATACATGGCTAGCACGAGAGGGCTGAGTGGATGTGGGATGATCCTATAATGTTATCTATCTTGGCTCGTTGCGTATATACACGAAAACCTCTCATATAATCGCTTTGAGCCATCGACGTACCACCTTGCCACCAGGTATCTGTAGAATTTCCTTGGTAACTATACTCGCGTTTGTTCGTATGACGATTCGCCCTCCTCTTGGTGCAAACATGTTCGCCGCAGTAGGCACTGCCAGTCGCAGCACAAACCAAACAGCAGGAGTAATAAGATAACTACCAGGGCGGCTATGCGGGAAACACCCAAAGTACCCACCAAGCAGTCGGCACAGGCACGATCAGGCCGCCGAGAGATGGCTATAGACACTTGAGCCCATGCACCCACCCACCAACCTCCAAGCCAACCGTGCCGGCACGTCCCTATTTCTATCTACGACGCAATTGACATTAATCCAACGACTTTTCTAAAAATTCCCAAGCAGTAGAAAGCTAGGCGGGTAACGTGAGTCAAGATGCCCAACGACGTCCGGAGTTGCTTGAACGATACCACCCGGTAAATAGAAAGGGGAAGACGACCAAAGGGTGGATAATCAGCACCGCAACCCTCCCCCCCGGGCGCCGGCATGGGCCGCGGGTGGTGAGACGTGATATCAAAGTTCCATAGCATGTCAATGGCGAGAATGAGACCCGACTAGAAGACATAGAATGGTCGTTGTGCTTCGTCTTGGGTGTAGTGGGTGCGCACCAGCAGGGACGGCAAGCGGTAGAAATGATAATGGGTACAAACCAGCTGGACTAACCGTCTACTCCGGGGAAATCTCATGGGATTGAGCTCCATCATGAGTGCCCGTTCCATTTCAACTATCCCATCACTAGCTTGGGTGGGTGCTTTCAGGCCTACCGGTGGGATGGAGAGGTCAGACCTCTGCCGCTCTCTTACAAAGTGCACGAAATACTATATGAATGTTTGCGGTGGGTACCTCCTAAGTGATGAGAAGTACCTTGTTCATGCGGCCTGGTTTAGTAGAGTGGGTTCTTCCATGTTGTCACCAATATCCGAGGTGTCAGGAAAAGGCATAGAGGAGAATGTGATTCATCTATGAACAGCAATCATTTGCTCAAGTATTACTGCAGTTACACTCTATTTTTCTGGTGATCTTTTAGTCTCATCAAAGACCATCTTCTCATGTGGCACAAGCCAAGTTCGACACGTGTCCATGTGACATGGTTCACATGCCAGGTCCAGCAATTGGCGTATTGTAAACTCCGACCCTGAAATAGGCCCTCGTTTCATTCCTCATTTCATGCAAATTATTATTGCTGGCCTTCCAACAAATCTTCCACAATCCTCAACCCGGAAAAACGCATCACCTAAGCGTCGCCGTCCTCGGGCTCCTCCTTGATGGTGACCTTGCTCGCATCATCGGCCGCACTGACTGACTCATGGGTGTCGGAGAGATCCTTGCTCGCGGTGCTCTTGGCTTTGCCATCAGTCTTGGGGCTGTCCTTCGAGACCGAGTCCTTAAACTTTGACTCGCTGATACTCTTGCGAGAGGCTCGAAGTTTGTAATCGTCGAGGTAGTTGTGGTTGTCGACGCCCGAGAGCTTCGCCTGCTTGGACAGGTTGAGCAGGTAGTCGTCGCCCAGCGAGCGCGGCATCTCCTTCAGACACTTATCAACCGTGTCGCGGAATCCAAGATTGCAATGATCATGACTGGTATGGGGCTTCCAGTCTCGTCCGACGTAGGGAAGCGTCTTGATGGCGTGAAGCTTGTCCTTGAGCTCAAGGATGCTTTCGGTGAAGGCCGAGGCATCCGGGACTGGGTAGAGATGGGCTCTCAGCAAAGCCGGAATGGCGGAACCGAGCATCATGGCCTCGCACTCTCGGGGATCCTTGCGAACCTTGCAGTACATTACACCAGTCTCTCCCTGGCCTGAAGATATCTGCTGCAGAGGCGCGTTAACCCCAGCAAGGATCTTGGTAATGGTCTCAGTACGCATGGAAGTGACAATGTCTGCGGTGATTGCAAATTAGCAACAGGTTCAACGATGGTGAGGTGGATGCTACTTACCTAGCATGCCAGCGGGGAGTGCCATCTGTTCTAAGAGGGCTCCGGAGATGTTGACAAGCTTGCCATCGGCGCCCATCTTGCAACTGGCAATGAGTGCATCGACCATGTGATGAAAGAGCTCCGCGTCACCAAACTCCCAGGCAATCCACGCGACCTTGTGGCAATTGGCGTAGCAGTCGGCAGCGCCATGGTAGTTGGACAGTTGCGACAGCCACTTATTAGCCCAAGGGTAGGTCAGAGACACGCACTTGTACTGCGACGTAACGCGGCTGATCTCGAAGAGCTGATCCAGAGTCGGCTCAGTAGGTACCATTGCGAAATCGTAGTGCACGATGCGGAACAGGACGTCAATGGCCTGCGCGTCGCCGTCGAGCTCAATGGTCACGTCGTCGGTGTCGGGCTGAACGCGCGTGTCCTCGCCGTAGAGCATGGCGCGCCAGACGGGGGAAGCGTTGGCGATGGAGCACGAAGATACCTTGTACGTGGTCTTCCCGCCCGGCATCTGGACAACCACACCCATGTCGCTATCGAGGTGGAAGTTGATAGTAGCGACAGCGGCATCCGGATCCGGGCTAGCTGCCTTGGATGACTTGGCTTGGGATGACTCGGTGTCAGTAGTGTCCTGCTCCTGGATCGGAGTCAGGGCGCGGGTGGGAGTGGGCGTGGGCGAGCCAGCCGACTCAGGCGACTCAGCGGTGGCAGCAGTCGACATGGTGTACAGTGCAGTGCTAGGATTCGGGGTTGTGATCGGAGGACAGTATGTGAACTGATCAAGAGAGTGCGTGGAATAATCAAACGAGGTTGGAACGTCGTCTGTCTGATTGATGTTGTTGGAAGGAACAGGTGCTGAGGTGTGCAGGTGGTTGCTGTGCTTGAAAATACCGGCAGTCCCTGAGGCAGATGAGGGTGGGATAAAGGGTGGGAGTGACTCCTGCGGCGGAGAGGCAGAACTTTGGAAGTGAGAGGAGACCTCAGCAGGTAATTGCGCAGGAAGGTACAATGGCTGCAACCACTGCAACAGGTGTGAATATGAAGAGGTACAACGATTGTTCGTGGTGGGCGGCCGGTTGCACAACTGGTGGTTGTTTTGCAGTGACAAAGGTCCAAACACAGAACCTGAGGAGAGAAGAGATGCAGGTGCTGCAGGTACGGGTGCACACGCGATTGCAGGTGCAGGTGCAGACGGGAGAAAGGAACAACAATGTGGGGAAGAAGATGGGTTGGATTCAAGTGCAGCTGCACAGTAACAGACCGAGGCAGAAGGAAGAGGGATTCGTCTGCGGAAGATGCTTTTTCTGAATCTCGAAAAGGTTGTGGGTGACCTAAGAGGCAAGAACGCGGCAGCTTTCCGGGAAAGCAGAGTGTGGGTAGTGGGAGGGGAGGGAGAGGCGCGCAGGTGCTGCTGCACGTGGGGTGGGCTTTTGATTTTCGGCGTCGTCAAACTGGTTGCTGTGGTTGCTGTTCTTGCAGTTGCTGGTGCTACTGTTTTGGCTCCTGGGGCTCGTCTTGTTGTCCTCGAAAAGGAGGTTGAAGGTGAAGTTAGAGGACCCCTGTTCGCCATTGCCGTCAGCCATCAACACTATCAAGTGCCCAAAACACCCTGAAATACCAAAGCAAGCAACTTAGATCAACACATGGCATGGGTAAGCAATCATCGCAAGGGGGCAACTGGAATAGCCACCTAATCGATGTCTGGTCTACTGTAAATCATCATTTGAAGCTCTTGCCAAACATGGAAGTGCTGAGATGGGTGCGTGAAGATACTCTATTACTTCAGGAAGCAACAGACTGGGAGCTACTCACATCTCAAAGCAGGCAGAATGCGATACTGTAGATGTTGGAAACGAATCGGATCAACACCAACGAGTTTTCCAATCATGTATTGTTGCTGTCTCTGGAACCGAAAAGGCCTCACTGACACTGACCAGCACAGTAAACTGTGGATAGGAGGTATTATACAGTTATAGGTATATCCGCCTACACCACAGCGGTATCCTAACACATAGAGGCAGTCTGCCATCTCCCACCTTCTTTCATTCAGTAGCAAGCATTTGCTACAGTCGACAAAAGGCTCGACAAAAGGCACGGCCATAAGTGGGGGCAGACAAGATCAACATACCTCATCGTTGCCTTCATGCTTGTCACTCTTTACACCTTATGCTCAGAAATGCGCCAGCCTCGAGCAATCATGCCAAACCTGGGCACAATCAAAGAAACAGACCCGTTGGGACCACAGCACAGCTTGTGAATCAAGCAGTCTATTCATTGGTTCGATCGGCCGTAGGAGCAATCATGTATTGTACAACACGCTATGGGATATCATGGGGACCCCCGTGGGCCCTACGTGTCCATCCTGTACCTAGGTAAGAGAGTTAACATGCTGAAGTAATGATTCTTTGCCGCCCATAACATCGCAGTCATATACATGCGGCAGCTTTGTTCAACCAGAAACGAACGCATCACGTCTGCACCAAAGCCCCCCTAGTCAGCTCCCACGCATGAACCCATCGCGCAGAACAGCCGCCAAAGGAACATGGGTGCCTCCATCCCCACCTTCAGGAGTATGTAGTGCCTTCTCCCTCGCCAAGAAGACGTGCTATGAGCACATAGACAAAGATGACGCCACCCACCACTAGTAGTTTGTTGCGACCAAGCCATCCTGTGCCAGCATCGACCACCTCAACGACGGCTTGTGTCTGGTGTCCGCTCCCCCCAGCAGTGGCCAGACCCGGTCCACAGGATGCCTGCTTCTGCTTGAGGCCCGTGGACAAGTCGATTTCCTTCTCCGTCATCCAGCGCCAGTTCTCTTTATCCACCTCGGGCCACTCCGCTCTAAACTTGGCGCCACCGTCGCCGGCCTTGACATTTCCCTTCAGCGCGGGGTTTTTGGACTGCGATCCACCGCCCGTCGAGTTCCACCATCGTGTCCTCTCGGCAAATACTCTGCGCTCCGCTGCCGTGGCGGAGACCGAACCCGTAGTCATCTCCTCTGACGTCATAAAGGACAGCAAGCCGATCAGGATGGTGGAAACCTCCCACGCAGGGTTGAAGGAGCGCGGGTGGAAGTCGGAGATGGAGAGACAGAGTCGCGTTGACGGCTGGAAGCGGCCGGAGGGCGTGTGCATGCGGATGGCGGGCGGCGCGAAGGGGTAGTTGGTTGGGAAGATCAAGGTCCCCCAATACTGGCCGCCAAAGTAAGGTGTGTCCTCGGGACCCGTGATAACGTAGTGCCATCTACGCGCATGTCAGCAACTGCATGCCTGCTTGATTCTCATGGGTGAGGCTCACTCGAGGATGTTGGACTCTGACGGATGCGCTGAGATGTAGGGAGGTGGGTTCTCGGATATCGTCTTGTACTCGCGCGCAAGCTAGAACAAGGGAGGGCTAGTCAGTATGGCTGCATGGAAGGCCGAGCGGTGTGAGACAGGGAATAGACGTACGCGCTTGCTTGCTTGTTTGCTGGCCATGGCGAAGGAGTGGTTGTTTCTTCCAGAGGTGGCCAGGAAAGAGAATGTGTCGCGATGGCGTTGGTTGTCCGGGGAGGGAGACTGTGAATGATCTCGCTCGGCACGCGTGGCTCAGGAACCGAAACGAATGCACTGCGCAGTTCAGATCTGAGCAGTATGTATGCGCACGCGGTTGTTGGCAGCCGGAGAGAGGGTGAGGCTACTGGTGATCGATGGTGGCCCCAGGGGAATGGAATATTTATGACGATGGAGGGGTGACTTGGTCACTTGGGACCTAGTGATGTACGTTGAGGTTAGGATTCCGGACACTTAGTGAGTGTACATGCACCAGGGGGCAGCTGGCCTGAGCAGAGTGGGGACCATTGGGTTAAATTGTACCCACGCAGCCACGTTATTAGCTCAGCTGTGCTTCAGCTTCGTGCAGTAACACTAAACAAATAGGGCCCGTTCAGTAAACGAATAGGGCCCTAACCCAATCCGGAAGCCATCCTAGCCATCCAATTGGCTGCGCACCGCCCACTACATCGCAAGTACATCAGTGCGCGTGCGTTTCTTACCAAACCAAAGGTACCTCACATGGAATCGCCGGGTAGCCAGCGTGGTTAGGGTTAGGTTAGTGGTTAGGGCTTTCCGGGGGTTTGGGGGGCGGTGCGAGCCCCCCATCTGGGAATGTGTCCTTGAACGCCGTGCCGTGGTGGTGGTGGTGGTGATAGTGGTGATGGTGATGGTGTTGAGGTTTTAGTGGGCCGCTGTACCGGATGCACGCGCTGTGATTGGTCAGATTGGGCCCTATTCGTTTACTGTACGGGCCCTATTTGTTTGGTGTTACTGAGCTTCGTGCCACAATCGGATGTCTCTAGCCACATGAGGTACCAGCTACATGTACTTGACCCGCCTCGAACCGACAGGATGGATGGGTCCGGGTGTACCCGGTGGACAGGAGGGTCCCTTTCACTTCCACTGGCCTTCGCAACTTTCGAGCCTCAGTTCAAGCGGCCGCTCAAACGCACGCCGGGAAAATTTCACTCGCTTCGGGGACACAACGTCCACCACTTCTCGAAATGGCTGGGAATGTTTCTTCTGGAGGCGACGATGTAAGTCGTGCGGGAATAGCATCCCCATTGCCGTCGCAATCGCTGATCCCACGTGCCCTTCCTTGCAGGCCTTCGAGAGCTTGCTCAAGAAGGAGACCGCCTCAGTAGAGCAACGAGCAGCAGCAGAGAGGGCCCAGGCTCACGACACACAATCCGACCAGCGAATGATGGAGATGGTGGGCAACCCTCCGGCCGATGGGCGAGCTTCTACTACAGTAGCTAACTTGCCCAGCTCTCACATAACCAGACCCTTCCCGTTACTCTCTCCTCCGTCCAGATTCACGGCGCCAAGCACACGCGCAGGTCTTTCCTCGACCCCCTCTTCCAGCCTCTCGTCGAGGATAGCCGCAATGCCAATTATACACTGTCCGATATGCTGGACCAGGTGGGAGGGGCCGTTGAGAAGTTACAGAGGTTCGGTATGAAGTGTTCCTCTATCTAGCTCCCACGGGTCGAGTTGTGGGCTAACACTGTCTGCGAAGACATCTTCCACCCGCAGATTGTCTTTCACCTTTCCCGCCCGTCTCACCTCGACCCTTCTTCCTCGCCCACCGATCTGGACGTCTCCCTACGAGTGCGTGAAAAGTCTCGACTCCTCCTGAAGACAGGCACGGACCTGGGAAATACAGAGGGATCGGCATACGGGTCTATGCTTCTGCGCAACGTATTTGGCGGCGCCGAATCACTGTCTCTCAGCGCTTCTACCGGTACGAGGACGCGGTCAGCCTATAGTGCCGAGTTTGGTACCCCGATAGGAAGCAATCCGAACCTGAGGCTCAGTATAGACGGGTTGGCCAGCAGCACGCACAAGCCTTGGGCAAGCCATGAGGAGGTCCTCAAGGGCGGAGGCCTGAAGCTGAACTGGGCCAGTGCTAGTGGAGACCGTTTTCAGCTGGGGTACGGTGGTATGTGGAGGCAGTTGACAGGTCTTGCCCCCGGGGCGAGCCCGACAGTACGAGGTGACGCCGGAGACTCTGTGAAGAGTGCCATTTCCTATCTCTTCCAACGAGATCGGAGAGACAACCCTATGCTTCCCCAAAGCGGGTATATGATCAAGACAGTCACAGAAATCGCGGGTTGGGGGTTGTTAGGTGGAGATGTCGGCTTCTCCAAAAGCGAAATAGAAGTGTCCGGCGCGGTGCCTGTCTCGATACCGGGGTTGAGAGGTCCTTCGGGCGTCTCTGTCGGTGGTGGCTTCAGAGCGGGCTTACTATACCCTCTCCCCCTTTCCTACGGCATGGGTGGTGCGGCGCCCAGTCGGCTTAATGACCGTTTCACCCTTGGTGGTCCAACAGACGTACGGGGGTTCTCGTTGGGTGGGCTCGGTCCACGGGATGGTGCCGATGCGCTTGGTGGTGACGTTTTCGCAGCCGGCAGCGTCAACATGCTCATCCCGTTACCAAGGGCAGGTCCCGATTCTCCCTTCCGACTTCAGTTGTTCGCAAATGGTGGCAGGCTGGTAGCGATGAGGAACAAAACGAAGAGCAACGATACTGCATCTGGTCAACTCATGGGTGCCGGGACGGTTTGGGATGGCATGGTCTCCGCCACAAAAGACATGGGCACTGGGCTACCCAGCATCGCGGCTGGCTTTGGCCTGGTATACGCGCATCCCGTTGCGAGATTTGAGCTGAACTTCAGCTTGCCTTTGGCGACAAGACTCGGTGAAGAAAGCAGAAAGGGGCTTCAGGTGGGTGTAGGGATCAACTTCCTGTAAAGGGGCATACGTCTGAGTTGTCGATCCGAAAAGGCTCGTTGCAGCTCCAGGCTACGGCTTCCATGTATATATGTGTACAATAACTTCGCTTGCAGATACCATGCTCACGCTACTTTTCGAATTCATATAATTATCTACATCCGGCTGGAAGTGCATATAATTGGTGAGATGGGCTTGTACGCCTACTTTCGCAAGGCAGTTGATATCTTACACGTCCATATGCTTCCATGCGCTGCCATCGATTAAGTATTCCAGAACTCGCGAGTTGTATAAGTCCGCTATGTGTTGAGCTGCCTCTGGAGAACAGTCCAGCTCGCGAAGGGAAGCTACTCGGACTGCAGATGGCCTGGAACCATACCCGTTTCTTCGCCGCCATCACCCTTGGGCTCTCTATTGCAAAGCTTACCACGGCCGTTACTCACTCTCAGAATGCGGATACGCCGAGGGAGACCTCGGAGGGGCTGTCGGTATTTTCACCCTTGTATACATATTCCATCACTCCGCCTTTTAGAAGGGATGTAAGTAGACTTGCATCGCGTCGAAGCACGCCGTGACATCTTGGTATCCAAAGCTTCGGGGTTGAGTTGGCCCAGTGGAGCCACAAACCACAAACTCAAACGATCCCGCACTGACAACGAAGACTGGAGTAATCCAGCTGGGAATACCACCCCATGGGACCTGCGCTCGGGGGCCGGTGACAACACGCCATTCGAACCACTCGTATCATGATCCAGGCGATGGGTCACGTCGCGGACAAAACGGGTTGCTAGTCGACGCTTTGATGAGGCGTAGAGCTGGGAAGGGCTTTTCCTCCGCAGAATACGAACATGCCCTTGGCGGATCCAGTCAGGACGGGGACCTGTTGGACTCTGTCCCATTGGAAGACCTTCCCGTCCAGTCTCGACTCTTCTCTTGTCACCTCTGGGTTGCCATGCCGGCAGTGACAGGTGAACGAACGAACATTACTCCAGGGTTGCAGAGCCACACTGATTCTTCGTCCAGGCGCACAAGCTTTTCCCCGTTTCGAGGTCTGCAAGCCATTGCTGGTGCCATTGCTGGTGCCATTTCTGGTGCCATTGCTGGTCTTCACCCTTCTGCTTCAGTCCGGCCAGACCTTGGTGAGCTCGGCTAGATGGTCCGATGGTTTTGGAGATGGGGCCGCTACTGACCGAACCATGGCTTTGGCAAAGGCTATACTACTGCTTTTATTACAGGAGCATTGGCGCCGCTGGAGAGCCCACCCGGCAGACCCGTCGTCGCCGTCCCGAGCCGCAATTTGACTGGTGTCTGTCGGCGCACCGCGAGTCAAAATGGCAGCTGCTTGGCACCTCGGTCGCGCGCAATCCCAATGAATCGACAGGTGGGGAGCAAAAGACGTTCGTCTGAACAAGTCATTGATTGGCATCCGTCAATGACCTCGATGGAACCACATAGGCGAGAGGAGTGCAATCCCCTGCATCGAGTGAGCCGGCTTTGAAGGTATAACCTGTCAGGCAATTCTCGCAGCGTCAGCAATGCCATGCGCCGAGACTCTTCGCCAGGGGCCGACAGCCAAGCGATTCCGGGGCCGACGATGAATTGCAGAGACTCTTGTTGTCGACCCCAGGAGCGATCTCGAACCCAGCATCGTGTCTGTGGATCGTGCATCTTGATTCGGGAATCAGGGTCCAATTCCGTTACAACCCTCATTGGCCACTTCAAGACGCCAACCCGGCGTTCGGCCTACCATTCAAGTCTAATAAGAGAGCATCCAGTGAGCGCGTGAGTTCGGACGATTGGAAGTTGACGCGGTTGACTACCCCCGTCCCCTGAGGTCGATGACTGCAGGTATGTCTCAGATCTGAGATCACACCCTGGCGGGCACCCCAGTGACTGGATCATCACGATCATGTACACTACCGTAGCCCGATACTAGACAGAGGCGTTCCGGGTCCCCCGGCTTAAGGCTTGCGTACAAAAAAGAGAGCGCCAGCCGCAACTGCCGCATCAACCTGTGGCTAAATGAGAGATAACCCTGACAAGAAGCTGCGTGAGGCTGGTGCGGCTGGTGAGGCTGGTTTTTGCACGCAAGCCACTCGCGTTAAACCGGGAGACTCGAAACGCATCTGCCTAGTATCGGGCTGAGGTAGGGTCCGGGTTGCCTCTAATGCAGGGTCTGGCTCTTCCGAGTCCCCCGGCGGGGTCCCCTGTTTTCTTAAACAGTGGCGCTGGTACTTGCATACATAGACCAGATGAAGCTCTGGAGACAATGGCATCACCATTGGATCCCTTGCGCGCCAGTGACCTCTGGCGCTTGTTTCGAAGCCTGTTCTTTATTACCCGGCCCACTGTTCAGAACTAGCAGGGGGGATGATGTATATACCGGTACGCACCCGGATCGCCCTTCAACCTAGGTCCCCTCTGACGACTTCCCATCTGCTTCTTCCGTCGTGCTGCCATTTTCATTCTCGGCCACAGTCGGTAAATTGCTATCAGCATGCGATACCCTCCGCTAGAAGTGGTCCTCACATGGCCGGAGCCCAATTATGTCAACCCGGAGAACCGCGGCCCAGCCCTCTTGATCGTCAACCTAACAATCCTGCCACTGGCCCTGCTATGTCTCGCCCTGCGATTGTGGGTTCGCGTCAGGATGCTGAAAAGGTTTTGGTGGGACGACTGGTTGATGATTGCCGCGACGATATGTTGCTGTGGAGTGACCGTAGCGGCCATCGTCGGTGAGTATCCTCCGCAGTCCGACTACCGAGTGCTTGACTGATGTGCTGCAGCCAGTCAGTTATACGGATGGAATCTCCACGTATGGGATTTGAGGCCCAAGGAGATGCTCCAGGGGAGACAGGTCTCGATAGCTTGCCAGACGATTTTCCTCTTCGCCTCTGGATTCGGGAAGCTGTCTATCCTCGTCAGTTACCTGCGGATCGCTTTGGTTGGTTCGTGGTTTCGACGTCTGGCATGGGCCTCGATCGCGTTGGTCGCGGCGACCATCCCTGCGTTTTTAGTCTTGTTATGGCTTCAATGTCGGTAAGTGCTGAACGGGCTCACGCATGTCATTCCCGCGTGGCGTGTACTGATGACCATATAGCCCGGCGTCGAGTTATTGGAACCTGTTTCTGGTGACCCGCGACTGCATCCCCGAAGGACCTCCCCTGATGGCCAACACAATAATAACGGTCCTCACCGATTTCATTGTTTACGTTCTCCCGATGCCAATTTTCTGGCAGCTCAAACTTCCCCTGATGCAGCGCATCAGTCTTATGGTTGTGTTCGGTTTCGGTAGCGTCGTGGTGGTGGCCGGCTGTCTGCGTACATACTGGATCCATTACGTCGAATTCGAGACGTACGACGTGACCTGGGAGGGTTTCTATCTGTGGATCTGGGGAACTGTCGAAGTCAACTTGGGGGTTATCTGTGGATGCGCGCCCGTCCTCAAACCCCTGGTCTGGCCGTCCGAGTACAGCACTCGCTCGCGCAGCCGCGGCGGCTACAAACACACTTCCGCCGCAACCGACGACTCGCGCCAATGGGGTGGCAAGAAGAGACGAACACCCATATCGACGTTGGTTCTCGAAAGCGACGAAGGGTTTGTGCCCCTGGACGATCTCGACTCGAGAATAAAAGCCTCCCATTCGAGGCCGCTGGGACTGCCGCTTCAAGACGAATTGCCTAGACCTCCACGATCAGCTTTCCAGCCAGCGCAATATAATGCAATGCTCTTTGCAAACAACGGAGATCCCGAACCCGGTCTTGCGCCGGCTGCCATACGAAAGTATTGACAAGAGATTGCGTCTGGAAGCGTCAAGGATGGCGACTGTGCTCTTCACCAGACAAAGGTACAGCTCTCGTCTATCCGTAATAATATAATATCTACACACAAGACAAGAGGGCCCGTGATCTCAACAGTGAGCTTACAACGTCCGTTCAGCAGCGAACCGTTGTTGTGCTATCCTTCTTCATAGGTCTACGGAATCAAACATCACGGCGAGGCAACTGTAACCCTCTATTGCAATTGAACGGTGTCAAGTTGCGGGCAACGTCGAACATGATTCCGTGTTAGTATGTCCAAAAGAGGTGTATTGCCACGACCGTAGGTAAGGTATTGTATACTCCGATGACAACGGGTGGACACGGGGTTATGCGGGGTCGTGGGCCAGTCCACGGGAGACGCGGTCTCGGAGAGAACATTGCTTTCGATTTATGAATCCGCGCCAGGACATATCCCAACAGGTACGATGGCTAATATGCAACCGTCCTCCAAGATCACAATAGTCGGTTCGGGCGTCTTCGGCATCTCAACGGCCCTCTGGCTAGCACGGTCCGGATACCACGATGTCACCGTGCTGGACATGCAAGCCACGGCGTCGACCGCCTACGATCCCTCCTCGGGCATCGACTCGGCCTCCGCCGACCTGAACAAGATCATCCGCTTCAGCTACGACTCCGAGGTAGAGTACCAGCGTCTCGCCACCGAGGCCGCGGAGATGTGGAATGAGTGGAACCGCGATATCGCGGCGTCGCCTGAGGACGGTCTGCCGGAGCGCTTGAGGGGTGGCGATCGCAGGTTGTGGTGGAATGCGGGATTGCTTCGCATAAGCTGCAAGTCGGAGTTCAGCGACTTTGAGCTCAGGACGCTCGAGAATATGGAGAGCGAGGGGATCAGGGACTTTCAATTCAAGAGCAATGATGAGCAGGGTCAGTTCGATTGCAGGACAAGTAAGGTATGGAGAGTGATGATGGCTGACGGGAGTTAAGATTTGCAAAGGGCTAAGGAACGAGGCTGGGCTCACAAGCTCGACCCCTGCCGGCGTCAGGAAAGGCTCGGTGTGCACAAGGCCGTACTTGACTCGACTGCCGGGTTCGTGTACGCGTACAAGAGCTGTGCTTGGGCGCAGCATCTTGCTGTGAAGGCAGGTGTCAAGATGGTGCTTGGTCCCGAACGAGGAAAGGTCACCGGTGTTTCTTCGAGAGACAATCATCCCGTGGTATCGACTGCCGACGGATGCGAGCACGTCGTCGACCTAGTTGTCGTCGCTGGTGGGTTATTATGATTTATTGGCGCAGTCTGTATTCAAACCCGTTCACTTGAGCTGACAACTGGGGTTCTCAGGCGGCGGCTGGACGCCGTCATTAGTGCCCGAGGTCCGAGACCTGCTCGAAACAACCGCTGGATCTGTGGTGACGGTTCAACTTCCGAAGGACCGAAACGATCTGTGGGACAAGTTCGCACCCGAGAACTTCCCCGTGGTGACCTGGGGTATGAAGCAAGACAAGGAGGTGTACAGCTTCCCAAGGGATGAAAATGGGGTTATCAAGATAGGCTGGCGGAAGACAAAGTAAGTAATGCAATGGCACTGATCTAACATGGGGTTTGAGCTCAATGAATGCAGATGGACGAACTTCGACGAAGTAAAAGGCCGACGTATCTCGGTCCCGAAGACCGCCCATGTGACCGAGCAGAAGGAGACGCGCATACCGAAGCCTGCATTGGACGGTATCAAAGGTACGTTTCCCGCCTATTCAATGTGCCCACGGTGCTGAAACAGCTCAGAGTACATCTCAGAGATCCTCCCCGAGCTGGTCCCGCTAGGTATATCGTCTACGAAGCTCTGCTGGTATACCGACAGCATAGACAATTCGTTCGTGATAGACTTCGTACCCGGGCGTCCTGGCATCGCAGTGTGTTCCGGGGGCAGCGGACATGGCTTCAAGTTTTTGCCTATTCTTATGAGAGAGGTTGTCAAGATTCTAGAGGGGAAGAGTCAAGACACTGTTTATGGCCAAATGTGGAAATGGCGGAGTAGCACGTCGCCGACTCGCAATGGATTAGAACAGGCGGGGGGGAGGGGGGATGGCCCGAGTGTCTTGTCGAAGCAGGTGATGGCCAGCGAGGCCGATTGGAAGTTTGGATACTGAGATTTGAAGTTTACAGTGATGCTTACTAGCTCGCGCGATACGACCACGCACATCGAGCAGTACAAGCCCTCGCTTTGTTCTACTTGTCCACAAGAGCCTGGTAGAATTCCCAGCACCGAAATCCACGTGTCCGAGGCCGCGCATGGTGATGCTTCGACGGCTGAAGAGATTTGAGGAGGACTTGCCGTACGCCCGTTGAAGTCAGCTGTCAATCCTGAGCGACATCGTGCTTCTCCTGATAATATCCTGACAGGACGCAGTCGCCAGTCGGGGTACTGCGCCGCTTCCAACCCTCATTTTCACCACCTACAGCCCTTGCGCGGGTCCGAATTGCTGTCAAATCCCGTTCTTGGAGACGTCTGCCGGTTTCTGGTCTAATGCTCAACGAACCTTCCGTAGTCCATGGACACAATAGCCGTTCCAAGACGTCTGAGCAGGTATACCGACGTCTTTGGATCCTGCAGAGCCGTCACGCAACCCAAAACGAATCAATTGTTCGCCAATGCCGAATGGGAGAGCCGCTTGTCGTGATGTCGAGCAGAACGTGTACCCGACCTTTTTGCGCACCGCGAGATAAATGGAGGGCCAAACTGAAAGGACCAACCACAAAACAGCCAAGTTCGAATCCAACAGGTTAATGGTTGGGCCTACCGAAAACGACGGTCGTCATGTTGATAGGATCGGGGCTTAGTTCCAAAGGGAGCTGGGCGAAATGGACATTAGTGATCATCACAAACGTAAGGTCCAACAACATGCCTACCAACATTCGACCTGTAGCAGCGATGTTTCTGGCTTTTATCCATCACGGGAGCCTCGCCGGCGCTTAATCCCTGACGATGCCACTCCGTCGTCCCATCAGCATCAGCAAAAGACCCTGGCAAAGGACCCTAGCAGCAGTGCAGTTCTGGATTCTGATTGGATGGCGGGGCACAAATGTCGACCAATGCGGCAATCCCACAAGACAGCCACGAACCAATGGCATTTCAATCCGACCCTGCTCGCCGCATTATACCATGACGCTGGATATGGCCCTGGACTGCACACATGACTCAATCTTCCACGACCAAGACAGCTATTCGTTACCGAGTACTCGACTCATCATGGCTTGTTCTCTCGGTGGCGCTCGTCACAGTCTCGCGATGTTCCCAACACCTTTTTCAGTGCGATACCAGGCTCCCTCGGAGCTTCTCCCTGAAGATTGCACCGCTGTAACAGCCACTCTCCTCCTGGGACGCGCGATCATCGTCAGTACTGCTATATCGAGCATGTATCCCAGATCTTGGTTAGAAAATGGCCGCATGCCGTCAGCCCACTTGGCCTGCGTCTTAAAACATGCCGACACACCCACCCACCCTGTCCCTCGTCCTGCTTGTCTCACCCACACTCTGATGTCGTGGCACGCTGACACGCAGTCTTCAACATGCAGTCGGGATACCAACTGGCGTGTGCCATGTGGGCGCTGACGGCCCTCTCGCTCACCCTGGTAGGCCTCAGACTGTACACTCGAATACGCGTCGTCAAGTTCGTCGGCGCCGAGGACCACATGTATGCATGGACCGGCGTACGTGACCCCAACAGCACTCTCCTCATACCATCCGAAAACTAATCACCAAACACAGCTATTCCTCCTCCTCTTCACAATCTTCATCCAGGTCGCCGTACACTACGGACTAGGCCGCAGCTTCTACGAGCTGAGCATCGACGACTCCTCCGACGCCATCTTCTGGACGTACGTCGCCAACAGCTTCGCCATCATCGGAAACGCCATGGCGAAGCTGTCGATGGGCCTTTTCTTGCTGCGCGTCGTCCAAGCCCGGTGGCACAAGATCGCCCTCTGGGGTGCTGTCGTCGTCACCAGCGCCACCTCGATCGCGCTCACTATCATGCTCTGGAACCAGTCCACGCCGGTCAAGGCGAGCTGGGACCCGCTGAGGACGCCCGGGACGTGGGACATTCAGATCCAGCCTATGAGTGTTGGACTCGGAGGTGAGACTTCAATCGCTATGAGAGGGGTGTGATTTTGATTACTGACTGACATGAACCAGTATGGTCTAGCATCTGCGACTTCTTCTTTGCTATCTTTCCTTGGTTGTTCCTTCGATCTCTGCATATGCCGCGTCGGGAGAAGGTCATGCTGGCAAGTGGTATGAGCCTGGGTGTAATGTGAGTTGCTGCAGTCCACCTATAAAAACCAGGTCAATGTCTGACGCTACGCAGTGCAGGAGCTTGTGGTATCACTCGGACAGTGGTGCTGTCAACCCTAAATGTCTACAACTATACCCGTAAGTGACATAGCCAGGCCCAAAACGCCCCTCTAGCTGACCATTTTAGTCAACTTTGTCCCCTATTTCGCGTGGGCTGGCGCCGAAATCGCCGTCGCCATGGTCTGCATCGGCGTGCCTACCCTGCGGCCTCTATACCTCAAGGCCCGCGGATTGTCGAGCACACTAGGCAGTATAAGACAAAGCAACGCAAGCGAGCTGCCTCAATTCACCATGTGTGACGGCAAAGAGGTACTTTGTCCGCCGCCGGCCCGAGACTCCGGGTTCTCGCAGTTTCGGCCGAATTCTCGTATCGCGAAGCCCCCTCCCGCGTATACCAGGGCGCGAAGTGATAGCGTGGACGACATCATATCCGAGTACGATGGCAGCAATGGGGACGTGATATGGGTCAAGAACGAGGTTCGGGTCGAGAACGGTGTTGCGGAATGGCCGTTGAGGGGTTGATGCACTGTTAGATGGGAGATAGGAAGACTAGATAAGACGGAGAGCAGTCTCGAGACGCAAGTCAGATGCATTTACGCAATTACCCATGCTGAGAGAGTCGTACGGTAGTCTCAATCACATATATTGTACGTTACTGTGTTTCTGACGCTTGCCCCTTGTTGTGGATGGTGGGTCTGAGATACCTCTTGCCGAAGTCACAACGTCCATCCGCGTTTGTACTGGAGAGTCGAACCCGTCGACTGCTCCGGGCTAGTCCCGGTGCGATATGTATCCACTCATTTATGGCTTCGGGCTTGATGAATACCTACGCCAGGGTAGGCGTCATCCTCGGGAACGGGACCATCCTCCTCCTTGACAAAGGCCACGACAAGGTCGTGGTCTTCATCGTGGTCGGAACCATCTTCTTCCTTGACAATCACATCGTCATAGTCTCCCGTCTCGAGACGCTCATCATGTCGCTGTTCCTGGTCCTGGCGCTGCGGAACTATCACGGTTCGACTGCCGGTGACTCCGGAAATTACTTTGTTGACGTACGTGAAGAGGAAAGGAAATGATGAAGTTAGCTGGGAGACATGATCTAGTATATATAGGGGTTGAGCCCTGGAGCTGTGGGGCTGGGTTCTAGTGCCGTGACAGGACCCTGTTCAATTCGTAGAATAGGCTGATAGCGCTGTCGTTGGCTTCTTCGACGGATTGGTGGGCGGCGGAGTGGTTGGTGTAGTGTTCCATAAAGGCCCCGGAAAGGCTCATCGACGAAGACGAGTCCTGCGCAGGCGGGCATGACGGCGATGGTATTGGGTTCCTCCATCGTGAAAACGGGACTGGTGCTTATGTCAGAGAGCAACACAGATGGGAAGGGAGGGTGATGAACGAACTCGCTGAAGAAGCCCAAGATTCGGGGCTGGTGGGTGCCACGCAGGCAATAAGACGAGGTTGGCAGTATATCCCGCGTAAAAGCTCAAGACGCTGTGAAGTTAGTGGTGATGGATCAGAAACGAAACTAGGTTTGCGGAAGATTGATTGGTAATGACGGTTGGATTTTGTCCCCAGGTTTTTCCTGCCCTCGTGGTTTTTATTGCCTTTGACTCTTTGCTTTGCCTTTATGGTTCCTCTGGTTTTCAACCTGCCTCCTGGTTTTCATTCTGCCTTCGTGGTTTTCTCTGCACTCGGTTTTTAATCTGGGCTGGTGAGCTGCAACTTTTTCTTCCTTCATATTGTCTTTCTTTTATCACTATTATGGGTGCTCCGTTTTTAATAATCTTTTCGTGCACAACCATCCCCAGGTTTGCGGAGGCTCATTCGGCTGTGTATGTAGTTAGAGAAGCTGCAAGTTATTTGCCACCGTTGGGAACATATGCGTTTTGAATGGCGTAGGAATAGCTGCAACCCGACTATCCGTCCTCACGACAACAGGCGTGTTTCAACATCGCCATTTCACTTATGTAGGTAGAGGCTGAAGCTGGTTATTCACACAATGTGAAGGAAGGTATGCAGTGTTCAAGGGTACGGGGAGCTGATGTTTAGCTGGGCAATAGTACCCAATATAGACTTAGACGACTGATCACCTGGCATAGATTGCCAGTACGATTGTCAGTCAGCTTGATAATCAACGTTGAGTGCTGCAGGAGTTATGACTGACTGCTTACTTGGACAGGCCCATCATCGACCCGGTACATCGACAATTGGAACAGATCTACCCATGAGTAACCTGACGCACATTATGCCTCTATGATCCTTACTGATCTTGCTGTTGCACTGTATCAGTGATATATAAGTCTTGAATCCTCATCTCATCTCATTGCCCAAGACCCGTTTCCTGCGGTACGTTTTGCCCAACAGCATAACCCCTGTTTAGCAGCAGGGCAGCATCTTCCTCCTGTATCCCACACACCGTTGCCCTGCAACGACATAGATAGAGCAGCATCGCTACGCGTCCACCGAACGTCTGCAGCTGCACAACGCGTCTTCACTCAATAAGTGAGGACTGCAAGTTTTCGTTCCTCGGATTTCGCCCACCCACTATCACTCCCACACGCGAACACAATTCAAGAACCGCTTCGCACCCGGTTCCTCAGATTTTCGCCCACCCATTCACACTCCCACTCGCGAACATAATTCAACAAGCGCTTCGCACCCGCACCCCGAGCCTCTTTGACCATTCGTTCTCACCCGCACCCAAGAATCTTTGACCGTTCCCTCTCACCCGAACCCCAAGCCTCTTCAATCATTTGCGTCTCAACAGAATGGCTCCTCCCAAATCTGGCACCATGTCGCACGTCTCGTCTACCAGTCGCAACAACAACGACAAGAAGGCCGGTTCGAGCTCCCACGATTCCGACGAGACTATCTCCATTGACGAGAACATTAATGAATCTGCTGCTTCGTCCGACGCCGAATATGCCATCAAATCCGAGGCTGAATCTGTCTTCAATGGAGTCCATGTCCCCAATGTCGCCAGTGCCGATACCGACTCTGACGAGGACATACCTGACGCGCCCGATGCGCAGTCGACTCCAGGCAAGCCACCACCCTATACTGAACCTCACACAAGAATAAGCTAACACGATGCAGCTCACGGTAGAGGCCGAGGCCGAGGTGGTCGCGGCAAGCGAGGAGGTGGATGTGGAAGCCGTGGTGCCGGTGCAGGTCGCGCCAGAGGCCGAGGTCCCACTGCCATGAACCAGTCCATCCGAGCCCCCGGCGCTCCCCCTGTTGCTCGTGCTGTCCGCCATTCCCCTGTTGCCCGTGCTGTCCGCGCTGTCCGCGCTGCCCGTGCTGCCCGTACTGCCCGTGTTGTCGATCGGGCTGCACTGAGAGTCAAAGAGGAGGACGAGCGTGCTGCTGGAAACGGAGGTGTCAATGGTGTCGCTGGTAACGGAGGTGCCATTCGTGCTCCCGATTACATTGAACATGATTACCGCACCCTGTTCAAGAATCTCAAGCATCACTTGGAGTCCGTCGACGTATACTCCACCATCTTCTACGACAATGCCTGGAAGGCTGTCGACACTAGCCGGGAGGACCGCAGCGCTTTCCTGGTTCTGTCACAGGTCAACCAGGGCATCCAGCGGGCCCTTCGCGCACTGGACACCGTTTACTTCCCCGACGAGGAGCCTGAGAAGTTCATGGAGGGCGACAGAGTCTTCCACGCCGGAGAGTAGTGGGTTATGGTTGGCCTGTGTTAGGACGGCAGACGAAGTGCCGTGGATGACTAGCACAGTCTAGGGTGTGCGAGGGGTTTGGGTTCGGTTGGTCGAACTTGTCGATACCGTTGAGTTTTTGCGTTGAGTTCTTGCTTCTTCTGCAAACAGTACCTACACCAAACTTCATGACGAGTTGATGTGGTCCTTTGGACTGAAGACACATGATGCTGACAGCTTCACTCTCTTTCATGGACAGGACGTGACTTGTGCTAAGATGTGACTTGTTCTAACATGATCGTGATCCATCATCTGCGTGCTAAAAGTGTAATGAATGAGGTAGCCAGAGGACAAGGTGATAAAGAAGCTTTGTATTTCATGTTTCAAAGCATACAGTAGACCATGCAAGACATCCAAGCGTACATCGGGGGCTGCAAGACAGGCGAGATGAGGCTCGAGCGGGATGACAAAGTCCAAAACAGGTGTGGTGGCTAGCTAATGACAATGCGCTCTATAGGTATGGATGTTAAAGAAGGGAAGAAAGATCCGGAAGAAGTGCCTGCATGAGTGTGCTTGTGAGCATACCCTAAGGCAAGCCTTCTCCCCTTGACGATGTGAGGTTGAAGCCGTAGCTTGGAGTGAAGTCGAGTGATTATTAATAATCCTGGAGGTGCGGGCCAGAGACCGGGATTTATCCACGCTGTGGGGGGTCTTTGACCTCAAAGCGGACCTCGGGGAGCTTCAGCCGCTAGAGAGCGCTAATCTTGAGTGATCTCGACTTGGCATTGCCCAAGCTTAAGCTCGGACACTGTGACTCCAATGAAGCTAGCTGCCAGCTGGACCAGGTGGAAAGTCTATTCCCACTCCAAGATCTAGAACTCTGCAGCTGGATACCCCGAAGCTGGCAGGTGGCGCTTAGCGTGAGGCCAAGAGAAAAGCTCGGACTAGTTTCGACCCTGGTGCCTGGGCTGCCTGGGCCTGGGATTGATTGCCTGGACCCGCAAACCGGTTGCATCCATTGACTGATGAAATATTTTTTTTCTCTCTCTCGGACTTTTGACCGGCCCTCCCCGCCAAGAGAGGCAGAAAGCGAAGCTGGAGCTGCCCCAAACCCGTGCACGGCAGTGAAGCCAAACTGAACTGCAAGTCAAATCGTGTCGTCCTCCACAACCTCTGATTCCCATCGTCGGGGCTGGTTCGCTACCCAATTCTGCCCTGTTCGTGAACCTCCTGCGTCCGAACCCTTTACCTGCACCCATCTGCATCAGCTGCACTCCCACTGCTCGCTCATTGCGGTGTGTGGTCCTGTGATAGCGCAACCTCAACTACCTTATCTACCTCAACTCAACAGTCGACAACAAAACTCGCCAAGTCAGTCGCCAAGTCAGTCATACATATCGAGTACAAGCATCCTCTGCAGCCTCTTCTCTCCCCTCCACCCAGGTTCACATTGCCTTCGTCACAAGCGACACACACTCCTTCACGAGCCCTCGCTAGTCTCTATTGTTACGCTCCGTTGCCTGCAGCCTCTCCATCTCCGAATCCCCCTTCTTGCCAGTGTCCGATCGTCCTGGATTGGCATGGTGCACCACTCCCCATGACACACTTGAGCTCAGGTTGAGTCGCAGCTTCAGGTCCTGGTATACGGTCCCGCGGCCCCAAGCTTCTACCGTACAAGGTGGTCTATGGCCCCGGTCACGGTCGGATGCCCAGCCGTGAACAGAAGAGCCCTCGCCCGCTGGCCCGCCCTTCCGATCGTCATTGATCATTGATCTTGACCACCGCGCGCCGCATCTTGATCCGACTCAACAACCAGAACAACACCCGCCGCGCTTGCTCCGACCGAACTGCCTTCATTTCCCAGTATCCTCCTCGACAAAGTCATATCTCGTCCTTCTTGGCCTCCGTTGCCACCTCGCTTCGGTCAGCCGTCATCTGCATTGGTAACAAGGTCGATCGGGCAGGATACAACCCGCAATCATGGCGCCTCAGAAGGGCCAGTCAAAGCCTGCAAAAGCCGCTACCGGTCATGCGAATGCAAAGAAACAGCAGCAGTCACAACAACCCGCCCCTGCTGCTCCCCGACATGTCGTACTTCCTGTCATTCCCTTGACTATGGTGGCAAAACAGCGGGGCAGCATCGCGAATAACACCACCAGCGCAAATTCCTCCAAGCACTCTGCAATCGCGTCTGCGACTGCGACTGCGACTGCTTCACCCACAACGCCCAACAGCAACCGTACCCCATTTTCTTCGCTTGAGGCTGCGCTGATCGACCACATCCCGGACAAGTCAGCCAAGGCTTCTGCTCAGAACGGAAATGGGAATGAGGTCAACGGCTCAGCTGTGGAGAAGCCCGGTCCCGCTGCCACTACCGGTGCTGACAACCATGTGCGTCAATCTCACGACACACCCGTCCAGACGAATGGAGTGAACGGTGTCGATTCTGAAGCTCCTCGCGACCTCCCCACCGCTGCTGCGGCCGAGACAGCCCAGCTGTCTTGTGCTCCCTCCGTTGCAGATGCCGAGTCCACTGCTGGTTCTGCCTCTGCAAATGACACCAGCCAAGGTAACCCGCACCTGGACTCACCACCCACTCCGTCTGACTGCAGGCTCTTACACCTTATAGGCGCCCACGATGGTCACTCATTGGCCTCCCAGCCTCAGTCGGCCACCACCCAGTCGCGTGGACATGATCTGCCTCCGTCTTTCCACAATCCTCCGATCCACCCACTGCAGCAACAGCAATCTGTCGACCAGTTCTCCGATACCACGAACTTCCATGCCCCGCACCACATGCATCCTCACCATCACCAGCAACACGCCCACCACCAACACCACATGAGTAACGGTGGCCCTGCTATCATGTTTGGTGCATTCGCTGGTTCGCACAGTTCCTCGCCGGCGCCCCCGTCGGGTGGCTTCATGCCGCCTCCGCCGCCGCCTCCTGTCAACGGTGACGCCCACATCCACCCGCGTGCAAACGGACATCACCATGCTCATTCCAGCAGCAATGGTTTTCCCGCTCACGTTAACACGCACTTCCGACCGGATATCATGCCTATGACGACCCTTGATACATACGGACAGGTTTCGGCCCATGGGCCTCCTGTCCCGTTCGAGTCGTTCCCCCCTGGTGTTGGTCGCTACGGGCCTCCGACTCCTCGCAGCTTCCACGGCTCCCATACCTCTGGCGAGCCCAACGGCATGGAGAATGGGTCTGTACCGTTCCCACCGAACGGTTCGAGTGGTGTGCACTATCCCGGGCCTGCTCACCGTGGCCATACTGCTGCTTACCCTCACCCACATCCGCCTGCGTCCTTCCCACCATATATGCACCCAGAGGATTTTAGTCGCCGCCCCAGCATGGCCACCGAAGAGATGACAGAGAGCATGGTATACATCAGAAACCAATTTGATAACAATGAACTGTCTGATTGTGTTCTCGAGCTTGTCTACGCCAAGGGTCGTAACCATGGTTTGAAGATCAATGGCCACAAGCTCATCCTGGCCCGTAGCCCTGCTCTCAAGCAGCACATCATGGTGGCCCGAGCTACCGACTCGGGCTCTCACACCATCACGATTGAGTGCGACGACTCATATCTGAGAAACGACGCCTGGTGGATGGCAGTGCAACGCCTGTACCTGCATCCGCTTCTCCTTCATCCTCCGATGATGGGCAACCCAGGCAACGTCATGGCCCTTGCTGGCGATATGGCCGATCGGCTTGGGTTCTGCCTGGGTTATGCTGCGGCTGGTCACATCCTTGGTATGCAAGATGTTCTGGAGCGTGGCTTGTATGTTGCCGCAGAGCAACTGGACTGGACCACGATCGAGGAGGCCATTGCCTTTGTACGCGAGGGTACGACCCAACGGCACTACAAGTACCCTACCGAGCAGGATGGACCGCACTCCCACTCTGTCACGTTGGATTTTGGATATGGACCAGAGACGAAGATTCTTTGGCATGCCATCTTGAACTTCCTCGTCAACGAGTTTCCTCCCAACTTTGATCTCGACACCTCCGTTACCGACCCTCCGAAGCTGGCACGTATCCCGGCTGATGCCGCTGGCGCAGCGCCGTCGCCTCTGCCTACACACCCTGACAAGATCATGCCTGCCATTGCTAGAGGCACGATGACACGCAATAACAGCAAGCCAAGCCGTCTGTCCAGCATCAAGTTCGGAGATCTCCCACCCACGCTCCCCGACGATGGCTCGACGCCGCAACGCGAGACCGCCAAGTGCTCCCCCATCCTTTCTCGCGTTCTTCTTAACCTACACTTCGATGAGCTGTGTGAGGTGTTGACGTCCGGCAGTCATGGGGTTCGGGGATGGAACAGTGCGCAAGACAGATACCACGTCGTGGCCGATGTTGTGGCCGAGCGAGAAGCGAGACGTCTCCGCGCCGTTGACGCTGTCCGTTCAGGGTCTGTCCCCCAAGCACGAGAGGTCCAACAGCGATTGTCAGCCCAGCGACGCCATGCCATGGCTGACCCTTGGGATGTTCTGAACTGGCGGGAGGAGGTCAACCCACCGAGAAACGCTGGAGTCCCAAGGCTCGTACGAAACTGGGTTCCTCAATTCAACGTTCCACCGGAGCCCCTTCAACAATTCCAACAAACGAAGCAGCCGTCGTATGAGGCTCACGACTCGATGGTCTAGCTGAACTGTTGGCATGGGATATGACAGACTCACGATGGCACGACAAGCGTTGATTGGGCTCGGAGAGCGGAAGTTTTCCACACTGCATGGCATCGAGGCTATTGGGCATTGGCTTTCGATTTGGTTTCCAGGCGGCATTGCGTTCGGTGTTTGTTGGTGTATTACCCGTTTTCTTCAGCATGCACATATTTGATTGGGAGGGCGAAAAGCTCAATGCATACCCCAAATACGCAGGGCGAGGTGACCTGTTTCGGTCCTTTGGCTCGTAGGGATCCGGAAAATCAATCTCGCCTCTGCGGGAACATAGCCGCCGAGGCTTTGCGAATACAGGGAACGAAAAAGCAAACTAGACAATACAGGATCCGGATGGTCGGGGCTCAATTTGACCTGTCAACCAGCCCTCGCTTCACATAATACCCCTTGCCTCCTGCAGACGGATGGCTATTGCAGCTCATCATGAACTTGATGTTACGTACTGGAGTTTGGAGGTTGGCAGGCAATGCACTTTTGGCGGGATCCCTTTGGGATGCTCGCTCTCGTCTACGTTTGATCCATGGATGGATGACCTACACTCAGGTTAGGTGGCAACGGTGGAGATCGTGAGCATCGCTCGGCATGGTTTGGAATTGGTAACTGTCCATAGTTCCTCTGATACCTAGCTAGCGAACCCCACGAAAATATGTTCTACCGCTTTTCAGGTCAATTTTTTGGGTGAACACTGCTGTGCTTCACTCCATGTCGTCATTTGTAGTTGGCAAGTGAGGTAGACATGGGAGCATTCGGGCGTCTCTCGCCATTTTACTTCATCGCCCCTTTTGACGCCCAAGAACAAATCTCCTGTGTGCCCCTAGTGTAAGACGTATGCAGATGGGCTCGGCGATCTCAGACTTAGATATTTTCATGGTCTTTTTGCTTCACGCCGAGATCAGCGTGGCAGCTGGCGCTCGTCTTGTCCAGTAGATCTAGTCGGTGTTCACAAGCCAGGAAGCACACATCGTATACCTCGAAGTTGATACCGTCTTTTGCCTCGCTGTGAAATGTCAGGTTATCTATGTACGAGAAAACTTGAAAAAGCTGATAAGTACTTTTTTACTTATATAGTGTGGGATACAGGGTGCCGTACAGGTGTGGTGCCGGCTGTCAGGCAGTTAGATCTAACCAGAATAAGTGGTCAAAGGAGAGAAAGGGGTGAAAGCACCAGAATGGAGGCTTTCAGGGTGATAGACAAGGCTCCATCAACTGTCAGGTCAATATATGGGCGAATCTTTATGCTTCAGTGTACTAGATTTAGTCCCCCGACCCGATAAACGATCACGCAACCAATTCACCCCAATCCTGACCCCATATTGGACCCTGAATTGTGACATATAGGCATAAAAGTACCCTTCGTTTGGTATTCAGTAATGTGGTATATTAATTTGCTCAAGAGCAACTGGAGTCTTCTGCTCTCTCATTCGTGTCACAGCCCGTCAACTTGGTTGGGGAAAACCTCTGTGGCTAAATACCTTACATGAGCCTCTTATTGATCACCTTGACCATTCCGGGCTCTATCGGTCATTGGTGTTATTGCGTAACCTTGCGCACACTTCTCAGGGGATCCCCAGATGCTCACCACGCCTCCGTAGTCAGCGAGTTGCTTACCAAGAGCCCCAGCAGACGATCTTTCCATTTGATCTTTTTCGCAGGAAGGTTGAAAAAGCATCGAGGCGTGCTGCCGTCGGTCGGTAGGCTGTCGATATTGATCTCGGGGCTCCCGTTGATGGAACAGTCGATGAGTGCTTTGTAGTACACCTGTGATTTGACCGTGAGCACATTCCACTTCTCTTCAAAAGGGTCTTTCTCCGACGACACGGATAGGAAAAGTATGAGATGCCGTCGAAAGGATGGGGCGCAGCTGGCTGGCATCAACGTACCTCAAGTCCAAGTCCCTGCGTGGTTAACTTGCCATAAAATGCGGCGCCGACCTCCTTTATCCAGTCCGCATGCTCACAGTCCAGAAGTTCCCCGCTGCAGTCTGTAACGGAATTGCGCTTTCCTACCAACCTGGTGAGGTAGAAACAATAGTTGGTGCCCTTGGCATCCAGCCAGAGGTGGCCGGTCCCGGTGCAGTCCTCCGCCGTTAGGATGTCGGTATCGGCAATGAGACGGGCTCCGAGGCTGTCAAGTGCGAAATCGACCAGCTTCTTATTCTACCACGTGTTAGGACGGACATCGTGCGGCGTTGGTGGTGCTTGTATTTTCTCGACTCATACGTACAAATAGCGTCTTGCCGTTGGCAACGGCATCGCGAAATACTTGGTTTACATCGTCGACGAGCCATACACCCTCCGCGAAGAAATTGGCCACGTTCGTATTGTAAGTGGTGGCGATCTTGGGCAACGTGCTCGTGTTCCCCTGGCCTCCTAGCGCCGTGGTCAAGATGTCATCGACCTTCTGGGCTGTGGCCTGGAATGCCGCCGATAGCCAGTTTGTCATCGCCGTGCCGGAGGGCGCGTACGACTGGTTAGGCACCCCCGCAGCGCTGAAGAGGCCACCGAGGATGCCCATGGCGCCCCTGGCTTCGGGGTTTACCTACTTACGCGAGTGCATATCAGCTTCCGAACAACGATCGGCTTCGCCGTCTCCGCCCCAGAACTGAACTCACCTGCGCGGCGGTCAACGCGCCTCCGAGGGTCGAGAAAGCCGCACCGACATATTTCAGCGTGTTCTGGTCGCCGGTGAGGTCGGTTTTGAAGCTCTGCGCGATGGCGGCAACGTTGATCCCGGCTATGATGCTCCCGTCTTGGAAGGAGTCGCGGATATACGTCATCTTGCCGTTGAGGCCTTGCACAGCGCTGAGAACGTAGAATGCCGGGCCCTGTTCCGGGTTTGGCGTGTTAGCGGATAGTTACCCTGAGAGTGAATTTCGAAGGGAACTTGGGGTATGACACTTGCACATGTTTAAGGGGTAGACTTCAGTGAAAGGGTCCGAAGAAAAGCCCCCGGGCACGAAGAAGGGTGGGAAAGGCAGGCATGTGTACCGTTAGAACCTACCTGGTTTCTCTGCATATATAGGGTACAGTTGGGGTCGGGGGTGCAGTCGCCGCCGGCGATGAGACAGCCGTCCAAGTTGCTCGGCCCATACTCAGGGAACACCTTTCTCTCCGCGGTGCCTAGCCAGCCTAGCTCGCCTGTTAAGGGAGGCATATGGTCACGTCAGACTAGCTACAGTGCCGAGGTTCCTCATCATAAGGTATCGACTTACCACCAGCTGCCAGCTCAGAGCTCAGCCACTGACCGGCCCCCGTACTATCCCAAGCCAACTTCGCAGCGGCGTATGTAGAGAGATTCGCATATGTTGTACAGATGCTTTGGCTGGAGTATCCCTTTCCGGCACTGTTGGACGGGTCGCCGGATCGGGGGCTTAGGCTGTGGCTGGCGGCCAATGTGGCGAGCCCGGTGATGACTATAAGTTTCAGATACAACATTGCCAGTTATAAGAGTAAATAGGTACAAGAAAGAGTGATAGCGAACGGGATAGTCTCTGGCGTGTCCTTGGCGCCGGGTAAATTTTGGGCCGTACAAACTGCTTTTATGGCCTTCCCACTACACATTATATGAAGCCGGTCCTCAATGGACCTGTGTCACAAAATTGGTGGCGGTATCCATCTGTGGCAAAGATATTGCGGCCTAGAGAGGGTCAGTGCGTAAATAGAAAGTTTCAGGAGTATGGCAGTCCCGTCGGTGGCGGGCTGAGAAGGTAGCTTGTCTGAGCCGCACAGATCTACCAGCCTTGACCCGATGGAATTCCTTCTAGAAGGATTGCGAAGAGGGTCCAGAGGCTCGTGGTTCTGTGCATGTGTGCTATTGGGCAATACGAAGGATTGGTCACAGAACCGCGCGCATGTCTTCAGCTTCCTGGTACGGCAGTGGTGCCTCACGTGGGTAAAGCGTCATGAACTGCCAGCAGACAGATCAGATCAGGCACGTCACTGTGGGCGGATTCGTCGAACTGAAGATACTCGAGAAAGATGGTGAAGAAACAGCCAACGGAGTATGGAACGAAGAACCGGTCTTTTGGGGACGGCAATCGTGGTAGAAATTCGATGGATATGGGTGCCTCCATTCGCACTGCCGTCATCTCACATGAGTCTCGTGTATCTTCAATAGGCGTTTGCATGACAGGAACAGCTGTGATGGAGCCCAACAAATACGATTGACTCGTCGATGTAGAGAAAAAGTCGTAGTTCTGTGTTTTGGTCCTCGCACGTGCAACGTCCTCGGGCTGTGTCCGCAAATAGCATCATAAGTCGTGCTCGAAGGAGCCGCAATATCCACCAAGAGGCCCACATACCCCGGTGTAAACCCTGATGTTGTTCAGGGGTCCGAAAACGTGATGCCTTTGAGCCTTCTGATTGGACGGAAGATTGATTTCAACATATACCGGAAAAGTCACATCTCCACGATGTTCGCGATGATGGTGCCTGTTCTAGGCATAGAATGTTATGGGAGAACTGCACAGGCGTCAGGCTCGCGCGCTAGGCGTATGACGTACCCAACATACTGCCGGTCAGCGCTCATATACGTCTATATGGTTCAATTAGATGTCACAGCCAGGCACGTGCTGGTAGTGTACTCCATCGTGTTCTGATATTACTTCTTATTCGTTTCGTTTTGCTTACATCACTGTGAATCGGCCAATTTTCGAATGGCTTTTCTCTTTTCGTTATAGATACCAGACGCATTGTAGACAAGTGCCACGGCGAGAGAGATCAGTACATCGTAAGAAATATGGTAAGTCCCGGGAATCATCAATTCCGCCCTTCTCAGCTTCCTCCTCGTCACGACGTTCGTTACGAAGAGCGTAATCCAATCTCGTCTACGACCAATGGAGTCGAAGTATGAAGAGCGCGTGGTATCGGGTCTGGTAGTACGCGTCGTCTGCCGTGGCGTTTCCTGTGGGGTTCACAATGACCCGTGCCTCTGGCTCTATATCAAAAACAGACTTGTCCACGTAGACAGCCAGGCCAACAATGGGATATGATATGAAGTTGCATTGGCCATGACATTGGCCTTGACATTGACGTGGAAGCCTGACTCGGCGAGAAAATAGGCACCTGGTGATGTGGCTCACCTGGGAGTAGCGTCACCAACGCCTATGACCATGAAGTTGAAACAAGTCGTGTAGGTTTGAGGCCCAAGCGGCAGTAATAGGTATTTGAATTTCTTTGTTTTTCGCCCCCGGGGCGGCAGGTGGCTGTACGTGCATGCACTCACGTACTAGGCGACCTAGCTAATCCTAGTGTGGCACTAGGGTGGCAGTAATAGGTATAGAGTTGTCTGTTCATATGATTTGACCCCTAACTTACCTCGGGGTTCTTGTCAATATAGCTGGCTTAATCTGACTTCAAGCGCATAGGTAGTTACAAAATCGTACCTTCGAAACCTGCTTGTTTCTAAGCGTTGTAGAAACGAGCCATGAGATAGGAGTCATGTCACAGTAGGTGTCAAGTCTCTCTAGATCCCAGGATCATGATACCTTGTAACGTTGACTTCTAGGTAACCTTCGTTTTTATACTCTAGCATCCTAGGGTTGCACTTCTTTAATTGTTCAACTTTCCCGTTTAATTATCTCTTGCTTTCCCGTATTTAGTTCCTACTAGAGGGATGCCGTCTTTCGAAGGGGCACAAACCCCTATATTTGGGTAAAACTGATTAGAACAGGGTGTCACTTTTATAGAGACGTCTGGACGACCAGCGTGCCGAACATCCTTTCTGGGTTTTGCGTAGATAAACATACCTCTGTCGTTGTGATAGTCACTCAGCGTTGACGAGTTAAGATTACGCCGCCACCGTTATTAAGGACGCTTTCGAGAAGTTTCTAGCATGAAATGTTACAAGTTCGTGTGTTAAAAGAATCGTGCCATACTCCCTTAAATTTCTGTTATCCGTCGCTTTCATTGATGTCTTACATGTGCTCCGGTGGGGCCAGCCCTCTTTCCCGGATTGCATCTCCCCGTGTCCCCGTATAGCTCCTGTACTTCTGAAGACATCTCAAACTATTCCGCCTTTCGTCTGACCCAGTAAGATGAATCAGGGGCTCACACGGGTTTGCATGTACCGGCGTTTATTTCAGCGCGGCCGTCGACGTTGCGGGCGCTGAAGTTGCCGGAGCCGAAGTTGCAGACTTCGACGTTACGGGCGTCGACTGGGCTGCGGCATCACCGGGATTGCCAGGTGTGTAGTTCGGAGGGTCGTTGAAATTTCCATTATTCGGCGGCGTCTCGCCAACGTTCGTGCAAGCATATGGCCCCCTTCTGACCCGGCTTGTGCGAGTCGACAACCAGCACACGACAGTGGAGAGGCCCCTTATCGCAGAGCCCGATAGCCAAGCAACTTGTCTCCACAACACCCACTCCTACGAGGTTTTTCCCTTTATGGTTTCCCTCGCCAGCAGATAACAAACACCTACTTCACCCACCAATGCGACATATATCGAACGGCTACTGGAACGATGTGTACACCAGAGGACTGAGGTTCACTGGGTCACTTTGTCACTGGACAGGAGGTTTTTCTGACGGAATTGTGCTTGGGTATTGACTAAAACCATCTGGACACTCCAGGTTGGTACCGCTACAGCGAGGATAGGCTCGTTCGCGGATCTGAATGTATCTAGACTGACACCTCTACAACCTTGCGATGCAATGGCTCTGGGAGGCGTGGTTTGCCCTATGGAGGGACTGCATCCACGATAAATACAATCAATCAATCAATCAATCAGTTCGTGCAAGCAACCTTGTAGTAGGCATTTGTCGCAAGCCATGCGTAACTATTAGCATTATTGCGCGCTGCAATAGCGTTGTTGTCTTGGTTCGGGTCAATGAGCCCGTGGGTGCGCTGAGGGAAATAAGCGGCGAGATCGTCGTCGTTGAGCTCATCCACAATGTTCCCCACGGTCACTTTGGGGCCGACGCTCTGATAGTGCAGCGTCTCGTGGAGCATCATCCGGGCAACGGACTCCATCTTTGCGCTCGGATAGTCGTCCAGGTCTGCACACTCGTTGCTGGACGGGTTGACCGTCTGGTCGTATGTGTCATCGCAGAGATGGAACTTCTCGCGTTCGTCGGCGGGATCAACCCCCCAGTATCCGCCTGTTAAGAATGCGTCGCCGCCGTCGTCGTCGCCACCGCTCTCTGGACAGGCCTTGGCCCAGTCGTTGTTGTCCAAGATCATATCTTTGACAATGGCCTAGATTCAGTCAGTAACTAGGTGACTTGACTACCCCTAATCAAGTAGCTCTCTGGGTTCTCCTGAGCGAAGGAAGAGAGCATGAATACAGAATGAGGAGATTGGCTTCCCCCGGAATATGGATCAACTGGTTGCAATAGTTCAAAGAATGGTACTGACCTGTGCTGTGTAGCTCTCGAAATCAAGCAGCTGTTCCCACACTTCCTGAACATCGTCTTTGTTCTCCTCATCCTCATCATCCTCAAAGTACCGGCTGAAGATAGTGCGGTCAGAACCCGTCGTAAGTGCCTCGCCGTTGACTATGAGCTGCGGCCAGCCAGTGCAGAAAGCTTCGTGTGCGGTCCGGACCTTGGTGAGGTCGGCATTTTTGGAGGCGTCGAAGTTGAGGTAGCGGAACTCGTTGGTGCACTCAGTTGAGTCTCCACCAGGGTATCCTGATGGCTCTCCATCGCGTGGGGCTTTGAGGGTACGCGTTGCTACCTCTAGAGCAGGGACTTCCCTCTTCGATGATGCTGCGAGTACCGACAAAGGGAGCTGAAAGAGGACGCTTAGAGCAATGTGCTGAGGCATTTTGGAAGTCAAATGGATACGTAAGGATGAGGAGTCAGTGGGAAACAAGTGTATATTATAATATGCCAGCGTTCGAGAATGCTCTTGAGGAATGTGTTGATATGGGGGAAGATACAACTCATATTTATGCGTCGAATGACTGCTGAGTGTCCTGCTCAATGTCACCACACCGTTCCTACAGATAGACACGAACACGCCTTGCAAATGGCCGCCGAAGTCCTGAACTACGAATCTTCATCTTGTAGGCTGTGGCTGAAGGGGATTACGTAGGTTGATTGCACTCCTTCGGGGACTATTGATATCCCATGCTTGGAGATCGGCTAACCAGAGCGTCGGCATATTCAACTGCGGACTTCTTTCCAAGCCCATGTTGAGGAGTACCTTTGACGACACTGGATTCACGAGTGCATGATTAGGCGCGATCGATGAGCACCGATGTGTCAAGCATGCTTTAGGCTGATGAGATATTGCTACGGTCCTCGTGCCCTGTTGGCCAGAAATAGAATTGCGATTAAGGCAGAGTTGGTGTTACCACCCACCGAGGCAGCCTCCGGTGTCACTTCACCGATAATTACATGCAAACTGGTGAGGTAAATGCTGCTCGTTCACTTACTTGAAACAAGATCAGGACAGACATTAGGGCTGAGCTGGCGATCACCACTCACTGAGACAGCCTCCTGCATCATTTCACCATTCAGCTAGACATGCTTCAAGCTGAGGTGAGATATTGATGCTCCTTCTCGTACCTTACTTGAAACAACATCAGATTGGACCGGGAAGATGACTGCTGTTAAGGCTGAGCTTATGTTACCGCTCACCGGGACAACCTCCTGCGTCGCTTAACGGCAGGGCCATATAAATGGGACACCCCCATATGTGGGACAGTTTTCACAGCCAACATCACTATGTTCACTTATATATATCTCCACAGCCAATGAAGCCCTAGATACCGTAAGTACAGCGTCTGAATCATCTTTTCTTGGTATTTTCTATGATCCAGGTTTGATTAGGTCCATCGCGACGGGATGGGCCGCGGTAGGGGTCGGAAGTTAGCACTTTCGGGCCTATTTAAGGAGTAATGGGACCCGTGCCCCCTATCCCCTCTAACCTAGCAGAAGTTCTGTGTTTCTTTTTTTCCTTATTTTCCGTAAGCGTCTGAGGCTTCAGTATGTCGAAATGCCGCCTTCGTACACTCCAGAAGACCTCGCAGAGGCGATAGCCGCTGTGAACAACGATGGTCTATCCCTCTGTAAGGCCGCCCAACGCTATGGAGTACCAAAATCAACCCTTTCTCGCAAGATTGAAGACACCGCAATGACCCAGACGCAGACCAATTGCGAGGGCGTTCACAATAAACAGAAGATCAGCCCTGAGCAAAAAAAAAAGGTTATTTTATGGATCCTATATCAAGAGAAGGCCGGCCACACGCCAACTCACGGCAATTTAAGGTACATTATCAAAAAGATCCTACAATCTGAGGGAAAACCGGATCATCTTGGGAACAAATACACGCAAAACTTCATCCACAGACACCCAGAGATCAAGACCAAGATGGGACGAAAGCTTGACTACAAGCATATCAATGCCGCTACGCCCGAGAATATCAATGGCTTCCATGACTGTTATAAGGATTTTGGCTTTATCAAACCCGAAAACCGGGCAAATGTCGATAAGTACGGCATTATGCAGGGTCGTTAATACATGAATTGTCTAATCCAAGTGGTTTTTGGACGGCTGACCGGGAGATCAGGTCTGATGGCCTTATAATAGGCAATTCTGGCTCAAAAGGGGCCAATGTCAAGTCCAACGACGACTGCACGTGGACTATTGTGGTAGAATCATCACTACCACTGAGAAAAAGCTCCGGCCATTGGTTATCTTTAAGGCAAAGTCAATCCAAACATAATGGTTCAAAGAGCAGCTCATGAAGGAGCATCCCGCGATGGCAGACTGGATAGTAACGTACTCCATCAACGCTGGACCTCGAATGAGTTTACGCTACATTGGCTGGAGAAGGCAAGTTTTTTCTGAGTTACTAGCTATAACTACATGCTAATTAGCCTTAAGGTATATTTACCTGATACTGCTCCCGAAGATCCCGAAGATTTTTGTCTATTGGTGCTTGACGGCCATGGCAGCCACTGCTCAGAAGAGTTTATATATCTCTGTTACATAAATAATGTGTATATGAGCTTTTTTCCTGCCCATACGGTAGGTTACATGATCAACTAGTAGTTATTCTGTTAAAAGGGGCAGTCTCACATCTTCCAGCCGCTAGATTTGACCATTTTCTCGGTTATCAAAGCCGTCTATCGCCGCTTGATCGCCCAGCTTGGCCAGCTCAATGATTTGGCCCCTATTGGGAAGATTAAGTTCCTTTCTTGCCTAGCAAAAGCTCGCAATGAAGCTACACCGGCTATTATGCGTTCGGGATGGCGAACTGCTGGGCTTTGGCCAGTAAATAGGCAAAAAACGCTGGCGAATGAGCATGTGGTGAAGGCAGGAGAGATTCAAGCAACAGTAGCAGCTATAATGAACCCCCAGAGCACCCCAGAAGCACTGGAAGCCCCTAAATCAGGGCAAGATATAGCCCTGATGCTATCACAAGTTGCTGAGACCCCTAAGCAGCGAGCAGCAGTCCGCTCGGTTGCGAAGTCCTACGATGAGATGGTGGTTGAGCTAGCGCTCGCAAGGGAGCTGCTGGAGGCAAAAGACGACAAAATTGAGCGTCTAAAGCCAAAGAAGCGCCATAAGGCACCCCAAGAAGAGCCTGATTAACGGCTTTAGAGAATTAGGGACGTTATTCAGGAGCAAATTGAGCATATAGAGGCCGCACAAGCTACCATTAAGCAGTGGGAAGAGCGACAACGAGTTATGCGTGAATTACTGAACCTGAACACTGACAAATCAGAGAAATCATTATCTGAACCCTCTCTGGAGTCAGATTCAGAAGAATCACATGAATTGGAACCCTCTGAGGCTGAAGGGGTGGCTATTGACGAAGGGGGTGATGGCACGGATGAGGAGTCCGACGAGCCCATTGTGGTGCGATCTTCACGCCGCGCAATCCGCCAGCCTGCGCGCTACCGTTAGAATACATAATATTGCTGAAAACTCCAAGAAAATTCAATCCAAACTGTGAGATTCTAGAAGGGTCACAAGCCTTGGGGGTGTGAGCGGTCGCTGCAAATGTTGTTGTCATTCTCAAGTATGCTCGGCAGGGCTAATTCACAGCTAAATACCATACTGCACCATGCCAGGGTGGATCCACTGTTCCCTTGACAGCCCCCTAGTGGGTACTGCACCTAAGGGCACCATATCTGGGATCCAACATCTGACACAAACGTATTATATAGATTATCTAGAGCTTCAATTCTGATTGAGTTATCGGTGGGTGGAAGTGTAGCCTTTTGGTGTGAAAGCTGTCCCACATATGGGGGTGTACCATTTATATGGCCCCGCCGTTAGGTACTCCAATGATGTATGTGTACCACGGATGGCCAAGGACCATAACAAAGCCTTGTTGGTTATCCTCATGTGGCTATAGTCTTACGAGCTTGACGGCGGACGGAGTCGAGCAGGATGATCGGTGGGAATCATATCTGTGACGATGAGTCAGATGCGGGGCCTATTTCCCATGTTCTTTCCCCTTTAATATTGAATCATTTACTCCGAATAACACACACAACCAGTCCTGCACATCATTACAATCATCATGGCGAATACTGAGAACGAGTTTCGCATATGGTTGGATCTGCAAAGCAGTCACCATCCCGCTGTATTTGATCTATCCGGGAATACCCCCTTTGAACTACATCTGCAGGCTCGCAGGATATCCAACTTCGAGAATGACCCGCGCGAACTTTCCTTACTTACTGCGGGCTCACTCTTCGACCTCCCAACTGCGCTAGACAAAGGGCTCATGGAGCTGGTCGATGAGAACACCGGCAACGTAGTCGACCAAGACATCGCCAGTCTCCGGACTCGGCCGGACCACCCAAAAGGGCTGTTCCTGACTTTGCCGACAGACAGCAGAGCCCAACACCACCCTGTCCAATCGCTGGCTTTAAACGCCGCCACTCACCTCCGCGCCATGGTAGAGCCCGGTCACACCTATCGGCTCCGGGTTCGAGACAATGATCTTGGGGTGCAATGGTGGGGATGGCAAGCCGGCCAAAGTTCCCCGTCAGACAGCACCCAGGCCGAGCTCCCGCCCGGCGAGCCCAGGAAGCTGGTCTCGAACCGGTGGTGCTCCAAGACATTCACCGTGGTCTCACATATCCCGAAGCCCCCCCGAGCTCAGCATTGGCCTGTCGCTGGCGGAGGATCCCGGTTCCGTCAAAGTGGTTATCACGAATCCCAACGGCCAGCCCATCACCGTAGCCACGCGGGGGCCCCAGATGTACATCTCGGACTCCAAGGCGCCACCCGACCCCGGCAACCGCATCACCGACGGGCACCATCCCGACGTGCGCAATCTCGAGATCGTCGACGCGGAGACGGGCCAGGACTTGCTGGCCAACGCAGTGCTGCGCGTGTACCCCGTGGCCGGCGGCAGTGGTGGGGGGAGGGGGTGGTCGCGAGGCAACTTCCTGACGCTCGCGCCGGGTGAGCAAGTCACGTGCGTGGTAGGCCTTCCCGTGCAGAGGCTGTCGCCCGGGAAGGAATACCTGATCAGACTGCGACCGGCGGGGTGTTGGTGGACGGAGGGGACCGTGGACGATCTCTTTGGGGAGGGCAACGGTGTTATTAGACGATGGTCTTACGGACCGACTCTCCCGCTTATGCTGGAGAGCGACGACAAAGTCTCGTTTCGGCTGCGTTGAAATAGTACCTAGAGCAGGCCTGAGTACCAGCGAGTTCTTAGTCTCAAGTGTGCGCCTCCCGGGAGAGTTGGGTGAGTGAGGTTCTGCGGCATATTCTTCCTATAGCAATGCATCGAGGGTGGCGTCCCTTTTCCATGGCTTTGCAGTCTTCCCTCGTCCTGGATCAAACATTTGTCATTAACAGAGCACGTGCAACACCAGAAAACCCAATATAAATACACCATCAACCTACAAACCCCATCATTTGCAGAAATACCTCGCCTCCGTGCCGACTTGCTTACCCGTCAACCCACGATCCCTACCCAACGAAGTCACAAGTGACTCATACGTCAGCACATCATTATGAGACAGGCATCGACTGGGTCTCTGGCTACAGAGGGAACGCGTTAAACCGCATGAGTAGGTCACTAGACATGGTCAAGGACGATAACTATTCCGTCTTCATCAGTAACCTGCCGCCCACTCTGGTTACCCACCAACTCCTCTCGGCAGTCGGTGGTGAAAAAAGCCATGGCCGTTTTCGAGGTGGTTGAGGCTGCCATTTGAGATGAATGAGGATACGAGACGGAAGCTCCGCGGCCTTGGAGAGAACAATGGGCGGTGGAAGTCAGGACGGGAAGCGGAGGCAGTCCGCAATATCGTGCACCGAGCTCGATGAGGAGCGGTCCACCATGGGGCGACAGTGCTGGCCACGCGACGAGGCTGTTGTCACGTATTCGAAGGACAAGAACCAGACCTGGCAAAGGGAAGAAATGTCGATGATGCAGAAACCTCAGGCGCCTCAGCTGTGAGTATGCATCGTGTCCCGAAGGGCCGGTCCACATCCTCGCGACGCCTTTACAGGTCATTAATCCCCTAGGTACGAGTCAGGCCGCTTGAAGAGTCAATCCAGACCGCAGCCATAGCTCGCTCTACTATCGAAGCGATTGAGGCAGCTAGTCTGTTGCCACTATGAAAGCAACGCGTATCAAAAAAGTCTAGGCGCGCCCATCAGCCCTAACGCTATAATATAGTAGGATGCAGGATCGCCGACATGCCAAGCAGCACGACGCGTCGGCTGCGGCTACCCGATGCTTGACCAGAAGCTTATGTCGTCTTTGGCGACACTTGGCAGATGGCCAAGCCTTGCAGAATGTATAGGAACTCCAGGGTGTTGGAAAAAGTGCTGTAGTATTTGTATGACATGCAGCAATTCCGTAAAACCACACGGCCCCTTTTCCACGAAGGTTTGTGACTACTGACTTTGTCATTCGAAATTCACATGGCGCGAGATGGCTATCGCACGCCATCTTTCGTTTGGGCTTAGTGCGGCCATCAGTCAGCGGCGACGCCGTTCTCGGTTCACATGGAACTTCTCGCGGGGGACGGGAGAAACTGTGGAGCGATTCTTCTACCCGTGCCACGCCCCACTTTATTCAGGATTCGCTCGGGCTCACCAGCTAAAGCTGGTGCTGGACACCAAAACACCCAGATCACCAAAACACCCAGTTTTTCGATCTATCCAACTAGAAAGGCCTTAACCACCTGCAACTGTGGCCAGATTCGTAGATTTCCGCCGGTGCCATCCTCCAAAAAAGCCTCTGTTTGCGTGACTCCTTTGCTGCTTCAGAAAAACAGCGTTTTGCAACATTGCAAATCCTTAGATCTGCTGCTTTAACCATTTTCTTCGCCTTAATTATCTAGTCTTCTTCCTTCTGCTAGACCATTCACTGGCCATCAGCTACTATCAACACCCCTCCTGACTTCAATAGAGTATACTTGATAACCTGGCATTGTTTTTAAACGCGCTCAACATATTTAGTTCTCCCCAGGTCTCTTTTAGTCTGGACTAGTTCTGAGGCACTTATTAGAGACTTTTTAATAAAGCGGCTAATATTGGCAGCAAACTCAGAACCAAGACTTTTGTCACTTTTCAGCACTGTGTCTAGCTTATTAGCTACCTTGTTGATCTGGCGCAAGGTCATTGGTGTGACGGTCTGACCTCCTGGAAGTCTGTCAACCCATCAGGGTGGCCTGTGCGCAGCATCACATGACCTGGCGCACAAGACGTGTGGCCACAACTGTACTAGGCTAGGTAATAGTGGGGCGGATGGAAGGATCATTAATCCCACCAGAATTGGCTGGCGGGTCAGATCCTTCTTTCCCTTCCCACCAAGAGATTCTTACACGTAGGTAGTGCAATTAGGACTTTTATGTCCTCATCCTATTTACGCTTCGTGACAATTGGCGTGCCAAATGGTGAGGAACCTGCTAAGATAAGGGGAATAGGTGTCCTTTTTGGTTGTCGTTCTTTTAGGCTTTGAAGCACTGGTAGCGGGTTATATAGCCAGATACCAGTCTTCTAGAAGGCAGAGAGAATTGTACTAGACTTAAATGCTTGCTGGCGGACCTGTTAAATACAGCTAAGGAACTCAAGCTTTGTAATGTTTACCAGGCCATCACAGACTATTAAGTCCAGTGCCTTTGCATAATAATGCTTCAGCGGCTGGAAGACTACCCTGTCTAGCGGCTGCAGTAGGTGCATCAGGTTTGGAAGCATGCCAAAAGGGATGATACCGTGATCTTCGCAATATTGAATGCACTCAATCATATAGTGTAAATCATGGCCATCCAGAATAAAGAGCTGTTTTGTTCTAATGGTCTTTGCTGCTGTGGTTTTTTCAAAATGCTTTAGCCATTCCAAGCTGATCTGATCGTTTGAGTAGCCGCTGGAAGAAGGGATAATAGCTATATCTCTATGCAGTTCAGGTTGTTGATACCATTGGGCTATATGGAGCTGGTCTACCAGAACCAGAAAGGCTGGTATATATTCTCTACCCGCAGAGATGGCTTCGATAGCAGTAGCGGATTCCCTATTCTCAGGTGTGCTGAAATAATGGGCTCTCTTTTTTCTTTGGTGATGATGAGCTGGTTCTTCCCAACACCTATTTAAAAGCCAGTCTCGTCCATGTTCCAGATATCTTCGGGAGGGATACCTGCTTTGCATGCCTTCTTGAGCTTCTGGAAGTACTAAGCGGCTCGCTCGACGTCTTCTAATGCCTCCTGGTCCGCATAAAGCTGCTTCTGAAGCCGCTAGTGGTACCCATAGCGCTTGATAAAGCGGCTGGTCCATTTTTGGCCAATAGTAGGTGGGCTGTTCCGTATGGCTAAAGGCGCTCGCTCGCTCAGAATATGATTTGCAGTGTCGGTAATGAACTCAGCGCGTACAACAAGGTTAATACAATCAAAATGATCAATATAATAATATATTGCCACCTCTTTAGCAGGTGTTAGCTTTGTGTTTGTTGCTAGTTGGCCTTTTCTTACTGGACAGCTCTTGAGGCAGTTTTAAAGGCAATCACGAGATACGCCAAATTCGCGGGCTACTGTGGCGACTTTCAAACTGGAATGGGTTCCAATATGCTAGACAGTTTCCTGTAAGCGTGCTTCCATTTTACTGAATTAAATATGCGTTGAAGCTGCTGAAGAAAAGTGTGATCTAGAAGGAATGGTTGAAAAACTGGGTGTTTTGGTGTCCAGCACCAGCTTTAGCTGGTGAGCCCGAGCGAATCCCGAATAAAGTGGGGCGTGGCACGGGTAATCTGTGTGACAGACTGTGCCATGACGTTGCAGGCCCCCTGACCCTGGTGCGACAGTGAAGGGACTCCAATCGGGCCATTTCGAGGCCTGCACTTCACAGATCAACACTAGTATGGTCGACCGGCCATGACCAGGTAGCAATTGGCCAATGGCGACGACGTGAGCAATGCTGGGATGGGCGATAGCGTGTTGGTAGACGGCCTCTTATCGTTTATCCTTCCTCATTTCCTCATTCCATTACCACCCTGTCTAACATCCTCTTCCCGCTCCCATGTATAACTAGGGCTTGGCTCCCACCGCTCTGCCTTTACGTGTGAATCCATTCAAGCATAGCCACTTGCGACCGTCCTTCGACACCTCACCTCTTGGGTTCACTCGGAAAGCCGCGCGAGTCAGGCCCAAACTCGGAACCATGGAGGAACCGATCCCCGGCGGACGCGACGACATGGTCGCAGGTGATGCCGCCGCCTTGGCAAACCTCGGCCACAAGCAGGAGTTGAAGCGCAACTTCTCCAAGATATCCATGCTGGGCCTCGCCTTCGCCATCCTTAACACCTGGACCGCCCTCGCCGCCTCCATCTCGCTTGCCCTGCCGTCCGGAGGCGCCAGTTCCGTCATCTGGGGCCTCATCGTCGCCGGTATATGCAATCTCTGCCTGGCCGCCTCGCTCGCCGAGTTCTTGTCTGCCTTTCCGACGGCGGGAGGCCAATATCACTGGGCCGCCATCATCTCGTGGAAGAAATGGAGTCGCGGCATCAGCTACGTGACCGGATGGATCAACGTGTCGGGCTGGGTCGCCCTGACCGCCACCGGAGGCCTGCTGGGGAGTACCTTCGTCCTGAACATCATCTCGCTGATGCATCCGGCCTACGAGTCCAAGGCCTGGCATCAGTTCCTGATCTACCTTGCCTTCACCTTCCTGGCCCTCCTGATCAACACCTTCATGACGAGACTGCTGCCCTTGATCACCAAGGCCGCCTTCTTCTGGTCCCTGGCCGGCTTCATCATCATCAGCATCACCATCCTGTCCTGCGCCTCGCCCAACTACCAGAGCGGCGAGTTTGTATACGGCAACTTCATCAACGAAGTGGGTTGGCCTGATGGGCTGGCCTGGCTGCTTGGTCTCCTACAGGGCGCTTTCGCGCTTACCGGATTCGACGCCGTCGCCCACATGATCGAGGAGATCCCCGAGCCTCATATCGAAGGACCCAAGATCATGCTCTACTGCATCGGCATCGGCATGTTCTCGGGTTTCATCTTCCTCAGCTGCTTGCTGTTCTGCGTGAACAACATCGACGATGTAATCAGCTCCACTGCCGGCCCTCTGCTGCAGATCTTCATGGACGCCACCAAGAGCAAGGCTGGCAGTACGTGTCTGCTCATGTTCCCGCTCGTGTGCATGCTGTTCACCTCGACGGCGTTGATGACGACGAGCAGCCGCATGAGCTACGCCTTTGCCCGTGATCGTGGTCTCCCCTTCAGTCACATATTCGCCAAGGTTCATCCGACGCTCGATGTGCCACTGAACGCTTTGTTATGGACAACGGCCTGGGTCGTCGTCTTCGGACTAATCCTCTTGGGGTCTGACAGTACCTTCAATGCTATCACTGCCGCTTCCGTAGTAGCGCTCGGGATCACATATGCTATCCCGCCTGCGATCAATGTGCTCCGGGGGCGCAAGATGCTACCGCCCACGAGGTCATTCAAGCTCCCGGAGCCAGTCGGTTGGGTCATGAACCTGGTAATTCCCCCGCCTCGTCCTGTAATATCTGTTCTTGCTGGTATCCTCGGTTGCTGACTTGAGGTAGGTTGGCATCGCGTGGGCGATCCTGACGACGGTTTTGTTCGTGTTCCCTCCAGAGCTCCCGGTGACTCCCGACAATATGAACTACTGCATTGCTGCATTTGGCGTCATCCTATTCATTGCGGGCATGACTTGGATATTCGATGGCAGGAAGCACTACACGGGCCCGCACGTGGAGCTCTTGAACGGAAAGGTCGAGGGCATGGAGGGTTTGGATTTTGTTCAGCCGCATGCGTCTAGTGAGATCGCATCTAAAGAAGCGTCGAAGAGTTTAGAATAGACGAAGATGTACCAGGACGCTAGGGTACGCGCAACCGTTTCTCCACGGAGGTAGGCAACGATGGTTGTTTAGGGCTTGCTGTAGGCCGGCACGCCCCGTACCCCCTATCTGGTTGTCTAGCAAATGTAAAGTAGGTAGGTTACCCGGTTTGGATACCAGCTAAAGTTATGTGATCTCGAACTAAACGCTTTGGGCATATTTGCACTGTCTACCTATGATCCATTGACCAATTGTTTGTCGGCCTCTTGCCCTGCTTCCTGTTCAGGCTCATGTCGGGGCTCTTGTCCGTCTTGGTCGGACGTGGTGAACTCCCCAGACCTTCCATCCGTCACCCACCCACCCACACCACCCACCTCGAGCTCTCTCTACCAGCAAAAACTGCCAGCCATCCGTTGGAAGGTTGCATTTCCTGCTGCTGCGTTTTCATCGTCATCGCTGTCAGTAAGTAACATTGAAGGTCGGTTGTCACAGCAGGCACAGTACGCAACTGGCCACATCCACTCCCAAAGATTGAAATGGTAATTCGCATAAGCACCTGGACTAATCCATCCTTCTCAGGCAGCTAGGGCACCACATCCGAATGGTTCCAACTTCTTCCAACTTCGGTTGTTCTTCGACGGCTTGATTCCTCAGGTTCCCCCCTCCGATCTCAGACCCCCCTCCTAGGTCCTACCACACAGGCGCATGGTGAACCCGGCTGGATTGGACCATTGCCGTTCGGCTTCGTCTCCTTGTCACAACGAGTAATTGTAGACTTGCCCTCCCATACCTAACTTTCGGCAAGCCGACGCGACAGACCGCCACAGTCTCACGTCCCTGGTGGATTTCGTTTCCCTTCAAGGCTACAAGGAACGGATCTCGATCGCGACGAGTGACTTGAAGATTACGTCGACTCGAAACTTGCTGTGCAGGTCGAATAGGCGCACTCGGCGCTCACTACATCTGGCAACGGACCAGATATTCCAATCAAGTTCGCAGGTTGAATGCACATCTTTTGGTGGATGAGCTAGCTACTTCGACTTCCTCTGCTCAGATTACGAATCCAAGGTCAGTCCCTCCCGTCCCAGGCCAAGACCAACCCGGAAGATCGGTGCTAATCCGTCTTGACCTTTCCAGTCTATCTATTGTACCTGCCAACGATTCTTCTTGGAGATCAGATCCATCCACGCTCCTGTCGCCATGTCAGTTCCCTCAGGAAGTGCTGTTAGCACGCCCGGTTCTTCCGAGCTTGAGCTGGGCCAGGACACGTCGGCCGGTTTTCCCTACTTCTCGCTCCTGGCTGCTGAACTCCGCCTTCAGATATGGGAGGCGGCTCTCGACGACCGTGTCGTCTTTCTCACGACTTACCACGAGGCCCCAGAGAGAGAGTGTCTCGGAGATGGAGGCAGAATGCCCTACCGCGACACCATGCTGGCATCCCATGTCCTCCGCCGTGTCTGCCACGAGAGCCGCGCGGTCGCCAGCCGTGCTCAAGGCGAGAAGCAGTGTTTCAGAAGCTACTATACGGGACGGAAGAAGCGCTTTTCTACCTGGTTCGACGCGGCCCGGGACTACTTGTGTGTGGAACTCTAGGATGGCTCCCACCAAATCGGCGGACCCCTCATCGGCAACCAGTACGACATCAGAGACATTGCCCAGGAGGCGCAGAATATCGTTCTCGTCGACCGTCTCCGACACCGTCACGTCATGGCCCACGTTGCTCGTCCGCTCCTCGCGGGCGGCATGTTCCCCCAGGTCAAGAACATCGCCATCGTCCGCAACATCGTCACGATTCACATCTCTCAGCGCAAGGCGGAGGAGTCGGGTCTATTCCTGTACGGGGAGTCCAAAGCCCTCGTCAACGTCAAGGACGCGACCAAACTGAAACGGTTCCAAAAGCTCTACTGGGAGAACCCTGGGACCTTGAGCTACCGCAACGCCTGTCTGCTCGCGGTGCTCTCGACAACCAGGGGCGTCGCTACATACACGGCCTACGAGATGGGAGACACGGAGGACCTCTGGCTCACGGCCCAGTACAGCTTCCTGACTCCCGAGCAGGCCAAAGAGAACCGGGCCTATCTTCGCCTGAACCTTCGGGAGAAGGCCTTCTGGGACATGCGGGTATGGATGAGCGACCCGGACGGGACGGAGTGGGGTAGCGGTATCTTTCGCGTCGTTGACAGCAAGTGGGCGCGCCAGGTGCACGCGGACATGCCGAAGTTCGATGTCATGATCATGTTCCGGATCTGCCAGGCCGGACAGTGTGCTGACGTTAAGTGTCCCCGGAGCTACCTTTGAGACGGTGGATTTTGGCACAACGAGCGATCTTTTCGGAGGCAGGGTGGTGGATTGGTGCGATGTCGTCGGATGGAGGGTCGGTCTGTTTCGTGGAACTTCTCTATCGAATAGATGTTCAACCCTCTTCGATAGAATGGTTCGCGCGATGATCAACGTTTGAGACTGATCTCAAGGCGGTACTCGGCTTTCGGTGGTTTTCGGTCGGCAGGTTGGCACAGCCATCACAGCTTGAGGCTACAATACCTAATGATAATCTCTGAACACCTGATGGCTTTCTTATTTACAAACCAGGGTGCCTTTCCACCAATACGACCCTGCCAGGCATATGACAAGAGCAGCTGAGAGTAGATGATTAAGTAGCCATACAGTGACTGTGCCAGCAAATATTCACCCAGGATGAGGTGTACTCAATGGACATGATGACTCTGTCAAGGTTCAAGTCAACTGCTTGGCTGCTGTCTACTCCACTTCTAGCTGAACACCATTCCCTGGTGCTGCTACAGGAAACCGTGCTGCCAGCCGACCTGAACATACGAACTGAACCCGATGACTTGATTCCGAACCTGCAACTCGTGGCTCAGACTGACTGCGCTCTTTGATACAATATACTACGAGCATCGAAAGGGGTGTCTCGGTATCGTTTAGACGTTGACGAAACGACAGTGCGGGGGAATACTCCCTCCACCATCACTGTCACCGTTGAAAGTCAAGGGGGGTTCCCGTCACCCGTTCCCCAGACTGCCCCCACTGTAAGCCCACTGCAGATGCCAGACGGGAGGCCGTTGCAGCGATTGCAGGTGCTCTCCACAGCGCCCTCACACGGCCACCCCGCGGCCCGCTGCAGGTGTGCCGGGCACCTGGGCGCCTGGGCAGTTGGGCACATGCAAAGCGAGCCGAGGTCTCCCATGGTGGAAGTGCATTGCAATCTCTCATCTTACAGCTTTCATGCTAACCCAGCCCAGGGAGCGCACTATCGATATCGTCTGCATGCTGTAAACACGCCCACTTGTCCGCTCGAATTCTGTCGAAATCAATGCCATCTTTCTATTCCCCCAGTACATGTCCTCTGCGCCTTTCGTGTTGTGTGTCAACGAGCTTCCTGGTAGCAGCGAATACCAGTGGCGTCGCGGGAGCTGCCGACGTCTGATCGCCGCCCTTGAATGGATGGGCATGGGCATGATTCAGCTGCCTCGAAACGTCCTAGACTCGAGTGAGCAACGAGGAACATCTGTCATTCGGTCACTGGCCCAATCGACAGCATATAGTCCGCCTCTCGAGCGCAATCAGGAGCCTCCAACAGATCACTAAATATATTATCCATAATCGGGTCGGGCAGATACACACGAGCAGAACGACATCATGGCGACTGACGCAGGTCCTTCGAAGCCGCCAGCCATCCCTCCACTCGACATTCCCAAATCCGACGCGACATCACGACCTCGAGCGAATTCAAAGGCCAAGCCAGCATCTGCTGCCGATCCGGTTCTCCGCAATGCCCTGAGGTACACGATTTCGGCGCGAGAATACGAGACCCTCCACAAGTACGTACTGTCGCGCTCGCGTCTGCTACGGAAGAGGGCACCGAGCGTGAATGCTGTCGAGAAGTACATGGATGGTGGGAACGCGCGAAGAGGCTCCATCGCGGAGAGAGATCTCGACAGGGGCAAGGGCAAGGGCAAGGAGAAGGCCGTTTCGGCAGGTATGAGTAGAAGAAGGGGGGATGGCTACAATGCGCGTGCTATTCGACACGCTTTGCGGGTGTTTGTCGCTACGGGTCTGGGAGCAAAAGCCTACGGGGTAATACTGGCGCGCATCAAAGGGCAACAAGAGTGAGTTTGCATCGTCTCGCAAACCCCATCTACATACCTACTCAGTCAAACTAACAGGTCGCTCTTCGACAGGACCGGGATATCCCAGAAGAAGCAACCCCTCTACAAGTCCTCGACGCTGCGCCTTTCTCTCTCCTTATCGACGATACTGCTACTATACCGTCTGCTCTTCCGCTTCCTCACCAGACTGAGGATACACCTGCTAGATTCTTCGGCCGCGCCCTTCCGCACGCGCAACCCTCGAACATCCAACACCCTCACGTCGCCTTATGCGCCCGCGATAGGGGCCAGTCTGGCGGGCTTGGCTCTGGGCATCTACCCGTCAGCGCAACTGCGCGTGACCGTCACTATCGCCCTCATGTTTCGCGCCCTCGAGTGGGGTTGGAACCTGTTTGAAGACGAAGGCTTGATATGGGGTTGGAAGACCCGGGCCAGTGGGAAGGGTGTCATCAAGAGGGAGCGGCCTTGGTGGTGGGGAAGCTGGATGCTTCAGCCCTTTGCCTGCGGCCAGCTCTTGCATGCCACACTCTTTGACCGAGAGAGCTCTCCTGCTGGCTTCGTCAACTTCATTTGGAAGAACACGTCTACCTACCTCCACAGCCCTCCTAAGAACCTACCTGTAGGCGTCAAGTGGCCCGGTGCATGGGAGGTAGCGGATGACCTGGCACAGACGGCCAAATTGAACTGGCCGTAAGTACAGCCTTCACACTGACAGAGGACATGACTTGCTGACTTTTGGGCAGATCGTTCGTCTCGCCGACTCTCTTCCCCAACCAGCCCACGCTGCCGGCATCACTCACAGCAGTTGCGCCACTGACATCGCAGGCGCATCCACTCATCACCTCTCTGAGCTGCGCTATCCTCCATCCCTCTGACCCTTCATGTCTGCGCACGTACTTGTCATTCTGGGTCCGATCATTCCCACGCATGGGCCGCTTCTTCCTGCTCTTCTATACGATTCTTGCGCTACCTCGCTACAAGATGCTGTACAACTCACCCATATACCTACTGAACAAACTGCTTTCGAAGACGTTCCGCATCTCGACGTTCGCCACAGGCGCCATCTCCACGGCATGGGCGAGCATTTGTCTCTTCCAGAATTGGCTGCCGAGGACGTTCCTCCCCACGCAGCGTTTCTTCCTCGGCGGGTTCCTGGCGGGTCTTTGGGCGTTCGTGGAGCGCAAGGATGGGCGAAGCATCTTCCTATACAGCGCCCGGACCAGCGTCGACTCCCTGTGGAAGGTCGGCGTCAAGCGGCGCTGGTGGAGGGCGATGAAGGGCGGCGACGTGTGGTTATTCGTCGTTGCGCTCGCGGTCACGGGTGCCGTGTACGAGAGAGACGCAAGGGCGATTCGGGAGAACCAGTGGCGGAAGGGCATCAGCTGGGTCAGGGGCACCGACTTCCGTGACTGGGGTGTTGACGAGGACGAAGAGGAGGACATGCATGCCAAAGAAGAGTAATGGGGTGGAGAGCGAACGGTCCGTTGTAAGACGGCCCATATCCAATGGATGTAATTGAGTGGTAATGTGATATGATCAATGATATACGGCGATTCTCGATCTCGATCATGAGTTGTTGACTATCTCGATGCTGCACACATGCAGTGTCATCTTGGCTGGCTGGCTACACCGCACCACAACAGTACTATGCTCATAGTCGTATCACTCCGGCGAAAGGCAACGTGCTACACAAGTTTGAGCAATACGACCTGACCTCAATGATCATGGGTCAAGTGTAAGCTTTCGGGGAGAGAGGGATGAAAAGATATGTGTGATCAACCTGTCCTCCATGAACCAGCACCTGGGGTCCGCGATGTGGTCAATTCCTACCGCAACCAATGCCGTCACCCATCACGAACACCTTCAGCCTTATCGCTCACGGGAATTGGTACCGGTAATAAGATATGGCTCGTTCCTACTGTATTCGATTTAAATTAATATTGCGGGAGGCATCAGAACGCTGCCGGCCGCGTATGCGTGTGCTCGAAGGATCCAGTTGCTGTGTGGTCCTTCTTTTCTGTGGTGGATAACGCACCAGAAGATTTAAGAAGTTCTGAAACGGAACTTTTGATTAGATATTGGCTCCCCTCTCTGCGTCTATATCGAAGACCTGATCGGTGCGCGGCTTGGGCAGAATCTATTTATATACCCGTCGATCTTACACGTCCGTCCCTGCTTTCCCTTTGCTCTGTAACCTGCCCGCTTGTTAAATCATCTTAGCCTCACCCTTAATCAACATTACAGATGTCGAGTTGCATGGTCATCTCTCGCGGCTGAACAGAAACCAGGCCGGGACCAGCAGTCTCCTTGTAGTTGTCAGCATCGCCACCGGCGCTCTAACCCCCTTGAGTCGAAGAGATGACGTTGTGGAATGCCGATCCCTGGACTCGACCACGATGATACGTGGAGCCTCCAGCCGACCAACGTTGGAGTCCCCGCAACGTCGCCGCGAAGGAAGCAGCTAATATTAACAAACCACCAACGCTTCGCTTTGGTAGGTAATTCATGGGTCGTATGTAAGAGGGGACGAGCGCACTCATGCTATAAATATCAAACACTCTGGCCGGACAGCCGGAGACTTGCGACTCTTTAAGACAGCCGGAGTACGTTGGGTGTAGCCCGACTGAACAAGCAAATACCAGAATCATGTTTCTCCCAGTCCTCACTCTGCTCCTGGCCGGACAGGGCCTCTGCGCGCCCCCAACCATCAAGGCCCGACAGTTCTCCGCGAAGGCCTTCTGCTCGTCGTCCGATTTCACTTACAAGCTCAGCCCCATCAGCGCGCCCGTCAGCGGCGCGGGCGGCAACTCGACCGGCAATGCGACCTCGACATGGAGCCTGACCGTCGACGACACGTCGGCCGGCCACAAGCAGACCGTCAAGGGTTTGGGGGGCGCGGTGACGGATGCCACGGTCACGGTCATGAACGCGCTGTCGGCCGACAAGCGCTCCCAATTGATCAGGGAGCTGCTGACGTCTGACGGCGCCGACTTCAGCATGTTACGCCACAGTATCGCCGCCTCGGATCTGTCGAGCCCTCCTGCTTACACGTACGACGACAGCAATGGCACCGCGGATACGAGTCTGAGCGCTTTCTCATTGGGAGACAGCGGGACGGCCATGGCGGAGATGCTCGCGGAGATGCGAAGTGTCCAGTCGGATTTGACCATCTTGGGCAGCGCATGGAGTCCGCCGGGCTGGATGAAGCTCAATAGGGTCAGCGACCTTGCTCTCTCATCTTATCCCCACCTGCAATTACTAACATGACCCAGATGCTTGTGGGCAATGCAACCGACAACAATCTTGACCCGCAGTACTACAGCCAGTACGCGCAATACTTCGTCAAGTACCTGAAGGCGTACGCGGCTCGCGACGCCACGATAGACGCCATCACGATCCAGAACGAGCCGCTGAACAACCAGGGCGGCGGCCAAATCTCCATGTACCAGGCCGCCGACGAGGCCGGATCAGTGACGCAGAACTACGTCGGCCCGGCCCTGCGCGCGGCCGGGTTCGAGACCGAGATCTGGGCCTACGACCACAACACTGACCAGCCCGCTTACCCACGCACCGTCATCGACACGGCGGGCGAGTACGTCCAGGCCGCGGCGTGGCACTGCTACGCGACGGACCTCGACTGGACCGTCCTCACCGACTTCAAGAACGACTACCCGGACAAGGCGCAGTACATGACCGAGTGCTGGACGGCGCCGTCGACGCCGTGGTACCAGTCGTCGAGCAACACGATCGGGCCGCTGCAGAACTGGGCCGAGGGCTCCATGATGTGGACGCTGGGCACGTGGACCGAGGCGGCCGACGGCACCTTCGGGCCCTACATCCCGGGCGGGTGCAACACGTGCCGCGGGCTGTTCATCGTCGACAAGGACGCCGGCACGTACGAGTTCACGGTCGACTACTACATGCTGGCGCAGGTCTCCAAGTTCATCCCGAAGGGCGCCACCATCCTCGACGGCTCGGGCAGCCATAGCTATGATGGGTACTCCGGCATCCAGTCGGTTGCTTCGCTGAACCCGGATGGGACGCGCACTGTGGTTATTGAGAATACCTTTGGCAACGACGTCTATGTCACGGTGGACACGAAGAGTGGCGAGACTTGGAGTGGGACTGTTCCTGCTAACAGCGTTGTGACTTGGATATTACCGTGAGTCACTGCTGGGCTGCTTTAGTTTTGCGTATATGTATATATATAACGACATACTCGGCACGATTAATATGAGATCGATTGGATATTCATTTGTGTAGAACAATGTTCGCTGCAAGACTGCACGTAGAGTGCGTATCGTAGATGATGAAGGCCTTACAACTGGTTATGCGACAGGTATGAATGTGAATCGACACTCTTCCATGCCCATCCTCATCTTGCCAATTATCCGGGAACTCTATCCCATATAGACGTGACATCCAGCAATTACGAACAAAGGTACGTAATGATAGATACTTCAATCCATCACATCCCACGCAAAGCGCTAAGCTTATAGAAATGCAAAACATTGCCCGTCAATACGAGGCTGATCTCCCTCCTTTATAACGCTCCTAGGCAGAGAACCAAGCGCACAGAATCCCCCCACGAATACCGACGTCACAGCCAGGGCGCAAAGGAACAGCTTGCATGCCAGAAGAAGGATTGGACCCTTGGACCGTGGATCGCCCATCGGCTTGCCTTGCCGTGCCGTGCCTCTCTTGGCCATTGGCAGTGCGTCATGGATGGATCATGATATGATGACATCCCGAATGCTCGCGTGGGGCACATAGGGGTCTCAGGGTCTTTTCTTATCTTGGCATATCTCGCAGAGCTCACGTCAAAGCTGAAGCCAGGACTGGATCCCATAGTAAAAGTATTGTATATCATAGCTACTCGTGACCGCTAAATCCCATCAGTCATACACCACACCCTCCTCGACATTGTTCAGGGAACAAAGACCACCCTGCCCTTGGCTGCCAACGACGTATCATTCCACGCCGTCTCGATATCCTTCAGGGGCACACTATGCGCCTCGAGCAACTTCCAGCCCGCCATCTTCGGCACCATGGTCTTCATCTCCTGCGCCAACGCCTTCAAGCTCCACGCGCCCGGTCCGGCACCCCTCATCGTCAGGTCGTAGGATCTGAATATATGCGACGGCAGGGTCGCCGTCTGCTGCGCCAGACTGCCGATCTGGACGTACTGGACCGGCTTCTTGACCTTCGGCGACGAAAGGATGTGCGTGGTGACGTCGCCGTAGACGTAGTCCAGGATGACGTCGCAGTCGACCTGGGAGAAGTCGGTGTCGGTGACAGGATCCTTGAGCACGATCTGCTCGTCGAGGCCGGCGACTCTGTCCAGCGCGGCGGCGTTTCGGGCCACGCCGATGACTTTGCCGGCGCCGAGGTCCCTCGCAACCTGGGCCGCTAGCAAGCCGCTTGCGCTCGTTGCACCGACGATCAGGACGGTGTAGTCCTTTGGGAGATTGAAGGTGCGCTGCGTGATGGCCATCCAGCTGCTGAAGGCCGGGTTGACGCTGGCGGCGAACGACGCCGGGTCGGTCCCGTCCGGCAGTTCGTAGACGACATTCCTGTCGACGTTGATGTATTCGGCGAATGTGCCGAGGTGGAGGTTGAAGTAGTAGTACAGCTTGCCGGTCGCCTCGTCTTGGCCGACACAGTCTATGCCGACTCTGTGGGGGAGTGCGCGGGCCGAGTAATGCTTGCCTGCTGCTCGAGACCGGACGACTCGGTGGGCGCCGGCTGCCAAGACGCGGAGCTGGATCTGGTCGTCTGATGGCGCCGGAGGACTGTCCACGGCGGTGTAGCGCGGGCCTTCGGACCAGGACTGAACTTGTGCAGCGTGCATTTTGCGTGTAGGTTTGGTCGATGTTGGCGGGGACGATGTGTTCGAGAGAGGAGTTACTGTGCAGTCGAGACAATCCAGATGATTCCTTATCTGAACCTGACGAGCACTCAGCTATTTATGTCGCCAGATGTTCGGTCTTGTTACATTTCAACTTCGGCGTCGGAGCTGAGGTTGCTAGTGGCCTTCGAAGTTCGGACCCGAGCTCATAAACTGCGCAGCGCAAGGCACGAAGTGATTACAAATTGAAAGGGGCGGGACGGCCCCGACGCCAGTCCGAACTCCTTTGAAGTCTAGTTTTAGTACTCGGGGACTTCAATGATCTTATCTGACATGGAAATACCCTTCGGCTGAGACCAGAAAACAGCCTGAATCAAGGTGAGTGTACTGCGACATCGCTCTGACAGTCTCTCTTTGCCGATATGACGATTAAACACCGGGCTGACCGAACATAATCACTGGGTAGGTAGGACAGATGAGTGCCAGCCGCCTCGGCCTCTCATCGTGTCGGCCAGTTGACGAACAATGTGCCTACAAAACCGCCATATCCCGAGAATCTGTATTGTCACATTGATATATGCAGCATCTGTCCGCGTTGAGCGCCTCCCCATGGCAGTCAGGTCGTCCTGGGTGACCTTGGCTGCCGCAGAGCCATTGTGACTATGGCTCGTCCACGCGAGCACGATAATCCTTTCAACCCTTTCGCGTTCCAGTTCTCGCTGGATGCAAATGGCATGATTCGAGATGCAGCATCGAAAGCTACCGCCCGGAGCACTCGTATCGTCGCCACTCCAGCACTTGACCACTTGGGGGAACGGACATATCGGCTCACTGCGATGATCCCCGCGTGGCGCCGCCATGTGCAAAGGGTTGCGGTATGCAAGTTCTATATCTTCGGGTGCACTGCACATGCAACCTGATGTTCGGTAAAGCCGATCAGGAAGCACCTACCTGTGGTGGCTTCGGTGACGGTTCAGGATGACGCTCCCTCGAACTTCGGGCTTTCTGCATGAGAAGCCCCTGTCGGTATGCGCCTTTTGGAATGCAGCCTGGTGGCGTGAGTGTCTGGGGGAGTCTTAACAACACTTGTCGACTAGAGGCAAGTTTCCCTCAATGACAGGTCAACAAGCAGCAACAGCGCGGAGAGAGAGGGGATGGACGACGGCTTATTTCCAAATCCTACCTCGACTCGAGCGGTCTTAGGACTGGCTCAGTCTTGAAACGAGGCAAACGCGGAGGATCGCAGGGCTGAGGAGGGGAGTGTGGCAAAGCAGACACACCACATGCCCCTACGAAAATAGACGAGGATGACCTGCAGCCCCATGGGGTCGATGAGGGGTAGTATGCCTTATCACTGTGGAAGGCTGCTCCTATCTGCGTGCTTCTCGTAGATTCTTCGAGATCTACCTGGCCTCACCTGGGTTTGGGGGCGAAGCAGACGACCTGCTGCGATCCTCTCGTGGCTTATTATACCTTGCGGTCACGGATAGGGCAGTGACGTAGCAATGACACCTGATCTCACGGCCCGCGAGAATGGTCGTTGCTCGTTGACTCGTTGCCAGTTGGTCGACGGTCATCTGTCGGAGAGGGGCACAGATATTGATGGCTGGAAGCGTGGAAGGACGGGCAACTCGGCGTGGGGACGACGCGGATGTCGATTTCCGTTTTCAAGGGGTGACTCCGGGGCGATAACGCATAAGGGAACAGGGTGGAATGATTGGTGTCTTGTCAGCCTCACGATCCTCTTTTCGGTATGAGAACCTCCACCGCCGCCGGGTGCATCGGATGAGCTGCCAAGCCATGTCCACAACTCAGGAATCACGATGCTTCTGCTGCTGCTTCTGCCTCTGCCTCTGCCTCTGGACTCCCAGTGCTGCCTGTCACATGCCGTCATGTAATGGAAGAAAAGAGCCGGAGAGATCTGCTGTGCCATGCAGCTTGTAGAGTACTACCAGTCGACCTGCCGTTCGGGGGGCTGGTGTGACTTGGCAGAGCAGGGGCTGCTGAGAGTCTCTCGAAAAGAGAACATAGCCCTCAAGACAACGCCCGCCTGCATGCTAAATGGGCCGATGATCCTCACGGGCAAGCAGCCCCCGGCCGCAGCTACAGCCTGCAGGCCACAGGTCAGCAGCAGTCCACGCGAGGAAGACTGGAAGAGGCAAAAGAGGAGGAGGACGATAGACAGGGGACGTCATACTGCTGCTTTTTTAAGATGCTGGACGAGCCGCATGACTGTACCTATACTGCAGCCTGCAGGTTGTCTGTGACGGACACATATTCAGTGCTGGATGCAGTGATGAGTCGGGTCGGAGCGGCACAGCACGATACCAATCATCAGACTGTACTGTGTAATTTACTGAAAAGAGCCCTGCTGCCCACGCGCGTGCCACGGTCCACGACCCCCTTTCTCTCCAGGTAGTTCCCGGTCTCTATTCTCTACTAGTCTCTGATGTCTTCCACTTTCGTCTCCGCAGATACGACCTGAGATGGAATTGTTCTAGAGTGACACACTAAAACTAAGACAGTCCCGTCCCATCCGCCGTCGCTCACCATCCCGTCGTCTAAAAAAACCACCAGCACCACCCGCTATTAGACCAATTGTAAGAGTGCGCTCAAACTCAAAACCACGACATATCTCGCCAGGAACCAAGAACCAAGAGAAGGGAGAATAGGAGGAATATCCCAAGGCAGAAAGACATATAGGGAAAAGGGCGAAGGGCATAAGGACCAAGCTCGCATCACAGCGCGTCGTCCACCATGTCAGCGACCGCATCGTCGCGGAGTCGCAGCCCACCGACCCAAAGCGCGCGCCCCTCGTCAGAACACCAATTAGCCATGGAGAAGCAGCAGTCACATCACACAATACCATGCGAAAAGTGCGAGAGCAAGACGAGCGAAAAGGTCACGCGGTTCGACGTGCCGCTGATAGCGATACCGCGGCTCGTCAACGCGCTGCTCGGCTTCGCCACCGTCATCCGCATACACACCGCCATCGACGCCGGCTGGTGGCCGTGGGAGCACAAGGTGCTGTTCGTGCTCTGCTGGGTGCTGTTCTTCTGGAACCTGCTGCACGGCTTCGGCAGCATCCTGGGCTACGCATACTGGCCCTCGTCGCGGCGGACGGCGGGTCTGCCTCCCGTCACCATTGTGATCAATGGCCGGACTATCGTGTCGTTTGGCGGGCCGGACGAGGACGAGGGCGAGCGGCGGAGGCGCATGAAGCGCATCCAGTTCACCATCATCGACCTCATCCTCACGATCCCGACGCTTGCCTTGCTCATATACTCGGCGCACATCATGTACCCGTGGTGGGGATCTAGATACGTTGGGCTCTGGTCGCCGACGATAGGCCTGATCGCGTCTCTCGTGTACGTCGCATTCACTCCTCCAACTCCATTACTGTACTTGGAAATACGGCGAAACGGACAACTGCTAACGTGAGTCTTCATCGGATAGGTCATGCCAATTCGTCACGGCCTTCTTCCAGATGTTCCAGTTCTTCGAGGCCAAGGTCATTGGCGTCCAGCTTACCATGCAGGACCTCTACGAGCGGGACCACCCCGTTGGCCGGTTGCAACTGTAGGGCGGCAGACGGGCGCGGGACGAACTGCGCAGGCGATGTTGTGAGACATGATATCCTCGGTCCCATCGAATCAGACACAGTACATACATGAGCGGTGGTCGGTCGATTGGACGGGCGGTCATTTGATTTTGATTTCTGCGATTGGAATTTTCGAGATACCTACCTGAAAGAAGTAGCCGCATAGCATTTTACCATAGTTCAGCATGAGCCATGACGATACCAATGAAACAAGACATTGATTCTTTACCGGAGGACGCGCCGGCGTCGCTTCACTTGTGGGAATGTGGTGCCATCAATCTACTTCTGGTCGCATGACCACCCTCCACCCTCCACCCTCCCAGGTTGGGGGTGTGAGACACCCGAAATATAAGGTACGCGTTGGGGTCGGAATACGAGCTGATGCATTGATGACAGCAACAACATCAACATCATCATCTTCACCGACGTGATCGTCGTCGTCAGCCATCACCAATCGAGATCCTCAGCACGCCAGACCTACTGACGGCAAAGACGACAGGTGGATAAAAGACCACCTCGACTTCACCGTCGCAGCGAGCCTCCTCTATTGCTGTGGTGCCACTCTCCGGGGCCGCGGTTCAACTCGGATTCCGGCTCGCCACAATCACCGATAGACCCATACGAGACCTGGATATGCAGGCCAAGCCAACAGCCAACGCTGATTGCCGATACAGCTCGCCGCAGGTTTTCACTCCCGCTGTAACGTTTCAACTCCCGACACCACGTGCAATCACCGCCGCATTATGCTCAGCACACCAAGCCACCATAGTACAACATGATACGGTATACCTCAGCTGAAGAACAAAGTCCCTCCAAAGGAATCCATGAGACAGCGCATATATCAGAGGGGAGACCTGAGACTACATATGTGCCCGTCAGCTTATTAGTAATAAGTAGCCTCGCCTGGGATAGAGGACTGAGGTGGTTCATAAAACCGCCTCAATGAACGCCACCCCGTCGAATGTAGCAGCCCTACCATGCACGCCCGCAGGCAGGCTCGCGACGCTCAAGGCTGCACCGCACCGCACCCAGACAGCTAGCTCTCAGCTGTATGCGAGCGGGCTTGATGTATTCAGCTCTGTATCCAACAACACCTTAGAGTGGTGGTTACTTCCCGTGTTCTTACCTGCCTCATCTACGAGTAACATGTCAACAATGTCTGTCACCCCCTCAAAGCAGATGGAGATAAGAACCGAATCAAAGACGCCAGGCCAAGTAAATGCTCACTAAATCTCCAATTCGCGGTGTCTAGCGCATAACCTCCTTACCATAGGCAGGACCCGTGTAATTCAGCTTACTGGTATGGTATGGTATGGTATGGTAAACGCGCCATCCAGCCTGTCACGGAGGTTCACGAGACACACGGTGGGGGCAACAAGTAAAAACGCAAGGCTACATCTACTTCGTTGGGTGTTAGGTGTTTGGTTGCCAGAAGGGGATCGCCAGCTTTGGTTCGTGGTGGTGCTGCCTCGAGGGCTTGTAGCCTGGGAGAGAAGTTCCGTGTCCAAGGCTCGAGACCAAATAACCAATGCACCCTGTAACTTACCCTCATGAGACTCTTGTATGGGCAATCGGATTAGATTAAGAGTGCCCAAATCGCGAAAGATTCGCTTCGAAATAGATAGGCCAGCGCCATCTATGGGCGTTCTATTCTATTAATTTTACTGGTTTAGGTTTGGTACAAGAGTCTATCCAGACGCCGTGGATGCAGAGAGAGAGATAATAATAAAAACTCGTCGGCGGTGGCCGGACACGAGACAGGTTCAACATTCGTCATGAACCTGTGATCATCTAGGCCCCTCGCTGATCGATGATGGGGCCATGCAAAATAAACGGATTTGGAAAGTCATCTCAGCAGGTGTTCTACCATGCTTCCGCCGTCTACACCATCGTCTTCTTTTCCGACTTCTCCTCCGTTGTCGTCGTTGTCTTCTCCTTCGTCATCTTATCCTTCTTGCCCTTCGGTACACGCGTGAGCCAGTACAGGAAGAGGGCACCGAAGATATTGAAGATAACGTACGCCCACACGATTCCGAAGTTGCGCCATCTGTCCGCTGTAGGCAAATTGTTAGTCAAATGTCAAGATAGGGAAAGGAGGGGTAATAAGGATGGCTCACCATAGACCGCGTTGGCTTGGACCAAGTACTGGTTTGTCGAGTCGTAGGGGCAGAAGACGCAATCCGACGTTAGGTCACCGGTTCCATCTGCGAGGTAGCCCCCGGCCGCAATTTGCACATCCAGCCACGACTTACAGGTGGTGCCATTGGGAGGATTCAAGTGCACCAGCTCGTTTGGAGCACACTCGATGGCTGTATTGGCGACTGCCGTTGATAATATGGCCGATGTCAGGTATGTGAATGGACTGACTCGGTACATGAAGATCCAGAATCGGGGTAGGGTGTCCGGGTTGGCGAGTACACCACAGAAGATCAGAGAGAGAGTGAACAGGATGTTGGCGACGTTCGCACCAGCATCGGCTGTATCGAAAGCAGCAATGAGCATGTGGGTAAATGTGCAGGTGAAGATCAGGAAGACGAGGAGTAACAAGAAGACCAGGGCGCCACGTTCTGTTGTCGCGCCGTCTTCGTACGTGTTCCTGTACAGTCCAACGGGATAGTACCAGCAGAAGTACATCAAGACGGCCATGAGCGAGTTCCACGGGATCTCGGCAATGATCTGCGAGAGCATGAACACCTGCCAGCCGTAGACCTTGGACGGGCGTTCGCGCACTTCGTAGAGCGATCGCTGGACGACGAAATGCGGCATGGTCTGCTGCACAAGCTGACCGAAGATGGTGAAGATGTTGAAGATGGCAAAGGTCTGATTCTGAAGCCCCTGGATTGTGTTGGGCGCGTTGAAGAAGACGAAACCGATGAAGAGTGCGACCAGGATGCAGAGACTAGCCTTGGAGTAGATGTAAGACGGGGTTCGCCAGTATTGCGTGAAGACGCGGTGGGTGACCTCGGTAAGCTGCGCCCAGAAGGGTGCGGCGTGTTCGCGGTACGACTGCTCGTCCTGGGTAGGGGGTGCCACGTTGGCAGCATTGTCTTTCAACGCTTGGAGTTCGGCTTGCACCTCGCGGTATTCGGGGCTGTCACGCCAGGCCTGGAACCAATCGACGTCGGTCGAGCTACCGGGGGCGGCGCCGATGGCGTTCAACATCCATTCGGCAGGGTTGGCATCGGCCGGGCAAGCAGGGGCACCGTGACGTTCAAAGTAGCTGGTCATCGTGTGGGAGTTCTCTCCAATGTCGCCAAAGTAGACCGTCTTTCCACCCCTGGCAAGGAAGAGGAGTCGGTCGAAGCGTTGGAACAACATGGCGGACGGCTGGTGGATGGTGCAGAGGACAGCCTGACCACTCTTGGTCAACTTCTCCAGAAGATCAAGGATAGCCCATGAGGTCTGCGAGTCGAGACCAGAGGTAGGCTCGTCGACGAAAAGAAGTAGAGGCGGCTTCGCAGCGAGCTCGACACCGATGGTAAGCCGCTTGCGCTGTTCGACGTTGAGACCCTCGCCGAGAACACCGACCACGGCATCTGCGTACTCTTCCATTTCCAGCAGCTTGATCACCTCGTCCACATAAGCAAGCTTTTCAGCGCGCGGCACATCCGCAGGTTGGCGGAGCACAGCAGAGAAGTTGAGAGCTTCGCGGACGGTGGTAGTGGACAGGTGCAGATCTTGTTGTTGCACATAACCGGTCTTGCGTTGGAACGACTTGTCGCACGCATGACCGTCGACAAGCATCTCGCCGGTGATGACACCCATGGTGATACGACTGGCTAGAGCATCGAGTAGTGTTGTCTTACCAGCGCCAGAGACACCCATCAAGGCCGTCATTGTACCAGGCTTGACCCAGCCATCAATGTTATCCAGAATGCGTCTCGGTTGGCCCTTTATCTTGATGTCGTAGCATATATCGTTCCAGTGGAAGATGCTCGTCTGCTCTTGGAGCATACCGCTTTCCCGGTTCTGCGCGTGGGCACGACTTGCGTTTGTGACGACAGGTCCCACCTTGGGGCCTTCGCCCTCTTCCATGTCGCCCTTTTTCTCCTTGAACTGTGCTGGTTTGTAGCCACGTCGGAAGACCAAGACTTCACCTTTGGACTTTTTCCCGGACACATACTCGGCAGCTACCATGTAGATGACGAACAAGCCGATCGTGAATGCGAGAAGGATGCCAAAGTTTCGCCACTTGTGCGATGCGTAGTACTGGAAGGCAGTATTGATGTAAGCTTCCCCTTGTACATATGTCTGCCCGGGCACACTGCCTTTCGCGGTGCACACCCGGTTTGCCGTCGCAGCAGTCGCGTACTTGGGGGCCAGCGCTGGGCTCGGAACGTACTCGGCAGCGGTGCAGATGAACTCACGGCCGACGAACTCGTTGACCATGAGGGATTCGAAGGCAAAGGCAAGGGGGTCCAGGTAGTTCAGCCAGCGACACCAGGAAAGCATGTAGTCAATCGGGATGACGAAACCGGTGAAGATGACGAGATCCAGAATGAGGATTGCAGCGGGCACCAGAGCCTGGGAGAGGGTGCGGGACAACGAGGCAATGGTGCGGAACAACATGCTCATGACCAAGACGGTGGTGAACGAGATGAGCAGGTAGTAGAAGAATGCACCTGGTTCGCGGCGCAGGTTCGTCAAGAAGTACAGCGAGAGGTTGAAAATAATGGCGTTCACGACCTTGTATGGCAGATCGCACAGCATGGACGAGATGGCCTCGGCCGAGGGGTGGTAGAGAGCGTAGCGGCTATGCTTTTCGACGATAGGTCGTTGAGCGTACAGGGTCAGGATCTGTCATAGTTAGCTTCCATACGAGGGGCGAGCAGAAGGGCGGTACAACTCACTTCCAGGGCACTGGCGAAGGCGTTCAAGAGACAAGCAAAGAAGATCAGAGCACCACGTTGGAAAAAGCTCGCGGTGGTATCTTGCAGGTTGTAGAAGACACTGCCGACGATGAGGGACATGATGAAGTTACCAATGAGAGCGCCAATTGTGATACTGGGGTCACCCTTGAGTCTGAGCCAGCCGCGCCAGAGGCAGAGCCTGATTTGTTGCGAGTAGGACAGGGTGTACGGAGACTTGGCTCGCTGGGCCTTGGCCTGCTGCTGCCTCTTGGATGCGCGGAACATTTCGGCATCGGGGCCGTTGATCGGGTGCTCCGTCTTGTATTCTTCGATCTCGACCTGTAGTGCGTGGTATTCGAGGCTCTCCTTCCACCTCGCGGCAAACTCATCGGGCGTTCGCGGAACCCGGCCCTTGAAACCGTCGCGTATGACGCGCTCGAGGGGACTGGTCATGGACGTCAAGAAATCAGGAGTCGTCTGACGCGCGGGGCACTCGAAGCCGAGGTTGATAAAGTACTGCTTCGCCTCGTCGGCTCGGCCGAAGAAGATCTGTCGGCCCTCGTAGAGGACGAGCGCCTTGTCGAAGACGTCGTAGGCGGACTGGGGCGACTGGTAGATGGAGACGCAGGCGGTGTTCCCGAACAGCTCGGTTTGCGTCCTCAAGGTCTTGCAGAACTCGACAGCATTGGCACTGTCCAGTCCTCGTGTACTGTTATCCCAGCATTGCAGCGGCGCCTGGCTCAGGGTGGCCTCGGCGATGGTCACACGCTTGCGTTCACCTCCGGAAACACCACGAACATACTCGTTGCCCACGCGGGTGTTGACAGTGTGCGAGATACCGTACATGGCCATGGTCACATCCCGCAGATGAGTGGCGTAGGTTGCCTTGTCGACGCCCGCGGGCAGCGAACGTGGGGCACGTGCACGTGCAGCGAAAGTCAGGGTGTCGCCGACGCTCAGCTGGGGAAAGTGTACGTCCACCTCGGCCGTATAGATGGCCTCTCCTCGGTGGTTGGTGTGCATTTCCTTTGCGTCCACGCCCTGGTAGTTGAAGTACGAGTTTTCTTCAATGTAGATACCAGCATGCTCGCCAGCAATGGCCTTGAGGAAGGTCGAGCATCCGGATCCAGGAGGGCCCAGGACGACCAGCATCTCACCCTTGCGGACAAGTCCGTCGAAGTTGCGCAAGATGTCGATCTTTCTCTGGCCAGTGCCCATGAGCTTGCGTGCCATGCCCACCGCCTCCAGCCAGACATTTCCGACGTCCTTCTGATAATCTGTCGCGCTGCCGAATCCATGGACGCTCAGGTTCTGGAAGCAGACACCGGTGGTGCGCATTTGGTGGCCTTCGGCCTCGGACAAAGCGACGACGGCCTTGGCCCAAGAGCGCGCCTTGAAGTTGGGCGAGTGAGGGTTTAGAGGCGAGTCTTCTCCCGCGTCGAGGAAAGGGTTCGCGGCCCCGTTGGCCTGCGACTGCGATGTGTACTTGCGAGCAAGCGCATGCACGAGGGACTCGCGCCGGGCCGTCTCGATCTCTTCCTCATCCTGGGCCTCTTTGGACGAGTCTCCCCGGGACTTGGCCCTGTCGATGCTCTCGGCGCTCACCTGGGTTGACGAAGTGCTGCGTGTCCTGGACGCCGGCTTTGACGTGGTAGCTTCGATCTCGTCATGGCGCACCTCGTCGTGGCGCGACGTGGGACCTCCTGTATGCGTTGGCACTCCCCCAGTCTGTGCGCTGAGGCCGTCGGCATTCGGCGCCGCACTCGGAATGCCAGTGCCCACCAAGGACATGTTGGCGGTGTTGCGTGGTCGACCACCCAAAGCTGCTCCAAAGTATGCAATGTCTAATCTGTGGCTTCGTCTGAGTTGAGAGCGGATTGTGAGGAATGTGTGGTGGCGTTTGTTTCTCGTCTATGAAACTGGCGCTAATCCACCGGCGCAGAGAAGAAGGACAAAGTATTCAAAATAGGGGAATTATTACTAGGCGCAAGGAAACAGATACAATGTTAGCGCATGACGGTTAGCAGACAGGACCACGGCTGGCTCGAGACTTACAAGAAGTATAGTGAATGTGTGACAAAGTAAGGACCCGGGAGGCAACAGGTCAGTCAGTGTAATCAGTAGCAGCGATACACAGGTCAGGGGGAGCCGTTCACCTATTATAGGAAGCCCGCGCCGTTGCCTTCGTTTTCGTATTAGTCCGCCTTGACTCGTTGCGGAAATCAGGTGCCATTGCCATGTGCAGAAGACAGCCCGAGCCTAGCGGACCCGAGCAAGAGTCCGGGGGCATGGCACCACAGTAGGTACCACAGTAATCCACCCGTTTGTATCCTTTATGCAAAGGCCATACATAACGTCGCCACTGTTTCCAGACTTTCCAGGCTCGCCAGGCTCCCGGGCCCCTACCTAGCGAATCACGACAGCGACATGATGGGAGAGCCGAGAGTGCGCAATTCGGGTTCCTGTCGGGTCCCACTCGGTGGCATTGCCTCACTGCCTCAATGCTGCCAGCCTGCATGGGCATTGGGATGGGATAATTGGATGCCAGCCGGACTCTTTCTAGAACCCGCGTCCGTCAAAGAAACCCGGCGCAGGTAATCAGTAACGAGGAGGAGTATCAAGCGTCAATATCGTGTTGATATCTATTCCGAATTCAAGGAGTCCTTGGCTGTGCTTTAGACAGTAGGGTGAGGTAATTGGACCTTGCCTACTTTTGTGCAGTTTTGTATTATTAATTTATTCGAGTGGTGCAAATCGTATGCGAGGGTCCCGGTCAGCGTATCATCTCCCATTCGGCAACATGAAGAATTCCAGTTGCACCACAGTCTCACATCAGACCCTGTAGGCTGGGTGGCGGTAGCGATAGCGGTGGCACCGTAGTACCACCTGCAGACTCCAGCTGTAGCCTGTTGGAGATAGATAAAAATGGAAGAGTCAAGACTTCGCGGGCCTTCGGGCGGTCGGACGGTACGCCATCGCGAATCCGCATCGGAGCCGATATCCATATGCCCGCTGATGTACAGTCAGTCCTCGTAAGGAGCAGACCAACCAGAAACCCTTGTCGGCATTCGGCTCCTGCGAATGAATCATATGAATATCATCACGACCTGAGCACGGCAAGCCAGCTGGTTGATCTGTTTGGACGAATACCTTATGGAAACAAGTTGGAACTGAGTGCTTACATGTACCCACAGGGGAGAGAAAGAGAAATTGGGGGCTTGGTTGCCGAGAGCCCTGGAGGTGACAAGAGTGACACCTGATGGTTATGCACAGGCTTATGCATCCCCCCCTCCAACTCCACCAATAGCACCCGCCCGCGACTCCAGGGCTGTCGGTGGAAACGGGCACCGGGATCCGCGGTCTCGATGCTCCTTCCCGTCGCATGGATTGGCCAGGAATTACGAATTAGTGAATGGATCATCAGGGTCGAGAGGGTTCCCATATTTTAAAGTATGCATTGTGCCACGTACCAGAATGCATATCTCAGGCCCCTGCACCGGCCCAATCGTGAGCCGCACTCTTGGCTTTTCATAACTCGGATAGTTATCGGGTTCTTATAACAATCCGACAACCCGCAAAAGGCATCAATCAGCCCTCCTTTTCCGTCCTGCTTGCTAGCTTGCTCACCAACGGACAGCATCCAGAGTCCAGACACCCAAACACGGTCCTAGGCTCCTTGGTGAGCAAATTACCTACCTAATCCTCCAATTCCAAATCGTCGTCCTTTTGGGAAGTCTGATGCCAAACCGCAGATCGCGGGCGGGGTGGTGACGACTGCAAGATAAAGTAAACAATGCCTGATCTCTGAGATACCCGAACAGGCCTCTCCATCATACCCTTTGCAATTGACCAACTTTCGTATTCCGTGCTTGTCGACCAGCGCCAAGACCGCGCGGCAAGCCCTTTTTCTAATTACCAAGCCCGAGGTGTCATTTATGCGATGTCAGATCTACGATATCAGCCCTGCGAATCCTGTCAGCGGCCGGTAAGCTGCCGAGTGACGCTACATAAAATTCTGAACCCCCCCCCCCAAAGTTCCTACCGTGCCAATTGATCCTTTTGGTAACGAGTCGGCCGAATGTAACCTGTCAGACCGCCTTTCGAGTCATCTCGGGCCTCCGTTGGCAACGTCGATGCGCGTGCCTGCTCCTTTCGTCATTCGTAGAAGGCTCCGGAATGTCTGGCTGTGACTATCCCACAACTGGATCTAATTGCAGCTTTGTGCCTATGATTGTTTACTGCGTGAGTTGCTCAGTTGCGTCAACGTTAGGACCTGGATGATACTGCCGGCTACGTCTGTCAGCTGATGTACAGCGCTCAATCTGGTATTGCTATCCTGGTTAGGGGGCATCGGAGCTGCAGGTACCAGTGCTATGTACATAGGTAGTGCAGATCAGCATGTGATTTGTTGAGTAATTCCTGTACCAACCGATCGTTCGGATGCCTGCGTCGTACTCGATGAACGAATTACGAGCGCTTCCCTGCCATGCCCTCGACGTGCAATGTCAGGGCTCACTATTCACTTTTCTAGTTGGAAAAAGGGGGTAGGACAGTCCGGAAGGTTAGGGGTTTGTGTAGTCGAGACACATGCCCAACAATGGACCCCAAGTTTGACAATGAGCTTTGCTCTATTGCCTGTCAACGGCGTTTTGGATATATGATCTTGAATCTTCGACTAAAGGTTTCAAGTGCCGCGTGCCTGTGGAGAGTGGTAGAGTTCAGTCGCGCACGTCTTACACTACGTTAACCACGAACAACTCTCCTGACACATCCACTCGTCATAAAAAGGGGCCCCTTTGAGTCGAAGGCAAGACCCACAGGGCGGAAGCATTCTGCTAATACGATATAAGTGACGACGACTATGGTGTCCGAGACTTCAGCTACATGTTATGCATGCTCGGAATCGATCTTGCCGAGCCAAAATTCGTCTGGGGATCTTTGGTTCCTGCTTGATTTCACTCCTTATGGGTCTGGCCAAATGCCCAGGTTCCCTAGTTGATATACCAGCTTTCGTGGCTCCGACTGTTCCGGCTACCGCATCGTGAGTAAGTGTGGTCGTCAGTCTTGCTAGTCAGAAACAGCGTCTTGCCAATCCCACTGAACGCGATGCCGTTATTGAGTTGATGCATGGTGATCGTCATCTGCCAACAGATGCTTCTCCCAGGTATCTTACCGTTCATATTAGGACTGGGCTGAGTGCTGGAGGTGACGCTGACGTGGCCGTCGATTCCTCCAGCCAAGACAACCCATTTAATGCCTTCTCCACCCTGCTCCTTTGATAGGCGGTTTCTATGAGTATCGAAGACGATGTCGTGCGGTTGGTTCATGTCATTAGGGACCACACTTGCGGTGTAGTCGCTTATCACATTCAGTTGGGCTGCAGGAGCGAGTACAGTGCAGCTATGTGCACTCGCCGTCGAGAGCAGCAGTGACGCCAGGGCCACGAAACCCGCATCCCGAGCCATACTAAGTCGAGGTAATCTTCTCAGCGCGAAGTGTCGATGTCTGAGAAGAAAGCTCTAGGAGACGGCAGTGACGGTCATCAAGGGCCGCGTGTAGTCGGTGGAAGAGCCAATACAGATAAGTGTTCGCCCACAACGCCATCCGTATATACGTCCGCCGCCAACGGCGTGTCTTGAGCACCACGCAATATAATATGTCAACCCCCATAAAAATCATCGTGGGGTGCTCCGGTCTCTATTCCACGCGGTGATGGCAACTATGGAAACCCAGCCGGTCATTAGCGATTATCCGGCCACGCATTGTCCAAGAGCACTGCCAACCTTAGATGCATTCTAAAAACCCGGTACCTGTTCTCGATAACTTCTACGCAGCTCTAGATGCTCGTCCAGATAGTTTCACTTACACGGCATTGCAAGATACTTGAACTTGGCACTTTCGAATTTTCGGGAGTGACGACGGGGATGGCGTGCACTCGGCGGCAATACTGGTAGGGGCTTATCATGTTCCCTCATGGCAGAGGTCATACTTGCGCAGACCTTTCTTTATATCTTCAACCTGATTTAATGATGATGTCTCAGCTCGTTAGGTGAAGAGCCACAATGTCTTAGAGCATGGGCAGTAGTGCACGGGATGGACCTGGAACAGACCAGATCGTGAGATATCAAAATAGAACTAGGGCAGCAGGTGGTTCCGATGAGTCCCGACTTGGATATGGTAGTGATCTCATTGAAGTGAGTCCTGACTTGAGTATGGTAGTGATCTGATTGAGGAACACCAAATGCGATGTGATCTTGAAGAGTTATGAGCAAAACTTACCTGCTTATGCAGCCTGAGCCGGGACGTACCTGAAGACACGGCTTCTGGTGGTGTTTTAGTACACATAATCGGACCTGTATTCACGATATGGAACACGTGGCGCTGGTATGAAGCTCTCCACGATGCTCTCACGTTAGAGTCTCATGTGACATTCTGATCTCGAGACCTCAAGCCTTCATGTCCAGCGAACTCGTTTGCACGGGAAAAGCACTGCAGAAGAAAGGAGGTCGTCCAAAAGACCAGCAGGTTAATGGTCAGGCATAATAGCCCTCCTCGCCTACAACTAACTAGACATCTCCTCATCACGCATGCACTTCACAGGCGAGCAACATAGCACCGCCTGGCCAGCGATATCCAGACTGTTCTGCTTGCCAACTTTCATCAACTTGACAAACGAGGGCAACCACCAACGGCCGCGTTCTCGGACCACACTACCTTCTTTAGGGAGACCCAATACCAGCCGGTGCCTCTCCGAGCCCCTCCATCTTCAACGCCCTCCACTCCTCCGACACCTACAACTACAAGACATTGCTGCACATTCTTCCCGTGCACATAGTCGTTGCTTTCACTCGGCACACCCCGAATTGATCAGCACTGTCCTCGACCAGGCCGTAGCAGCGCACGAGGTGAGTTCTTTCCTGTTGCATGTTGCGCACCTGAGGTTGCAGGTCGAGGCCACACTCCCTCCCAGCCCTCATCACATGCAACAACCACTGTCATCGAAGGCCGGCACTGCTATCACTCAATTGAAGCACGTGAACGTATCGTGCAACTTCCCAGAGTCACTCCTCTTTTCTCGCCATCGTGCCTTAGACAGAAATCTCACAATTAGCTTTAGTTGGGAATCCCTCCACCTGCTCAGCCCCTCCCCCTTCTCCCCCGTCCACCACCACACTCTTACTTCAACAACATCCTGCCTGCCTACCTACATCACGCGCCCACTCAGGTACTTACTGATTATCGAAGCAGCGCAGACATCGCAGATTGAGTACATGCCGAGCAGCCGCAAGCTTCCACGTGTCGGTTGAAGGTGAGATTGAAAACATTTACCCCTGATCCAACATTTCTTATTTGATCAATACTTACCAAGCTCAGTGCAAAGATGGCGGCTTCCGTGGGGAGCTATCGCGCGGCCCTTGGTCAGGTCGCTGACCTCGGTACCCTCTACAATGCCCAAAACTGACTCGTTCCTGCCTTCGAACTTGGTCACTGGACTTCCCTCCCCAAAAGCTATCACCTCGGATAAGAGCACCTCCTACAAGACTCACATCGCTCAAGATGATACATTCCAGAACAAGTTCGAAGCCTTGGGCGTCAGCACCGATCTCGGTGCAAGCTTTCTCGCGGGCATGGTAACTCTATTTGGCGCTGGCGGTTATCTGGTCTTTGCTCGCCTGGGCAAGCAACACGTTGAAGGCGCTGTCTGCCTGGAGATCGCGACCGAGAAAGTCAGCTTGGGCCCACGGCATATTGAGCCGGTCAACGTTTCCGCCGACGCATTTGACTCGAAGAATGCCACTCACGTCGTGGTCGGCATCGTGTTCGGCGTCAAAGTCGTCTTCGGTGCCAGACTGCCATCACAGGAGGACAAGCTCCAGACGCAGCATCAAATGGACACCAAGCTGTCGTCTCTGCGTTCTTGGTTGGATCGCAGAACGTCTGCTACTACCAGCAGTAACATCGACCATGCACCTCTGGATACACTTGATGAGCATCTTGATGATATGAATTACGCGATCTTTTCCGACCTTACGGACTGGGAGCGCATATACAACCTCAGCGTCAAGGACAAATCTGAGTTGATGAACGACCTCCCTAATGCCTTGAAGCGAGCCGACTATGGTAGGGGCGATCCGATCGCGTACAGCCTCGTCCCAATCGAGTACATGCGCTTAATGCTGGGTGTTCCCTCTCACCAACAGGCTCCTGTCCAGCAGCCTGCAGGTGCTCTGCTCAGACAATTCATACACTTTTTCGATCAATGGCAAGAAGTGGAAAGAGACATCAAGAATTTCCAGGAGAAGCGCATGACTGCTACGCTCCCTTGTACTGATCCTGTCATCAACCTTCTAGAGAGAACGCTCAAAGCGAAGTCGAGCATGAGGGATGGATTTCGCGAGGCTCTCAAGCACGCCAGAGGCGCTGCAGACCCCAATGATGCTCTTACCCGCATACTACATAAATACTGTACCTCCACTGAATCCCCAAAGGCTGTTCAAGAAATACTGGCTAAAGAAGCTGGAGATTCGGAGTTCAAAGCAGGAGTTACCGGTAACGGCGGCCAGTACACTGACTTCGCAGGCGCTCAGCGAGCGGTGTCGGTTAGAAGCAACATCTACATCAAGTACTCCACTGAAGACATGAAAAGGGAGAAGACATCCTGGGAGGCCAACCAAAGAATCATTTACAACCTCCTCAAACGCAACCCCGGAGACTACCTCGTCGCCGTAGCTGAATGCAAGCCAAAGCAGCTAGCCTTCAACAAGGCGCGTGTTACGTTCTATTCTAGAGGGGAAGCAACCATTCACGATATGCTGGACAATGTGGATCTCGTCGACCAGGCGTTTGCTCGATACGATGCCAAAAGCCTGGATACAACTGGGTGCCACCATCCTACTAACCGGAGACCAGTCAGCCTTGCCTGTCCCGGGAAGAACTGCAATCAGAACACGCTCTGCTCCTGGACCTGCTACAAATGCCGCGTCCCGTTGAAGTACTCTGATGAGTTCATATATTGCGATTGTGGGCGAGCGCCGACCAAAGCATATTCGTGGCAATGCAACTCGGATAACCACGGCAGTGGTTTCACCAAGTACCGCCTATCGAAGCTTGGTCCAAACTTGCAGGCGTTGGGCTCATACAAGGAGGTCAATATTCTCTTGTTGGGCGAGATGGGTGTGGGCAAGTCAACGTTCATCAACGCGTTCTACAACTACATCTTCCTTCGAGACGCTTGATGACGCCATGTCTCACGGAAAGCTCGAGTACCTGGTCCCAAGTACCTTCTCCATGCAGCACAAAGACCCACGATCCCCGGATGGTTCGTTCCATCACAGTCACATCCAAGTAGGACCGAGGGACAACGAGCATGATGGGTCGCGTGGAGATTCAGCTACGCAGAAGGCGACAGTCTATCGGATGACTATGGGCGACGTAGTTGTTCGACTCATTGACACGCCTGGAATAGGGGACGTTCGAGGTATCGACGCTGACCGCCGCAACCTATCCAACATTTGCGCACGCTGAATATGTACAACAATGTACACGGAATTGTTATTCTTCTCAAACCAAACACGTCGCGCCTGACGTTGATGTTTCGATTCTGTGTCCAGGAGCTTCTCTCATCCCTTCATCGAGATGCGGCGAGGAACATCGTTTGGGGTTTTACCAATACCAGGATCTCCAATTACATGCCAGGTGATGCTTACGGACCTCTGGAGACACTTCTCAAGAAACACAAACATTTGGGGCTGACGCTTAACGCCGAGTCAGTCTTCTGCTTTGACTCTGAAAGCTTTCGTTGCCTGGCTGCCAAGAAGCAAGCAGGTATTGACTTGCCTCACATGGAAGATTTCAGGCGAAGTTGCGACAGATCGGTTGTCGAGACCAGACGCCTCATCGAACACTTCGCAACAATCAAGCCACATCACATCAAAAGCACGCTGAGTCTGAACCGAGTCAGGGAACTCATCTCACAGCTGACACGTCCAATGGCGGAAATCGAAGACACCATGCAGAGAACCATTAATCTCAATAGGGTCAAGATAACCGAGCTAAGTGATGCAAAATGCAAAGGCGACGACCTCCGCAAGGCTCTTCACTTCGAGCGAATCGAGATCCGCGTCGAGCGACTTGAATAACCTCGGACTGTCTGCGAGCATGCCGACTGCGTCGAAATGAAGGGTATTGCTGGAGTCAGGCGGCCTGTCTACCAGTCGCTCTGTCACGACCCCTGCGATCTTCAAGATGTAGACGAAGACACAATTGGACACCACAACCTGGTGTACTGCGCTGCCTTCAATTTGGCTATTCATTGCACAGAGTGTAGCCACCACTGGCAAGAGCATATGCACATCCGTTACTCTCAGTCGGAAGAGGTGGTACAAGCCACAGATCAGGACGTGCAGCAGAAAATCGACGCGAGCCAATCTGATATCCATCTGAGAGAAAGCGGGATTAATTCTCTCGAGACTCAGATCAAGGAGATTGAGGCTGAGTTGGGGCAAGTCAGAGAGGCTGCGTGCCAATTTGGCTTGTTCTTGAAGAACCACAGCATTACCCCTTACAACGATGCCATGATCGCTTATCTCGATGAGATGATCAAAGAGGAACGTCAAGTCGTGCAGCACGCTCACACTAGGAAGCTAGCAGTCCCCGAGAACGAGCAGCGTCTTGCCAACCTCGAAGAAAGCAAGCGGGCCTATCAAGAACGAATCAACATCCTGGAGACTCACATGAAGGCTGACAATAATGTTCGCCTACTAGATGAACAGGGTGTAGATGACCTGGTCAACAAGCTCTATAACTTGAAGTATTGGGGCAAGACCCTGCAAGGTATGAGAGCTATGCTGGACTGGTCCAAGACCAATGGACACCGCGAGCACCAGCATCGTCCGAAACCCAACGGGGTATGGCAAGCCATGGCCTCGTTCGCATCGAAATTGATGCCTCGATTTCGCAAACGCACCGCAGACGAGGCCAATGGAAGTGCGGCGAATCCACCTCCCCGCCAGAGCCGCCGACTCAACCCGAGCATGAACTGATCTCGCCGAGACTTTGCCGCAAGACATGAATGGTGCTGATGCAGACACGAAATATGCATCACTGAGACCAAATTCTTCCGAGTTGCTGATACTTACAGTTCACTCCACTGTGTGGATTTAGGTAGATAGCCATGGCTAATCGTGTAGATTTCATGAACTTCCATCAATAAAAGCTTGCGTTCATCTGACAATTCGTATCGTTGACCCGACAGCACATCGTGACCACAACCAGAAGTACATACCTACGAAACTCGTATATTGATTTATAGGCGGGTCTAACAATTCTTTCCTCCTATCTCTGAGCCGCTGATTTGGGTTATAGGTCAACATGCGATACTCATGGACCATCGTGGGAATCATAACTTCATAAGTCCCTTTGCAGTGGCAAATGGTTCGGACCTGTGAGGGAGCGTCCTCATGTATGGGGGCGCCAAGATACCACAACGCAAAATAGCTGGTACTACGTCTCCTTTGCTTTTATGCCACGCCGTCCGCCTAAGGAATTCAGCCGTTCAGGTTGCACCACACACTCCTTTTCAGCCCAAATGGGGAAAGTGGAGGCGACTGGCAGAGGCAACCCCTTCTTCCCCGAGAGCCAAAGTGTGGACACCACTTCATCCAAACCATACCGAGCAGACCACATCGTCATCATCCCGAATGACATCTGAGTAGCCAATCCAGCATCGCAATGGCGTTCATAAGACCGTATAAAGAGACAGACTTCGCCGCCTGCGCAAACATCGTACGCCCATCTCTCCAACGTCCTCTACGCACACCCACCTCCGCACCCAACTTATACCTCCACCCTCACTTCACATAGGCACCTCACCCAACACATACCAACTAACAACCACAAGTGCATAGCGACCCTCCCACCCTCCCTATCCTCATCCCCAGAAGCAGCCAGACTCTTGCCCTACCTCTGGACCCACCAATACACGCTCCTCCCCCCCTCCACCAGCCACGTCCTCGACGACGGGTCCGACGCCGCAGTAGGCTACTGCATCGTCTGCCCGGACGTCTTCGCCTTCGTGTCAGCGTACCCACGATACACCACCTCCATCCTCGCGCGGGACGTCGCGAAGCCCGCGCAGCTCGCGACCCGGGAACCCTGGACCATTACCAGCACCAGTGTCATGGGCGAGTCAATCGTCAACCCAGTAGCGCTGGCCCAACTGGCGTACCGCGCCGACCGGATACTTCTGGAAGGCAAAAAGGCCCTGACGAGCCGCTGGCGCGCGACGATGCACATTGACCTGCTGGGGCCGTGGCAGGGGAAGGGGTGGGGACGTCAGCTGATCGAGCGGTTTGTGCAGAGCGTGCGGGAGAGCGGTGCCGACTATGACGAGGGCGAGCACATTGGCATTGCTGGTGAGAACGCCAAGGTGGTGAGGTTCTATGAGAATGTGGGTTTTCGGGTCTCCGAGGGGGGTGAGGAGGAGGGCAGTATCTGGATGGTGAGGAAGACCTGATGGTACAAAGGGATGACTATGGTATGTCAATCTGTCAGGGGCAGCTGGTTCTATAGGCCTGTTTGCAGAGCGAAGACTACTGCGCGTTGTTCCATACTTAGTTTCCATACTTGCTGGCGTGCCATGGCAGGAGGAACGCAGCGTCGAGTGTGATAAGGTCCTGGGTTAACATCACACTTAACACCATCAAAGTACTAGCAACACGAGAAAGTTTACAGGTGCTGGCAACAGTCTCTGCACTCCACAACATCACGAGGCATACAATGACGTAAGGATGTAGGTTTGGTCATTCAAACTAAATCAACACCACTCATCGCGTGTGCTTATGCTATTGCCAAAGGCCGACCCATTAGTGAGCCATGAGGCAGTATCCACCATCTAACTACCCCTTTATTGCCATGTGATACGACGCCTCCCAGTCCTAGAGCATTGCTCCGGGAATACAAATGATATCTTCAAACCGAGGAGGGGCTAGTTGGTCCATGCTATTTTTGCCCCGTCCGCCAAACGACCGAACACTGTGACTTCCTGCTTCGAATCCGAGGCCAGCCCGAAGACTCAGCGATATGTGACCTGTGCAAAGAAACGTAGGAAATGTGTCATGTCGAGATGCGATAACCATGTACAGAGAATATACAATAGGTGCCCGGGTGAGTGTAAAGGTGATGGAATATGTAGTCTCGTGAAATGTCGTAAATGTTCAACAGCCGACAGCTGACTGGAATACAGGATTGTGATGTGGGCGGACGTAGGCTTGTTACAGGGCCAGCAACTCAGATCATACCACCAGACATCCCCATCTTGTCGGCACGATTTCTGGCCTGGGTGGCGACCATCCTGGATGCGGGAGGCCCGACATTGATGGGCGGGCTGTTTCCGCGGTTCCTGTGGTTCGGGTTTATGTGTGGGGCGTCAGAAGACATCTGGCGGAAACGCCTTCGATCGCCTGGGGATCCATCCTCGTTATTGAGGGAGAAGTTGCTGCCCATACTACCGGCTGAATGGCTCGGGGGTAGATTGGGTGTGCTCGCATGTGCCTCGTCAGCGACACTGTCGCCCCTCCGGCGGTTTAATGATTCGAAAACAGTTCGCGTCTTTGAACTGTCCTGGCGCCGCCTGGGGTTGATAGGAGGCAACGGTGGCGCTGGCCGACTGTTGCTGCGCGATCGGTTCCCGGCTGCCTCGGCGGGAAGCGCCATTGTAGGCACACGAGAAGTCGACATGACGAAAGTAGGTTCCGAGATGTCTCTGGCGTATACTTTGCGTCTCGTTGCGTCACTCAGTCCGGGGACACTTGATGCGCCGTTGTCATAGCTGTTACTCTGGGGAGCAGAAGGGCGCTGGAGAGACGAGACAGCATTGGGAGTGGGCGGTGCCGAGCTCATGAAGGGTGACGGTATGGGAGAGATGGGTGAGGGCTGACCCGACTCGTGGGCACGAGAAGATGGTTGAACCTGCAGGTTGCCATTCGAGGCGAAAGCCAGTTTATTTATCTTTGCAGTGACATTGGGATGCGGCTGCGGTGGCATGATTGGCGAGCGCCTGATATCTGTTCCCGGTAGGCCAGGGGAGCGCAGCTGAGGACGCGGTGCTGTACCAGCGGGGCCCAGGTGCAAGTTTTCTCGAGCGATGGAGCCATCCCTGGGACGTACCGGCCTGCTGTTCGATCTTGTCCCGTGGCTGGAATCCGAACCACTCCTGCCACGATCAGCACGCGAGGAGGCACGGGCCCGCGAGGAGGCACGGGAGTCAGGGTACTGATTGCGATGCCTGCTTTCTTCGCTTGGCATCCGCTGCTGGTAGAAAGCGGGAGGCTGCTTGCGGTCTCCGCTTGGCGATCGCGCTCCTTGGGAAGCAGGAGCCGAGGGAGGTGCCCTGCTAGGTGGCGAGCTTGGGGAAGATTCATCTGCTAATGAACCTTGCGATAGCTGGTTACGCCTTGCTTGTAATTCTTGTTCCTTCAGCCGTTGTAATTCACGTTTCGCCTGCCTGAACGCACGGAGGCCCGCATGTGGTTCCTCGACGCCCGTGGCCGTCTTGCCATCCTCGTATTTCGGAACTCCGTTTGCGTCTGTCTGAGCTTCCTCACGCATCGGCTCGCGCGCTGGGCTTGTCGCCTGGGAACCGCCAGGGCCGATTCCCAGCATTTTCTTGGCTTTGGACTGAGACGGCTCTCGGCCACGATCGACCAAAGACGTACGGCTGCTCGATGGCCGTAGGATACCAAGTCCGTTGGACCGTGGCGGTGGTAGGTCGGCCAAGTCGTTCTGGTCTCCAAAGCGGTGTGGAGAGGACGATCGACTGTCTGTTTCAACGTATGTAGTCAGTCTCTCGCGCACGCGCCGCGCGCCGTCTGCCAGTTGGCTGGCGAACTCGTCCGGATCTTGGCGATTAGTTGACGAGAAGGACCGCCCTGTCATCATTCCTTGGTCGGAATCCGGCGCAACATGCTCGACATCAGGGACAGGTTCGTTAACGTCTAGGTCCAAGTTCCAATCACGATCTTGATATTGCACTCCCCAGGGGTTCGAACTCATTCCATAATCCTGAAAGGTTCTCGTATCGTCCAAGTCGGCGCGGAAGTGGGACTCGAACCCAGCTGTGGGAGGTGCGCCGCCATACATCGACGACGCATTACTGTCGCCTCTGAGATGTTGACGGACCATGCCACTGAGCCCGGCCCCGGTGGTTGGGCCAAGTGTGGGCGAATCCGCTGGCGATATGTCCCTAGAATTGGGTGCTACAGAAGATGACGAGATTTCCGCAATGGGCGAAGGCTCGTCACCCATCTTCGAAACAACGGACAGCGGGGTTGGCATGGCCGAGTCCCTGAAGGCAGGGTGCTCCCGATCTGACGGACGGCGCAGTAGTTGGGGCGAGGGCGCGGGCTCTGGTGAAACTGCTGGAGACGTCTCGCTATCATCAGCATCAGCCAGGAAGGAGGTAGAGGAAGCCTCCCCCACGGGAGGTGGCTGTGTTGCAGCAAACGAAGAGCTGTGTTGGTGCTCGAAAGGCGAGTTTGGAACTGATGAAGACGACCGAGACCTGTCAGTCCGCTGTGACGCGTTGGACTCGTCGCCCGTTCTGAGGGTTGGAGTTCCACGTCCTTGCTTGAGCTGCAACTGCCTTTGCGCATACCTCGACTCGTCATATGGTTGCATAGGCTTCTGGAAAACCCCCAGAGCAGTAGCCTTGCCACGGTCGTTTGGTCCGATGGGCAGCATCGAGTTCTCGTCTGCCTCGCTGATGGGTGGGCTCAAAGGTGGTATCCCACCTAAATTCGAGCGGCTGTCTCCAGCACTGGGTACGCGGATGCCCAGGTCTGGGGTCCCGGCGGAGGAAGCCGTAGTGGGAGGGCTCATTGATCGCAGGTTAGGGGCACTAGCCTTGGCAAGGATCTTTCGCTCACCGCCGAATCGCTCCGCGAAGCCGAGAGTCGTTGGCGACGGTGAGTTGGGGGCGAGATCCGGAGTCCGCGTACCAAAGGTGCGCTGCCGAGTCAACGTGTCGACGCGAGACAAGGCCGAAGATTGTTGCTCGTGGAGATCGTGGTTAAGACCTGTCTCATAAAGCCGCCTCGTTCGCGTGACGCTCCTCTCCAAGCCGGGCGTAGAGCTGCTTGGTGGCTGCCAGTCCTTCAGCGAAGGAGCTGGCTGTGAGGATGTAACAGAAGTCGCGGCGGTTGAGTTTCTGGCTATCGACGGGATGGAAGACATGGTCGAAGAGGTTTCGCGCTTCTGATTATAGCCACGGTAGAAGGGTGATTCTGAGCGAGGAGCCTCGTGTTCCATTTCGGCCGAAGTCTTCCTCTCTGGCTCGTCTCGCTCGTCGTCGGATGGATTGCGGTCCCTTTCCGCCACTCTCCATTTCTGGAATGCTGACATGGCGACGTCGTGATCGTACAAAGCCCGGCCGCCCATACCTCCATCCAGCGTCTTGGATGAGTTGGCTCCTACCGGGATCTTGTAGATCTTCTGACGCCCACCAAACAGGTTGTTACCCTCGGTCGGTTTCGAGCGACCCATCATGCTAGCCGTCGTGACCGAGTCGGCGTCGTCGGACGAGTTGTACGAGTCCATCCGAGCGAAAGGAGCAGCGGCCCTGATGGATTCGACTTCGGCGATATCTCCCAAGCCCCGGAACGTCCCATAGTCCATTCTCGATTGCCGTTTGGGAAATAGTACACTATCATCACTAGCCTTGCCAATCTTGGAGTGTGGGTCATCCTGTTCCCTCAACATGGAGAACCGCGCAGACAGTCCAGTCATCAAAAGACTGGTGCGGAAGTCATCGGTGGTGGGTAGTGCTGTCGAAAGATCGACCTCGACCTTTTCGTTCACTTGGGCCTTCTTCCCTTTCCTGAAAGACCGGAAGGACGAAGATTCTGACTCTTGTGATGGGCGGGGAGCATCGCCGACGTCCTCCTTGGCCCGCTTCTTGGTTCGAAAGCGATTCATCGTCGCGGAGATGAAGGTCGCTTCTTGGGTACAGAGATAAGTTTACGCGGTGTGTATCGATTTACCACGCAAGCGGAGTATCCAGATTAATACGCGACTGGGTGTTAGAGAGCTGATCACGTCTTGAATGCCATGAAAGAGTGTCCTGGTAACCAGCGTGGGGGAAAGATCGATTGCGGTCAATAGCGAGTGAATAGGTGGATGTATTCGATATCGCGTAACAAATGAGTGTTCGGGTGCAAGCAGTCGCAATGCGCAGAAGTGTCTCGATAGGAGATGGGTGCGTCCGAGCAGCGAAAGATCAGAAAGAGAGTGTCTATAACGAGCGACGTATATGGTCAGTGTATGTTTCGGGGGGAACAGAGACGCGATGTCTCTTGCTGGGTGTAGTTAAGGGGCAAGGGGCTGCTTGCACCGGGACGCCGGGCCTGAGTTGCTGGGATGTTCAGCACGCGGGCCAGAACCTTGGTTGGCAGGCCGCACAGCACAGGCACAGGCACCAGAACAAGCATGGAAACACGCGGGAAGCAAAAGAGAAGAAAAGAAAAGCCGGCAACGGCCAGAGCGATGACGGTTGGGCAGAACGTACCTGACGTTGGGTTCGCCTGTGTCGGGACTGTTTCACTGCGTTACAGGCAAGAACCTGAACGGGGACCCGGCTGTCGACAACCTTGAAGAATCAAGCATAAATGATCTGATGGGCCGGCCGGCGATCACACGCGATAGCTGCTCCGTTTCTCGTTTCTCGTTCTCGATTCAAAGACCGGGCAACGAACGATAAGTATGAGAGGGAGGAGGCCTTATCACTGGGTGGCGGGTAGCGGAGGCAGCGTCGGGACGGGTTCTCGTCGTCGATGTTGTACAAACATCAATGGTTCCTGCGAAATAGGCTGGCAGCAGGCCGATGCTGTGTGACGACGCAGGACGCAGTGGTAGGCGAGTGGGCAATGGTCCTGGAACAAATGAAATGATTGAATGCTGTCCAAGGGAGTGTGAAGAGTGACTGCCAATTCGGTCGAATGCCAGTGATGCGCCCCAGGTGTGGTGGGTGTGGTGGGTATCGTGTGTTCTCCTTTCCCGAATGTACACAGAACGGATGTCTAATGTCTCGAACACAGCTGGAGGTGAGAGGTCGTCGTTGGTCTTGCGCGTCGAGGTAAAGAGTGACTATGGTGAGAGTTTAGGGTTAAGAGAAAGAGTGTGCAGAGTGTGCGTGTGGTCAATCATCAAGGAAAGGAAAAGAGATTCCGCATCCATCCCAGACCTGCCAGACAGCCAGACAGGGGACACAGGGGACGTGCGGGTGGTATTGGCGCCCTCATCAACAACCCATCAACCCATCAAGAAAGTGACGGTCCAAGACAGAAATGGAGAAACCGAGCCGGTGGAAATGAGAGACCCGCGCTAGTCTGCGGTAGGGGTGTTTAAGTGGGAGAGCCCCTGCAGGAACGGGGACAGGGGGGGTGTCAGTGCAGAATAGGGGACAGGAGCTAGAGGAGGTATCTGTGGACAGTGTATTGGTTCAAGATATACACTGTCTTCATTTAACGGTCATTCATCCAGTATCAGTGCCTTCAATGTTGATACCTACGGCAATGTGAATGGAAGCTTCATCAGCAACATCTCCACAACCACCAAACAGATGTGTTTGATTGTATGTGTATTAGGTAGTTACTATTGATAGTTTTCGGAGGTAATGAGAAGTTGTCTCGTGATTATCAGCCTTGTACTGGGATACACACATACATGTAGGTAATAAGGTAGGTAAGGTAAGTAGCTAGACCTGCTAAGTACCCCACAGCCCGACGTCGGTCCTAACATTGAAGACCTGTCCTTGCTTGCAGGGGAAGAAAAGAAAAGAAAAATGAGGGGGATGGGGATAAAAACAAACACTGCAAAGTTTTCGTCACCGGGATGCACTGCTAATAATAAATAATCAGATGGCCGGTCCATGACCTTCCTTGCTCCTGTATCGTGCCCTACGAGGCTACGACCAGAACGATCTGCCGCAAACCAGATGCATCAATTCGACTTTCTCCTTTCTGCCGAGTACTTTAGACATGACAGCTGCTTCATTCGTGATGACTCTGTCGTACGGAACTCATCATTGCGCTTTCGACCTCTCATCCTTCATCTTTGGGAGCACGTGTTGAGCATGCCAACAGAAGTTGCCAGGGAATGCCTCAGCTGTTTGCTTGCCTGGTCACACAGCTGGTGTCCCGACACAATCTTGCCCGAGCCGCAACCCAACGCCGATGCAGTCGGTCGAGCAAGTTTGCCATATATTGACGCCGTTGAGGGGCACGACCTGTCTAGTACTTGCTCGTGCAACATGTCGCTATTTTGATCAGCACCATGCGGTGCTCGGCAGGATCGATACATCACCACTCGATCGCGCAAGCACCACTTGCAGCCATGATCTGTCAGATCTCAAACGAGCTGAGCCAACTGGCGCTCCTTGGCCAAATCTCCTGTCGTCACACAGGAGTGCCTGTTTGTCATTTCAGACGACAGCGTCAGCATCGTCATGGTCATCGTCATGATTATCATCATCATCCAACGGGAGGATCAAACGGATCAAACGCAGTCTGACTAGTGACAATCCCACGCCTGATCTAATCATCTGGTGCTTTAGCCCCTCCGCCCGTTTGCTGTCAGGTCACCTCCTCTTTCGTACCCGGAAATGACCCCTTTCTTCGAGGTCGTCCATGGCCATTTATTAACAGTATTCGGCTGCGAAGGGGAGACGGGGTGATCGAGGCATATCCGTCTTCCCCGCAGCCAACTATACCCCGGCCAACGGCGTCCATACAATCAATTGGCCATCTGGAAGGGTGCGCGTGTCCAGCTGCCAGCTTGAGCAGTCAGTGTCTGAATGAGGCTTGCGGACAGTGCCAACACTTGGTTATGCAAATTCAGGGGCTCAGAGGAATCGTTGCCAGGTGTCTCGAGAGATACACCTGGCACACAGTGTACACGGTGCACACGGTGGACACGGTCGTCTGACATAAGGTAAGGTACCTCACATATCGAGTCTACATGTACGTACTGTACATACAGTACAGTAGTATACGCACAGCCATTTGCCCATTCGCCCATTCACGATTCACCGTCAGGACTCAGAACCGTTTGCCATCCACGGACGGCATCTTCTCGAAACCCCTCCCTATTAATTATCTACTATTTATTACGCGGGAGTATCTACAGTGAGCATCCCTGCTGGCCTGGCGCCGTTGCGGGTCGGCCTGCCTGCCTGCGAGCCGGCGGTCCAATCATGCTGCTGTTCCTGACGCTTCACCACGTTCGTCTAGCAGAACTCAGAAGTATGTCCGGCACTGTCCGCTCCTGGGATAAGGGTGGTCTTGGCAGCTTCAATTGGGTAGCATCCCATCGGCAGACTATGGGGACTTCTGCGTGCAGTCCCCCTTTCCCCCCTGCCCCCCCTGCCCCCGTCCAATCAAAGGGGCAATCAATCCATGGGACGATTGGGCCTGGATCGTTCCGAGTCGTTCACGGACCACCACCACACGGTCCATGGATGACAGTCTGTACAGCAGTCCAGCAGTCCAGTAGGAGTTGTCTGTTCTGTCTGTGAGAGCCCAAGACAGATTGGCTGAATGGGAAGAAGAGGTTGTGATAACCGCAGACCGGATGCACAAAAGAAGCAACCCTGCTTGTCAGTGGTCACCAACCGAGACGGGCATGTGCTTGAGCTGGTTGCATACTGTACTACCTACCACTTCTCATTTCATCACCCCGGCCGCCGACCCTCCACCCACCCACATACTGTGGCGGTTTCTCGAGATCTTTGGGACAGCCCCCTGGTGCTGCATGTGCTACTAGTACATGCCTAAGTACCTCGTACTATTACCATACCTAATACGCACGTACTTCACTTCACTGGTGAGTCTGATGAGCACCTGATAGGGGGCAGTCAAGACGACTTGGGGAGATTGCCTCTGGGCAAGCTCTGCAAAATGTATGATAAACAACAATCAGAGTTCGCAAAACCCGGGGTACAACTAATTAAGTTTAGCACGAAAGCCGACTTCAGCAGTTCAGGCAGTATGACTAATATGACTTCAAACGACCGCGTCGGCGCCGTTCACTTTACTCAATCCCGTTCGGACGAAACCAACACCTCCCAGCGGGCCGGTATTCCTAGGTAGCTACTTTACTAATATGGTTAGCAGATAAGCTGTAAGTAGCTCAGCAACAAGCCCTACACTTCGGTCGGTGATTTATCGCCCTGCCTAGATCGTCGATTCGACGGACTGAGCTCAATCTCGGTAGGAGGAGCTTCCATATTACACAGTAGAAAGCTCAAATCTACTAGCAGCCGGAGTTCGTGGGCATTTCCATGAATGCCCAATGCCCATGGTCCGTCCACCTTCCAGTGTCCACTCGACGAGCTGCGAGGGCGGCCGGGGGCTCACATGAAAGAGACAAACATCAGATGACAACGTGATGACATTCCACAGCGGTCTCGGCGTTTGGCATATTGACCCCGGATCATAACAACAGTCAGTGAGGCTCTGCCATGGCCTTGTCTGTCCCACGAGTCACAGTCTCAATCTATCTGGAGCTTTGCTTTTGACGTACCGTAACTGAGCACAGTCGACCCTCGTGTAGGACCGCAGGATCGGGAGCGTCAGCTGTGCCCGCTAAGAGCCTGAGCACATCGAGGAATGCCATATGATTGCCGAGTGCCACTCGAACATCTCTCACCTTTCCGAGATTGTCTGGTCTGAGACCATTGAGGTGGTCATCTATATATTTATACGCACGGCAGCGCGATACATGCTTTGCCTCTCTGGATGCAGGTGTGGTTGTGTGTCGCCGTCGCAGGGACCAAAGACGGCGCAGAATCTCAGCTGTGGTTCCCGTACCCAGACTATTGGGAGCCCAGGCTGACTGCATCTGTCACCAAGGGCTTTCTGCAGGACTGGAGATCCTCCCTTGCGGCAAAGTAGGACGGAGGGACTTTTAAGTTTTGAGCTTAATTCCCACCTCACTGCTGTCGAGATCTAATAACATCTGCTACCGCTGAAGAATGTCCCCATTCGTCCTTTCAATGCGACAACCCCCCCTATCCCCTGTAATGGCGGAGATGAGTCCGAGCAGGGGTCATGACTTCGCGGCCGAGGCGACGCGTCTTCAACCATCTAAAACTTCGGAAAGCAAGGCAGCGTCTCCGAGAACCTGCACTTCGATATTGATCGCAGTGTATTCGGACTGCTTTTCCTCGTGATGACACAGTTTCTAGGCGAGCGCTGGATATCGCTAGGTACCTTGTGACTGATACGTCCTGCTTCCACCTAAGGACAGTGGGGACTCGGGATGTCATCACCGCCCGGGTCGTTGACCTCCGCCCTTGCTTGGATATTCGTCATCAAAGTGCTTATTACAGCACTATCACCATTCAAGCACACGCCGCGACATGAACCCAACACCGAGATATGGACTGCTGTCGTGATCCTGCTTCTATCTGTACGACAACCACGGCGCTACATGATGCGTCTCGTTCGGTGAATCTAAGCTCGACGCCATACTCGAATGAGAGAGCGTGAAGTCAATCAACACTCAAAATAGACGCGTCGAACCGCGCCATCTTGCGAGCTCTATCCTGACTGCGGAGTAGCTTCACCTTGATTACGACGCGGGGTGAGTTTCAAGCAATGATAGCTGTAGTACCTCATAGGGTATCATCACAGAACCCCAAGCCCTTGGCCTTCTCCATACCGCACTTGCTTATCCTATATGATTTACATGGACGTGCCACCAAAACCCCAGCAGTTCCTGCGACTATAGGACCAAAGCTTGGAAGCATTGATTGACCCTTACCTTCAACCTTGGTGCGCAACGAGGCTTGCACCAGTAGTCTCTCCCGCATTGCTTCAACCACCATCGCCACGTCTAGCTCAACCAAGACACTTGAGCTCGTCACTACGAATATTACTATCCTCCAGTGATCATTACTCGTTATGACGGCAACTTCCTCCCATCGAGTCACATGTAAACCCTGGCCTCGTCAAGAAGAACACTGCGACACCAGGGGAGGATGGTTGCGAAGTCATCGCATTGGCACATCGTTACATCCCGCACAAGACACCTCGACAGCTGTGTATCCCGTCCTGGAATTGCCTGTTGCTGTGAATAATGGAAACGGGAGCGCCAGTAGAAGCGTCGCAGAGACAGCCAGGCGCGGGATGAACCACACGGTAAACGGCCAAGCCAGCGCGGCGTTGATCTTGGCCAATGCCCCCAATCGTTCAGACACCATGATTCGTTTCTGGCCTGAGGCTGCATGGGCTGTTGCGGGGTAAGTCGTCAGGTGTGTGATGTGAATGAGCAGTATTTGGGAGACCAGTGAGGTGGTTTTGAGAGGCTACGCGAATAGGGTTTGCGACGAAGCTGGGCCTAAGTCACCTTGGCTCGCGGGATATATCTCGCGCACATGGGCACTTATGCGGTTGAACTTGATACACCATCCATATTCTCGGCTTCGAATTCGCATCACACCCTCTAAATCACATCCTACACGATATCACGAGTTCAACAGAAGCTCATCTTTACATTGACCGCTACCGACTATCCCAAACCAGACCTACCCAACATGTATCCTTCATACTGCTGCCAATGTGGTGGTATCTTCGTCATCAACACAAGCTGCACCTGGTGCAAGCACGAGGAGTGCGCCAAATGCTATTGAGCAGTGCATGAGTCTTACACAGAGAGTATGACTGCAGCCGCCCTCTGCGCTGTGATAATGACTGACTGGATCATAGGTCTAACAGAAGAGATGAGGACCGTCATGGAGATGGAATGAAACAACGACACTGCTTCGCTCGTGTTTGGATATCCAAGGCCGGCGTCTCTGTATGCATGGTCTGGGCTGGGTTTGAGTTGGGCGGAAATTTGTCATAGGAAGGGCGAGGTTGCGGAACACCGCATCGGTCTTTGTTGGTATACCCGGATGGACAGGTCATATGTTGCTCTATCGACGATCGGCTAATTCGCAAACACACACTTCTCGATCCAACCCAAGTAGCATCCAGTCGGGTACGTATTTCTTCCTGACTATGATGCTGTATTGTAGTGTCTTTCCATAGTGAACTTGGTCCCTTTACGTTGCCTCCAGACGTTGCTAGTAACCCCTCATGGAATCAGGAATTCACCTTCATGAGCAGGTGATACTTTGCGAGTAGATTTACAATGCGCATGTGGCCCTCGTGGCTGTGGTTCGATACTTTCTTTGAACAAATTGACTTAGAGTTTGGGAGATTCTGCTTCCACTCTGCCACAGAAATTGAACCATAGGAAACATGACTTCTGGTGCCGGCTGCTTCCTGTTCAGCTATGTTCTAGCCCTGTATTCGTAGATGTTGAACCCATGATGGTGTTCATGCTGTGCCTTGACTCGCTATGCAACCAGTTGCTTTACTTTTCTTCTTCCGATGAGACATATTATCAGTCTCACCTCCGGCTACTTCTCATTCTCATCTTTCATGTCTTCCGCCCAGCCGTATGATCATTGATTCGAAGCGGTCGTGAGGTATATCAGCGATATGTTCCATTGAAACCACCATTCGTCGCTGAAGGACACCGTAATGATACCATTTCTACCCGAATGGATATAAGCCTGTCGAGCTATTGTTGGTACGAATTGATGCCAAGGACCACACAATGCTTGCTCCAGATGCAGGCCTATTGCACTAGGGCCAATGGCCAAGTGGAAGAAGGTAATATGAGGCTCTCTACTGGGGTAAAATGATTGCATCTAGGCATACAGAAGACTGTCGTTCATAGGCAATCTTGGCGTTTCGGTGCCCCAGCCCCTTGCTGTTAGATACTGCATGCTGGGCATACTCAAAAGACTTTCGGGATGTCTGTAATTTGTTGGTTGTCTTTTTCGTGATTGCTATGCTGTCGGAACGGCTGAGTCAGAAAAGGGGGTCGTCTAGGCTGGTCCCGCAACTACGATGAGTGGGAATATTCCATTTCAATATGCGGAAGGCTAATGGAATCAATAACCACATCAGTAGAACTGTTGACCTACTCTATCCATATGGACACCGATGCTACTGCTTGTTGCGAGTAGGCGACCTGACCGCCTGAGGCAGTCTTACAGGGTGCGGCTCCGTCCCACCATATTTCTACATGCTCAGCCACAGGCTGTGGCAGCCAATGGTATGAGGCTACCTATCCCAAAACGAATGCATGTAGTATCATGGTCTGACACTCCACTTGCACAAGCCTCATCAGCATGACCCCTGAGTCCAACTGTATTGGTCCTACTCGTGACTACAGAGTTGTACGTACTTAGTAGGACTGTGCGGTATGCTCTGCTGTTCTGGAATTTAGATTTGTTACCTCTCCTCGCTAGATAGACGACCCTCCCGGAATGTTGGTGACACCATGTGGCTCCATCGCAGTCGCCCTAGCAAACCGACTCCATGGGTCTATTACCAGCCACGCACTAATAAAGGCCGCCAAACAAGGGCAAGGCAGTCTCGCATACCTATACTGACCTCTCAAACAATCTGTCTACCTATCTGGAACAGCTTCCACCGGTCACTGTATTGGTGACTGTGGAGCATCGGCGAGGCTTACAGGTCGCCAGGATGGTAAGTAGTAGCGCGGTGCCATGCTGGAGGTAGGTAGACTCTCTGCCAGATTTCTTCGTGAAGGTACTGTTGATCACTAACCAGATTGATAGTACGCGATGACTTCAAAGGTATCTTCCCATATAAAAGAATAGCCAGTATACACGTCTAGGGCCCCTAGTCTAGCGTTTGCGCTACTACTTACCATCCTGGCGACCTGTATGAGTCCTTTGGCCATGCCTAATCAATCGGCCTGGATGTCTGATGTGTGACACTTGAAGCCCAGCCGAATAAAGGGTGGAATCACACCGTCAGAAACCTGCCGCTGCCTGTTCTTGAATCGACATGGCTGACCATCTGTTTGTGGGCAGCTTGATTGCTGGTTCATATGATGCACCCGACCCCAACATGTTCCGCGAGTGTTACCTTGGACTTCTTTGTTATCAAACCACGAAACCCAACGCTCCCAGTCGCTTGCCGTGCCTCCCAAATCCTCCTCCACAGAACACAGAGAAAAGCCAGCCAACAGAATGGTACAGCCTCCCATTTCAAGTATAAGTTGACAGCTATTCTTGACTCTCGTAACTTCTTCTTACCACTCATTCATACCTTTCTACAGGTTCGTAATCTATTCCGCAAACGCCATACGACCACGCTCGAAATGGTGAAGAAAGAGGAGTTCTCGGACGAGTCCGTCAGATCCATCCAGTCGTTCTCGACACTGAGCTCAGACGACCCGAGCGTAACCATTCATCCACTTGGCAGCAACGATGGAGTGCTCTTACAGGTGCTACCGCCTATGTAGCGAATGGACCATGACACGCGGCACGTGGCGTGCGATATCGTGCTGGTGATTGATGTGTCTCTAAGCATGGGAGGTGATGCCCCGGCAGCAGTGACTGACGAAGAAGGCAACCACTCGAGAGAAAGCTTCGGCCTCTCCATCCTCGACTTGACCAAGCACGCGGCTCGTACGATCATCGAAACGCTCAGCGAAGGAGACAGGCTGGGCATTGTTACTTTCAGTGATACAGCAAAGGTATCAGTCGCTCTGGCGAAGACGAGTTCCAAATGCTGATCCAGCCTAGGTGGTGCCAAAACTGGTCCCGATGACAGATGCGAACAAGATACTCGCGCGGTCGAATATCGACAAGATGCGACCTGAGGACGTGACAAACCTTTGGCAAGGGGTGAACGAAGGCCTGGGGCTTTTTCATGGCGCTGACACGGGCCGAGTACCAGCGTTGATGGTCGTCACTGATGGACAGCCCAACTACATGTAGGTGCAATGCGTGTTCCAGCACAGCTCAGCTTGAGTATCTGGACCTAACACATCATTCAGGTGTCCCGGGCAAGGCTATCTACCAAAGATCAGGTCCATGGGCCCACTCCCGGCGACGATTCATACCTTCGGCTTCGGCTATAGAATTAGATCGGGGCTGTTGAGTTCCTCGCAGAGATCAGTGGCGGTAACTATGCCTTCATCCCTGACGCTGGCATTATTGTAAGTTGCCTGCCTGTCTGCCTTTGGACGATTCGCTAAGTCAAGCCATGAGACTGTGTTCATCCATGCCGTCGCTCATTTGCAGACGACATACGCCACCAAGTGCACCCTCGAAATTTCACCCCCCGCCTCTATGAGGCTGAGGACGACGACCGGCAAGATCATCAAGACCATCAAGACCATCAAGACCATCAAGACCATCGAGACCATCAAGCTAGAGGAGTAAGCAGAGTCGACAGGCAACAAGCTGATTATCGACCTTGGAAATCTGCAATATGGACAATCCCGAGACATCTACCTCGAGAACGTCGATGACTCTGGCCACAAGATCAAGTCCGAACCTTCAGAAGAGAAAGCCACCCTCACCGCAAAATTGACATACTCCACGCAAAGTGCTCCGGAATACATAGTCATCGAGGACCAGAACCTGCTGATTACTTCTTCCATTCCGAAGGCAGTAGTAGCTTACCATCAGAATCGGTCAATGCTCTGCAACTTTCTCCTATCCCTCTTCTCGCAGAGGAAGGATGGCGAGTATGTCACGCAACCATCTGCCGATTTCGAATCAAACAAGCAAGCTCTCCAGAAGCTGTTGGACAAGATCCCGGCCAAGAACTACAAAGACCCGCACAACCAGTCTCTCATGGAGGATCTTAATGGTGATTCCCCGTGCGGACAGGTCAGCCCGGCTCTGTCGAGCAGGGAATACCTCGAAAGGTGGGGTGGTCACTAATTCTTCAGCTTGTGGAATGCTCATGCGAAGCAGCTGTAAGTGTCTCGAACCCTTTTGCCTCCTATCGTATCATCGCTAGTCACTAACTCGTACGACTCCCTAGGTGTAATTCCTTCAAGGATTCCGGCCCGAATATGTACAATGACAACCCATTCTTCATCAAATGCAGAGGTCTCCTGGACAAAGCTTTCGACAAACTCCCACCGCCGGAGCCCTCAAATAAGGTCACGGCAAGAGCTGACAGCTACCGAGGCGCTCACCAGCCGCCCCAAGATATGTCATTGTACAACCAGCCCAACGGTAAATGTTTCGCCGCTTCAAGCAACATCGAGCTGGCAGACGGTCGCGAGATACCGGTGTCCAAGGTTCGCGGAGACTTCGTCGTCCAGACGCCGTCGGGACACAGACGGGTCATGGCGGTGCTGAAGACGAAGGTCAAAGGGATCACCATGTGCAAGATTGGCGACCTCGTAGTCACCCCGTGGCATCCCATCAGAGCTGAGCATGGATGAGTGTTCTCTTCCACAGTTGCGGAGAAGACGGTCAAGTACTCAGGGACTATCTACTCGTTGCCCCTGCAACCCGATGAGGACGTCGATGCCCACGTTGTGAAGATAGGAGGGCTGTGGGGCGTGACTCTAGGCCACGGACTGGTCGGCGGTGGTGATGTTCGCGCACACCGTTTCTCCAGAGACTACGGAGCGGTATCCAAGGCGCTGATGATGCTGCAACCGAGAGAGAACGGTATCGTACAGTGCAATGGGGTGAAGAGGGGAGGCGAAAACGGATTGGTCCATGGGTTCAAGGCAGTGGACTACATAAGCCATTGGTGAGAGGGTACATTAGATACCTACTGGGATGGGTGGAGGGATGATGTTGTTGGATGGGAGGTTGATGTTGGGAACGTACCTTATGGTACCCAGCTGGATAGGCATGTGTGTGTGTGTGTGTGCTGATGTGAGAGGCAGCCGAGCTGCTACATTCATGCTCACCTAGGTACCTTAGGTGTGGTCAACATGTCGACAGCATCACCATCACAATTGTTCATGGATTTTTGCTGTAGACATCCCACAGATCCATCCCATTCCACCTCAATATTGCTCGGCTGTGCGTTACCAAGTCATCTACCTCATCCATCACCCGACTCATTTCGTCAAACCAAATCCGCAGGAGTACCTCAACTTCGAGTAAGCGCTCCTCTCGACATTTCCATCGCGATCAATCCACCGAGGACCAATTTTTCTGCGATGACCACGACGGAAGCCCTTACCGCAATGGAACTTGCTCCCAAGATGGCCGTCGTGCTGCTCGCTGTCACGAGCTACTCATCAGATGCAGAGATGCGTCATTAGAAAGCATCACAGACTGGACATTGGCCTACAAACCCCTCCAAGACCGACCAATACCGGTCCTTGACCAAGAAGATGCAGGCCGAGGCCACCGTACCGGAATCTACTGGTTCCTTATCACGGTTTTCATCGCGTTCTTCCAGATGCACTCGATGTCGAATCCTCGCCAAACCACCCCCTCGAACAATGCCCGTTTCCTCGCGCATCAGGGCCTCTCCGCCTAGCAAAGTCGCCGCCTATCGCTAGATACTACGACCAAAGCGATGTGACTGAGAGGTTACCTAGAGACGGTGCTGCTGATTGAGAGACCGCCTGAGGATCATCACACTGACTACCACCTGATGGTAGACGTCCACGGGTCAGGGGGTCTCCACGGGGCATCCCATCTGTGGCGGCATTGGCTCGCACCGGCAAAAGACTCTCTCACCGTTGCTGAATATCGTTACTGACATAAGCTTTGGTTTGAACGCCCGTGTCCGCACGGAGACAAGAATGGACTGACGTCTCTCCATAAGATCATGTCTGGGATATTTCAACTGACGAGTCCCGGCTGTCTGCCATCCATGCTCAAATCGTCGACTACTCGAACGCATTGAACGCCATGATGAACACGAAGTCTCGAGACGGCAGAATATTGCCTGCAGGGCAAATCGCACTGCCTTCCAAGCTCTCCCAGAGAACGGAGCAGGTGCGGCGCTCGACAAACATGGCAAGACTCTACAGGACCTGTTGAGCACCTCACCCAGAGTTATGCCGTGCTGGGGGGGCCCATCGTCGAGCAGATACCGTGAGAGGGCTCTTTGAGAGCAACTGGATACGACGCAAATAGAGCAATAGTATGTCAAAAAGTGCCGAGAGGTGTACCAAGCTTCAACATCAACGAAGGGTATTTGCCTGCGAGCCTTGGGGCATTATCCACACCACGCCACGCCATTCAATCTGTTATTCCCTTGTGGGAGATGATGGATGGCAAGACCTTCAAGGACGAAGCGCCGCTGGTATAGGATACTTGGTCTAGGGTACCGAAGACAAGTTACATAATCACATGGTGAGCGGTGTGCTGGCATAGCTGGAGTCTAATGACTTAGAGTTTCTACTAGAGAGACGCCGTCCCTCGAAGAGGCACAAACCTCATACCCACTCACGATGAGCACTACCGACATATAACGGCGTCATGGCCTCGTCTTGATCGTTTGCTGTTCACTTGTGGTATAGCAAAGTCCTCTGCCGTACTGGCGGAAATAATATGCGTTGTCCAGTAAGCCAGTTCATGGTCGAGGAGTAGGTATCCATTCTGGAAGCAGGATGAAGCGGAGCCGTCGCGTTGTCTCAGTGGTGATGTAATGCAGGTAAGGGGAGCGAGTCCCCGGATCTAACGGCTGCTCCCGCCGCTAGACTAAGCGCCTCTTTGTTATAATGACGTCGTCATGTCAGTTGTCTTGGAGACGGTCGGACGGAATGCGCTACCGTAGCGCTGCTCGTCATAGATCGAGTGTTGAAAGGGGCCATACAAACTAATGTCTAGCGATACCCCGGGTATCTATAAAGAGCAGGATGAACCCCCAAGAAGTTGCTTATACATAGACGTCAACTGCATGTATCAAATACTCGCACCAACTCGTACACAAACCCGTCTAGAACCACGAAGGATATCCATCATCACCCAGAGCATACGCAACATGCCTTCTTCCAAAGGGAAGCCCACGGATCCCGAGCTGCGCGAGCAGATCAAGGAGGGTATGCACCCCTTTGCTTCAAGGTTAATGCGGATATTGACTGTGGACAGAGATCAAAGAAGAACCGAACAATTCAGGAGGCGGGCAGGGACAGTGGTCAGCCTGGAAGGTACGAAGACGCCGCAGCGCAAGGCTATCTTGCATCTTGCCCCTGCTAACTTGTTGACCATGAAACAGGCATCCAAGCTGGCAAAGGAGTACGAGAAGCAGGGAGGTGATTATGAAAACGAACCGGGCTCCAAAAACGAGCCCAAGAAGGGATATCCACAGCCCAAGAGCGAAGCCAAGAAGAAGGCAGAGACATGATTCAAGCGTTGCCTCAAAGACCGTATGGGCGGAGCGTAACTTATGGATTACACGCGCGCGCAATGGGAGAAGTATTCTCTGCAGGTATGATTAGACCAACACGCAACTGCCATTCCGCCTTAAATGCAAACCAACCGACGACATTTGCATGTCTGAGTGGCGTAGTGGTTATCGCGCCAGTCTCACAGCTTCTTTATTGTGCACACTGGAGATCAAGGGTTCAACCCCTTTTCGGATATGTATTATGTATTTTTATTGCATTTCTACCTTCTTTTACCTCGTCCAGTCCAATGAACCCATAGGGGATATTGACTGGCACCTTTTTGGCTGGCCTGAGACATAGACAGCATGGTCACCTTGTGTGCTCATAGGACGGTCCGCAATATGCGCATCCATGTTTCCCGCCTCTGTATCTAGTCGTGCTTCCTTGCCAGTGACCCGAGCGGCAGGTTGAAAGGAGTCACACCGTTGTTCATCAGTCCGGCGGCGCCAGTGTAGTCTGGGCTTGATTTAATATTTGATCTCTCGCAGAATGTGCGTGATAAGGGAGATTGGGCGGGCAACTTACAACCGATAGCGGCCGCGACAAATCCAGTGCCAGCCGACGCCTTGAGAACCTGCGCACCATCGCTCATCATGTGGCCAGTCGCAATGAGGAGGAAGGTCAGGTCCACGAAGAACAGAAGGAGGAGCAGAGCCCAGGAACTTCGGGCCGCAGCGAAGGTGAATATGGTGCTGAGGATGAACCAGCCCCACACGAACATGGCGACGGCTTGGCTGAACTCGGGCGTCGGCAGGCCTGTCTCGGCATCAGTGTACGCGGCGATGATGCCGCTCCCAGGCAGGAAGATGAACGCGTATGCCAGATTGAACCCGCCGAACGAGCTGAAGACCGTGGCACCGAACTATTGGCAAGTCAGTCAACCGACGCGCCCCGTGTAAGTAGGTGGGAAGGACAGAACGTACCGTGTTTCCCGTGACGAACTCCATGATACCGGACACCACCTGACCGATACCCCCGTAGAAAATCATGTTGGCAATGACAATGTTGTTCACCGTGATGCCACGCGGCTGAAGCTCGAAAAGAGAAAGCATGAAAACACTTGTGGCGAACGAGAGCAGCCCCAATGGCATTGGGCTGGCGAAATCCCGGGGAATGTAGGGCAGGGCAGGCTGATCGCGAGGCGAGATGGTATGCTGCCTCTCCAGGTCGCCGCCAGACTTGCCATCGGTGGAAGAATTGGTGGGAGACATGGCGAGGTGGCTCGGAAGAGGATATGGGCTGAATGTCGTAGCTTTTGTCGTGCAGCGAGGTCTGCGAACAAGAGACTCGAGGATGATATGGCACCAGGAGGATGATCTACAACACACACAACGACGAGGTTGGTTGGAAGAGCGCGAGATTCGAGGAAATCCGTGGGATGGACAGAAGAAGGGTATTTACACCAGTTTTGCCCCGTCGCCGGACAGTCTAGGCTGCCGGGTATCTTTTATTGGACAGGCATCTCGAGGAGAACCAGACAGCCAAGATACCGGGGGACTTGTGGACGCAATCTTCTAATCAGCACTTTGCGACGGGTTTGCGAATGAACGTGGAATGATGGCCCCCTCTCGTCCCCTGGTATCTTCCGGGATGAGGGACCAGGGACGAGTCGTACTTACTTCAGCACTCACTCGCTCGGGATGGTAGCAAGGGGTACTACCCGAGTAATGAACATGACAACTACAATGCGTGGGATGTAACGTCTATATCTATACTTAGGTAGTTCATGAGGGGGGTCGAGAAGGCCGGGACGATAGACAAGGGCCTTGGACGAATCAACTCCGTGGACCATGATAATATATCCTGGCCGTTGCATGGCCGTTGCATGATACGGCAGATGTGAGAAACACACTTGCCACTGGCACATGGCAATCTCGATGCGCTCGTCCACTCGTCCTGTCGCAGTCGCAACGTGGCTGAGTGGTGAAGCAGTGTAGTTCTGGCTTGGACCCCCGCAAAGACAGGGGAGCAATGGAAACGAGGCAGGGGAGAAAATCACTAGTGAAAGGAGGGTTACAACGGGGGAGCACCCCGGCAGCCCGTCCTCCCCGTCTCCCCCGTAACCCGGGGATAATAAACGTTAGCGGATCCACAACCTGGGGGTCTGGATCCGTGTGGTAATATATTCCATGCTATGATATGATAGGAAATAGCTATATGGAAATTTCTATAGCGCCTGAGCATTATAGGAAATTGTCGATCAGAATATGAGGTGATTTGTATTCCGCGCACAACCAGCAAGCGGAATACGAACTCACGGACCCTGAAAGAACCCCGTATGCGAATGGAGCCGCTAATAACGACATCTCCAGATCAAACTAGCTCGCCGTGGCTCTGGCCAAACCCGGTATAGATGCCCCTGGGGTTCTCTTGGCCACCCCGGGGTTGTAGATTATGGAAGCATGGGCCCTTGCACGTGGGCGGCACGGAAGCAGCCAACCACCGGTCCACCGCCCGGCTGAGCTTGCAGGCTTGTCTCCTCGTTGAGGAAGCTGGGAAGGTATTGTTTCCTCTTGACTCTGACCGAGTGTGCATTTGGAGTACTGATCGACCCAGATGGGAAAACCATCAAGTTCCCCCCTGTGGTATATAATACCAGGCCGTCAAACTCGCAAGAGCTGGCCGGCTTACCCAGCACTTAATAATCCCGTAACAATTTGTCTGCTCTTGAGTACGAACCTGTTCGCGGCGGCAATCAGGATTAGATTACCTATGGAGCGTGCCACCCTGGTTGTGGCTGGAGAATTTGAGCGCTACCTCTGTTTTTTCCGACGAAGTATACATGGGGCAAATATCCTAAGTACTTTTACCACGGGCACGGACGTCTTTTAGGAAACTTATGGGCCCAGCCGGTGCACCCAATTAAACCACGCGCTTTTCTTCGAGATGTCAAGTTTTTCTGCCACCAAAGAAATTCCAAGCGCTCGGGCCAAGGTACTTGCAGGGGCCTGGTACGGTATACCCTCTCATAATCATAATTGGATTATCTGGCCGCGAACAGGTTCTAAGCTTCGCAGTCCGAAATATCATACTCATTGCTCTCAGTGGAGGAGTGATTAATATGTAGCAGCCAGGGTTGCATTGGACGAAATCTCTTTACCGAACCTTGAAGGAAAACACTGTAGCAATTCGCAAGTACAACCTGGGCGGTTTTGAAAGCCGAGGCCACGAGTCAGCACCAGATAGACAGAGGTGCGCAATACCATACACCGAGAAGGCGGTTGTTGCATAGCATAGCATAGAATAGCCGCGGCATAGGCCAGCAGTCACCCATGGTCCATTACTTGATCTGCAGTGTCGATTGCATCGAACAACCGGGGTCTGCAGCACGCAATGCGGCGTGCTTTATGAGGCTCCTGACGGGTTACGTGTGCCAGCTACTGGTCCAAGCCTTTTGTCAATCGGTCTACCTCCCTGTGCTGATTAGTGAGAAACCAGCTTGAGGATCCTACCTATTTGACTTATACAGAGGACTTGATGTTAGCCTCAATTGGACATCTTCTTGGGATGAGATGAGGCTATTTTCGTACACCTGATTTGGTGAGCATAGTACGGTATGAAGGCAAGACGCCTGTGAGAGACTCATCTAATTGGACAGTATGTATTGATGAAGCATGGCAAGGACTGCCCCGAAAGCGGGTTCAGAGTATGACCTTTTAAGCCCAACAAGTTGCTCGAATTCCCTTCTGGATGGGACGCGGTCACGATGGATGACTGGCTGATGAGAAGTAGGCCTCTAGGAGACATGCCCGGTAGAAGCGCGAGGGTGCGTCCAAGTTGAAGCCATGGGTATTGTCAGGTATGTAATCGAGAAAGACATAAGCATCCCTTCCAGAAAATCAGTGTAGTTTGAGCTGCGTGAAGAAAGAACGCATAGGAGAGAGAAAGACTGGAATATGTCCAGGCTTCCACTACTAGAAGATGCTCGGACCAGGTGCCCCTTCTAAGCGGCGTTCAGAGGGTGCACATGGTCCGAGCATCCTCTAGTCTGTACCATATGAAGATGATAGCCGTACTAGGATCACAGTATCTTTTTAAACAGTTAGCTACTAGTTGGTAGTTGTCAGATTTGAGCCAATCGTCAGAGTGAAGTGTGTGTGTATATTCTCCCTGTCTAGAGTGTCCTTGTGCGACCGTGGCAGTTTTGTGCCAGAGGGGGCTGGATCGGGACGGAACAATTAGGTTTCGTTGTCTACCTGTTAAGGTGCCTTCTAGGCATACCTTTAATCTAACAGTAGTTCATTAACAGTTAATTAATAGTTAGCTTTTAATTAACGTTAAAATATAGCAACTTAAGGCCTTATAATATTTAAATATCTATCGACGTTTAAATTTTTAACGTCGGTCACAAGCGAGCGAGACACATAAGCGAGTGGGACACTTTCACGAACCTCTCAAACTTTGAACTTCTAACCAGTATTCCTCCACCCACGATAATGGCACCGCGTTATAACAAATCAGACATGCAACTAGCTGTCTAAATTAAAAAACAAGACTCTAATATTTCTGTTTAAAAGCTTGCTAAAAATTTCCACCTATTAATCTCTATACTAGCTCAAAGAATCGCTGGCTGACCATTATGACGCAATAACATGCACAATTCTTTAAAATTTATTGTTTCTGAAAAGAATGCCATTTGCTCCTTGATACTCGACTTGGATGTATAAGTATTTCCGCACTAGTACACTTATATTAAAGATATGGCAAATCAATTGTTGAAAGCACGTTGTCACGAAGCGCAGATGTGGAGTGGGCGTAAAAGTCCTGCTTTTACTATGTATGTATAATAATCTCTCGGTGAAGAAAGAAAGAAAGATCTGGTCCACCAGCCAATTCTGGTGGGCTAGAAGATCTTTCAGTCTGACCCACAATTACCCAATCCAGTGGCAGTCAGAGCCACACGTCCATTGCGCCAGGTCACCTGATGCAGTGCACTGACCACTGCAGATGGGATGTCAGACCTGATGGGAGGTCAGACCATCACACACGTAGGGCTGGACACGTTGAAAAGAACTGGACGGCAAACTTTATTAAACATACATCAGGCTTCTAGACATGTTTCTATCACAGGATGGACTACTTGAGGGTCTTGAGCAGATATCCAGACGCGTATTACGTGTGGTTTTGCTAAGTTACGGCAGTAATCGCGAAATATGGTATCTAAGACGCGGATATTTATAACTTCAATAAGACTATGTTTATGATAGACATTATTAGGTCCGGCATAGTCATTATAAGTGCTAAAAGACGTGACAGACCTAGACAAGCTCAGCAAGGCAATAAGAAATAGTCTACATAATCTCTGTTATTAATGCTGATGGTTGGGTAGTCCCGTTGTTCATCATTTTACAGGGGAAAACCCACCTCGTGTCATAGTATCACAACACAACATTACCATGCAATTAGAAGGTGGCTGCATCTAACACTAGATAGACTATAAATAATATTGGTTTAAAATAAATTCAGCATTTCAACAAATATACCAGACTGCATATGACCGCCAGTAAGCGCCTCCTCATCTTAGATGGCCACAAAAGCTACCATTCCCAGGTCTTTGAGAATTATTGTCAGAACAATGGTATCATTACCTGTTACGTTTCGAAGATAGGATAGGACGTAAGAGCCTTGTATACATTATCTACATATGAAAATCTCTTGGTAAGGAGGGAAGAAGAGATCGATCCCAACAGCCAATTCTGGTGTGGTGGTAGATACCAAATCCCGACCCACAATTATCTATCCATCTGTGTAGTAGTGCAACGTGTCTACTCTACCAAACCACTTGGTGTGTGTTAGATCAATCACAAACAGTAATAAAAAGTATAAAAAAAACCTTGCCGCTATATCAACGCATATTACGATGCCTTTCTCCTTTAATTTTAATAATAAAAAGTAAAACTATTTCTTACCTCTTTACTCCTCAATTTATTCTTGCTTATTATTTTGCGTTTAACTTATTAACTATAATATTTAAATAATATTCATAGTTTTATTTAAGTGATAATTTATGAAGTTATTATTATTATTGATACTATTTACCTTTATTTATTTTATTTACTTAGTATCTAACTTTATATCTTTAATTAAATATATATTAGTATAAAGCTTTTATTATTTATACATAACCCGGTTTTAAATAATAATAAAGCCAAATACTTAGTACACATTCACTATTTTAGCTTTATAATTCTTTTTAACTTAAATATAAACTATTTATGCTTATATATATAATAACTTATATATTTTCATTAAACTTCAAAACGCCTTTTGTCGACAGTTTAGTTTAAAATTTAACAGCCGTTAATACTATTTAACCCTATTTTGTTATAAAATATTAGTGCTTTTTAAGACAATTATTATAACGAGCCTTAAAATTTTTTTCAAAATAGAAGTAAAAAGCAAAACAAAAAAAACCCCATTTGACAAAAAAAGAGTTACTAAGGTGTTTTAACTTCGTAACTTTTCTTTTAATTTAAGAACCGTTTTTAAATTTAAGGCTTTTCTATGTTGATACTAAAGCTATTAAACTAAGAAAAAAGCTACGAAAAAAACCCCTATTAAATTAAAAAAGGTTAAAAACATAAACAAGGGGCTAAAAATACTTCTAAATTTCTTTTTATAAATTAATAACTATATGCTACGCTCGGATGAATATAAATTAAAGTCATCAAAACTATAAATAAAACCCTATACTAAAAGCTTGAATCTTATATGAAATCCCCAAAAAACTATATTAGAAAGTTCAAACTTTGAATGAAAGCTAAGATAGCTATGATAAAACGCTAAGTCTTAAAAAGAGATTAAAATAGTTATAATAAAAGGCTTATATCTTAAAAAGAAACGAAATAATAATAATGCTTTTAAATTTTAAAACAAAACTGAAACAATTCTTTTTATATTACAATGATATTAATGAAGATAACCTTGAATAATATGAATTAAAAATTAAATTATAACAAAATAGCGTCGATTTCAAATTCACTTGCGTAAATTTAAATTTTAAACGTTAAATAAAGATCATAAAGTAAACGATTATTGCTAAGTCATAAAAAAAATTACTTGCTGTGTAAAATATTAAATAATTATTTAAAAGTAAAAACATAGGGTTTATAAAAAAGAAAGCTATATATTTAAAAAATAAAACGTTCTTAAATTATTAATTTAAACATATAAACTTAACTACTTTATTAAACTATTAATGTAAATTATATCAAAATAATAGTAAAAGATGATAATAATAAATATGTCTAAAGGGTATAAAAAAGTTTATATGAGATATATAATATAAAATTTTTTTTTTTTTCAAAAATAAAATAAAACTAGTAAAAACCGAAACAAATAAACATACACTTTATAAATAGCTTATCCGTTAAACTAAATGCGGGATTTTATAAATATATATGTACCTTATAAGAATAAAATACTAAATATAACTTGTATATAATTATCTCTTATTATAATAACTATTTATTAAAAGGCAAGTAATACGATATATATATAAAATTATTTATAAGCAAGTTTTAATTAATAAAGGCTATGCTTAATATTTAACATATTATTAAATAATTAAACCTATCATACCTTTTACGAAGCAGGTGTTATTGACCTTCAAAACGATATAATTATAATAAAGCTTTTAATATAACATAGGCTACAAGCAAGCGGTACACTTTTACCCACCTTCCAACCAATATATCAAATAACTTAATCACAACCCATTGAATTTAATCTAATCAATCGGATTCCTAATACAATATATCATAGTTTAAACATTCTTATAAACTTGAATTATGACCGATGCCTTATAAAAATATAAACTTTACTTATATCTATTAATGTACTTAAAAATATTAAGGGATATTTTTGGTTTAAAAATGCGAAAAGCTTTTATTTTATATATAGATAAAAAGCTATATTTGACGCGTAATGGACGTAGTAATACTAAAAACTGTTAGATCCATGTGATTTCACAGTCAAACCATCCATACAGAACCCACATGTATGATTAGATAAGAGATTAGATACCGGATTGTGAGGTCACTTAGCCAGACCTGCAGGTCCAGCTAGATTTCCCAATCCAACCATCAGCAACATCATGACCTTGACCCAATACTGGGGTATTATGATTGATCGTTCAAGCCTGTTCTAACAAAAACAAATTAAAACTTGTTATTTTTTAATCTTATTTATTATTTAAACCCCTTTTTAACGTTAAATCTTAAAGACTATATATTTCAATATGTTTATCTTGATTAATACTTAAAATATATTTATTTATAATATTCGTTAAGTATAAATATCCTTTGTAAGATTAACCTTTATATATTTTATTTTTTATTAAAGTAAGACGCTTATTATCCTGTTGAATTCTATTAAATAAATAATAAAATAATTATCGAAGAAGTCCTTTTTCGTTACTGCTTTATATGCTGTTAAACCCGTTACATATTTATATATACCGTTAAAGCCCTTATAACAGTACATTAAGAAGCTTTACTTACCGGTTTATCTAACATAAAATAACTTAAAACATCAATAAACGTATAAAATAACCTTAAATATATTTACAGTTCATAATAATTATTACTAACTGCATAAAAAGATACGTAATAATGAATAATTAAAAAAACTATTAAGATTACCTTATACTAAAAACTTATAAATTCTAAACCCGCTATAAAACTTATTAACACTTTTTTAAAACTTTAAGCCTTATTGGTTGTAATAAAAAGGCTATTTAACGCGTACAAAATGGCTATTTATTCCTTTTTATTTCTTTTACAAATATTATTTAAAGTATTATTACAACTATATTTCTTATTATTTTACTTTATATAACACTTTAGCGATAACTAAGATCTTAACGGAAATCTATTAACCCATATATATTTAAGCAACATATTATCAATGCGGTTTAAAATTCGATATACCGACTAATATTTTTTATTTATAAATTCTTTTGAAAGTAAAAAGAAAGATATTCATAAAAAAGGTTTCATTAAACATTTTGAAAGAATATATCGTATTTACTATGTCAAAAATAGACATAAATATATCAATCGTATAATATAAAAAGATAAAAAATATAGGCCGATAAATTATAAGACGGTATTAAAAAATAAATTATTGAGTAAGATACAAGAATTATTAGTTATTAAAAATTACGACGATAAATAAAGCCGGTTTACATATTAAGCTAAAAATGTTTTTTAAAAAAAAAACCCCGGCTTACAGTTTCAATTCATAGCGCAAATTTAATGTGAGAATTAAAAGAAAGATCGTTACCGGTACAAAGCAGTATATCGAAGAAATTGGCTAGCAATTAGTACTAGTATTGGCGTCGACGATTTAAATAATAAAAAGATGTTTAGTCTTATATCAATTTAATTAATAATCGACTAACGACCGTTGTGAACCCTGTCATATACTTATTAAAAATAAAAAATAAAAATATAACAATGCAGTTTTAAGCTATACTTAAAACATGTTTTTTTAAATATAAACATGTCGTTATAGATTATTAATATTCTAAAAACCTCTTCAAACCGTATATTAAAAATTTAAGTATAAATTATTATATAAGTAAAGTTATTTAAATATAACGAGATTAATGATTTTAGCCCCTAGTTAAATATAATCATATAACCCTATATATCGAACTCATCGTTATGTTTATTAATCTTATAACGTTTTGTGACGAGCCGTCTAACCTATAAGGCTAAAGGGTTCTATAGGGTTTATGTTCTGAGGTAAGTCAACACAAAGGACGATAGAGGCTTCTGTCAACTAGAAGACACTCAATGCTGAGGCATGGTCTGATCTAGGGGATCACTGTATAGTCGAGTCGTCAGGAGATTTCTCCCACCTTAGGGTTGGCTAAGATGCTTAGATTGATCACTGAGGTAGAGACTGTCTATCTATCTAGCTGGAAATGTCTGTCCTTATATATCCAATCTCTCCCTCACTGATGGAGTAGGATCACCATGTTCCAGAGTGATGCTCACTGGCTCACTCCCTGATCCAGTGATCCTCGCAGGCTCACTTTGTGATCCAGTGATCTGTTACGTGACCTTTGTTATGTAATCCGTAATACCCATTGTTCCGTTCCTGGCTTCTGATTCCATTGGTTCTTGGTGTACTCCCCTTGGCCCTCCAACAGGCCATGGTATTTGTTGGTTCGTAACATTATTCCCCTCCTCTCAGGATCTTTGTCCCCAAAGATAAATAGTGAGTGTGTTCTTCACTTGTCCTTGTTGTTCTTCCTTTTTGTACCTTTATGTCGCATCGCTAATATCGCCATGTCGGATCGCGCAGGAAAACCGTCAAAGACCCGTGCTCGCCTTGCCCTTGCGGACGACATAGAGTCCTCTGGTTCCACCACTGAAATGCCCTGCACCCGATGCTTTTGCCAAAACCTGGCATACCGGATGAGCAAACAGTCGTCGCGTTGCTCTGAGTGTATTCGTGTCGGTCGGTCTTGTGATGGTACCTTTGTGGCTTTGTCTTTATCAAAATTGGCGTCTCAACAAAAGAAATTGGAAGAGGAGGAGACAGAGGTTGAGGAAGCGCTGTTTGTTCTTCAGACTCAGTTATCAACCGCGCTGGGTTGTCTTGCTCGTCTCCGTCGTATAAAGAAGGTGGTGAAGGAGAAACGTTCAAAAACGTTTCGTTGTGGGATGCAAGAACTGGATGCCGATGATGAGGTTTCCCGTGAGGAGGCGTTTATAGTGCATGACTTCTCTTCGCTTATTGCGGGTCTTATTGCGAACATTGACTGATCTTCTGTTGGCCTTGATTCTTCCTGGGCTGACCCCTCTGTTTTGGGCGTGGCCGATCAGGGTTCTGCCGGTGGAACTGTTCCACGTTCTCCCCGCAGTTCTCCAGGTGTTTCCTAGGTTCCCATGTGTTCTCATCATGTGAGTACCCTTCCCATTTGATCAGGTATTCAAAGACTGGTCCATTCTGGCATGAGTCTAGTATCGTCTCGATGTCATAAATGTTTTGGTCGGTCTGGGCTTTGAGCTGTGTCTTGAATGGGGTGTTCTTGGGTGCTGGTTCCAATAATGAGATATGAAATACTGGGTGTACCCTCATGGTCGGAGGTAGTGATAGTCAGTAGTTGGTTTCTGAAATGACTTCCTTAATCTCGAATGGTCCGATCTTCTTGAAGTCAAGTTTGTTGTTTGGTCATTTTGTTTTGATATTTCGTCGTAGGAGGTAGACTCGGTCTCCCCTTTCCAGGATTAGTCCGCCAATTCTCTTGGTATGGCGTATTTCATCATTCTGTCTTGCAAGAATAGGGGTTCCTGCTATATTCTCTTTTGCAGTCTAGTGAGCTCTGTGGCATATGTGATTGCTCATAGTGCCATGGCTCCTTCAATGGGTGTTCAGGTGACTTCTGGGTCAAACCCATAGTTCGCCCTGAATGGTGACATGCCCATTGATTCATTGTCTGAGCTGTTGTATGTGATTTCGGCAATTGGTAACATCTGTACCCAATCGTCCTGCTGTTGGTTGACGTAGCAGCGTAGATACTGCTTCAATGCCTGGTTGAGTCGTTCTGTCTGTCCGTGGATGATAGGCTGTCGAGAGTCTATGTTTGAGCCCAAGTTGTTTTGTAAGGGATGTCCAGAACTTGGACGTGAACAACTTGTCTCTGTCAGACACAAAGTCGTCCGGTAGTCCATGCTTGCTGATGACTACTCGGATGAGTGCGTAGGCTAGCTCTTCTGCCGTGCTTGATTCCTTGTATGGGATGAAGTAGCCGTACTTCGTGAGTCTGTCTGTAACCACCCATATGCTGTCGTATTCTGTTGAATGGGAGCCGGAGATAGACACCGGAAGATCTCCAGTGGGGCAGAGACGCACAGGGCAGAGACGCACAGGGCATCTGACCCACCAAGAAGACAGATGATCAATCTCTGCACACAGAGCAGAATAATCCATAGAATCAATCAACATCCGTATTTTCAACAAAAGGCGCTCTCCCTGCCCCGACAACCCGAATCCCCATCTGTCCCCGCATGTGAAGCGCTGTGAATAGTACAGTGCACTGCGGGGAATCTGGGTGGTCATGAGTGGGAGAGTGCGGGGAAACGACACTGAACCACACTGTGCTTGTAGGGACCTGGATTCGACTGTGGCTGGAGCTCCCGTCGACAGGGGCAGCTTGATGTTGGAGCTGGTTTCGTGTCAAGTTTCAAACTTGGGATTGAACCGACGGACCCTGCCATGACCGCATCTCGACCACCTGCATCTGCCATTTGCTTCCTACTTCCTACCGACTGGGAGTCACGAATGAACTAGCTCGTGCCCTTCACCAACCCACGAATAATGCGACAATCTCAGGCTTTGGCGCTCCTGGGCATCATCGCCCAGAATGGGATTGCCACCGCCGCTTCTCTACCGAGAGGTGTTGGTCCCGAATGTTAGTCCCCCATCATGAGGCCGTCCTAGTTGAGCACATTGATTGCGGGCGCCGATGGTGGTCTAAGGGCCGAGAGGCGCTGCTGGTCGATTTGGATACTTCTTGCTAACCACCACCGTCGGTGCGTAGTCGTGAAATTCTACGAATTGAAGGACGAGTTCGCTTGTATCGGCCATCCCTCCATGACCATCTCGTCCTCTCGCGTCAATGATAACACATGCGACTGCCCCGACGGCTCTGATGAACCAGGCACCCCCGCATGCGCAGTTCTCGACCATCTCTCCCCCGGTCAGCCCCTGCCCGGCTCGCTGTCTGGGACAACAAACACCAGCAATGCCCTCCCCGGCTTCTGGTGTGCCAATAAGGGCCACATTGGCGCCTACGTCCCGTTCATGTACGTCAACGATGGCGTCTGCGACTACGACCTGTGCTGTGATGGCAGCGAAGAGTTCGGGGGCGTTGGCGGTGTCAAATGCCCCAACAAGTGTGCCGAGATTGGCAAGGAGTGGAGACGGGTTGACAAGGAGCGCAAAGACAACCTCGAACGGGCCAACAAGCGTCGGAGGACAATGGCCAAGGAGTCTAAGGAGCTCCGCCGGCGTGTCGAGACCAAGATCAGCGGCCTCCAGAAGGAGGTCCAGGAGCTCGAGGTGAAGCGCGACGAGCTGAAGGCAAAACTGGACGAGGCCGAGCGATCAGAGCGTGGCAAGGTCGTCAAGAGCGAAGGCACGGGCAAACTCGGTGTGCTAGCTGGACTGGCCAAGACGAGAGTCAACGAGCTGCGGGAGTCTCTGACCAAGGTGGTAGGAGAGCGCCTTCAATTACAAGATAGGGTGACCGAGCTGGAAGGCATTCTGTCCGCCTTCAAGGAGGAGTACAACCCCAATTTCAACGACGAGGGTGTCAAGAAGGCCGTCAGGGGCTGGGAAGACTATGCAGCAAAGAAGGTCGACGAGGGCCAGGGAGACTTCAATGAGGCCGACATTCTCGAAGTCATGAAGGAGGACAGCGAGAGCTCTGGCATCAACTGGAAGGAATTCGAGGATGATGATACGACTGATACCGATATCCGTACGTTCTTGTTGCCGCCCTGCGAAAGATATGGCCACTAATTTCCCTTCAGTGTACAGCTTCGAGGCCTACCTGCCAGCGCCGCTGCGGGACTTCCTACATTCCAAGATCAACCTTCTGCGCATCTGGCTGATCGAGAATGGCATGTTGGCCGACAGCAACGAAGGGAAGGGCGAGTCGCGACTGGTCAAAGCCGCACGCGAGGCGCACGACTCGGTAGTCAACGACGTCAACTCCAAGACCCGCGCCCTGGACGAGGAGAAGCGCGACCTTGAGAAGGACTATGGCGTCGACGACATCTTCCGCTACCTCAAGGGCAAGTGTGTCTCCACAGAGGTCGGAGAGTACGAGTACGAACTCTGCTGGCTTGATAAGACCAGCCAGAAGAGTAAGAAGGGTGGCGGGCGCACGACCATGGGCAAGTTTGACCGCATCGATTTCGACGAGGCGGACGAGGACGAACGCCACGACGGCAAGGGTCTTGGCCGGGGTAAGCGAATCGTGCTACGCTACGAGGACGGACAGCACTGCTGGAATGGGCCCAACCGGAAGACCGATGTGTGGCTTGGCTGTGCAGAGACCGAGGAGTTGTGGCGTGTAAGTGAGCTGGAGAAGTGTGTGTATAAGATGGAAGTAGGTACACCGGCGGCATGTGAGGAGCTTGTCGACCCGGGCCATGTCAAAGATGAGCTGTGATGAATAAAACAGAAAGGGGTTTTGATGTTGGCCATGTCAGGTAGCTTAGCTTGCCATGAACCGGCCCAGACAGAGTCTATGATCAACGATGTCAAAAGCCTACTCAAGAGGAGACAATTATCTTCCGAGACGGGAAACTGTGGGTGGATATGTGGTATCATTGGGTGCTGCTCCAAACTCTCAATTCCATCCTCATGACATGTCTGCGTATCATCTGACTACCTCGCTCCTCTTATATCCGTCCACCATTCTCCTCCGTTTATTCCTCTCCTCCTGCTCTGCCAACACCTTGGCCGTTAGAGAAGCCGTCATCGAGTTGTTGATGCGACTGGAGATGTCCCCCTTGTTCTTGTCCGTCTTGCCACTGGCCTTCGTGTCCTTGTTCTTCTGGCCCTCACTACCATTATCCTTTGCAGCATCCTCCGCCTTCCGCTTCTTCTTGCTGGCACTCTTGTCCTTCTTCAGACTATGTGTCAAACCTAGCGTCTTCAGCTCCTCGAGCCGCTTCGCCGACTTGTCGACCTCGGCCTCGTCGATGGGTAGTATTGGAACGACATCCCGCTCCTGAAAGGGCTCGCTGCACTCAGGACACCGCTTTTCAACCTCGGCTTCAGTAACTTCCCTCATGGCCACATCGGTAAACACATGACCGCACGGCACCACGTACACCGCCTTCGTCGCAGCGCCCAGCTCCTTCAGACTGACGGGACAGGCGCGGAACTCGCGCCCCTTCTCGTCCTTGCGCAGCATGAACTTCAGCTTCACCACGTCCTTCAGGCTCTTGATATCCGTGCGCGCAAACTCGAGCTCCTGCGTCTCGGGAATGGTGCTGTCGGGCGTCGGCATCAGGCATTGTAGTATGGCCTCGTAGTTGTACATACGACCCCGCCAGTCCGAGACGGTGATGCCGGCATCGAGCGGCGAGGACGACAGCGGGCACATGGACCAGGCGTGCGACAGGGACTCGAGGGCTGTGGCTTTCTGCTCCGAGGCGGTGGGGAGGCGCGCGGCTTCTTTGACGAGCTCGCGGCGCCTTGGGATGGAGCCGCCGTCGTTGCCCATGATGGCGGTTTGGCTCGTGGATGACGCTGGGAGGATGGAGCGCTGGGTTGGTTCCTATCGCTTCGTAGATCTGAAAGAGAGTGACAGTGCGGATGAGAACCTGCCATATGGGAGGTAGCAAACCAGGAAGTGGTATGTTTGGGATATGCTATACAGGTATGGAGGGTCGGAATGGTTGTTGAAGTTGGAGGATGGATGAGTTGACTTCAATGTTCTCTGGAGTCTAGACTACAATTGGTAGTAAGGTATCGAGTACCAGGTACCTTGTGAGATAATCAGCCGATAGATGGCGCACGACAAGATAAAGCCGTGCCCCGCTAAATTAGGTCCAACAACGGCTTTCACCTGCATAAAGCCGATAGACAGTGCGCCCACTTGTAACTTTACGGTATGGCTAACTCTAACCGCCTAACGTTCTAGCAGAGTTCAGATAATCATAGCGCTAGCATTAGCTATGAGGACCCGCGAGCTCTACTGTGCGTTTCTCACACTGTACGTCATCTTGCGCGCATTGTGGGTGCACCTGTGCAGTGCTGCCAGTGCATCTCGTGAGCTTCACAGCTTCGCCGAGTCCACCAACCGCTGCTTACCACCTTACCTCCTTTCCAACCGCCCGCGGACTGACACCCCAAAGCCAGGCGAGCTACAGTGGCTGTGAGCATCATCACCGCTTCCAACACCGCCTACAACGAGGCGCTTCGACCACACCTGCTCCTCTGCTCACTCCTTGAACCTTCCTCTGTGTGCTGCCTCTTCTTGCGATCCAGCATCGCAAGCAATCTCCTGCACCCTTCATGCAGGTGTAACTCGTCCCCTGACGCTGTTCGACGCGGCTGAAGGTCCTCCTCGTCGTTGCCCGCCATGTCGCAACAGCAGGGCCTGGCCCTCGAGGCCCTGGATTCCATCACGAAGGACCTCAAAATAAAGTGTGCACCCTCTACTCCCTCTACTCCCTCTACTGCTACTGCCGCCGTTGCGACCCCACAAGACGACCTATTCTGACGCCTATGACAGGGCTCCCTCGACTGCCTCGCAAGCGGCTACCGACGAGGTTCGAAAGCGAGCTGCCGTCCAGCTGCGGGATCTAGTTGCTGTCTGCTATAGAGGTATGCGCTTCTCTGTTGCGTTCCGTTCCCATTTCCATAATCATAACCATAGCTATTTGGACACTGCAATAGATGCCAGCACTTTGCTTCATGCTTCATGCTTCACAGTTTGAACCCGGCTGACCCTATACTACCAATAGACTTCACAGCCGAGCAGTTCAACAACTTCTACAGCTCCGTTAATACTAAGATCACGACCTTGATACTCCATGGCAACGACACGTCGGAACGCCTCGGCGGCGTCTATGCCCTCGATGCCCTGGTCGACTTCGATGGTGTCGACGTTACTGCAAAATATACACGCTTTACTGCGAACCTGAAGCACGTTCTAAGAGGCAAGGACACCATGCCCATGCAGCCTGCTGCCATAGCACTGGGAAAGCTGTGTAGACCTGGTGGTTCGCTCATCTCAGAACTGGTCGAGTCCGAGGTCAAGACCGCGCTGGAGTGGCTCCAGTCCGACAGAATAGAGGAGAAAAGATACAGTGCCGTTCTTATCCTCCGCGAGCTAGCCCGGAGCGCCCCTACCCTGATGTACGCCTATGTCGGTCTGATATTTGACCTGATCTGGGTCGGTCTTCGAGATCCGCGACAACTCATTCGGGTTACGTCCGGCGAGACGGTTAGTGCCTGTTTCCGCATCATTCGAGAGCGAGACCAGGAGATGAAGAACGCATGGATGAGTAAGATGTACACCGAGACCCTGGCCGGCCTCAAGATCAACACCATCGAACACGTCCATGCATCACTTCTTGTTCTCAAGGAGCTACTGGAGCAGGGTGGCATGTACATGCAGGAACATTACGAGGAGGCCTGTGAGATCGTCTACCGCCACAAGGACCATCGAGATGGGGCCATCCGCAAGACTATCGTCACCCTGGTCCCGGACCTGGCCAATTATTCCCCTACCCAATTTGCCCACACCTACCTTCACAAGTTCATGTCCTATCTGTCTGGCATGCTGAAGAGGAAGGAGGAGAGAAACGACGCCTTCTACGCCATTGGCAACATTGCCAACTCGGTGAAGAGTGCTATCGCGCCTTACCTCGACGGAGTCATCGCATACGTTCGAGAGGGTCTTAGTATCCAATCTCGAAAACGAGGTCCCGTCGATGCCGTCTTCGAATGTATTAGTAGGCTCGCAGTGGCCGTCGGTCAAACTCTGAGCAAATACATGGAGGCCCTACTGGATCCTATTTTTGCCTGCGAGCTTACCACAAAGCTGACGCAAGCACTGGTTGATATGGCCTTCTACATACCGCCAGTGAAGGCAACCATCCAGGAGAGGCTCCTCGATATGCTCAGTAAGGTCTTGTGTGGCGAGCCCTTCAAACCTCTGGGAGCTCCTACACCAAATACGCTCTCGTCTGTCCCCATCATCCCCAAAGACGCCAGAGATCCCCAAATCTACGAGCATCGAAAGGCCGAGGTGAAGCTTGCTCTGAACACATTGGGCAGCTTCGACTTCTCAGGTAAATGGCAATCCAAATCCTCTACAACGTGGGCAACACAACGTGGTGCCTCGTGTAGTGTATACGATAACAAGCTGACATTGATTAAAGGTCATGTTCTGAACGAGTTCGTCCGCGATGTAGCTATCAAATACGTCGAGGACGATGATCCCGAGATCCGTGAAGCAGCCGCCCTGACCTGCTGCCAACTCTACGTACAAGACCCGATCGTCAACCAAACCAGTTACCACGCATTGCAGGTCGTCGGAGACGTCATCGAGAAGTTGCTGACCGTAGGTGTCTCCGATCCGCAACCAAACATACGACGCACCGTGCTGGCGGCCCTTGACGAGCGCTTCGATCCCCATCTTGCCAAGGCAGAGAACATTCGGACGCTGTTCTTCGCCTTGAATGACGAGGTGTTTTCCATCCGAGAGGTAGCCATTTCTATCATAGGACGCCTGGCGCGCTATAACCCTGCTTATGTCATTCCATCACTGCGAAAGACACTGATCCAGATGCTCACCGAGCTTGAGTTCTCTGACGTGGCACGCAACAAGGAAGAGAGCGCCAGACTCCTCAGCCTCCTGGTACAGAATGCTCAGGGACTTATCAAGCCCTATGTCGAGCCCATGATCCAAGTGCTTCTTCCCAAGGCTGATGACCAGAATTCGGCAGTTGCCGCCACGATCCTCAAGGCCCTCGGCGAGCTTGCAACCGTCGGCGGAGAAGACATGCTCCCACACAAGGACAAGCTGATGCCCATCATCATCGACGCATTGCAGGATCAAAGTTCTACAGCTAAGCGTGAAGCAGCGCTGCACACACTAGGCCAGCTCGCCAGTAACTCTGGATATGTGATCGACCCGTATCTGGAATACCCGCAGCTACTGGAACTTCTGCAGAACATCTTTCGAACCGAACCACAGCGTGGGCCTCTGCGCCAGGAAACCATCAAGTTGATGGGCATCCTAGGCGCTCTAGACCCCTACAGACATCAGGTATATGCCCTCCGTTTCCCCCTTGATCGTATGTTGATGGTATTGGGGAGTGGAGAAAGATTCGTGAAGGCTAATTAGTGTGATGAACAGCAAGTTGAAGAGCGCGCGCCTGACGCGAATCGGCGTGTCGAAACCAATCGCATGACCGACATATCGCTGATGATGACAGGCCTCACCCCCTCGAACAAGGAGTACTACCCAACTGTGGTCATCAACGCCCTGTTGAACATCCTCAAAGACCAGTCCCTCGTTCAACACCATTCTGTTGTCATCGAGGCAATCATGAACATCTTCCGTACCCTCGGACTTGAGTGCGTCTCCTTCCTCGACCGCATCATTCCCGCATTCTTGCTGGTCATAAGGGGCTCCCCTCCCACCCGTCTAGAGTCGTACTTCAACCAGTTGGCAGCGCTAGTCAGCATTGTGAGACAACATATCAGGCCGTTCCTACCGTCCATTGTGGAGATACTTCAGGAGTATTGGGATACATCAGCATCGCTTCAGAGTACGATACTGTCCTTGGTGGAAGCAATTTCCAAATCGCTGGAGGGCGAGTTCAAGATTTACTTGGCTGGTCTTTTGCCCATGATGCTCGGTGTCTTGGAGAAGGATTCGTCGACTAAGAGGACACCTTCTGAGAAGGTCTTGCATGCATTCTTGGTCTTTGGATCAAGCAGCGAGGAGTATATGCATCTTATTGTCCCCGTTATTGTCCGGACGTTCGAAAAGCAGGGCCAGCCATCGTTCCTCAGAAAGTCGGCTATCGAGACCATTGGCAAGATATCCCGCCAAGTCAACCTCAATGACTACGCCGCCAAGATCATCCACCCGCTGGCAAGGATCCTCGCCAGCGGCGAATCGTCATTGCGAGTGGCGGCACTGGATACGCTGTGCGCACTCATACAGCAGCTTGGTAAAGACTACCTGCATTTTGCCGGCACTGTCAGCAAGGCCCTTCAGGCGAATCAGATTCAGCACCAGAACTATGATCTTCTGGTCAACAAGCTACAGAAAGGGGAAGCGCTACCAGCGGACTTGAGCTCGGAGGCGCGCTTTCTCGACCAAGCAGACGAGCCGGCTTTCGCCGAGCTGGGAAGCAAGAAGCTGGAGATGAACGCTATACACCTGAAAGCGGCTTGGGACACGAGGGGCAAGTCGACCAAAGAGGATTGGCAAGAATGGTTGCGTCGGTTCAGTACTACGCTGCTGACCGAATCCCCCAACCATGCCCTGCGTGCCTGTGCCAATCTCGCCAGCGTCTATCTCCCTCTTGCACGCGAGCTGTTCAACTCGGCCTTTGTCTCGTGCTGGAGCGAGCTGTACGAGCAGTTCCAAGACGAGCTCATCCAGAACATTGAAAACGCCATCAGATCCGAGAATGTTCCTCCGGATCTACTCGGTCTTCTTCTCAATCTTGCTGAGTTCATGGAACACGATGACAAAGCTCTCCCCATCGATATCAGGGTCCTCGGTAGGGAAGCCGCCCGTTGTCATGCCTATGCGAAAGCACTCCATTATAAGGAGTTGGAATTCCTGCAAGATCAAAGCGGGCCGGCAGTTGAGGCGCTGATCGTGATCAACAATCAACTCCAGCAGTACGATGCAGCCATTGGTATCCTCCGTAAGGCACAGCTCTACAAGGACGGCATACAGCTGAGAGAAACCTGGTTTGAGAAGTTGGAACGTTGGGAAGAAGCTTTGGCCTTCTACAATAAGAGAGAGCAAGAAATTCCTGCCGATCAAGCAACCCCAATCGACATTGTTATGGGCAAGATGCGTTGCTTACACGCCCTCGGCGAATGGGACGCTCTTGCCAGCCTGACGGGCACTACCTGGGCAAACTCGTCACCCGAAATCCAGAGACGCATTTCAGGTCTAGCTACTGCTGCTGCTTGGGGATTAGGCAAGTGGGATTCTATGGACAGCTACCTGCAGACGATGAAGCGGTACTCCCCCGATCGCTCATTCTTTGGAGCGATATTGGCGCTCCACCGGAATCAGTTCCGGGAGTCCGCAGCCTGCATTCAACAGACACGGGAAGGTCTCGACACCGAGCTGAGTGCGCTCGTAAGCGAATCCTACAATCGTGCGTACCAAGTGGTCGTTCGTGTGCAGATGCTGGCCGAGCTCGAGGAGCTCATCGTCTATAAGCAGTCAGACGAGAAGAAGAAGTCCACCATGCGACGGACATGGGAGACTCGCCTCAAGGGATGTCAGCGGAATGTGGAAGTGTGGTCGCGTATGCTCAGACTCCGCGCTCTGGTGATCACTCCGTCGGAGAACATGCACATGTGGATCAAATTTGCCAATCTGTGCCGGAAGTCCGGAAGGATGGGCCTGGCTGAAAAGTCTCTCAAGCAGCTCATCGGTACTGACCAGGCCTTAGAGTCTATAATACCGTACTGGAGCCAAACCGACCAAGCTCAGCGGTCCTCGGCCCCAAGAATCCCTCCCCAGGTCGTCTACGCTGTCTTGAAATTCTACTGGGAGTACGGCCAACATGCCAACATGCGATCGACTGGCCACGCGGAGAAGACTCTGTCCTGTCTGCGGGAGTTTACTGCCGACACAGCTCAGGCTCTCGAGATATCTAGAGACTCTATGCAGGCACCGCCAAACGGTGCAGATTCATTGAGCGACTACGGTTTTCACAACGGCGCTGACCCGGCCATATCCAATCCTCGAAGCCACAAAACGCTACAGGGCCAGACAGTGCTGCTTGCTAAATGCTATTTGAGGCAAGGAGAGTGGCAGGTCGCTCTTAACAAGAGCGATTGGCAGCACCGTAATGTCCAAGACATCCTCACGTCCTACGCGAAGGCCACTCAATACAACCCCAACTGGTACAAGGCATGGCATGCTTGGGCTCTGGCAAACTTTGAGATCGTCCAGGCCCTCATGTCACCGACAGACAGGCCCGCCCCCAGACCAGACTCGGCCGTTATCATCAATCACGTCGTACCTGCAGTCACTGGCTTCTTCAAGTCAATTGCTCTCTCTTCAGGGAGCTCTCTTCAAGATACCCTTCGATTGCTCACCCTGTGGTTTGCCCATGGCGGTAGCGGTGAGGTCAACACAGCAGTCACTCAAGGCTTCGGCACTGTTAGCGTCGATACGTGGCTTGAGGTGATCCCTCAACTCATTGCGCGCATCAACCAGCCCAATACGCGCGTGCGACAGTCAATCCACAACCTGCTGGCGGATGTTGGTAGGAACCATCCCCAGGCTTTGGTTTACCCCCTCACCGTTGCCATGAAATCCGCCCAGGGCTCGAGGCGATCAAAGTCGGCGGCACTCATCATGGACAGCATGCGAGCTCACAGCGCCAAGCTCGTCGAGCAAGCCGATATCGTCAGTCATGAGCTCATTCGCGTGGCTGTACTGTGGCACGAGCAGTGGCACGAGGGTCTCGAGGAAGCATCTCGGCTGTGGTTCGGGGACCACAACATCGAGGGTATGTTTGCCACTCTGGGACCGCTGCACGAGCAGCTCGAAAGAGGTCCGGAGACGTTGCGCGAAATCAGCTTCGCACAGACGTTCGGCCGCGATCTCACCGAAGCGCGAGAGTGGTGCCGACAATATGAGAGCAGCCGCGATGTCAGCGATCTCAATCAAGCATGGGATCTGTATTACCAAGTGTTCCGTCGCATCGGCAGGCAGCTTCCCCAGATGACCTCTCTTGAACTTGCCTACTGCTCCCCCAAGCTACTGAGCGCGAAGAATCTGGACCTCGCCGTGCCCGGCACGTATCGCAGTGGCGCCCCAGTCGTGCGAATAATGTCGTTCGAGACGACATTCAGCGTTATCAACTCCAAACAACGACCCCGAAAGCTGAACACGACCGGCAGTGACGGTAGCTCATATGCCTTCTTGCTGAAGGGCCACGAAGATATCCGACAAGACGAACGTGTCATGCAGCTGTTTGGTCTTTGCAACACCCTCCTCGCAGATGATTCCGAGTGCTACAAACGGCACCTCAACATCCAAAGGTACCCGGCCATTCCTCTCAGTCAGAATTCTGGTCTCCTCGGGTGGGTGCCGAACAGTGACACCCTCCATGTGCTCATTCGCGAGTATCGTGAGAGCCGGAAGATTCTGCTCAATATCGAACACCGGATAATGCTGCAAATGGCGCCAGACTATGACAACCTTACCCTGATGCAGAAGGTCGAGGTGTTTGGCTACGCCTTGGACAACACCACCGGTCAAGATCTGTACCGCGTCCTTTGGCTGAAGAGCAAGAGCTCAGAGGCTTGGCTGGACCGACGCACCAATTACACGCGCAGCTTGGGTGTGATGAGCATGGTCGGGTACATTCTCGGCCTCGGTGACCGGCATCCCAGCAACCTGATGCTCGACCGTATCACTGGCAAGATCATCCATATCGACTTCGGTGACTGCTTCGAGGTTGCCATGAAGCGAGACAAGTATCCCGAACGTGTGCCGTTCCGTCTGACAAGAATGCTCACGTACGCCATGGAAGTTAGCAACATCGAGGGCAGTTTCCGTATCACCTGTGAGCATGTTATGCGTGTGCTCCGTGAGAACAAGGAGAGTGTCATGGCGGTACTTGAAGCGGTAAGTTTTCACACCGAGTCCTCATTACTATCAAATCGAACAAATACTAACGAGGTGGCACAGTTCATCCACGACCCTCTGCTTACATGGCGTCTGACCAACGCTGCCTCTCCCGTAGGCCCCAATTTCCGCTCCGAACGGGAATCAGCTCTCGGTGCTGCAGCCCAGCGCGGCCGTCGACCCAGTATCCTCGAGGCCGAACACCCGCCCTCAGAATTCCTTGCTGCACAACAAGCAGAGGCGCAGCTCCAAGGTGGTCCCCCTGGCTCACGTGCCAGGGCACGCACAAACTCGAGTCTTAATGGCGCGACTCAGGCTGACGGCGAGACGGCGGAGATGCAGAACGCCCGCGCCGTCGAGGTGCTTGATCGCGTGAACCAGAAGTTGACGGGGCGCGACTTCAAGCCAAACGAAGAGCTGGAGGTGGTCCAACAGGTCAACAAGCTGATCATGGAAGCGACGAAGCTGGAGAATCTCTGCCAGCACTATATTGGTTGGTGCTCGTTCTGGTAGGCGCTTCGAGTAGGGGTATACAGGTGGGACCAAGGGCTACGGGACTGCACTGTTCCCGAAGAATCAAGAATCTGTTTGCTTGTCTTGGTCTGCGTGCTGACTTCGCGAGGCTTCGCACAGGGGTTTCCATGGGAGCAAGGGATGGTTATTTTGTATCTTGGCCGGCGTTGCATGATGTAAGCCGGATGGGAACACGGGCAAGGCCCAACATGTATTTTATTTTGGCCCTGACGTCTCGCGTGGGCTATTTGCTGTGACTAATTTGGGTACTGGACATTTCATGATGGCTGTGGCTCGCCAAGGTGGTGAAAAGTGTGCCCTTTAGACCTTGACCTGATAGGCATAATAAGGATCACACCCTTCGGCTGGCGCTTGCGTTCTTGGCCATGGATGGGTGCGACGTCGGCTTCTCGAAGTCTAGGTCAACAGACATCGCATCAGGTTCGGGTCACTAAGTGTTCATGTCACGATATCCATCAGTCACACGGTGCACTGGCAAACCAATTGTATTCGGCCTCCAAAGCTCTGTTGAGAATATATTCATTGCAATACCGTTTAATCATAACTTCATCTGCCTGTGCGGGTATCATAATACTGAAAAGAAAGCGGCTGCCTCGAGCCCCCTGATGAAGAAATATATAATGCAAATGCGGCATCTAGTCGTATAGGGCCCATTCTGATGCCATGCAATCGTATGGCTTCTCTTCGACGACGGGGGCCGGGGAGTTGGTGATGGTGTCGGTGGCCTTGTTGGTGACGTCGATAGTCTTGGTCTCGCTGAAGTCGCGGTACTGGCTATAGGTCGACGACCATGGCTGGCGCGGCGATTCCTTGGGGCACCAGAACTCATTCGACTCGGGGTGCAACGGCGAGAAAGATCCTGGGCTTCGGCGCATGGCCGAGTGTACCGGTAGCTGGACGACTTCACCAATATCGGAATCGGAATCGGAGTCGTACTCTTTGATCTGCCCCTCCTCTCCATAGCCTTCAACGCTGACTGGGGATAGCTCGGGGCTTAGGTAGTATTCGACCGGCGTTTGAGGGACCTCCTGTCTGTATGGCGAATGGTGCTTCTCAGGGCTCACTTGTCGCTGTCGCTGTCGCTGTCGCTGCTCGGGCGACGGCGTGGAAGGAGGAGAGCAAACATAGATCGCAGTGGGAACATCCCACATAGGACCAGGATGAGGGGTGCGAGGAGTCAGTTTCTGTCCCGAGAGGATGGCCTTCTTGAAATCTTCCCAATCCAGCCAGCCCATGTCGAGTCGCTTCTGCAGGATGGCGGAATACTCGGGGCTCTTCTCCTTGATGGCGTTGATGGCGATGCTCAGGGCCGCCACGCCCGGGATGTGGCAGTCGTTGTCGGATAGCTGCTCGTGGAGGGAGAAGAAGGTGGTTAGGAACTCCTTGCAGGTGTACTTGGAGGCCGGGGGCAGGGTGATGAGCTGCGTCGTCATGGCGGCGGTGGTGCGCGCGGCGTCTTGCTTCGCGATAGTCTCCTCGATGTCGCGGAGGTAGTCGACCGGGTCCAGCGAGGGCTCGCAGGTCTTGGCGATGGTCTCATGGAGGGGTGATGATACGGAGAACTGGAGCGCGTGGAGAGCGAAGGCGCGGTTCTTCTCCCACTCGGCGACAGCGTGGGCGTCGGAGACAGGAGGCGCCGGGACGTGGCCCTCGAGGAAGGGGATGAGGCCGTAGTAGGCGAAGTTCTAGCCGGTGCTGTCGCACCATTCGTGCATGTTCTCGCTTCCTGTTAGCTTCACCATGGAAGCGTTGGCGAAGGTGGGCGACATTGTGGTGGTGGGTGTGCGGTGGTGCGATGTGGAGTAATGCGGAGTGGTTGTGTGGGAAGTAAGGAAGATTTGGGCGTCTAGGTAAGGTTGTAATCGAGTGACGCAGAGTTTTTGTCGTTGAAAGTGAAAAGTGTGAGGTAGGATGGAAAGTCACAGTGGTAAGGTGTGCAGATGGAAGTTTATGATGGAGAAATACATTGGGCTGCTGCTAAAGTGATGGGTGTGCAGATGATGGTTTGTGAGGGGAAATACCTTAGGCTGCTGCTGCTGCTTTCAACGGACTTGGTGGTCAAAGTGCCCTTGGTATTTCAACTGACTGACAGAGCAATGTTGGTACGCTGAACCCTCAGAATAAGCGCACAGGAATAAGCATCGAGGATGGCTTTCTAGATATAAGCTACTTATTTCAGTGTGTTTATTCCATGAGTACGAATATCTTCAACGGTGTCCAGAAAGTGCATGCGACATGCCGGACAGTGACTTATAGGGGTCGACTGTATATAGGTCATCAAGGTTCGGCGACACATATATATCGAGGGCCCTAGAGGCAGCAAAAGTAAAGGGAATTCAATCCAATTCATTCGCTGGGTTCAGCTACCTTAAGCTATCATACATGTAGTTGTGTAGTCTTCCGGCGTCGGTGCCCTACTTGGATTCTTCCGACTTCTGGCGTTTACGGTTTGGCTGGACCGCGAGTCTCCTCCTGCAATGAACTCGTCTCTGTGGGTGGAGCGCGAGGACTCGCAGATGGTGTCGACGCCGATGGTGATTGCAGCTTTGCGGCCACGCTGGGCATGGCTCTGAATTCGGCCATATGCAATTCCCACGGCATTAGCTGCAATGTCGACGCTTTTCACGTAGTCTTCGTAGACTTTAGGCCAATGAGCCTTGTGTCCATGTATGAAGAGACTGGTCGCGACGGCATCTGTCAATCCGCTACCCATAGCCGTGAGCTCGTCGTAAAGGTTGAGGAAGTCGGCTATATATTGGTATCGTTCTTCGTCAGAATCGGGGGCTTGCAGCTCGACAAGTTCGAGGTTCTCGGCCACAACGATGGATTTTATCTGCTTTAGTAGAGTTGCGACAATCATGTGAAAGATCGCCTTTGGGTTGTCCTCGGTCGTCTCGTTAAACCCGCTGGAATTGAGGCTAGATCGCATGTTTGGAGCGAGAGAGTTCCAGAGTTTGTGCTTGGCTAGGTCTCTATTACGCTGCCACTCCTCGATATCGGCTTCGACGACGGGCTTGGGGACTTCTGATTCGATGAATTCGAGGAGACCCTGGGCCTTCAGATGTCTCTTGATATTCTTGCTCCATCTGGTGAGTCTGTACCACCCGTCGAGCTTGACAAGAGCGGCTTTGGTCTTGCCCATGATTGCGTGGGGATGTTGCTACACGGGTCAATTAGCAGACTGCTTGTAGGGAAGAGGAATATCATCGTACGTCTAGACAAGTTGGGTGGTCGCGGTGATAACAGAGATGGACTTGGAGCACGGTGTAGATGATGTGGTGATGATGGAGGATGGTTGATTGCAATGGAACCAAGGACAAGACTTGGAGGTCCAAAGGTAGCAGATGGAGATGGAAATTTGTAGCAGGCACTTGCGACCCAACGTGATTGTCAACCAAACGAAGTGTGCGTTCATCATAAATGGAATGAGCATCGAAGATGACTTTGGCAGCTACGAGCTACTTATTACGGTATGCTTATTCCACGAAGCCACACAGCGAACAAGCAACATTGAACCAGGGCAACAAGTTCTGCTCGTTCTCTCATCTTTAAGCTGTTATGCACTATTTCTGGGACAGGCCGGTCCGGGATTATCCCACAGATGTTACAAGCTTCTAAAGGTCCATGATCTCCGCTGTCCCCCAGTGGCTCAACTACAACGAAAGAGCTCAACTATTGCTATATCGTCCTGGAGTCATCCTCTTAGACTGCATTACGGGCACTGAGCGGGCAACACTTCCGAGCACGACGCTCGAGGCAGTCTGGGGAACAGCCAGCACCAGATATCAACCGGCACACTGGAACTAGTTGTCGTAAAAGTGGCTATATTGCAGTTAACTCTCGATGAGAAAATACCGAGGAATATTCAGCCTAGGAACATAGAGCGCCCAATCTCGCTTTGACTGAGGGTGTGATGAAAACGTGCGAGGACTTAGACACATACATTTTGATTAATCTTGTTTAACCGGACCTAGCTATTCGGAAAGGCAAGATATAAGCTGCTAAGCTAGAGTACGTTCCCATAGCCATATCGCAACTGTCGCAATGCGACTGCGGATGAGTCCAGGAATAAACTTGTTGTTGTACGTTAAGAATAAGGAAACTATGAAGCTAGATCTGGTATGTATAAGGGTTGATCATGTGGAGCTATCAATATGTAGTGCCGCTCAGGAACAGTTACGAGAAGCAGACCAGATATAATCAAAGTCACAGTGGATTAGCATATATGTTTCACATATAAGGTAGGCAATAATGATATTATCAACCGCAACGGGTAGCCGAGACTTGATGCAGTATACGGCATTCCGTTGCCAACTATATCCCTGGTAAGTTATGGGCTGGAGAGGGTTGTGCCCTTCGCAAGACAGCGTCCCTTTAGTATTTGCTCGCGAACTGCCCGCTGAAACAAATGTCAATTGGCAGTATCGGATTCGGTATCCCGGCAGGTGGCACGGCACAACACGACAAGACATATACACAGTAACAGGTTCGAATAGGTACTGTCAGCGCTTGTTTCCCTTCTCTCCGGCTTCTCAAACCGCCATGACAACCTATGGGGTATGTTTCCGGCTCTCCTATGACAAGATGAGTAAGATGCCCAGCCTCCAGGCAACGTGCTCACGGAGCATGCAAGAGCCAATACGCTCCCAGCGAATAGAAACCTGGTAACGTGCACAAGCAACGAATCGATGTGGTGTGAGTTTCCGTTCCAGATTCAGCGACATGCTTCGGATGGGCGCAGCGTGCCGAGCAGTTTGAAAGTATCACGCCAAAAGAATGAGCAGGATATGCCCCGTCTTACTTGTTCTGTAACTACCCGGCTGGTAACCCGCTTTATGTGACACGTATGACCCAGAACGGAATCACATGCATATCGGGGTGTAAGGATCTTGCTGGAGCCTAGACCATGCGCCTGTATCAACCACTGACTTGCCCGCGCGTCTTCTCGAGTGAAGCCGGCGTACGTGGACGTATCTATATATGATCTCATCTGGGTGACAATAGCTGATCTCGTCAGTGGCCTCTGGAACTGCCCAATCAAGAGCGCGTCTCTTGAGCAGCACGTGGTCCACGAGATGTCGCGCCGAGGCAACAAGACGTTCGCCACGTCTAGCCACAAGAGATGAGCGAAGACGTGATGACCTGTCGCATGCATCTCTGGTCTCGGACTTCCAGAAACGGACATCCCTGGAGCCTGGAGGTACGATGCATGACACGAGCCGTTGCGTATTACGGGTGCACATCAATCTCTATGTGATAGTAAGCGAACGGAAATGCAGGAGGAGGAAAGGGGAATCCTATTCAAGAAGCGGTTGCACACCGCCTTTGGCCAGGGTCGAGGAAGAGCACGACGGTGAGCTGCCAAGGGATGAGAAGAATAGTGCCGATTTGAGATATAAAGACCACTTCTCCTGAGAACTGAGACCCTCGTGCGCCAGTGGGCAAGCGATCCTTTTTATATCCGACTCCGGGGTGCACACCAGCCGAGTTGAGGCTCAAATCATCCGATCGTCCAGCAGACACAGCCGCCCACCTGAAACTGTACCAGCCTGCTCGAGTAACCTCAAACCCCAGTCCCTCGCCAAAGCCAACCATCGTATGCGGATCCTCGGCGGGTCTGTACCAGGTAGGGACTCCTCTCACCCTCGACCATCTCTACGTACGGCGTCGGCCGAGACACGGCTAGCTAGCTTACATATTTCATCTTGACTCAGGCTTATCCGAACCTCGTACAATCCACAGCCGCCGGCAGCCATGTGTCGCAACATAAAGACACTCTCGGTCTGTCCGACGTGTAATAAGCAGCTGTCGGAGAATACCAACAAGCAGTGGTGTCGCGATGCGCGGCGTCACGGCCACTTCGGCCGGTGTAGCACGGGTGTCCGCAAGTCCGAGGACGAGTTCCGCGGTGAGGAGTGCAAGGGCTGCGCCGAGGTGCGGGAGAACGCGATGAATGAGCTCGATCTCGAGGACTTTGCCGAGAAGAGACTGGGTTGGCATCCGTCAAAGGGGAGAGGCCAGGCTCCTGAGGATAGTGACGGCGAATATGGATATGGCTGGTAGACTTGCTTGTCCTTGATACCCTACTTCAAGCGCGGTGAGTGAGTGGGTGACCAAACAGCTTTGTTGTTGGTAGAGGTTGGTTGGGATGTGTCCGATGCATGGATCTGTACGCTTTGCTCGAATGATGATAGTATCATTGAAGCAAGCTTGCCTTTCTGACGCCTCTCCGTCCCGTTTCTTGAATAAACTGCCCATGTATTCACGCTCGAGTAGCTTTCATGGGCATCCAAGCGCGCGTCGTACATGTCTCCGAGCGCGACCATGGTAAGAGTGCTACACGTTATGCTCAATGACATAGTCTGCCTACCCGCGCCTCCAAGCGGCTTCCAAAGGGTGGGCTTCATGGCGCCTCTGCCAAGGCTTAGGAAAGGGTGATAAGAAAGAGTAAAGAGGAGGAGGATATTTGCCCATCCAAAAGACACCGTCTCTCAAATAACAACTTGGAAACAAGAAGTTAAAGTCAAAGGACTCGTGCTAAAAACTTGAAATGCCCTTAAAGTATCAGCAGGGCAAGCCACTTGAAGACAAAGTCCATAGGTATACCTCTAAGTCTCTTAATCGCGCCGAATAAGATGCCCTTGCCGCCTAATTCCTCTCTCGCACCCTCCTTTTCATACTGCTCATGCAAAATTACGGGACCATGGCTGTGACAGGACTCGCACCCAGAAAAGTTAGAACCTGCTTTGGGTTCTTGAACCTGGAAGTCGTAACGGATGCAAGAGGCGGTCAGGTCGGCAGTAGGTAAGGTAGGAATAGACATGGTTACCGGGGTGGGACAGGAGCTGAAAATAATGGTTTGTCGTTGTAGGCCATTTCGATCAAAAGCAAAAACGAGCTGGCCCTCACAGACCAATCATTCACTGTAAATGACGACCATGACTTTTGGCGACCGGCGCCCACCCCCGGCTTGGAGTCTCGGACCAATGCGACAGCTCACAAGATCTGCAATGCAGCCTGCAAGACGCATGCTTTGCTGTCTCCTATCATGGAGGAGCTGGTCCAAGCAGGAATTGGCTGTGGGTCTGGCGGACGTTTTAATTAAATAAAACTCTTCTTATTATAAGACAAGGTAGTTGGCCTTGGCAAAGGCGTGGCTAAGAGGAGAAGTCTTAGACAGAAAGTGTTAGTAAATATTAAGAACAAAGGGCGGTAAAGTAGTTCGGCACGGTTTATCTTTACAAGTGATTTTATAAAGTACTTATGTAGATTAGAGTTTTTAATAACCTTACGTCTTACGTTTCCTTCAAGCTTTAAACTTATACTGTCGGTTTTAATCAAAGTGTTACTACCTCGCTTTAAATTGTTAGCACATTTTAACTTTTTTAAACGGGCTTTTCAATAAAACAAGTCGTAATATAGCTAATTTAAAAGATAATAAAAAGGTATAATGTAGATGACACGCGAGCTGCAAATACAAGCGAGCTGCGAAGTGGGGCTTCTATATAAAAAAAGTCGGTGCGCTAATTTTTAACTTCACAAAAAAAATCGGAAAGATCTCAGACGTTTTTTTAAGGTTTATAACTTGAAAAATACATTAATGTCACTTTTTCTAGGTTTATAGCTATTTTATTTCAAGATTTATTTTAAAATACGCTAAAACTACCCTTGTAAAAAGCCTTTTTAAGATGCACAGGCTATTAAATCAGTGAAAAACAATTGCTATATATCATTATTATCTATAGAAAAGACTACATTAAATGCAGCAGGTCCGAGATTTTTCAGATTTTGTTAAAAGGTAGACGCACGGTTACACACCGACTTTTATATATAGAAGCCCCACCTCATAGCTGTGACGGCCTGCATGGACCTTCCCACATGACAAGCCGATACCTCTCAATAAGGGAAGGATCTGACCGGAGGATTCCTCTTAAAGGGACAACCTCCAGCTATACCTAGCTTTCTCTGTTTTCCTTTCCTCTCTAGTCTTGATATTCTCGTCAATAGAGTAATTGCTGCTTGCTGCCGGCTATGTCCCAGCTCTTTAGTACGCTCGCTGTGACATTAGCTCGCTTGTATTCGCAGCTCGCTTATCATTTACGTTATATATAATATAAGGATTTATAAAAGGGGTTTATTAATAATAACGAGGAAATTATATTAGTAAATATAACTAATTGATTTAATATTTATGCGTAATATTAAACATTATTAAAAGTTATTACGATATAAATATAGCTTTATTTTCATACGATTTTTAGTAACAATCCGCTTAAAAATGCGGTTTTAATCAATGTTTTACTTTTTCTATACGACTTAAAATTGTAAAGTTATTCGTTATTATCATTATGGCTTTTAAAACTTGTTAAATTACCCTTTTATTACCCTTTCTTGCCATAATAATTAATATCAATCTAGTTAATCAAAACATAAAAGTACGTTATTTGACGTTGTTACGACCGTTATAACGTCGCAAATATCTATATACTTATATATCAATAGCCTTAAGCCGTACCTACTAGCATATATACGGACTGATATATGCGACGTTGAGGTGAAAGTACGACCGTGGAAAAACGTACTTTTGTCTTTAAGTGAAAAAAGTTAGGAGGTGCCAGCCATTTGGAGCGGGGCAGCGACACTTCGATTAAGAACGGCAGTAAGTTACATCTATCGGCCCGTTGATCTTCATATATCTACCCTTGTGGATCCAGTGCATGGACCCATATAGAGTATTCTGGTAACCCCACCAGATATGTTGGAGGTTACGGCTGCCTGGCAACCCTTTGTTGCCCCAGGTACCTTACCACTGTAATTTAGGTATTTAGATACATCTCGGATGGAATCCTTTCCATCCGACCTTTTAATCAAGTACCACCCAGACCACTGATAAATTACAACAAGACTTGTGATTTGTCAGCATCTGGAAAAGCTACCAAAAGGCACACCCTGCCTGCCTGCCTTCCTTCATGTTTCGAGAGTAGCTCGTAAGATAGGGACCAACCCAGGCAGGAGCTAACTAAGGTACCTTGACAACTCTGGTACGTGCACCCAACACTTGAGACAGCTGCAGGCGCTGCTGTTGTCCTGTACAGTGACGAGATCGATGCAGTGAATAAGAAATGCGGGCCACGGGTAAACCCCGCGCCAAAACCCCCCTGTACCCGGAACTTTAGGGGCTTTGGTAGCTGTGGCGATCGGCGGTAAGGGGTAGGTGCGCAAGCGCCAACAAATCTTGTAAAAATGCATCCTTCACGCCTTCCAACCTTCGTTTGTATCAAGTGCATTATCGTCCAGCATCCCGTCATCCAGCACTCGACCCGTTCACACATCGACCCTCACCGCCACAGGAGCGTCATGAGTCTCTCGACCGACGAGGCTCTCTAGATGCTGCCATTCATCCATCACTGAACAGGTACCTTAAGGCTTACAGGTCAACTCAGCCCTACCTACTCGAGTCTCGGGTCGGCCCCCAACAAACAGCCTAGGTTACCATCCATCGTCTTCCCATCTCAGGGTACCCAGGAAACGTAAAGGGAAAATTCATTACGGTCGCGCACGCCAAACTAGGTGAAGGTGAGCGGCCATCTTGAGGTGAGGCCGGACGAGCATCGATGTTCCAGACCAAAAGTCGTCCATCACATGCGGCCGTACATGCATGTACATAAGGTAGCCACGGCTCCTTCAAGCGGCTCACATCATAGCCAGGTAATTTACATGCCCACCCAAGTCAAGTCAAACCATCTCAATCTCGGCAACCGGCGAGGACACCCAAGATACCAACCAATCGTCGCTCATTTCACTCATGTACACATCGTCATCGACCCTCCATCAGCTAACACTTCCTCTCAGGGCTCAGCACCTCAACTCACACCCTTTCGTTCTTTTGGCCCTGTCCAGCCTGCCAGCTAGGATGGATCTATCGCAGGCTCAAAAGCTGCAACAGTCTTGGAACAGACAGAGAATGCTCATGATAGTACGCCATGACACGGAGCTCGCTCTCTACAGAATCCAGCTCGAGGAGGAGAAGCAGGCCGCCCGTGACCGCAATGAGCATGAGCTGGAGCAGTTCAGGATCGCCCTACCAGCCCACACATTTGAGACCATGTGTGTGCCTATGAGCCAGGGAAGTCTTTTACACGCGCTCCAGCAGATCGACCAGGCCTACGAGGAGCGCACTCGCCCTATCAAGGAAGCCCACAGGAGCGAGAAGGACCTGCACGAACACCGCAAACCTCCCCCCGCCAGACCAGCGGCAGACGAGCTGTCGGCACCATCGTCTGCTGGCTCTCCAGATATATCCAGTGCTCCGAAGTTGGAAGTCTACGCCAACGCCAACCTTCCATTTGCTCCTGATGGAGGGCTTCATATCTGTGGCCAGGACTACCCAACACCATCCTTGACCGTCTCTCCTACCATAACCCAGGACGAGACGCTACAGACACATCGGACATACCAGACACATCAGACACATCCGCCGCGGCATGGACAGCAGGCGGAGCCCTCCTCCCGTTCGCTCTGCTATGAGTCCGATGATGGCAACCAACGTTTGTTGTTTCGCTGTCGAATTGGGAAACGCAAAGCGTCGCCAGATGGACTGCCAGACCCAAAACGATTACGCATCGACACCTCGGCGAACGCTCTGCGCACGCCTCTTGCTACGTCATCGGTAGACGATAACCAGCAGCAAACTCGAACCATCACCTTCTCCGAAGTTTACCAGGATGGCAAGGCTAAACACAAGGATGCCATCGTAAAATGGCCAGCTGGAAGCCGTAAAGTGAGTACCGTGACGCGCTATCACTTACCGCTGTTCTCATGCTGCCTTTCGAGTTTCCTTCTCTTTCAGACTTTAATCCACCAAAAGCGTAACTCGAAGCTCTGCAATACCTCCAGCGTATTATACAAAAAAGGGCAACTGCTAACTCTTAATACCGCAGTGGTACATCCTCAAATGTGAAGAGCACGGAGTCCATTTTAAGGAACGGGCTGTCCAAGGTGCGGCCAAGCACCTGAGCGGTAAGCTTCATGGGTTCCCTGATCGAAATCAGGAAATGGCCGTCCGGACCCTTGGAATACACGTCGTCGACTGCAACGAACAGCGCGCTAGCATGAACAATCAGTCTGTCGCGGAAGCGTATGCGAACGGTTATACACCAGAGAATCCGGTAAGCGCCACGTAAAACCGCCCCCTACGAGAACAATTGACCAACTGAATTGCGTACAGTGGAAAAGGGGAAAGAGAACCAGGCCGGACTCTACTGGTACTCACGCGGCCTCTTCCCGCCCCGCCCTCATTTCCTCCACGCAGATGCCTGCATGCTCGTCACTTGAAAAGCGCTCGCCAGGCAAGAAGCTCAAGCCTGCCCTACCGCCTTTGCCGGGGGCAACAAGCTCTCCACAAAAGATATCAGGAGCAACCGAAATCCAGACAGCTGGGGTTACAAGCTTCCAGAGCATGGAAAACGATGCCCCTTTGCATACGGTAGCAAAGGCGCGGACACCCATTCAAGAGATACGACGCAAGACGCCAACGTCCTCTTCTCGGAAGCCTTCCATCCCAGCCGATGGGCTATATCATCCAAAGGTATTCCACATCTACCATGGACATTGGAGAGACGACGACCAAGTCTATCCAGTCATGATCCTCGGCTGGGGTGATCAAACTGAGGGTGGCCTCCAAAGGAACTCAAATCTTGCCGACACTGGTCTCCTTCACAAAGACTCGTCCCCGCCCAAATGCTACATCTACAGCGATGACGCTATTGTGGGTTGGGCGCCCGGGTACGAGGATGGAGGCCCGAAAGTCAAGTTGAGGAGATTCCCAGTCATGTTCTTCGACGACGGACAGACTGTGGCGTGGATCCCGGCTCGTGATTTAAGCAAATTCCCGCTCTATAAGCCCGATCCTCCGAAGAAAGCCGATCATCCCTTTCATGCGGCAAGGCGTTGGATAGCCGAGCGGGAGGGTTTTGGGGACTGGGAAGAACGCGAGGCAGCACGAGAAATGGGCAGACCAGGTCAGCAAGTCCGTTGCGAAAATGCCAAATTTTTAATTAGCTAATGAATCTGCAGAGAAAACGGCGCTTGTTGGGATGGGGCCCACTGTGTCCTCGGGCAATCCGGTGGACAAGGTCGAAAAGCCCGTGAGCCACGAGAACCTCGAGAACCACGAGGGTCGCGAAATGGATGTTAATTCCGACTCTGATGAATCTGTTGCATCGTCCACAGCCACCACTGAAACGGACAAGGAGCTTCGCGTATGGCGGGAAAAAGGCGGTAAAATACCTGGCGACGGGGATTATTCGGGCTCAGACGTCGACAGCAACTTAGATGAAGAAGAGATGGAGCTTGAGGGGGACAAACCAGACGCCCTCGGAAGGCGTTGGACGTTCTACCCCCTCCGCAACACAGAGAATACGAAGACTCCGTCAGAAGCACCGCCTGCCGGATCACTCGATCCCAGGCCTCGAATCGAGGTGACTACATCGATTCTAGAAGGTATGGCCTCGGCGCGCAAGCTTGCACAGCAGGCTTGCCTGCAGCCAGATACGTACTCACCATCGATGATAGGATCAGAAGCCCATACTTCCACGAAGAACGCCACGTCCAAGTCGAGACCCGTGTCAGAGGAGATTGCAACAACAAGCCAACCGTTCGATAGCAAGGCCACTAAGTCAAGGGAAGCTCTGCCAGACAAGGCAGACTCAAGTATCTCCGTTGCCGACGCAATGCCAAGTAGAAAATCATTACCCAACGATATTGAGCGCCTTCTTGAGATGACTAGCAACTCGTCCAAGGGCCTCGAACAAGAGGTGTCACCAAGTGGAATACCTCCGATTCATGACACATTATCGGGACTTAAACACGAAGACAAAATACGGTCAGCCGCGTCACTACCCCCGCGTGGCACTTATATGACAGAACATGCTGCGGCTAGAGCCAACAGTGTTCCTTCCCACGTGGTTGCCAGTCAAGTACAGTTGAAAACAGCCTCGGATGCTCCCGCTGCTGTAGACGAGAAGCGTGCTACCGTGACGGACACACCGGCAGACTTGCAAGCCAACGGAGCCTCCTCCCCGGTGGCCCCGTTAGAAGAGCGTGCCCCAAAGGTCGTCGACGACGCCCAAGCCGATGAGCATACGGTGACGGCCTCTGGCGGCCCGGATTCGAAGCTTGCCAATGGGGGCGAGACCGGAGAGACCATGCCCCTGACGCTCGAAGGACAAGCCCATATCGCAAGGCCCGATATCTTCAAATACGAACAATCCGGTCTTGAGGAGGCAAGTTATGAACAAGCACCGCCTCGAGTGCAGTCGCCCCCGAGATCAGCTACGACTGCGGAAGCAAGCTCACTGGATTCTGTGCCGAGTGCATCGACGCGTGGGCCGTTCCTAGGCGCTGCGGAATTTGAAGTATCGCAATACAGCCATGGTGACGTATCTTGGACTCGATGCAGTGGCGAAGCGTGCTTGAAACTCTTCTACAGCGGAGACAAAAACACAATGGGCACGGTGAGTTCCTCGGTAGAGATGACGATCGACCCGGCTATGATGGTGGGATTTTCGCGGGAACCCCTTTCCGGGTCGAATGGCAATAGCATGATATCGCTCGCGCCAGCAGGCGGTAATGGCCAGGCTGTGAAGCTCGTCTTTGATCGCAGCGAAGGAAGTCCGTTGGAGATTGGCAAAACCCAGTCCAGAAACTTCATCCGCTGGCTCCGGCGAGTGAACCCGAAGATCGGTTGCATAGGAACATAGGACACCAAAAACCAACACCACAGACTTGGAGAGCGGGACGAACTGGGCTGGGGAGACGATAACAGAGACATGGCGGAACTCTACCAGTTTGGTGGACTAATGTGCTTCTCGTTTGCCTTTACGTCTGCTTTTACACGGGTTGCTTTTATCGACATGTTAGGACTATACGCAGGAAGGCAAGAAAAGGGGCGGCTCCCGATGGCACCTCAGGGGTGTCACTGTCAAGCAGGGGGTTACGTGAGTACATATGGGTGACTTTGTCCTGCGGGGAAACAGACACGACAGAGTGTGTATGTACATTTCAAAAGGCTGGGTTCAATGTCGGCTGCCATGGCCGTCAAGAAAGACGCAAGCCCACAATATACATGTCTACGACTAGGTACCAGGTACGGTAAACATATGGTGGGTGGGTCGAGGTCAACTGTGACATGTGAAAGTGCCAAGGCCCCAAGGGGTGAACCATAGAACCAGGGCGTCAGGTGTCGGTGGCAGGTGCTGATCACTGATGGGCTGCGGCCGCCGTCATAACTCCGGGTCCCGTCCTCCCTGCCTCCCCGCATCACTGACACGAGCACCTGCCACCTGCCACCTGCACTTCACATAGCTGCAGGCTGCTGGAAAGTCGAAGATGGCGAGCGACTTTTACTTATTGATCCCTTCGGATCATCTTACATCTATCGGGGGAGCCAGCATGTTCATTACTACCTTTACATGTAAAGATTTTGGATTTGCATCGACATCGTGTTAATGTTAATGCCCGTGTAGTGAGACGCGACTTGGAAGTTATCCAACGGGCTGTCTGCTGCCTTACTGCCTACCTTGTGAATGACGTCGTGAAGCGTCGCAGTCCAACCTTGGAAGTCTCTAGGTCCACGTCCGGTTCAGCCAGAACATCGACTCCTCGATGGCTGCTCTTGTAAGTCAACAACAACACCGTCCTTTCGTCCTGTCGTCCTGACGTCCTGTCGTCCTGTCGTCCTGTCGTCCTGTCGTCACTTCCCACCCGAGACACATCGTCTGTGCCCTGCAGCTGTCGCGTTGCCCTCTTGCCAGCTGCACTTGTTGGTGCTGCATCTATGAGTGCAGACAGGCAGACAGGCAGTCATAGCAGACGAGACGTCAGCGCATAGGAGCCCCCCATCGTTCGTCACCATCGTTCAATCAGCCACCCACGCACCCATCCAACCATTCTACCCCGGCCGGCAGCATGGCTTCTACGATAGCGACGTGATTGCTGTGGTTCAGAAGTGAACTGACTTCATTGCTTGCCTTGTGCTGCAGGACACCCCTTGGATGACACACATGTCGACCCCAAAGTCCACCCCCGGCGGCCATGTCGACGGAGCCGCCACCGCCGCCGCAAACGACCCTCCTCCCACCTACGCGCCCCCGACGTACGCCACCTTCTCGCCCGCGCACCTCTCGACCGCTGCCTCGGCCGCGAAACGGAGGTCCACCATCTTGGTGCATCACAAGTCCCCCTTGCTGCTTGCGACCCCGCCACAGATCACACGCGCCCTTGCCTACAGCCACCCCTTTCTCCTGCCGCTGAACCGCTTGGTCGGACTGCTGAGCTGGACCACGGGGGATCCATGGGAGAGCTTTCTGCTGCTGGTCGCCTTCTGGGCTGTTGTGCAGTATGGCGACGTCGTCCTGCGCCTCGCCGGGCCCATCGTCGTGGTCATGGGTATCATAAGTGGCATGTACGGTCGAAGATACAGTCCGCTGTCTAGTAGCGGTTGGGCCGAGCATCCGAGTGTCGCCAACAACAAGGAAAAGAGCAAGACCACCACGGGGTCGGCCGCCGCGAATTCCGGCCCGGCACACAAGCGCATGGCGAGCGAGGTCACCAGTACGAGACACCAGAAGACCCTGGACGAGATTGTCGAGACCGTCAAAGTCTTCACCACACGCTGCAACATCCTGCTTGAGCCTCTTCTTGCCATGACCGACTTTCTGTCCACCCAGCGAACCGCCACCAGTGCCACCACGCGGCCAGCCCTGACTACCCTGTTCGTACGAATACTCGCCGTGACGCCCATATGGGTCGCCCTGACTTTGCCACCTTTGCGTATCATCACGACGAAGAGGGTGGTGCTCGTTTTTGGGACATTGGTGCTTACGTGGCATTCGAGGGTCTGCCGTGTTTCGAGGACTTTGTTGTGGCGGAGCGCCATTATGAGGAAAATAACAAGATGGGTGACGGGACTACAATTCGAAAGGCCAGAAAAGTCGAAAGCTGGGGTCACCAACGAGGACCAACCCACCACCGAGGCGCGGAAGCCCAAACAGGCGCACCAGGCAGCCAAGGTATCATCATCTGCTCTGACCGAGGCGCTCCAGCGCAGTCGCTCCGGCACCAATGATTCAGGGGTTCGCTTCACCTTCATCTTGTATGAAAACCAGAGGCGGTGGCTTGGCTTGGGGTGGACCACCAGCCTGTTTGCCTATGAACGTGCGGCCTGGACGGACGAGCAAAATAACCCTGTGCCACCGAAAGATGGCTTCGAGCTGCCCGAGGTTGAAGATGGTCCTGCTAAATGGAGGTGGGTCGAGGGAAGCAGGTGGCGTGTCGACGGCGTGCCGGACCTGGAAGATGGCGACTATGACACCGACGCGGGCAAGATGGGGTGGATCTTTTATGACAACAAGGTGATTTGCCCCCTATCTCGACTCACTGTAGCAAGACATACTGACTATGACCTGTAGTGGCAAAATGGCCGCAGGGGTAGTGACGGATGGGGACGTTACACACGAAGACGGAAGTGGTATCGTGATGCCGAGCTCGTCGAGGCGCCGACCGAGCCCCCTTCTCCTACGCCACCGGAGTTACCTGCAAGACCTCGGCCAGTCCCACCATCCGCCCCCGAGAAGGTGGACTCCTCTGCAGTGTCGACGTCTTACCCTGATACATCAACCTCGGACCCCGAAAAGGACAGGGACAGGGACAAACCAAAGAGCGAAGATGATGACGTTTCAATGCTTAGTACCTCGTCTAAATCGGCTCGGTTTAGATTCCCGGGTCCCTCATTACGTCGGCGCACAACAGGCAACTCCCATCGTACTAGACGGACGAGCGAGGCGGCTAGCCTGCGGTCGAATGACGATGAGAGCACTTTGACGCCTGCGTTGGAGCTCGAAATTCAGGGGTATCAAAAGGGGCAGGATCAGTGGGGGATCGGCGATGAGCTTCAGATGGGACTCGAATGATGCGACTCGCTTGTAAACATGGACGATATTGTCCTGGGCATCGTGACGTTCTTGAATTTATAGCAATGCTCGAGTTTAAGTGGTCGATACTGCTAATCACAATTAAGCACTTTGGCAACAATGGTGTCTAAATTAGAAACGACCTCGGTGAGTCGGATGAACAGGCTTCCATCCTTTCCAGAATCTTGTCGATCGACAACACTTGTTCCTGTGAACCGCTTCTCATAGTCAACAGACCAGTCCACCGCATCCTCAACGCAGGTTATGCTAAAGGCGAACGGACCATCTATAGTCGCCGGGCCGCCATGGTGCTGAAGTGCAACGAGTCCACGGCCCATGGTTTTACGGCGGTCCTTGGTGTTCATCCCGACAGAATGCCGAATAATGGGACCCAAGTCCCAGAGTTCGGGAACTCCAAGGTGCTCGTGCGACATCATTTCGACTTGGAAAGTCTGCGATTTCGGCGGAATATCCAACGCGGACTGGTCAGGGGTCGACGTGCACACGCTGCGGGAGGAAGAGCGCTGTCGGTCTCATGAGGTGTTTTATACCTTCGACAGGCAGCTTTCGACCGGCCCGGTCACACTACATGATGCTATCGGCGCACTGCAGTTGATATGCCACGGTGAGGCGAACAGCCACCTCGACAATTGTCGCTATGGTGATGTTAGACTGACGGAGCTGCGGCTTAGTTGTACATCTAGACGCCGTCACTTGACTAAAGGCCGTCACGCCCTCGGGCACGTTTGCCAAAAGCTTCCTTTCGGCTCCTTGATGCGCTGCCGACCTCTCAGTGCCAAATATGTACTTGCTTAACTGCTTCATGGACAGCTGTGACGGCACGGAATGAACTGGCCGGAATACTTGTTGATGCTCGTTGAACAGCAAACCAAGATTATAACGGTCGTAGATCCCGTGGTCAGCCAAGACGACGAAGTAGTCTGCAGGTGCCTCGCTACCTTCCGCGACGGCGAACGGCAGAAGTTGACCGCCTCAGCTCATTGGTGTCAGTCTGGTTTGTTTGCGATGAGACTATGCTTTCATGCACTCTGGGCACTCATCACGAAGGACAACTTGAAACAAGCATTGGGTGGTCTTGATGATTCACCTCCGAAATATGAGGTGCCTGCATGTAACAGATTGCCACGCCTGCCGGAACCTGTCCTCACTGATCGAGTCGGGCTTCATGAACCAGCAGCACTCTCCACTCACGGGGTACGGTGCCAGCCTTCCTCTTCCACCCCCCGTCAGTCGGGTGTCTTTGGTAAGCTCAACAGGGGTACTGTCCCCTTTCACAAATACCCGTCCGCGCACTTCGGTTTTGCGCCTTAAAATAATTATAAATCCTGGAATAAACACACTGGTATAAGCACATAAACCCAGAAACCCCATTCTTTATGCTTATTCCGCAGTGCTTATGTCATGGTCGAAAATACCCCTGTTTAAAGCATTGCTTTGAGGTACAGAATGTACGGAGACTTTGGAGGGTTCAGTGTACATGTTCTCGATCTCGTCGACCTGTACACGGCACTGCTTGGCAGCTTGGCAGTGGACAGCCTCGACTTCAGCTGACGGCAGACGTGAAAGGGGGCGAGAGCATCACTCTGTTGACTATTGGTGATGACTAGAGCCAAGTTGAATAAGAGTCTTCTACACGTTGTCGACCCTGATGGACAAGCAAGCTATGGCCTCCGATTTGGAAGAAGTGGTCGTCTACGCTGACCAACCCGAAGGTGCAGTCAAGGATGATGGCTTTTGAGCTGCCCGTATGGTTCCAAGCTGTAAAGGGCACGCCAGCTGCAGAGTGGCGTTATGCTCCTGTCCGAAATCCTTAGACAGACCATCGGCTCGCTTGGCGCTGGGTTCATCCTATCGTGCGTGTGTTACGTCTTCATAGGGCTCTCGTAAGTCATGGAAGAAAGGTGTGTGACTAGGCCGCGCTGCGAGTGCATGATGTGCCAGACTATCACGGTGCTGGAGCAGACGAAGGTTTCACTGGAGCCATGTTGGCGTTGAGGTTGAGGGAGAAGATGAATAGTATTCAGCCGTGAGCCACCAAAGAAACAATCGGTAATTTGCTTAAGATTGCGGCAGAGGCTGAATTGATTCCAAGGTCGATACGATGGGTCTCTAAATATGCTGGGTTGAGAACATGAAGTCATGGTCTATCATGCTGTCGAAGCTACTTCTCTAGTACTTATCTTACCTACTTAGGTACGCTCAGCCCTCATAAGTGTCCGTACGCGCCATGTTAGCCAGTCTATCACCATTGGAATTAGCATACAGGAATAAGCAGCTCTGGTTTGATACGATATTCCGTTGCTTATTCCATACTGCTTATTCCGATTTGATAAATTTACCGGTTTTGCTGGACGGGGTGTATGGAGACGTGAAGTTCGATGTATTTGCCTTGAAACACACCAAACCCGATTTATAAACACCTGGGCAGGTGCGGACCATGAGACAGCTGCCACCTTCACTTAGGATACCAAGCAACTCTCTCACGACACTCTTCCATTCTATTTCATATCCACACATGCACTTTTATCGCCCACCGGACGACAGGATGCCTCCTCTAACCCCCCTCGCCTTTGAATTCATGTTCAGGTGCCCTGATCGGCCCGCTCCCCAAATGCAAGCCATACCTGTCGACCCAGATGGTGACCTTCACCTCGTTGTTGGATAGGATAGGTGCGTTATGAGTCCCAAGGATGTCGAACAGCCCACAACAGCAAAGACCACATCGGACCACTCTGGCAACAGCCACAAGCACGGGACATCCGCAACATTTTTGGTCTGCTCGAAAGCTCTCGCCCGCGCTTCGCGAGCCTGGAAGTGCCTTCTGTATGGCGGCTTTCTCGAATCCAAACCCGCCGACGGGAGCCAATGGACCGTTCGACTCCCGGAAGACAAGCCTGAGCCGATGACCGTGGTCCTTCACCTCATTCATGGTCGATTCAGGCATTGCCCTGCCACGGACAAGATCACAGTCGAACAGCTATACGAGATCAAGGTCTTGACTAACAAATACGGCCTCACCTACAGGCTCAGACCGTGGGCCCAGGCATGGGTCCGAGAGTTGAAAGCTGAAGCGAAAACGAGAAACCTGCTGTCTGGATTCCTGGAGCGCTGCCTGTGGATTACCTGGGAGCTGGGTGATGAGAAGCTTTTCAAGGCCTTGGCTGAGCGTATTGCCGCGAAAAGCTACGACGATGATGGGCGCTTGTTTTGTCACCTCCTCCCCAAGGAACCAAGATTCGAAGGGGTGTTAGAGCCAGATATGAATGGCTGGATCCCCGAGACTCGCATCAGGATGGTCGAATCACTCCTACCCCCCTTACGAGATTTCTTCGCTGATCCCCTGGCTGCAATGGAAGCACTCAGAAAAGGAGGACGTTGCGCAGACAGCAACTGTTCGATATTGATACTAGGTTCCTTGCTCAAGTCATTGTCTCAGCTTCAGCTCTGGCCTCTCCGGAGAGCGTCTGCCTATCGCAAAAGGCCCTGTCTTCTGGAGTGGGACATACGTCAGCGTCTCGATATACGCACGCAGAAAGACCACGACTTGTGCAGAAAGGTATTTTTCCAAATTTGGGACGGAAAATGGATCGGAAACCACCGCACAGAGCTGGGGAATTCTGTCAAGAAACACTTGGAGTCCCAAAGGGAGCAATCGGGCTTAGCTTAAGTACAGAACATCCGTACACCCCAGTAATCGAAATACGGGATAATGACTCGGGAATAAGCATTGTGAGCGAGTTACCGAACCAGAGCTGCTTATTCCTGCATGCTTATTACATTAATATGGATATAGCATTCGTATCCAAAGCCTGCACGGTAGAGGCGTGCCAGACGGAGACTTATGAGGGCTGGTTAGCATGGTTATCTCATTCCGATTACACTGAACCATCTGAAGTCTCCGTACACCCCCGTCATCGGAAAATGGGATAATGACACTGGAATAAGCATAAAGCGTGACATACCGGAATTCGACTGCTTATTCCAGGGTGCTTATTCCTTTATATCCTATCAGGGAGAGAACCCCCGAGGTGCGCGGATGGAGACTTAAGGCATGGGGCTGATTGTACTGGCAACTTGCACCTGTATAAACGCTCGCTTTATGACCAACCGCTGTGTACCGCTAGAAAGGGAGAGGCCTTGGGCCTAGTGGAAATGACCTATCACTTGCCCTACTATTGGCTTTTCAATGCTGCTGCAACGACCTATGTAGAGCGCCGCGAGACAGCATGGCTAATGGATTCGTACCAATGGTACCAGACATTGCGATAGGTACTACCTCCTCTTGGTGGCCCGGGTGAGACGCCGCCGGATAAAGAGAAGTGAGCCAGGCTCAGTTACCCCATTCCTTGCAGGGCTTGTTAAGGCTAAGGTTGCAACTAGGCTCTGTTGCGTTTCATTTAGATTGCCAAATCTGGGTAATAGGATGGTACCTTCAATAGCAAGTGGAAAGTCAATGATGCTTGGAGATGGGAAGCATTTACCCCAATGGAGCTGAGTGCGGAGGAAGCTTTTCCTATATACATCGTGGGTAGCATGCCCCTTTTGTCAGTGAACATGCCAGAAAATGAACAGCTTGTCTCAGGAGTTTGGGGCTCGCTGTAAATTCTTTCACGACAACGCCATATTCGAAGGGGGTATTAGGAAATGAGTTTGTGGCGCGGAACGACAGCTTCCCACACAACCACACAACCCACGGATAGACTGCGGCCCGACGGTAGGGCGGGACCGAATCAATATTAGGGGCAGGGGGCAATATTACTATCGAAACACGACGGGGGAGGAAGTCGACAACGATGTTGGGACTTCCATGTGCTTAGGCAATGGTGAGTGGCTAGGAGAGGAGCGAGATACGTCTGGATGGCCAGCCGATTCGCAGCAATAATGTGCAATTGCTACAAGAAAGTCATCGTTAACGAAACGCCGATGTTGTTTTCAGATGCCAGCGCTCGAGTCGCGCCGATACTATCGGAAACTACCGTAGCCTGCGGGGATCGTCGAGACCTGGGAGGTGCAGCAGTCAAGGCACCCCAAGTGCGGTGGCGCGACCTTCCGAATAAAGACCAGCTCTTCATACTCGCCCTCTGTCGGCTATCCGAGCCTTTGTCGAACGTCTGCCTGCTGCCCTACATCTTCTACCTCGTGCGATCGGTACTACCCCCATCAGACGACGACTCCCCTGATACCGCAGCGGCACGCATCTCCGAGTATTCGGGCCTTCTCGTGGCAGCTTTCCCATTGGCACAATGTGTCGTCAGCCTGCCCTGGGCTCGACTGTCTGACAAGCATGGACGGAGGTCCTCCATCGTTGCAGGACTCTTGATATCGGTGTTGGCTAACATCGGGCTTGGTCTTCATCTACCCGCGACTACAAGCCCGGATCGGCACCCGCGGGGTGTTCCGCATTGCGCTCTTCCTGTTTCCGGTCACGTATATGACTGCCCCGTACCTGTCGTTGCTTGCAGTCGACCACGACGCAGACGCACGCTGGGTTTTCTTGGGCTTCGTCGTGTGCGCTCAGATCATGGCACGCACCATGGCTATTCCGAGCACGGTGATCCTCTTGACCGAAGCAGCCCCTTCGAAGATAGTATTGGGAACCGTTCACGGAGCAGCCAACACGCTAGCCAGTCTGGCTCGTGCGGCTGGACCGGCGGTGGGGGGCTACGTGTTTGCTGTAGGGGCAAAGGAAGGAGTCATTGGTCTCGTCTGGTGGCTGTATCTGGTGGGTGTTGCCCTGTCCGCGCTGGCTTGGTCTTATCTCATGGAAGAAGAATGATCAATATCCGCCAATGTGATGTAACCGTCCACAGGCTATGTGGGCGAGCTGGGAATGTAGCATAGACTAGAGATCGTCGGTACATCATTCACACATATTTGGGGTTCCTGTTACTTGCTTGCCATTTTGCAATGCGGTCCTTGTTCTAGCCTTCTAGGATATTGCCCGGTCTCGTGGACAATTACAGTCACCCCTCATGAGTCTCCGTCCGTCATGCTCCTGTCAACTTTTCAATGTCAACGCTACGTTCGTATTAAGGAATAAGCTCCTGGAATAAGCAGGTCTAATGTAATGAGCCACACTTGAAGCTTACTCCAGACTGCTTATTCCAGATTTAATACATATAGCTTTCGCTTGGTGAATGAGGCGTGTGGGGGACTTCAGGAGGTTCAGTGTAACGTCCATCCAGGTCCGAACGGCAGTGTACTGCAAATAATTATTCAAATCATCTTCAACCCCGACAATCGAGTCTAAAGAATCGTGACAAAACGCAAGGGATACGGCATTGGTACAATGGAAGTAATACGGCTGGCAGTAGAGCTATCCTCGCGGCCTATATCAAATAAACGGACTTTCCACTGCCACTACACTGTGCATATTGTCCCTGCCCAGAGCTTGATGCTGTGGTGGTCTGCGTTACGCTAAAGGTTGTGGGATTAGCAACAGTTGTCGTCGTACCGACACGGCTAGAAGACTTACTAATAAAGAGCTCAACGCAGTCGAAAATCTGTCGAAATTGTGGTGTCAGCATTTGCAAGATCAGTGATGGTTGAAAAGGGGTTGGCTTTACAAAGTTAGGATTTAAGAAGGTAGTCCCACTACTGCCCGAGATTGAGCTGATGGTGATGGTGTTGGATCCAGCAACTAAGGTGCCGGCTGGTACGCTGACGTCGTAGACTTCGCCATAGCCACGATAAGCACCACGTGTAACGCCGCGGGAGTCGATCTTGGTCGGAGCCGCCGGGGCAGGCCCGGTCCAGGAGTTGACCACGGCCTGGGGGCGTGACCCCGCAAAGGACAGTGTCGTGGCAATGCGCAGAGTTGCAGCGCCCGGAGCCGAGGCGAGAGTAAACTTGATAGTCACGGGGTTGTTGACGGTCTGGAAGAGTGCCATGGGGAACTGGCCTATCGAAGAGGACCCGACCGTGTAGGTCACGGGAGTCCAGGCACTCATGCGTGTGTCAGAAGGGTGCATGCGTAGGAACTTGTCTGCGTTGAGGAAGCCAGTAGGCTGGCCGTCATACTCGCCGACCTTCCAGAGCGAATTCCGCGATGTCTCGGTGCTGGCGATGCTCTTGGACGTGGTCTGACCGGCACTGATGGTGACGCCCGTGGCAGTGGCAACCTTGTATTCACCCTTGCGACATGTCAGCGTGGCTCATGGTCAGTTTTTGGACAGCTCTAGTTACCTGGTACAGGACCATCGTGTATGTGCCTGGCTTCATGGCCGGTGACGTGAATGCGCCGGCCGAGGTCGCAATAGCCCAGTACTGGGCAGCTGAGTTGTACCAGTGAACAACGGTCTGGAAGCTGCTGGCAACACCCGAGGCAGTGCCTGAGACATAACCGCGCCCAGAGGTGGGGACGTAACCGGTGATGCTAAGTTCCGAGAAGAACGATGTGTCCGCAGTCTTGATTGACGGGACACCCGAACGAGAAAAGGTCATGAGGTACGGGCCATGCAGGACGTTGGTCCGATACGCCTCGGTTTGGACGTGGCCGCTGTTCATGTACCAGTACAAGTTTGTATCGTCGCCAGCGTTGTTCGATTCGATGTCGCGGAAGAATGGCCCACCGGACGACGACTCAGGCTGCGGTGCCAGCATGCAGACATGCTTCTGGTCCGAACCACCATATACACATTGCGCATCCTTGTCGATGAACCTCGTGCTCGAGTAGAATTTGGAGCGAGTCTGGCCGTCCACGAGATAAACATCTGTACCTTCGACTGCCGTCGTGCTGCCGGCAGTGGTAGACACCAAGCCATAGGGGTACTCTTCAGGCAACTCAGAGGACTTCAGGCGGGCGAGGAAGCGGAGTTCACCAATGTCAGGTTCTGCCGATATGTACGTGGCCTTTGAAAAGGAAGAGTCAGTGACGTTCCCTTGTAATATTTTAGTAGAATGGAGAGGTCCGGATGGGTATCTCCCAAAACAGTCTGAATAGAGAACTGCTCCCAAATATGACCCTACGAAGAACAAGAACGGGCCTGATCATACGTACCAGGAAGATGGTGCTATCACCCTGCCTCACAACCATATAGTGGGTAAGAGTGGAAGTGGTGCATGTCACTTTGATGTAGTTGGTTGAACCTGTAGAGCTTAACACGCCGTCACCAGTGGAAGGCATATCCGCCTCGACTTACTACCTGTGATCTGCTGCACATTCACCGTTGCGGATCCAAGACCAGAAGAAAGTTGTGTACCCTTGGTACTGCTCTGAAGCTCGGTGCCATAATACTTGATCGAGGTGATATCGCAGCTGCTGCCACTGACGGTGAGGATGAGCGGGTTATCCGAGCCGGCATCGATAATGTAGTTCCCGCCCGACGAGGTGAAGCCAAAGGCGGCATACACCGAGGAGGCAAAAGCTGCCACGGACAAGAATGCTACTTTCAGCAACATGATGGACAGCTGCTGGACTTACAGCTTCCGAATATCCCAATGTTTTATGACCGAAGGCGGGCAGATTAGCACTTGATTCGAGCGAGAGGCGACTAGACTTACGAGGTATGACGCGGCTTATATCAACATCATGGTTCTTTGATAAAAGTAAACACCAAGAGAGATACTCTTCTATGAGACTCGGATACCTACGCGAGCGACAGGATATCCGGGGAACAGAATGCAGCCATGATTGGCGGAAACAACGCTCTTTGTCTGGTCCACCGGGGAAAAGACGGCTCATAGGTCGATGGGCGGACGTACTGGTCAGATGGAGAAGACGGAGCCGCGCTGCGAATATGCATGGGGAAGCTGCTCTGCGAAGGTGACTCTAACAGTGTCGTCGCAACAAGACGGGGCGCCAGTGTCCGAAAGGTGAAACGATTGACGGAATCACCTCAAGATCAATCCAGAGTGTCCACCTCGACTTCTCAGTCTGTCAGGAGGACGTCTAGATTTACAAGTTCCACCCTGTCTCTCCGTTCGGCGGTGCATCCCATCGGGCGAGCGTCTAGACCGCCGAAAGCCACGGAAACTACGAAAGATGCCGAGTCACCGGAATAAGGACAAGGAGACCAGGTACAAGAGGGGGTAGCCATGATGGTCTGCCAAGGTAGAACAGTCGTACATCGGATGCTGGGAAGGTCTCGATGGTCGCCGCCGCCGGTAAGATGCTCAGTGGACAGTCAGTATAGGCGGTTGCTTCTTCCAGAGGGGTGTATGCACTTCGACGCATGCAAAGTGTATGACATCTTGGATTGAGTCACAGGGCGCCCTCGAGGAGTCCACGACATCCCAAACGTGTTGAAGGAGGAACCCATGTGCTTCCGAACAACGAAGGGATTGTTCAGCTTTGGTGAAGATGGTCGCAATGTTACGAAGTAAGGTCCTTTTGGCCGGTTTTCAGGGGAAGACGCGGTCCCAAATTAGTTGTCAAGCCACATTTCAGGGGTAGGGGTTGGAGATGCGAACATACTGAGCATTTCGGCAGTCGTGACTCGTCATAGTTATTAATAGATAAAGCTCTTCTACGGAGGTGGTTCACACTATGCTGCCCTTGCTTCGCCCCTACTCGTTCCCTGTGACCGTTCAATATGATGCGACCTGCCAGCCGGTATGCCTCAGCTCGCTTGGATAGCAATCCTGATTCCTGATCGGTAGACAACTTGCAAGGGATTTGTCCCGGCATGCTTATTGCGGCCCCGTCCGGCCCCTTGCCTACTACGTACAAACTCGCCTACGACCATTTAGTTCATCTATTGTCTATTGCAACTACATGTACGTTCAACAATCCGGAATGCGGAATATTCCCCTCGAGTGTTGATGCTCTGTGAGCCTGTGTCGCCGACGATATGGCTGTACTCGCGCTATGCTGTGTTTGTCCAGCCGCCGGCAACATAAACGACCGTAACTGGCTGCACAGGTACGAGTCAGCAATCATATCTAGGTACATACTTGTCCGCGTATCCATCCGGTGTAACTCTGCCTCTCGCATAATAAGTTCCAGCTGAGAGAATGCCTCGTCAAATTAATCCTTCAGCCCCATCCTCTTGAGTCCATCCTGCGAAATAGTGAAGAAAAAAGCCCTGCTATAGCCTGCGGGGAACCCTGCCTCTTTCCCCTCTTTCCCCTTCCCTGCCTCGTGAAGCCGGTCTATTGGGGTTCTGGCTCATGGTGCGTAGCATTGTGCTGACATGAGTCCTGCGCTCCTACGGGCACAGCCCTACCATTGATCCACGACTCCGGCAGTCCGAGCGCCCGAAAGCAAGGTGAAGATGAGGTGTGGGATTTTGCAATTAAAGGTTTCTGTGTTTATAGGTGAGCTCCCCCGCTGATGACAGGCACAAGAAAGAGAACCTCGGCGCGAGTGACAAAGACGGTTCGCCTCGACATTCTCTGCGAGTTGAAAGCCTTTGTCCGCCGACTTGGTTCATATATTAGCCGTCCGTTGGCAGCGCCGTCATACCTCCCCTTCGTTCAACCTCACAATTTGCTGTGATTGTTGCAAGGATGTTACTGACTATCTTACCCGCAGTGGTCCTGTTCGCCAACATGGCGGCCGCCCGCCAGGTCTTCGCCCACTACATGGTGGGCCTGACTGACGGGCAGTCGGCCGACCAATGGCAGCAGGACATCACCGACGCTCAAAATTCAGGCATCGATGGCTTCGCCCTGAACGTGGGCTCCAGCGATTCATGGAACGATGCGCAACTGCCGCTGGCGTACAACGCGGCCGCCTCGAGTGGCTTCAGCCTGTTCTTCTCCTTCGACATGGCTGCCAGTACGTGGACCGTGGACCAGGTCGTCTCCTACGTCAACACCTACAAGGGTTACGGCAGCCAGCTGAAGATCAACGACCTGCCCCTGGTCTCGACATTCGAAGGCCCAGATTGGGCTGACAACTGGGCTTCGGTGCGTTCTTCCACCGGCGGTATCTTCTTGATGCCAGACTGGGCTTCCCTCGGAGCACAGGGGGTTGCTGATAAACTCTCATTGATTGATGGTGCTTGTAAGTAGCCGTGTACCCGATCACGCTTGTGGTAGGCCGTCTGACACGATGCTAACACGACGCAGTCAACTGGGGTGCATGGCCCCAGCCGAACCAGGACAATATGACAACTGGCGACGATGTGGCATACACATCGGATCTTCAGGGGAAGCCGTACATGATGGGCGTGAGCCCCTACTTCTACACCGGTATGACATCCTACCCAAGGTCAGAACAGGACCGGCAGACTGACGCGGAATAGATCTGCCGCAATACAGCAAGAACTGGTACTCATCCAGTGACTCGCTATGGTACGACCGCTGGAAGCAGGTTCTTGGCATAATGCCCGAGTACATTGAGATCATCACCTGTAATACTGCCCTCCCCCGGCCGCTTCACATTGAGGTGGCGCATGACAGGGAGAAGACTGACCAGAGCAGGGAACGACTACGGCGAGTCGAGCTACATCAACGCCCCCGTTGCCAGTCAGATCGTGAGCGGTGCCGAGGGATACGTCGATGGATTCGACCATACCGCCTTTCGCTTCGTGCTGCCATACTTCATCGCTGCTTACAAGAACGGCAACCCAGACGTGGCTGTCCCAACCGAGGGCGCCATGGCCTGGTACCGGACTACTCCGGTGGCTGTCTGCGGCGACGGTGGTGAGTAGACCATGAAAGGTCGCGGACTATAATTCCGGCTCGATCGACTGACACGTCACAGGTACTGTCTGGGGACAGGACGGAAGCGCTTCAGCAGCAGGGGGGACGTCAGACGTCATCTCGGTCATCGCTCTAGCCGAAGCCCCCACCTCCATCGACGTTAGCATTGATGGTTCGAGCCAGCCCGTCAACACGGTTGGCACGGTTGGCAAGGCTACTTTCTACCAGATCCCTTTTGACGGAAAGACTGGCGCAGTTACCATCACCATGAACGGTGAATCAACAACAGGACCCGAGATCACAAACATCTGCCCTTCGTCAGGCCATGTAAGTTGTGCCAGTCCCCTGTAGCCGCTTCTCCGCAGATACTGACAACGTAGACAGGTGAACTTCAATGCTGTTTCAATCCAGGTGTGACGACAGGAGGGGGACGACGATGACGACTGAAGTGATGTCAACTATAAGTTTTGTATTATATAGTTTCTTGGCTGTGTTGTATATGTGGACGAAAGCCGAACCATTCTCGCCAATATCGACCCCCGCGACCGTGGTGGCAAGTGCAAGCCCCGATTATGTCTAGTCGGGCTTCTTGATGCTGACCTTGAACTTGGCTACCCACTCTGTGAACTCGTCCGTTTCTCCAATCCAAGGCTTAGACAACATCTCCGACGCGGCAAAGACGTCGAAAAAGCATGAGTCCATGGCCCTATCTATGGCGTTCGGGTCTAGGTCGTAGAACGCGCCAGCAACCTCGCCGAAGCGATGCGGCAGCCGTTTCAAGATGGGGAAAACCTCATCTAATCGCTGCGCGACAGGGCTTGGAGTCTGGGTAGGCAGCGGAGGCATGATCTTCAGCCGCCGCTTGACTATGGCGGAGTAGAGCAGAGTCGTGAGTCGTAGTCGCTTCAGGCACGAGTCTAGCCGCTCTCGGATCTTGTCAGGGTCGTCCCGGGGTATGCGTTGGGAGTTCATAAGGTCGTCCAGCATTTCCTGCGTTGAGATATGTGTGTTTTGCATCTGGCCCGTGACATGGTGCACCTCGTCCTCGTCGTCGGCAGCTTCGTCGTCGTCTTCGTCTTCGTCCTCCACCTCCTCGCTCCACTCCTTCAGCTCTTCCAGGACATCTTTCAGTGTGTCCCTATAATCCTCGACCTTCTTGACCAGCAGTCCGGCAATGCCCAGCTTCTTCAGTAGCATGACATCGTCACAGGCAGCCCAAATGACACCGGTGGCGGCAATGCTTCCCTTGCCCCCGCTGGAGCCGTTCTTGCGGGCGTCTGGCAGAGCTTTCCCATCAAAAGGTATTGCGGCAACGAGGCCTTTGAGCTCCTTCAACACGCGATAGCATCTCCAGGCAAGGTCTTGGCGTGCGACTGTTGTGTAGTTGTGGGGTTCGCAGATCTGGACGGCGGTTGCAATACCGGGTATGGGTCCGCCCACCAGCTCACGCAGGACCTTAACGATGGCGGACGGTGTGAAGGGTTCGTTGATGATCAGGAGGGAGAGTTTGGTGGTGTGCGCCTTGATCAGGCTGGCGGAATCATGGGCGAGCGAGAGGACATCGGGGGCTTGTGAGTCGGTGGACGGAGAAGTAATCGTCGCATAGGTAGTACTGCTCGCGACCGAGTGGAGGAGCGTCTCGAGTTGGGCGACCAGGCTCGTCGTGGACTGGACCAGGGAATCCAGAGTTTCGAGGGGGTTGTTGACCGTAGTCGGCGCCATCTTGTATCAATTGGGTCGGCTGTGTCCTGAACGAGTTGGGCCTGACGTCGTGGGCGAAATGAAGCCTTTCTATTATAGGTACCAGTTTTTCTACAGTATTTTTCTACTGACTGCGAATGACCATGGAGGGGCAGAGGGGCAGACCTAGCAGAGGGGCAGCGCCCGTCCGAGGCCAGCTGTCAGCTGGTGAATCTGGCTGCACCCGGCAAATTCCGGCAACTCAGTCGCTAACTTATTAACAGTACTCCTTTTCCACGGATACACCCCTCCCATTGACGACTTTGCCCACAACGCATCTGAGCAACAAAGTAATGCTCACTCTGTTTCCCCCTGCACTCACAACATGAGTGGAATAGCTAGCGAAGGATCGATATGGGGTACATGTCCTCTTGCGCCACGTGAGCCATCTAGAGTTGTTGTTGATCCTGATGGCGACCTCTGTCTCAGGGTCGGAGAGCCTCGGTGCATTTCCCCTCAAGAACCCAAACAGAACGAACAGGAACCTCAAGCAACCAACGCACCCGACTTCAACGCCGAAGAGCATGGAGGTGCTCACCAAAAGCCCAAGCACGAGCACGCCGTGGTTGTCGTGTTTGTAGTGTGCTCCAAGACACTATCGAGAGCATCCAGAGTCTGGAAAAGTCTTCTGTATGCGGGTTTCACAGAGTCCAAACAACCATGTGGCAACAACGGTGCGGCGTGGACAGTAGATCTGCCAGAAGACAACCCGGAAGCCTTGAAAACGCTGTTGAACATAATACATAGCCGCTTCGAGCAGCTGCCTAAGATAACCGATCTCATTAGTCTCGAAGATCTCTATCAGCTCACCATCCTGACCGACAAGTACGATCTCACTATAGTATTACGGCCCTGGGCTAGTACATGGTTGGAGTCCATTAATGATAGTCATGATGCTTGGAGAAGCAACCAATCGACACGCGACTTCTCGGACTTGGAGCGACGATTATGGATTGCCTGGGAATTGGGAGATCCACAGCTGTTTGAAGGTGTAGCAAAATACATGGTTCTATACACTTGTGCAGATGCGAGCTGGAACCTCCAAAACAACACGAGAGACAAGGCAGCTGAACTGTTTTCCAGTATTCTTGAGCCTCCCAGCCTTCATGGTAAGTCCAGTCGCGAAGTCCAGTCTCTGCCACCGAATAACGCTAAAACGCCCCATGCTACAGACATCGTCAAAGAAGCTCGCTTGGGATTACTTGAGCAAATCTTAAAGCCATATAGGGATGCCATAGAATGCCTGCTCCAGCACCCTGAGACCCCCGGCTTTCAACACATTTGCGTGAAGAAACCCGTCAGCCACCAACTCGATTGTGAGGTCACAATGCTCGGAGTTGCCATCAGGTCGCTCTCTTGGAAAGGTTACTGGCCTATTCCGGCAGCAAGTCGCATCTCAGAAAGCGTGACGGTGTTTGCCTCTGAATTCAAGGAGCTTGATCTTCGAAGCCGCATGAAGGAGCACCGCCGGTGCAGCGCCGTACCGGGAATAGCTGAACATATCGATATGCTCCTCGAGACTAAGCATATCCAGCTGGCTGAATCTCACAGACACCACATAGAAAGCCAGGCAAAGAAATCCGGTCTTGCCTCTTGAGTCTGAGGCGGGTGACATGTAGAGATCCCTCTGGAGAGACGGCGTCTTTTGAACGGGCACAAATCCCCGCCATGTCTTGCTCGGAAGAGCAGTGGTGGCTTCAGATCCAAGGAACCATCCCTAGGCGGTAGGCGTCATGATTATTTGTTGACGACGGTCAGTTGCAACAGCTCCCCACAAGGGATACACCGTCCGACATTGGTGGGCTGATCACCTCATTCAGAAGCAGAGCCCGAGAATCTATCGTTTCATGCATGAATGTTTAGCGGAGCCGTCGTTTACTGCAGGTCATCCTCTTCTGCCCCTTGCTGATGAATCTTTCTCCAGAACATTTCTTCCATGTCTTTCGCCTGACCTTCCACCTGATACTTGCCATCAGGATAATTTCAGCTTCCTAAAAGCAAATGTGTATACCTTGGACTCGAAGCACTGGAACAGCGACCGGGGCACTGATGAGTCCGGATACGATGGCAGAACACATCCAGTATCCCATTGTGGCATTGCGCTGTCACCTTTCATATGCTTCGGATACATATCGTGGAAGCCCGGAAGAGTCGGGTGCCCGGCAACTCAGGTGCAAGCGTGGAGCCACGGATCCGGCGGCCCCTCGGACAAGACTCGGGATCACTGACATACCTCGGTCTGATCCTCACTATACACGAGACGTCTCTTCCCTCCGGTCTGTACATCAGGTAGTCCCATAATCCTAGCCAACTTCCACGGTACCTAGTGTGAAGGCATTCAGACGAGGACTCATCAGACGCCGATTGATGTCCGCACTCTCCCTTCGTCGGGGATAAGTTATGCCTCAAGCTCCTCCACATTGATTCCGAGGGCTGTCATCTTCAATACCGCCCTAACATAATATGAAGGACCAATGGACTGTCTAGGTACATACATGCACGTATCTGTCGGGACTCGGCTTGCAAGCTTTCTATGTGTCAGGTCTTTAAGCGACTTGACCCACTTTTACGGTATTTTTCTTTATGAGTTAAAGATATCAATTCGGTTACGTATTTTGGATGGGTTAAAATTAGATATATTTAGTTTAATATTAAATTATTAATAAAATTAAGGCATTACTATTTACATTAATAGCTTTACTGTTAGATGTTGGATCCCAGATATGGTGCCCTTAGGTGCAGTACCCACTAGGGGGCTGTCAAGGGAACAGTGGATCCACCCTGGCATGGTGCAGTATGGTATTTAGCTGTAAATTAGCCCTGCCGAGCATACTTGAGAATGACAACAACATTTGCAGCAACCGCTCACACCCCAAAGGCTTGTGACCCTTCTGGAATCTCACATTTACTTAATAAATGAATATATCTCAAGGCTTATTTATTAAAATAAGAGTAAAAACGCGTTATAAACGTGTTAAAACGTGCTTTAACCTTTTAATATTATTTTTAAATACGCGTAATAATAAAATTTTGTATAGTTATATTTAAATCGTTTTTTATTAAAGTGTTACGAACCAACAAACAGTGCGGCCTGATAACAGGCCCAGAAGAGACGATTGGAAACAGGTTGACCAGTGAGTGGGATACCGACCAGTGGAGAAATTGGAGCAACGGTACACAGATCACGTGACCAGCAGAACCTGGGTTACGTGACTAAGAATTTGGATCACTGGATCACCTTGGATCACCAGTGATCCAGGGTGAGCCACCTAATCAGTGAGGAAGAGATTGGTTATATAAGGATAGATATTTCCTAGCTAGACAGATAGACAGTCTCTACCTCAGTGATCAATCTAAGCATCTTAGCCAACCCTAAAATGGGAGAAATCTCCTTACGACTCGACTATTCAGTGATCTCCCGGATCAGACCAAGTTATAGCATCTGAATGTCTTCTAGTTGACAGAAGCCTCTATCGTCCTTTGTGTTGACTTACCTCAAAACATTAACCCTGTAAAACCCTTTAGCCTTATAGGTTAGACGGCTCGTCACATAAAGAAGTAAATCTTAATAGTTTTTTTTCGATTTTGGGTCTAACTATTTTCATTTTTGTATTATTATTTCGAAATTACTAAATTTCGCAGTATTGCCTGGTAATTAAACTGCCTTTAATCGTTTTATTACAAGCCTTAAATCTAGGTTTTTTAATTATAACGTTTAAAACTCGTTATTATTAAATAGAAAAAAAGTAGCTATTTTATTACGGAAAAAAAGCTATTAACATTGGTCACAAGCAAGCGGAACACACAAGCAAGCGGAACACACAAGCGAGCAGAAGACACAAGCGAGCGGAACACACAAGTGAGCGGAACACACAAGCGAGCGGAACACTTTTACTAACCTCCCAACTGCCATGTCAAATAACTTGATCACAATGCATTCAATTCAATTCAATCAATTGAATTCCTCTTCCTCAAAGGTTTCTATTTCTATTGTACAAGTTCGCGCATTATGGCCAGTGTTGCCGCAAACACCACACTGTCGCTCACGCGCTGCCGCCCTTTTTGGACGATGACTACCTTCACATATTTCCTGGCTTCCCAGCTCACCACTATTCTTTGCAGCCTAAAGATCTATTGCATTTTTAATAGAAAATATTTTTCCTTTTATTAAACGTTTGCTTTTTATTCTACAGCATTTATTTAATAAGTGATTGGCCTCCTCTAGCTCGCAGACCTAAGAACCAACCAAAGCGACCTTGTACATAAGACCATATATAGCCTTTAAAAATGAGCTCAATACATCAATTATTGATGTAAGTGAGCTTTCCTGATGGTTTCTAACTCAATTTCAGATATAAACCGATTGGTTTACCGCTTCTGTAATAGTGGTGGGCGTCTTAGAATTCCAAGTAGTGGGTGTCAGATTGGGGTTTGGTGACGGTGTTCGTACAATAGCGACAGCATCCAGCTTTGAAATGACACTTTCTGGGTCAAAAGGAACAAGCCCAGTGGCACTGAAACCTGCTCAAATGTTTCCTGGCGTCATAGCAGCGTTGTGTGCTTCACAAAACGCTGTAAGAAAGTCCTTCTTTGAAACATGGGTTATATGATGCTAGATGAGATCCTCAATCATGCGACAATAAGCTCGTTTAAGCAGGCTAAAACAGCTGATATCTAAAGGATGGAGCCTATGCAATGAGTGGGCAGGCATGCAAAGAGTAATAATACCATTGTTCTGAGAATAATTCTCAAAGACCTGGGAATGATGGCTTTCGTGACCATCTAGGATAAGAAGGCGTTTACCAGCAGTCATACGTGGTCTGGTATACTTATGGAAATGCTGAATCCATTTCAAACCGAGCTCATTCGTAGTCCATCCGTTGTCTGACACGGCCACCTTCCAATCGCGTGGTAATGTTGTGTCGCGATACCATGATGCAAGGTGGGTTTTGCCCTGTAGAATGATGAATGGCGGGACCACCCAATCATTAGCATTGATAGCAGAGATTGCTGTAGACCATTCTCTGTTGCCTTATTGAGCTTGTCTAGGCCTGTCACGTCTTTTAGTGCTTGTGACGACCATGCCTGTTGGATTAAAGGTACGCCTAGAGGGCACCTTGACAGTTAGACAACGGAACCTAGTTGTTTCGTCCCAATCCAGCCCCCTCTAGCAAAAAGCTGCCACGGTCGCACAGGGACACTTCAAGGCCACAGAATACACACATACACTTCAACCTAACGATTGGCTCAAATCTAACAATGCCAGACCCAATAATGCCCATCATAAACCCAGTCTCGTCAAAGTTGTAAATGTCTGTCATGGTCTGGTATAGGTAGCCCATGTGGTGAGTCCTGGAGCCCGGACATGAGTACATGTACCACCATTGAATGTCAAGCTGCCACGCTTGATATTCGACATCATTTTGGAAGGAACAGCTGTGGTATGGTGGTTATAGTGAGCGTTCCGTCACAATGTCCGTGTCTTAGATACCATATTTTGCGATCGCTGCCGCAACTTGGCAAAATCATGCGCAATACATGTCTGGATCTTTGTTTAAGACCCTTAAGTAGTCCATCCTACGATAAAAACGCGTCCAGAGACCTGGTGTACGTTTGATGAAGTTTGCTGTCTAGTTCTTTCTGACGCGTCCAGCCCCATGTGACGTCAATAATTGATTTGCTATATCTTTAAACATAAGTGTACTGGTACAGAAATGCTCGCGTATCCAGGTCAAGTATGAAGGAGCAAATTGCGTTCTCTTCAGAAACTGTAAGTTTCAAAGAATAAGGCATGCTATCGCGTTGTAATGGTCAGCCGGTGATTCTTTAAGCCAGTGTAGAGATTGTTAGGTAGAAAGTTTTAGCAAGCTTTCGAACAGAAATATGAGGACCTCGTTTTTTAGCTTGGACAGCTAGCTGCATGTCTGATTCATTATAATGCAGTGCAATTGTTGTGGGTGGAGGAATACTGGTTAGAAGTTAAAAGTTTGAGAGGTTCATAAAAGTGTCCCATTTGCTTATGTGTCCCGCTTGCTTATGACCTACATTATAATGTTTTTTAACTTAAATTCTCGTATTTTTATGTACGGCTTTAAAGCTTAAAATAATAATAATAATAATAATAATAATAATAATAATAATAATAATAATAATAATAATAATAATAATAATAATAATAATAATAATAATAATAATAATAATAATAATAATAATAATAATAATAATAATAATAATAATAATAATAATAATAATAATAATAATAATAATAATAATAATAATAATAAAAATAAATTAACATTAGTTATAATAATTATAACTAATTATATCTATATTTATTTGTTAACATTATTTATTTCAATATTATAAGTGATTAATATATGATGATATGTTAAAGTAAGTAATAACATAATAATTTAAGACTAGATTAATATTAAATACATATATTCATTTTTAACCGATTTAAAATACGTAACCAAATTAATATTCCTACCTTATAAGGAAAAACGACCGTAAAAGTAAGTCAAGTCGCTTAAAAACCTAACGAGTATACCTTGGCCAGTTATTAGCCGCCCTGTGGCTGCGCCCAACACGAAGCCCACACTCGCACGTAGACATGACCTATTTTAATAGCTATACACAACCATTCACGGTTGTAGGTACCGGTAATTCCTTAACATGAACCTAGTGACGTGGCCATAGTTCCAGGTTCAGCGCCTAGCAATTCGGTGCAGCCGGCAAGCCTGGACACGAAGTACCGTCGGGTGCTCAGTCAGCAACAACAAGCTGCCAGGGTTTTTGTGGGAGGAGATAGGCAAGATAGATAGGAGCCCCCGTTTTGACATCACCACTCCGGTGCCCCTCTTCTGACCTTGTGTTTTTCCCACGAACCTCCACATCCCCGTCGTTCAACCACCGACTATCTTCCCAGTGCAATTGCCAATTACCCTGAGAAGGCGCTTTTACGATGCAATCAAATATTAGCCATCGAGAGGCAGCTCGTAAAACACAGGTGAGTACAAGTCCCCGATTGTCATCCATTGCGCTCCGATTAACATGAGTTTCAAGCCAGGGGATGAGTGGAAGCTCGAACAAGGCTTAGCAGGGGTGGAATTGCCCCTGCTGGACCTGACGAAAGCCCAAGATGCTGCAGAGGACTATCCAGGATGGGAGAGGGAGAAACCGCCCACAGAGAAGAAGTTCGACGCCAAGCTCGCTGCTGACGAACTACCTGGCTGGAGCGGGTGAGTGAAGCGGCTCACATTCGGCCTCAGAGCCCGGCCGTTCTTGCTAACCACAGTGGCAGGTACGTTGAATGGGAAGACTATCCCGAGAAGAAAAAGAAGGCCCATGAGATCCTCGTGTCCCAGAAGTTCCCTCCTCCGCCGGAGTTCCAGCTCGGGCCGATTCCTGGCACCAATCCAGTACTCGAAGGCGAGACTCACTCACTGTGTCTGGCGACCTTCTTGATTGCCCACCATCTAACATACTTTCCGCAGGCGTTCGATGGAAGGAGTGGCATCGGGCCATTGGTGGTCGCCTCTTTAACGTTCCGGAAGAATCTTGGAATATCGTACTCAAAGAGAAATCGCCCGATATGTTGCACCTGCTTCAATTCCCGTACAACGGCGAGCCGCCCAAGAAGCTCGTAACCGCTGAACAAGTTACGCCCAATCCTTTGCACTTTGTGCGAAACCACGGAGGGTAAGTTGAGCCCAGAGACTCTCGGCCGCATTCTTGTGGTCTCAAGCCTCGGTTGTCACTGGAAGGGGGACTGACTGATCATCCGTTAGGATTCCAACCATTGACAAGTCAGCATGGTCTCTTCAGTTGGGCGGACTCGTCAAAAATCCCACGAAACTTACGTTGGCGGATCTTCAGGATGAAAGCAAGTTCCCACGTATGGAAAAGCTTGTCACAATCCAATGCAGTGGCACTCGACGTATTGAGCAGATCGACTACGCCGCCGGTGAGGGCGATGAGATGATCAACGCGCCATGGGCCGAAGGCGCGATTGGAACAGCACGATATGTCGGGGTGTCACTCAAGAAAGTGATCAAGTACTGTGGCGGCATGGCTGATGGCGCCAAGCATCTCGAGCTCTACGGCGCTGACACCTATTTCAAGATGAATGAGTATGTAACACAGGTGTCTCGTTTCCCCCTCTGGCCTGGTCCTGGGAGCGAGTCTAACAGGCTCTGTCTCATGAGCTCTCATCTCCCGAGATATGCAGCCTAAGCTGTGCCTCTGACTGAATCACCTACAAGACCAGCTGCTAACATCCTGCGCTTATAGGGTCATGAACTACGTCGTTAGCGTCCCATACTCCAAAGCCAAGGCTCACGAAGTCATGCTCGTATGGGAGATGAATGGGAAACCGCTCCCCAAGATCCACGGCGCCCCTGTCAGGGCCGTGGTGATGGGCTACATCGGCGCAAGGAGCGTCAAGTGGCTGTACCGCATCAACGCCATCAAGGAACCAACCCGAGCGCCGGTCCAAAGTCGCGAGTATCTGTATTTCAACCAGCAGGTTGGAAAGCATAACCAGCGCTGGATAGACGGCATTCAGATCCAGGAGATGCCGGTGTCTAGTGCCATCATGTCGCCTTGGAACAAGCAGGTTGTGGTCCACGAGGGGAAGGTACAGGTCAAGGGGTGGGCATACTCGGGAGGTGGTCGATGGCCCGAACGAGTCGAGGTCAGCACGAACGGTGGACATTCGTGGTATGCCGTGCCTGTCGAGAACATGAGCCCCAAGCACAAATTCGCGTGGCGAGTCTGGGAGATGTGGATTCCATGTGATGTCGAAGGCTGGATCGAGATCGTGGCGAGATGTTGGGATAACAGCCTCAACACGCAACCGGTTGGGGTCAGAGATGCCTGGAACTGGGGTCTACATGTGACCAGTAGCGCTCACCACGTCAAGATCTACAGCGTCAACAAGGCGAAGGAGAGAACTCGGGCCAGGCTGGAAGAATTCCACGAGAGAGGAGTTGGCTTCCTACCGATCACGAGGCCAACTGAGTTCCCGACGATGTCTTGGGATGACTACGAGGAATATTTCGAGAAATATGGTCCCCGGGATGTCGATGACTAGGTAGGTAGGTACCTTGGATATACCTAGACTTGCACTTTAGATGGTCCCTTTAACACGTATCTATATTTCCCCACTGTCCACTGTTACATGTAGGTACTTGACCATCTTCTCGAGGCGAACGGACCACACCACATGCAGTTCGGGTGCGTGCCTGGCAGCTGGACGATTCCGACCAAGATGCGATGCGATGCTCGCTTCGATTCGATTGGCTGGGTCGATAAACTTTCAGCAAAGATGATTGGGTGTGCAGATGAGCGGACATTGACTGGTGACGAGGCAGGAACAATGAGAACTTAGCAAGCAGATGAAGATGAATGGGCAGGTGGTCGTTTCAAGCTATTGACTCGAAATGTAGCACAATGGTAAGTGGGTCCGCGTGCCTGAGGTACTCAAGAGAAATATAAGTGACCTTGACCTGAAAACGATTTGCACATCCAACCACTCGTTTCGCACACTTCCACCACCAACAGCTCTTGACGATTTTGATCTCTTGATCTCATAATCCTTGAAGCACTTTGAGGTCGTCGACTCTGCTCGCTCCTTCCACATCACCACATCACCACATCACCACATCACCGCATCAACCAAGCCAACATGAAGTTCCCGTCGCTGATTCTCGGCGTGCTGATGGCTGCCGCCACTCTCGCTGGCGCTCTTCGGTCACCCCTCGACGGCTATACCGCTGTTCCCATGCGCCAGACAGGAATCAACAACACCGATGGCACGACTGTCGTGGTCAGCGGAACTGTTCAGGTATAACGCCCACTTTCGCATTCTCGCATTCTCGCAGCACGTCGTCGAGGCGCTGACATCTACTTACCCTCCAGGAGATCCGAGCCGAGATGGACGCCATGGGTTCCTCAGTCAACTGGACCATGACTTCTGACAGCGACGTGGGCCGACGATCACTCCAGCCTCGCACCAAGGCATGCATCCAAAAACTTAGTCCAGGCCAGCCCGGTCCCAGCCAGATCTCTAACTATACTCGATAGGAGGACATCTTTTGCTGGGTTGGTGGTAGCGGAAAGGTCGAGGGGGGTCCCCTACAGGATGGGATCAACTATCTCAAGAAGCACGACCGACCATGCACCGCGGATCCCGGACCGCGCGTATGTGCGCGCATCAGTTGTTCCGTGAGTCGTCCTCATAGTTTGTTGCCAGTATGAGCGTTCCGTTACTGATGTTAAGGGTACAGTGGAACTCGGCGATCTGGCTCTGCAACGACACGCCGAACGGTATTTCCCACGCATGCGCCGACCTCGCTACATACGTAGAGGACATCCGCGAAGAATGTCACGTGGGTGTGGGTAGAGAGCTCCTGATCCAGGGCCAGCAGTTCGACACGGAAAACTTCAACGTCCTTGTAGGCAAGGATAATTGCTAGAGAACGGCGATGGGCGACGGGCGACGGGGCGAAGTGATCAGGAGGCAACTGAACGCCTGACTCTTCGCTATCGGGACTCGGAAATGCGCATAACTGTGTCCGTAGATAGGTATAGATCTCTCTATACGTACAAATACGTTGCGCTGCACGGTTATGTTGCGGGCCGTGATGTTTATCATGCGTCTTCATTGTCTTCATTGCTCCAGAGGTGGCGAGTTGTCAACTGTGAGGAGGTGTCGTGGACTCGTGGTGTTGAGCAGCACCTGACGTTCGGAAGGCGTTACTGCTATTGGTCAGTGATAAGTGAGTGGCTCCCGTCGTCAGGCGCGTTGGCGCACCCGTGACCCGACTGGCTATACCAAGACGATAGCAGCCGAGATGTCTCACTCTCGGGACCATTTCAGATGTATCTTATCAACGAGGAGGTACATATGTAAAATCCAGAGGAACGAGTAGGTAAGGTGCATGTTCTTCTTGTATAACCCCTCTCTACGATGATTGACTATAAGTCGGACCGTTGATGTCATTAAGGATGTCTTCTAATATGAGGTGAAGATATGGGTGATTCAACACAGCGAGCTAACCACCTAGACCCGACACTCGGTCGCCTCACTTCGCCTGAGGCAACACCACTTTTTTCAACAAGAAGAGATCAAGTACATCAATTTTAGGAGACACCCGGATTGTCTAATTTCAATGTTGAAGATGTACATTGAAGGATGGACATGCAGACATGACATGACGATAAGCGACGCCAAGTTCCATCGCCGAGCCGGCAAGCCTGCAAGCCTGCCAAGCTTGGAGCCTCCAACGTAAAGTACGCTACTGCATTCCTTACTGTGGAAACCTGAAGCCCTGTACTGCCTGCCCTGTGCTTATGGATCTTCAATGTTTTAGTGGACGACGGGAGTGCTGTGTGTGGTGCGCTGTGCCTGGCAGGTGGACTGCTGGACCCGCGCCTGGAACACCGGCACCACAGTCATCCCAGTCATCCCATCCATTGGTTCACCTGCAATCTTTACCTTACGGTTTACCCCCCGGGGCCCCCCCTAGCACTGAGCAGCCGCCGTTATCGTACCTTGCCTTACCTCCCTCCTCCTCCTCCACCACCACTACCACCACCACCACCAAGGTGCCAAGTCGGCAGGAACCTTGCACACCTCCTACACAACACGCAACACACAACAGCTCCAACTTCACCCTGCGTGTGAGTTATGAGAGCAGCAGCAGTAGCAGAAGCACCATATTCCACGCTCTCTGAATACAGCATCATCACCGCAACCGCCACTTCTACCGTACCCTGTTTCTTCCACCCAAGACATGGTTACTGTGTGTATCTTACTGGATGCCATTCACGCTCACGGCATGCACTATCGTTAAACCACCACGGCCATCACCACGCTCCCACCGCCATTGACACCATAGGTCTGACTCCCTAGGTCTGCGTGGCCCTCTTCTTCCGCCTTGTCCGTCTCTACGCCCGAGCCTGCTCCACGAGCCTCGCCCTAGCCGTGAACGCCGCCCCTCACCTCCGTCCTTTGCTGGTCCAGACGACGACCTCCGTACGACGACCTCCATACGCCCACATACGCCCACCCGCTCTGTCTCAACATGGGTAACTCACACGGCAAAGAGGCGCGCTTGTCGTCTCGTCAGGGTGGCCACGGGTCCAGCGCCGATCCAGGCGGAAGCTCCCAAGGCGCCGGCTATCAAGGCGAGCTCCCTGGCCGGTCGAGACGTGCCAGTCGCGCCGACCTCAGTGCGCTGGGCCTCGGCTTTGGCGCATCGTCGAGCTCACGTCAGGAAGATGTCCCCTTCGAGCGCCGGGAGACGAGACAGGAGAGGGAGGCTAGGAAACTCGAGAAGGAACGCATCGCACGCCTTAAGGAGCGCGAACGCAGTATGAGGGAGGAGCACGTCGATGGGGGATACCTGGTCACCATGGGCGTATACACCGCCTCTGAAGACTTCAACAAGCCCATCGTCCGCCAGCTCCAGGTGAGTCCTTCATACAGACGACAGTCTTGTTTCCGTGGCTAACCTGTCCTGTGTCTCCGGTCTGCCAGATCGATAGAAAGATAGCACCCTTTTGGCGGGGGTTGGACGACTTCAACGAACGCTGGGCCGAGCACCAGATCATCGCCGCCGCCCGTGGCCTCGACATCCCTCCTGCTGACGAGGTCCCCGAGCATCTAATACCGCAACCGGGGCCGGCCGACTCGCCGCGAACCTCGAACCCGAACCTGAACAATCTCACCGTGCCCCTGGGACCACGGACACTTAGTGCCTCGTCCGACAAGACCGGCTCCAATCCGGGCTCGACTTTGCCGTCCCCAACCTCGCCTACCGCGCCAAAATCCAGCTCCCCCCTGAAGACGCAAAGGAAATCCCTGGCGGCCGCCTTGAATCTCTCCCGCAATGGATCACAAGCCGACATCACGCCGCGAGAGATCAACCTGCCCCACGACCCATTCGTCAACGGTCAGCCCCTCGAGGTGTTTCTTTACAAGGACGGCATCGAGTGTCCGCTCTGTCTCATGTACTACCCGCCATATCTGAATCGAACACGCTGTTGCTGCCAGATCATCTGCAGTGAATGCTTCGTGCAGATCAAGCGACTGGACCCGCACCACCCCGAGCATCATGGGAACGATAACGGGTCGGAAGCACCACCCGAACCCGACGAGCATAGCGGGGAGCTGACCATGGAGCCGGCCAAGTGTCCCTACTGCACTCAGGATGAATTTGGCCTAACCTACGAGCCACCGCCGTTTCGGAGGGGGCTGTCCTACGCATCCAGCGCCGGCGGGCTGGGTGCTATGGGCACCGCCATGTCATCTAGTAGCTCCCTCAACTCGAGCAGCCTTTCCCCGACGTCGGCCACTCCCATGTCCCTTGCTAACCGCAGGAGGGCACAGAGTCTGTCGGCCAATGCGCCGGGCGTTATCACTACTGACCGCATTAGGCCAGACTGGTCTGTTAAGCTTGCTGCGGCTCGTGCCCAGCAACGGCGTAGAGCCGCAGCCGCCGATGCTTTGCACCAGGCCGCCTTTGTTATGGGCAACCAGGAGTCGCGCAGCCTTTTCGGCCGGTCGGGCCGCTTCAGTCGGAGGAGTACCATGGCACAAGGTGCGGACAGACCCGGCAGTAGCAGCAACGCTCAAGGCAACGAGGGTGGAGGTGACACATCCTCGGGTCCCCAGCCAGGTCCACGTACCTCTTCGGGCCGAGCGGGCACAGTTCGGGAGCACATGGATGCGGCGCATCTCGAGAACCTCATGATGGCAGAGGCTATTAGGCTCAGTCTTGCAGACGAAGAAGAACGGAGCAAGAAGGCGGATAAGGAGGCCCGCAAAGAAGCCAAGAAGCGGGAAAAGGATGAGCGAAAGGCTACCAAGAAGAGGGGTGAAGTCTATGGCGGCAGTGGTGGCGGCCCCAGTGCGAGCTCTCTTAGCCTGGGACTCGGACGAAAGCGAGGCCATAGTGCCGCCAGCAATCTCCGCATGGAAGCCAGTGTCGCCGCAGCTACTGCGTCGTCCGCATCGGGGCAAGGCAACGAGTCACCCACGGCCGGTTCCGGCTCAGGGTCCATATCAAGCGACAAGGGGAAGGCTGTTGACCGCCGAGAGAGTGGAGATGCACAAACGAGCGGCGCCGGCACCTCGTCTCTACCACTTCCCACGCGCGGGTCTCACCTTCGCCAGATAAGCAATGCCAGCTCTATCAGCTCCAGCGGCGTGGACAGTGTTCACGGGAACTACACTGGTCCGGGCTTGGGCGCCGAGGATCCTTGGGCTAGTGGTCTTAGTCTTGGTGGTCGCAGCGAGGAAGAGGACAACGCATCTGCCGAGCCCATGTTTAATTTTAGGAGCCTGGCAGAAATGGTCGGCGTGCCTATCGACGGTGAAGACGAAGCGCCTGATGGTGCCGGTCAGAAGTCAGAGAACGAGGGAGGTGACGGAGCCCACGGCGAGCATGTTGAGCACGCCGTCGAGCATTCGGGTGAGCTTGTCGGAGAGAAGAGGGAGCGTCTGCCCAGGCTCAACACTGATGAGGCTACACCCAGCATGGAGAGGATCGAGGGCAACGCATCTCCTCCGCGCGTCATGGTGACGCCCGAAACGCCAGCGCTTGGAAACGACGAGAACGAATCTAAACAGCTCGGCCATATCAGCGCCGCAGCGCGAACACATCAAGTCACCCAATAGACACACCCGAAACGACGCGCACGATCTACACGTTTTCTCTTCCCTTTCGTTTTCCCTAAAAGCGGCGGTCCGGTCAATAGGCTCAGGGATTGTGGATATTTGCATAGGGCATCACATCACAGGGGCGGCATCATTCACCCCTTTTGGGTTGGAGTTTAGGATTGTATACATAGACTTTCGGCATTCAATGATGGTGTTAATGGTGATATATGTACTCTTAGCGGTCAAAAGCGATCTCGGAACGAGTCGAATCTACCAAAGAGCAAGGAAAGATGTAGTGAATATAGCTACATGTTCCTAGAACACCATGGAGACCCTTCTCCGGACAAGATGTCAACCCTCTCTGCTTGTTTGGAATTGGTGCAAGTACCTGCTTTACGCCGTGATCCCAACACTAATCCATGCGACGATCGTTAACTTATTAAGACATCCATTGCACAACACATAGAAAAGCTATAGAAAATCAAACAAAATTGACATACGAGTAAAATAAAGTTACTAAAACTAAACAAGGGTTTAATATCTTATTTTATGCGAGACTTTATGACTTAATGCTGCACGTGATCTCACTCTTGCGTCCGCGCCTGGCTTGGCAGGTAGGTCCTGCCGAGCTTTCTGCGGTAGCCACACGCTCCAACTTCGGCCCCGAAATGAAGTACAAAAGAACACTTTCGTCTCGAACTTCCCACACGAACCTTCAACAATAGGTCACTTCCACCGCCCGCCAGCATGGCGCCCAAAGGCAAACCCTACGACACCGACTGGATCTGGTCCAGTTACAGCAACGTCCACATCGCCAACCATCGGGACTGGTTCACTCCCTTTACTCCCTTCTCCTCCACTATCACGTCCACCTCTGACCACGGCAACGAGACCCATATTGTCGAAGGCCGTGGAGACGTCAGTCTTGAGGTGCGCAGAATGGTTGGCCCCGCCGCAAAAGCCGCAAAGAACAAAGCAATGGTCAACTCCACCATCGTTCTGAAAGATGTGCTGTTTGTGCCTACTTTTGGGTGCAATGTTTTGGGCGAGCCGGTGAGGAGGGAGTACGATGTTAGTATTGGGGTGGGAAAATTGTTGATGGATAAGAGTACGGGAAGAGGCGTAGGGCTGCTAGAGAGGAACGAGGCAGGTTTGACGAAGGTGATACTGAAGGGACAGGCGAAGGGACAGAGCAGCTTTGAGGGAGGGGAGGGAGGGGATATTTGTGTGACGTGGGACGGTGGGGGGGAGGAGGAGAAGAGGAGCATGGAGAGCAAGACGTGAAGAGGGATGCCAACGCCAGGAGGACACTACGGGACGTCTACCTAGATGAGTTGGCCGAAGAAGGGCATGATTACGGTCGAGATGTTCTCAGACATGCCTCCGCAAGACGGTCGAGCACGCACGGAGATAGTTGTGGACAGGAAGACTGGCCAGAAGACGGTTCCATACTCCACCTCATTCGAGCCGCTGGAAACCACACCTAAGGGCCAGCCAATAACCGTACGTGCCGTGCCGCCTTGACTTGACTTTGGTGATGAGGCCGGAAACATAAAGGGGCATCGCTGCACACAATCATACATGAGCTTAGGACACAGCTGCTTCAGCAAAGAAGCGAGGATTCCAAACACACAGCGCGGAAGGTTGGGAACGAGATGCGCTGTAGGGCAGCGCGACATCCTTGGGCGTGTCCAATGCGCCAAGTGGCCAGCATAACGGTCCAAAAACTGTGTCCCACAATTCAAGCGTGGTCCTGCAAGTGATGGACGTATGGATGCTCTGCGGCCGTGGCAGAATGCGCCATGTTCCATTGTTCGTGCTATACGGAAGCAAACGCAGAGGGCAGTGACGAATACGTCGCAAAGGAGGTGTCACCATGTACCAGCATTCGAAGAGGATCCAAGTGTCTTCAAAGATTGGATGCCCTATGGGAACGAGCTTCATGACGAAGAAGATAGCTAAGTATGGCATGTTCTTTGACATGCTGACGACTATAGCGCAATACTGTAGCTCTCGCGACCTCAATGAAAGTCTACCTCAATGAAAGTCTGACGCATTCGTGCTGGCAAACGGGCACGACGTGGTCATGAAAGTGCTACCCGCCTAGATCCGACAGCTCTTAGGTTGCAGCCTGACAGCATTACTGTACGGTGTTGTGTTCTCGATCTTCTGCCTCCATTTCTCGCCTTTGAAAGAGCTATGGCACCGCTTCTTACGTAGGCAAAGCTTGGTCCGACCGTCCTCCACAACTGTCAAGACGAATCGAGCATCACCGCAAGTTTGCCTGGGAGCCACGGCGACATACCGGAGGCGGAACAATATGTGAGCTCGTGATTGCCTTACTGTAGTTACCACCCGAGAACAGGGCCTTGAGCTGCTCTCAGAGCATGGAAGGTCGAGCTGCTCTTGCTGATGGAGGTGGAAGCTAGAGGGTGTTCCGGGCATTGTCCTGCGATTGCTCGAGGTTGTCGTTCATTCGAGTGACTAAGGCCCTGGCGGCATCAAATTGCTCGTCATCCAGGTTTGCACGACTTTTTGCAACTATGATGTCCACACGAAGGCGTACGTTACTGTTGTCCGCGGCGGTTGCGCTTGTCCTTGTAAAAATCTCTTCTCTGTTGGTATTCTCGGTGACTCGAGCAGCAGCGATGTGGAGTTCATCTCTCCGTGCCATAAGGTGACTAAATTCAGATCTCCCGCCAACATTCCCTCGCTCCGTGTCGAGTCTGGCGAATGACCGCGCGTATTCGACAACATTGCCTGGCGGAATCCCAACACGGGACTCGATAGCAGTCGCAGCCATAGGGCGGGACTGGATAGCATTCATCAAGACGAGCGCAGCGACGTCATGCCTAGCGCTTCCTGCCTTACTTATAAACGTTGGGTCTACGAATGCTGCCGGTATAACAGCAGGTCTCTGTGTGTTCGGTATGGAAAGTACGGATAGCTTAGCTGGGAGATATTCAATATGTGGATGTTAATTCTCGTTCCAAGGCTGCTGGATTTTTGTCAGTTACCACCTGACATCCTTGTGGTATGAAGTGTCGACACTAGGCGCCGTTGCGGGCCCTTGAGTGTCATATGAGTAGGCAAATTCCAAATAAACAGGATGGGAAGCAGGAAAAAGGTATTATAAGGCTGTAGATACATGAAGTCTCCGCTATACCGCGTTAAATCCCGAAATCATACTGCGTAAATCATCATGCCCGGCCACGCTTGCGTAGGTCGAACCGTTCAGTTGAACCATTTCTTTCAAACTACTTCAAGCTCCCAGTGCTGCTGGTATCTCCTCGATCTTGCAACTGACTTGGGTCTTCGCAGCGTAATTCCGCAGGATGCCGTCGTTGGGCGTGACGCCAATATCGCCAGGCTTCCGCGTATTCACGAATCCCAGGCCGGGACTACTCCAGCTGTAGTCTCGCCACTCGCCGAGGACAGCCCACATCTTCTCGACGACACCTTGGATCTTCGCGCGGCGGTCCAGGCTCCACTGCCTCTTGCGCATCTGTTCGGTGTCGGCGGTTTCTGGCTCGAGGCCCTCGATGACACTGTTGAAGACGCGGTACGTCTCTTCCAGCTCCGCAATGTTGGAGATGCCCATGACGCTGACGCCTACCCGCGTGCCCGACGGCAACCTCGATGCGCAACTGCCTCTCGGCGCGCCATCCCGAGTCCAGTTGTCGAGCGACCATCTAATGGCGACGACCTCAAGCTTTTCATCGGCGTCCTGCGCAACGGGTACCAGATCATGGGTCGCCTGCCGTAGACCCTCGGGGCTGGGGTGCCAGGTAGCCATGGGTCCCGCATCGGCGCCCCGCGTCGTCAGAAGTCCCATGCCCAACATGCTGGCGTTTAGGACAACATCGACACCGGCCTGTTCGAATCGTTGCATAGCCGATGCGCCCAGTGTCGTGTTCTGTATCGTGAAGTGACCGTAACTCAGGGCAGCGTCAAGGGGCTCGCCGGTCTCCTTCTGGATCATCTCGGCGAGCTCGCAGAGCTTCTCGACGGGGTATCCGCTGATGCCCACATACCGAACGGCGCCCTCGTCGCGCAGCCGTCGGAGCTCACGCACGGCGTCCAGAACCTCGGGCGGTGATACAAACTCGACGTCGTGCATGTAGACAAGGTCAAGGTAGGGGGTGTGTAGGCGCTCGAGGCTCCGACACACCGAGTACCTGATCCACGCGGGACTATAGTCGAACTCGTCGCCCGCGATGCGCCCAGCCTTGGTCACAAGGAAGTACGAGGATCGATGGTGCTTCGAGGTGACAGAGGGGTGCGACAGCGCATCGCCCAGGATCAGCTCCGAAGGGCCGTAGTAGGGCGAGGTATCGAAGGCGTTGACGCCCAGGTCGAGGGCGCGCGACACGATGGAGGGCGCAGGGAGATCGAAGGGGTCTGGCACGTATTGCGTGTTGAACGTCGCCGTGCCCATGACGAGAGGTGGGATGGATTCGCGCAGTGGTCGCCGCGGTGGGTCGGCGGCGAGAGAGTCCATCGTGATGGGTGTAGAGGGGGGGTTTGGCGGCGTGAAGTTGACAGGCTTGTTCGACTTCGCTGTGATCGAAATGCGGAAAATGTGTGAGAAGCGGGAGAATCGTCAGGATCGTGAGGATCGTGGGGAACACCATGACCAGCGTCGCCGCGATTTCTGAGAAGGGGGGTGGATGATTTTCAGGGTCCTCGGGTGGGATGTGGGGGTCGCATAGGTACTCACTCACCTTAGCACTTAAGGGGTGGGCGACGCACTGAGGGTTTCGTGACAGGCTGACGGCCTACATATATGACCACTACCCCGTGCTAGCACTTGCGAGGGACCTTATGTTTTGATCATGGTGGTCATTACCTAGGTAGAAGGACAAGCGCCCACCATGCACATGTCAAGTAGACTTACTGGTAATGATTCATCAAGCAACAGCCAGGCAAACAGGAAGCAAAGTGAAGTGGTGTTGATGATAAATCTCGCCGACGAGCTTGGCGTTCCCGAAAGGCCCGAAAGACCGAAGTGCAAAAGGAGATCTCGGGACGGGAGCCATTGGATCCATCGATGTCGGAAAATACTTTGCAAATGACGTGTTTAGAGCCTTAGATCCCGACAACCTTGGAAGCTGACAAGTACAGTAGCGGAGTAGCTTGGGCGATGGCCGTGACGGCTACATATATCCAAGATCACCATCTTATCATACCCCCTCGCGACGACTAACATATTAGAAGCTTCCCTGATCTCAAAACATTGCAACTCGACAGATAAAAATCTAGATCAAGGTACGACTGGAATGCTATACATGCAGCAGAGTTGATCGATTCAACTCCCGTGCTTACCTATAGGTAATCCATGTACCGTTGGAGTGATAGTTCCCAGACATCACAAGATACGTTTTCGCATGTCCACAGGGAAACCTGTGCATCAATTGGTCGAACAAACAACGCCGAATGAAAGAATGAATCTGAATCTTACTAGCTCAAGAGACAGTGTCAATCTTCAAGAATATCATCGCCTCAAAGCCATTCAGCTTTTCAAAGACGCGGAGTCGAGTCCCACGAGTCACCTCCGCTAACAACTGATACGATGAGTGAAGGTCGGTTCTTGTATGCCATCTAAGAGACCGCAAATGACATAGCCCTAGCCTTCGCCAATGCCTGTATCTTAATGCCTCAGGTCTTCCTGGGGTGAAACCGCTGGGCAACCTCCTTCAGTCGAGGCACGGGGGCTGGGTCTATCATCCGAATCAGCCTGAACATGGCGATTTCTATCCTCCCAACATCCTATCGGTACCAGCAAACAGGTCAAGCCGATACCTCTGTCAATGACATAAAGCCGCCGTCAAGAAGTTTCTCCTATAGGGGTTGACCCCACAGCAATCAATTTGTTATTCCACGTCGTCCCAAGGGACGATTTAACCTCCCAATCAGGTCACACGCAAACTTATTCGCTTTGCTGCCGACATCACAGTGCAGACTTGACAATCCCTTGGCCTCATTCTGCTATGGACTCGTACTATCTCCATATGATTGACACGCTTCTTACCTCTTGGCTAATGAGATAGCGAGGGCTTGGACACCATACCCGACGGTTCTTGACAGACGTTGATCACCATACTGCATCACTTACAGGTCATGGGCTGTACGTGGTTTTCATCCATGCCGTGCCGACTTAGCTGTGATATCTTGAATGTCACCTTGATTTCAGGCGAACCCGTAAGTACCCCCTTGCGAGCACATGCGACATGGGAAAATCGTGGCAAAGGGGACCCGCGCTCACCGCGGAGTTGCGTCACGACAATATAGTTGGCACCTTAGTTTCAGGAACGATATATTAGTCTGCCTACATTGGCCTCGGAGGGAAGAGCATGTCCAAATTAAAGCTTTCCTGATTGCTACGCTCAGATCCTCGTTGGCAGGTGGTCCATGGGAATATAAGTTTGCGGTTCCTCGAGCACATTTGTGACCTTTCGAAGCACAGAACAACCACATCCCTACTGAAATCATGAAGTGGTACACAGTTGCGACAAGCATCGTTGGCCTCGCCAGCCTCGGTAAGTAGTCTTCCAAAACTGTGCCACGAAAGTATAAGCTCACAGTAACCCAGTCCAGGCACAGGCGGACAGTACCCCGTTCGTCGATGCTGACACGGGAATCACCTTCCAATCCTTTTCGACCTCTGACGGCATCACGTACCGAGCCGCCCTTCCGGCAACTGCGAGTGCTGACAGTCCCTACGATGTCATCCTACAGATCGTTGCCCCAGTCGAATTGGGATGGGCAGCCTGGGCTTGGGGTGGAGGGATGACATACAACCCTCTTACTGTCGTGTGGCATGACGGTGACACTGTCGTCTATTCATCGCGACAGGCCCTGTAAGTAGCATGCTGAGTGCGCCGCCGCTCATGCGCAGTCTCTTGCTGACCAGAGATAGGGGCTACTACACCCCAGCACCTTACGAGGATGCCGAGTACACAGTGCTCAAGGGTACCAGTGTCAATGAAACACACTTCAAGTTCACAGCCCTCTGCACAGGCTGCGCGAGCTGGACCAATTCCGACGGCAACCCGACCACTCTCAATGGTGCTGGTGACACTAGCTTCGCCTACGCGTTCTCGACGACGCCTGTCGAAGAACCGGCAAACAATGAAACCGATTTTGATATCCACGATTCCGTAGGACATTGGATCCACGACATGGCCGGTTCAAGGTCGGATCAGTTTACTTCATGGGTGGCAGCCAACACGGTCTCCGCGAACTCGACGAGTAACCGAACGCCGAAGCTCCGAGCGGCGTTATGACTGGGTGTGAAGGAGGAGTAGATCAGGCGCACATCCGGGATATTTGAAGAAGAGAAACAGTCTCAAGCATCTTGAGGCTTGCCGCGAACTTATTCCGCCGGCGACGATGCAGCAACCGGTCTCGTTAGCTGTAGACATATTCGACTTCTTACTCTGGGTGCGTGTCCATTCCAGAAGATGTAGATAAATCATTCGCTAAGGATCTTCGTTAGAGAAACGTTTGACAATAGAATCATGTGCTTGATGCCTCGACATAGAAACAATCGGCACTCAATTGATGATCGGTCATGGAACCTTACTGGAGCGGAAAGGGGGATCGTGAGATGCGTTACCGACAACATTCGGCATATGCAATAAGAAGGGGTATCTTCTTCTCATAAAGGCATACGACCCAAATCTCTCAGTGCATCCCGCCTGGCAGCTCTGGCCAATTCTTTCCAGGCAAAGCTCCAAGCCATTTGTCAACACACTTCTCGATCCACTGCTGTTGTGCTTGCAACTGCACCAACGTCGGTCAGGGTCGTTCTAGCTCCTCGAAGAGACACGGGATCGACGGCCAGCATGGCACCCGGCCGAAAGTCCAAGACCCATCGACCCCCGCCGCCATCGAGGACACTTGTACTGGACAATGGCGCCTACGCGATAAAAGCCGGGTTCGTGGCGGGCGAAGCTGTTGACGAGCCCCGTGTCATACCGAATTGCATTGCCCGCGATCGCGACCGGAAAACCTACGTTGCCTCGGACCTCGACCAGTGCAAAGACTTCAGCGAGGCTGCCTTCCGCCGGCCCGTGGAGAAGGGCTTCGTGGTGAACTGGGAGGCCGAGAAGGAGATCTGGGAGCACGAGTTCTTCGACGACAAGGCCCCCCAGCAATGTGATCCCTCCGAGACGCGGTTGTTGCTCGCAGAGCCTTCCAACTCGCTGCCCATCCTGCAGGCCAATTGTGACCAGATGGTGTTTGAGGAGTTTGGCTTCGCTAGTTATTATCGGGGCATTGGTTCGTCGCCTCCTACCTTGTTGCTTAGGGGTAGGGTTGCGTGTGTAACTAATTGTCAATCGCACCAGGTCCATCGTTCAACGCCTATCACGACGTACAAGCCATCCTTCGCACGCCGAGAGACCCCGAGACCGTGGCCCAGCTTCCCGCCGAGATCGTCCTGCTGATCGACACTGGGTACTCGCATACCACCGTCACCCCGATCCTCCAAGGCAAGCCTATCCACCCCGCCGTTCGCCGGCTCGACGTGGGAGGGAAGTTCATGACCAACTACCTCGCTAGACTGCTCTCTCTTCGTCATTACGACATGCGCAACGAATCGTACATTGTCAACGGGATGAAGGAGGCGGCCTGCTACGTTTCTCTTGATTTCAATGGCGACCTGGAACGAACATGGAAGGGCACACGGGGCGAAAGACGGGACACCTACATCGGTGGCGGAGGGATCGCTAAGGACTATGTGCTGCCGGATTTTCACACGAGGTCCAGGGGCATAGTGCGTGACTTTGACCCGTCGCAGGCGTCGAGGGCGAAGAAGATGGCCGCGGGCGAGACCAGCGAAGACGTTCTGACTCTCAGAAACGAACGCTTCACCGTCCCCGAGCTCCTCTTCCACCCTTCAGACATTGGCATGCGTCAGTCTGGCATCGCAGACCTGGTGTTTCAGTCATTGCGGGTTCTCCCATTCGGGCTATGGCCTGGGCTTCTTGCCAACATCCTTGTTGTCGGAGGTAACGCACTCTTCCCAGGCCTCGTCGAGCGACTTCAAAAGGAGATCGTGAAGCTGGTCCCGGATGATTGCGTCGTGCGTGTGGCTCGGCCACCAAACCCCATAACTTGCACTTGGTCCGGCGGTGCCACGCTCGCCCAGCACGAACACATTAACACGCTTTCAGTGACGAAGCAGGAGTACGAGGAGCATGGTGCGGCTTGGGTAGCCCGAAAGTTCTCGACATCAGGCCTAGATTCATGAGATTTGCAATGACAACGGTTCTAGATCACCTTCGGAACTTGACACATGGCTGGGTACACGATGCTGATATGTCTCACAGGCTGCCCCTGTCGTGGAGTTCATCAAGTTTGAAGGAGTGTGTAATGTGTACACACAGTCGCATCTCGACTCGGGGCCCACACGTGCTCGTGTTTCCACTGAGCTCTACCTACTGCATCGAGCATTTTGCCAGACAATCCGCCGATCCCATCGTCACACCCGTTCCCACCGGCGGGATCGCCTTCATGAGGTCATCGATGTCGAGGTTCTTGTTCCCACCAAAAGCCGCAGCGACCATGTCTCGTGGAAGGTTGAACAGACCGTTTGCTACAGTGTGCGTCCCTGGATCCTCTGTGCTCAAAGCCGAAACAAGTGTCGCGTTGCCACAGCCTTGGGAACGAGAGTCAGCAGTGTCCGGCGGAGACTTATACTGGAGTCTTGTTTTACCTTTGTTCTGCATCGAGTGCAGGCTTCCTCTTGGGAATAGGGTCATCTTTCCCGGGCCCAGCAGGTTGGTCACCATCCGTGCGCCGTTCTCGGCAATCATGTAGGTCTCCACGGACCCATCTATCGCGACGATGTAGTTGGAGGCTCTTGGATGGTAGTGAGGTGCCTGCATGCCACAGGGGCCAAGGGTGACCCACGCGAGTGTCAGACCGTTGCCCACCGTCGTGGGAAAGGTGGCCGCGTTGGCGTTGATGACAGCGCCGGGAGAATACGTGTATGTTGGTTGCGCGAAGAAGTCGAACATCCAGTCTGTATCTGAATACAGGATGTCCAGCCTATCAAGCTCGGTAGTGGCGATATTCAGGCTGATGGCCAGAGTGTGCTTGTCCGTCACGTTCTGTGCCGTGACAAGCGCCCCAGCCCAGGTAGGCATAAGTGAGAGCAGGATGAGTAGGCTTCCATATTTTGACGTGAACGCCATCTTGCTGAAGGCTGACATGGATGAATGTATTACAAGGTAGTCCAGGTAGGCGATGGCTATCTTGGATGAGGGATGGCGACGCGACTACCGCTTCTCAGAATTGCTCAATCAAGGGTATTGAACCTTTTATATCCCACCGTCTCCATGTGGTTCATGGCTATCTCCTTGCTCTCGTCATCCGTAAGGGAGCAAGTGCTGTCACACAGAGTGTGTCTCCATTACAGTCGGAAACCCGTGGTGCGAGTCAACCTCGCCTTCTGCTACCACTCAACATGGGTCCTTCTACCCCTTGACCGACGGCACTGGGTCTCGAGCATTGTCACGATGTGAATTGTCCCATTCGGCCGAGAGGGCGTTCCCGGCATCGCAGTGTGAGAATTGTAGCGATATTTGTAACATGCCTACCCGAGTCGAGCAGAGCGGCAGTCGAAGACTTGTTCAGTCAGATATAGTGTTTGCGTCGCGTCGCGTCGGGACGAATCATCCTGGTGGCAATGGAGCTTTGTATCGTACGTACCATATGTCTCTCACAATTGTTTGCCCTCGGCAACGTGACGTACCAGCTGACAGCGTCACCTGTCTGCGTCTGAACTCTCAACTTGGACCTGACTACCGTGTGTAGAGAATAGCTAGAGTACTTATTCGCTTATTCGTATACGTAGGCTGCATCTCCTATGGTCAACGCTGTCTTCGAGGGGTTCTGCGAGAGTAGGGATACATCTGTTGTCGTCTTCAAGAACGCACACAGAGGAGGACGAAGGGATCGTCAAGGTAGCACAGGCAAAGCATGGACCCGATGGATCGGGCTTCAAATGGGTTCTTGTGCTCGTGTAGAGCCTCCCGGGTCGCGACCATTCCGACGCAGTATTTGCCTGACCTACGCTAGGCAGACTGAAGCATTCGTACGCTCCCCGACGACCCGGCTCTGGTTCGAGGACTGGACCAGAGAGCCTGCGAGCTCGCATATACTAGACGTCCGCGTCGTTGCATTGGTGGAGATGCTTCGTATGACTATTACACCAGAGGGAGCAGGTATGGTACACGGCATGATGACAGGTCTCACTCATTCCCCAAGAATCAAACTTCGCAAGCCGAACTCCGTGTCGCATCGACCTATGCTACCCGAAATGGCGTTTTCTGGTTAAAGACGCTGTGTAAGCACAGCGCGATAGCTGAGCAGAAGTTAACATAATTGCATGGCATGTCCTGAAGTCATGGGCCAGGCAGCATCAAGCGAGGTTCTCTTATCTGAAAACACAATGGACTGTTTACGAGATTCATTAATCCAAATGATGTATGACGGGCAAGGTGCAGCTAAGTATGTTGACAGCAAACAATACTGAATGGTTCAAATTGCCTGAAGCTGGGTATAAGGATTGGTCCGGGGAATAGGGGCGGCAGTCCAATCATACGACATGCCAATGTAGCGAAACCCAAGGCTTTGCCTATCACATCTGATTTCGTTTCCCACATACTTCGAGCCGACCCTGTGAGAAACAGCGTAGAGTAGAGATGCCTTTATGGAATGAACAAAACTTGAAGCAGAGCCTTCTTGACTCGGTCCTCGTCGGAGATTGCCAGGGGTGTATTTCGAGAGAATACATCAGAGCTCACGCGCGTTGGCCGAGCTCGGTCTTTCGAGGCTTCGGGTCAGTAAAGCTATTTACGTCGCCGGCCGTGTCGCGCCGAGCACCCTGGAATGGATCAGCAGGTTATAATGACAAGCCCCGTCGGACATGAACAACGTACAGTCGCACTAGCATAGGAAGTCAGTTTTGGACAGGGCGTAAGGTAGTACTCGTGACAATTGCTTACCAGTGTGAGCGTTGAGCCCTCATAGTGGATGATGCAGTAACCGCCGCGACACCCTTTACAGAGCTTCTGCGTGTTGGCGATGCAGTCGAGGCACTTTGGGCACAGGTCAGATAGGGTCATTCCATGGAAGGACAGAATGAGAACATGACACATACATTGCTTCCGCACTCCCAGCAACTGCGAGCGATCTTTCGAGTCTGACAGAATCGGGTTAGATTATTCCATAATGATCATAGCCCATGTGATGCTGGGATGGTGGAAGCATTGGATCAAAGGGGCCTCTCGCGGCATACTGTTGTAGCAGAATGATAGGAAGCATTGCCTGCTCTCATCCCTACACATACAAGACGACCGCAGGGATGCGTGTGATAGATTCTTGATGATCAGGATATTGGGACATTTCAAACTCCCTTCCTCTCCACGGATTTCAGGTTGCAACCGAGACAATGACCCATCCGTACCTTGAGTTTCGGCGGCTGGAAGACGGCCAGTTCATGATCCACCAGCCCGTCCGTCTCGTCGACAATGTGGACATGCTGGGCTGCCGACTCGTCTCGACCGGGCACCTGATAGCATGATTCACACCACCACTGGTCGCAACTAAAACAGTACCGCTCACGAACACACTCCAAGCACCTGGGTACGAACTGGGGCTTCCCACAGTTCTTCGGTCCAAAGGAAGCTGGACGGGATGCTGACTTGACATTGGACGAGTGGAGCGGAACGGGTGACAGCAGCGGCAGATCCTCAGAGGGTGATTCTCCATACACTGTGAGGCCCTCCGGGGCAGTGCCGCACGAGGCACACCCGCCCAGGGCAAAGGTCGCGACACCCCATGGGTGGTCGGCAGCAGATGTGCCAGGTGATACTGGAGTTTTGCCGTATGCGGCCGAGTTCAGATGGTGGGGGCCGCGACAGAGCACTGCGTCAAAGCGAAGCACCTCGCGACAGTCAAGAAGTGTCTCGGCCCAGCCCTGGGCGATGTGCTTGCTGACCAGTCGCCCCTTGTGACAATACCAGTCGTCGCCCTCGTTCTGTATGGACTCGCTCATCGCGGGTTGCGATTTCGGGTTCCCATTGGCGTTGACGTGGATGCGTCCACCTGCTTCGACGCATTTAATAGGTGATGTCGCGGGAGGTAACGGCGTGTCTCTCTTCCCGAACACGTACAGCCCTTGCAAGCGTGGTGTGCCCTCGGGTCGAGTCGGTCGACAGGCGTAGCGCAGCGACTGCATCAGCTTCCGCTCGTTGAGGTTCTTGACCTCTCGGATGGAGAGTATGCGCACGCGCAGCGAGGGATCCACGAGGATGTCGTTGCAGAACTCGGCCGTCACCGAAAGCCCGTCCAGAACCAAGGTCTGCACATCCTGGAGTATATTGCGTCTTCGGATATTGTGGAATATGGCTCTCAGGGGCCCCGAGTAGAAGTCATCTTCGGTCAGGTTCTCGTCGAGCTGCACGTTGCGCCAGACCTGGCCGCCGTGATCGATGCCGTCGACATCGAACTGCGCAGTCTTGACCCGAGTCAAGTCGAGATGGCGGTACGCACCCGGGGTGTACTGCAGAAGGTCGCGGAAGGATCGGGATGCCGAGGCGAGGTTGAGGACAGTAGAGATGGGAAGATGCGGGATGGTCTGATGGAAAATGAGGGTCGTGGACAGCAGGCTGAAGAGGGTCGGAGTTGGTTCGGAGGTATCGGTGAGATGGCGCGCGTGCTGTTGGACCTCGTCTCCGGATGCCATTACATGCAGAGCCGAGACAAGCTGCAAGTGAGCAGAGAAGGTACTGAGCTAGCTCTGGGCTTGAGACCAGCTACCGAGGGACTCCAGAGAACCCTCGGCAAGAATTTGAATGTTCCTACTGGGACAATAAGGAGGAAGTACGCCCAGGCGGGACAAACCGAAGCCAGAAGACCAAGATTATTAGTCGTGAATGTTGCTGATTGATCCCTGTAGTTGTCGATGAGCGGAAGAGCTCAGCTACCTAACATATCAGGTAAGGTGAGATGTATGCAGGAACACGAAGATAGTGAATGAATGGGCTGATGATGGTACTATGAGTCGTGAGAAGCTACATGGATGGTGTCAGAAAGAGAGAGAGGCAGTCATGGCCTGATATAGGAAGCAGCGATGAGAGCCAGGGTCGGCAACGAGGTAGAGCACACATGCACAAGACCTGACAAGCCTTGACAAGCCTTGGGGAGTAGCCATCTTGTCGAGCTCACGGCGGCCTAGAACCATGCGGTGAGGGTCTTGAACTCTTGATGAGGGTCTCGAGACCCCTGCTGTTGCAGAACTGAAGCCTCTGGCAGGCTGGCAGCACAATAAGACGGCCGCACTATGGCGTATCACGGGCTGCATGGGAGCTTCATCATTGGAGGTCCGACGAGATGCAGAATGGAACAGAGCTGCAGTTTGGCCGGGCTTGGCAGGTTGAGCCGACGGCGTTGCGCAGAGCTCTATGCCGCCCGGGCAGCCGGGGTTGCTATTGGCGGTCGAGGCGGTGGACGCATCGCATGCTGTGTGGCAGGTGTGGTGTACATAGCACCGGCATGAGGATGCTGACGATGACTAGGCACCCAGGGCGACGGCAGCCGTTTGTTCTCACGAGTCACCCATTGCCGCTTGGATGTCTTCCTCGTCCGCCTCTCTGACGTGACGAGAGCTGCAGCTTGCTCGCTTACTCCTGTGGTTAGATGATATGACTTGCTGTCGACGTAGGAGCTGTCAGCAGGATGACAATCTACGTGCTGTATGGCTGTATGGGTGAGTCGGACACGTTTGAAATCTTGGTCTGTCTGGGTATCGACGAGATCGTCACCTCAGCCTTCTCATCTTCTGGGCTTGGGCCGGCTTGGCCGGCTTGGTCCTGCTTGGCCTTGATTATATCCAATCTGGGACCGTCTTGGAACTCCTTGGCAGTTAGAAGACGCAAAATCAGTTTTAACCGTCGGTCAGTCTGGTGCAGGTGTCTGAGCTATCAGTACCTATTCAGAGATGGTCAACCTGTCTTCGTGGGTGGCTGACCCTGGCGGCTGTGGCCCGCCGGGCGAGGTGTTGTGACGATGTAGATGGATGAGAAGACGCTGCGGAGAATGTGAGAGGCTGAGAGGCCTGGATGCATGCAGCTGCCTGACACCTGCCATCCCTGGTAGCCGTGTCTGCGGGGTGCAGGTGGAAGCGGTTATTGGTACAGGTCCCACCGTTATCGATGTCCCGGACTTACCCCTAAACTTGCCTTAGGTAAGCCAGGACATCGCGGGCATCGGTCTGGTCCGGTCCCGGGTCTCCTGCTTACGGCATCCCGTTAGCGGTGACCTGCGTCATGGAACTTTCAGGAAATAGATGACTGATGCAGGTGGTGCAGGTGGGGCAGGTGGGATGGCTTCAATGCTGGATACGTAGTTCTTCGGCGTTGATGGTGATGGCGCCTTGCCCTCGACATTGTTAGCCTCTTACTTCTATCCCGACTTGCCAATGTCACCGCGTCCACAAGTCGTTTCCAGACTGCGATGCTCGTTACCACCCGCCGTGTCTTTTCTCCAAGTCGACCAAATCATCCTTCTAACCCTCACCTCAAGCTGACGCGCGCCTTTCCGCATACCATATCTCACCCCACCCGCTTCGACTACCTACCGGTGCCTCAATAGGTAGAGATGGCCGAACAACCTGGACTCAAGTGGTCGGCGTCTTTCCGAGTCGCCTCGCAGTCCGCAGATCCGTCAAAGGTCCTGAAAGGTGACAAGATCATACTGCCACAATCTGCTCTTGAACAGCTTCTTGCTGCATCAACGGCCTCGGCCTCGGCCTCGAACTCGAACTCGAACTCCTCGTCCACTGCCTTCGACCGATATAACCCTTACGCTTCGTCAGCCGCACGACCTCAGCACGCGTTCTATGCAGATTCTCACCAACAGCTCCCGAACCCGCTCATGTTTCGTCTGGTCAATCAAGCAAATGGCAACGTCGTCCACGCCGGGATTCGCGAGTTCTCGGCGCAAGAGGACGAGGTTCTCCTGAGCCCATATCTGATCGACGCTTTGGGTATCAGCGCTGGGGATCTGCCTGCTACCTCGAATCCGAATGGCACGTCCTCGGATGAAGCGATCGATCTGGACCACGATGGAGCCCCGACACCCCGTATCACCGTTCACGCGAAGCAGTTGCCGAAAGGTAGCTATGTACGACTGCGACCCCTGGAAGCAGGCTATAACCCCGACGATTGGAAATCACTGCTGGAGAGGCAGCTGCGCGAGACTTTCACAACTCTGACAAACGGTGCACTCCTAACCGTACGTGGAGTCAAGGGGGAGATCTTCCGGTTCTTGATAGATCAGTTCCGCCCCGAAGGAGACGGCATTTGCGTTGTCGATACCGACCTGGAAGTTGATATCGAGGCTCTGAACGAAGAACAAGCGAGGGAAACAATGAGACAGATTATGGCCAGTGCCCAGAAAGCGCCGGGTACTGCTGCGGGGAGCTCGATCGGTCAGGAGATCAACATCTGGAAGCCTGTTGATGGCCAACTCATTCCAGGAGACTATGTAGACTACGAACTGCCTTCATGGGCTCGGTCGAGAGTACTGGAGGTCGAGCTTGATGGATTTGATGACGAGTACGCCGTGGATCTTTTCGTCAGCCCCAAGTCGCCGCGACAGAGAGGGCCACCTCGAGCTGCCGAACATGTCTTCGGCGTTTTCAATTCGACACACGATGGGGGCAAGCGGATAACCATCCAGCCTACCAATGTCGAACTTGAAGATGCAGAGAGTCTTCTCATCTCCGTCCACGGATACGTGCCAGAGTCCTCCCCAGCCCCTGGCCTGGACGTGGGCACGACACCTCACCCTTATAGACTACGTGTCAGGAATGCGGTGACAGCAGACGATGTTACACCGTCCAGTCCAATGCACCTGAGCACCAACGATCGGTCGGCGGATGAGGAGCAGTGTAGCAATTGCCACCAATGGGTGCCCAAGCGCAGTATCGTGCTTCACGAGAACTTCTGTCGTCGCAACAACGTCGTATGCCCACAATGTCGTACCGTATTCCAGAAGTCGTCTGATGAATGGAGAGAGCACTGGCACTGCCCTTATGATGATGTCTACGGATCCTCGGAGACGACGAGAGCGAAGCATGATGACATTTTCCACACCGAACGTCAGTGCACTGAGTGTCCGTTTACCACCAACTCGTTACCGGATCTCGCGCGTCATCGCACGACCCTGTGTCCGGGCAAAATCATCCTATGCAGATTCTGTCACCTCGAAGTGCCTCAAGAAGGCGACCCGTTCAACCCGTCGGCCGAGGCCCTGGTTTCCGGGCTCACAGAACACGAGCTTGCCGATGGAGCCCGGACTACGGACTGCCATCTGTGCTCAAAGATCATCCGACTACGCGACATGTCAACCCATCTCAAACACCACGAACTTGAAAAAGCCCACCGACCAAAACCTGCTGTTTGCCGAAACGCAAATTGTGGCCGTACTCTGCACGGCGTGGGCAAGAACGGAGCCGTCGGTGCTGGGACGCAGATGGGACAAGGCCCTGGCAATGACGTCGGGTTGTGCTCGTTGTGTTTCACGCCCCTCTATGTCAGCTTGCACGATCCCGAAGGAAAGGCTCTGAGGCGGCGCATCGAGCGACGTTATCTTACCCAGATGATGCAGGGATGCGGCAAGAAGTGGTGCCAGAATGAGTGGTGCAAGACCGGCAGGGCGAACACGGGCCTGGAAGCCAGGGGGACCACTGCTCAAGCCGTTCTTCCCATGATTAGGCCTCTCGTGGACACGGTGAAGGACACGCGAATATCGATGTATTTTTGCGTCGATGAGTCCAACCAGCGAAGGAGGAAGCTTGCCGAGATGTTGGCAGGTGAAGGCGTATGGGAACTTGATTGGTGTATAGCTGCGTGCGAGGCCGAGGGAGCCAACTTGGATAAGGCGAGGGAGTGGCTCACCAACTGGGCCCCCGCCAGAGAGTAGTAAGGGTCGAGTTGTATTGCATAGTGACGGCGTTGGCAGATGGTTTGGCATGACGGACGATACCCAGGCACATTTGCACATTTACATGAGCGAGCATAGTGAGATTTCAATGAGTGTATTTCTGCCTCCACATAACTATCGCCCTCTTACAGACCAGCCCCGTAGAATTGTACCCGTACTCTGCTTCCTACGCCATCGTCCCACGCCATACTCTCCAATCCTCACTGATCGTTCATGTTGCAACACATCTCAGCTTAGTGGCTCTATGGGCATGTAAGCAGAGGGGACGTAGTCGTTACCTGGGTGGGCAGTATCATATCAACTTACGCAGCAGGAGCAAGACGAGCTGCAGCGGTTCAAGTCAGCTCAAGTCGTTGGACACCTTGACGGTTGAAGAGGCTGGAAGCTTACCAGTCTTTGCAAGAGCAAGAGGCGCATCCACAGCTGGCAGGCATGTTGAAGATGATATGGGCTGAAGAGGGTATCAACAGGTGAAAGTTTGCGAAAGTCTTGGTAGGTTGAGTTGTTCGAGTGTAGTGGTTGTGTTGGAGAAGACGAAAGTGATGCTGGAAAGGGGGAAAGGTCCTCTTTAAGTACCCGATGACCAGCAGCAAGAGCAAGCCTGGCAGCATCTGCCCACCGAGGTAGTCCCCTCTTCAGGAGCACGATCTCCAGTCATACCAATCAACCCGCCCACGCTCCCACGTTCCAACGTCCCATGCGAACCCGGACCCGCACCCGTAGTGGTGGGTGTTGGTGGCGCTTTACGCGGATGTCCAATGGTCATCACATGTGACGATGCAGATGCAGCCAGTGCGGGGAAAGTCGTCGCCAGCATCATTCCACAACCGCAGGGTTCCTGGCACTGGTCAGCTTATCCACCGGTCTGAATGACCATCCCTCCCCGATGTTGGACCTGGGAAGGGTGTGGTCACACGGCCTGCGCCGCCGCAAAGCTCGCGAGTACTGAAATATCGGGTCTGTGGGTGTGGTCAGCTGCCGCCACCGTATGCTGTCGTTGGTCAAAGATGCCAGAATGCAGCAGCCAAGCTATGTAGTTCGCCGCATACGGTAATCTGCAGCCCATCGGCGTAATGCCAGGCTGACCGGTATTAAGCGTCTCACATCCCTTGACGAAGGGCAAAGACACGTCGATGGCGAGCTAGCCGAAAAGCCCACCGGTCGTGATATTCGTAGCCGTAGGATCGCGGCACAACAGCTACGTTTGCATACTCCATGGGAAAGGCCCTGAGAATATTGCTGAGACTTGTTCACATCTAGCCTCGCCGAAGCTGACCGTAGAATGAGGGTGTGGGGGTTTCTTGGCTACCGAGACAAGTGGAGGAAAATATGTGTCAGGAATGGAATCCAGCCGGTGAGTTGGCAGTGCCCACTGATAGACAGTGGATCCATGCCCTCCGGGTCCTCGCGTCGTCGTTTGAATGGCCTGAACGCTGTCGTGTTAGGTGCTAGAAAACATGTTGACGCTCACGTCGAGAAGCTGTGAGACCACGGGCCAGTCACGACAGTAAGAGCCTGTCGTGGCACGAGAATTCTACATCGTATGGCCAAGCAAGTCAATACCTTACCCCTCTCTCAGGGAAACAAGCTTGCTCACTGGCTGAAGTTCGAGATACGGCCCATTGGCGATCGTCGATGTGTCCCCAGCCACCATGCACAAGCTATAAGGTCAGGACATATCAGCTGTTGGCTCACATACTTGTCTGAGGCTTGGCAGGTCCCGCAGCTCCCTAGTTGATGCCGAGTAGGACCTCATACTAGTAAATAGTTGTAATCATAAATGCTCTGGGCTAGAAGTCAGGTCGGGGGTGAGAACATTGGCAGAACTGAAAAGGAGTAGAAGGCCGTGGTAAGAGAGGCCCTGGCCCAGTTTGTTGTGCATACAGTCTAACTCTTCAGATGATGGGTAATCCATGAAAAAGGGGGGTGAGGTGGCGCTAACTATCCAATGTGAACCTCGCCTCCTCCCCAAGTCTCCAACGACCCATGTGGATCGAAGAAGCCAGCATCACCTAGTTACCATGTAGCTAGCCTACTATCTGAAGCCGGTGACATGCCAGGTGACGCGGCACATTCGAAAGCTCCGGGAAAACAGCTATTATCTCCCACATATGACCGAGAAATCCCTAGGGCTTTTCACATAGCATGCCCCTTCCAAGCCCACTTGCTTCCTTGTGTGCAGTAACGAACATTTACGCCACCATGATCTTGAGAACCCCCTCTCCACCAACGATCTATATACCAGAAGGACGCATAAACTATATGGATACGGACATGAGGTACTGGACTACCTAACAGCGGACTGTATGCAATCTCAAACCTGTCAGGACCAAGTCCCATTGGCAGGACCGAAGTATCCCACATCAGGCATCGGTAACCATGGAAGTCCAAGCCCATCAGCAGTATTTTTCCATCTGTAAGTAATCAGCGTCTGGTAGGTCCCCGGAGGCAGTAGTATTCAAGAAACGTACACAGTGTTGCCCCACCAGTCTGGAAATGACAAACTAGGACCGTAACTTATGGCGAAGAAAATGACGACACCGCTTATAGCCAGTCCAGTATCGAGAGCAGCGGCCATGACATAGTTGTATTTGGACCACCAAGCATAGAACCTTGTGTATATGATCTTGTTGAACACGAGGTTGACGATGTACCAGCTCGAATAGTTGATTCCCGTGGCTGGGGGGACGTTGTACGTCCCGACGAAGATGAGCGGCCAGTTGATTTTGCGGATAAACTCGTTGCCCGTCCTCTTCCATGCGTACCAGGTGATCGGTGGCAGAATGAGTCCGATCCAGAAGAAATGCAGAAGCGGTGAATATATGGCACCGGCAGAGTACAGTCTGGCCGGCCCGACGAGACCCCATATCACCGAGGACGAGAAGACTGTGCGCCCCTGAGGACAGCTGAAGCCGCTCGGCTGGTCCGCGTCACAGATCCCCTCAACGTTCCCGAGCATCCAGAGCGTGACCCCTGTCTGCGTCAGTGCTCCAAGCATTGTTGCCAACCCTTGTGCAAAGAATAGTGTGCGCGGTGGGATCTTGAGGTAGTGAGCCAGTTTCATGTCCATGGCAAAGTACAGTCCTTGACCCACGACGTCTTGAGATAGGATCTTGAAGAGTATATTGGCAATGGGCCGGCCTTGAAACATGTAACCGCCAATGAACTCAGACAGCACGTTTAGTTGATTAGCATCAACATTGGTCACTCCCTGAATCATGCCACATGGAACCATGTAGATGGCTCTGCAGCGTCTAGTCAGCAGGGACCCTTCTAGAAATGGCAAGGTGATGAGATGGCGATGAATCGAGGACCTTATTCATACCCCACGGATGTCATCGCAGAAAAATGCTTGCCAGGAGAACGAGAAAGTAAGAAACTGCTCAGAATGAGGTACTCACGGAATGATGAAGGCCAACACGACACCGTACCACTGCGGCCGTCAGCAATGACCCCGAGTACAGGTGTGATTATATAACAAGGGCAGCATCGGGGTATACAGGACGAAGTGACAGCGGGATGTCATGTATGAAAATAAACAATGCGCAAGTACTCACAGGGAGGCCTGTATCATAGACTTCCGCAGTTGCCACGGCCATTCCAAAGGTCCCCAACATGATTACGGACCACCACCACAATGGCGTTGACTTGTAAGCTCTCATCAGTCGTGCGTGTATATCGAGTTTCAGAGTACCTCGCACGGCATGTTTGATCTCTTCCCAATGAAAGAAATAGGCGTGAGAGAGGACGCTAAAAGCCAATCAATTTGCAACTCATGTCCAGTTCATGACCATAGCGTACCTGGTGATCGAAGCAAAAGCCAAGCCATACACGAATGCAAAGGTTGCCGGCAGATAGGGTGGCGAGTACTCGACATATTTTGATTCGTCGAACAAGTTGTTCGTCAGAACTTTGGTGGTGTCGTACAGTTCGCCAAACCGATCATACACGTCTGCCGTGCAGTAAGGAAGGTAGCTGGTGAACCACGTGTTCGTATAGTACATTGCAGGAGTCACAATCCAGAAGAATGCCGCAAAGCCAACGAAGACATTCAACGCCGCCCAATGAGGACTCAGCAGAGGGTTGGTGTTGTACGCCACAAGAGACCAATCGAACGTAAGGGGGAAAAGACCCATGCCGCTAACCATGCCGAAGATCTGGTTCACGGCGAGGTTGTCCGGCACGATCCAGCAGATCCAGGTAAAATAGCTGAGTCCGGTGAAGATCAGGCCGGGGAACCAGTACCAAACAAAGGCTCCAGTGCCAACCACGAGGAAAAACCGGATGCGAGAGATTCGCCAGCCATCCGCGATTGCATTGGCACGTGAATGCAGGGAGCTGAGCAGGGCGATGTTGCTAAGAACACCCGGCCATATCATGCTTGCTGGCTTCACCAAGAACGGTGCTGACAGTCCAGCAACGCCATACCCACAGAGCTGGCAGCACAGAACGACAAGGATGCAGAATCCGGGTGGCATGTCGAACCCATAGAACCTCGAGGCCTGGATGAGGTTTGTTGCGTCTGCAGACCCGAATCCGAAGGATACGTTGCTCATGATGGTGACGAGAGCATGCTCCTTAATGTTGAAGTGGCGATCTGGATTGAATCTGCTGATTGGTAGCACATTTGCCAGCGCTACTCCGAGCGGGAATGCCAGGAGCTCGGCTACCAGGGATACGATGCGTACACTAGGATAGCGCAGAGAGAAGAACTGATTCACTCCGGCTCCGAGGAAGACAAAGATCTATCGCGCGTTTAGTCAAGCACCCTCGCGATCATGTCGGGTGGAACCCATACAATACCCAAGAACCATGCTCGGAACGTGTTGACGGAAATTGCAGTATCATCTGTCTCGGGGACGACAGCCCTCACGACAGGGAAAGGACTCGTGTCGGCATCCCAATCACCCTCTTCCTCCTCTTTGATGAGAATCCGACCGATGTCGACCTCGAGCTTCATGAGATGGCCATCGGTATGCTTGGTATCATCACTAGGAAGGGTGAGCATAGTTGGAGGCTCAGCGCCAGACATCTCAACATCTTCCTTTCCAGAATCGGCTGCACCCGATACCATCCTTACGGTGTCGCGTATGGGGCGTACGGAATTGGTGTCACCAGCAGGCTCGACGGATAGTCGTAAGAGAACGCAAGACGATTTAATGCTGGTCAAAAAGCAATATGGCTTGTAGGGGTGATCCGAAGGTTGGGCAGTTCGTCGTCGTATCATATTCCTCCCATAGCTCACGCCGGCCGTCGAGAGCCGGCTCGGCGGTTCCGAAGGCTTCCACTCCAAGTAGTTTGCCCGGTCGTATCATTTCCAGCGTCATAGATTACAGTTGCCCTGGAGCACGAGTGAGAGTAGCAATCATGATGGCCAATGATACCCCTTGGGGTTATCGTAGACCACGCACTGCGGCCATATCTTCCCCTTCTCCTTCGGGAAGGCGACCGGACCTGGCCTAGGCGTCATTCCCAAACCGACTCTACTAGAGTCGGTTTGCGCACGGGCCCGCACGGGCTGGACGGTGGCCGGTGCGCGCGCGACAGGGGGGTAGAGTCGATTTGATTCCCGGGCGGTAATCCGGTCGGCGTCAACGGATATATAGAGGAGACGAGACGGCTGATCCAGCCGTGCTGTCGCCGCGTCATCACGACTACCAGAAGGGTGACTTCTTCTAGGTACCCGTGCCATGCCCCACTTTATTCAGGATTCGCTCGGGCTCACCAGCTAAAGCTGGTGCTGGATACCAAAACACCCAGATCACCAAAACACCCAGTTTCTCAACCATTCCCTCTAGATCACACCTTTCTTCAGCAGCTTCAAAGCATATTTAATTCAGTAAAATGGAAGCACGCTTGCAGGAAGCTGTCCAGCATATTGAAACCCATTCCAGTTCGAAAGTCGCCACGGTAGCCCGTAAATTTGGCGTATCTCGCAATTGCCTTCAAAACCGTCTCAAGGGCCGCCCAGCAAGAAAAGGCTAATCAGCAGCAAACACGAAGCTAACACCTGCTGAAGTGGATGCAATATGTCATTATATTGATTGTCTTGATTGTATTGACCTTGTTATACGCGCTGAGTTTATTACTGACGCTGCAAATCACATTCTGAGCGAGCAAACGCCTTCAGCTATACAGGACAGCCCACCTACTGTTGGCCAAAAATGGACCAGTCGCTTTATCAAGCGTTATGGATGTCACCAGCGGCTTTAGAAGCTGCTTCACGCAGACTGAGAGGCATCAGAAGACATCGAGCGAGTCGCTTAGTACTTCCAGAAGCTCAAAGAGACATACAAAGCAGAGGGTATCCCTCCCAAAGATATCTGGAACATGGACGAGACTGGCTTTCGAATAGGTGTTGGGAAGAACCAGCTCCTCGTCACCAAACAAAAGAGAGCCCACTATTTTAGCACCTCTGAGAATAGGGAATCTGTTACTGCTATCAAAGCCATCTCTGCGGGTGGAGAATACATACCAGCCTTTTTGATTCTGGCAGGCCAGCTCTATATGGCCCAATGGTATCAACAACCTAGGCATTATTCCCAAATCAACTCTACTAGAGTTGATTTGCGCACTGACCCGCACGTGGCGCACGCGGGCACGTGCGCGGTGACAAGGGGGTAGAGTTGATTTAAAAAGGAGGGGGTAGAGTTGATTTGGTTCCCGGGCAAAAATCCGGTCGGCATTAACGAGTATCTAGAGAAGACGAGACAGTGAATCTGGCCGTGCTGTTTGCATGTCGCCGCGACCGTTGGAAGGGGTCTTTCTTTGTCAGTTGGCATTAGGGGGAAGTTTGGCTAGAAGGTGGGAAGCGGGCGGGATGCCAGGCTAGGGGGGCCCGGGCTCGACAAGGGGTCAAACAGCAGGTTAGGGTAAAGACGACTCGTCGTCTGTCTTCTCTTTCCTAGGCATTATTCCCAAATCAACTCTACTAGAGTTGATTTGCGCACTGACCCGCACGTGGCGCACGCGGGCATATGCGCGGTGACAAGGGGGGTAGAGTTGATTTGAAGAGGAGGGGGTAGAGTTGATTTGGTTCCCGGGCGAAAATCCGGTCGGCGTTGACGGGTATATGGAGAAGACAAGACGGCGAATCTAGCCATGCTGTCTGTATGTCGCTGCAACTGTTAGAAGGGGTCTTTCTTTGTCAGTTAGGGTTAGGGTTAGGAACGAGCGCGAAGCGCGAGTGAGCAGCGTTGAATTCTGAGAGCAAAGGAGTCCAACTACCGTCGTGACAGTAGTTTCGCCTATGGCTCTTCAGGGACTCTATATAGCGAAATTCTTTTGATATATATTATCAGAAGAAAGGTACATACATGGAGATAGGAGATATCGCGCTTCGGCTTTTAGAACTTGATTTCTAATACCGCCTTGAATGACTCAGCTCGGATAGTCTAATACCCCGCTGCTTACCAACCCGGAGGGACAACCCCCCGGATTACCAAGCATCGGGCTACTCAACTCCCCTAGTCTGAGAGTCAAAGCTGCATATTCTCCTCAAGTTCGCGGCATAGCAGAGGCAAGAGAGCTTGATAATCTATTCTCATGTTTGTGTATACACAAGATATTCCTAGTTTCACAAGGTATGTCATGGATACACCATGACACATAACTTGTGCTAGTATGTCTCTTTCTTTGTGCTTGTCTTTCTACACCCTATGGATAGGGTTAGGGTTAGGGTTAGGGTTAGGGTTAGGGTTAGGGTTAGGGTTAGGGTTAGGGTTAGGGTTAGGGTTAGGGTTAGGGTTAGGGTT